>CM054061.1:318695254-319987456 GCA_028641055.1 Alopecurus myosuroides
CGTGTCAGATTGGTGTGCTCAATTCACTTGTAATATAGAGGGCTGAAAAAAAGTTAAGCAGACGTACCTTCCCCGTGAAACAGGCAGCCCTATCGTCCATGAGGTTATTTGATGGCATTCTCATCCATGTTGCCGCTAAGGAAGGCATCCATGTCCGCTGCAACATTTGTGGAGACTTAAATTAGATGATATAATAATAGTTTAATGCGCCAACACATAAAGGGGGGAAAGATAGGTGTTTTACCGTCGGTCCTGATGGTACGACCCGGTGTGCTTGTTGTAGGGGAGGCGATAGGAGAATTAGCTTCGAATGGTGATGTGTATGACCTCACTGATGGGAAGGAAGGGAAAGTTGCATCTGGTCGCGGCATAGCGATGGATGCAGCACACGGTTTGTTCTTCCTAGCCACGCGATTGGCACTTCGGTGAGAAAGCTGGGTCTGCCTCTCATATTCCGTCATACTCTACCAACGTGCTCTTCTGTTGGCATTCACCTCGAGGGCCTTCTGCGTTGTTGCTCGCTGCCGACATATTCTTTGATTTAGATTTATGGCTTGTCGTTGATCAGTTGTTAGACTTTGTCGACGTGCCTTATTTGTGTGCATGCGTGCATTAAGCTCTTGTCTTTGCTCAATAGTTAGACTTTGTCGACTAGCTCGTTGACGCTCTCGTGATGCATTTTTTCTTTGATCCTGTACATCTGCAATCATGACATACATTAGGCAATCAGGAGTACATAGATGAACCTACTCGGCAGTTTTCTGTTACACATATAACCTGCAGTTTGTTGAATTCCATACCGTTTGAGATTACTCTAGGCTCCGGAGTAATTGACTCTTGAGGAACTCCTATTGTTAGTGTACTTTGAGTTGGAATGGACACTCTCATCTGTCCACGTCTGTCCGTGGTCATACCATTTGAGCTCTCCCCGACCATTGGAGTTCCTCTTATTGTAAGGATACTTTGAGTTGGAAAGGTACATGCCAACCAAATCTGATCATCATCTGATGATGATGAAAGTGTCTGATTTGCAATCGGTTCACGTATGAACAAACTTGCTTTTGTATGTGACGAACCAATAGCGTCATCAACCAATGTCGACATGCACACACAAACTTATCAGACATTCGGAACAATTTAAAATGTGAAAGGAAAGGCATCTTACAAATTCGTACATACCATTTTTCCCTTTATCAGTCATCTTTCAAATGCTCCTGGTTGGCACCATTCGTATAACCCTGTTATCAATTCATATAACCATTATATTATATAGGACAGGGAAAAACACAATTCCAATCGATCTGTTATCAATTCATGGAACCATTTATCGTTCATTAAATTGGTTTTTGGATAGCCTTTTCAACCTTCTTCTATGTACCAGTATGGCTCTTACATGGTACAAGATGTATGCTAAAATAATCTGCAGCTCACAGCTCACTCCCCATGCACCAGGAGTCCAAAACCTTTTTTATTTTTGATAAAGAAGAGTTCAAAGCTGGACATACATTGTAATCATTTTTGTTTCCAACAAATATCGATTGGAGTCGATACAGATCGTGGACATCAGGCTTTGCAAAGTCGCCAACCAGCTAGAGTGGAAGCCCCTACTCAGGCATCATGTAAATTAAGAAGCTCTGAAGGCCGAAGCCCTTGCACTGCTACCATTGCCACCCAAAGGATGAAACCGAGGCCCGAACTGAATTCTGAGGCAAGCTGCGGCAAAAACTATGTGTTCCTACCATTGCCCCCCAAAAGGATGTGAACACTAAAAACTGTTTAACAATTTTGTGACAATAAAGGAGAAGGGAATTGCCACCCAAAGATAGGTGACAATGAAGGAGATGGGCTCTAAAAACTGTTTAACAATTCTGTTCTTGCAATTTTGGAATGACTCATAGCTGACCAGAGCGAACGACGGCGACCAAGGCGAGGAAGTGCTCCCTGTTCAAGACGATGACCCGAGCGACGGCGACCAAGGTGAGGAAGTGCTCCCTGTTCAAGACGAAGACAAGAACGCTGGCGACCAAGGTGAGGAAGCGACGATGGCCAAAACGACGACGACCGTTTCCAGCAGCAATTTTGAATAGTTGTTAGACTAAAGCGGGCAAAAGTTTAGGCTAAAGTTGTTAGACTGTTTACACAGACCATTTTTTAATAGTTGTTAGACTAAAGTGGGATCGTACCGTGTTTTTAGAAGCGGGCGTGAAGGTGCATGTACGTGAATGTGTTGTTTGGAGCGGTTGGATCTGAGATTTTTTTGGGATAAGTTGTTTAGCCAAAAGTGAAAAGTTGCCAAGTTGTTTGAAGCGTGTACATGAAAGCATGCAAGTAAGTGGTCGTTGCCAAGTTGTTAGCCTGAGAGGATAAGATCGCATGCAAGTTTTTTGGGATAATTTCCGTGCGGTGGCATTAGGTGTAATTATTGTGTTGTAAATAATTTGGGGTGACATTCCTTCTGTAATTTAGTGGAAGTGTGTCACCGCCTCACCGCCACTGTAACCTTAATAGTAAAGATTGCCCAGCTGTAATTTGTTCACCACACATGTTATTTATCTTTCACGGAGAGACACCACTAGTGAACTGTGGATCTCGGTCCTTTTTCCTCATACTGATAAATTACCTACTGTTTTCATACTACTCTCATATTGTTCCTACTGTTTTCCTACTCAAGCATCTAAGCTTGGGGATGCCCAAGGCATCCCCTTTTTCATAAACTATCTATCAGGTCACTTCTTGTGAAACTATATTTTCATTCGGTCACATCATATGAAGTTTACTTGGAGCGTCTGTTTGTTTTTCTTTTGTTTTCCTTGCTGCAATAATATCATTGGACCTAGCATCCTTATTTTGGAGAGAGACACGCTCCGCTTTTTCATTTGAATACTTGCTATGCTAGTATTCTTGGTTTTTTCTAGTTACTGCAAAAATTCTTGTTCAGCTCTTGTTTTTATTGCATATCTTGTTTAGAGCTGTTAGTTTTAGTAGTTTTATGTGAGTACTCTCATGTTTGCTTTCTGTGGCATGTAGAGATTTTTTTTGTTAAAACATATCTTGTATGGTGCTTGTTGGGAAAAAACTGTCGCTTGAAGTAGAATTTTTAACGGTGCAAGTAGAAACTTGTATAGACTGTGGCTAGAACTTTTTCATATCATGATAGATGTTATTTTAGTTTTAAAGCCTTGTGGTTATTGAGTAGCATGATTAGCCTCAAATAGTTGAGAGATTTTAATGTTCCATTGAAAGAATCATGAGTTGTTCTTGTCATATTGAATCATAAATTTGCGGCATTCTCCTTTGAATGTTTTATTTGGTTGACTTGGCGCATGTTCACACCATGTTTATGACTATGAACCAGTCACTAATAGCCTCTATGATCATTTAGTTTTAGAATTTGTGGTACCACTTATTCTTTGATTAATGATGTTTATGTCTCTATGCATGATTATGGCTCTTACGCTCTCTTGATTTGTCGCTCCCAATCTTTTGCTAACCTCCACCTGTTCTAAGTAGGGAATTCTACTCGTGCATCCAACTCCCTAAAACCAAAGTTTTCCCATTGTGTCCACCATACCTACCTATATGTGGTAATTAACCTCCACTCCAAGTAAATTGCTCATATGTTATCTTTAAAACCTTCAAAATTATTCCAGCTTTGTGTTCCTGTTTTTGCTCATGAGGACGCAAATAGAGAATCTTTATCCCACTTGTTGATTGGATTTCACACCCTGGACTAGTGGCTTCATCCGCTTATCCAATAGATAGAAGATCTGGCAGCGGGGTGCCCAGCCCCAAATTAATACACACAAAATCTCTTCACTATTTTTGCCCCTGATTTATCAGTCAAAACATAATTGTGTAAACAAAAGAGAAAGAGGGATGACCTTCTGCACCAGTTACATCCTTCATATGGGAGCCGATCTTGTGAAATCTAGTTGGCTTGTGGCGTACTGTATTTTCTGTTTACCATTCGTTGACATTAGCATACATCTCCCAAAATATAGACACTCCTCCATGGTATGTTATTGTTGGCAGGCACCCGAGGATTCGATTAGCCATGTTTTGTGTAAGATGGATGGGAGGAGTGTCAAACTTTTAATACCTCTATTAATAAAATAAAAGAACTTGTGAGCTGCCTAACATGATCAAAATTATCTTTATGTAATGATACATGTTGTGTTTGTTGGGATCTGATGAATGTTGAATGCTATGTCTTCTGATTATCAATCTACCATGTTATCTCATGCTTATGTTATTTATGATCTTGCATGCTCTCCGTTATTAGTAGATACTCTGGCCAAGTAGATACTAGTAACTCCAAGAGGGAGTATTTATACTCGATAGTGGGTTCATGCCTCCTTTGCATTTGTGCTCGACTGACTGAAACGTGATGGATGGAGAATGTGCTGTTGTCATTAGGGAGAAAACAACAATGCTTTGTCTAAGGATGATGTTATTGTTTACATTACACACTTTCCTTACTGCAATTATCTGTAGATTGCAACTTAATACCCAACAATTGTTCAGATGATATTCGGATGGTGGATTATTAGTCATAGATGCAGTTGGATAACGGTCTATATATTTTGTTGTAATGCTCGCATTAATCACATAGTAATCTTTATGTATTGCATATGCACTACTGATGGTTAGGTTGAGACTCCAAGTGAAGAGTGTGTAGCTAGTGGCAAGCCTTCTTCCCCATGAGGGTGACTCGAGGGTTTATATCGAACTCTTGGTGAGCCAGTATTTCAGCAGTTGTCTTCCAAACTTCCT
The DNA here is from genome assembly GCA_028641055.1 of Alopecurus myosuroides. Lineage (NCBI taxonomy): Eukaryota > Viridiplantae > Streptophyta > Magnoliopsida > Poales > Poaceae > Alopecurus > Alopecurus myosuroides. Next base: position 318,700,028 of record CM054061.1, read on the forward strand.
CCAGGATCCTGCAAACAAGTAGAGAATTTTGTGCCCTCAACCTCACCAAGTGGTTGTCAAGCACAAGGTGTGAGACTTCTAAATTGCAATGCAAAACTGAAAGTAAATATGCAATAATTAAATCTACTACTAAATGCAAATGAGAAAATAAATATGCAATGGATTGTTTTTGTATTTTTGTGATGCAAGTGGTGATGGAGATAATGTAAATTCGAATTGGAGATGCAAGTAAAGTAAAGTGCAAGTAAAGTAAATTGCAGCAAAGTAACTAGAGTGTTTTCTTATATTTAAAATAGGACCGGGGTTCATGGTTTCACACTTGCATTCTCTCAAATAAAGTGGTAGACGGTGGACATAAAGAATTACATGTGAGATTACAATAACATGTTTAACATTGAGTACTTTCATATGGGCATCACGTCCTAGAATAGAGATCTCTACGGTCATATTGATCCCTCTTATACTCCACCAAGATGCGAAATAAATCATAACACCTCGCTAATTAAGGAAAAACCAGAGTATAGCTTTAAGCAATGTGACATGAAGTTGAATTAAGAACTTGCTAGATCTAGTCATGGAGATTGATTAGTGTCACTTCAAATCCCCGGTAACAAGGTACTCCTTTTTATCCTAGTGAGGTAACTAAGAAAGGTTTAACAAAACCTAAGTGGATCACTGAACTTCTCTCACTTTCACAGCACTAGCCACCCCCCGTTACTCCAACTAATGCACCCATCACCCCACACACGCTCTCAAGAACTAGATTGATCAAAGCTAGCAAATAAGAACGGGGTACATCTACTCAAATAACTCAAGAGAAACAATTGCAATCTCATATTCAATAACTCATAGAAAAGATCCACCACATAGGAATTACAACGGTGCCCGTAATCATGTGAGGCAGCTCATACGGATCTAATTAGTGAAGCACATAGAGAGAGATACAAGTGCTACTTCCACAAAACCATAGCCCTGGGGTGGACTACTCCCTCTTCATGGAGATGTCGATGGAGATGATGTTGGAGGGGTAGGAGATCACACCGGCGGCGCCCCGCCAGAGTTTTCCCCCTCCAATCTGGAACTTCTGGTCTTTGTTTCGGTGTTTCGGCGGCGCTCCTCTCCGTAAGTGTACGGGGGACTCTTTTTATAGTCGGTTTTAGGTCAAGACGGAGTCGGTAAGTCGAAGATGGAAGGAATTGGGGCCACAGGGACCAAAAGGGGGCCTCTCACGCGGCTAAGGAATCTGGCCGCGTGGAGGGTCCTCTTTTGGGCCTCCTTGCCCAATTCTCGTAGATCCTTCTCCCGCAAGTCTTTTCCTTCCAAGAAAATGACCCCCGCAGATTTTCAGGTGATTTCGCGGAAGTTTGCCCCCTGAAACGTCAAAAATATAGAAAACGGGGTTTCTGACAGGCAGGGTTAATTCCATAAAAGTTGGGGGACTTTGTAATTTAACCCCAAAATACTATAAAACATTGAATTATACCCTTATATGATGCAATATGTAATAGAAAACCATGTGAAAATATGCAAAATTCATCTATGCATTTTACATGCATCAACATCCCCAAGCTTAACCCGTGCTCGTCCTCGAGTATGAAGGTGATAAAACTAAGATGGGTTTTTCATATTGAAACAATCATGGGATATCAAGGAGGATTATTCATGCTACATATAATCAAATGATTAATAATAGAAATGATTTCGCAATATACAATTCATGTTGTAAGAAATATCAAATATGCAAGCAAAGATGCTTCATAAAAGTTCACAAAGTGTATAATGAAATAAAAGCACTATGGACCAAATGCATACACAAAATGAAAAATAAAATCCTATATTGGTCAAAGAATAGCATAATGGAGAATATAAAATATAGTGGACACTTTGGAGAAAATTGAGTAGAGGTAAAACATGATCAAGTCTTATTTAGCCTCTAAATTATTCAACTAAAATTACTAATTGAAATGTGGTATCCATTGATCTAGGACTCTCATTGCCCCTTTATCACTATCATCTTAAAATTGTGAGTATTGATGTAATGAGAATGACAAGGTGGTTGAAAGCCTCGTGCCCCGTGAGTGTGAAAACCTACTCCATGATTACTCAACTTAAGATTCCTAATAAGCTTTGTAAAATCATAATAAGTATTAATGACATCATAGAGAACCGCAAAGAGGTACCTCTTGCCCCATGACATGGAAACAAGCCCATGTTATAATGACAAGATGAACAAACGGAGTAGACTCATCATCCTTTTTATTTTCATTCACTATTATGCAGAGCTTATTATTTTATTATAGGATGTGTTGTAGAGTCACTCAAGCTGTAAGTAAATTTCCACCATGATAAAGCATGGCTTGGGTTAGCGGCCCAATGCGTTTCTCTAGTCATATAGATACTTACTCATCAAAACTTACTATTCCTCTATTTCATTTCGGCATGGCAGGAGTCCAAAAACAAAAGTACATGATATTAACCAAATGTAAAAAAAATTGTGCAATGTTGAAAGATTTCTGGTGATACACGTTTATAGCTAGCTCCCAACCACACATTTATCAAACGCAAAACTTGTGGCTCCCATTATTGGGTCATGTTTATTAGATGCATAAAAAGTAAAGTGTGCCTTCAAAAGTTCGTGAGAGTCCTATCCCAAGTTCAACCCATGACAATTAATAAAGTGAATATCTTAATTTAGAACATAAATAACACAATAACATGGTGAACATACTCGGAATAGCAATGAAGCTAATGGGAAGATATGGTGGACTCACTGGAAATACTTGGCTAAGGAGTGTTGGAAAAACAAGTTTTTACTTGTTGGAATTTTTAAATTTTTGGGCTAGCAAGAGGGAGATAGTTGACAAGCTACTATGCATGCATATGTCCATAGAACTACTCATTTCATGACAAACTAAATAAACCAGCAATTAACATCAAGGACATGAATAAGAGATAGCTCAAGACAACATTATTGCAAATTTCTACACATAAAAAGCCTATAAATCATGCAAACATATGTAGCTCTTCAAATCAACCATGGCATACCTATTCCAAGTCATAATACTAGCATACAATACATTCCAACCCCAAACTCCAGTAGCTAAATCTCATATAAAATGATGGTGGTGGTCTTATCAAAACAAAAATAAAAACAAAAGCTAGACGCTTCAAGTCTCTACGATAAATGCTTTGCTTAGAAAAACAGAAAGTAGACGTGTGCTAACCAAAAGAGTGTAGATCCAGTGGGGTGTTCATCACATCCCCAAGCTTATGGCTTTCACCATTCTTGGATGTCTTGAGGCGCAGCTCCTCTATTCCCTGTGAAAAAACTTCACAAAACATGTTTCTCCCATTCTTTTTCTGTGGGGTGAGATTAGCAAGGACAAACAAATCACATGCTTGATGTGCAAAATTCCAAATCAAATGCTCCAGTAGATAGACAATAAGGTTCATTATGTTGTATGTTCACTCTCTTGCTTGAAAGAATCATGGAAATTCGATTCCCAAGCCCAAAGAGTGCATAAAACAAAAGAAGGCAGAATCTGTCCAAAAAAGCAGCAGCAGCAAAACGAAAGTTTTTACCTAATCTAGACTCGTCAAAAAATTAAGCCAATTTTTGTGCTTACAGAGGACGAAAAGTTGCAGAACATACTAAAACATTAGCTCAATCCGACATACCAATACAAAACGTAAAATCATACGGTGAGCAGACTCGTGCTGAAACAGAAATTTCATGCACTAGGATAGCAACTTATAAGTCCAAATGGGTTTGACTTGACTCTTTATTGAAAACTCCAGAATTAAAACAAAAAAAACTAATCTCTTAAGACAGCAAGAGGACACTAGAAAAATCCAAACAAAAACAACCGGGTTGCCTCCCCTAAAGCGCTTTCTTTATAGCCATATAGCTAGGCTTTACTTACTTGATAATCAAGAGGGATAAAGCTCATGAGGGAGCTTGTTCTTCAGCATGCTCCTCTTCCTTGGGAAGTGCTCCATGCATTTCTTGTGAGGGAACTGAAACTTGACATTCCCTTCCTTGGAGTCTATGATTGCACCTGTAGTACGAAGAAAAGGTCTACCCAAAATAATAGGACTAGGGGATTTATCCCCCATATCCATAATAATGAAATCAACGGGTACGAAAGTCATGTGCAATTCAATCATAACATATTTTACTTGTCCTACAGCATATTTAGTAGAGTTATCAGCAAGGACAAATTCAGTTGAGCACTTTTCTAAATTTTCTAGTTCTAGCAATTCATATAATTCTTTAGAGAGTACCGATACACTAGAACCTAGATCTAACATAGCATGGTGAATTTCTTTTCCAATTGAAACTAGCACCTTGGGGATCCATGCATCCCCAAGCTTAGGATGTATCATGGCCTCATTCTTGTACCTAGCAATTTTTTCTTGCAAGACATGATTAGCAATATAAGATCCAAAGCCAGGTTGATTAACATTTATAGTGGGATCACTAGCAAATTTTTGTAGAGTAGCAATAAGTTCTTGCAAGCTACTTTTTTCTAAATCAAGAAATGGATCCTTAATTTCAGTAAGCATCATAATTTCCTCTACTTTGCTCTCTAATTTATCTAGCATGCTTGATTCATGAGGACTAATTTCATCTTTGCTAGCAAGATAAGACATATATGGAAGTAAATATTCAGGGTACTTCACTATTTCATTCAAAGTTTCTTCTAAACTAGTAGGGACATGCTCACTTGTATTCTCAGCAATATGATCAATATTTTCAATAATAGGAGCATCAATAGTAATAGAATTCATTCCTACACTAGGTTGTGCTTGTGGCTTTCCTGCTGACATGCTTAATAGAGTTGCTTGATTATCAGCTAATTTTGATAATGCTTTATCTAAATTCGAAGATTGAAGTTGCAATCCTTTAATATCACTACTAATGGATTCAATAGACTTATTTAACTCATGTATCATAGCATTGTGACTAGCAACTTGTTCCATAAGAAATTTATTAGATTCAGAAATTTCACTAGAAGGCTTCCACTTATTTTCATTAGCATTAGGATATGGAACAAAAGGTTTATTTGGCACATAAGGAGGTTTACTATATGAATTGTAAGCATTACCAAAACCATTGCTACCATAATTCCTAACGAAATTAATATCCACACTTTCAGAATTACTACCAACTAGCTCCTGCAAAGGCACATTCTCCATATTTTGTTTATTAATAAAAGCAAGAATAGTGTCCATTTTAGAAGACAAATCATTGGTTTCTTCAATCGAGTTTATTTTCTTAGTGGGATTGGGTGCTCTTTCAGTATTCCATTGACTATAATTTTGCAATATGCTTTCTAATATGCTCTTAACCTCTCCTACAGTTTTACTCATAAAGGCACCTCCAGCAGCAGAATCAAGTATATTTCTAGACATGTAGTTTAGACCATTATAAAAAGAGTGTAGTATGGTCCATTCATTTACTCCATGTGATGGGCATGTTCTAATCATTAATTTAATTCTATCCCATGCCATGGCTACATGTTCATTATCATTTTGCCTAAATGAGAGGATATTATTCCTATTTCGCAAAATTTTAACGGGAGGATAATATTTCTTAATGAAAGCTTCTTTTAAATCATCCCAAGACTTTATACTAGCTGTAGGTAGTGAAAGTAACCATTCTTTAGCCTTTTCTCTAAGTGAAAAAGGAAATAATTTCAGTTTTAAAACACTACTTTCCACATTTTTAAATTTTTGCATATCACATATTTCCATGAAATCATGAAGATGCATAGAGGCATCCTCCATAGCACTACCACTAAATTGCTCTCTAGTAATTAAATTCAATAAACTAGGACTTACTTCATAGCTTTCAGCTTGTATTTCAGGTGTACTAATTGGCCTAGCAATGAATTGGTCATTGGGTGTATTTGTGTAGTCACTTAATTTAGTTCTATCACCCATTTTAACAGTTTTTATGTAGTTTTTAATTTTTTATGCAAAACAAAAGTAAAATAACTAAGCAAATTCGAAATACTAAAATAAACTAGATAACTAAATGCAAAACTAAAATGCAAACTCAAATAAAATATGGAAGACAAAACAAAAACAAGAACAAAAACAAAAACAAGACAAGAAACAAAACAATCTACTTGAAAGAAGGTGGAGATAGAAAGGACGGTACTCACGTAGGTGCAACCTCCCCAAGCTTAGGTGTTTGCACACCTTGTTGGTGATGAAGACTTCTTGTGAGCTCCCTTGGACAACTCCTTCACCTATGGCTCCCCGGCAACGGCGCCAGAAAAACGCTTGATGGCTAGGTTGAGACTCCAAGTGCAGAGTGTGTAGCTAGTAGCAAGTCTTCTTCCCCACGAGGGTGACTCGAGGGTTTATATCGAACTCTTGGGGAGCCAGTATTTCAGCAGTTGTCTTCCAAGCTTCCTCCAGGATCCTGCAAACAAGTAGATAATTTTGTGCCCTCAACCTCACCAAGTGGTTGTCAAGCACAAGGTGTGAGACTTCTAAATTGCAATGCAAAACTGAAAGTAAATATGCAATAATTAAATCTACTACTAAATGCAAATAAGAAAATAAATATGCAATGGATTGTTTTTGTATTTTTGTGATGCAAGTGGTGATGGAGATAATATAAATTCGAATTGGAGATGCAAGTAAAGTAAAGTGCAAGTAAAGTAAATTGCAGCAAAGTAACTAGAGTGTTTTCTTATATTTAAAATAGGACCGGGGTTCATGGTTTCACACTTGCATTATCTCAAATAAAGTGGTAGACGGTGGACATAAAGAATTACATGTGAGATTACAATAACATGTTTAACATTGAGTACTTTCATATGGGCATCACGTCCTAGCATAGAGATCTCTACGGTCATATTGATCCCTCTTATACTCCACCAAGATGCGAAATAAATCATAACACCTCGATAATTAAGGAAAAAACAGAGTATAGCTTTAAGCAATGTGAGAACTTGCTAGATCTAGTCATGGAGATTGATTAGTGTCACTTCAAATCCCCGGCAACAAGGTACTCCTTTTTATCCCTAGTGAGGTAACTAAGAAAGGTTTAACAAAACCTAAGTGGATCGCTGAACTTCTGTCACTTTCACAGCACTAGCCACCCCCCGTTACTCCAACTAATGCACCCATCACCCCACACACGCTCTGCCGAACTAGATTGATCATTTTTTCTCTAGTTTTTTTTTAATATCTTGATCATTTTTTTTCGACATCGTATGCAAAAGTTATGCCCATTTTACTTTTTTTATAAAACTTTTGCTCAGAAAGTCGAAATTCATATTTCAAAATTTGATAAAAAAGTAGACATTAAACTCTCTGTGCATCTATAAGGGATTTATTTTTGGATGCTTTTTAGACCGCCAACTCTTCCGTCAAAAACTAGAAAAGGCGTTCCCGGGGGGGTGGAGTTGGTGCGTGTGGGCAGAATTTTTTCGGATGGGAATTCTGTGGCGCACGTGGCAGTGGTGCGCCACAGAAATGTCATATTTCTGTGGCGCACTAACCACCATGCGCCACAGAATAGGAGTGTGGCAATTATTGGTGTGGGCCCCCAGCTCATTTCTGTGGCGCACCCCCATCACGTGCGCCACAGAATTCCTCTTTTCTGTGGCGCACCACGGTCCCGTGCGCCACAGAATGTCTCTTTTCTGTGGCGCATGCCCACCCGTGTGCCACAAAAATATATTTCTGTGGTGCACTAAGAGGCCATGCGCCACAGAATCTGTTCCATAGAAAGGCACTTCTCTACTAGTGCATCCTCATCCATCAGCATCCACTGAGGTAAGGGTTACCCATTGACCCTTCCACTGCACCTTAGCATGGATGATCCAGATGTGTTGGCGGATGTGTTCCATACTCACATCATCAAACTTCAAATTCCTGCGATTAGAATAGATGAGATATATAATTGTTGCCTATAGTCTGCATCGGTTTCATAAAAAAAAACATAAGCAACAGTACTTTGGTCCATTCAGATGTAGGTTGCTTTCACATACATGAGTTGAAGATTGGAACATGCACAATAAACCTATATCTATTCACTGTCAACTCAAATCTCATTAACTATAGAAATGCATATATAAATGCAGAGCCAGTGTCCGGCAACCCATCAGATTGGAACCACTCCGTAAAGAAAAAAATACAACACTATGTATACAACAATAGCTATTACATTAAACATATTGAAATTTACGATATTACCTGATTGGAGGAGGGCCAAAAGGAGCTGGGTTGAGAGGAGCAGGAATGACCGGAGCTGGTGGTGGCGGCGCCATGAGCCTTCTGGAACTATGCACGTTGTATGGGATCACCATTTGGCTATGGAGGATAGGATGGAAGGAGATTAGTTTATTTGTGGGAGGGACTTGGCGGATATATATGGAGTAAATTTTTGGCTTGAGCGGGAAAGCCGAAAACTTTCAAAAATCTTCATGGCGCCTCTAACTCCAGCTAATAACTTCATCTGTTTCGGCCAAGGAGATTTTTTAGGGAAGGCACGCGCTAACTAACAACTTGTATCTAACCTCCTAACAATACTTATCTAGCTGACTGTCAAATCACCTCTATCTCCAAACTTTCATGCTATTTTGTTGCAAAAAAAAAACAGGGAACGCATATGGTAACTAACAACTTGTATCTAACCTCCTACCAATACTTATCTAGCTAACTGTCAAATCACATTTAACTCCACATTTTCATGTTATTTATTTCCGAAAAACAGGGCATGTTTGGACTGGACCTGCGCTTGCATGATTGGCCCATCAAGATGGAGCCCAAGGTTGGACAATGGAGCAAAGGTGAGGCTTAAAAGTTTGATTGCACGAATTTTGGTTACTTGGAAATAAGCATCTATGTACATGCAAGTAAAAATTTAATGAATCGGTATATTATAGAGTCGCATAGTCCTTTGTTAATTCCAACAATAATACTTTGACAACATAAAAAAGGTTCTTAATTGCAATAGAAACGTAGTGTGTGTCTTAACATGCCATGTTGTATCTGACCATAGATGCAAACATGTAATACAATTGTACTCATAAAAAATCTGCTATAGAGCTCAGATAACAAGATCACAGTCGGAACTCGTACAGGAATAGAAGCAAACTTGTCGGGTATTGCACATTAATTCATCACAATTGACAGTACAAACATATAAAAAGAGCAGCAGATATATATAGATTGAGTTACTTTCAAATGCACATGTATCAACTATTAAGTCTGTCTGTAAATAATCATATAACCTGCTCAAAGTTGGCCGAGCTACATCAAGTGCTTAGAACTTCCTTATAGACTATGTTCTGCGTAGTTGTTACTAAAAACTCAGATCTTTTCCGCTTATTTGTATTCTTGGCCTTGTTATTTCCCCTTTCCCTGTCCTTGACTACGAGGATCTTAATATTGTTTTTTGTGGTGGCTCTAGACAACGCCACATACAACTGGCCATGAGAGAATACTGGTTCTGGTAGGTATACGCCCACAACCGGTATGGCCTGCCTTGCGCTTTGATGATCGTCATGGCAAAGCTGAGCCTGATGGGGAATTGTTTTCTCTTGAACTTGAAAGGGAGCATCTCATCGTCAGAGGGACAGAGAGGTATCCGAGGAAGAAACACCCTCTGCCCAGCGTGTTGACCAAGCACAATCTCTGCATCGATCGCGTTACTCTCGAACCCACGGACCACAAGCCTTGTGCCGTTACACAACCCGTTAGCTGGGTCGATGTTCCTCAGAAGCATACCGGACAATTTATCTTCAGTTTAAGGGCATGCGGGGGAAGCCCATTAGGTGTTAGGTCGTTTAGGAACTCCTGAGGGTAGTAGCCATGCGAATCGTCTTCCGCACTGTCAAAGCTATGGTATATCCTCTCCACGCCCTCGAAACATTCTATCATATGCATGTTTATTTCATGGACACTATCGTTCTTGGTAGAGAGGATTTCTCGAGAGGTCATGTAATCTGGATTGGCCATCATGGTCGATCAAATTTTGGATATGGGCGACCTCACCAGTAGAAGGCACACAAATATCTTCGGGGAGCTGGATGTTGCCTTCGTTGTCAGTTTCCTCTCTGCCATCACCTATTCTCAGCAGGTAATCCGTAAACCACTGGTCGTTTTGCGCCCTCATGTTTCTAACAAGCCTTAGTTGGCGCATGCCCCCCCCCCCCAAAGCGACGAACTCCGCAAGATCGCGTCGACTACCTGACCGCGTGTCCCTTTCCTGACTACGGGAAGTACCTGTCTGAAGTCTCCACCGAACACGACAGTCTTTCCTCCGAAAGGTCGGTCTCTTTTATTCATGACGTCACGCATGCTGATGTCCAACGCCTCAACCGCTTGTCTCCTTGTCATGGTGGCCTCGTCCCATAAGATGAGTGAAGCCTTACTTAGTAGCTTGGCAGTTCCACTCAGTTTGCTAAAGTTGCATGGGGTCCCTTCTTAAGGGTTAGTGGTATTTTGAACCTCGAGTGGGCGGTCCTTCCTCCGGGCATGATGGAGGTGGCTACGCCTGACGTGGCCACCACGATATTTCCTTTGTGTCGAACCTTGGCGAGCAATGCCCTGTATAGGAATGTCTTTCCCGTGCCTCTCGGTCCATCGACGAAGAATACACCCCCTTTGCCGCCTTCAACTGCCTCCAATATCTGGTCGTATGCACGCCTTTGCTCAGGGTTTAGTGAGGACGCGAGATAAGCTGGATCCTCATCAACCTCGATATTGCTTTCCTCGATGACTTCCCTAGCCTTGCCTTCTGTGTTGTGATATGGCTTGTCGATAGCCAGAAGAGGGAACGATGTTATGTCTTTGCCCATGGACTCTAGCATGCCCCTGATGTCAAGCAACACCATCTGCTCAATCGTGATTGGGCACGTTAAACGTCGCATGTAGTCATCATACATCGCTCAAGGTGTCTATCCCAAAGATCGCGCACGTCGCTAGGCTCACAGAAAACTAAGATAGTCGCAAAGACCTCCTAAACGAGATTGGCATGGCCCACTGCTCCGACTCAGTAAGACACTCGTCGAGCGTGTTGTATGCCTCGATGAGACCCCTCCTCTCGGCGGCCTCACAAAACGTATCACATAGCACATCTTCCAAAAAATTTAGGTCATCGAAGGACGTTGAGCCGGTTACATGGTTTAGAAGCACCCTCAGAAAGTACCGCTCCCCCTCGGCAGGATTGGCTGACACAATTCGTCCAACCTGGTAATGCCTCTTTCTTTTCTGCCAGAACTTTTTTCTTAGCCATGTGAACCTTCCTGGGAAGTCCCTGTACAAAATATCTCTAGCCCACACATGCTCCTGGTTAGCCACGAAATACTCTGTCAGCATAGACTTTGATGCGTTTTCACTGGCGATGACGTCATTCAGGTTTGCATCCGCTTTGAATGTAACCCTGTGCATGTTCGGAAGATGTAGCGGCAGTTGTAGGACCGATGGGCTGTTCTCACAGAGAGTGAAGCCAAATATCCTCCACATCGCCTCCGATGGAGTAACCCTCCTTGCTTCCATGAATCTCTTGATCTCGTCTATGTTACCGTCAGAGTCTGGTATGTCAATATTGAAAGAAGTCTGATCGTGGCCCTTGTATATGTACTTGTAAAGATACTTCACGACCTTTATGCTAGAGCACACCTCCATGTTGATGTGGCAGTTGAACATTTGCAGAAGGTAAGGGTTGTATGGAACAACCCATCGGTTGTCTAGCGTCTTACGCCGGACCTTGGCCGAACGACCGTCTTTCCGTCTCCGATAGACGGGGTAGGAGTCCTTTCCTTGGACGGTGGTCTCGTTGAACTCTCGTGGGTACTTGCACTTGCACGACCCCTCTTGCATGCACACATTGTTAGGGTTCAAAACACCACATGGGTCGTGCATCATAAGTTTCACGACCATCGCGTAGAGGTCCGGGTACTTATCCTTGTCTGGTAGCTCGGCGGATATGAGACAGTCGTACTGGTCTGGCACAACAAGTTTATACTTCGAATCCATTATCAATAGGAAATGGGCATGCGGGAGACCCCTCTTCTGAAACTCAACCACATACACGTATGCCTTCACAACGCCTAGGATATTTTCTTTGGTCAACATATGTTTCATGGTGACCAGCTTGGCTCGGAACACTCTAGCCACGAGATCTGGTATGTCCTGCGCTGATTGACCGGGAAGCAGCTCATCCTCTATCTCCTTCCAGTTTGGGTTGCAGGTCATTGTCAGAAAGATGTCAGGTTTTCCATACGTCTGCACCAGGGCCATGGCGTCCATATGCCTCTTCTTCATGTCTCGGTAGCCTCCCTTCAATGACCACGGGAGAACCGTCCTAGTGCCAACAGCACTCGCTCGTGTCTCCCCGGCGGTGATGCTGTCAACCACACCTTTATACAGGTCGGCACGTAACTCTGGCTGGTGGTCCCTGGTCCATTTTAACCTACAACCCTTGATCTTGATGTACATGTCGAAACTAAACTGTTGGAATAAACGCCCTCCATGCAGAATGGGGTTGAATATCGTTGGACGTGTTTGTAGCCTATAACAGTAGTAGTCTCTGATGGAGATGCATAAATGACCACCCCCCTCTGCGTGTATGGTAGGAAAGTGAAGGTTAGAAAACTCACGAGAAGCATAGAAAAATAGATGTACATATAATATAGATGAACCTTCCTCGTCATCACGGTTTGCTCTTGGGAGTTGTGCAACTTCCCAAGACTTATCACATTTAGGAATATTCGGATGCCAACCGAGCTTCCTCTTTGGGAAGAAGAGAGGATATGAGAGCGGGTCGTAGCATCCTTGGGTGGCCTGTATGCTATGTCTTTCGTTATTGTTGCCATAGAGGGTAATGCTACGCTTGAACCTATTTGCCAGATCGTTTCCTTCGACCCAGATGGCAGCCACCTCGGACGAGACTGGTGTATTGTATTTTCGTTGGTCTAGCTTCTTGTCGGTATTCAGCTCTATCCGGTAATCCTGGAGGTTGTCTATGTTTGCGCCCAAACTCCTAAACTGCTTGGAGTAGGGGTTTTCTCTCATGATGTTGGTCACTTTCCGGACGACATCTTGATCAAGATTTGCGGTGGCTTCCTTGCGATGAGACAGGGTGGGATCGTCATCATAGAAGTATAATTGTAGCTAGATGTTCCGGACGAGAGCCTGGCCAAAACGAATGCACCTTTTGGTACAATGTGCCGCCCGCACGGAACGCGTAAACCCCGGAACTCATGTTGGTGCAACTGGTGTCGAGGTTGACTCCAAGGGTTGTGAAGGAGAAGTGACCGTTGAAGAACCGGATGATCTCACGAAAATGACGCGATTCTGCATCCGTGCTAGACCATAACTTCATTAGCTCTGGGATAGGTTCTGGTTTGCGCAGCTTGACATCACCATTTCGGCAACACAATCCGCCGGGCTCATGTTCAAACCTCTTTGCCCCACAGTGATGGCAATTCGGGACTTGCTTCAAGATATGCATGCTATCTGGGAGGTTCGAGTACACGAAGTCGAAAGGATCGATAGATCCCATGCTAGACAAGTTAGTGGGTTCATCGAGGTCCTCGACATCGTCTTCTTCCGAACCTATAGATATAGCGTGTCAGATTGGTGTGCTCAATTCACTTGTAATATAGAGGGCTGAAAAAAAGTTAAGCAGACGTACCTTCCCCGTGAAACAGGCAGCCCTCTCGTCCATGAGGTTATTTGATGGCATTCTCATCCATGTTGCCGCTAAGGAAGGCATCCATGTCCGCTGCAACATTTGTGGAGACTTAAATTAGATGATATAATAATAGTTTAATGCGCCAACACATAAAGGGGGGAAATATAGGTGTTTTACCGTCGGTCCTGATGGTACGACCCGGTGTGCTTGTTGTAGGGGAGGCGATAGGAGAATTAGCTTCGACTGGTGATGTGTATGACCTCACTGATGGGAAGGAAGGGAAAGTTGCGTCTGGTCGCGGCATAGCGATGGATGCAGCACACGGTTTGTTCTTCCTAGCCACGCGATTGGCACTGCGGTGAGAAAGCTGGGTCTGCCTCTCATATTCCGTCATACTCTACCAACGTGCTCTTCTGTTGGCATTCACCTCGAGGGCCTTCTGCGTTGTTGCTCGCTGCCGACATATTCTTTGATTTAGATTTATGGCTTGTCGTTGATCAGTTGTTAGACTTTGTCGACGTGCCTTATTTGTGTGCATGCGTGCATTAAGCTCTTGTCTTTGCTCAATAGTTAGACTTTGTCGACTAGCTCGTTGACGCTCTCGTGATGCATTTTTCCTTTGATCCTGTACATCTGCAATCATGACATACATTAGGCAATCAGGAGTACATAGATGAACCTACTCGGCAGTTTTCTGTTACACATATAACCTGCAGTTTGTTGAATTCCATACCGTTTGAGATTACTCTAGGCTCCGGAGTAATTGACTCTGGAGGAACTCCTGTTGTTAGTGTACTTTGAGTTGGAATGGACACTCTCATCTGTCCACGTCTGTCCGTGGTCATACCATTTGAGCTCTCCCCGACCATTGGAGTTCCTCTTATTGTAAGGATACTTTGAGTTGGAAAGGTACGTGCCAACCAAATCTGATCATCATCTGATGATGATGAAAGTGTCTGATTTGCAATCGGTTCACGTATGAACAAACTTGTTTTTGTATGTGACGAACCAATAGCGTCATCAACCAATGTCGACATGCACACACAAACTTATCAGACATTCGGAACAATTTAAAATGTGAAAGGAAAGGCATCTTACAAATTCGTACATACCATTTTTCCCTTTATCAGTCATCTTTCAAATGCTCCTGGTTGGCACCATTCGTATAACCCTGTTATCAATTCATATAACCATTATATTATATAGGACAGGGAAAAACACAATTCCAATCGATCTGTTATCAATTCATGGAACCATTTATCGTTCATTAAATTGGTTTTTGGATAGCCTTTTCAACCTTCTTCTATGTACCAGTATGGCTCTTACATGGTACAAGATGTATGCTAAAATAATCTGCAGCTCACAGCTCACTCCCCATGCACCAGGAGTCCAAAACCTTTTTTATTTTTGATAAAGAAGAGTTCAAAGCTGGACATACATTGTAATCATTTTTGTTTCCAACAAATATCGATTGGAGTCGATACAGATCGTGGACATCAGGCTTTGCAAAGTCGCCAACCAGCTAGAGTGGAAGCCCCTACTCAGGCATCATGTAAATTAAGAAGCTCTGAAGGCCGAAGCCCTTGCACTGCTACCATTGCCACCCAAAGGATGAAACCAAGGCCCGAACTGAATTCTGAGGCAAGCTGCGGCAAAAACTATGTGTTGCTACCATTGCCCCCCAAAAGGATGTGAACACTAAAAACTGTTTAACAATTTTGTGACAATAAAGGAGAAGGGAATTGCCACACAAAGATAGGTGACAATGAAGGAGATGGGCTCTAAAAACTGTTTAACAATTCTGTTCTTGCAATTTTGGAATGACTCATAGCTGACCAGAGCGAACGACGGCGACCAAGGCGAGGAAGTGCTCCCTGTTCAGGACGATGACCCGAGCGACGGCGACCAAGGTGAGGAAGTGCTCCCTGTTCAAGACGAAGACAAGAACGCTGGCGACCAAGGTGAGGAAGCGACGATGGCCAAAACGACGACGACCGTTTCCAGCAGCAATTTTGAATAGTTGTTAGACTAAAGCGGGCAAAAGTTTAGGCTAAAGTTGTTAGACTGTTTACACAGACCATTTTTTAATAGTTGTTAGACTAAAGTGGGATCGTAC
Source organism: Alopecurus myosuroides (assembly GCA_028641055.1). Classification (NCBI taxonomy): domain Eukaryota; kingdom Viridiplantae; phylum Streptophyta; class Magnoliopsida; order Poales; family Poaceae; genus Alopecurus; species Alopecurus myosuroides. The sequence goes on from CM054061.1 coordinate 318,715,810, forward strand.
CGTGTTTTTAGAAGCGGGCGTGAAGGTGCATGTACGTGAATGTGTTGTTTGGAGCGGTTGGATCTGAGATTTTTTTGGGATAAGCTGTTTAGCCAAAAGTGAAAAGTTGCCAAGTTGTTTGAAGCGTGTACGTGAAAGCATGCAAGTAAGTGGTCGTTGCCAAGTTGTTAGCCTGAGAGGATAAGATCGCATGCAAGTTTTTTGGGATAATTTCCGTGCGGTGGCATTAGGTGTAATTATTGTGTTGTAAATAATTTGGGGTGACATTCCTTCTGTAATTTAGTGGAAGTGTGTCACCGCCTCACCGCCACTGTAACCTTAATAGTAAAGATTGCCCAGCTGTAATTTGTTCACCACACATGTTATTTATCTTTCACGGAGAGACACCACTAGTGAACTGTGGATCTCGGTCCTTTTTCCTCATACTGATAAATTACCTACTGTTTTCATACTACTCTCATATTGTTCCTACTGTTTTCCTACTCAAGCATCTAAGCTTGGGGATGCCCAAGGCATCCCCTTTTTCATAAACTATCTATCAGGTCACTTCTTGTGAAACTATATTTTCATTCGGTCACATCATATGAAGTTTACTTGGAGCGTCTGTTTGTTTTTGTTTTGTTTTCCTTGCTGCAATAATATCATTGGACCTAGCATCCTTATTTGGGAGAGAGACACGCTCCGCTTTTTCATTTGAATACTTGCTATGCTAGTATTCTTGGTTTTTTCTAGTTACTGCAAAAATTCTTGTTCAGCTCTTGTTTTTATTGCATATCTTATTTAGAGCTGTTAGTTTTAGTAGTTTTATGTGAGTACTCTCATGTTTGCTTTCGGTGGCATGTAGAGATTTTTTTTGTTAAAACATATCTTGTATGGTGCTTGTTGGGAAAAAAATTGTCGCTTGAAGTAGAATTTTTAACGGTGCAAGTAGAAACTTGTATAGACTGTGGCTAGAACTTTTTCATATCATGATAGATGTTATTTTAGTTTTAAAGCCTTGTGGTTATTGAGTAGCATGATTAGCCTCAAATAGTTGAGAGATTTTAATGTTCCATTGAAAGAATCATGAGTTTTTCTTGTCATATTGAATCATAAATTTGCGGTATTCTCCTTTGAATGTTTTATTTGGTTGACTTGGCGCATGTTCACACCATGTTTATGACTATGAACCAGTCACTAATAGCCTCTATGATCATTTAGTTTTAGAATTTGTGGTACCACTTATTCTTTGATTAATGATGTTTATGTCTCTATGCATGATTATGGCTCTTACGCTCTCTTGATTTGTCGCTCCCAATCTTTTGCTAACCTCCACCTGTTCTAAGTAGGGAATTCTACTCGTGCATCCAACTCCCTAAAACCAAAGTTTTCCCATTGTGTCCACCATACCTACCTATATGTGGTAATTAACCTCCACTCCAAGTAAATTGCTCATATGTTATCTTTAAAACCTTCAAAATTATTCCAGCTTTGTGTTCCTGTTTTTGCTCATGAGGACGCAAATAGAGAATCTTTATCCCACTTGTTGATTGGATTTCACACCCTGGACTAGTGGCTTCATCCGCTTATCCAATAGATAGAAGATCTGGCAGCGGGGTGCCCAGCCCCAAATTAATACACACAAAATCTCTTCACTATTTTTGCCCCTGATTTATCAGTCAAAACATAATTGTGTAAACAAAAGAGAAAGAGGGATGACCTTCTGCACCAGTTGCATCCTTCATATGGGAGCCGATCTTGTGAAATCTAGTTGGCTTGTGGCGTACTGTATTTTCTGTTTACCATTCGTTGACATTAGCATACATCTCCCAAAATATAGACACTCCTCCATGGTATGTTATTGTTGGCAGGCACCCGAGGATTCGATTAGCCATGTTTTGTGTAAGATGGATGGGAGGAGTGTCAAACTTTTAATACCTCTATTAATAAAATAAAAGAACTTGTGAGCTGCCTAACATGATCAAAATCATCTTTATGTAATGATACATGTTGTGTTTGTTGGGATCTGATGAATGTTGAATGCTATGTCTTCTGATTATCAATCTACCATGTTATCTCATGCTTATGTTATTTATGATCTTGCATGCTCTCCGTTATTAGTAGATACTCTGGCCAAGTAGATACTAGTAACTCCAAGAGGGAGTATTTATACTCGATAGTGGGTTCATGCCTCCTTTGCATTTGTGCTCGACTGACTGAAACGTGATGGATGGAGAATGTGCTGTTGTCATTAGGGAGAAAACAACAATGCTTTGTCTAAGGATGATGTTATTGTTTACATTACACACTTTCCTTACTGCAATTATCTGTAGCTTGCAACTTAATACCCAACAATTGTTCAGATGATATTCGGATGGTGGATTATTAGTCATAGATGCAGTTGGATAACGGTCTATATATTTTGTTGTAATGCTCGCATTAATCACATAGTAATCTTTATGTATTGCATATGCACTACTGATGGTTAGGTTGAGACTCCAAGTGAAGAGTGTGTAGCTAGTGGTGAGCCTTCTTCCCCACGAGGGTGACTCGATGGTTTATATCGAACTCTTGGTGAGCCAGTATTTCAGCAGTTGTCTTCCAAACTTCCTCCAGGATCCTGCAAACAAGTAGAGAATTTTGTGCCCTCAACCTCACCAAGTGGTTGTCAAGCACAAGGTGTGAGACTTCTAAATTGCAATGCAAAACTGAAAGTAAATATGCAATGATTAAATCTACTACTAAATGCAAATGAGAAAATAAATATGCAATGGATTGTTTTTGTATTTTTGTGATGCAAGTGGTGATGGAGATAATGTAAATTCGAATTGGAGATGCAAGTAAAGTAAAGTGCAAGTAAAGTAAATTGCAGCAAAGTAACTAGAGTGTTTTCTTATATTTAAAATAGGACCGGGGTTCATGGTTTCACACTTGCATTCTCTCAAATAAAGTGGTAGACGGTGGACATAAAGAATTACATGTGAGATTACAATAACATGTTTAACATTGAGTACTTTCATATGGGCATCACGTCCTAGCATAGAGATCTCTACGGTCATATTGATCCCTCTTATACTCCACCAAGATGCGAAATAAATCATAACACCTCGCTAATTAAGGAAAAACCAGAGTATAGCTTTAAGCAATGTGACATGAAGTTGAATTAAGAACTTGCTAGATCTAGTCATGGAGATTGATTAGTGTCACTTCAAATCCCCGGTAACAAGGTACTCCTTTTTATCCTAGTGAGGTAACTAAGAAAGGTTTAACAAAACCTAAGTGGATCACTGAACTTCTCTCACTTTCACAGCACTAGCCACCCCCCGTTACTCCAACTAATGCACCCATCACCCCACACACGCTCTCAAGAACTAGATTGATCAAAGCTAGCAAATAAGAACGGGGTACATCTACTCAAATAACTCAAGAGAAACAATTGCAATCTCATATTCAATAACTCATAGAAAAGATCCACCACATAGGAATTACAACGGTGCCCGTAATCATGTGAGGCAGCTCATACGGATCTAATTAGTGAAGCACATAGAGAGAGATACAAGTGCTACTTCCACAAAACCATAGCCCTGGGGTGGACTACTCCCTCTTCATGGAGATGTCGATGGAGATGACGTTGGAGGGGTAGGAGATCACACCGGCGGCGCCCCGCCAGAGTTTTCCCCCTCCAATGTGGAACTTCTGGTCTTTGTTTCGGTGTTTCGGCGGCGCTCCTCTCCGTAAGTGTACGGGGGACTCTTTTTATAGTCGGTTTTAGGTCAAGACGGAGTCGGTAAGTCGAAGATGGAAGGAATTGGGGCCACAGGGACCAAAAGGGGGCCTCTCACGCGGCTAAGGAATCTGGCCGCGTGGAGGGTCCTATTTTGGGCCTCCTTGCCCAATTCTTGTAGATCCTTCTCCCGCAAGTCTTTTCCTTCCAAGAAAATGACCCCCGCAGATTTTCAGGTGATTTCGCGGAAGTTTGCCCCCTGAAACGTCAAAAATATAGAAAACGGGGTTTCTGACAGGCAGGGTTAATTCCATAAAAGTTGGGGGACTTTGTAATTTAACCCCAAAATACTATAAAACATTGAATTATACCCTTATATGATGCAATATGTAATAGAAAACCATGTGAAAATATGCAAAATTCATCTATGCATTTTACATGCATCAACATCCCCAAGCTTAACCCGTGCTCGTCCTCGAGTATGAAGGAGATAAAACTAAGATGGGTTTTGCATATTGAAACAATCATGGGATATCAAGGAGGATTATTCATGCTACATATAATCAAATGATTAATAATAGAAATGATTTCGCAATATACAATTCCTGTTGTAAGAAATATCAAATATGCAAGCAAAGATGCTTCATAAAAGTTCACAAAGTGTATAATGAAATAAAAGCACTATGGACCAAATGCATACACAAAATGAAAAATAAAATCCTATATTGGTCAAAGAATAGCATAATGGAGAATATAAAATATAGTGGACACTTTGGAGAAAATTGAGTAGAGGTAAAACATGATCAAGTCTTATTTAGCCTCTAAATTATTCAACTAAAATTACTAATTGAAATGTGGTATCCATTGATCTAGGACTCTCATTGCCCCTTTATCACTAGCATCTTAAAATTGTGAGTATTGATGTAATGAGAATGACAAGGTGGTTGAAAGCCTCATGCCCCATGAGTGTGAAAACCTACTCCATGATTACTCAACTTAAGATTCCTAATAAGCTTTGTAAAATCATAATAAGTATTAATGACATCATAGAGAACCGCAAAGAGGTACCTCTTGCCCCATGACATGGAAACAAGCCCATGTTACAATGACAAGATGAACAAACGGAGTAGACTCATCATCCTTTTTATTTTCATTCACTATTATGCAGAGCTTCTTATTTTATTATAGGATGTGTTGTAGAGTCACTCAAGCTGTAAGTAAATTTCCACCATGATAAAGCATGGCTTGGGTTAGCGGCCCAATGCGTTTCTCTAGTCATATAGATACTTACTCATCAAAACTTACTATTCCTCTATTTCATTTCGGCATGGCAGGAGTCCAAAAACAAAAGTACATGATATTAACCAAATGTAAAAAATTTGTGCAATGTTGAAAGATTTCTGGTGATACACGTTTATAGCTAGCTCCCAACCACACACTTGTCAAACGCAAAACTTGTGGCTCCCATTATTGGGTCATGTTTATTAGATGCATAAAAAGTAAAGTGTGCCTTCAAAAGTTCGTGAGAGTCCTATCCCAAGTTCAACCCATGACAATTAATAAAGTGAATATCTTAATTTAGAACATAAATAACACAATAACATGGTGAACATACTCGGAATAGCAATGAAGCTAATGGGAAGATATGGTGGACTCACTGGAAATACTTGGCTAAGGAGTGTTGGAAAAACAAGTTTTTATTTGTTGGAATATTTAAATTTTTGGGCTAGCAAGAGGGAGATAGTTGACAAGCTACTATGCATGCATATGTCCATAGAACTACTCATTTCATGACAAACTAAATAAACCAGCAATTAACATCAAGGACATGAATAAGAGATAGCTCAAGACAACATTATTGCAAATTTCTACACATAAAAAGCCTATAAATCATGCAAACATATGTAGCTCTTCAAATCAACCATGGCATACCTATTCCAAGTCATAATACTAGCATACAATACATTCCAACCCCAAACTCCAGTAGCTAAATCTCATATAAAATGATGGTGGTGGTCTTATCAAAACAAAAATAAAAACAAAAGCTAGACGCTTCAAGTCTCTACGATAAATGCTTTGCTTAGAAAAACAGAAAGTAGACGTGTGCTAACCAAAAGAGTGTAGATCCAGTGGGGTGTTCATCACATACCCAAGCTTATGGCTTTCACCATTCTTGGATGTCTTGAGGCGCAGCTCCTCTATTCCCTGTGAAAAAACTTCACAAAACATGTTTCTCCCATTCTTTTTCTGTGGGGTGAGATTAGCAAGGACAAACAAATCACATGCTTGATGTGCAAAATTCCAAATCAAATGCTCCAGTAGATAGACAATAAGGTTCATTATGTTGTATGTTCACTCTCTTGCTTGAAAGAATCATGGAAATTCGATTCCCAAGCCCAAAGAGTGCATAAAACAAAAGAAGGCAGAATCTGTCCAAAAAAGCAGCAGCAGCAAAACGAACGTTTTTACCTAATCTAGACTCGTCAAAAAATTAAGCCAATTTTTGCGCTTACAGAGGACGAAAAGTTGCAGAACATACTAAAACATTAGCTCAATCCGACATACCAATAAAAAACGTAAAATCATACGGTGAGCAGACTCGTGCTGAAACAGAAATTTCATGCACTAGGATAGCAACTTATAAGTCCAAATGGGTTTGACTTGACTCTTTATTGAAAACTCCAGAATTAAAACAAAAAAAACTAATCTCTTGAGACAGCAAGAGGACACTAGAAAAATCCAAACAAAAACAACTGGGTTGCCTCCCCTAAAGCGCTTTCTTTATAGCCATATAGCTAGGCTTTACTTACTTGATAATCAAGAGGGATAAAGCTCATGAGGGAGCTTGTTCTTCAGCATGCTCCTCTTCCTTGGGAAGTGCTCCATGTTTTTCTTGTGAGGGAACTGAAACTTGACATTCTCTTCCTTGGAGTCTATGATTGCACCTGTAGTACGAAGAAAAGGTCTACCCAAAATAATAGGACTAGGGGATTTATCCCCCATATCCATAATAATGAAATCAACGGGTACGAAAGTCATGTGCAATTCAATCATAACATATTTTACTTGTCCTACAGCATATTTAGTAGAGTTATCAGCAAGGACAAATTCAGTTGAGCACTTTTCTAAATTTTCTAGTTCTAGCAATTCATATAATTCTTTAGAGAGTACCGATACACTAGAACCTAGATCTAACATAGCATGGTGAATTTCTTTTCCAATTGAAACTAGCACCTTGGGGATCCATGCATCCCCAAGCTTAGGATGTATCATGGCCTCATTCTTGTACCTAGCAATTTTTTCTTGCAAGACATGATTAGCAATATAAGATCCAAAGCCAGGTTGATTAACATTTATAGTGGGATCACTAGCAAATTTTTGTAGAGTAGCAATAAGTTCTTGCAAGCTACTTTTTTCTAAATCAAGAAATGGATCCTTAATTTCAGTAAGCATCATAATTTCCTCTACTTTGCTCTCTAATTTATCTAGCATGCTTGATTCATGAGGACTAATTTCATCTTTGCTAGCAAGATAAGACATATATGGAAGTAAATATTCAGGGTACTTCACTATTTCATTCAAAGTTTCTTCTAAACTAGTAGGGACATGCTCACTTGTATTCTCAGCAATATGATCAATATTTTCAATAATAGGAGCAGCAATAGTAATAGAATTCATTCCTACACTAGGTTGTGCTTGTGGCTTTCCTGCTGACATGCTTAATAGAGTTGCTTGATTATCAGCTAATTTTGACAATGCTTTATCTAAATTCGAAGATTGAAGTTGCAATCCTTTAATATCACTACTAATGGATGCAATAGACTTATTTAACTCATGTATCATAGCATTGTGACTAGCAACTTGTTCCATAAGCAATTTATTAGATTCAGAAATTTCACTAGAAGGCTTCCACTTATTTTCATTAGCATTAGGATATGGAACAAAAGGTTTATTTGGCACATAAGGAGGTTTACTATATGAATTGTAAGCATTACCAAAACCATTGCTACCATAATTCCTAACAAAATTAATATCCACACTTTCAGAATTACTACCAACTAGCTCCTGCAAAGGCACATTCTCCATATTTTGTTTATTAATAAAAGCAAGAATAGTGTCCATTTTAGAAGACAAATCATTGGTTTCTTCAATCGAGTTTATTTTCTTAGTGGGATTGGGTGCTCTTTCAGTATTCCATTGACTATAATTTTGCAATATGCTTTCTAATATGCTCTTAACCTCTCCTACAGTTTTACTCATAAAGGCACCTCCAGCAGCAGAATCAAGTATATTTCTAGACATGTAGTTTAGACCATTATAAAAAGAGTGTAGTATGGTCCATTCATTTACTCCATGTGATGGGCATGTTCTAATCATTAATTTAATTCTATCCCATGCCATGGCTAAATGTTCATTATCATTTTGCCTAAATGAGAGGATATTATTCCTATTTCGCAAAATTTTAACGGGAGGATAATATTTCTTAATGAAAGCTTCTTTTAAATCATCCCAAGACTTTATACTAGATGTAGGTAGTGAAAGTAACCATTCTTTAGCCTTTCCTCTAAGTGAAAAAGGAAATAATTTCAGTTTTAAAACACTACTTTCCACATTTTTAAATTTTTGCATATCACATATTTCCATGAAATCATGAAGATGCATAGAGGCATCCTCCATAGCACTACCACTAAATTGCTCTCTAGTAATTAAATTCAATAAACTAGGACTTACTTCATAGCTTTCAGCTTGTATTTCAGGTGTACTAATTGGCCTAGCAATGAATTGGTCATTGGGTGTATTTGTGTAGTCACTTAATTTAGTTCTATCACCCATTTTAACAGTTTTTATGTAGTTTTTAATTTTTTATGCAAAACAAAAGTAAAGTAACTAAGCAAATTCGAAATACTAAAATAAACTAGATAACTAAATGCAAAACTAAAATGCAAACTAAAATAAAATATGGAAGACAAACACAAAAACAAGAACAAAAACAAAAACAAGACAAGAAACAAAACAATCTACTTGAAAGAAGGTGGAGATAGAAAGGACGGTACTCACGTAGGTGCAACCTCCCCAAGCTTAGGTGTTTGCACACCTTGTTGGTGATGAAGACTTCTTGTGAGCTCCCTTGGACAACTCCTTCACCTATGGCTCCCCGGCAACGGCGCCAGAAAAACGCTTGATGGCTAGGTTGAGACTCCAAGTGCAGAGTGTGTAGCTAGTAGCAAGTCTTCTTCCCCACGAGGGTGACTCGAGGGTTTATATCGAACTCTTGGGGAGCCAGTATTTCAGCAGTTGTCTTCCAAGCTTCCTCCAGGATCCTGCAAACAAGTAGAGAATTTTGTGCCCTCAACCTCACCAAGTGGTTGTCAAGCACAAGGTGTGAGACTTCTAAATTGCAATGCAAAACTGAAAGTAAATATGCAATAATTAAATCTACTACTAAATGCAAATAAGAAAATAAATATGCAATGGATTGTTTTTGTATTTTTGTGATGCAAGTGGTGATGGAGATAATATAAATTCGAATTGGAGATGCAAGTAAAGTAAAGTGCAAGTAAAGTAAATTGCAGCAAAGTAACTAGAGTGTTTTCTTATATTTAAAATAGGACCGGGGTTCATGGTTTCACACTTGCATTATCTCAAATAAAGTGGTAGACGGTGGACATAAAGAATTACATGTGAGATTACAATAACATGTTTAACATTGAGTACTTTCATATGGGCATCACGTCCTAGCATAGATATCTCTACGGTCATATTGATCCCTCTTATACTCCACCAAGATGCGAAATAAATCATAACACCTCGATAATTAAGGAAAAAACAGAGTATAGCTTTAAGCAATGTGAGAACTTGCTAGATCTAGTCATGGAGATTGATTAGTGTCACTTCAAATCCCCGGCAACAAGGTACTCCTTTTTATCCCTAGTGAGGTAACTAAGAAAGGTTTAACAAAACCTAAGTGGATCGCTGAACTTCTGTCACTTTCACAGCACTAGCCACCCCCCGTTACTCCAACTAATGCACCCATCACCCCACACACGCTCTCAAGAACTAGATTGATCAAAGCTAGCAAATAAGAACGGGGTACATAAGATACATCTACTCAAATAACTCAAGAGAAACAATTGCAATCTCAGATTCAATAACTCATAGAAAAGATCCACCACATAGGAATTACAACGGTGCCCGTAATCATGTGAGGCAGCTCATACGGATCTAATTAGTGAAGCACATAGAGAGAAAGATACAAGTGCTACTTCCACAAACCCATAGCCCTGGGGTGGACTACTCCCTCTTCATGGAGATGTCGATGGATATGACGTTGGAGGGGTAGGAGATCACACCGGCGGCGCCCCGCCGGAGTTTTCCCCCTCCGATCTGGAACTTCTGGTCTCTGTTTTGGTGTTTCGGTGTTTCGGCGGCGCTCCTCTTCGTAAGGGTACGGGGGGACCCTTTTTATAGTCGGTTTTAGGTCAAGACGGAGTCGGTAAGTCGAAGATGGAAGGAATTGGGACCACAGGGACCAAAAGGGGGTCTCTCACGCGGCCGAGGAATCTGGCCGCGTGGAGGGTCCTCTTTTGGGCCTCCTTGCCCAATTCTCGTGGATCCTTCGCCCGCAAGTCTTCTCCTTCCAAGAAAATGACCCCCGCAGATTTTCAGGTGATTTCGCGGAAGTTTGCCTCCTGAAACGTCAAAAATATAGAAAACGGGGTTTCTGACAGGCAGGGTTAATTCCATAAAAGTTGGGGGATTTTGTAATTTAACCCCAAAATACTATAAAACATTGAATTATACCCTTATATGATGCAATATGTAATAGAAAACCATGTGAAAATATGCAAAATTCATGTATGCATTTTACATCATCAACTACTGTGCAACCTTTATTTCTGTCAATTGCCCTGCTGTAATTTTTTCACCACACATGTTATATATCTTTCACGGAGAGATACCACTAGTGAATTGTGGACCCCGGTCCTTTTTCCTCATACCGATAAATCACCTACTGCTTTCATACTGCTCTCATACTGTTCCTACTGTTTTCCACATCATACGTTTAACCTATTTGTGTTCAGCAAAACCGGTGAGATTGACAACCTCACTGCTTCGTTGGGGCAAAGTGATTTGATTGTGTTGTGTAGGTTTCACGTTGTTTCTGAATCGGTAGTGCGCACTGCCATCTTAGTTGTTTCAATCTTATGAAGTTACTACTTCCTCCTACTGGTCGATTAAATCTTGATTTCTTTCCGAGGGAAAACTGCTGCTGTGCTCATCATAACTTCCTCTTGGGGTTTCCCAATGAGTGCAAGACGTGCACCATCAGCGGCATATGCTCCTCTCAGTGCCTGTCACTCATGGTGGGGAAGGGCTGGCAGGGACGCGTAGGCGGAGAGGTGGATGCATCAAACGTGAAACTGGGTACTAATCCCAATGCATGTCTCACATGGTGGGGAAGGGTTGGCAGGGCGTGTAGGCGGAGTGGTGATGGGGCACTAATCCCCTCTAGTTAAATCCTACAAGTAATATGCATACTCTTGTTCTAATAGATGCATAGATAGACTTCTCCATGTCATATATGTAATGGACAAGGTCTCTTTAATTTCTGGCTAGGATCTTGTGATCCCAGAGCATTATGTGATGAACTTATTTGTAGGTGTAGTGCTTCAGAATCAATGGACTGATGCTATATATTTTCTTGTGAACAATTCTTACTTGTCCTTGTGTAAAAATATCTTGGTGACTTTATCTGTTCTTGAGAAGTGCAGGAGTGTTTGCTAGGGCGTGATTTTCTTTCCCAAATTCTGTATATACATGATAGGTCATTTGTATTGATGATAAAGTATCGACGTACTCGGTCTCGATGATGAACTGTTTGATGTATCTATTCGGCTATGATGAACACTTTGTACTAATGATAAACTTTTTGATGTAGCTATTCGGCATTCTAAGTAATGTGATCGACTATGATATATTATGTGTTTGTCGCATCACTGTTTTAATCAACTTTGTCTATGTATACTCTTATGTGGATACACTGTATTTGAACTGTATATACCTATATAAATACGATACTGCATATTAAAAAAATGCATGAAATACTAGTCGTGGCGCACCTAAAACCTTACGCGTGGCGCACCAAGTGAAACTACCCGTGGCGCACATAAATATAGGTGTGGCGCACCAGGGACGTGCGCCACGGCTATTCGTAGGCGTGTCCCACCTGACATGTGAGCCACGGCGTGAATGTTGTGGCGCACCGTGGTGCGCCACGCATAAGGCCGAATGGTGATGCATGACCTTTTTCCTAGTAGTACGGTCTCTAACCAAGATTTAGCTTCCCACAAGTAATAAAGGAAATTGAGGCGAAATCCTTCGAGTCAGTAAATGAAAGTTAACCCAGCGTTGACAAACACCTAATGGGTAGTATACACCAAGTGGAATGGAAACCTCCACAACCCAGCTCTAGTTTGCACACACTGGCGGGGACATCAAAACACCCAGAATCACACGTATTGGGAAATCACGAAGAGTAATCATGGGTGGGTGCATGCGATTTCCTCCAACCATGTCGATTCTAGAGATTCATATCACAAAAGTCTACAACTGTTGACAAACATTTCTCTTGTATGATTGCAAACAACCTTCACAATGATTCAGATCCAAAGACCATGGCCATGGCTGAGTGTAAAACACTCACTTGGACTAAAACAATCGGAGGGTGTAATCGAAGCAGAAGTAGCCTTGCTTTTCCAAATGAATTCCATATATGGGATTCAATATGTTTTCTTCTAGTAACAGAGTGAGAACAATAAGGTGGTGAGGAAGCAAGGCTCGTAGCATAAGGTCAAATTTCCGCCGAGATCCGTGACCTCCTCTCCAGACATGAGTGGAATTCTTCTTTTCTGATACATATATCATTGGCATCCCAAATTCATCTATCCATGCAGTTGATAGATGCAGTAACTACATATTCATGTGGATTACTAGATTCAGATATGTATGGTTCCCGAAGGAATCTAAATCCGAATCGAAATGCAAACGCAACATATATTGTGTAAAGTCAATAAGTCACAACATGACTTATTGTTGTTGGTAAATTTTTGTACAACCAACGTAGTGAGTTCCTTATGCACAAGGACTACTCCTACAACGATGATTAACAATGTGTGTTTGTCATACACAAGGATTACTCCTTAAATGACGAATCACGTTATCATATACAAGACGTAATTTGATATGAAGGTTTTGGATAAAACAGAATAGTTCTTGAGACTACATCTCAAATTCCTTCACTCAAGTATGATGGTACACCAAGTTGGCTATGTCAGAAAATATTGGATGAACTTAATATGGAAAAGTCATATCTATCCCCCATGCCAGTTGTTCAATCTCTAAACGTAGAGAAAGATTTACTCAAACTACGGGGACATGTAGAAGAGATGTTGTGACATGTAGTCCTATATCCAATGACATTGGACCCGCTAACAAAACTAGATGGGATCAACAATATCTTTCGATGTCTCTAGGGCATTAAATATATTGACGTATTCTCGTAACTTCGGAGAAATCCGAGCTCCAATATCATTTATATACTCATAGTGGCTACTTCTATGATCCCCATAATGTGTACCTACATGGTACAATTGTCACCCTATTGACGTCTTCCAAATAGACTCTGGTGGTTACACCTACCAATCATTCTGATATATGGCTTGACGGAACGATAAACCACATACATTAGTCATGTGGTATTGGTTCTTTTGAATCATAAACCATTGTCTACATAGATAATGTTGCTTGTGTTGCATGGATGTAAACATGATACATGAGGAGCAATGTCACTAAGCATATTTCCCCTCGATTTTTTTATCCCTATGAACTCAACAAGAGTTGGGGAATGAACATCATGCAAAAAACTTTGCTGGTTTATTCATGAAGTCTCTGCCAACTTTAATATTCCCAAAATTTATATTCTACGGCTTCGAGATATGCAAGAGTCGGAGGGAGTATCTTCCTGAACTATTCATGTTCAAAGCATTACGTTACACTCATTTTCCCTTTATGAGTTTACTATCCAGGTTCTCATCAACGTTTTAATGAGGTAATATCAACATAAGTTCATATGTCATACTATCTGTTTTACACACCATGGTTTTTAGGAAGGTATACACGAAACATTTATTGACCTCTATACTTTATGGATTTACTTCATATCGAGTAAACAGAGGCAATAATCATTATATGTTGTGTCATTTTTTACTTATTTTCCCACTGGGTTTGAAGGAGTTTTAATAGCATATCCAACCATTATATGTTGCACTATTTTTTTCTTATTTTTTCCACCGGATTTAAAGGAGTTTTAGCAACATATCATACACTACTCTACTCTCCTTGTATTTTCCCATGGGGTCTTTGAGGGAGATGATTCCAAAGATGTTCGATTGCAAGGACAAGGAAGGATTAGGGGGAGTTTTAGGATTTAATTATTAGATTAAATAAAGGGGACAATCCTCCCATATAATACTCTATATTGGTTAGTAATGGCAACCGAGATACCACACACCCCTTCGCGAACGGACGCATCTCTCCATCGCGTCCCTTTTCCTTGTATAAATATGTTGAACATCAATGGAATAAGACAGGAGTTGATTCATTTGTTCGATTCTTTTGTTTCATTACAAACGATTCTTCACAAATCTAACTCACACCGGGATGAAACAACCATTGATCTTCGATGTGAATTGTTGCAGGCCATGCAATAAGATGAAAAATAAGGCTAATTGAGGGATAATTAAATCACTGGCCTGCCACGACTGGTCGGTTAGATCACATTAGATAGACATATGTGGTGGATGGACTGCCGTCACGTCCTCTGGCAGGCGGCATGCATCACACTAGTCGTTTACAAGAGAAACTGCTTCCCGTAGATGCTAAACGTTTCTGATGCGTGTAGTTGGGGCTCCTGCAATATAATGTAAGAAAGAAGAATCAGATGGTCTGCCATCCATCTCAACATATATACAAGAACGGCTGCATGTTATACCCGGCCGTGAGCAAGTATTGTCTCGAGCAGGGCACCGTAGAAGATGCCCTGCTGTGCGGATTCCACCAACGCCTGGGTCAAGCCAATTGATGATGCAGGGATAACCTGCAATGCAATGCAAAGCCGGACCAAAAGATCGTCATCCATCCATTTTGATGCATCATTTCGATGCAGAAGCCGGAGGCAGAACCTCCTTTTTCGAAAACAAAAACAAAAATCACCATCCATTCATCTTCTTATCTTCTCATATATAATCCCTTTGTCTCAAAATAGATGTCACTAGATACATCCATTTTAACTGCACCTACTTTTGATACAGACGGAGTATAAGGATGCATGGCTTAACGCGTTAATTGTTACCTTCCAGGTATCCATCTGTATGTTGCGGATCACGCGACTGATGCCAGGCTGATGCTCCATCGCCGTCTTGATGAAGTTGTCATGAGTTGGGACGGAGCCAACATACTCTGCAGTGTGGGGAGCGAGTTGTTTTCCCAGGTTCGACACCAGTGTTTTTTGAAATCCCAGATTATTTGAAGGGTTGGTCCTGGGATTCTGTCGACTGCAGCCGCTAATCGATATCGCGAGTCCTCCGTTGGTACCACCTTCCAGCGTCTCCGCTTGGGATTCCCACTTCCATTGTCTGGCTCTTCAAGAATATATATATATACGACTTACTTATTGTAGGATGATGTGTGATGATGTTTCTCCTAGCTACTCTCTCCGTTTAAAATTAGATGACTTGTGTTTGTCAAAATATAAATGTATCTAGACATCTTTTAATATATAGATACATTAGTATTTAGACAAACATAAGTCATCTAATTCCGGACGGAGGGAGTAGCAAGCTTTGCGCATTCATTCATACCTAGACACGCGGCAGAGGTTGGGCAGGCCAAGTACGACGGTCCCGCTGTGGTGGGTGTCCATGATGGCGTGGAGCTTCACACCCGGCCCGAGCGGCCGTACGATGGTCTGGTTGATCTGGTAGTCCGAGATCAGGCGGCCTTCCTCGAACTCGAAGTCCACCGCGCACAGCCCCTCCTTGAAACCGTGGCCGGAGAAATAGAGCACCAGGGACAGGGCGTCGCCGGTGTCGCAGCCCTGCACCAGCCACCGCATCGCCAGCCCGAGGTTTGTCGTCGTCGGCACGCGGAACGGATCCTTCTCCTCCTCTGTACGTCGATCCATCCACCAGCACGTACGATACGATTACGGACGAGACGAAGCAGCAGGTCCAAAATTGCACTGTTACACTACTTAATTACCTGTGAGGACGAGGATGCTGTCGCCGGGGAAGCCGAACCTCCCGCGGAGCAGGTCGCTCATGCGGTTGACGTCGCTGACGGGACCCTGGAGCTCGTACGAGGTGCCGGTGTAGCAGATGCCGACGAGGAGCGCCCGTTTCCTGCCGGGAACGCGCGGGTAGCTGGCCGGCAGCCAGTCCTCCGCCGACGAGGGGAGCGGCTCAGGCGGGTACATCAGGGAGTAGATCAGGCCCTTGAGGAACCCCTGAAGGCCGCTTGGCCGGCGCTGGACGCGCGTCACGGCGTGGCATAGCGCGCAGGATACGGAGCGCGCGCCCCACGGAACGGACAGGTACATGCCGCAGCGGCCGCACATCGTCGTCACTTGATGCAGCAGGAGGCTTGGCGGGGGCTCCACCGGGTCCTCCTCCGGGCTATCGGGTGGCAGTTGGCTTGGCCGGGGCCGGGGCTGGACGAACGTCCCGCTGTGGCATTGTGCGCACCGCACGGTGCGCGCGCCAGGCGGCACGGACAAGAACGCGCCGCAGCGCTCGCACCACGCCGTCCGTGACGGTCCGCTCCCGCTCGCCCCGAAGCAGCCGCACATCGCTGGGCTGCGCTGCTCGCCATGGGGACGCACCTTGCTTGTAGCTGGTGTAGGTCTCGTTGGGCTTTACTTTATTCCTTCCCAGGACCCGCCACTTGATGCTTTGCTTCCTTGGGTAAAGATGGATCGTGGAATCAGGTTCACGTTTCGCACACCTAGCCCAACGTATCGATTCCTTGAAGGCGTAACCCGCACCATGCTAGCTCCGTAGAACAAACCTCTTATTACTCCGACTTCTCTACAAGGCATAAAGAAGACAAAGTAAAAATCCAACTAATTAACTCACCACAATCGCCTGTGCTACTGTTGGGAAATTTCCATTTTATTTGGATAAATGGTTTAGCAGTTAATTATGTTTTGAGATTGAAATATAAAAACCTATTTATCATAAACATTTCATCCAAATGAATAAACAATTCACAGAATATAGAATACACCTCCGTTTCGCAAAAGAAGGCCCAGTTCTGCAAATCACAGAGTTTCGGGTGGTGGTGTCGGAGAGTGGTGGCAATCCCCGTGTCGTGGAGAAGCTGGAGGGGGTGTGGATCCTCCTGTTCGATGTCCCGGCTCCATACCGTGAAGAGAAGGCGATCATGGGGGCGGCTGTAGAGCTGGGCGTTCCTCTGGAGTTGGATGCGTCTTTGTTGGCAGATGTCTAGGCGCCAATCCGGATGAAGCTAGCGTGTCGCCCTCCGGTGGATTTGAAGGCGGTGCTCTTTGTTAACCTGGAGGGATTCCTGGTCCGTGTAGAGCGGGAGGCGTGTGGGAAAGACAAGGTGCCCTACCTCCTCCTCCCTCCGACCCTCACGACAAGTGGGAGGACCCGGCTGCGGAACCGTCGGATAGCTCGGATGAAGACCCAGAGGACTGGGATAGCAGGAAGGCGCGGGAGAGGGAGCGTGCCAGGGCGGCTTCCATCCCCGAGATGGGAGCTGACGCGGGTGTGCGCCCGAAGACTGCGGCGGGTGCTGTCGCGGGGGTGGTGTCGGTCGAGGCCTCGGGGTGGTCGCCGACGGTCCCCCAGGCCATGCCTACGCCGAGCTTACTCATCCCTTGCTCCATGTTCTTGGAATGTGGCTCCAAACTCACGAAGGAGGGGAACGTCTCCAAGGCGTTGGGCGTTGTGGTGGCGGCGGCACAGGCGGAGGTCTCGCTGGAGGCTCCGCCCCGTTCGAACATCAGCGAGGCGCTGCTTTCATCTCCCGCAGGCGTGGGCGATGTGTCCTCTGGTGGTGTGGAGGTGGGGGGTTCCAGGGTGGCGTCCCCCTCGCAAGAAACACACCTTGGCGAAGGAACTGGAGGAGGAGGCGGTTAGAGTGTGTGTGTCGGGGGCGAGCCCGGGGGAGGCGCTGCATCTTCGAGAACGAAGCAGTAAAAAGAACCATGACCGTGCGGCCCGGGTGGGTGGCTCCGCGGTGGTGGTGGCCATGGTGGAAGACTCTCTGGAGGTTGTGCGCCCCGCCCCTTCGTCGGCGTCAGCCCTTGGCGGCTTCTTGGAGGCACCGGTGATGCCGACGCTCACTACTCCGGTGGCTAGAGGGGCACGATCGAAGGCCACACCGGTGGAGATGATCAGGAAGAGCTCGAGGGAGGCGGGCGACCGGGAGGGTTGCATGGTGGACCGCGCGATTCGGCTTACTGCGGCCAAGGCCGGGTCGTCTTCGCCCAAGAAGTCCGTCGCAGGTACGAATCTTGACCCTATTTTTATTATTCTCCAAGACCTTCCCGATTCACATCTTCTCGGAGTGGCAGCGGACAGCTGCATTGTGTTCCCTCCCTCGATCGGGCCGGCGGCAGAGGTTCTTTCCTTGCTGAGGGCCAACGAGTGGGCCCAGGCGGCCCTCGCGCAGGCTCGGGTAGCGAAAGAGAGAGAGGCAGTGGCGGCGAAAGAGCGTGAGGATCTGGTGGAGGCTGCTTCGGGGCTTGCGTCTTCTACGGGGGTAGAGACCGAAGCTGGCCCCGTCCCGCGTGGCAACCTGTCAGGTTCGGCGCGGGAGAGTCTTCTCTCAGCGGTGGAAGGCGGTGGGAGTGGGGTGGAATAGGGGCTGGTGCCCGTGTCTACTAAAGGGGTAGAGGCAGTGGCTGGGGAAGCTTCGATTCTGCAGGAGGCGTCCGTGGCTAGGGAGTCCAGGACGCATGAGGGTTTGCCGTCTGGGCCCCCTATCTATTGCGGTGGTAGTGGCAGTGGTGGAGAGTAGTGCCCCTTCTCCTGAGGGCCTGAGGGAGGTGTCCAGCAGTAGGACTTCCACTTCTAAGTCTAGGAGAGCTAAATCTGCGGCGCCGCAGGGGCGGCGCCCAGTAACCCGCCAAGCACGGAATCAAGGCGCGGAGTTTTAATGCGGAGTTTTAATGCGGATCCTCTTCTGGAATATTAGAGGGTTCAGGCGGTCGGGCACCGGAAGTTGCTTAGAGATTTTCTGGGGAAACATCGTATCGACATCATTTGCCTGCAAGAAACCATGAAGCCCGACTTCACGGACCAGGAACTACAGAGTCTAGAAGTGGGCGAAAAATTCTAGTGGTGTTGGTTACCAGCGGTGGGCTGCTCTGGTGGCATGCTAATCGGCCTCCATGATAGCGAGTTTGAAGTGGATTCGTTTGACAAGGGCCATTTCTTCCTCAGTTTGAACTGCTTATACCGGGCCCTAAATAAAAAGTTCACTTTAGTTGGCATCTACGGCCTTGCGAATCATGCCTTGTCTCAAGACTTCCTAGGAGAAGTCTCCGACAAGGTGGCTTCTTGCAGGTTCCCAATTATTATGGGAGGGGACTTTAACCTGCTGAGAGCGACTCATGAGAAAAATAACGGCAGAATAAACTGGCCACGGATAGAGATCTTCGACAATGCAATTGCTCGTGGGCGCTGCAGGAAATACCCAGGTCGGGAGCTAGGCACACTTGGTATAACAAGCAGCGTGCACCGGTGCGCTGCGTTTTGGATAGGGTGCTTTGAGCTCTGGAGTTTGAAGCTCTGTTTCCCTTGGCGGCTCTTAGGGCTGAGACCAGCTTGGGGTCGGACCATACCCCTGGTCCTTGACGCTGGCGGGGGCCAGCCTCATAGAAGCTCACGCTTCTTCTTCGAACTAGGTTTGTTTGAAGTGGCAGGCTTTGAAGAGCTAGTGCTGGATAGATGGGGCCACCTCATGACCTCGGCGGGGGGTTGGTGGAACCACATGTCGGTATGGTTAAGGCGGGGGTGGAGCGATAACCTGGGGAGGGACGCCCGTGTGCTCAAATGGTCGCTGATGGATCAGATTAAGGAGCTGGACTCCAAAGCTGACTCGTTGGGGCTCGAAGAGGAGGAGTGGGTCTTTCACTACCATCTGGAGGAGCAACTTGTCCATATCTACAAGTTGGAGGAGGAATACTGGCGGCAGCGGGGCCGCATTAAGTGGGCATTGCAGGGGGATGCAAGTACCGCCTACTTCCATGTAGTGGCCAACGGGCGAAGGCGGAAATGCCTAATTTCCTCTCTTCAGTCTCCGGCTGGCCAGATCTCGAACCCTGGACAGATTCAAGAACACATTTACGGGTTTTACCGGGAACTGCTGGGTTCGGTGACCCCACAGCATCTAGGGCTGGCAGCTTCCACTTGGCAGGGGCAGGCGTGTGTGTCACATGAGGAGAACGACTAGCTGATGATTACCTTCTCGGAGAGGGAGCTGGAAGCGGTTGTCCTAGACATGGAAACAAACACGGCCCCAAGTCCGGATGGCTTTCCGGTGGGATTTTTCAAAAAGTTTTGGGTGGCTTGCAAACTTGGTATCCTCCATCTTCTTAATGGCTTCGTCCTGGGGAGGATTGACGTCTCTATACTGAATTTTGGCATCCTTACCTTGATTCCTAAGGTCCCGGGCGGACCTTATCTTGCAATTTCGACCCATTGCCCTTATCAATGTGATCTTCAAGATCATCTCCAAGGCCTTTGCGTCCAGACTCGATCGGATCGCGCATAGAATCATCAGCCAAACGCAAACGACCTTCATTAAGGGTAGACAAATTTTGGAGGGCCCTTTGGACCTGATTGAGATTCTCCACCACCTCAAAGTCAAGAAAACGGGAGGGGTCCTGTTGAAGCTTGATTTTGAGAAGGCTTATGACCAGGTTAACTGGTCCTTTCTCTTTGAGGTGCTTCGCCGTAAGGGCTTCAAGGCGGGTTACATTCACCGTATCGAGC
Source organism: Alopecurus myosuroides (assembly GCA_028641055.1). Classification (NCBI taxonomy): domain Eukaryota; kingdom Viridiplantae; phylum Streptophyta; class Magnoliopsida; order Poales; family Poaceae; genus Alopecurus; species Alopecurus myosuroides. The sequence continues at coordinate 318,736,594 of CM054061.1, forward strand.
AGCTCGTCTCGGGGGAGCGGACTGCCATATCCATCAATGGCGAGATCGGTCCCTATTTCCATAATAAGAGGGGTGCGTCAAGGGGACCCACTCTCCCCTCTGTTGTTCAACTTTGTGGTGGATGCGTTAGACGCCATGCTTAGTGTTGCGGTAGCGATGGGTCACATCATGGGGGTGGTGGATGATTTGATCCCGGGGGCATCATGCACCTGCAATATGCAGATGATACTCTCATTCTGATCCAGAAGGATGACCTAGCCATTGCCAACCTTAAGTTCTTGCTCCTCTTCTTCGAGAACATGTCGGGTCTCAAGATTAATTTTCATAAGAGTGAGGTATTTGGGTTAGACGAGCCAGCGCAGGAATAGCATAGAATCGCCAATATGCTCAATTGCAAGCTGGGTTCCTTTCCATTCATCTACTTGGGGATGCCTACTCGGATCGTAAGCTTACCATAGAATAGTGGAACTTTCTTGTCAACAAGTTGGCAGCTAAGGTCGAGGGTTGGATGGGAAGGTTTTTATCCCCCGGGAGAGGATGATCCTCTCCAACGCCTGCCTTGAGGCCCTCCCAACCTTCACTATGGGCCTATTTTTGCTTCAGGACGGTGTTCACAGCAAGTTTGATGCTATCCTCGCGTGCTTTTTCTGGGAGGGCCCAAGACCTGCGCGCAAATACCACATGATTAACTGGCCAGCCGTATGCCGGCCTAGAGAGTATGGCGGGCTGGGGCTCACCAGTACTAAGACCATGAATAAAGCACTTATGCTTAAATGGACTGGTTGCTTTTTCAAGAGGGGGACCCGATCTGGAAGCAATTGCTCAAATCCAAGTACCTCGAGGCTTGCAACATCTTTGCGGCCCGTCCTCAAGGGGGGGCACAGTTCTAGAGGAGCCTTCATAAGATCAAACACTTGTTCAAGTTGGGGGCAAAAAATGTGGTGAGGAATGGGGAGAGAACCTGTTTCTGGTCTGATTGGTGGCATGGGGATGCACCTCCTAAGGACAGATTTCCTAGTCTCTTTGCCATTTGCGGTAACCCATGCATTTCGGTGTCGGAGGCTCTGGCGGACGCCGGGGCCGAGATTTTGTTCGGCCGCTCTTTTGATCTCGTCACTCACGCCCAATGGGAAAGGCTGAGTGCGGAGATTGCTTTGATTCCCCTCTTCGAGGGCCAGGACGGGATTAGTTGGGCCCTTGAGCCTTCCGGCGTCTTTTGGGTATCCTCGACGTACGAGGCTCTCTCTAGAGGTGTGGTAGTTAGTTTCCATGACAATATCTGGGAGGCCAGGATCCCTCTAAAGGTTAATTTTTTTCCTGACAACTGATTCTCGATAGATTGCCCTCGCGTCAAAGGATTGCGTCTTGGCGGGCCCTCAGATGGTCACTGCGCTCTGTGTGGCGCGCCCCCGAGGATGCCATCCATATGTTCTTTCAGTGCGCTCTTGCGCTTATAGGTTGGAGTGTCTTCCGAGATGTTCTAGGTTGTGACTGGGGCCCAACCAACTTCCCCGATTTCTTCACTTTACTCCTTACCCTCTCGGGCATAGCTAGGAGAACGGCTTGGGTGCTTTTCTCCGCTCTGTGTTGGGTTGTGTGGGGGCGCGCAACAAGCTTCCCATTGAAGGGATTATCCCCAACCATCCAGCTGAAGTTATTTTCAAAATGTCCATGTTTGTGCATATGTGGGCAAGGCTCGCAAAGGAGCAAGACCGGGAGCGCCTGCTGTTGCTGGCTGTTGAGCTACTTGGGAGATACCGGAACCTCCGCCACCTCTCGTAGCTATCTTCCGGCATGTTTTGTGGGGAGGCCGGCCCCGTCGTGTGGTATCTCTTGTTAGGCCTTTGTTGGTGTGTGTGTGTTTCGAACTTTTCTGGTGTTCTCGGAGAAGCTATAGTCCCAGCATGTAACGCGGTTGTGAACCTGTTGCTTCATTAAGTTAAAGCAGGGCAAACTCTTTGCCTTTTATCTAAAAAAGATGATTAGTCTATTAATAGACTTTTGTCTGGTTCCATTCTTTTCTTCCTTATGGTGACAGGTTATATATGGTTGGGATCGCAGCGGTGTGCTGGGCCATTTGTAAAGCAAGAAACATAGTCACTTTCGAGGATCGCAAAATGAGAACGCCATGTGAAGTTATATCAAGTAAAAAGAGATTTATTTGATCTTCCACGTCACAAAATAATTATCTGCCACGTCACAAAATAATTATCTATGATGCAACTCGAACACAATATTATCTGCCACGTCACAAAATAATTATCTATGATGCAACTCGAACACAATAGGCATCAAGACTAATTTCTGCCAATTATCAGATTAATTTCATGATACACCTAAGGACTAGAAAGAAAAATGATGATCCTAAATTACGAGAAATGACTGAGAGTCATCAGTCCTCTAATTAAAGTTATATTATAGATTTCAAGACAAATGTTACTTGGGTCTCATTAAGTAAATAGAGATTTATTTGATCTTCCCTATAAATGTTAAATGGGAATAATAAAACTTACAGGACATAAAGCTAATTTTGTCATAAAGATTGCTTAGACAAAATCAATGTAAAATTGACTACATGTGACGTAGACATGTTTGTGTCTAATTGGATTTATTAAGTGCTAATATATCATAGCTTGTAATTTCGAATCGATAAATGATGAAGAAATTTTAGGAGTTTAAATTATTGAAAGGACTCGCATGAAATTAAGTCGGATCCAGTTAGCTCACCTATATAATATGTAGTATCATTTTTGAGTTGGAGCTGAAAAGCTTTCCTAATCATATACAAATACAATATTTGAGTGGGAGCTAAGTCCATATATGTGAAAACATATAATAAGTTGTACTAGGAGAATTAATTAGCAGTAGTTATAGAAGGAAATGAAGTTTGATACTAAACATTAATTGCTAGGATGATTTATAAAATTCTGAAGAGTCGGAATGGAATGAACTAATAAAAAGGGTCTTGATTGGAAATATAAAACATTTAATTGATAGTTAGACGATATGATGCATCACTCTGAATAGACCATAGTTGGCAACATATTAAACCATGTTATGAGATCAACATAATGTGACAGATGTTCTTATCAAGAACTAAAATGAATTTGGTGAACATATGCTATAGAAATTTATTGTAAATTTGCTAGCATAAGAAGTAGGCATATGTAAGGTACGGTAAAAGTTACGTTAGAAACATCAAGATGAACGTGAAGCGTGGTGGAAACATCAAAGTGATGTTAGATAGGGTATAAGGATCTATATTATATTACATAAGTAATTGAATACTTCGGAAGGAATGAAATATATATTGGTAAGAAAAGTGTTTCTTAAAAAATGAGTGTGTTTCTTGTGTACTCGATTGATCGGGAAAATAGAAATAAACACAAATATAACTTTGTTATCATTTAATTATATACTTGAATATTATCGTAATATGGATTGATGTCAAACAACGTGACATCAAAAGATCTGCAAAGAACATACGGAACTATATTGTACAGACCGTTGAGAAAACATATTCCATAAGAAAGCTTGATCAGAAATACTTAATTTACAAGGTGTTGTGATTAAAGAAAATTGAGCTAGTTTATTTGTACTCTAGTCCAAGTGGGAGACCGAAGGAGATATGCCCTAGAGGAAAATAAATAACAAGATTTTATTTATTCTCTATCTCATAAAAGTTTATAATAAGTTCTTATGTCATGCTATAATTGTATTGATAGAAAACCTTAATGCATGTGTGATATATAAACAAACATAGTCCCTAGTTATCCTCTAGATGGACTAGTTCATTGATCATTGATTGATCGAAGGTTTCACGATCATGTGACAATTACGTCAATTGACAATGAAGTCATTTTATTGGTTGAATGAAGTTATGGACAACCCCATTACAATTATTGCAATGTGATCGTGTCACAATGTTCACCTTTTTAATATTTGTAAGATAAAGTATCCAAATCCTCAGACCATGAGATCATATTTAATCGATGTCTAGAGGGATATTTTGATTGCATCAAAGTCACCTCGTGAAAGGGTGATCAAGGTGTACATTGTATATTCCAAGACATATGTTTAGTCGTATGATCGATATTGGGATTTTTTCATCCACGTGACGGAGAGATACTCTGAGCCTACTCGATGAAATTACATCTATATAGCTGCAGCGTATGACTAGGTCATGGGGATGTAATATCAAAGCAACGAGTAAAACAATTCTTGTCGGAAACGAGATTGAACTTGGCATGGAGATGTCAACGATCACATCTCAGACAAGATGTGTATCTAAGTAACAAAAGGAATAAGACGTTGTAATCATGGTTCAAAGACGGTTTAAATTCTGGAATGCATAGGGATCGTTATGGGCATCCAGACCCCGCTATTGATCATTGATCAGAGAGAGTATCCGATCATGTCTGGAGTATTCCCAAACTAGGGGTAACACACTTAAGGGTTGGCGACGCTAGGAGATCGTTATAAGTATATAAGAATTATTGAAGAGAAACCGGAAAGATCCCAGAGAAGAGAGATGGACACCGGAATGGTTCCATAGAAAATAAAAAGGGGACACCGGAAGTGTTCCGGGATGCCGAAGAAGTTTAGGGTGGTCCGGAAGGAGTTCCGCAGCCACGGGAATTTATTTAATATTAAATAGTATATAAATAAATTAATTGGGAATTAACTATATTTATACATTAATATAATATTAAATATAATTTGATAATATCTACATATTTTTTTAATTTCGAATTAAATAAATCAATTTAATATTGAAACAAATTAAATGATATTTGAATATAATTAATTAAATATATATATTTATTAATTATTTAATTTAATTTTAAACAAAAAAGGAAGCTCACGTGACGGAGTTTTTCTCCCTTGGGCTATTAGCATGGAGTGGTGCGGCCAAGGCTGGCCGCATCCTTGACCCCTTCCCCCCCTTTAGTCCCATATCGGGGAGCTAAAGGGAAGGGCACACTTTTGGCCTCCCATATAAGGAGAGGCATAGTGCCACTTTTTTACACACAATTTTCCGGCAAAATTCCCGATTCTCTCTCTTTCTCTTCCGCACACCATTGTCCAAATTTTGGGCTGCGTACGGGAGAACTATATCTACTCTGGTACACCGTCGTGCTGGGGAATTATGCTCCAGGAGATCTATTTCTGCAACCTCTGCTAGATCGGAGTCCAGGGATCATCGTCAACATCGTCATCGCCAGCAGCACCACGTTGCGCCATGGTCGTCATCAACTCGTCAAGTTCTTCACGACCTTGAGGTTGGCTATGTCGTCTTCCTCATAAAAGCTTGTGCGGGAGCGTAATCCCCGCTATTCGGTCTACAAGAGGTATGTTACTGAAGCACCCCGTAACCGTTATCGCATTATTCCTAGTTAGATCCTGGCTAGTTTTGGCGTTTACTACGTAGATTTTTTTTTATATTTCTACTGCAAACCCCTTCACGGCATTGGCAGTGTGACGCTGCGCGGCAATCTTGTAGCATTCTCAAATTTAATAATGCAAGAACACCTGAGTTATTTGCTAGTCCCTGGATCAATCTTAGCACCACAGTACAAAACTTAAAGTATCATTGCAGAAGTACCAAAATTATTACATCAATATCCGCAATAGCCAAGTGTAGATGTATTACAAAGTTCATAGCCTTGAAGGCTAGCAAAAATCAGAGTTCTAAACAACAGAAATAAAGTAGCAATGAGCCTCAATCTTATAGCATGCGCCACAGACAATACATGTTGGGTGTAGACTCGAGTCCAAGCACTTCTCAATCTTCATCCGAATTACCTACATGTTGGAATATGCAGCCCCTGAAGGAGGTCAGTACAATTTATTGTACTGACAAATCACACTATGGTGGATATAAAATGGCAATTCTAAACTACATGCATATTTGGCTTGGTGGAGTTTTGGTTGTTTGCATAAAGCTAGTTTTCTCCTAACACTTGTGAAAATAGTTTTCTTCTCAAAGAGAGGCACCATGGGATAAAGCCCATGTGCACCACAACTAATATTTCCTTAGCAAATTTTACTTCTTGAAAACATTGTTGAGATCCCTCGGTCCATCCTCGTTCAGCTGTTTGAAGTTGTCCATCACCGGGGACACGCATAGGATCTTAGTTTGTTGACTTTGCAGAGGTTTTGCACTTTCACCCTTTGTCTTCAATTAGCCCAAACATTCTATACACACAGAGTGCATCATGGAAAGGAGATAATTGAGACGATATATTCGAGAAGAAGAAATCGAACCCACTAGCAAGACCCGTTCCACCTATATTCCCCTACATCTTCTTGTCAAGCCTGGGATGAACTATCACAACTTAGTTGATCAAGACAGAGCCCATATGTCAAAATGTTGCACTAGAAGCTGCTAAACTTAGAGGACTTGGTAATCTCTTTGTTACTGGGTGGCATTCCTCAAGTGAAAACCTCGGGATATTAAAGGCCCCGAGGAGACACTCAACTTTCGACAATCACGCAATACCAAATCCACCCAGGTGGTTCATTAAAGTTTATACTTAGAATTTTTCCATAATATCAAGTAAAACAAAATTTGTAGCATGGATAAGCACCTACTAAGCTCTAAGGTTACAACATAACAAGGTAAAAGGGTGGCTACACACTACTAGGATTTAGCATAGCATAATAGCACAATAATAATAACCTAGTAAAAATTCCCTATCATGCATATTACTCAAAAACTTTATTCCATGCATATAGAAAATAATGGGCGATTTGATGGTGTGTCACTTGCCTTGGCAATAGGATGAACAATCACAACAAGAATAACAACAACAAGGGTAGCCTTGCTCTTCTTCACAATCTAATGCAAGCAAACCAAGCAATACATAAACATACAAAACAAACAAAACAAAATAACAAGACAAAAACATGTCTGCATGATATGTAATGAACAAATTTATGAACGGAATTCATAACTAGCAATAATTACTAACAATGATGTTTCTAATGCTAATAACGTGGATATAATGCATGCAAAAAAATGTATGCATCAAATTTTAATTTTAGACATTAATACGGATTTAATATCGGCTAATAAGAGCATTACTAAATTTTATGTTACAAAGCTGCATATTAAATTTTTCTTTTGCTTCTACCGGATAGAGGATGTCCAAACAAAACCATAGCAATTTGAATCACCTAAAAATGATTTATAAAACTAAAGTTATGCCCAAATTAGTGATTAACATAGATTTACAAATAACATGTGAGTGCACATGACAAAATTGAAATTTTATTAGCCCAGATTATTCTACACATTGCGTAGATTTCAAAAAGTCCAAAATCATCGAATTTGGAAAAACATAACATAAGATATGAATTTTTGAAGATTTAATTCAAATCTGTTTTAATTCTAACTTAAACAGAAAGTGATCGATCCGAGGAGAGGGCAACGGCGGCTTCTGCTTGGCAGGAGTCTTCTCGCGCGGATTAGCATCGTGGAGCGTCGGATCTGAGTGGAGATGGGCGCGCATGATTGAAAGTACCGCTTCGGCCGGGCTCCTAATCTAGAGCGCTAGATCTAATTCGAACGGACAAAAACAAACGCGAGGTGGTAGCGGTGGTTTACTCACCAGAGATGCTCGACGACGGCGGTGGTTGGCTCGGTGGTGGACGGCGGCGGCGTTGCAGTGGAGATCCGGCCCGACGAAGTTGTCTACGGGGTGCGACAGAGGATGGCGGTGACGATGGTGGCAACTACAGTGTCTCCTGAGGTTGCTAGAGGCGGCGACGTGCAATCGGCCTCCGCTTCCTCTGATGGCACTCTGGCGTGCTCTCTTGTGCGATCTACCGCACAAAACAAAGGGAAAAGGGGCCAAGAAGTTTGCGGTGAGCAAAGCGGAGAGAAACATAGGGAGATTAGGGGAGGGTATGGCCATAGTTGCAGCGGCGTCACCTCTAGAAGCTTGGCAATGTCGGCGGCGTGCTTCAGATCAAATCGAGACCGTGAGGTGGATGGGGTTTTGGGAAAATCATGGAAAGAGAGGCACTTGGATTGGGGAGTATATATGGGGGGTTTTGCATGGTGGAGGGGCAAGGAAGATCGCGAGGAGGAGACGGGATCGATCAGGACATTCCCGTTCTTTCTATCGAACACGTTCGGGGCGTGGAGTCCGTGTTGGAGTGGAAGACAACGGGTGGGCCCGTGGCAGTGAGAGAGAGGGGGAGGCGGGGTGGTGCCGGGCTGCGCTGCTGATGTTGCTGCTGGGTCAGCCCGCTTCACTGTGCGGCGCACACGCGCGTTAGAGAGGGCTAAGGGGAGAGTGGGTTGGGCCTTGGGCTAGGCTAGACTACACGCGCGGCAGAGAAGAGAGGGAGAGAAAAAAGGGCTGGGCCCTAGGTGGCCTGGCGTGCTATCCTTTTTCTTTGAATTTCCTTATCTCTTTTGTTTTTAAAACAAATTGATTCAAACCTATTCAAAAGCAAGTCTAATAATTCCAGGAAAATTTGAGAAAATACGTATTTGGAAAGCTTATGAAAAACAGAACATTTTGGTACTAAAATTGCTAACAAATAAAACAGTTATTTTTAAAAATTGATTTAAACTCAAAATAGTGATTAAAAGGTAATACCACATTTTTTTTTGTGTTTAGCAAAATAAGAGCCAGTTTTTATGCAATCAAAATGCAGGGATGCTATGATGCTCATGTATGCATGATGGTTTTAAAATTTTCAAAAACCTGGGAGGTTACATATCTCCTCCAAGGCGCGCCGCTGCCGCTCCATCTCCTCCGCCAAGAACTGCGCCTTGGACTTAGTGAGCACGGACTCGATGTCGTCCGTGGCCATGGCGGCGTCTTCTTCTTCTTGGCGGCGCTAGCCTCCTTCTTGGGCCCGAGGAGGCGAAGGAGCGCGGGGGCTCTCGGTGACGACGAGGGTGCCACCGGGAGTACGCCGTCGGAGCGACGACTCTTGCGGCCCGGGCTTGACCGGGAGATGGGAGTCTTCGGCGCCTAGCCCGACTAACCGCGAGATGTCTTCCCCGCCGAGGAGGGCGAGGACTCGGCGGACATGCCCTTGGCATCTAGGAGGCTTTTCGGTGGCGGGAGAGGGACGACGGCGGGTACACCAGCGGCGGAAAATTCCTGGCCGTAATGTGTGTCAGGACGAACTCGATACTCCGGCTGGGCTCACCCCACCAGATGCAGGGGCCGCCGGAGTTTTGGCGGCTAGTCACCATAGGTGCACCGTTGGTAGAGGCTAGGCGCTGCTCGAAGTAGGCTGTCTAGACGGCGTGGTTGTCCGACACCCAGTGAGGGTCCAACCGGGCGTCCAGAGGCATGGCGGCGCGAATGTCCTCGATCTCCACCGCACGCTCCATGCCGGTGAGAAAAAAAGGCATAGAAAAAAGGTGGGCTAGGGACCGTTTGTGCGTGTGTGTGGGTTGGGGGTGGTTTTCGTGGCTAGGTCCATAGGAGAGCGCTAGCACGATCCGATCTGCGCTATCCAGCATCGGCTGTACCAGAATTCTTGCCACGTCACCGATCTGTGCTAGCACCTCTCGCACCATCCCAACCTTCCATCTACAGTAGATCCGACGTCCCGACCTCATCAAGCCACGGATCGACCCAGCACGGACCTCCCGCCCCCAGCCGCAATTTTTTTCGCCCTTCCCGCTCGAATCCTTCCCATATAAACCCGACGCGACCGAAGTCCCCAATCCACCACAAGCTTCACCTACTCCCGCAGCCTTTCCTCCTCTCCGGATCTCCACACTCGAGCGCAGCGGCGATGTCAGGACGCGGCAAGGGCGGAAAGGGGCTCGGCAAGGGCGGCGCCAAGCGCCACCGTAAGGTGCTCCGCGACAACATCCAGGGCATCACCAAGCCGGCGATCCGGAGGCTGGCGAGGAGGGGCGGCGTGAAGCGCATCTCCGGCCTCATCTATGAGGAGACCCGCGGCGTCCTCAAGATCTTCCTCGAGAACGTCATCCGCGACGCTGTCACCTACACTGAGCACGCTCGCCGCAAGACTGTCACCGCCATGGACGTCGTCTACGCGCTCAAGCGCCAGGGACGCACCCTCTACGGCTTCGGAGGCTAGATTCGTGTTGGTCGGCGGTGCTGTACTTCTGCGCCGGCGTGGTCTCTGTGTGTATGGTAATGTGCTGTGGTTTGCTGCTTTGGAGTGCGTCTTCGGTAGTCTGTAATCCCATGATTGGTTCAATGAAACTGCTTGAATCCTGAATCGTGACTGTATGTTTTCAAATCTGTGCTTATTCTTCTAAGTCTGGCTGATTTCATCTGTTCAGTTTCTCTTCTAATCCGAGTCAGTATGTTATATCTGCATTTGAATCGGTTTCTAAACCTTTTCATGCATTTTACACTCGGTGCTCATTAGAGGGTGTACACCTCGCTCTGTTTTAGACGCATGCATTCTCCCAGTGGGCAATAAAACTTGAAAATCATCTGCTTTGTGTGAGTACTTGGCCGTTCTTAGACGCAGATCTGTAGATGCATAGTTATCATTGTTGAGTGGCATGAAAAATACAGATACAGTCTTCTATTCTTGGATGATTCATCAAGCCTCTGGACCAACCATCAAAGTGGAAATAGTACATCCGACAGTGTGTAGAACCAATATGTGAGGCTCTGCACTAAACATATTTCTTCCTTATAACCTTCTCGTTCCTCACCGAAATGTACAATAGAGAATATTTTTTCGTTTTCTGACAATCTTGTTCCTTGGAGCGATACATATACGACGAACACATAGGATGATATATTCTGCGAGAAAGTCCAAGTCCCTACCAGTAATTCTCTAGACCGGAAATTGCTTGCCAGTGTATGTGTCGTCGAATTCCCAGTCCTTGGGCAGAACACTTAAATTGGTCATGGTTGTGTTTGTTGCTTTGAAATGAGTTCAGAACACACCGGCTGCCCTCTGAGATCAATAAGTTGGTGTGCTATTTGTAGCATCAGCTGTGACACCTTGATCTTCACTAATATGACACGCCATCACACCCTACATTGTTGATTAGGACCGTAAAGAAGAATCTCTTAACGGGTATTGACAACCACACGGCGCCTTCATGGTAGCACTTGACACGGTTCATAAGGAAAACATGGAAATTTGATCCAAAAATCGGAAAGAGATTTATTAGAGGACCACGTGCATTTTTTTCTGCTCCGTGAAACAATGGTCTGTTTGATTCTTTTGTCATTTTATTTGCGAGGGAACCTTTGGGTTTGTTTGGTCGGCGGTGCTGTACTTCTGCTGCAGTCTGATCTCTGTATGATAATGTGCTGTGGTTTACTGGTTTGGAGTGCGCCGTCTTGTATTTGGCAGTCTGAAATCCCGTGATTGGTTCAGTGAAACTGCTCGAATCCTGAATCGTGACTGTATGTTTTCAATTCTGTTCCATATGTTCCATTTATGTTATGACATTGTACATGGAAAATGGCCGTACTGCTATCTTTCAGTTCACGTCTGTCTGCATTTGAATCGGTTTCCAAACCTGTTCGGGCATTTTACGCTCATTAGAAGGGATGTACGCTTAGCTCTGTTAAGTACCAGCTGCTTTGGTTGGATTCAGTGGGCAATAAAACTTGAAATTTTTCTGCGGTTTGTGTGAGTATGTGTCTGTTCTTACACGCAGATCTGCAGATGCATAGTTATCATTGTTGAGTGGCATGGAAAAATATGTGAGGCTCTGGAGCAACTATTGAAGTAGTACATCCGACATGTTACAATTCGTAGACGCTTAGTCGATCTACCGAGAAACAAGCAATCACAGCAAACATGACGTCATGACGACACCGAGATTTGGTAACGCAGTTCGGCGAACTTGCCTACTCTGCGGGGCTTGACTATGAGCGCTCCTCCCCATCGATACCGTTGCACCAGCCGTTTTGGTCGCCGGCACAAACCGCCGGCTCCCCTTGCGCTCCTGCTGCTATCAAGTCGACATGGGTTATAACATGTGGTGCCTCCTCATTATATGAGAGGCCCTATGATACATATGTTCGACTACAACACTACCGTACCCTGTCCATACCTATTACAACACCAAGTCCTACCGTAACCCTACTCGTACATAATATTCGACACAAATACAACAAACTTCACCTTGGCGAATATCCTCCACCACCTTGAGTTCGTCCAAGCGTCAAACTTCCATGTACTCCGGACTTGGGTTGTTTACTTCGTAGCTTACAGAGAACTACTCGACGAGTCTGCCGCAGACCCGTCGTCTCCGTGGAACACAACTGCTACTCCCGCAACTCCAGTCTCCATGACTCCACCTGCAATAGCACTCCCCCGCAACTTGTAAAGATGCGAAGATGTCCTATCTCCCATCATAACGGTCACCTTGTCTTCCATGATCCTCATGGTCTTCTTATTCCGATCACAACGGAATATCATACCACCATCACGAAGAACTCCAAGCGAAATTAGATTCTTCTTTAGCCCTGGCACATGCCCGACTCCTCGAAGCACCCGCTCTACTCCGTCAAACATCTTGATTTTGATGTCACCTACTCCAGCAACACGGTGACCCGTGTCATCGTCCATGTAGGCCGTATCAAGCTCACCAGACTTGTACGAAGAGAACCACTCCCTGTTGGGCGTCGCATGAAAAGAGCTAGCTGAATCTAACATCCACGCTTCACCTTTAGTTGATCGTCTATCTGACACTAAGAGAATATCGCTGTCCGAGTCATCACTTTTAGTTACTACATTAGCACTTGACCCACAACTGAGATCTGGACAGTCCTTCTTGATATGTCCCCACTGCTTGCACTTGTGACACTGCACCTTCTTCTTTTTCTTGTTCTTCCCTGCCTCGTATCCTTGCCTGTCTTGCCCACCATTGACTAGCAAACTTTCACCATGAGCGCCTTCCTCTGCGTTGTTCTTCTTCCTCATATCATAGGACAATGACGCCGCAGTGACATCCTCAAGTTGAACAGTCTCCTTGCCATACGTCAACGTAGTGATCAAATGCTCATAGGACGGTGGCAATGAACAAAGAAGGAGAATCACCCTATCCTCGTCGTCAATTTTCACACTTAGACGTGCTAGATCCGTGACAACCTGATTAAATGTATTCATGTGCTCCACAAAATCCGACCTCTCCTGCATCTTCAGCATGTATAACTTTTGCTTCAAATACACCTTGGTCGTCGCAGTCTTTAACATAAACTGACTCTCCAGTTTCTCCCAAACCTTTTTCGGCGAATTCTCATCCATCACATGATACATGACCTGGTCCGACAAACACAACCGTATGGTTCCGGCTGCTTGGATCTGCAACTCCTCCCAGTCATCATTGTCCATCTTAGCTGGCTTGACATCCCGCAACGCCTTCAAGCATCACTGTTGTGCCAACAAATCCTTCACTCTTGTCTGCCATAACGCGAAGTTTCCAGTCCTGCCGAACTTTTGCACTTCAAATCTGGTACCCGTTGGCGCCATGATCTTTCTTGTATGGCTGACCCGCGAAGAAATAACCTGGCTCTCAACTTTTGATGCTAGCCTTTGCCTTGATTTTGCCTGCTACTACCGATGGAACACGCCGTATCGCTTGATGAATTTTTTTCGCTGAATAGATTTTCTTGGCTCGTCTTCCTACGGCTTGTCCTGCCTGTGCTTTTAAACACGTTGAGGATTCCGTCTTCGACACGAACCGAGGACTCGTTTCCTCCCGGGACTCGGTCCCGTTTTGTTTCCATACCAAATCTCGTCTTTAACCGGTCGATTTCCGTGCATGCATCGCGTACCGAGCTGGGCATGCATGAGGCCCGAGTGCCTGCATCGCCAGCGTACCGAGCCCGTGCATGCATCATGGCCCTTGCCTGCTGCATTCCCGCATGCCCTGCCACATGCATGTGCAGGCTATTAGCCCACGTGCCACATCCATCATTGCTCTCCTGCGTTGCAACGCCGCCGCGGAACCGATCTGACTGCTTTTAGTCACCTAGGAAAAATCCGATTTATGCCGATCTCACGAAAGCACTCGCACTGCATCCGCCGCTCCACGACCGACTAGTCAATTTCCTCGGGCTCCTCTAGATCAACTAACCGCAACCTTCACTTGTTACAATTCGTAAGCTCTTAGTCGATCTACCGAGGAACAAGCAATCACAACAAACATGACGACACCGAGATTTGGTAACGCAGTTCGGCGAACTCGCCTACTCTGCGGGACGTGACTATGGGCGCTCCTCCCCATCGATACCACTGCACCGGCCTCCTTGGTCGCCGGCACAAACCGCCGGCTCTCCTTGCGCACCTGCTGCTATCAAGTCGCCATGAGTTACAACATGTGGTGCCTCCTCATTATATGAGAGGCCGTAGAATACACGTGTTCGACTACAACACTATTGTACCCTGTCCACACCTATTACAACACCAAGTCCTACCGTAATCCTACTCGTACATAATATTCGACACAAATACAACACGATAGCGTATAAAACAAATATGGGAGGCTCTGCACTAAACATATTTCTTCCTAATAACCTTTTCGTTCCTCACAAAAATGTACAATAGAGAATATTTTTCGTTCCTTGAATGGATACATAGTACAACCAAGACATAGTAGAATGATATATTCCGCGAGAAAGTCCACGTCCCTATCAGTAATTCTCTGGATAGGAAATTGCTTGCCAGTGAATGTCTAGCCGAATTCCCAGTCATTGGGCAGAATACTGAAATCGATCGTTGTGTTTGTCGCTTGAGATGAGAGTTCAGAAGACACCGGCTTCCCTCTAAGAACAATAAGTTGGTGTGCTATATGTAGCCTCAGTTGTGACACATTGATCTTCACTGATCTGAAACCGAGCTGGCTCCTCTAAGGTTGAGTTGCAAAGTCAGCTCAAAGTGTGAAGGAAAGCGGGGGGCCAAAGCGTAAGATTGTCTATTACCTACTGCAGTTAATTACTGTAGCGTACATCACCTCACCTAAATTTTTTAGCACCATACTATTAAATGCAACTAATGACAGTAAATATATAGATTATATTTATTAAACAAAACAATCCGAATCATATTTGACTTATTTTAATGTTTTTGAAGAAGCAAAGTTAGGACACACTAGCTTAGGTGACTTTGCTCCTGAATGTTAGAGGAGCCGGCTCCCTCACACATGTAGCACCTCCTGTCTTTACTTGGTGCTCCTCCATGGGACGTGTTGCCCGTTTCGTCGATTTTCTCGGGCGGTTTTGGCCGCCCCATGTTGACTACTCTGGGGCCTCATGTACGTGGTGCTGGCCGCTCTAGTCTACTAGCGTCTTCCATACATGGTTGTGGCCGCTCTACGTCGACCCATTTGAGGCCTCTGCACACAATGGTGGTCTATGTACATCGTCTCCTCGTGTTCGCTCTATGTCGAATCGTGGTTGCTCTACGTCGACTCCTCATGGCCGCTTTACATCGAATCGTGCTTCTTATGCACATGGTTGCAACTGCTCTTTGTCGACTCTCGAGGTTGCCTCCACATGTTATTCTACGTCGACTCTACACGCGGCGTCCCCCCGCGGATGTGATTGTTCTACGTCGACTCTACATACGACTTCCATGGATGGTGGAGCCCGCTCTTTATCGGCAGGTGTTTCTAACTCAGCCTCTTCGGATATGTTCATGTCTGTATCTGAGATTACGCAACTCCGATGCCTGCTTGCTGCTTGGGATTCTTCATCGGCAGGTTCTACGACTGGCTTTTCTGGCATTGAGAGACCACCTTCTACTCATTCAGGTACATCCCCATGAATCTTTTATACTCGAGCATCTTTTCATATGACTTATGATTCTTCTACCTTGAACTATGTTCGTCTCGTCGAGTCTCCTATTCGTGTTCTCACTGAGGATGGTACTTCCCTCCCTGCCGCTAGTCGAGCCACTCTTAGCAATTCTTCCTTTCATGTTCCCTCTATTGCTCATGTTCCTCGACTTAGCATGCAACTATTTTCAGGTAGTCAGATTGTTGACTCTAGTTGTAGGGTCAATCTCGACTATGATTCATGTTCAGTTCAGGATCATCGCACGGAACTCTATTTGGGGTGCTGGCCCCGACGCCATGCTGGTATTTGGGAGCTTAATTGCTTCGTCTTCCCTATGATGACACTCGCGTCAGTCTTGCAGCCCTGTTGCCGCACCTACTAGCTATTTTCAGCAGTGACATCATCGTCTTGGCCGCTTATGTGGTTCTTGTCTATCGTCCTTAGTTCATCGTGGTGGTCTGGGACTTGTCTCCGGCAGCACTTGTTGGATTGTCTGGGTTGTAGGCTTGGTAAGACCCTATCCTCACAGCGAGTCAGCGTCCAAGCGTCCTTTTGATCTCGTTCACTCAGATGTTTGGGTCCAACTCCCTTCTCTTCGGAAGGGGGTCATCACTGCTGTATTATCTTTATAAACGATTTTACCCGCTACAATTGGATCTATTTCATGTCTTCTCGTAATGAGGTCTTATCAATATATAATTTTTTCTACCATGGTTCATACCCAGTGCTCCACTCCTATTCGTATTTTTTGCGCTGACAAGGCTGGTGAGTATATCTCATGCACGTTGCGAGGATTTCTTGCTGAAGAGGGTACTCTTCATCAATTTCCTTGTCCCGGTGCTCATGCTCAGAATGCTGTAGCTGAGCGCAAGCATTGTCACCTTCTTTAGACGACGTGTGTGATGATGATCGATGCCTCTCTTCCGCCTCAATTTTGGACCGAGGCTATTTCTACTTCCACCTATGTAATCAACATCCATCCATCTGCTTCTCTACATGGCGGTATTCCTTTCGAGCACCTTTTTGATCATTCTCAGGATTATTAGTCACTCGTTTGTTTGGTTGTGTTTGATACATTCTTCTTCCACCATGTGAGTGCACCAAGCTGTCCGCTCAGTCTGTTCAATGTGTCTTTCTAGGATACATCGATGAACATAAGGGTTACCGGTGTTGCGATCCTGTTGGTCGACAGATGCGTGTTTCTCGAGATGTGACCTTTGATGAGTCTCATCCTTTCTACCATGCTCATCCTCCTAGACATATTCCATAGAGGGTGCCTCTTTTCTCACATTTCTTGATAAACCTCACTCGATGCCCCATACCCCTACTCCCATTGCTGCAAATCCGACGCCTTCCTCTCCAGTAGTTTCTTCTCCTCCCTTGTCGCATGACTCTCCACCTTCATCACCGATGCCTTCCTCATCGCCACCTTCATCAATGATGTCTTCCTCGTTAGCGCTGATGTATTCTTCGTCTCCACCTCCGGATATTCCTTCGCGTCCCTCTTTTCCTTTCCATTACACTCGTCGTCCATGTGTTGTGGATGAGTCCACTAATGCGCCATCTACTTCTGGTGTGTCGTCTTCCTCTTCTCATCTGACTTATAGTCTTAGGGCTCGACCTTGTCCTCCTCCCGACCGCTATTCTCCTCCCCGATATGGTCGTTCGACTGTACTTGATCCTACCATTTATTGCGGTGTTGTTGTTCATCCTGAATGGAAGCTTGCGATGGTAGAGGAGATTGCTGAACTTGAGTGCACATACACATGGGATCTGGTTTCTCTTCCTCCACGTTTTCCCCCATCACTTGTAAGTGGCTCTATAAGATTAAGACTCACTCTTAAGGAATGGGGAGAGAACCTGTTTCTGGTCTGCTTGGTGGCATGGGGATGCACCTCCTAAGGAAAGATTTCCTAGTCTCTTTGCCATTTGCGGTAACCCGTGCATTTCGGTGTCGAAGACATTCCCATTGTTGCAGGCAATTAATGAGGTCAGTCGGCGTTCAACAGCGGTGGCTTATCATGATGCACTGAAGATAGTAGCCATTATTGATGGCTTTGTTTACTTGTCTACATACACGGATATGGATCATAGTTTACCTGGTTGGTTCCTATCCTTGTGTCTAGAAACTTCACGTCGCTGATTCCTATCCCCACATCATGCCGTGGCCGTGGCCTCCTTCATTGCTACGCAACCAGGTGAATCCCAGACAACACTACCCCGCTGCTGGAAGCCGCCGCGCACGCCTGATTCATTTGCGTGAGGAGATCGACAGGAAACGTCACGTGCACGGATATAGACGTACGATGCACTCATCTACGTGCATGCGTTGATTCGGTCAGCGCCGGCCGGAAGATGCATGCTTGGGTCCAAAACAAATCATATGTGCTGGATCTGGAGTTGAACCACGCACGATGCTCTCATCTACGATTTCAAGCCAGGTCGAGATGGAGGCAACGAGATGCACAGCGACCAAAGCTCAAGACAATTTTCATACTACTTCCCTACTAGCTAACACAGAAGGAGAAGAATTAACCAAACAAATCGGCAAGTACGCGCGCGCAAGACGTGGATAATTAATTACCTCCATCTTCATCCATGGATCCCAGAAAATATTCACTCGATCGACAACCATGGCCGACGGATAATTACCTGCATGCTCGCCGATGGATCCAAAAATAACATCCCCACCGCTCGACCACCGTGACCGCTGCCGCCTCGGCTCCACTGGCTCGACCACCCTCGCCTCGCCTCGCCTCGACCAAAGATCCAAAGTCACAAGTCACGCGCATTACCGCACGCGGCCTCTCGCGGTAGTCTTGTACTTATAGGGGTCTCCGCCTCTCCGGGCAGGCACTCAGGCTTAAATCTCACCTTTCTCCGTGGTTATCAGGGTCCGATAGATGCATGGTTGAACGGTTTAGATGCTACATGTGCCACGGATTGATGAGCTGGCACTCGGTCACAGGAAACAAACAAACGCATTTATTTAGCTATCGTCCCTTGGGTCACCGTGCTCCTTGGGATATGGATGGAGCGCCACATGCTTTAGGCGGCTTTTGGCTCGAAACAATCCACGAATTAGTTGGACGATAGAAAAAAAAAATTAAAACTAAAATAACCTCGAAATTGAGAGGATGAATCTAGCCAAGTCCGAGATTTTTCACCCGGTAAACTCATTCCCGGAGGTACCGGTAACAGCGCTATTTTGACCCATGACCAAAATTCCTCATGTACAGCAGACCCTTCGTATCAAGGAACAAACATATGTGTTTCGCCACAAACTCTAAACAATTCATATGGATTGCCAAATCTTTACTTCCAACATATTTTATCCTTGCACCCTTCCAGCCCCCTTGATCTTGCTTGTGTGTGTGTGTGACACTACCGGTATGCAAAGCCACATGTTTTCTTTATTTTTCACAGACAAAATGTGCATCGTCAACACGTCGCACCTCATTCAGCAGCGAAAAACACATAGAACAACTTTGATCCAGGCTGATACAATTCAAGTAAAATCTACAGACAGACAGACATACCGACCACAGCGCAAAACTTTTTGTTATCAAATTCCAAACACCTCACGAAAACGATTCGGCGATGTAATTAAAAAAAACATGGAATAAGTTTGACCTAGGATGTTACACTTCAGCTAAAATCCACCAACCAACAGAAATACCTCCTACCACCAGCCAACCGACGGAGATAACCATCATATACTACCCCCGCAAACTTTTCCAAACACCTCAAGACAACGATTTGAACATCTCTTGTTGATTCCAAGTCAATTCAGCCACAAAGCGAAACAAATAAGATGTGCTCCCCAAACTGGTCTGGTCTGCTCTGGGTCGTCGACAAGAGGTCCACAAATCAGGAACTGCATGTAGGAGCAGGTACATTGCAACATTCCTTAAACACCACGAGTTCCTCCTTGTGGGGTTTGGTCACCTGGAGAGCAGGCAAATGTGAAGCGTCGTCGTCTGTCGCAGCATTGCTTGGCGCAACTCATGAGCTATCGTTGCAGAGTGGTGACACCATTCTTGTGCTCCAGACACTCTGCAGCCGGGCCGGCTGGACGCCACTGCTACGCCGCGAGGTCCCTGAGCATGGTTGGTGGTGGTAGGAGGCTGCTCCGCAGCCACCGCCGCCGTGCTGTACTGCTGCTGGGAGTAGAAGTAGCCCCGGCCAGGACATGCACCTCTGCCGTGAGTTTGACCACCTCTCCGCCCCTGTCCTCAGCAAAATCGTGGCCTCCTCGGACAGCACATAATTAAAATTCTTAGTCAAAACAATCGCAAAAAAAAGAGCATATATGAAAATTTAGCAGATAACAATAGGAGAAATTTAACAGGTTGGTACTACAATACTAGCGAAAAGAAGGTAAGAAATGCATAGCCGTAAATCTTGGTCAGTAGCTGAGCTACCATGCATTTATTCATGACCAATGTAGACCCTTGGTAGGACTCGCTAGTCACAGTAAACTAGGCAGTGAATGAAGGAAATAGGATCCAGAGCGCTTCCAATTGATGCAAAATAAAAGCATGGCTTTTGTTATTTTCAATGATCTCAAAGGGAACCTACAAAGGGCAGGTGCCCTGCAGCAAAAGAAACTGCACATAGATCATGCATATTCAGAAAATGGGAGAAGTCTGAATGGCCTAGTGGAATACTCAGAGTACGCCTTTTATAGCTATACTGAAATTTAACATTGATTTTTTATCCGGTGTGTGCCGCAAAATGGATCCAGTGAAGGCAGGGGTTTGTGCTGATGAAAATGCATGCGTAGTGCGGAATAGTAGTCAATTTTTCAATGCATCCCATGTTTAAGCTCACAGTAAACTATCAATTGGACTAACAAACTAACACATACAATGTGTACACACAATGGTTGACTCGGACCTGCAATAACTAGGAAAAAGTGGTTTACTCAAGAAAATGTAACAGGTGCAATACCTACAGATCGCGGTCATCGTCGTGGAGCAGCGTTCTGGCTGCCGGCGTTATGCCAGCCCTTCCCCCGACCCAAGCCTAGCGGCGGGAGCACCGGGCTGACGACCGACATCTACGACAGCCGCATGGCGTCGTGTTGGAGCTGGGTGTGGAGTCGCTGCGATACAAATCAAAATCCTGCGTCTGGGCAGGACGACAAGGGTGTTGTGCACCGGATGCTCTGCAGCAGGGCCGGCTGGACACCACTACTGCGCCGGCATCGCACCGCGAGGTCCGCTGCCATGTTGGTAGTAGGAGGTTGCCCACAGCCGCCGCGGTGCTCGAGCTGCTGCAGCGCCGCCGTCCTCAGCAAACCCCGGCAGACATGGCCTCCTCGACCCAATGCTCGCTCAGCTGATGACAGATGAGTAGATTCTTGGTCAAAACAATCACAAAAAATAAGTAGGAAAACTATGTCAAATTGAGCAGTTCCATTTTGACGCAAAATAATAACATGGATTTACTATTTTTCATTATCTCCAAGAAAACCTAGCTACCGACACGAAACAAGGGAGGTAGGGAGGAAGCGACAGCATCTAGCTCCCGACCAATCATCGATTGGATGAACTTGCGGCCGACTACAACAAGATTCGCTCTGTTCTAGAGGAGAGATTGGGGCTGGCTGGCTGGCTCTAGGTGTGGTATATGTGAAAAGTCTGAATGGCATACATGCGTGCAGCGTGCCTCCATGTATTGGAAAGGAAATAAACTCCACGAGATGTCCAATACATGTATGGAAGTCACCACATGAAGTGAATGGCAGAGCTCAACAAACATGAAAAAATAAGGATATAACTACATAGAATTCTCAAACCTTAACCAAACCTGTAAGCACTGCAGTATAGATGTGTCTCGTCAGATTAGCTATGCATGTTTGAATTGCATCTTGTAGGTAAGTGAAGAACTAACTAACATATCACACACACAAAACACTAGAAACGAACCTATAGATGAAAGATCTACCTCCCTATGACAGAACAATAATCGATGAAGACATGTATTAGCAGCAACTAGCAGGCTTTGGGCCATCGAATAGGTCAGGGCAGAGGTGCTCGCATGCCTCTTTGTTCCTGGTCCGGACGGCGAAGAGGCTTGAGCAGGAGGTCAAATGGTCTGGCGGCGGCACCGGTCGCTGCCGACAAAACCGCCGTTGTGGCCGCCACTAGCTGGCAAGCTGCGCAGCTTATCCCGCTTGATCTCTCTCACACAGATGCCTAACATAATATCTTCTAGAAATCTGAATGAACAATTAATGCCATCATCAATCACTCAAGCTACTAAATATGATCCCTATAGGAGTGTAGGTCAAATAAAATTACATAATATATAACACAGCTGGCTGAGCGAACTACTAAAAAATATAACACCGCAAGTGACTTGAAGTGTTACAACATATTTACAATATATTCCACAAAAGCCACAGGAGTATTGATATAGTTCCACCTAAAATTCAAATGCTCCCAGGATGCATAGATGTGAACCAACAATTCCAATAGCAAAGATGTGAACCAACAATGCCTATACTTGTTAACCAACCAAAACTTAAATATGAAACTGTAAATTCACACTAGCTGCAGCTAGAGAATTGTATTTTCTTATCAATCGTTATCATCAGTTAGTTGTCTTGTCGAAGAAATTTTATATGCTAAAATTAGGACGAAAACTGAAACATATCAGATGCACTACACGAATGTTTTAAAAGCCTACATTCTCAAAACAAACACAAAATTATGTAATGACCAATTCCAGGATGTTCAGTCCCGATTTATAATAGCTGACAATCACGGAGATAAAAAAACATTGTAATATACTCATTCTGATCATTTGAATAGTTTCAAAATGGTAGTGTGCTCATTGTTTAGAACAGTTGGAAAACCCCAGCACGGAAAATGTGTGCATTTCATTGTTGCTATTTACATGTAGAAATAACTACTTCCTTAAAAAAATGGCAGCCCTGTGCAATAGCTCCCGCTTGCGCAGGGTCCGGGGAAGGGTCCGACCACTTTGGGTCTATAGTACGAAGTCTTTCCCTGCATTTCTGCAAGAGGCTGTTTCCAGGACTTGAACCGTGACATCATGGTCACAAGGCAGCAGCTTTACCGCTGCGCCAAGGTTCCCCTTCAAATAACTACTTCCTTAATTATCCAAAAACCTGGTGATTATTGGGCATGTCACTTTGAGAATTAGATAGTCGGTCTTCTTGGAAAATATTTCAAACCCCAGCATCTAATTCATGAGTGAGGATGGTGCCTTCTAGATTTTTTGTAATTTAGATGTGTGCTTGCAATTTGCAAATACTGATGGATCATTTGGATAGTATTTTTTTTTCAAGATACATGCATTAATCGTGATGTAACAATACCAATTTTGCTCGATCTAAAATAATCAGGTTGTGCTCTAATGGCCAGTGCAAATAATCAAGCTCTTCATGGTTATCTGTGTTGTTCAGCATGGTAATGTGCATGAATTTGTGTTGTCAACTCACAGTTAAGGAGCAAAGGAATGTTCACCTTTCATTAGTGAACTGGACTCAAATATCAACAACCCTCATTCGTGCAAAAAGGTTTGAAATACAGAAAACCGGTGTTGTAAATATATAAAACATCCGAGGTATGAGAAACTCGGATCAGGAAGAAGACACGTATGAGTATATCTGTTTTTTTCCCATTTGCTCCATTGTAATTTTTTTCTTGCGAGCCTCTTTCTATGAAATTCAGCTACAAAAGAGAAGCAATACAACTGGAACACACACGTCATCTATAATAGAATAGATCATAAGAAACTTGCACACTTGTTACTCCTAACATGTTGCGACTTATAGAGTTACTGCACTTGCAGTAGCAGAACATGAGACATGCAAGCAAAACAAAACCAATTCGCAAAAATCAAGTGCAGAAAGGACCAAATATAGTGTGTTCAGTGTTAGTAATATAAATATATAAGGACTCTATGTTGCATAAGACATTCAGGTTATTTTTGGAGAAGTGACTATTTTTTCTGTAAAGAAATGGCACTTCAGCTATCTTCTTTAGCAAAGAAAAATAATTATTTATCTATCCGAGGAGAAAAATAGTATACATCGCACTGATAACCATCCTTAAACTGCATAAAAGATTTTATCTGCACGTAAAAACATAGCCAGCCAAGAATGCACAAATGAAAGTGTTGCTCTTAGAAACAGATCTAGAGATGAAAGATTACCTCCCTGTGGCAGAACCCTACTCGATGAAGACATGGGCAACAGCTAGAAGGCTTGGGTCGTCGACTAGGTAGGGCCATGGGTGCTCGCACGACTCACTTCTCTTGGTCCGAGCGGCGGAGAGGCCTGAGCTTGAGGACACATGTCGATCCGTTATCGACGCAGCCAAATCTTGATCGCTCTCCCATGGGTGCTCATAAGGATGTCTTCTAGAAATCTGAATGAACAGTTCGTTCTATCATAAAAATCACACGAGCTACAAATATAAAGTCAAATGGCAGGTGCACTGCAGCGAAGGATACTACACAACTATCATGCATATAGATTATATGTGGCAGAGTTATCTTACCCAGGTTCCCTCAGCAGCACCGTCCCTGTTGCCCTAATCGATGACACGACCTGCAGTCAAACTCTCCACTCTGTCGCCCATACTGGTGGAGGTCCTTGTCAGGGAGCTCGGCGTGGAAGTGGTTCGACTTCAACGGGCACCTCGTGTCGACGCGCTGAGTCCTCCGATGGTGCGGAAAACTGTACGAGTCGCTAGGCAGCGGGATTGGCAGCTGGGCGACGATGATGGTCATGCTCGGCGAAGAGGCGCCCACCATGGATAGGAACTCAGCAAACCCCAGCAGACGTGGCCTCCTCGACCCGATGGTCGATCAGCTGAAAACAGACGATTAAATTCGTTGTCAATACAATTGGGGGGGAAAAGATAACAAGTGGCAAAATTTAAAGGTTGGTAGTAGCAAAAACAAGATAAGAAATGCATAGCCTTCTTGGTAACGATGGATCCTTGGTAGGAGTGATCGATGGTCACAATAAACTAGTTACTGAACCACTGAATCAGGATCCAGAGCACTTTCATTTGATGCGAAATAAAATCATGGATTTTACTATTTTTTATTCATGATCTCCAAGGCAAGCTAGCTACTGATCCGAAACGAAACATGGGAGAGAGGGATGGAACGAGGAATCCTTGGACAGCATCTAATTAATCTCAGAGATGGGATTGGGGCAGCCATAGATGAGGGGATCGACCTGATCCGATCAACTCGCATCAGTGCCAAATCCTGACCCGATAACAACACATGGGCCGAAGCAGGCATGAACTCCACTGGTGACACATTGGACGTGATGAAAAGAAACAAAATTTGCAAAGAATAAATGGAGAGGGAGGATGGGGAGGGGAGAGATACCTCACTGGGCGGCTGCAGCAGCGGGTCGGGGAGGTCGCCGGGCTACAGGAGCTCCGTCTCCTTGTCTGCATCGGACAGATGAGGACCTCCATTTGCAGCGGACCGCCGCTGCTTCTTGGGCCGTCGCCATGGCTGGTGCGTGGAGCCAGGGAGGGAGGGGGCGGAGAGGGGCACCGGGATCCGAGGTCGGAGGCGCTGGAACGGGAGGCACCATGGCCGCGGAACGGAGCTCCAGACGGCGGCGGGCAGCACCTAGGGTTTGCGGATGGGGCTGGGTTGGATGGGGGCGCCGGTGAGCTTCGAGGCAAGGTTTGCCGGCGGGAGCAGCACCGAGAGGCGGCGGCGGCAGAAGAGGACCGAGGCGAGGAGGAGCGGAAAGGGGATCGAGGAAGCTGTGCGTTGGGTTGGGTGTGTTTGGGTTTGGGACTTGAAGCGCGAGAGATAATTAATTCGCCGGAATAATTCATTAAGGCTGCGCTTGGGAGCATGGTATTTTAGTGGAAACCCGGGTGGAAAAACACGGACCACCAGAGGTCCGTAATCTAACTCCTCCAAATTAGCCGTGAGCTGGAAAATACGGGGGTGGGAATCAACGGGTGGAAAACTAAACAATCTTCCAAGCGGGTAAGGGGAGTAATTTTCCAGCGCCAATTCCTAGATGATGCATGTTCTGCTGGGAGCTTCGTCCAATCTGCTAGCATATAGACGGTTGAGATGGAGTCCACAAGGGACGATCCGTGTGGAATGATCTCATTGGCTGGAGTTGGGCCTTTCAACCAGACTATCTTCTTTTTTTGCCATCACTAAGCTACGGACATAATGGACTTGCACATGCACTATGTACGTGTTGTACTCCGGTTAAGCCCAGTCTCAATTAGTGGCCCGGTAGCAAAAATATAAGGTGTTTTAGCTTTTTCTAGACAAAATATATCTAGACACGTTTTAGTGTGATATGCATATGAATCTACACACTAAAACATGCCTAGATACATTTTGTATAGAAAAAGTTAAAACATTTTACATTTTGTGTATAGAAAAAGTTAAAACATTTTACATTTTGTATGGTGCAAACGCAACCCATTTGGGCCGCGAGACGAAATAGTTCCTTTTTTTTCGTGAATAGTGGGTGCTCTACTTTTGCATAAAAGAAGGTAAGTCGTTCCATCTGGGCGGCGGATCTATATCCTTGCCAGGTGGTTTGGCCGGGATAATTTATAGTTTGCCACACTTTTCTCAAATTCTTTATAATTTGTCATACTGAACATCACCTATCAGTGACATATTCTGTAGCAAATTATTAAAATGAAAAGAAAAGTGTGGCAGATAATAAAATCACACGGTTCGGCCATGCTAGTCCAAAACCATACGATGAGATGTATGAATCACGCCGGCAACGGTAGGTGGACTTTGTCGAGCCGAGCCCAACGAGGACATCGACGTCCAATGGCTCATAGTGGAGACTCCCACCATCGCCGACCTCCTCGGCGGTCACCGACAAGATCGGTACCCTCACAACCCATGCCTCGCTAGGCCACGTCCAAACCCTATAAAGCCGTCATTACAAAGTTGTTCGAGGCGCAACATGGACACCATGCATATGCTTGTGGCGTGGTCTCGGTCCTCTATCATTGTCGGAGGACAACGGTCGACGGTGTCAATTTCTCGACATGCCCTTTTCGGAAACCACTATTTTTGGAGGCTAGCTATCCCATGATGACATGACAAGGGAAAATATTTTGGGGACGCCCGACTGCATGCATGGCCATGCTGCAACACATCCATGATCCACCACTCCTGGTACATGGAGCTTAGCTACATGCATTCGTTGATAGGTAGATATACATGCATGTACATGACTAAATGAAGCGCCAAAACTGAAATTTGACCCTTGAGTAAACACATAGTGTGCTTTCAGATATGCATGAAAGTGTACATTCAAACACACATATATATCTTTTACAAAAACCATGGTACACATAAAGTGTACAATCACCAAGACCAAGAGGGTTTTTTGCGGGGAATCACAAATGTCTACGTCTCCTTTCATCCCTAATGACATACCTCTCCCCTTGTCTCCCGAGAGCCTCGCTTTGAGAGTCGTCTTCGAGTTTCCAATGCCGGCCCGTTCCCCGTTCTTCTTCGACGGCGACGTCGACTGGAGTAGAGATGGGCGAGGTGCCAGGAACCTCCTGTAATTACTAGATCTAGGTTTAGAGTTTGTTTGA
The DNA here is from genome assembly GCA_028641055.1 of Alopecurus myosuroides. Classification (NCBI taxonomy): domain Eukaryota; kingdom Viridiplantae; phylum Streptophyta; class Magnoliopsida; order Poales; family Poaceae; genus Alopecurus; species Alopecurus myosuroides. Next base: position 318,763,967 of record CM054061.1, read on the forward strand.
CTAGTTGGAGTAGTTCCCGCGTGGAGTCTGGCGTGATGCCATGCCGCCTCCGATTCATGGCACTCACGGGCGGCGGCGGCGACGTACCTCTCCCCTGATGGTCGTGATTCATGGTGGATAACGGTGGTTGTTGTGGGATCTGGTGGAGATGACTTTAATAAGCTCGAGGTAAGCAGATGTAGTCGCTATGGTTGGAATGTGGAGTTCCTTTCTTGTGCTCGTCGTGGAGATGAGAAAGAAGAGGATCTCCATCTTCTTGATTGTTGTTGGCCGGTTCTTCATCAGGGGGGCTCGGTGGCTTCTCCTGGGACTGCTCTCATGGCGGCGAGTTCGTCTTCGTTCTTAATGGCCGTTATCCGACCCCTCCCGCCTCAGGCTCCGGACATGTATGCTTCCGACTGGTGCTAGTGGTCTTCAAGAACCTCTAGGGGCTATGCCAATGCGGAGGACCTTCAGCTCTTGCGCAGCAGGCTCCCGCCTCCCCGTCGCAAGTGGTTTCATCCCTCACGACATCGAGGTTGGCTGCGAAAATCTTTGGATCCGTCGGGTGTAGATGGAGCATGACCTGGTTGCTTTTTCTGCTTTCTTGTTGAGGTCCTTAGTGCAAAATGTTAAGGGCTCAATTGTAATTTCTTTTTCTTCGGTGGCCCTTCTTGTAAACTGTACTTCTGCCGACGGGAAATCAATGAAGCACTAGGTCCTTCGGAACCATGCCCTGTTAAAAAAATGCCTAGCGCCATTGTGAGGAGCTAAGGTCGTTGTCCGTCGCCTGCCATTAGTACCATTGAGCATTAACATGTTCTTGCGATTTTCGTCAAAAAAAAACATGTTCTTGCGATGCGTGTACCCTGCACGCCTGTTGTAGGACCTCCCCCGTTGAGATCCGCAACCACCAAAGTGGAGAGAGGCGACATTCGCGAGTCGACGATGTCGAACACGAGCCCGCACTAATGTCATGTATGCGTGTTACTAATTTCGGCACTTTAACTTACCACTCACCATAAAAATCATGATTTCCCAATTACTCAAGTCCGTGCTATGCCCCCCAAAATAGATGAGAAAACGCCGAAATGCTCCAGGGGAGGAAAAATGCAAAAAAAAAAAGTGTTATATTCACCGAAAGCGGGAGGGAAACGCTAAAATAATGATATGTCGCGACACCTCTCTCTAACTGTAAACCAGGGCATAAAATGCCAATGAGAATTCGGGCGAGAAAACATCAAAACGAAAAACGTTCGGATAATAACTATTTTTGGGGATAAAATAAGGAGCTCAAAAGTGGAGACTCGTCCAATCAGAGAGAATTGAACCAAGAAATAATTACTTCACGTGTATAATTAAGAGGATTAATTTCCCATCGCCGATTCCTACATGCAAGTTGAGCTAGGATCTTCGTCCAATCTGCTAGCACATGGACAACTGAGATGAAGTGCACGATCCGGATCCGCGTGAAGTGATCTCATTTGCTAGAGTTGTGTCCACATATTGGTCATCGACTTGCCCTACCTACCTACTCTCCCTATGTCCAGGTTTTTAGGGGTCCTAACAAAAATCTATTTGTCCCGGAACACCGACGGAATAAGTTTTCAATGATATTAATTACATTAACTGCGGCTCCTGGAATTACTCCCAGACAGATCTATTCTATCTCTCTTTCCTTTTCCTCTCCCTACTGTTACCGTGAGCTGGTTTCCGCATGCATGCATGATCGCATCTCCCCTTCTCTTCTATTTATTTTCCCACTAGAAAAAACTGAGAACATCTGCATATAAAACCCCATGCCACCACCATGGCCATCCGAATCCTCGCTAATCTACCAAACCGTGATGGAAATAGAAGAGGAGGTGGACGCCCGAGCAGTGGTGGAGGAGGTGGACGTCCATGGGAGGGAGGAGGTGGACGTCCATGCAGGGTCGTATCCAAGAATATGGAGGCCCGGTGCGAGCGAAAAATTGGGCTCTTATAAGAAATCTTTTGCAACCTAACGTTTTCCATGGCTATAATAGCAATCCATTAAGTATCTCTTGTATTCTCAAAAGAAAATTAAGTATTTCTTGTATCATTGTTGAACGCGGTACAACTTCACTCTTCAGTAACAGAACATCGGGCGATGGCGCGTATTTTTGCAGGCATGTCCAGTTGCTCCTCCCCTTTTGATGAATCGGTGAACGGGTACTTTGGCCTCAACTCGAATCGACACTCACATCTTAGGGGCGGCAACAAACAGCAAAGGGGATCAGAATAACAAGTAGAGCACCGGGAAAGAAAGAAAATTCCAAATAAATAGATGGTGGATTGAGGGTACAACATGCAACTAAACCTTGTACCTATTCGTTGCAACAAACAATCTATTCCAGGGAAATTGCAACGGAATCAAACTTCTTGAGCTATTGGGAGAATTGATCTTGGCTGCTGGCGTTGGAAAAGAAAGAGAAATAGACGATAATAGAAAGAGGAGGAGTGCGTGAGTTGGGGGCCTTTGGGGCCACGTCGAGCGCCGAGTGTGCAGTTAATTCTGCACATATTCCTAAGCGATGAAAATTTTAATGTGTCGATTAATCCCTAGCCTGATTAGCCTGACTAAACAAGCACCAGGTAATAGTTTAACGTAGAAAAGTGGAGGCCCTCCAAATTTGGAGGCCCTGTTCAGTCGAACCTTCTGCACCTGTGTCCGGTACGGGCCTGCGTCCATGGGAGGGAGGAGGTGGGAAGCGAGGTAATGGTGGAGGAGGTATACGGCCATGACGCGGAGGAGGTGCACAACCACTGCGACAGTGTGGAGGTAGATGGTGTGGAGGAGGCAGATCGATGGACGTGATCTCCCAGATAAAACCCCACGTTTCATTCTTGTGGATGTTCCATTACGTTGTAAAATCCATGAGTAAATTTTCTGTTTCACTTCAATACTAGAATACCTTATTGTTGGTCTATTTGCTAGGGATTCTAGAAAATAACATGAGCATGAGTATGTATATAATTTTGTGTGAAATAATTAAAAAAAAATAGGTTGCTAATCGCACGCTAGATTGAAAGATTTTGGGGAAGGAGAACACAGTCTCGCGCACCATTGTTAGAAGATTTGAAAGGAGGAGCGAACTTCCTTGCACCTATTGCCGCCGTACTATCCTACGCCACACCTCTCTTCCATTTGGACTCTCATAGAACTATATTGGATAGATGTATGATCACGCACACATATCTCTCGCTCATCTGACCTCATATACACATGTCTTGATCGCCTAGGCCGACATCAAGGGGCTCAGTTGTCTATACCCTTTTACACCTCTCTGCCTCGTTCTAACCCACATACAATCTCTGTCAACCGGTCCAGATGCGCTGCTCTCGTTCATATGGTCTTTCCTACAACTCTCAAAAGCTTACTCCTCTCAAGTGTATCCTCTATTTGTCATCTAAACTTCCATGCGCCTTTATGGTCATCATGTCCCACGCAACTTTACCTTCTGTTCCGTCCCTCAACCGACTATATTGGACATCCGGTCACACATGCAATTATCTCACTCATCTGGACACACATAAACATATGGTTTTGTATATCCAACATACACATCTCTCCTTCGTCCAATCACACATATATCTTTCTAGCTTGTCTACTGGATCCATGTGCAAACATCTCGGTTTTACTACACCTTTGGGTTGTCAGAGCCCACATACACCTCTCTCGGGCATCCAGTCTAGATAACCATCTCTTGGCCTCTCTCTTCATTTTTTGACATGTTGTAGACTCGGTGATCACCGGTTATGAACACCGGAAAAATTTCCCGGTCTTAATCGAACAAAAAAAAAGTGTTCATTCATCGAGCCAAACTAATTATACTAAAGGAAAATTGACCCTGTCATGATATAATAACCACTTTAACTCGCAAACACGCTGCAACAAAATATTAGCATGTGCCTACTTTGTGAATCGTTCCCAGTCTCGCGTAGCTACTGCTTCGCCGTCGCACGCATGCTTCAATGCGTGACGCCTCTTCAAGCTGGCCAGACCGCGGTGCCGGCGTGGCCTAGGGTTTATGGTAGCGACCAATGGAGGGAGAGCAGACGTCCGGGTGGGAGGAGATCTCCTTGACCCAGCCGATGGCCGCGGGATCCCGCGTACTTGTCCTCAGCCCAAACAACTCTTCGTCCGTGCTCCCCTGGAACAAGACAAGGTTGCGCCCGCAAACGTATAATCACCTAGATTAAACACATAGTGTGCTTTCAGATATGCATGAAAGTATGTAGTCAAACACAAACATATATATGGTAACCATAGTACAAAGAAAGCATACAATCACCAAGAGTAAGTGGTTTATTTGCGGGCATCATGAACGTCTATGTGCCTTTTCATCCCATGTTCTATTAATCTACCCAGGTACTATATGTGGTTGAAATTATTTCTAGCTAATTATTGTGTTTATACAAACTTGACTGTGATAATGTAAAATAAATCAGCATGTGCACATGAGCGCTTAAATAGTGGATGTAAACGTTTGGCAAGCACATGAAATAATAGAGACTACTATCAATTAAACTTTTATGATAAGATATCAAGAATCAGAGTTAATTAAAATAATTACAGTGAACAAAAATACCGGGGAGGTGTATAGTTGACTCATTAATTAAGAGTGTGTAGCAAATCAGCCTCGAAAGTCCCAGTTGCTTTCATTGAATTTGTGCGGTTATAGAAACTGGACCTAGCAGTACATTTTCGTACTAAAAATAACCACAAAGTTGAATCTAGACCTAACTTAAATGGTTGAGGGACAGACCCTAGGAATCTGAAACAAAAAGTTATCAGGTTATTGGTCAGAGTCGTAGCACAAACTCGAACGCCGGCCATCTTCCTTGCCACCGGGGAACATGCCGCTTGGTGAGAGGGAGACGTTAAATGCCGTCGTGAATCCGAAGGAGGGCCTCCTACCGCAGAGGTTGAAAGGTCACACCAATCCATCGACGCCGCAAGAAGTCGTTTGTCGGCATGCTAAGTTGATGGCCAAACATGGGCCACCGAGTTTCTGATCCTGAGTGCACCATCCACATCAACCATCTTGAGAGAACCGAATCCAGCCTGCCATATCCTTGCCCAACCACCATGGGGGGCAGCTTGGGCCCTTTCGGCAAGAGGAAGAGTTTGAATAATGTCGAGCTTATTTAGCGGAGACACCGTCGAAGAAAACTTTGCCGCAAACCACCAGGCACCGCTCGGATGCGTCGGTGACGTGATCCAAACAACCTTACAACTAGAAAGCCATAATGGAAAATCTTAACACTAGTGCTACTACTACTATATAGAGAGGAGGCCTACCACCTACTCCATCTTCTTGCGGGATGGCATGTCTCTCCACTAGAGAGAGAAGGACATGGGTGGCAAGGGAAGGCGAAGGTCGACTCTCATAGCCGAAGTAGAGGAGCACGAGGGAAAAGTGGGGTAGGTTCATTCTTCAACTATCTCAAAAATCCGATGACCCTTTGAGCTGGTTTAACACATTATCGTGATGCGCGTACCCCGCATGTTCTCGACGAGTTGCCGAAGAACCCCAACCTCGTTGTCGTAAGGATTTTCCCACTGAGACCAGTAATCACCGAGCAACGCGACCATCATTAATCACCACTGTCAGACCCGAGCCCGCGTGAGTGTGCATGCATGCTAGTTACTAATTTCGGCACTCAATAATTAACTTACCACTCACCCTAAAACTCGTGACTTTCCAATGACCGAGCCTGCTCAACGCCGTAATGCTTCATGGGTTGGAAAACGTAAACAAAGTGCTATATTCACCGAAAACGGGAGGGAAACCCTTAAATGGTGATATGTCGATATACTTATATGTTACGGTATGCCTGGGCTTCAGGCAATAACTACTTCAGGGATAAAATAAGGAGCTCAAAAGGGTGCAATGATAGGTAAGCTTTACTAGATACCGTACCCGAACCCTAAAATAGTGTGCTATAGGCCATAAAAATATTCAGGAGTAGGAAAATAAAGATCCTAGTAAGGCAACAAAATGTAACATGAAATAATAGGTAATAACCATCTCTTTGAGTAACATAAAGATCCTATTAACGTGTGGCGCTGGAATGACACATGAAATGATAAGTAACAACTAGCATACTTAGCATAAATATGGAGCCTAATAATAGTGCGTGAGAACAAAATGACATGTAAAACCAAAGGTGACAACTATCTCTTAACATTAATTGATATCGCACGACAACCGAACACGTGATATGATTAGTAATAATCGTCTCATAGCATAACCGGTCGTCACAGTCCATTATGTATCCGGCGTGGTTATCTATCTGTCTGCGTGCACATAGGGATTTGATAATTGATTTTCTTCTCCCATAAGGCCATCTTAACTCTCTTCCTTGCTTGCTCATATGGAGTGTGGTTTTACATAGAAGAAAGTTGGCTCGCAAAACCCGGAAAGTGGACACATGCCTATTTAGATTGAGGCCATCTAAAAAGTGAAAGCTTGGTCCGGATGTCCTAGGAAAAACTTAATGTGCCCATCTCAAACAACCCGAAATCATACATACATCACCGCGAACAAATACTTGTGTCATTCGGTTCTAATTAACAGAAAGAACCACAACTCGGTACAAATATTGCACTTTTGTGATTTTGAGTAATGGTTATGGGTAGTTGTTATTATCGTAATAAGTGATATATATAGTGTGGAATGGATAAAACCACACGGATTACAGAAAGGGCCAACTAGCCAGCCCCGTCGATATGAATTCCGGGTCGACCGCTCCCTCTTATAATTAATGTACATAGCTCCAACGGTTGGTTGGGCGCCATTTTCCTTCCAAAAAGGCTTCCCCTCTTCGTAACCTTCAAACTCTCGATCTGTGACACAAGCCTATACCGTGTCGTCCTAGTGCTCGTGGGGTTGTCTGCCTTAGTCTCACCTATCTCGATCTCTTCATGTGTTTTGTCTCCTCTGTATCCTTCGCCTACAGGTTGGAGGAGTTCGACGTGGATGAGGTGTGGAACGCCATGGAGGAGTGACACCGCCTTGGAGTAGAGGTGTGAGCAAATTTTCCGCAACCAACGTGGAGCGATTGATGTACCTTGCCGATGTCCTGCCGTCTATGAACCAAACCATTCAGAGAAGAATGTAAGGTAGAGGTAGGATAGGGCCACAGAGGCGCACAAGATCGCCATGTCGTCCTACTCGATCTGCCCTACCCCATATGCGATCTCCTCCCTCGTGGTTGAGCCCAAGCATGCGAGCTCGGCCGCCTCCCAAGCGAGGAAGTGCACATAAATCATGCATAATGCATGTCCCTGTCTAATATCATTACATACATAGATTACACAATATAAAAAACAGAATAAATAGTAAAATAAAAATTGTCCAAGTAGTACGTATATAAATAGTTAAGACAATTTTTGGAGGACATGGTTTATATGCGTGCACACACCCGTTGGGGAAGGCATATATTAGCCTGAATTCTTAGTGCTACGGGGCACTCAATTTCCAGAGTATTTGACCATGGAATAAACGCCGACGTCGTTCTGGTAACCCTACATAATAGATTTGCTTCATACCGTGAACACGTCGCTCATCATTGTGATCATATCTTCCTTACGTACGAATATCATTTGCTGCCTTGCTTTGCTTCCTAACTTTTTTTCCTCAAACAAAAATAAAGCTTCAGTGTAAATTAACCAAATAAAGTTGCAGTGATAGAATTATTTTTCTTGCACTTGTTTTTTTTAATTACTTACACCGTACACCATGTGATTGGTTTTAGTTGTTACCCGTGTGAATTTCTTACATGGCGGGTCTGAATATTCATTGATTACAACTTTCACCATGCATGCCATCTGCCATCATCTTCAAAAAGTAGTAGACTGAAATTGCCACGATGACCACGATATCAAGCACCCGAATCCAATGTTTGATGTGACTCGAAACACCGCCCGCACCTTCCGTTATAGGTGGCACCGAGCGCATGGCCTCAATTTATGCAGTTGTAAGATATGTCCGCATGGTCTCTTGGCCGTCCGTTGTTTTCTCGGCTTTGCCTGCAGTAATGCGGCGTCGTCCCGTAGTTCGTGTTGACTATTGAATGTGCCGAGACTATGCATCGTCCTTCGGCGAAATGGACACTCACAAGCCGATGCATGTGGCCTCCGCCATCGTGGGGCCATGGTTGGTTACTTTGATCGAGGTGCGTATAATCCTTGTTATCTTGAGACTTGCCGTGGTTTGACGGATTTTTTCGACAGATCATCTCTTCGAATTAAGCTATCTCCAGCATGACAAGTGCAAATGGGGCGTGCTTAAAGGTAAAGTGTATGCGCGGAATGTTTTTTGGTGCAAAACAAAATTTGAAGCGTGTAGTTGAAGAGCCAAACGAAATTTCGCATTCTGCAGTTTGTATCGGCCCGAGCGGGAGTTTCATCAGGCCCAAAAGTCACAAATTTGGAGCCCAAAAACCACTCCACGTAACCTCTCCTTCCCCGAACGCTCCTTCCCCTCTCATTCTCTGTTCCTCTGCCCCGAATCAGATCGACGCCGCCTCCTCTCTTCCCCTCGCCGGCGTCCCCTCCGCCGCCCCCCGTCTTAGCCACCCCCGGCCAATACGCAATACCACCGGGCCCTTCTCCCCCATTCGCCCCCGGTCGTCCTCGCGCATCAGATCGGTCGTCTCGACCCAGCTTCGTCGACGGGAGAGGAACCGCCGCCCTGGAGCTACGGCGTCGCGGATGGCTTGCTCGCGGGCGCGCGCGTGCATCGATGCACGGCGCTCTGTCGAGCTGGCCGGACCGTGGCGCGCGAGTGACCTAGGGTTTGTGGTGGCGTCGCTACACAACGGCGACGGGGCGCCGGCGCGAGCCACGGACCAGTAGCCGCAGGCACGAGGAGGTCGAGCCAGCGTCCTTCACCGCCGTCTATTCTCTGCCATCGGTGGCCGCAAGATCTGTCGACGACCTCCTCCGCCGTAGCGCCTTGGCTTCGCCGTCGTCGATGGTGAGACATCTCCTTCTGCTCTAGAACCTATAGGCCGAACTATGAGTCTGCCCTACTGCAGGAAAAACACCATCTTGCGCAGCTTGTACTGGTTACTATTGGACCCTGACAGCCCCAAGTCTGTTCTAGATTGACTGCATCGATTGCTTCAGCTTGATATGAGTGTACTTTACTTGCCCAAGGTTTGACAGTAGTTCGAATAGCCTCCTATATCTTTAATTATTTGTGCCACAGAATTGTGCATCAATCTGTTGTCAAGTCCCACTTAGGCTTGTTTGATGTTAGATTTTCCGGTACAGATCCGTGATATCTTATCTATTGACGTGACAAAGAATTTGCCATGTTTCTAAGTGTTGCTTTTCGTAAATGGACAGCATGACCTTCTGTTCTGAAGGTTGAGATAGATATTCAAATTTCTATCATACTTGAACTGATGCATACAATGTTATCCCCTTTTTATTTTCTCAAATGATATAGCTTGACTCTACTATTTTAATTTAACTGATGTGTAGAGTACCATACTTGTACAGCATTGATTCTTTGAACCTGCATGGCTGCGTCCCTCCTCCTAGGGAGGGCGGAGTGGCATCTGGACGCCGGTGGCGACGTTGCTGTCGTCCCCACTTGCTGCAAGGAGCGTCTCCACTGATGAGGTGACACCGGTATGAGCTGCTCACCGGTCTCATCCGCCACTGATGTACTCCGGCCGGCGATGTTGCGGCCTCGTGGGGGCGCTCGGGGAGACGGAGACAGGGACGTGTACAACTCTCCAGGTTCATCGTGAAGGTATGCACCTGCTCCCCCTAGTTATCTGGTGTGAGATTGTCTAGATGCATATGCGCGATTGTAGATTTATGAGCTGTTCCTCTTGTATGTAAACAAAACTGAAAGCTGAAACAGAAGACCATGTTTTCTCCCCGTATATCTTGATACTTTGCCCTTTAATCGTTTGGATTTGTAACACCGGAGCTTGGAGACATAATCTACTGTAACTTGGATGGCTCTGTTGCATTTGCAGTTCTTGCTTTGTTAAATTTGAGGGCTATGTTTCATTTCCAGTTCTTTCTTTGTTAACTCTGAGATTGGTGAAAATGGCATACAGAGAGACAAAAGGTGTTTCCATATAATGGCTCAATTATTTATGACGTTGTATGATAACCCCAGCAGGGAATATACTTGAATCAATATTGTTTTCCTGATTCTAAATATCGTGTATTGTCGTGACGTTGGCAGGTATATGCAAGTCGGCAGCGCGGTGGCAGTCCCCGTGGAACGAGCCTTGGCCAGGCATACCAGTGCAAGCACGAACGGAGGGATGACCGGCCGCTGTTGGTGCAAGGTCTCCAACTCGGGCTAGAAGGAGGCTATCGCAAGAGCTTCAGCGGTTGGGTTGCCTGCAAGAGGAGTAGGATGCAGAGAGCTTGCTTTGCTTCTGGTCTCAAGAATGGGGGTACTTTTTCCAATACTGAACTAAGCTTTGCTGTGAGTGGTTATAGGATTAGTGATTGGATGTGTGGGCACTCGTGTTTGGGTCCCGACAACAGATGGATGCTGGACAAGCTGCAGGATGCGACTGATAACATCACCCGGTATTTTCGATGAGCATGTTTCGCTCAATGTTGTGGCGATTACCAGTGGCTTTGTGTATTTGTCTGCTTTTTGTGAGATGTATCTGAATTATTTCCACATTCTCACATGACGAATTAGTAAAAATACAAAACCAACTCGGGAAATGTCACGTGAATCGGGACTTGTATTCGAAATACTCCCTCCATCATAGTTTACTTTCAGTTTTCATGCATTTTCGCCGGAGGAGGGAATTTAGGCGTGTTTAGTTAATGATCGAATTAATTAGTACGTGATAACTGCAATTAGGCCCATTTTACCCTCTCCTTCCGTTTTTCTTCCAAGGTTGATGCAAAGTGTGAACATAATTCTGCATGCGCGTGCTGGAGAATCAAAGAGATGGTAGGAATTAATGCGCCGGTGTAGCTAGCAGTACTTTTCCGGCTCTTCACCTTGTCAAAGACGGGGGAAGACCACGGCGCTACAGTCGTATGCAGAAAAAAAGGCGACCGAAGGTGGCGTTGATGAGGTCGTGACCATGACCGCCGGCTGGTCTGGTCTGGTTCCAGTTGCATCTACAAGGACGCACGCACGCACGACACAAAAGAACATGATCGGTTTTCAAAGTCTCGTCCGGGTGAGAGAGAGCGGTGGAAAGAAGACTCGCCTCTCCCCACGGAACGGACAGGTACATGCCGCAGCGGCCACACATCGTCTTCACTTGATGCAGCAGGAGGCTTGGCGGGGGCTCCTCCTCCGGGCTATCGGGTGGCAGTTGGCTTGGCCGGGGCCGGGGCTGGACGAACGTCCCGCTGTGGCATTGTGCGCACCGCACGGTGCGCGCGCCAGGCGGCACGGACAAGAACGCGCCGCAGCGCTCGCACCACGCCGTCCGTGACGGTCCGCTCCCGCTCGCCCCGAAGCAGCCGCACATCGCTGGGCTGCGCTGCTCGCCATGGGGACGCACCTTGCTTGTAGCTGGTGTAGGTCTCGTTGGGCTTTACTTTATTCCTTCCCAGGACCCGCCACTTGATGCTTTGCTTCCTTGGGTAAAGATGGATCGTGGAATCAGGTTCACGTTTCGCACACCTAGCCCAACGTATCGATTCCTTGAAGGCGTAACCCGCACCATGCTAGCTCCGTAGAACAAACCTCTTATTACTCCGACTTCTCTACAAGGCATAAAGAAGACAAAGTAAAAATCCAACTAATTAACTCACCACAATCGCCTGTGCTACTGTTGGGAAATTTCCATTTTATTTGGATAAATGGTTTAGCAGTTAATTATGTTTTGAGATTGAAATATAAAAACCTATTTATCATAAACATTTCATCCAAATGAATAAACAATTCACAGAATATAGAATACAACATATACTACCTCCGTTTCGCAAAAGAAGACGTATTTTGTTTGCTTTTACTAATATTTTGCCAATGATTAGCCTATTAATATATAATTTTTTTGACAAATAATTAATGTCATTGTATTCATATTCAAAAATACTTCACTATGATTATGAGTTCTGTCATATATGTCGCATATTAAATGTGTAATGCTTGGTTAAAGCCCCGGTCAAACAAAGCGAAATACGACTTATTTTTTTGGAACGGAGGTAGTATGATTTACCTGAAGGAGAGCTCATTTGTTTTTGTTGTATTTATCTTTTATGGACTGGACACCCTCTTGTTAGCTCTTTTTGAAGTATTAAGTACAAGCACATTATGTCTGCAAGTCGAATGTGAAACATGTTTAGCATGGATAAATAAATATTTTAAATGTTTTAAGGTAACACACGAGCAATTCAATTGAAATGGCTATAAAATAACATGTATGGGTAGGTATGGTGGACACAGATAGAATAACTTGGTTCAAGGTTTTGGATGCATGAGTAGAGCTCATACTCTGTATAGGTTAAGGCTAGCGAAAAATTCTGCTGGTGTTGGTTACTAGCGGTGGGCTGCTCTGGTGGCATGCTAATCGGCCTCCATGATAGCGAGTTTGAAGTGGATTCGCTTCACAAGGGTCATTTCTTCCTCAGTTTGAACTGCTTATACCGGGCCCTAAATAAAAAGTTCACTTTAGTTGGCATCTACGGCCTTGCGAATCATGCCTTGTCTCAAGACTTCCTGGGAGAAGTCTCCGACAAGGTGGCTTCTTGCAGGTTCCCAATTATTATGGGAGAGGACTTTAACCTGCTGAGAGCGACTCATGAGAAAAATAACGGCAGAATAAACTGGCCACGGATAGAGATCTTCGACAATGCAATTGCGTCGTGGGCGCTGCAGGAAATACCTAGGTCGGGAGCTAGGTACACTTGGTCTAACAAGCAGCGTGCACCGGTGCGCTGCGTTTTGGATAGGGTGCTTTGGGCTCTGGAGTTTGAAGCTCTATTTCCCTTGGCGGCTCTTAGGGCTGAGACCAGCTTGGGGTCGGACCATACCCCTGGTCCTTGACGCTGGCGGGGGGCAGCCTCATAGAAGCTCACGCTTCTTCTTCGAACTAGGTTTGTTTGAAGTGGCAGGCTTTGAAGAGCTAGTGCTGGATAGATGGGCCGCCTCATGACCTCGGCGGGGTGTCGGGATATCGTGGACTGGTGGAACCACATGTCGGTATGGTTAAGGCGGGGGTGGAGCGGTAACCTGGGGAGGGACGCCCGTGTGCTCAAACGGTCGCTGATGGATCAGATTAAGGAGCTGGACTCCAAAGCTGACTCGTTGGGGCTCGAAGAGGAGGAGTGGGTCTTTCACTACCATCTGGAGGAGCAACTTGTCCATATCTACAAGTTGGAGGAGGAATACTAGCGGCAGCGAGGCCGCATTAAGTGGGCATTGCAGGGGGATGCAAGTACCGCCTACTTCCATGTAGTGGCCAACGGGCGAAGGAGGAAATGCCTAATTTCCTCTCTTCAGTCTCCGGCTGGCCGGATCTCGAACCCTGGACAGATTCAAGAACACATTTACGGGTGGCCACATTCCTTGGGGGGATGAACTATCCCCCAATCCCCGAGATGGGAGCGTGCCAGGGCGGCTGCCATCCCCGAGATGGGAGCTGACGCGGGTGTGCGCCCGAAGACTGCGGCGGGTGCTGTCGCGGGGGTGGTGTCGGTCGAGGCCTCGGGGTGGTCGCCGGCGGCCCCCCAGGCCATGCCTACGCCGAGCTTACTCATCCCTTGCTCCATGTTCTTGGAATGTGGCTCCAAACTCACGAAGGAGGGGAACGTCTCCAAGGCGTTGGGCGCTGTGGTGGCGGCGGCACAGGCGGAGGTCTCGCTGGAGGCTCCGCCCCGTTCGAACATCAGCGAGGCGCTGCTTTCATCTCCCGCAGGCGTGGGCGATGTGTCCTCTGGTGGTGTGGAGGTGGGGGGTTCCAGGGCGGCGTCCCCCTCGCAAGAAACACAGCTTGGCGAAGGAACTGGAGGAGGAGGCGGTTAGAGTGTGTGTGTCGGGGGCGAGCCCGGGGGAGGCGCTGCATCTTCGAGAACGAAGCAGTAAAAAGAACCATGACCGTGCGGCCCGAGTGGGTGGCTCCGCGGTGGTGGTGGCCATGGTGGAAGACTCTCTGGAGGTTGTGCGCCCCGCCCCTTCGTCGGCGTCAGCCCTTGGCGGCTTCTTGGAGGCACCGGTGATGCCGACGCTCACTACTCCGGTGGCTAGAGGGGCACGATTGAAGGCCACACCGGTGGAGATGATCAGGAAGAGCTCGAGGAAGGCGGGCGACCGGGAGGGTTGCATGGTGGACCGCGCGATTCGGCTTACTGCGGCCAAGGCCGGGTCGTCTTCGCCCAAGAAGTCCGTCGCAGGTACGAATCTTGACCCTATTTTTATTATTCTCCAAGACCTTCCCGATTCACATCTTCTCGGAGTGGCAGCGGACAGCTGCATTGTGTTCCCTCCCTCGATCGGGCCGGCGGCAGAGGTTCTTTCCTTGCTGAGGGCCAACGAGTGGGCCCAGGCGGCCCTCACGCAGGCTCGGGTAGCGAAAGAGAGAGAGGCAGTGGCGGCGAAAGAGCGTGAGGATCTGGTGGAGGCTGCTTCGGGGCTTGCGTCTTCTACGGGGGTAGAGACCGAAGCTGGCCCCGTCCCGCGTGGCAACCTGTCAGGTTCGGCGCGGGAGAGTCTTCTCTCAGCGGTGGAAGGTGGTGGGAGTGGGGTGGAATAGGGGCTGGTGCCCGTGTCTGTTGGGACGCGTAGAGATAAACGAAAACTTTTCCTACGCGGTACATCCAAGATCTAGCCGAGGTAGAAGGTCACGATGATTACCACTAGACGCGCGGTTGCGGATTATCGGTGAAGCGCGTCGGGGCAGTGCAGTCCCACGATCCGGTCCGGCCGATCCAATCCCTCGAACGTCGAAGTGCTGAACGTACAACACCTCTGCCGGTATCCACACGTACGAGGAGGAGCTCCGACGGCAGACTGCTAGGTCTGGTGCGACGGCTGGACTGAGTGGGGCTAGGGTTCCCAACGCATGGGAGAGTGGACTAACGTGCCCGCTGGGCAACCTGCGCCCCTCTTTATATAGCGTATGGTAATGGGTTGCACAACACTTGTGGCCCATTCCCTCTGTGAGTCCGACTCACTAACTCAGTCCATTTCCGGTTCGGGTCCAACCCAACCAATACTTGCTCCCGCTCTTAAGTGTGCGACCCTGCAGGCTCATGGCGACTTGGACACGATTGGAGTCCAACTCCCAATCGATCAATCGGTAGCGGCTCCTAGCAGAACGTGTCGATTCCCAAGTACCATTGAGTCATGACGACATACCTTTCAATGTGATATTCATCTTAGTCCCTTTTGCCTCACGATATACCTTGTCGAGCTATAGGCGATTTATCGTCATCCCTTAAATAGCTCAACTCTCTTCTCGATCTGTGACATGTGATTCATCTGACTAACTCTTAGTCAACCGACACAGTTAACACTTAACTGAGTCGCGCATGGCCATGCTTCCTGAATCATATCACTCGAGAGGGCCCAGAGAATATCTCTCCATTCGGAGGGGCAAAATCCCATCTTGATTATCCACATCACGCAGCTTGCTTCTCATTCGACCCGAACTCTGCCTTTATAGTTGCCTTGTCACAGAACAACGTTTGACAGAACCTAAGTCGGTGATCCACAACTCAGATTGTGCGACAACCTCAGGTCTAAGGATTACATTGATTGAGACATGCAAATGACGACTTGATCGTTGCATCTCAATGTGGGTCAGTCCGACTTGCTAAACTCTTTAGCCAAGTCCATGAACGTTGGAATGGCATCACCATGCCCATGACAAGTGGAACCGTGTCATCAGCCAACACTCACATTAGTCTAGGGTGTGTGTCCAGCACAACCTTAACGACTAAGGACAATTAGTATGAACAACATGAATACATAGTTCCACAATCGAATCACATATTTAATGACATATATCAGATGTTCAAACCAAAGGACAACTTAATAACTTTATGAATACAGTGGGAATTACATCATACATGATTGCCTCTAGGGCATATTCCCAACAGTGTCTACTAAAGGGGTAGAGGCAGTGGCTGGGGAAGCTTCGATTCTGCAGGAGGCGTTCGTGGCTAGGGAGTCCAGGACGCATGAGGGTTTGCCGTCTGGGCCCCCTATCTATTGCGGTGGTAGTGGTAGTGGTGGAGAGTAGTGCCCCTTCTCCTGAGGGCCTGAGGGAGGTGTCCAGCAGTAGGACTTCCACTGCTAAGTCTAGGAGAGCTAAATCTGCGGCGCCGCAGGGGCGGCGCCCAGTAACCCGCCAAGCACGGAATCAAGGCGCGGAGTTTTAATGCGGAGTTTTAATGCGGATCCTCTTCTGGAATATTAGAGGGTTCAGGCGCTCGGGGCACCGGAAGTTGCTTAGAGATTTTCTGGGGAAACATCGTATCGACATCATTTGCCTGCAAGAAACCATGAAGCCCGACTTCACGGACCAGGAACTACAGAGTCTAGAAGTGGGCGAAAAATTCTGCTGGTGTTGGTTACCAGCGGTGGGCTGCTCTGGTGGCATGCTAATCGGCCTCCATGATAGCGAGTTTGAAGTGGATTCGCTTCACAAGGGTCATTTCTTCCTCAGTTTGAACTGCTTATACCGGGCCCTAAATAAAAAGTTCACTTTAGTTGGCATCTACGGCCTTGCGAATCATGCCTTGTCTCAAGACTTCCTGGGAGAAGTCTCCGACAAGGTGGCTTCTTGCAGGTTCCCAATTATTATGGGAGAGGACTTTAACCTGCTGAGAGCGACTCATGAGAAAAATAACGGCAGAATAAACTGGCCACGGATAGAGATCTTCGACAATGCAATTGCGTCGTGGGCGCTGCAGGAAATACCTAGGTCGGGAGCTAGGTACACTTGGTCTAACAAGCAGCGTGCACCGGTGCGCTGCGTTTTGGATAGGGTGCTTTGGGCTCTGGAGTTTGAAGCTCTATTTCCCTTGGCGGCTCTTAGGGCTGAGACCAGCTTGGGGTCGGACCATACCCCTGGTCCTTGACGCTGGCGGGGGGCAGCCTCATAGAAGCTCACGCTTCTTCTTCGAACTAGGTTTGTTTGAAGTGGCAGGCTTTGAAGAGCTAGTGCTGGATAGATGGGCCGCCTCATGACCTCGGCGGGGGGTCGGGATATCGTGGACTGGTGGAACCACATGTCGGTATGGTTAAGGCGGGGGTGGAGCGGTAACCTGGGGAGGGACGCCCGTGTGCTCAAACGGTCGCTGATGGATCAGATTAAGGAGCTGGACTCCAAAGCTGACTCGTTGGGGCTCGAAGAGGAGGAGTGGGTCTTTCACTACCATCTGGAGGAGCAACTTGTCCATATCTACAAGTTGGAGGAGGAATACTAGCGGCAGCGAGGCCGCATTAAGTGGGCATTGCAGGGGGATGCAAGTACCGCCTA
Source organism: Alopecurus myosuroides (assembly GCA_028641055.1). Lineage (NCBI taxonomy): Eukaryota > Viridiplantae > Streptophyta > Magnoliopsida > Poales > Poaceae > Alopecurus > Alopecurus myosuroides. Next base: position 318,781,412 of record CM054061.1, read on the forward strand.
CTTCCATGTAGTGGCCAACGGGCGAAGGAGGAAATGCCTAATTTCCTCTCTTCAGTCTCCGGCTGGCCGGATCTCGAACCCTGGACAGATTCAAGAACACATTTACGGGTTTTACCGGGAACTGCTGGGTTCGGTGACCCCACAGCATCTAGGGCTGGCAGCTTCCACTTGGCAGGGGCAGGCGTGTGTGTCGCAGGAGGAGAACGACTAGCTGATGATTACCTTCTCGGAGAGGGAGTTGGAAGCGGTTGTCCTAGACATGGAAACAAACACGGCCCCAAGTCCGGATGGCTTTCCGGTCGGATTTTTCAAAAAGTTTTGGGTGGCTTGCAAACTTGGTATCCTCCATCTTCTTAATGACTTCGTCCTGGGGAGGATTGACGTCTCTATACTGAATTTTGGCATCCTTACCTTGATTCCTAAGGTCCCGGGCGGACCTTATCTTGAAATTTCGACCCATTGCCCTTATCAATGTGATCTTCAAGATCATCTCGGCCAGACTCGATCGGATCGCGCATAGAATCATCAGCCAAACGCAAACGACCTTCATTAAGGGTAGACAAATTTTGGAGGGCCCTTTGGACCGAATTGAGATTCTCCACCACCTCAAAGTCAAGAAAACGGGAGGGGTCCTGTTGAAGCTTGATTTTGAGAAGGCTTATGACCAGGTTAACTGGTCCTTTCTCTTTGAGGTGCTTCGTCGTAAGGGCTTCGAGGCGGGTTACATTCACCGTATCGAGCAGCTCGTCTCGGGGGGGGGGACTGCCATATCCATCAATGGCGAGATCGGTCCCTATTTCCATAATAGGAGGGGTGCGTCAAGGGGACCCACTCTCCCCTCTGTTGTTCAACTTTGTGGTGGAGGCGTTAGACGCCATGCTTAGTGTTGCGGTAGCGATGGGTCACATCACGGGGGTGGTGGATGATTTGATCCCGGGGGCATCATGCACCTGCAATATGCAGATGATACTCTCATTCTGATCCAGAAGGATGACCTAGCCATTGCCAACCTTAAGTTCTTGCTCCTCTTCTTCGAGAACATGTCGGGTCTCAAGATTAATTTTCATAAGAGTGAGGTATTTGGGTTAGACGAGCCAGCGCAGGAACAGCATAGAATCGCCAATATGCTCAATTGCAAGCTGGGTTCCTTTCCATTCATCTACTTGGGGATGCCTATCTCGGATCGTAAGCTTACCATAGAATGGTGGAACTTTCTTGCCAACAAGTTGGCAGCTAAGGTCGAGGGTTGGATGGGAAGGCTTTTATCCCCCGGGAGAGGATGATCCTCTCCAACGCCTGCCTTGAGGCCCTCCCAACCTTCACTATGGGCTTGTTTTTGCTTCAGGACGGTGTTCACAGCAAGTTTGATGCTATCCTCGCGTGCTTTTTCTGGGAGGGCCCAGGACCTGCGCGCAAATACCACATGATTAACTGGCCAGCCGTATGCCGGCCTAGAGAGTATGGCGGGCTGGGGCTCACCAGTACTAAGACCATGAATAAGGCACTTATGCTTAAATGGACTGGTTGCTTTTTCAAGAGGGGGACCCGATCTAGAAGCAATTGCTCAAATCCAAGTACCTCGAGGCTTGCAACATCTTTGCAGCCCGTCCTCAAGGGGGGTCACAGTTCTAGAGGAGCCTTCATAAGATCAAACACTTGTTCAAGTTGGGGGCAAAAAATGTGGTGAGGAATGGGGAGAGAACCTGTTTCTGGTCTGATTGGTGGCATGGGGATGCACCTCCTAAGGACAGATTTCCTAGTCTCTTTGCCATTTGCGGTAACCCATGCATTTCGGTGTCGGAGGCTCTGGCGGACGCCGGGGCCGAGATTTTGTTCGGCCGCTCTTTTGATCTCGTCACTCACGCCCAATGGGAAAGGCTGAGTGCGGAGATTGCTTTGATTCCCCTCTTCGAGGGCCAGGACGGGATTAGTTGGGCCCTTGAGCCTTCCGACGTCTTTTGGGTATCCTCGACGTACGAGGCTCTCTCTAGAGGTGTGGTAGTTAGTTTCCATGACAATATCTGGGAGGCCAGGATCCCTCTAAAGGTTTTTTTTTTCCTGACAACTGATTCTCGATAGATTGCCCTCGCGTCAAAGGATTGCGTCTTGGCGGGGCCCTCAGATGGTCACTGCGCTCTGTGTGGCGCCCCCCGAGGATGCCATCCATATGTTCTTTCAGTGCGCTCTTGCGCTTCTAGGTTGGAGTGTCTTCCGAGATGTTCTAGGTTGTGACTGGGGCCCAACCAACTTCCCCGATTTCTTCACTTTACTCCTTACCCTCTCGGGCATAGCTAGGAGAACGGCTTGGGTGCTTTTCTCCGCTCTGTGTTGGGTTGTGTGGGGGCGCGCAACAAGCTTCCCATTGAAGGGATTATCCCCAACCATCCAGCTGAAGTTATTTTCAAAATGTCCATGTTTGTGCAGATGTGGGCAAGGCTCGCAAAGGAGCAAGACCGGGAGCGCCTGCTGCTGCTGGCTGCTGAGCTACTTGGGAGATACCGGAACCTCCGCCACCTCTCGTAGCCGTCTTCCGGCATGTTTTGTGGGGAGGCCGGCCCCGTCGTGTGGTATCTCTTGCTAGGCCTTTGTTGGTGTGTGTGTGTTTCGAACTTTTCTGGTGTTCTCGGAGAAGCTATAGTCCCAGCATGTAACGCGGTTGTGAACCTGTTGCTTCATTAAGTTAAAGCAGGGCAAACTCTTTGCCTTTTATCTAAAAAATATGATTAGTCTATTAATAGGCTTTTGTCTGGTTCCATTCTTTCCTTCCTTATGGTGACAGGTTATATATGGTTGGGATCGCAGCGGTGTGCTGGGCCATTTGGAAAGCAAGAAACATAGTCACTTTCGAGGATCACAAAATGAGAACGCCATGTGAAGTTATATCAAGTAAATAGAGATTTATTTGATCTTCCACGTCACAAAATAATTATCTGCCACGTCACAAAATAATTATCTATGATGCAATTCGAACACAATATTATCTGCCACGTCACAAAATAATTATCTATGATGCAACTCGAACACAATAGGCATCAAGACTAATTCCTGCCAATTAGCAGATTAATTTCATGATACACCTAAGGACTAGAAAGAAAAATGATGATCCTAAATTAAGAGAAATGACTGAGAGTCATCAGTCCTCTAATTAAAGTTATATTATAGATTTCAAGACAAATGTTACTTGGGTCTCATTAAGTAAATAGAGATTTATTTGATCTTCCCTATAAATGTTAAATGGGAATAATAAAACTTACAGGACATAAAGCTAATTTTGTCATAAAGATTGCTTAGACAAAATCAATGTAAAATTGACTACATGTGACGTAGACATGTTTGTGTCTAATTGGATTTATTAAGTGCTAATATATCATAGCTTGTAATTTCGAATCGATAAATGATGAAGAAATTTTAGGAGTTTCAATTATTGAAAGGACTCGCATGAAATTAAGTGGGATCCAGTTAGCTCACCTATATAATATGTAGTATCATTTTTGAGTTGGAGCTGAAAAGCTTTCCTAATCATATACAAATACAATATTTGAGTGGGAGCTAAGTCCATATATGTGAAAACATATAATAAGTTGTACTAGGAGAATTAATTAGCAGTAGTTATAGAAGGAAATGAAGTTTGATACTAAACATTAATTGCTAGGATGATTTATAAATTCTGAAGAGTCGGAATGGAATGAACTAATAAAAAGGGTCTTGATTGGAAATATAAAACATTTAATTGATAGTTAGACGATATGATGCATCACTCTGAATAGACCATAGTTGGCAACATATTAAACCATGTTATGAGATCAACATAATGTGACAGATGTTCTTATCAAGAACTAAAATGAATTTGGTGAACATATGGTATAGAAATTTATTGTAAATTTGCTAGCATAAGAAGTAGGCATATGTAAGGTACGGTAAAAGTTACGTTAGAAACATCAAGATGAGCGTGAAGCGTGGTGGAAACATCAAAGTGATGTTAGATAGGGTATAAGGATCTATATTATATTACATAAGTAATTGAATACTTCGGAAGGAATGAAATATATATTGGTAAGAAAAGTGTTTCTTAAAAAATGAGTGTGTTTCTTGTGTACTCGATTGATCGGGAAAATAGAAATAAACACAAATATAACTTTGTTATCATTTAATTATATACTTGAATATTATCGTAATATGGATTGATGTCAAACAACGTGACATCAAAAGATCTGCAAAGAACATACGGAACTATATTGTACAGACCGTTGAGAAAACATATTCCATAAGAAAGCTTGATCAGAAATAGTTAATTTACAAGGTGTTGTGATTAAAGAAAATGGAGCTAGTTTATTTGTACTCTAGTCCAAGTGGGATACCGAAGGAGATATGCCCTAGAGGAAAATAAATAACAAGATTTTATTTATTCTCTATCTCATAAAAGTTTATAATAAGTTCTTATGTCATGCTATAATTGTATTGATAGAAAACCTTAATGCATGTGTGATATATAAACAAACATAGTCCCTAGTTATCCTCTAGATGGACTAGTTCATTGGTCATTGATTGATCGAAGGTTTCACGATCATGTGACAATTACGTCAATTGACAATGAAGTCATTTTATTGGTTGAATGAAGTTATGGACAACCCCATTACAATTATTGCAATGTGATTGTGTCACAATGTTCACCTTTTTAATATTTGTAAGATAAAGTATCCAAATCCTCAGACCATGAGATCATATTTAATCGATGTCTAGAGGGATATTTTGATTGCATCAAAGTCACCTCGTGAAAGGGTGATCAAGGTGTACATTGTATATTCCAAGACATATGTTTAGTCGTATGATCGATATTGGGATTTTTTCATCCACGTGACGGAGAGATACTCTGAGCCCACTCGGTGAAATTACATCTATATAGCTGCAGCGTATGACTAGGTCATGGGGAAGTAATATCAAAGCAACGAGTAAAACAATTCTTGTCGGAAACGAGATTGAACTTGGCATGGAGATGTCAACAATCACATCTCAGACAAGATGTGTATCTAAGTAACAAAAGGAATAAGACGTTGTAATCATGGTTCAAAGACGGTTTAAATTCTGGAATGCATAGGGATCGTTATGGGCATCCAGACCCCGCTATTGATCATTGATCAGAGAGAGTATCCGATCATGTCTGGAGTATTCCCAAACCAGGGGTAACACACTTAAGGGTTGGCGACGCTAGGAGATCGTTATAAGTATATAAGAATTATTGAAGAGAAACCGGAAAGATCCCGGAGAAGAGAGATGGACACCGGAATGGTTCCATAGAAAATAAAAAGGGGACACCGGAAGTGTTCCGGGATGCCGAAGAAGTTTAGGGTGGTCCGGAAGGAGTTCCGCAGCCACGGGAATTTATTTAATATTAAATAGTATATAAATAAATTAATTGGGAATTAACTATATTTATACATTAAGATAATATTAAATATAATTTGATAATATCTACATATTTTTTAATTTCGAATTAAATAAATCAATTTAATATTGAAACAAATTAAATGATATTTGAATATAATTAAAAATATATATATTTATTAATTATTTAATTTAATTTTAAACAAAAAAGGAAGCTCACATGACGGAGTTTTTCTCCCTTCGGCTATTAGCATGGAGTGGTGCGGCCAAGGCTGGCCGCATCCTTGACCCCTTCCCCCCCTTTAGTCCCATATCGGGGAGCTAAAGGGAAGGGTACACTTTTGGCCTCCCATATAAGGAGAGGGGCAAAATTCCCGATTCTCTCTCTTTCTCTTCCGCACACCATTGTCCAAATTTTGGGCTGCGTACGGGAGAACTATATCTACTCTGGTACACCGTCGTGCTGGGGAATTATGCTCCAGGAGATCTATTTCTGCAACCTCTGCTATATCGGAGTCCAGGGATCATCGTCAACATCGTCATCGCCAGCAACACCACGTTGCGCCATGGTCGTCATCAACTCGTCAAGTTCTTCACGACCTTGAGGTTGGATATGTCGTCTTCCTCATAAAAGCTTGTGCGGGAGCGTAATCCCCGCTATTCGGTCTACAAGAGTTATGTTACTGAAGCACCCCGTAACCGTTACCGCATTATTCCTAGTTAGATCCTGGCTAGTTTTGGCGTTTACTACGTAGATTTTTTTTTATATTTCTACTGCAAACCCCTTCATGGCATTGGCAGTGTGACGCTGCGCGGCAATCTTGTAGCATTCTCAAATTTAATAATGCAAGAACACCTGAGTTATTTGCTAGTCCCTGGATCAATCTTAGCACCACAGTACAAAACTTAAAGTATCATTGCAGAAGTACTAAAATTATTACATCAATATCCGCAATAGCCAAGTGTAGCTGTATTACAAAGTTCATAGCCTTGAAGGCTAGCAAAAATAAGAGTTCTAAACAGCAGAAATAAAGTAGCAATGAGCCTCAATCTTATAGCATGCGCCACAGACAATACATGTTGGGTGTAGACTCGAGTTCAAGCACTTCTCAATCTTCATCCGAATTACCTGCATGTTGGAATATGCAGCCCCTGAAGGAGGTCAGTACAATTTATTGTACTGACAAATCACACTATGGTGGATATAAAATGGCAATTCTAAACTACATGCATATTTGGCTTGGTGGAGTTTTGGTTGTTTGCATGAAGCTAGTTTTCTCCTAACACTTGTGAAAATAGTTTTCTTCTCAAAGAGAGGCACCATGGGATAAAGCCCATGTGCACCACAACTAATATTTCCTTAGCAAATTTTACTTCTTGAAAACATTGTTGAGATCCCTCGGTCCATCCTTGTTCAGCTGTTTGAAGTTGTCCATCACCGGGGACACGCATAGGATCTTAGTTTGTTGACTTTGCAGAGGTTTTGCACTTTCACCCTTTGTCTTCAATTAGCCCAAACATTCTATACACACAGAGTGCATCATGGAAAGGAGATAATTGAGACGATATATTCGAGAAGAAGAAATCCAACCCACTAGCAAGACCCGTTCCACCTATATTCCCCTACATCTGCTTGTCAAGCCTGGGATGAACTATCACAACTTAGTTGATCAAGACAGAGCCCATATGTCAAAATGTTGCACTAGAAGCTGCTAAACTTAGAGGACTTGGTAATCTCTTTGTTACTGGGTGGCATTCCTCAAGTGAAAACCTCGGGATATTAAAGGCCTCGAGGAGACACTCAACTTTCGACAATCACGCAATACCAAATCCACCCAGGTGGTTCATTAAAGTTTATACTTAGAATTTTTCCATAATATCAAGTAAAACAAAATTTGTAGCATGGATAAGCACCTACTAAGCTCTAAGGTTACAACATAACAAGGTAAAAGGGTGGCTACACACTACTAGGATTTAGCATAGCATAATATCAAAATAATAATAACCTAGTAAAAATTCCCTATCATGCATATTACTCAAAAACTCTATTCCATGCATATAGAAAATAATGGGCGATTTGATGGTGTGTCACTTGCCTTGGCAATAGGATGAACAATCACAACAAGAATAACAACAACAAGGGTAGCCTTGCTCTTCTTCACAATCTAATGCAAGCAAACCAAGCAATACATAAACATACAAAACAAACAAAACAAAATAACAAGACAAAAACATGTATGCATGATATGCAATGAACAAATTTATGAACGGAATTCATAACTAGCAATAATTACAAACAATGCTGTTTCTAATGCTAATAACGTGGATATAATGCATGCAAAAAAATGTATGCATCAAATTTTAATTTTAGACATTAATACGGATTTAATATCGGCTAATAAGAGCATTACTAAATTTTATGTTACAAAGCTGCATATTAAATTTTTCTTTTGCTTCTACCGGATAGAGGATGTCCAAACAAAACCATAGCAATTTGAATCACCTAAAAATGATTTATAAAACTAAAGTTATGCCCAAATTAGTGATTAACATAGATTTACAAATAACATGTGAGTGCACATGACAAAATTGAAATTTTATTAGCCCAGATTATTCTACACATTGCGCAGATTTCAAAAAGTCCAAAATCATCGAATTTGGAAAAACATAACATAAGATATGAATTTTTGAAGATTTAATTCAAATCTGTTTTAATTCTAACTTAAACAGAAAGTGATCGATCTGAGGAGAGGGCAACGGCGGCTTCTGCTTGGCAGGAGTCTTCTCGCGCGGATTAGCATAGTGGAGCGTCGGATCTGAGTGGAGATGGGCGCGCATGATTGAAAGTACCGCTTCGGCCGGGCTCCTAATCTAGAGTGCTAGATCTAATTCAAACGGACAAAAACAAACGCGAGGTGGTAGCGGTGGTTTACTCACCAGAGACGCTCGACGACGGCGGTGGTTGGCTCGGTGGTGGACGGCGGTGGTGTTGCAGTGGAGATCCGGCCTGACGAAGTTGTCTACGGGGTGCGACGGAGGATGGCGGTGACGATGGTGGCAACTACAGTGTCTCCTGAGGTTGCTAGAGGCGGCGACGTGCAATCGGCCTCCGCTTCCTCTGATGGCACTCTGGCGTGCTCTCTTGTGCGATCTACCGCACAAAACAAAGGGAAAAGGGGTCAAGAAGTTTGCGGTGAGCAAAGCGGAGAGAAACATAGGGAGATTAGGGGAGGGTATGGCCATAGTTGCAGCGGCGTCATCTCTAGAAGCTTGGCAATGTCGGCGGCGTGCTCCAGATCAAATCGAGACCGTGAGGTGGATGGGGTTTTGGGAAAATCATGGAAAGAGAGGCACTTGGATTGGGGAGTATATATGGGGGGTTTTGCATGGTGGAGGGGCAAGGAAGATCGCGAGGAGGAGACGGGATCGATCAGGACATTCCCGTTCTTTCTATCGAACACGTTCGGGGCGTGGAGTCCGTGTTGGAGTGGAAGACAACGGGTGGGCCCGTGGCCGTGAGAGAGAGGGGGAGGCGGGGTGGTGCCGGGCTGCGCTGCTGATGTTGTTGCTGGGTCAGCCCGCTTCACTGTGCGGCGCACACGCGCGTGAGAGAGGGCTAAGGGGAGAGTGGGTCGGGCCTTGGGCTAGACTACACGCGCGGCAGAGAAGAGAGGGAGAGAAAAAAGGGCTGGGCCCTAGGTGGCCTGGCGTGCTATCCTTTTTCTTTGAATTTCCTTATCTCTTTTGTTTTTAAAACAAATTGATTCAAACATATTCAAAAGCAAGTCTAATAATTCCAGGAAAATTTGAGAAAATACGTATTTGGAAAGCTTATGAAAAACAGAACATTTTGGTACTAAAATTGCTAACAAATAAAATAGTTATTTTTAAAAATTGATTTAAACTCAAAATAGTGATTAAAAGGTAATACCACCTTTTTTTTTGTGTTTAGCAAAATAAGAGCCAGTTTTATGCAATCAAAATGCAGGGATGCTATGATGCTCATGTATGCATGATGGTTTTCAAATTTTCAAAAACCTGGGAGGTTACATATCTCCTCCAAGGCGCGCCGCTGCCGCTCCATCTCCTCCGCCAAGAACTGCGCCTTGGACTTAGTGAGCACGGACTCGATGTCGTCCGTGGCCATGGCGGCGCGTTCCTCTCTCCACGTCGGCGTCTTCTTCTTCTTGGCGGCGCTAGCCTCCTTCTTGGGCCCGAGGAGGCGAAGGAGCGCGGGGGCTCTCGGTGACGACGAGGGTGCCACCGGGAGTACGCCGTCGGAGCGACGACTCTTGCGGCCCGGGCTTGACCGGGAGATGGGAGTCTTCGGCGCCTAGCCCGACGAACCGCGAGATGTCTTCCCCGCCGAGGAGGGCGAGGACTCGGCGGACATGCCCTTGGCATCTAGGAGGCTTTTCGGTGGCGGGAGAGGGACGACGGCGGGTACACCAGCGGCGGAAAATTGCTGGCCGTGATGTGTGTCAGGACGAACTCGATACTCCGCCTGGGCTCACTCCACCAGATGCGGGGGCCGCCGGAGTTTTGGCGGCTAGTCACCATAGGTGCACCGTTGGTAGAGGCTAGGCGCTGCTCGAAGTAGGCTGTCTAGACGGCGTGGTTGTCCGGCACCCAGTGAGGGTCCAACCGGGCGTCTAGAGGCATGGCGGCGCGAATGTCCTCGATCTCCACCGCACGCTCCATGCCGGTGAGAAAAAAGGCATAGAAAAAAGGTGGGCTAGGGACCGTTTGTGCGTGTGTGTGTGGGTTGGGGGTGGTTTTCGTGGCTAGGTCCATAGGAGAGCGCTATCACGATCCGATCTGCGCTATCCAGCATCGGCTGTACCAGAATTCTTGCCACATCACCGATCCGTGCTAGCACCTCTCGCACCATCCCAGCCTTCCATCTACAGTACTCCCTCCGTCCTAGTTTATAGGGCACATATAACAAATATCTAGTACCAAGGTGCTAGTTGATTGGGGCTAATATCTTGCATACATTGGTGGAGAGGGATGAAGAGAGACAACCATCCACTAATTGGAAGAGAATTAATGCAAAATGTGCCTAAGAGATGGGACAACATGGTTTTGGGATTATGCCCTATAAACCAGGACGGAGGGAGTAGATCCGACGTCCCGACCTCATCAAGCCACGGATCGACCCAGCACGGACCTCCCGCCCCCAGCCGCAATTTTTTTCGCCCTTCCCGCTCGAATCCTCCCCATATAAACCCGACGCGACCGAAGTCCCCAATCCACCACAAGCTTCACCTACTCCCGCAGCCTTTCCTCCTCTCCGGATCTCCACACTCGAGCGCAGCGGCGATGTCAGGACGCGGCAAGGGCGGAAAGGGGCTCGGCAAGGGCGGCGCCAAGCGCCACCGTAAGGTGCTCCGCGACAACATCCAGGGCATCACCAAGCCGGCGATCCGGAGGCTGGCGAGGAGGGGCGGCGTGAAGCGCATCTCCGGCCTCATCTATGAGGAGACCCGCGGCGTCCTCAAGATCTTCCTCGAGAACGTCATCCGCGACGCTGTCACCTACACTGAGCATGCTCGCCGCAAGACTGTCACCGCCATGGACGTCGTCTACGCGCTCAAGCGCCAGGGCCGCACCCTCTACGGCTTTGGAGGCTAGATTCGTGTTGGTCGGCGGTGCTGTACTTCTGCGCCGGCGTGGTCTCTGTGTGTATGGTAATGTACTGTGGTTTGCTGCTTTGGAGTGCGTCTTTGGTAGTCTGTAATCCCGTGATTGGTTCAATGAGACTGCTCGAATCCTGAATCGTGACTGTATGTTTTCAATTCTGTGCTGATTTCATCTGTTCCGTTTCTCTTTTGACATTATAGAGGTCAATTGGCCATACTGCCATCTTCTAATTCGAGTCAGTATGTTACGTCTGCATTTGAATCGGTTTCTAATTCAGGCATTTTACACTCGGTGCAGTCATTCGAAGGGATGTACACCTCGCTCTGTATTGGTTGGATTCAGTGGGCAATGAAACTTGAAAACCATCTGCTTTGTGTGAGTACTTGGCCGTTTTTACATGCAGATCTGCAGATGCATAGTTATCATTGTTGAGTGGCATGAAAAATACGGATACAGTCTTCTATTCTTGGATGATTCGTCAAGCCTCTGGACCAACCATCAGAGTGGAAATAGTACATCCGACAGTGTGTAGAACCAATATGTGAGGCTCTGCACTAAACATATTTCTTCCTTATAACCTTCTCGTTCCTCACAAGAATGTACAATAAATCATATTTTTCGTTTTCTGACAATCTTGTTCCTTGGAGCGATACATATACGACGAACACATGATGATATATTCTGCGAGAAAGTCCAAGTCCCTACCAGGAATTCCCAGTCCTTGGGCAGAACACTGAAATTGGTCATGGTTGTGTTTGTTCCTTTGAAATGAGTTCAGAACACACTGGCTGCCCCCTGAGATCAATAAGTTGGTGTGCTATTTGTAGCCTCAGTTGTGACACCTTGATCTTCACTAATATGACACGCCATCACCCCCCTACATTGTTGATTAGGACAGTAAAGAAGAATCTCTTAACTGGTATCGACAACCACACGGCACCTTCATGGTAGCAATTGACACGGTTCATAAGGAAAACATGGAAATTTGATCTAAAAATCAGATCGCTATTTACATTCCTTTTGACATGCTAATATTTTCCAAGAGATTTATTAGAGAACCACGTGCATTTTTTCTGCTCCGTGAAACAATGGTCTGTTTGATTCTTTTGTCATTTTATTTGTAAGGGAACCTTTGGATTTGTTTGGTCGGCGGTGCTGTACTTCTGCTGCAGTCTGGTCTCTGTATGATAATGTGCTATGGTTTACTGGTTTGGAGTGCGCCGTCTTGTATCCGGCAGTCGGTAATCCCGTATTGGTTTAGTGAAACTGCTCGAATCCTGAATCGTGACTATGTTTTCAATTATGTTCCATATGTTCCATTTATGTTATGACATTGTACATGGAAAATGGCCGTACTGCTATCTTTCAGTTCACGTCTGTCTGCATTTGAATCGGTTTCCAAACCTGTTCGGGCATTTTACGCTCATTAGAAGGGATGTACGCTTAGCTCTGTTAGGCCATCCACAGCGCAGCGCTTGCACGCCGACGCCAGGAAATATTTCCTTCCTGATCTACGGTTATTGAGTCTAATCCCGGTCTCATCGTTGGCGCCGACGCAAAAACAATCGTCGGGCGCTTCGGCCAGTTTGACGCGGATCCGGAAAACCAGCTGAGACATCGCACTGCATGCGTAGCGCCTGAGCAAGCACCACGCGCTGGAGAAGTGGGCGCTTAGCAAATCTTTTTGTTTCTGATATTTATTTTATACTTTTTAAGCGTCTACCCAAGCGTCTAGCATTGGCGATGCTCTTAAGTACCAGCTGCTTTGGTTGGATTCAGTGGGCAATAAAACTTGAAATTTTTCTGCGGTTTGTGTGAGTATGTGTCTGTTCTTACACGCAGATCTGCAGATGCATAGTTATCATTGTTGAGTGGCATGGAAAAATATGTGAGGCTCTGGAGCAACTATCAGAGTTGAAGTAGTATCCGACAGTGTATAAAAGAAATATGGGAGGCTCTGCACTAAACATATTTCTTCCTAATAACCTTCTCGTTCCTCACAAAAATGTACAATAGAGAATATTTTTCTTTCCTTGAAGGGATACATAGTACAACCAACACATAGTAGAATGATATATTCCGCGAGAAAGTCCACGTCCCTATCAGTAATTCGCTGGATAGGAAATTGCTTGCCAGTGAATGTCTAGCCGAATTCCCAGTCCTTGGGCAGAATACTGAAATCGATCGTTGTGTCTGTCGCTTGAGATGAGAGTTCAGAAGACACCGGCTGCCCTTTAAGAACAATAAGGGCCTCTTTGGATTGCAGGGTTCAAAAACACAGGAATGTGAAAAACGTAGGAATCTCACAGGTTTGCCTGTGCAAAACAGAGGAATGTAAAAATGAGAAAAACTATAGTAATAGTCGTTTGGATGAAACGCAGGAAAAACACAGGAAACGTGCCTCGATCCTACGCACTTGAGTCTAAAAAAGAGGTTGGAGTGAATGTTTCAATTCCTATGGAATTGGGGCATAGGAATTCAATCCATAGGAATTTTGGTAGACCATTCATTTGAACCAAACACAATCCATAGGAAAAATTCCTAAGAATTGGAATCCTGCAAAAATTCTATGGAATTCCTACAATCCAAAGAGACCATAAGTTGGTGTGCTATATGTAGCCTCAGTTGTGACACCTTGATCTTCACTGATCTGAAACGGAGCTCGCTCCTCTAACGTTGAGTTGCAAAGTCAGCTCAAAGTGTGAAGGAAAGCCAGGGGCCGAAGCGTAAGATTGTCTACCTACTGCAGTTAATCCTATATAACTAACTAGATCACCCCCACTAACTATTTCTCTTGACATGCAGCCTATCCACCTAAGCAATATCCTAATTTTTCTTTTTTTCTTTCAGTTCATTTTTTCACGTTCACTTTTTTTATATAGTCTGGCTCAAATACGCTCAATGCATTTTTATTGCCCACCTATTTTTATCACCACACTAGCATTGTGTTAATTCCCACTCGCTCTCTATCCCGCGCACTGTGCCATCCTCTCCAATTTCAGCGATTAATTACTCCTGGCTCTTGCTCTTCTCCATGAAAGCTGAATGGAGGCGAACAGACACACCATCTCTGCCTCCTTAGACCAAACACACTGTGGTACCGATTCATTGAAAAAGACATATTTGGTTCGAATCGGTGCATCTTCGCTGCACTGTATAGAGCCGCTTTCACTGACATCGGTGGAGCCCACAAAAGAATATAACAGCATTAAATAAACCCATCTTATGTGTGTTGTACAGCCGTTTGCATGGCAATGTGTTACTCTCTCTTTGTTTATCAGTTCTTTGAACCGATACGAACCGATTCAAAAACATGAGTCGCTTTTGCGGTCTGACACAAAAAAGCGAATCACAAAACTGTATGGAACCGGTTCGAAAGTCCCGATGGTTCGCTTTTTACTCACAGTGTAGCTGGTCTTATATCCTGCGTCCCCTGCTATCATTCCAATCACGCATGAGTACATCCCCTATTCAAATATCTGCAGATTCTCCCAAAGCTACGTACTGCCGCCTTATCTGTATCTACCATTTGCGGAATCACAGATTCATAGGAAGTGGATCCTGGCTGCAAGAACCGAGAAGGCACACACATCTTCTCCTCCAGATTCCTGAGAGGAATTTCCATGACCCCTCAATGCCAAGCTCCTCCACACGGAATAGCAGCAACTGATGGTAAATTGGTAATTTCATCCTCGAATTATGTATTTTTCGTATTTCTTTGGCAAGTGCACTTGAACTTAGGAATCAGCGATAGATCGTTTTAGATCTGATTACGTTGTCGTATGATTGACACATATTATTTTATTCTAGCTCTGTACTAGGATGTGGTGTTTCGATGTCTCGAATGCATATCTCCAACCTGTGTGTTGCAGCCAAGCACCGTTCCATGCCGCCCATCTCTCAATCTGCCGCATTTGCATTGGCTCGGGCCATGGTGCCCAGCGTCAACTCACCTCCTGCTGGCACGCAGCTGCTTTGCACATTCGCAACCTCATCTGAATTAGACGATCGAGCAACTGCCGGCGGCGACGATCTTCAGGATTCTGAATCATTAACGATGCAGCACATTTTTGTTGCTCTACAAATTTATTATTTTTCAGGTGTGGTTCAATGGTACTAATTCTTTTTTGTTTTTCAATGATAGTTGATTGTAAAATTTCAACTATTCGTTTACAAAAATGGTTAGGTGTTTAAGTGATCTAGCCCTTCTACAGAGTTATAATATGATTCTAATATATACACATACGTTAAGTTTTTGTAGAAGGGGTTATCAAGGAAATAAAACACTTCCAATCTTATATCAGGTTTGTCTTTTCAACAAGTTACAAATGCCCTTTCCAACCTCATACCTTAGTTATAATATTTTTAGGCGGTATTTTAATATTTTATTTCACGAGATGGCGTTCCCGTTCCAGTCATTTCTTGCCTCCTTGGTATTTTTATTCTTTTCCTTGCTACTGAATCAAAAAAAAAATGTTAGGATTATTCACGTTTTGGAAGGAAGAATTAAGAATCCTAATTTTTTATACTTATCATGCTACCGTTGTTGGAAGATTTACGACCGGTATGTTGTGTTCACTTGCTATTTTTATGATTACATACACACTTGCACGATTTTCTTTTCCTTCCAGGCAGAAAATAGTTTTATGTTTCCTCTCTGCAAAATATGGAGGAAAAAACCAAAGTAGTGAAGAAATGACTTTTTTGTGTTTACGTGACTGATAAAATATCTATACTTTCAACTTTATTATACCTCTGTTTGGTATATGTATATGATTAAAGAAACTTGGTTATAGAATTGTCTCCCAACTTCTATATTTCATACTGTATTTATTTTTGCGCAGGTTCATTCGGAATACCAGATGTAGGTTTTTCAGGCATGGGGTATTTTCTTCGTGTTGGTTATCACCTTCAGAGATTTTGTTCTCTGCACACGTACATATATGCACAACCATAAGCACCAATGTGTGTGCTTCTTTCATGATGAACTCACATGGTCACGTGGATACCTACATCAGTGGGTTGACGATAGAATGGACATCTTTTTTAAGAAATGGGGATAACCCCGGCCTTTGCATCGAGTGATGCACACAGCCTTTATTGCTTATTAAGATCCAGCGTAGCCAAACGTTTACACAAGTTTAAGTTTGAGCCTTACAAGACAGGATAATCTCCTTATAACGAAACAGCAAGACCAAAAGGAAGCTACGAAATCCTATTATGATGCTGCCACGTATGCTGGGAGAAAAAATCCTGTGCCACCGTAAGGAGACGAGTGCAGCCATACACCATAACCTTCCTCCGATCTGAAGGGAGTAAGAAAGCCCATAGCTGGATCCAATGTGCTGCTGAGTAAATAACCTGTAAGACATGAAAGCCCATAGCTAGATCCAATGTGCTGCTGAGTAAATAACCTGTAAGACGATAGAATGAACATGATTTGTGTGATATGTGGATGCATAAATGATCCATTCATGAATGCATTTTGTAACCTAACACTATGTTGTTGCGGGATGCCAGATTTTTTGTACTAAACATGATGACTTTTGGTTCAAATGCATATATTTCGCTCTACTTAATGATTATTAAGGAACATGACATATTGAGTATAGTGTCAATCTCATCCTTGAGTGGTTGGAAAAAAATTTGTATTCATTCCGCAGCAACGCGCGGGGTGTTATCTAGTTACTGTAGTGTACAACACCTCACCTAAATTTTTTAGCACCATATATTATTGAATGCAACTAATGACAGTAAATATATAGCTTATATTTGTTACACAAAACAATCCGAATCATATTTGACTTATTTTTATGTTTTTGAAGAAGCAAAGTTAGGACACTGTAGATTAGGTGACTTTGCTCCTGAATGTTAGAGGAGCCGGCTCCCTCACACATGTAGCACCTCCCGTCTTTACTTGGTGCTCCTCCATGGGACATGTTGCCTGTTTCGTCGATTTTCTCGGGCAGTTTTGGCCGCCCCATGTTGACTACTCTGGGGCCTCCTGTACGTGGTGTTGGCCGCTCTAGTCTACTAGCGTCTTCCATACATGGTTGTGCCCGCTCTACGTCGACCCATTTTAGGCCTTTGGACACAATGGTGGTCGATGTACATCGTCTCCTCGTGTTCGCTCTACGTCGAATCGTGGTTGCTCTACGTCGACTCCTCATGGCCGCTTTACATCGACTCGTGCTTCTTCTGCACATGGTTGGAACTGCTCTTCGTCGACTCTCGAGGTTGCCTCCACATGTTATGCTACGTCGACTCTACGTGTGGCGTCCCCTCGCGGATGTGATTGTTCTACGTCGACTCTGCATACGACTTCCACGGGTGGTGGAGCCTGCTCTTTATCGGCAGGTGTTTCTAACTCAAACTCTTCGGATGTGTTCATGTCTGTCTCTGAGATTACGCAACTCCGATGCCTCCTTGCTGCTTGGGATTCTTCATCGTCAGGTTCTACGACTGGCTTTTCTGGCATTGAGAGACCACCTTCTACTCATTCAGGTACATCCCCATGGATCTGTGATACTCGAGCATCTTTTTATATGACTTATGATTCTTCTACCTTGACCTATGTTCGTCTCGTCGAGTCTCCTATTCGTGTTCTCACTGAGGATGGTACTTCCCTCCCTATCGCTAGTCGAGCAACTCTTAGCAATTCTTCCTTTCATATTTCCTCTATTGTTCATGTTCCTCGACTTAGCATGCAACTATTTTCAGGTAGTCAGATTGTTGACTCTAGTTGTAGGGTCAATCTCGAATGATTCATGTTCAGTTCAGGATCGTCGCACATACGCTCTATTTGGGGCGCTGGCCCCGACCCCATGATGGTATCTGGGAGTTTAATTGGCTTCGTCTTCCCTCTGATGACACTCGCGTCAGTCTTGCAACCCATGTTGCCGCACCTACTAGCTCTTTTCAGCAGTGACATCATCGTCTTGGCCGCTTATGTGGTTCTTGTCTATCGTCCTTAGTTCATCGTGGTGGTCTAGGACTTGTCTCCGGCATCACTTGTTGGATTGTCTGGGTTGTAGGCTTGGTAAGAAGGTCCAGTTACCCTATCCTCACAGCGAGTCAGAGTCCGAGCTTCCTTTTGATCTCGTTCACTCAGATGTTTGGGTCCAGCTCCCTTCTCTTCGGAAGGGGGTCATCACTGTTGTATTATCTTTATACACGATTTTACCCGCTACAATTGGAACTATTTCATGTCTTCTCATAATGAGGTCTTATCAATATATAATTTTTTCTACCATGGTTCATATCCAGTGCTCCACTCCTATTCATATTTTTCGCGCTGACTAGGCTGGTGAGTATATCTCATGCACGTTGCGAGGATTTCTTGCTGAAGAGGGTACTCTTCATCAATTCCCTTGTCCCGGTGCTCATTCTCAGAATGGTGTAGCTGAGCGCAAGCATTGTCACCTTGTTTAGACGACGTGTGTGATGATGATCGCTGACTCTCTTCCGCCTCACTTTTGGACCGAGGCTATTTCTACTTCGACCTATCTAATCAACATCCATCCATATGCTTCTCTACATGGCGGTATTCCTTTCGAGCACCTTTTTGATCATTCTCCTGATTATTAGTCACTCGTTTGTTTGGTTGTGTTTGATACGTTCTTGTTCCACCACGTGAGCGCACCAAGCTGACCGCTCAGTCTGTTCAGTGTGTCTTTCTAGGATACATCGATGAACATAAGGGTTACCGGTGTTGCGATCCTGTTGGTCGACAAATGCGTGTTTCTCGAGATGTGACCTTTGATGAGTCTCGTCCTTTCTACTGTGCTCATCCTCCTCGACATATTCCATAGAGGGTGCCTATTTTCTCACATTTCTTGATAAACCTCCCTCTATCCCCCATACCCCTACTCCCTTTGCTGCAGATCCGACACCTTCCTCTCCTGTAGTTTCTTCTCCTCCCTTGTCGCATGACTCTCCACCTTCATCACCGATGCCTTCCTCATCTCCACCTTCATCAATGATGTCTTCCCGTTAGCACTGATGTATTCTCCGTCTCCACCTCTGGATATTCCTTCGCGTCCCTCTTTTCCTTTCCATTAGACTCGTCGTCCATGTGTTGTGGATGAGTCAACTAATACGCCATCTACTTCTGGTGTGTCGTCTTCCTCTTCTCATCCGACTTATAGTCTCAGAGCTCGGCCTTGTCCTCCTCCCGACCGCTATTCTCCTTACCGATATGGTCGTTCGACTGTACTTGAGCCTACCTCTTATTGCGGTGTTGTTGTTCATCCTGAATGGAAGCTTGCGATGGCAGAGGAGATTGCTGAACTTGAGTGCACAGACACGTGGGATCTGGTTTCTCTTCCTCCACGTTTTTCCCCATCACTTGTAAGTGGCTCTATAAGATTAAGACTCACTCTGATGGTTCTCTTGAGCGTTATAAAGCTCTTCTTCTGGCTCGTGGCTTTGAGTAGGAGCATGGTCGTGTTTATGCCAAGAATTTTGCTCTTGTGGCCCATATGACCACCATCCGCACACTTATGGTTGTGGCCTCTGCTCTCCATTGGTCTGTGTCTCATCTTGATGTTAAGAATGATTTTCTTAATGGTGAGTGATATCCCACAAGTATAAGGGATCGTGTGTAGCATTTTCGATAAGTAAGAGTGTCGAACCCAACGAGTAGCTAAAGGTAGGAAAAGTATTCTCTCAAGTTGTATCAACCAGTAATACAACTCTATGCGCACTAAACGTTTACTTTACCTACGAAATAATACTAGAGAAACAATACATGTAAACAAGATAGTTTTGCAGGATAATAAATACATGAAAGTAAAGTTAGTTGCTGCAACAATAAAGTACACTAAATGACTATAAACTAACAGTAACATGAGTGTGGAAAAGCGGTGGAAAGTGTGATGGATTTGTCCATGATAAAATAGTCAAATACAAGGTTGATATTCCTCTTTTATGTGGGAGAGGCAAAGCTAACAAGCTCTCACTATCCAATGATTGCAAATACTTATGATTGGAACTCTAGCAAACATCCGTAACTACTAGAAGATACATTAAGGTAAAAATACGCGAAAGATCATCTTACTTTTTGATAATTAATGACAACACAACTTAAGGACTAACAATTGATTAAGTATATATAGGGTCCATTTGTAACACTTGTGAAAAGTGCCCGGTATTTCCTATACATTCCTTAGGGGCATCACGATGAATCTTCAAAGGAAAAGAACTCTCAAGACCAAGCCTGGGAAACAGTTTTTCCAGGTGGCGGTAGTACAAATGAAACCACCGGTAGTACCGTCCCCTGGTGTTTCCAGGCACAACCCCAGGCGGGGGCACCCGGTGGTGGTACCAGTGGTACCTCCGCCAAAATGGACTTCGGGTAGCATATGGAGGAACCTGCAGCGGAGGTCACCGGTGGTATTGGTGAGCGGAACCTCCGGTGTTCCCACCGGTACCTCCGGTCCCTCAACAGGCCTACAACAGGTAGATTGGCACCGGTGGTGGTTCAGCTAAAAACACGCTCGGGTGCATCATTGCGGAGGCTAGGACCGAACCCACCGGTAGTACCTGAAGGGGTCGTTGCATAGAAAACAAAAAATTTCCTACGCGAAAGACACCCGAAAGGCCAAGATCTAATCTAGGAGACGAAGTGCAACGGGCAACGAGAGGGTTAAGGAGAACACATACCCTCGAAGACTCAAAGTGGTACGAGATCAAATCTCGTTGTTGGCGTAGTCGTACTCACACCGATCTCGATAGCGAGAAGATGGGCACCGCAATCCGGCGGTGCATCCGTGATCGGTCACACGTACGGTTGATGACGACCTCCGTTCCCTCGATCCAGCGGGGTGCGGAAGTAGAGGATCCCTCGGAAAACTCCAGCAGCACGACGGCGTGGTGGTGAAGAAGAATCCCACGGTCAGGGCTTCGCCAAGCCGGAGACCAAGGAATGGACCAGCGGGTGGAGGGAAAAAAGAGTGGGCAAGTGTGTGGAGGAGGGAGTGCTCTCACCCTCCTTTTATAGGAGAGGGGGGAGGCAGCCCAAGGGGGGTGCGGCCAGCTGATACGTGCATTTTATATCATCATTTATACCCTCCATATAGGCATTATTGGGATGTTTTATCAATGTTATGTCATTGTTTTGCATGTTTTAGATGATTTTATGGAACTTTCCTACAAAGTCCATATTTTTGGTATTTAATTTCTAGGTGTCAGAAAACACCTATTTTCATGTTTTTGATGTTTCAGGAGCTACGGGTATCCAAATTGCGAAAGGAAAGAAACATGTCAGTTTTTCTTCGGGAGAAAGGCCGTGGGCACAAGACACAAAGGAGGAGGGCCAGGAGGCCCAAAAGGGGGTAGCCCACGCGGCCAGATTCCCTGGCCGCGTGTGGGGCCCCCAAATGGGCCCACAACACCTCCTCCCCGAGGTCTTTTTGCTGACGACTCCGTCTTCCCCGAAAACGAACACCATAATTTTCCCAAGACGAGACGGAGCCGCCAGGGCGGCGAAACTCTCGAAACTCTCCGCGGGGGAGACAGATCTTGCTGCTCCGGAGCTCCGGAGAAGGGGGAAATCATCCCCATCTTCATCCCCATCTCCTCCTTGGCGTGGGAGGAGGCATCTCCATCACCATCCTCACCAGCACCTGCATCTCCACCATCACCATCACCGTGATCCACTCCGTTCCCCTCATACTTTGATCATTGCTACACCCTAGATACGTGTTATTGTACTCCGTTGCATGTTTGGGATTGAGTACTTGTCATTATTTGGTGGTGGATCCATTGTTTCAGATTGTGTTGTACCACATATGTCACCATACATGATCATGTTTGCACGTTGTGAGTAGTTCCCGCATGTTCCTGAGGGCATAGGATGAATTGGCAATGATTTGTTACATAAGATGAGTTGTTATTTGGTCTAGTATTTATCTTTTATGTTATTCTATGATGGTGTTGTACGAACGTCGACTGTACAACACTTCACCTACATGGGCTCATAGGAGAACACCGTAGTGTAGTGACGTGATGATGTCTTTAGGTGACAGGAACTTGAGACCGAGTCGTTGAATTGCATTAAGAGGGTACTTGTATCGGGGACCTTAGAGCATAAGGCTATGGTGGGACATCATGTCTTAATAATTCTCGTGCTGTCATTTAATTGGCCACGTGATCCATCATAAGGGGTGATAGTTTATTTATTTAGCTATTCCTATTTGTGGCTCCGTCCGAAGAAGATTAAAACTAGACAAGATATACAAACATGTTACGCAATGAATCACTATGCCAGCTAAATCCGTGCAGCCCTCGGGAACGTTTTCCACATATAAGACATAAACACACACTTGAGCTTGTCCTCTTGCGCATTAGAGGATTGGGCTTTGTCTCTCATTGAGACCTACTACTTGCTGCAATTTACTTTCCGCATTTTACTTTACTTGCACTACACAATTAAAACACAAAAACACCTGTTGCTTTTATTATTCCTTTGCTATTCTACTTACCAGTTCCTTCTGCTCCTCGTGGGTTCGACAACCTTTCTAATTCGAAAAGTACTACAATTGATCTCCTGCACTTGGGAGCCATCACTAGCCCATGGGTGTGCCCCCACCTCTTCCCTCATCATGTGAGTGGACACTCCACTCACACCCACTCATTTCCCCATTATTTCCCACTTGGAAAATCCAAAGGTTTTCTTTTAATAAATAAATAAAATCTTTTTATTTCTTTATTTTAGTATTTGTTAATTCTATTAACAAACTTTTGCATATAGCACCTCGAATCATTTGTTAATTCTATTAACAACCATTCGACGAAAAACCCCTTGAACTATTTCAATTTTCCCCGAAACAATTTCGGTGCTGCCCAAAACATTCTTCGATATTCCGTATCCTCTCAAACGCGTCATCTAACCTTAAGTGTGTCACCCTACGGTTCGCGAATAAGATAGACATGATCGAGACTCCTCTCCGATCAATAATCAACAGCGGGATCTGGAGATCCGTGATGACTCCTATATATTCAACGATGACTCTCGTGATCGTGTGAACCAACAACGCCGTGAACTATTCCCTTTGTCTCGCGATATTTTACTTGTCCAAGATTCGATCATTGGTATCAACCATACCTTGTTCAATCTCGTTACCGACAAGTACTCTTTTCTCGTTCCCGTGATATAACATCCTTGTGATCATATCACGTGCTTGTAAGAGGTTTCGATGTGATATCACCGAGAGGGCCCAAAGTATATATCTCCGTCATTTGGATGGACAAATCCCACTCTTGATCCATGATCCTCAACTAATACTTTCCGAATACTTAACGACACCTTTATAGTCACCCTGTTACGGTGTGACGTTTGATGCCATCAAAGCACTCTTCCGGTATCAGCGATTGACATGATCTCATGGTCTAAGGAATAAGTTACTTCGTATGTTTGATATAACAATGTAAACTAAATGACTTGATCGCATTGCTATATTCTCTTTGGGTATATGTTCATCACATCATTCTTCTAATGACATGACCCCGTTATTAATAACATCCAATGTTCATGATCAGGAAACCTTGATAATCTATTAATCAACGAGCTAGTTAAAAGAGAGGATTTACTAGGAACCATTGTTTGTTTATTAAGCACACATGTATCAACGTTTCCGGTTAATACAATTCTAGCATGAGAAATAAACATTCATAATAAATAAGGAATAAGATAATAACCATTTTATTATTGCCTCTCGGGCATATTCCCTTCAGTCTCCCACTTGCACTAGAGTCAATAATCTAGTCTGTAAGAACTTAACACATATGGCGTACCAGTGTTATTACCATGGTTCGCATGTGGTAAACATTATCAAAAAGATCTGATCTGTTCAGGTCCTATTGTATTTGCATGTTTTTTGCGTCTACACGCATCACTCATTCTCTAATGAGATGGCTTTGTATATATATGGTCAATCGGTGAAAACTTAATTCCTCAGCTTAAACTGATGTCACTAACATTGTGAAAATGTAGCTTCATAGTGTTAGCATTCTTGGAAATTCACCAAGTTCCGGTGATACCTTAATTCCTCAGCTTAAACTGATGTTACTAACATTGTGAAAATGTAGCTTCATAGTTTCAGTATTCTTGGAAATTCACCAAGTTCAATAAAGAACTCCTTGACACAAAATACGTTTATTATCAATTGTCAACACAACGATATACTTTAGCCTTTGTTGTAGTATCTGCCACAATATTTTAATTTTGAAACTCTTTCAAATCCAGCATGGAACTTTCTTCCAGCCTATTGTGCTACCCTTCATCACGTATTTTAATTGAGATAAAATTACTTGAATAAATGACAAGACTATTAGTGTAACATATTACAACTAATATTTTTTCATTGCTACATTGGAAAACATATCCTTAGCATTTCTAAAATGACACAAGGATCTCTCCCACTGTTGTCTAATCATCATATGAATTATCCTGCTATAACATTTTATAGCATACGACTCATCTGGTTGTGTACATAGCATGGAAACATGACTTAGAAATCTCAATTTCAATGATGCTCATCATGTGCCAGAACACTTGAATCTTGCTCAATTATTTTCCATGTGACAAGAACTCCTTCTTGTGATTTGGATATTGACTTACTTCAATATTTCATCTATGTAATTTGTCTTCAATCATATCAGGTGCTTCAATCCATCTTTTATAGATATCGATGCCCAATATCTTCTAAGCCTTTCATCAATATGAAAATCTTAACCGTGTTAATTTAAAATACATATTTTCCAATCAACCATATGTCATCTACATAAAGTATTGGCAATATGTCATAACGCTCGCACTTAATTTCTTGTAACTCTACAAGCATCTTTATCATTCATGATGGAATCAAACTCTTTTGATAACTTCATTAAGCTAAAGATTTCAACTTCGCTATGCTCACTTCAACCATTGAAGTGTGCATACCTTTCTAGCAACCTTTTGAATTTTACAAAACTCCCAGACTGTGTCAAGTACACATCCTTGATCAAACTTCTTCGAGAGGAGAGTTGGTTTTGTTATTCAACTTCCATATCATAATATGTAACTTTTGCTAGAACTATCCGCAAAGACTAAAACATCACTACGGAAGATCAAAATCTTGTAGTAGTCAACTCTTTGAACTTCGTCGAAAACAACTTTTCGATAAGTACAACTTTCAAAAGATGTAAAATCCATGTCTTTGTCGCTATATAGACCCTTTTGCTATCGTTAGGAATCATGCCTATCGAAAGGACTACCAAGTCACATACTTGATATTCATACAAGGATACTATGTCGGATATAATGACTCATAGTCAATTTTACGAAGTCAGGGCCCATCATTTGCTTCCTTTATAAGGTCCATGTCCTTTTGTTGTCAAAACAGCACTTTACTCTTAAACCATAAGTTGGTCTAAGTACAAAGTTTTAGCACTTTTGTGGTACAGTTCGCAAACTCATTTGAAGTATCTATAACATTTGTAGTGTCTTCTACTTAGTCAAAATAGTAAACCCCGGAACAACTTCCAGTGTTGCGCTACTCTTGACATGATAACGAAGATTCTCTAATCTCGTTGAGTTTGTACTGTGCTCCCACTCACTTGTTTCGCAAGAACTACTTTCTCGAGAAATCAACCCTATCTGACAAACAACATTTGTCTTTTGGTTCGGTGATAGGAGAAATACCCAATGTTTTATTTGGGATA
Organism: Alopecurus myosuroides; assembly: GCA_028641055.1. Classification (NCBI taxonomy): domain Eukaryota; kingdom Viridiplantae; phylum Streptophyta; class Magnoliopsida; order Poales; family Poaceae; genus Alopecurus; species Alopecurus myosuroides. The sequence continues at coordinate 318,807,140 of CM054061.1, forward strand.
ACCTTATAAACATATATTTATCCTATTTTGGTTGTAAACATTTTACACATGCTATGCATACCAAAACTTTAGAAAAATGACAATTCGGGTTACTACCCAAACCATATCTTATATGTTGTCAATTTTAACAGATCATGATGGTGCTCTTTTCAGTGTAAAAGCGGTTGTCCTTAATGTATAAACTACAAAATTATAATGGCAATTTTATTAATCTTACCATGTCAAACAAGGTTTGATTTTGTCTTTTGAATACTCCAATCTAATGTGGGGTATTCGAGAAGTATAAGTTGTAGAACAATTCTGCAACTTCTCAGATGTTTTGCTAAACTTGTAACTCAAACTTTATCCTTTATGATCCAATCATAAATACTTGATTATTTTGTTACATTGATTTTAACTTCATATTAACAACCTTTTGAACCAATTCAAAATGTCAAACTCCGTTCCCTTTAAATATATATACTCACATATCTACTTAAATCATCGACAAAATTTTATGAAGGAAAAATTAATCCACATACATGACTACACATAATGGACTATATACATCAATATGTATAATCTCTACTAAATTAGTCGTCCATTCTACTTTGGCCTATGAACGTAATTCTAGTCATCTTTTGGAAGAGGTCTCACAAGCGTCAATTTATTCAAAACAAAATGACTCCGGAAGTCCATCAATATGGAGTTCCTTCATGTTTTCCTTTCCGATATGAACTAAAATGGTGGTGTCACAATTTAAGTGAAAATCTTTTACGTCTTGCAACGTTTAGCATTCAGTCTTATAGATGTTTACTTTACCAACATGATTTATATTAACATATCCATCAATTATGGAATATGGTCATCGTTTGAACAATCTCATTTGTTCTCACAAAAGACTAGAACAAAATAACAACTTATTAAGTTCTTAAAATAAATCTTGAATGTTTGGTTCGATACTACAATGAACACAATAACACTTATTTATGTTCTTGTCATAATCGATTCCACATCTATTACTAGTTCCTTTTAGGCCCTTGTATTTCTTGCATTGCGTTGCTTTGTATGACAACTCATACCAACCAATGTGGTATCAAAATACCCAAAAAATACTTTGTTAACTAGTAATACATCTATAACATGTATATCAAGCATATACTCCTGAGCTGGACTTTCCAGTTATCTTCTTTTTCTGCCATATATCCTTTTGTAAATCTATTTTCAATATTCCCTTTCCTTTATAGAAGAATCATTCAACATCAAACAATGCTAGTCTTACTAGCTCATTTTCTTTGGCGTGTTAGTCATATACTATCACCCATTGAGTCATACTTTGAGTTTGATTGTTCTACTAATATCACCATATTAATAGCATTCTTCTAGATTCCACTCTTAGAAATTTCCAAGTAAGGTAAACTACTTTACCCATACTTCTAATCCATCCCATCATAACAATTTTATGATTAAGCTACTATAGCTCGAAGGAATGGATTTAGAGGATAATTTTTAGCGCCCAACTTCTTGGAATATTCAAACGCCTGGCGTCTTCAATCATTGCATATATTCAAATAATATAAGCATACATTGTCACGCTAAATTATACTCAGTCATGTTGCCACAAATAAGTTTCTAGATATCAATATATCTTTCACTTGATTGTTTCTGAAAACAATTCTTTTCAGTTCCTAAATCACTTTGATCAACAAAACATTCTTTTGAAGATAAACTAATACGGAAGCAACCATGACTTTGGATTCTAAGTAGGAATTGGTTGCTCTCTAGATCAATAAATCATTAATCACATGGAGTTAGGTAGGAAATACCGAAAATCTACAATAGGATTCAATTTTAAATTTCACTAATACGGTACCAATCTTAAATTGTATTTACCAGATCATAACAGTTATATCTCAATTAACAATCTAAGTGTAAGGTAGTTATGTGGATGCCAATGACTACTACAAGTTGTGCAAATTCACTTTGATTTGTTGTTCATGATAAATAAGTTCAAGTTAATTCAAAATTAAACCATGAATTCCCACTCAAAAACAACATCCCTCTTAGTCGTCTTTAGTGATTACACGAACCAAATTCACTACAACAAAACCGATCATCACGTGAGATGATGTAGTTTCAAAGGCGAACATCGATATGTTCATCATATCATCCATATGACTCATGCTTTACCTTTCGGTTACGTGTTCCGAGGCCATGTCTGTACATTCTAGGCTCGCCAAGTAGAACCGTAGTATTGCGTGTGTTTCAAGGCCATGTCTATACATGCTAGGCTTGAAAACACCCGTTGCATGCGAACGTTGAGTCTATCACACCCGATCATCACGTGGTGTCTCGAAATGACGAACTTTATTAACAGTGCATACTTAAGGAAGAACACATTATTATCTTGATATTAAGTGAGAGAGATCATCTTATAATGATACCATCGTTATCTAAGCAAAACAAGATGCATAAAAAGGATTAACATCACATGAAAGGATAACGTGATATGATATGGTCCTTCTTGCACTTGATCTCCATCATGTGCATTATGGTATGATCTCAATCATTCCACCGGCGTGGTACCAAGTACCACGGTACCCCAAACTTGATTGTCCATCAATAAGAAGACAACCATATGGATACCTTCCGGTATATCAATAATTTACAAAATAGATCATCACATAATCAAATTTGTAATATTGACCATATCACATCACATGCCCAGCAAAAACTAGTTAGACGCTTCTAATTTATTTTTGCATATTTTACGTGGCTTAGGGATTTCGAGGATAGAACTGTTCATAACTACGAACATCAACCACAACGTTGATAAACATATTTTTAACAACCCTTCGTAGATTAGATCTTAACTATAGTAGGAGAAACGGACACCCCCTTAGCCACAAGTGAGACAACTCTCGCGTACATAGTACACGTAAACTTAGTCTGGGGAAGCTTCATCCTACTATGCCACTAAGATCATAAAATACTCAAGGAGTCAATAACATGATCATCAACGCCCACATACACCTTTGTGTTCTACCCAAGGAAAAAAATAGCGTGCTATGAGAAATAGCGGCAGCCTCCTCCAGATGCTATGGAAGATAAACCGTGATAATAGCGTGCTATTCAAAATAGCATTTTGAAATAATTATCAAATATATCTCAAAATTTTAAGGATTTCAACAAGAATAAATGATGTAGTATAAAAATGTCATAACAATATATGTATAATCACAAAGAAAAATTGTTTTCTAATTTGTTAGATCCCAACATCAACATCACATGGGGAAATAACACAGTATAAATTACTTGTTCAGAATTATAAACCTAGCGATTTCATCTTGACGATTCCTTTTTATTGCCATGAAAAACATAAAGCAACCTTTTCTTTTTCCTAAGGTGGAAAACTCGGGCATTTGGCCCAATAGCGTGAAAAAATAATAGCGCGCTATAACGTTACGCCGTTTTAGCATGATGTAGCGTGATATTTCGTGAATAGCGCAATAGCGAGAAAAAGTGTTAAAATTTAGCGTGGACCCTCCAGATATGCTATATCGTGCTATTAGCGCAGAAATAGCGTGCTATTTTTTTCCATGGTTCTACCCGTACAAAACATCTACGCATAGATCCGGCTCTGATACCACTGAAGGGGTCGTTGCATAGAAAACAAAAATTTTCCTACGCGAGAGACACCCGAAAGGCCAAGATCTAATCTAGGAGACAAAGTGCAACGGGAAACGAGAGGGTTAAGGAGAACACATATCCTCGAAGACTCAAAGTGGTACGAGATCAAATCTCGTTGTTGGCGTAGTCGTACTCACACCGATCCCGATAGCGAGAAGATGGGCACCGCAATCCGGCGGTGCATCCGTGATCGGTCACACGTACGGTTGATGACGACCTCCGTTCCCTCGATCCAGCGGGGCACGGAAGTAGAGGATCCCTCGGAAAACTCCAGCAGCACGACGGCGTGGTGGTGAAGAAGAATCCCACGGTCAGGGCTTCGCCAAGCCGGAGACCATGGAATGGAGCAGCGGGTGGAGGGAAAAAGGAGTGGGCAAGTGTGTGGAGGAGGAAGAGCTCTCACCCTCCTTTTATAGGAGAGGGGGAGGCAGCCCAAGGGGGGGGGGTGCGGCCAGACCATGGGTGTGCCCCCACCTCTTCCCTCATCATGTGAGTGGACACTCCACTCACACCCACTCATTTCCCCATTATTTCCCACTTGGAAAATCCAAAGGTTTTCTTTTAATAAATAAATAAAACCTTTTTATTTATTTATTTCAGCATTTGTTAATTATATTAACAAATTTTTGCATATAGCACCTCGAATCTTTTGTTAATTCTATTAACAACCATTCGACGAAAAACCCCTTGAACTATTTCAATTCTCCCCGAAACAATTTCGGTGCTGCCCAAAATATTCTTCGATATTCCGTATCCTCTCAAACGCGTCATCGAACCTTAAGTGTGTCACCCTACGGTTCGCGAATAAGATAGACATGATTGAGACTCCTCTCCGATCAATAATCAACAGCGATATCTGGAGATCCGTGATGACTCCTATATATTTAACGATGACTCTCGTGATTGTGTGAACCAACAACGCCGTGAACTATTCCCTTTGTCTCGCGATATTTTACTTGTCCGAGGTTCGATCATTGGTATCAACCATACCTTGTTCAATCTCGTTACCGACAAGTACTCTTTTCTCGTTCCTGTGATATAACATCCTTGTGATCATATCACGTGCTTTCAAGCGGTTTCGATGTGATATCACCGAGAGGGCCCAGAGTATATCTCTCCGTCATTTGGATGGACAAATACCACTCTTGATCCATGATCCTCAACTAATACTTTCCGAATACTTAATGACACCTTTATAGTCACCCTGTTACGGTGTGACGTTTGATGCCATCAAAGCACTCTTCCGGTATCAGCGATTGACATGATCTCATGGTCTAAGGAATAAGTTACTTCGTATGTTTGATATAACAATGTAAACTAAATGAATTGATCGCATTGCTATATTCTCTTTGGGTATATGTTCATCACATCATTCTTCTAATGACATGACCCCGTTATTAATAACATCCAATGTTCATGATCAGGAAACCTTAATCATCTATTAATCAACGAGCTAGTTAAAAGAGAGGCTTTACTAGGAACCATTGTTTGTTTATTAAGCACACATGTATCAACGTTTCCGGTTAATACAATTCTATCATGAGAAATAAACATTCATCATAAACAAGGAATAAGATAATAACCATTTCATTATTGCCTCTCGGGCATATTCCCTTCAGTACCGGTGGGCGGTACCTCCGTTCCAACCACCGGTACCTCCGGGCCAAAAGAATCAGCTAAGGGAAAGGGAGCCGCCCGGGCTCCAGATGATAAGACCACCGGTACCTCCGGTGCTGCGTGGATCTTCCCAACGGCCAAATTTGGGGAAGGGGTATTTAAAGCCCTTCCCTTACCTCTTAAATGCCAAGATTCACACACACTCTCTCTTAGACATTAATGCGAGCTTCAACCTTCTAGATCTTCCTCTCCAACCACCCAATCACTCCATAACTTTGTGGAGAGCTAGAGGAGACCTAGGTCCGTGATTCCTACAAAGGAATTGCAAATCCATCCACCACATCCTAGTAGATCTAGAATCCTACTTGAGGCCTAGAAACCTTAGTAGATCTCGTGCTTGGAGCTTCCACCTTGTTGCAAAGAAGCTTCAGATTGTTTGAGAGCCTCCATTCATCTTGTGGAGTGTCCTAAACCTTGTGTAAAGGTATGGTCAACGCCTTCAAGTCGAGCTCATAGTGAAAACGAGAATCTCCCTAACCGGACAAGCTCAAGGAGAACAAGGTGTGCACATCCGTGCTATTGAGGAGTGCCTAGGTGGATCCCCACCTCTCCAACATAGACGTACTTATCTTTTAGAAAGAACTACGAGAAACATATCCTTGTCTCCTTGTTTACACTTGTGGTTTATCTTGTTACCTTTCGTTTTACTTCCGTTGCGTATCATATCTTGTATCAGTTAGGTTTCTCACCTAGATGCACATCTAGAGTACCTTGTATTACTTGTTTAGCCCAAACTAAAAAGGAAAACAAGAAAAATTGGTAGTCAACCTATTCACCCCCTCTAGTTGACCATAGTGCACTTTCAATTGGTATCAGATCCTCGACTCTTTCTAAGGGCTTAACCGCCTAAGAGTATAATGGTCAATGAAAGTGAGCCCGACGTTTTTAATGCGGAAATTGCCAAAATGACCGACACTATAACTAACCTACAAGAAACGGTTGGAACTATCCAAGCCTAATTGTCCAAGGTTAGCTCTAGTGTTGGTTCAGAGGTTTCTAGCATAAAGAAGATGTTGAAGGCCATGACGGGAAAAAACAAGGAGTCCGAGGAACTTCCCTCCACCACCGATGATGTTAGCTCGGATGATGATTCCATTCAATACATTGCCAGAATGGAGGCTAACATTTCTCTAGCCAAGGCAAAAGCCGACAAAAAGGCTAAGAGCAGAGAATGTTCCGAAGGCTCCAAGTCTCAAGCGGCTAATGGTTCAGGGCCTAACTCAAGAGTTCCACCACCTTCCAACTATGACTGTATTAATCCCATTTCTACTATGCCACAAATTTTAAATGTTGGACCTCCTCACGTGCTTAACACTAACGAATTTTCTTCTCGGAGGTTCGATATGGAGTCTCATATTTCTAGCTCTTGCACCGCCTTGTGGAGAAGTGTTCTCCATGGATTCCTGATGCGCATGTAACACACTTCGTTGGGAGGCACATTAAACACTCAGATATTTGAAACAAATCATGCTACAAAAATAACCACTAGGATTTAGAATTAAAATAACATCTAGCATGACATGAAAAAGTCTAGCCACAGTCTATACAAGCTTCTATTTGCACCGTTATAAGCACGAAAACTGTACTACTGGTTTTCAACACCAAGCATTTCATAATAAACAAAAACTCTCCAAGAGATAGAGCAATGAAACAAGAGAGTACTAACACAACTCTACTAAAACTAACAGCTCTGAATAAGATATGCAAGAAAACATGAGCTAAAAAGGAATTTTGCAGCAGCTAGAAGAAAAATTGAGAATACGAGCATAACGAGTATTAAAACAAAAAAGTGGAACGTGTGTCTCTCCCACACAAACAATGATAGGTTCCAAATATATTATTGCAGCAAGGAATACAAAAGAAAACAAAGGAAAAAAACAGACTCTCCAAGTAAATTTCATATGATGTGACCGAACAAAAATATAGTTTCACTAGAAGTGACGTGATAAATTGTTGATGAAGAAGAGGATGCCTTGGGCATCCCCAAGATTAGATTCTTGATTCTTCTTAGAATTTGCTGGGATAAACCAAGGGTTCATCCCCAAGGTTTGACCTTGCACTCTTCTTGATCACATTATATCATCCTCTTTTAACCCTTGAAAACTTCCTTCACACCACACTCAAAGTAATTCTCATTATAGAGTTAGTCAACAATCAAAAATCCATGGGCTCTGCATGGGAAAAATTTATATTGATACTTTTAAAAATTATCTACAACCACTGATGTTTCGTGAAGCAAAGACACCCACTTGACATCTTAAAAGAGCAAATGCAAGAAAAATGGCAGAATCTGCCAAAACCAGAACAGTCTGTAAATACGAATTTTTTCGGGGCACTTACGTTGCTCAGACCGAAAAACATAAAGAACAAAAAAGTTTCCGAATTAGCTAAGAAATAATCAAAAAAAAATTCAGGTCATTTTGATCTTTCTAGAATTTAACAATTTTTTACGGTGGAGAGCAGAAATTTGTTTCCTGCGCGTAAATCCAAAACCAACTCCAACTTTCGCTAGAAAATTTACTTGGCACAATTAAAACATAAAAATAAAGATACAAAAAAGATTTTCTACAGAAGTATACAACCCCTTGACACAAAGAAAACAGAGAAAAACAAAGCAAAAATAAAACCATGGGTTATCTCCTAAGAAGTGCTTTTCTTTAACGCCTTTTAGCTAGGCTCAGAAAAATGGAATCAAGTGTTTTCAAGTGTAGAAGATGCTCACGTAAGAAATATGAATTAAGCAAAAGAGAGCATCAAGAAGCAAGTATAAAACAAATTTAAGTCTAATCCACTTCCTATGCATAGGAATCTTCTAAAGAAATAAATTAGAAGCTCAAACTAGAAATCATGGGAAGGTGTTTTAGTAACATAAAAATTCCTACAACCATATTTTCCTATCCCATAATAATTTTCAATAGCATAATGAACAAACTTAACAACATAATTATCACATAAATCATGTTTGTCATTGTCTAAAAGCGCACAATTCATATCAAGCTCAAAATTAGTGGGATCTTTCTCACTTTTAGCAATATCAAAACAAGATGATTGGTCACTCTTAAAAGGTATAGGACACATTATAGCAATACTATTTTAAGTAACATTATAATTTATAACATCAAGTATCATAGGACCATCATCTCGAGCATTATCATAAATAACAGTACCAATATCATTCTCACAAGTTTCATTCATAGTAGTATCAAGGTCACAAGTATACAAAGTATCAACTTCATAAAGGGATATTTCAAAAGAATCAATAGGATCATCACAACTATGAGTTAAAGAGTTACTCTCATTTGGAGGTAGACATGGGTAGCTCCATTCTTCCTCCTCTTGATCATCACTTTCCTCCTCTTTTTCATCAAATGAGCTTCCAGATTCAGCAATTTCTTCTTCCATAGGCTCCTGCAAGGCATTAGTTACTTCCTTTGGTGGAGAGCATCCTTTAAGATATTTAATTATGTAGTAATTACAATCCTTATAATTATCAAAGCAATATTCAAGTATATCATAGATCTCATATTTATAAAGTGCATCATCAAATTTTTGAGAAAATAAGCAATTTCGAATGCACCCTTCCAAGCAATAAATTCCTCAATTTGTTCCACATCATCAAAGTCATTATTTCCCTTAACATACGAAGATATGGTAACATTATCATTATACTCACATTGAAAAGGGAGGTTTATACCTCCTACAGCAACAAGCTTTGTCAAAGCAATAAGTAACATTATAAGTAGAGCACAAGTTTCTGGCATAATTATGTAATTTATTAATTTTCTCCCATAAGTGTATCCCTTTCTGTGACAAGCGGTGTTCCTTATATTTTTTATTCATCCATGAACCCACCTTGCCAATAAGATCTATTTTAAAAGGCATCAAACATTGATAGCAAGCATAATAAAGCAAGTAACAAGCAAAACAATAACAAAGTAAAAAGATTGGACGTGAGAGACTTCCCTTGCAGAAATTCTCTTCCTCCCCGGCAACGGCGCCAGAAATTAGCTTGATGCGCGTGTAACAAACGTTCGTTGGGAGAACCCAAGAGGAAGGTATGAAGAGCACAATAGCAAGTTTCCCTCAGAAAGAAACCAAGGTTGATTCAACCAGTAGGAGAAAGAAGCAACTTCCGAAGGTTGATGCAGCTGAGATGACAGGGCGCACTACCGGTTCAGCAGAAACGTGGAACCTACACAAAACAATCAATTCACTTTGCCCCAACGAAGCAGTGAGGTTGTCAATCTCACCAGTTTTGCTGAACACAAAGAGGTTAAACGTATGATGTGGAAAATAGTATGAGAGAAGTATGAAAACAGTGGAAGAAGTGTGTGTGTGTATTATCAGTATGAGAAAATAGACCGGGGTCCACAGTTCACTAGAGGTGTCTTTCCATAAAACATAGCTAACACGCGTGGTGAACAAATTACAGCTGGGAAATTTATAGATAATAAAACATGCATGACATAAATAATACTATGATATTCATGCGGGCATTACAACAAAATACATAGGTCATCATCCAACTACATCTATGACTAATAATCCACCCTCCGAATATCATCCAAACAAACGTTGGGTATTAAGTTGCAAGCAACAGATTATCGCAGTAAGAAAAGTGTGTAAAGTAAACAATATAAACGAAGTAAACATCGTTGTTTTCTCCCTAATGGCAACAACACGTCCTCCATCCGTCATGTTTCCGTCACTCGAGCACAGATGCAAAGGAGGCATGAACCCACTATCGAGCATAAATACTCCCTCTTGGATTCATTAGCATAAATAATCCCTCTTGGAGTCACTAGCATGACTACCAAACATTCTCGAGGACACAAGGAATTTCGTCAAGTGCTTTCGCTCCGTTACGGTTGATTAATATCCATTGGTTCGTGAAGTGTTGTGTGGGTGAACCTATGCTAATGCACCGCCCAACTAGGACTAATACATACTTGTGATTACACCCTCGTAAGCATCCGCAAATACAAGAAATTAATTAAGATAAAACTAGCCATAGCCTTAAAACTTCGGGATTCTACGCTCCCTCGTGCATTGGTTTCCTAATAGAGGTTTAGGTTTCTATCACTCCGGCAATACCACAATTAGTAGCCAAATACGCAATGCATCCTCCTAGGCCCATAAAGGTGAAGTGTCATGTAGTCGACGTTCACATGACACCACTAGAAGAATAGCACCACAACTTAAATATCGAACCACGAGATATTACTTCAATATAACTTCATTAGTAACATCATGACTTCTCCCATGTCCTTAAGAACTAAATGAACTACTCACAAGACATCATATGGATCATAATTAGAGGTGATAGAGTGGATGATAACAATCTGGTCATATAGTGCTAACACCGGTAAATCTCACAAGCATCAACTACTAACAAGTAATCCACACCGGGAGAGAGATCTAATGTAAAACAACGATAGAGGCCCCTAATTGTTATAGCCGGATGACGGTGGATGATGAGGGTGATGGTGTTGGTGGTTATGATGATGACGATGACGATCTTCATGATGCTCGGAGTGATGACGGTGACGATGGCGACTATTTTCCCTCTCCGGAGAGGAATTTCCCCGGCAGTTTTCTCCCTGCCAGAGAGCTTTTCTCTCTTGGGTGTTTTCCGTCTCGAGGCGGCAGCGGAATAATTCTTCGATGATGGTCTAGGGCTTGGGGTTCCCTCGGGGTCAAGTACGCGAAAAATATCGACCAGAGGTGGGCCAGGGTGGCCACACCACGTGGCGGACGACCAAGGGAGGGGGCACCACCCCATGGTGTGGGCCCCTGGTGCCCCCCTTCAGATCTCCTCGTGGCTGGCTCCCTCTTCTGGACTTCTAAGATACCTCCAGTGTCCTCCCTCTTCTTCTGATCTTCTGAAATAGGGTATCTCGACGGTGTTTTTTCCATCAGAATTCTGGTCCCGGTGTTTATTCTCCAAAAATTATGAAACATGCAAAATAAGATAAAATAACATAAGGTATGCATCATAACATGAAATATATCAATGAATAACATAAAATAACAACATAAAACGGTGATGCAAAATGGACGTATCAAGCGCTTGATCCTGCGAAAAATATCGACCAGAGGTGGGCCAGGGTGGCCACACCACGTGGCGGATAACCAAGGGGGGGGGGGCGCCACCCCATGGTGTGGTCCCCTGGTGCCCCCTCCGGCTCTCCTCGTGGCTGGCTCCCTCTTCTGGACTTCTAAGATACCTCCGGTGTCCCCCCCTCTTCTTCCGATCTTCTGAAATAGGGTATCTCGATGGTGTTTTTTCCATCAGAATTCTGGTCCCGGTGTTTATTCTCCAAATATTATGAAACATTCAAAATAAGATAAAATAACATAAGGGATGCATCATAACATGAAATATATCAATGAATAGCAGAAAATAACAACATAAAACGGTGATGCAAAATGGACGTATCAAGCGCTTGACGTGCACCCTCTCGTTCTGTAGCCGATCTTGGGTGTCCAGCACCGCTTTCCCCTGATTCTTCACGAGCCGCTTCACCTCAATAAGAACATTAACTATTTAAGAAGGAATTCCACACAAAGGACAAAGACAAAGGAAGAGAAGGGGTCTAGAAATCCTTGCCTGAACCAAACAAGCGAGCAAGCTGCACCACCGTCATGGTATGTTGAGCCTTGAGGTAACCTACTGTCACTGAGACCCCATCAAGCTGCCGCCACTTCTAGGGTTTCATCATGGTGAGTGTCGTCATGTCATGGGAGAGGCTAGTGGAGAGCAGCGTTGTGCGAGGGCAGCAACGAGATTGGGAGAGGGTTCCCCAGACCATTGACTAGCCAACACTCGTGCTGCTAGAGAGCCAGAATCTTTGCCAACGAGGCAGAGACACACACTATTATTTATTTTTGTCCTCGTCCTATACCTTGCTGGGGTGTGGCTGTGTGGTGTAGCGCGGCGACTGTCGTTAGGAAATAGATTAAAGCAGATGCTTGGAGGGGAGGAAAGAGGAGCGGACTTTGTTAAAAAGAAATTGATCTTCCTGGGGTCATTTCACTTGGTCTAATAACAGAAACATCGTACTCTTGAAAAATTAGATAAAGTTCTTATTAACTCTGAGTGGGAATGCTGTTTCTATTAACTCATGTAAGGGAAATTACTATAATTGTATTTTCTTACAATCATTTGATTGTGGATACTGCTAAGTTTTCTATTCTTAAAGCTGAGGAATTTAGGTTTGAGAATGGCTGGATTGGGAACCCTGATTCGTGTCTAGGGTGGATGTTTCTTGAAAAAAAAACCAGTGTGAGTAATGGATAGCATTGGGTTAACTCAACAAAAACTGAGGAATGTGAAAGAAAGTCTTAAAGGCTGGGAAGAAAATCTAAGAGTGATGAAATCAGGAAAAAAAAGATTTAGCAGCTGAGCTGGATAATTTGGAGGCCACCGAGGAACTGGGCATTCTAACCGGAGAGCAATGTGACGGGAAAGTATTAATTGAAGGGGAACTCATGTATATTTATGAATAATAATAAAATTATTGATACGGTAGATCCAGTGTCAATTGGTTGTTGCAAGGGGACTCAAATTCTGCTTTCTTTCATAGGGTGGCCAATGGAAGAAATAGAAAAAAATATTATGTATTATTTGCAAGATGGTGAGTTACATATTCAAGGGACTCGACGTGCTTTCTCATGCCACTGAGTATTACAAAACGTTGTTTGGGCCTGGTGAGGGTGACATATTGAGTTTTAGAAGAAAAAAATGATTGTTTTGATGAAGAAAAAATAAATGAAGTTGACAATGCTGAGTTATACAAACTGATTTCAGATATTCAAGTAAATAAAGTTACAGATTCTACGCTAAAAATAAAGCCCCAAGGCCTAATGGGATTCCTGTTGAGTTCAATTAGTTTTGTTGGCCTATAGCCAAGCATGATGTGTTGGGTATGTTTGAGGATTGGTTTCATGGTAATCTTGCTTTATACAGACTGAACTTTGGCACGATCATCTTGTTGCAAATATCCAAAGATGTTGATTGCATCCATAAGTATAGGCCAATTTGTTTGTTATAGGTTACCTATAAAATTCTGAAAAGTTTATCACCCTCATAGTGGAACCTATCAGGGATAAGCTAATCTCTCCATGTCATTCTTCTTGGGCCTCCAAGCGCAGAGATTTGTAGGAGAACAACAAATTTCTTTAAGTGAGTAACCCAAGGTTTATCAAACTTGGGGAGGTGTAGGTTGAATGTATCCCTCTCAGGCAATCATGCAAACAAGATACATGAAGTCTCTTGTGTCCCGAACACACCTAATACAATTGCAAGTTGTATAGGTGCATAGTTTGGCAAGGAGATGATAAAATACGAGTAATATGAATGGTAAAACAAGGTGTAGTAATTTTGTAGTAAAAAATAGCAGAAAGGTAAAAAGTAGAAAACTGAAAGTAAACAATGTTACAGTGGTAGGAAATAAGGCCTAGGGATCATGCCTTCACTGGTGGCAGTTCTCAACAATATTAACATAATTAAACACAAGATGAATCATCCAAAAGCGTGCATGATAGACATTACTCGGAGATTACTCTACTATGGACCAAAACAGGATAGAATTGCGTAGGGATACATATGCACATCTTAAAGTTTGTATTCCCGGTCTATGGACACCTCACACTGTCACTTTGAGCATCCAAAGATGGTACTAACAATCACCACAAATACCACAAGAATAGTTTCTTTCTAATACAAACACGGTACCCGCACTATGGCCTTGATACCATGAAAGACCGTACTAAACACAAGCATCAAGAAAATCCATAATTTCATTATTAAATCCAACAAAGAAGAGAAAAATCATGATAAGCATCCCTCTAATATATTATCCAGTAGAGCCACACACGGCACCCGCACTGTCACCTTTACACCGAGAGAGAAAGGTGACTTCAGAAATTAAACTAGATAAAATCAACTGAGCAACAACATATCCATTACATAAAGAAGGGAAAACATCATATTAATTCAACTAGATTAACATTGCTCATGATTGCATCAAGATAACACTATGGGAGAGAGAGAGAGAGAGAGAGAGATAACAACATAGTTACTAGCACGAGCCCTCAACATCGCGGAGGGACTGCTCCCGCATCATCATGGGAGGAACCAACTTCGATGGATATGACTCTGGCGGCAGTTCCCTGTCCCGGCAGGGTGCCAGAACAGGAACTTTTGTCCCCCAAATTAGGGTTTTGGATGGTGGCGGAGCTCGGATGCGTTTGTAGAAAAATCCTTCGGGGGTCTTCCGTTTTAGGTCGAAAGGCAACTTATCGGTGAAGAGGTAACTTGAGGCAATGCCCAGGGCCATCTGGAGATGGGGTGGTGCGGGTCAGGCCCCAACCGCGCCAAGCCATCGCCTGGTGGCTGTGGGGCTCCCCTCCGTCTCTCCTTTGGACTCCTTCATGTCGGTGAAAACCTGCCCGCCATGAATTTTCAACTCAGTCCAAGTATATTTTTTGTACAACTTTTCTGAAACAAAAAATGGACATGAAAGAGAAACTGGCACTGAGCATCTTATCAATAGGTTACTCCTAGAAAATTCCCTAAAATGATACTCCCTCCGTTCCTGGATGTAAGGCGTATAGTTTTATGCACGAATATTAAGGCATGGATACTTGGCATACGATAGACTCATTTCTCTTACAAAAAATCGCGAGAGGGAGTCCCTACTAGTCACAAGTTGAACACAATATGTCAAATCCCTCCATTCCAGATTGATACTCATTTGTGGATGGTTAATATTATCTTATATCATTGTAGATCATATATTTTGGAACTTTTTCAAAAAGCTATACACCTTACATTAATGAACGGATGGAGTATAAAACTATAGTAGAAACATGTAGGAATGATACAAAACAAGTATGAACAATAAAAAATATATACACCTTTTGGATATATCAATACCGTTTATGTCAAGATTAGTAACACAAGAGGTAGGGATTTTGGGAGTCATAGGGGGTTAAGGGGGGGTGTCCTTTTCCCGTTTTCTTTTCAACTTACCTGCTAAGGGGCTAGCTATAATGATTGCACGAGATTAAGGTGGAGGGTCCATTGTGGGTTTGGTGACATATCTAAGGGATAAAGGGCTTGCCATATTTTTGCATGCTGATGATACAATTCTGTTTGTGCATGATAGGCACATGAAACTATTGCTTTACTTCTTTGAAGCAATGAGAGGGATTAAGATAAATTTCTAGAAGAGTGACGTCTTAATGGTACTGGATGATTCAGATAAGGGCATGTTCTTTGCTGATATGCTAAATTGTCAATTGGGGAGTTGGCCTATGGAATATCTGGGTCTCCCTGCCCGTGGCACTAGGCGTCATGTTACTGACTTTGTTCCACTTAAATAAGAATTTGGAAAACAACTAGAAGGATGAAAGGTAATAATGCTTCTTTAGGTGGAAGATATATTCTAATGCAGTCTCATTGAGCAGTACTGCAATATATCACATGTCTATGTAGCTCCTACATGAAACTTGTGTGGAAGAGCTCACTAAGATCATGAAGAAGGTCTTTTGGAAAGGGAATGCCACCCGAAAGAAGTACTATCTGGTGAAATGAAAGTTAATCAACCCGAAAATAAGATCATGAGGAAGTTTTTTTTTTCTTTTGTACGGAAAAAAGGAAAGAGGAGCTGACAACGTGAAAAAATCTCCGCCGTGCTCGTGGGCGGGGAGGAGCTCCGCATTGCGCTCGGGCTCGTCGTTAAGGAGAGGTTGCCTCTGTCTTCATGCTCCGGTGGCGTGACGTGAGGGGAGAAGAGACGAGAGAAGAGGGCCAATACGAGGAAGGAGAGAGAAATGATGTAAAAGGAGAGAGGATGCTCCACATGTTTTCTTTCTTTCTTCCCTGGCTAGCGTACAGTACCGAGACAGTACAACCGCAATACAAATCAACAACGCAGTACATCGAGTTCCAGTTTATTCGCCCAGCGCGAGCGCGCGCCTCGGAGCTAACCTTTACGAAGGGGTCCTTGGGCTACATACAACAGCTAGTCCGACACCAAAATACATGCAAAAAAAATCTTATAGACCTCACTATTGAAGCAACGGCCAAGTCCATATCGAACGACTACAATATACCTGTCTCTGCATTCTTAGAGCACACAGTAGTAGGCTTTAATCCCGCTTACATGACACTTTTAACTACGTGGAGGAGAGAGACAAGTAAAAAAGAGGAAAGAATGGGCTCCCCTAGGCATGCTTCTGTGAAAAACCATTAAAACGTAAGGAGAGATATAGACACAAAGCGAGAAAAACTACTACCCTAATAACCAATCCTATAGACACCACTATTGTATGAGTTGGCTATAAGGGTCTCTTTGGATTGAACGAATTCCAATTCATAGGAAATTTTCCTATAGAATGCATTTGGATTATAGGATTGAGTACACCAAATTTCTAAGTAATCCATTCCTATGCCTCCTATTACATAGGAATCTCAATATGAGCTCAAACCTCTTTTTTCACAAAGTCCAATGCACTCATACTCTATCTCTCTCTATTATGTCTCCTTATTCCTGCAAAGTTCCTATGTTTGCTTCTTGTGCATCATCCAAAGACATCGTTTAGAAAATTCCCGTGTTTTGAAATCCTATAAAAATTGAAGTGCATGATATCTCAATCCTGTGTTTTTCCTATTCCTACCTTAACTTTGATGACGTATCAGTTCTGTATAGCCCATTGCTGGCTATACTTCTTACCTGATTAGGCTGATCGGTACTTTCCTACTAGGCCAAGTACCAAGGCGATTCTTTAGCCACGCCCAGCCTACCATCCATCTGCACTTTTCCCATGTTCAGATGCAAACAGAGTAAGTACTATCTCACGGCAATTTGTGACGACAATCTGCAGACCAGACCATGCAGATAATCTACTCCCAGTATCCCACGTCAGTTGATCTTGCAGTATTGCGAGTGCCCTGAGCTGGGCTAAAGATCGGCTCCACTTTCACCAAAACGAGTCTGTCGACTTCACAACATGCCCAACGCAGCAAGAAATCGAAGAACAAACTGATTTAACGCAAACAGAGAAAGCGCACCCTCTTCTAGTACATGCTAATGCAGGAATTTCCGCCAGACAGACCACGATGTCAGATTTGTCAGATCTTAATTTTGTCACCCAACCATACATACATCTAACTCCAAGTTTCAAATTACGCCAATATATATATATATATCTTACATCTCAAAGTACCATGAGGTTATTTTAGATACCAAAGCTAAAAAAAAGTAGCAGCAGAAACAACTTAAGTAGCACTAGCATCGAGCTCGAGACGAGAAAGAGACAAATTAGTTAAGAAGCAGGGCATCACATCATGAAGGCCATGGAGTTAAGCCTGGCCAAGCGGCTCCACATGTCCTCTTCCCGCGAGGTGATCGAAAGCCTCGGCCGCGCCATGCTCCGGAGAAGCTCCTGGAGCGTCTTCAGGAGGAGGACGACGCGCCGGCACGGGACGAAGACGAGGGTCAGCGGGATGACCCATACTCCGAGCTCCACCACCAGCATAGCCGTTACTTCTTCGCCTCTCTGAACAAAATATCGGGAGTGGAGTGGAGTGTGCTCTGTTTTTCGCCCACTGGTTGCTGGCTCCCTGTTCTGTAAATATAGTGGAGGTATAGGTTCTAGTGGAGGGCACGCCATCCGAGCCGGCTTGATTTCTTGATATGATGATCACACCATCTACTGTAGCATGTGCTTTGTACTAGCTCTATGAGGTAGTAAGGCTGTGGGGTTTACTCTCCACTCCACTTGATGGCGATTAACTAGCGCATTTAGCTAGGGTGTTGGATAAGCAACCTCTTGAATCACTGCCTTTTGTGTGTGCCCACTTGGTATGTTTGGTACAATAGGAATCATGCTTGTGTACAGAAGCAAACCCCAAAAGTAGCAATTAAATGGGTACATGGCATTTTTCTGCTTTATTGGACTACTTGCATTCTTTTTCCCATTCAGTAGAGACTTACAAAGGGGCGCACGCAAGAAGCTTTTATGTGATTTTATTCACATGAAAGAGAAGATAAATCAGACAGGGGAAGGCAAAAGGTGGTAGATAGATCTCATCATCTTTACCGATGAATGGATTAAGCATGGAACGACCATCTGCTAGCAGAAACAATCAATGGATTGGGTCTTTTTACTGCCTAGTAGTTCCTACGACCTGTACTTTTGCTACCCCTTAATAATTCCGTGACCGCTGTTACCACCGTGATCTGCCTACAGAAACAAGAGGATAACTCCAGAGGGGAGAACAGTAAAGCATGGAACCAGTTGCTAGCAGGAACAGGAACACGAATTGCGTGCGGTAGCCGGTAGGTGAGGTTCGTCCTGATCAGCCAAGCATATGCACACATATCTCTCCACACTCCCATCTGGAGCCCCAGCAACCGACGATTCCTTCACTGTTCGCCATCCTTGGATCCTTGTCAGGTTCAGTGATACAAGCTACAATACTGAATACATCTACTCCTAAAAAGATGCATATACGAGATTGTGCAGCTGACGGACGTGAGGTATGTTTTTGGTTACACATGGTACGAGAGTAGATGAGCATTGCGAGGGGAATAGCTGAATCATCGATGGTACCGGCCCTTCTACGGAAGAGGTGAGACACCGTCAGCCCTTTCTGGTGCCTTGTGTTGTTGGACACGAATACTTCATGTCGAATTGTCGATCCAGAAGTGGCGGGTATGTGGCCTCCGGTTACTGATCGACCTGGCATGATCGCGTGACACTGCCTTCTGATATGTCTTTTGCTCTGCCCATTCTTCATAATCTGTCACAACGGAGGCGTAGGATCGGATATATTGGCCTGCTGCGAATGCAGGAATTTAACAACATTATGCAAAAGAACAAATCATGGTAGGCTTCTCTCCGTGTTTGAAAAAAAAATACCATGCAAACTTTTTTAGGCAAAGAAAACCGTCACTTTTTTCCACTACTTCTCAAGTGGCATAAGCACGATTTATATACGGTAAGCTGTAAAAAGAAAGATTTATATACGGTAATATTATTTATTCATACTTCCTCCGTATCAATCAAAATATAATATGTTTTAGTGTGTAGATTCATGTGCATCTTACACTAAAACATGTCTACATACATGTTTTCTAGTAAACGGGAAACCATCTAGTATTATATTCTAGCCATCATGTGATACCTTTCACAAAGTTTTTCAGTAATTGTCCTTCGGTTTCTAGAACAGTCGGGCGTACTATGCTTGTATTCTCTATGTAACACTTTAATGACAAATGCACAGGTAAAAAGGGCGGCCGGTGCGGTTGATGCACGATGGGCATACCTACACAAGAAAACGGGACTCTAGTCGCGGGTTTCTATCCGGGACTGGAGAATTGGGACCGGAGAATTGGGACTAGAGCCCCCCTCCCCCTTTTGTCCCGTGGGCCAGCCACGAACCGGAACTAAAAGTCCTCCACGCGGTCGCACCGGCTGGAGTACTTTAGTCCCGGGTGGTAATAAGAACCAGGACTACATATTTTATGATTTTTCTTTAGTCTCAATTATTTTTAACTCTAATCATTCTTCTTTCATTCTCTAGTGGCACTTCCCAGTCGGTCACCCACCCTCAGACTACTTCACTCTCAGCATGCTTAACTTCTTAGTTCCTTCCCTCTCAGCTTCTAAGAAACAAATAATGTTTTACTGACAATAATATGATGGCAATCATGTTAACACTTGAACTATGATGTCACACGTCTTTATTTTGTGAATCCAAAAAATTATTTAGTTAAACAAAAATAAATAAGTAATAATAATCTTGAATTCAAATAATCGTGAATTTAAATAATTTTTTTTGCCTTTTCCATTTAATATTGACGTATCTACAAATCCTTAAATCGAAAATTGGCAAATAATATGTCTAAATTAATTAGAAAAATGAGAGAAGTCTAAATATGATCGACTTACATATCATATGTGTTAGAGTTGTATTGTATAAGGGGCTTTCTGTATATTGGTCCGTACATGTATACATACTGGCCTATGGCCTTACGGGGATAAAGTTGTGTTATTTCCTAACATGGTATCAAGAGCCTAGGGCTTTTTTTCCTCTCCACGCACGCTTGCAACTCGTCCTCACAGCCGCCTCCCTCGATCGATCGATCCGCGCCCGTACACGTCCACGACCTTCACGCGCATGCGAGCTGCGCCCTGTCTTCTGGCCGACGCCGCCCCTAAAGTGCCGCCGCCACTCGGGCCACCGCCGCCAGCTCCGTTCCTGGCCGCTGTCGCCTCTGCATGTCGCCGCCGTCACTCGGGCTGCCGCCGCCTTCCGCCTCCAGCCCTGGTCGCCGCCTGTCCGTCCCTGGCCGCCGCCTGTCCGCCCCCCGTTGCCGCCCGTTCCGTCCCAGGTCGCTGTCGTCAAAGCTCCTCTGGCTCGCGTGCCTCATCACGAGCAATTTCTTGCAGGAGTTGACCGGTCTGGTTTCTTGAAGGCGTTGACCGATCTGCAAAAAAAAACTATGTCTGCTGTTGGTTTTGTCGCGTTTCCTCGGTGCTCTGTGATCTTTGATGGCACCAAGTACTCGGATTTCTCTGCCTTTCTGCACGTCCATATGCGTGGTCTTCGTTTGTGGCGTGTTCTTTCCGGCGAGGTCCCCTGTCCGCCATGTCCCGTTGCTCCTATGTTTTCTACTCCACCAACCCCACCAGTCATTGCTAGTCGGTGCTTCTCGGGCTGATAAGGATGCAGCTAAGAGTGCGATGATGTCGATGTTGCGGCATATGAGCAGAAAGTCCAGGAGTACTATGATGTTTTTGCGACCTATCAGAAGGACATGACTGCGTACACTCAGTGGGTGGATGATGATGCTCGTGCGTCGGCTGTTCTTACTGCCAGTGTTCTACTCCAGTTTGCTTCGGTGTTTATGGGACTTGGTACTGCTGCTGTCATGTGGACTTACCTTGGTTAGCGCTTTCAGCCATCCGGAGATGCTCTTTATCTGTCTGTGGTTCGTCAAGAGCTTGTTCTATAGCAGGGTGAATCCACTGTTGATCAGTCTATATGCAGAGTTCTTCTATCTGGCGTCAGCTCGATTCTCTTTGTTCTGCTATGTGTGGCACCTGCCCGTGTTGTCAGATCGCGCGCTCCGACTTCGAGTTCCAGCGGATCTACGAGTTCTTGTCACACCTTCGTCCTGAGTTTCAGGCTCGCCGTGCTCAGCTGCTTTTCTGCGGTCGTATTCCTATGTCGAGGTGTTGTCTGAGCTTCGTGCTAAGGAGATTCTCCTTCATGGCAACGGTCTGCTTAATGTTCCTTCTGTGTTGGCTGCCCGTGGTCCTGCTCCGTCGCCTACTCCATCAACTCCTCTGCGGTCCACTGCTCCACCACTGTTACCCAATCCTCAAGGCCAGGGTCGTGGCTCTCGTCCACGATCTGACTGCACGTAATGTGACCTGGATGGTCACTGCTTTGTGTTGGAAACCCCAAGAGAGGGTGTGATGAGCAAGCGACAAGAATTTCCCTCAGTTAAGAACTAAGGTTATCAATCCAGTAGGAGGAAGAGGATCTCGGGAAGGTTGATGCCACTTACGGTGGTGATGGCGCCTCACCAGTGTCAGCAACAACGTGGAACCTGCACACAACACAACTAAAATACTTTGTCCCAACGGTACAGTGAGGTTGTCAATCTCACAGGTCTTGCTGAAAATAAAGATTAGACGTATAGTGTGGAAAATGATGTATGCTTGCAGTAAGTAAAGAGAGGAGGAAATTGTTGTGGTTTGTTTAACAGTGTGGAAAATGGACCGGGGTTCATAGGTTCACTAGTGGCGTCTCTCCATAAAGATAACATGCTGGATGAACAAATTACAGCTGGGCAATTGACAAATAGAGGTTGCACCGTAGTGCACATTATAACATGATGACTACTATGATATTTAGTGCGGGCATTACAACAATATACATAGACCGAAATCCATCTGCATCTATGACTAATAATTCACCCTCGGGTTATCATCCGAACCCCCTTAGGTATTAATTTGCAAGCAACAGATAACTGCATTAAACAAAGTGTGTAATGTAAGCAATGATTATGCACGGGGGCACTCTCACCGCTGTTTTCTCCCTAATGGCAACAACACATCCCCCCTTCACGTTTTTGTCACTCGAGCAAGGTGGTGAGGAGGCATGAGCGCACTATCAAGTATAAATACTCCCTCTTGGAGTCACTAGCAACTACTTGGCCAGAGCAACCACTAGCAACGGAAAGCATGCAAGATCACAAATAACATATGCAGTAAAGACTATAATCAACTTGGCATAAGTTCAATATTCACCGGATCCCAGCAAACACAGCATATAGAATTACATAAGATCAATCTCGATCATGATAGGCAGCTCACGAGATCTAAACATGGAGGCATATGAGGAGAACACAACCATCTAGCTTTAGCTACGAACCCGTAGTCCAAGGATGAACTAGTCACGGATCACTCCGGCGGCAGGCATGGTGATGTAGAAGCCTCTAGTGGTGATTTCCTCTCCGGCAGGGTGCCGGAGACAGCTTCAGAACCCTCCTGATCTAAGGTTGATGGTGACGGCGGCTGTGGAACTTTTCGGGGATTTTTTATCAGGTGCCTAGGGTTTTCCATCCGGGGGGATTAAATAGGCGAAAGGGCAAAGGCGGTGGAGCTCCAGGGCCGCACACCCATAGCTGGCGTGGCTAGGGGGGCGCGCCACCCTATGGTGTGACCCCCTGGTGCCCGTCTTCGACTCTCCTTCGGTCTTCTGGATGCTTCCGGGGAAAATAGGCACTTCGGGATTTGTGGGGTCCAATTCCGAGAATGTTTCCAGAACAACTTTTATGAAACCAAAAACAGCAGAAAACAGGGAACTGGCACTTGGCATCTTGTTAATAGGTTAGTCCCGGAAAACGTATAAAATGCTATAAATAAGGGAGAAAATAAGTAGCAATTGACATAATATGATCATGGAGCATCATAAATTCTAGATACGTTGGAGACATATCAAGCATCCCCAAGCTTAGTTCCTACTCGTCCTCGAGTAGGTAAACGATAAAACACAATAATTTCTGAGGTGACATGCTACTAACATAAACTTGATCAATCTAATGTAAAAGCATATGCACGCTGAGATCATAGAACTTAAAACACAAACATGATAAATAGAACTTTAATAATAAAGCATAGTAATTACTTTGCATCACAAAGAGTATCTTAAATAAAGGATCATGGATAATAATGCAAAGAAAGGTAGACGTTTGTTTCAGGTATAGAGAAAGCATGTCAAAGTGATATTTCGCTAGTCCTTAAGAGTGGGAAAAAACATAAATGCTAGGACACCTTCAAAGTTCATGAGGAAGACTAGAGCAAATAATTTAAGAACAAATAATATCACATTATGAAGTAATTATTGATGTTTATGGGACAAATGCACATAGAACTCAGAATGGCAAAAATGCTCTCTCAACTGTGCATAAAGTTAGAAGATAGAGACTCAACATAAAATTAAAAGAAAGACCCTTAGCGGAGGGAAGCAGGGATCACTCATGTGCTAGAGTTTTTATTTTATTAAACAGAGGTATTAAAAGTTTGACACTCCTCCCATCCATCTTACACAAACCATGGCTAACCGAATCCTCGGGTGCCTGCAAACAATCACATACAATGGAGGAGTGTCTATATTTTAAGAGAGGTGTATACTAGTGTCAACGAATGGTAAACAGACAATACAATACGTCACAACTCAACTGGATTCACAAGAGCGGCTCCCATGGTGAAGGACGCAACTGGTGTAGAAGGTCATCCCTCTTTCTCTTTTGTTTACACAATTATGCTTTGACTGATAAATCAGGGGCAAAAATAGTGAAGAGAATTTGTTTGTATTAATTTGGGGCTGGGCACCCCTGCTGCTAGCTCTTCTATCATTTGGATAAGCAGATGAAGCCACTAGTCCAGGGTGTGAAATCCAATCAACAAGTGAGATAAAGATTCTCTATTGACGTCCTCATGAGAAAAAACAAGAACACAAAGCAGGAATAATTTCGAAAGTTTTAAAGGTAACACATGAGCAATTTACTTGGAGTGGCAGTTAAATATCACATGTAGGTAGGTATGGTGTACACAATGGGAAAAACTTTGGTTTAAGGAGTTTGGATGCACGAGTAGAGCTCATACTAAGTACAGGTGGAGCCTAGCAAAAGACTGGGAGCGACAAATCAAGAGCATAAGAGTCATAATCATGCATAGGGACGTAAGCATCATTAATTAAAGCATAAGCAGTATCACAAGTTCAAAAACTAAGTGCTCATGGAGGCTATTCGTGACTGATTTTTAGTCATAAACATGGTCTGAGCATGCGCCAAGTCAACCAAATAAAAAATTCGAAAGAGAATACCATATATTGATGCTTTACTATGACAAGAACAACTCATGAATCTTTCAAGACATATTAAACACTCTCAGCTATTTGAGGCAATTCATGCTACTCAATAACCACAAGGCTTTAAAATTAAAATAACATTTAGCATGGCATGAAAAAGTTCTAGCCACACTCTATACGAGCTTCTACTAGCACTGTTATAATTTCTACTTCAAGCAGCAGTTTTATTTTCCCAACAAGCACCATAAAAAACATGCTTTAACAAAAATACTCTTTATGAGACAGCAAGCAAACATGAGAGTACTCACATAACACTACTAAAACTAACATCTCTAATAAGAGATGCATGCAAAATAGGAGCTAAATAAATGCAGCAACTAGACAGAGATTAAGAATACAAAGTATTCTCATGAAAAAGCGGAGCGTGTCACTCTCCAATAAAAGAATGCTGGGGTCCAACCAAGCTTGTTGAAAAAGAAAAAACAAACTGAAAGAAAAAACAAAAACAAACTGAAAACAAAAAATAAAAGACGCTCCAAGTAAAGCACATAAGATGTGACCGAATAAAAATATAGTTTCACTAGAAGTGACCTGATAATTTGTTGATGAAGAAGGGGATGCCTTGGGCATCCCCAAGCTTAGACGCTTGAGTCTTCTTGGAATTTGTTGGGATGTACCACCGAGGCATCCCCAAGCTTAGGCTTTTCACTCTTGTTGATCACATCATATCATCCTCTTCTCTTGACCCTTTGAAAACTTCCTTCACACCAAACTTCTCACAATCTTCATTAGCAACGTTAGTGCAATAGAAATAACAAATTCACATGGTTCAGTTTCAACACAAGTATAACACTCAAAAACACATTAGCTACTGTCACAACTTCTTTTAGAACTCTTTTCTCAAAAGAATACCAAAAGAAAGAGATTAAGATGTAAATGCAATAAATGGCAGAAATCAGTCAAAACAGAACAGGAGGTAAAGATCGATTTTTTCAAAAATCTTCTCTTGCTCAAATCAAAAAGTGGTCAACCAAGAAAATTTGCGTATATATCTCAGGATTAGGCACAAAACAATTCAGGTCATTTGAATTTTCTGTGATTTTTTACGGAATAAACAGTGGACAGCAGAAATCTGTTTCCTGCGCAGAAATCTGAAATATAGCCTCAACTTTCCACTAGAGGCTTTACTTGGCTCAACAAAAACTCAAAATAAAAGATACAGCGGGGTTTCTTAGGAAATAGACAACACCCAGGTGCAAAGCACACCAAAGAAAACGGGTTGAAAACAGCCAAATAAAACGGTTTGTCTCCCGGTAGCGCTTTTCTTTAACGCCTTTCAGCTAGGCATAAAAGGGCAACTCAAGTATTTTCAAGTGAAGAAGCATCAACATCATATCCTGCTCTAATAATAGAGTCAAAAGGAAGCTTCATCTTCTTTCTAGGAAAGTGTTCCAAACCTTTCATGAGGGGGAATTGATATTTAATACTCCCCTCTTTCATATCAATAATAGCATCAACAGTTCTAAGAAAGGGTCTTCCCAAAACAATATGACAAGAAGCATTGCATTCAATGTTAATAACAAAATAAATCAACAGGGGCAAGGTTATTGTTATCCATAATAAGAACATCATCAATTCTACCAAGAGGTTTCTTCTTAGCATTATCAGCAAGATGAACATCCAAATAACAGTGTTCCAACGGTGGTAGATCAAGCATATCATAATGCTTTTGAGGCATAACAGAGATCCTAGCACCAAGATCACACAAAGCATTGCAATCAAAATCATTTACTTTTATCTTAATGATAGGCTCCCAACCATCATCTAATTTCCTAGGGATAGATGTTTCAAGTTTCAACTTTTCTTCCCTAGCTTTCATGAGAGCATTAGTAATATGTTTAGTAAAGGCCATATCCATGGCACTAGCATTGGGACTTCTAGCAAGCTTTTGTAGAAACATAATAACTTCAGAGATATTGCAATCATCAAAATCAAAATTATTATCATCAAAAGTAATGGGACCATTATCTCCTACATCTTTAAAATTTTCAGCACTTTTATTTGAAGCAGTTTCAGCAATTTGAGGCAATTTAGCATGTTTCACCAAAGGAGTAGGGAGTTTATTAACACCAACTACTTTACCATTGGTAGTAGGAGGTTTACTAGCACTTAGAGCTTCAGTTTTACTAGTGGCTGTGATAGTGCAAACTCTAGCAATATTATTCTTTCTAGCCAAATCATCTTCTCTTTCCCACCTAGCACGTAATTCAGCCATCAACCTCACATTATTATCTATTCAAACTTGAATGGCATTGGTTGCAGCAAAAGGATTATTTTCAATGGTTTCAGTTTTAGCAGCCATTTATTGATCAAAGAAAATTGTTCCTCTGACAGGGCCGAGATGCTGACCTCGACACTTGAAATTTTACCTTGCAAACCAGAGATTCTCTATTTAAATTCCCATTTGGTGGCTTATAGTTCTCAACATAGCATATTGCTCTTCCATAGTTTTAGTAAACAACTTATTTTGTTCATATTGCATTTGCATAAAGTTCTTAGTTGCTTTTTCAACTTCTACAATCCTTTCCTCACTAGGTATTCCATATCTACCATAAGAATAACCACTACCACTATTAGGAGGATAGGGCTTATAATTGTTTCCACCAAAATTATTTCTATAAGCATTGTTTTTAAAATTATTATTTATAATAAAGTTCACATCAACATGCTCTTATTGAGCAACCAAAGAGGCTAAAGGAACATTATTTGGATCAACTTGAGCTTTACCATTAACAAGCATAGACATAATAGCATCAAGCCTTTCACTCAAAGAGGAGGTTTCCTCAACAGAATTTACCTTCTTACCTTGTGGAGCTCTCTCAGCGTGCCACTCTGAATAATTTATCATCAAGAAGCTTTGTTGCATTATCCAAAGTGATGGACATAAAGGTACCTCTAGCAGCTGAATCCAATAGGTTCATTGAGGAGAAATTCAGTCCTGCATAAAAAGTTTGTATAATCATCCAAGTAGTCAGTCCATGAGTGGGACAATTCTTCACCATAGTTTTCATTCTTTCCCAAGCTTTAGCAACATGTTCATTATCAAATTGTTTAAAATTCATTATGTCACTTCTCAGGGATATAATCTTAGCAGGAGGATAATATTTTCCAATGAAAGTATCTTTACACTTAGTCCATGAATCAATATTATTTCTAGGCAAAGATAGCAACCATTCTTTAGCTCTTCCTCTTAAAGAGAAAGGAAATAATTTCAGTTTAATAATATCTCCATCCACATCTTTATATTTTTGCATCTCACATAGTTCAACAAAATTATTAAGGTGGGTAGCAGCATCATCAGTACTAATACCAGAAAATTGCTCTTTCATAACAAGATTTAATAAAGCAGGTTTAATCTCATAGAAAGCAGCAGTAGGAGCAGGTGGAGCAATAGGTGTACAAATAAAATCATTGTTGTTTGTGCTAGTGAAGTCACACAACTTAGTATTCTCAGGGGAACTCATTTTAGCAGAACAAAAGCAAGCAAGTAAATAACAGCTATGAAGTAATTTTTTTGTGTTTTTAATATAGAGAAGAAAAACAAGAAAACAATAAAAACGAGACAATAAACAAAATAGGTTGAGAGTGAGAGGCTCACCTTGCCAGAAGACTTCTTCCTCCCCGGCAACGACGCCAGAAATTCTTTGACTGCTTTGTGTTGGAAACCCCAAGAGGAGGGTGTGATGAGCAAGCGTCAATAATTTACCTCAATTAAGAACCAAGGTTATCAATCCAGTAGGAGGAAGAGGATCTCGGGAAGGTTGATGCCACTAAAGGTGGTGAGGGCGCCTCACCGGTGTCAGCAACAACGTGGAACCTGCACACAACACAACCAAAATACTTTGTCCCAACGGTACAGTGAGGTTGTCAACCTCACCGGTCTTGCTGAAAACAAAAATTAGATGTATAGTGGAAAATAATGTATGCTTGAAGTGAGTAAAGAGAGCAGGAAATTGTTATGGTTTGTTTAACAGTGTGAAAAATGCACCGGGGTTCATAGGTTCACTAGTGGTGTCTCTCCATAAAGATAACATGCTGCGTGAACAAATTACAGCTGGGCAATTGACAAATAGAGGTTGCAGCGTAGTGCACATTATAACATGATGACTACTATGATATTTAGTGCGGGCATTACAACAATATACATAGACCGAAATCCATCTGCTTCTATGACTAAGAATCCACCCTCAGGTTATCATCAGAACCCCCTTAGGTATTAAGTTGCAAGCAACAAATAACTTCATTAAACAAAGTGTGTAATGTAAGCAATGATTATGCACGCGGGCACTCTCACCGCTGTTTTATCCCTAATGGCAACATCACATCCTACCCCTTCACGTTTCTGTCACTCGAGCAAGGTGGTGAGGAGGCATGAGCCCACTATCAAGCATAAATACTCCCTCTTGGAGTCACTAGCAACTACTTGGCCAGAGCAACCACTAGCAACCGAAAGCATGCAAGATCACAAATAACATATGCAACAAAGACTATAATCAACTTGACATAAGTTCAATATTCATCAAATCCCAGCAAACACAGCATATAGAATTACATAAGATCAATCTCGATCATGATAGGAAGCTCACGAGATCTAAACATGGAGGCATATGAGGAGAAGACAACCATCTAGATACAGCTACGAACCCGTAGTCCATGGATGAACTACTCACGCATCACTCCTGAGGCAGACATGGTGATGTAGAATCCTCCGGTGATGATTTCCTCTCCGACAGGGTGCCAGAGACAGCTTTAGAACCCCCCTGATCTAGGGTTGACGGTGACGGCGGCTGCAGCAACTTTTCGGTTTTTTTTATCAGGTGCCTAGGGTTTTCCATCCGGGGGGATTAACTAGGCGAAAGGGCAAAGGCGGTCGAGCTCCAGGGGCCCCACACCCATAGCTGGCGCGGCCAGGGGGCACGCGACCCTATGGTATGCCCCCTGGTGCCCGTCTTCGACTCTCCTTTGGTCTTCTGGATGCTTCCGGGGAAAATAGGCACTTCGGGCTTTGTGGGGTCCAATTCCGAGAATGTTTCGAGAACAACTTTTCTGAAACCAAAAACAACAGAAAACAGGGAACTGGCACTTGGCATCTTGTTAATAGGTTAGTCCCAGAAAACGTATAAAAATGCTATAAGTAAGGGAGAAAACAAGTAGCAATTTACATAATATGATCATGGAGCATCATAAATTATAGATACGTTGGAGACGTATCAGATGGTCACACTGAGTCTTGTTGCTACACGAGGGAGTGTGATCTGCGTCAGCAAAGGGCGTAGTCTTGGGCTCGTTCGTCTCATGGCTCGTCGGGTTCGTCTACTGGATCGGGTTCTCCGGTCACTCCTACAGAGAAGGAGATTGTGCGTATGATTAGGCAGATGCTTGCTGCTTTAGGCTCTTCTTCAAATGGTTCTGCTGGCTCTGTGACTGATTCTTCTGGCACTGTGACTGATTCTTCTGGCACTTCGGGACCATCATCTTCTACACAGTCAGGTACATCGTAGTGGGTTCTGGATTCTGGAGCTTCTTTTCATATGACTTTTGATTCTTATGCTCTCTCCTCTCTTCGACTTATTGATTCTCCTCTTAGTGTTCTCACTGCTGATGGTACTCCTCTCCTGTATCTGGTCGAGGCACTGTCTCTGCTTCTTTCTTCTTAGTCCCTGATATTTCTCATGTTCCTTGTCTTACTATGAACCTGTTCTTGGCTAGTCAACTTACTGACTCTGACTATCGTGTCCTTTGTACGCCGATTCTTGCTCTGTTCAGGATCGTCGCACTCAGGTTTTGGTTGGAGCTGGCCCTCGCCGCTGTGATTCTCAGGGCCTTTAGGAGTTAGATTGGCTTCGTGTTCCTTCCGCTGCCATCTCGCCTACCAGTTCTCCCGCCCTCACCGTCTCTGTCAGCGGTTCCTTTCAGCAGTGGCATCATCGGCTTGGTCACCTTTGTGGTTCTCGTCTATCGTCATTAGTTTATCCTGGTCTTTTGGGGTCTGTCTCAGGAGATGTTTCTTTACAGTGTCAAGGTTGCAGACTAGGAAACAGATTCAGTTGCCCTATCCTATTAGTGCATCTATCTGTCAGCGTCCTTTCGACTTAGTTCAGTCCGATGTTTGGGGTCTGGTTCCTTTCACCTCGAAAGGGACCATAAATACTATATCATTTTTATAGATGATTCTCTCATTATACTTGGTTGTATTTTATGTCTTCTCGTAACGAGGTTCTCTCCATATATAAGCATTTTGCAGCCATGGTTCTTACTTAGTTTTCTATGATGATTCATGTGTTTTCTGCATACTCTGCTTGTGAGTATATCTCCAAGAAGTTTTGTACTGTCCTTACTGAGCAGGGTACGCTTGCTCAATTCTCTTGTCCCTGTGCGCATGCTCAAAATGGCATGGCTGAGCGTAAGCATCACCATCTTCTTGAGACATCTCGTTCGATGATGATCGCTTATTCTATCTCCACCTTAGCTTATCTCATTAATATCCAGCCTTCTGTCGCACTTTAGAGTGTTATTCCTCTTGAGCGACTTTATGATTGTTCTCCTGACTATTCTATGCTGCGTCTGTTTGGCTGCGTTTGCTATGTTCTCCTCGCTCCTCGTGAACGCACCAAACTAACCGCTTAGTCTGTTGAGTGTGTTTTTCTCGGATATAGTGATGAGCACAAGGGCTATCGTTGTTGGGATCATGTGGCTCGTCGTATGCGTATTTCCCAGGATGTAACTTTTGATGAGTTTCGGCCTTCCTATCCGCGATCGACCTCCTTGACCTCCACTATGGAGGATCTTTCTTTTCTTGCTCTTCCTGATTCTCCTCCCTTGGTTCCTTCTATTTCTTCTCCTCCTTCTCTTCCTGCTGCTCCGAAGCCATCTACAATGACACTATCCTCTCCTCCTTCATCGCCGCGTTCTTCACCCTCCTCACCGATGTCTTCTCCCACTCCGTCTCCTCCTACCATTCCCTCCTATCCTACTTTTCCCTTTTACTATACTCGTCGTGCACGTGTTGTGAGCGAGTCCTCTGGTGCACCGTCTCAGCTGACTTATTCTGTTCGCAGTCGGCCTTGTACTAGGCCTGATTTCTATAATCCCACCAGTTACAGTGTTACTGTTATTCCGGTGCCGACTACGTATCGTGAGGTTGTTGTTCATCCTGAGTGGCAGCTTGCGACGGTCGAGGAGATCGCTGCACTCGAGCGCACCTGTACATGGGAGATTTTTCCTCTCCCTCTTTCTATTCATCCTATTACCTGTAAGTGGGTCTATAAGGTGAAGAGTCACTCTGATGGGTCTCTCAAGCGTTACAAAGCTCGTCTGGTTGCTCGTGTCTTTCAGCAGGAGCATGGCCGCGATTATCATGAGACTTTTGCTCTTGTCGCTCACATGAACACTGTTCGGACTCTTCTTGCCATTGCATATGTTCGCCATTGGTCTGTGTCCCAGCTTCATGTTAAGAATACCTTTCTTAATGGTGAGTTTCCTTAGGAGGTCTATATGCGACCACGGCCTGGGTATTCTGTTGATGATGGCATGGTCTGCCATCTTCGTCGCTCTTTCTATGGCCTTAAGCAAGCCCCTCGTGCATGGTTTGAGCGCTTTACTTCTGTGGTCATGGCTGTTGGTTTTTCTCCGAGTACTCATGATCCGCGATGTTTGTTCACTTCTCTCCTCGTGGTCGCACTCTCCTTCTATATGGTGATGACATGATCATCACTTGTGATGACTCTGAGTATATTGCCTTTATTAAGGCCCGTCTGAGTGAGCAGTTTCTTATGTAGGATCTTGGTCTGCTATGTTACTTTATTGGGATTGAGGTTTGTTCTACCTCTGATGGTTTTTTATCTCTCAATAACGGTATTTTCATGATCTTCTTACGCGTTCCGCTCTTATAGATGATCGTACTGCTGAGACTCCCATGGACCTCCATGTCTCTCTTCGTGCTTCAGATGGTGATCCCCTATCTGATCCGACTTAAACAAACCCGTCATACAGACTCCAAATGGTATTATAGTTTTACTATATAGATGTTAAAAATTTAGCACATACATCACAATTGCTTCATAAAGCTTCCTCACATCATACTTAAACATGGACATAATTGATACACATAATAGTTCGGATATCCATTACATAATAGTACTACATAAAGTCTCCTCAAGGCAATATATTATAGAAACATGCAAACATCACTACTTTCGTCAGGATACCCCCCCAAGCAGTACATAATAATAGAGACACAGACATCCATGCATTTACTCGTCCTTCGAATAATAATCCCAAACAGTAGGAGACTGGGACACTAGGTGATGCTGCCCGTAGTTGAGGATACTATTTCTGCGGTACAACTCGAATGAAACGTATGCATCTATTGCTGCATAATTAATGTTGATCATGTCAAGTATGGTCTTCTCCCAGAACCTGGGCTGATTCTGGGGGAATTTTTTTCTTCATATCAGTGTACTCCTTGTCGATTAAAGCGGCTGCCATATCATCCATTGAAGTCTTGGGATACTGAAGCTGCAACAAGACCTGGAGAGGAATGTGGCAGTTAGCTGGTATCTCAATACCCCAGGTGCGCACCATTTTCATCTTTTCATTCGTTATATCAACGCTAGCAAAACATATGCCACTATTGACAAGGCAATCCATGAATTCTGGACATTGCTTGTTACCACTGCAACAACAAAAATGGAACAAATAATAAATACCGCCGCAACAAGTATATTCTTTCAATGCAACAAAAAATGAAACGAATGTTAAATATCGCTGCAACAAATATATTCTTTCAGTGCAACAACAAATGTAACAAATATTAAATACCGCTGCAACAAGTATATTCTTTTAATGCAACAACAAATGGAACAAAATGAGTAATTTTACTATCCTATACAAAATGGACATGTTCTCCTTTGAATCAAAGACGAGGAATTGCTCTTCCCATATATATGAATCTAAATAAACTCTCTTTCCAATAGGATTCAAATGGCCACATGTTGCTATCTTATGCAATTTTCCTATCCTATATGAATCAAAAGAAAGCTCTCTTTCCAATAGGATTCAAATGATAACATGTTGTTATCCTATGCAATTTTCCTATCCTACGAAAAGTTCGTGTTACCATTCCCATTGGAAGACCATGACGTGCTTCTTGTGAGCAAGTTGGATGACGGCAACATCTCGTTGATCGGCTGTGTACTCGAGATCAAGGGCGCCAAGGAGCTTGTGTTCATCCTCGCGAAGCAATCACTCCAAATCGGCAAGAAGACCCGGGACTCTTGCACTCTCGTTCGTGTAGGCTACATCGAGGGTCTTGCCATGTGCGGACACATCCAAAAACCGAGTACCATATTGATTCATGGTGGAGGATGGGGAAAAAGAGAGGAGAGCAAGAGGAAGAAGAAAAAGAGAGCACCACTGATTACTGTAGCAATTAGCGCGGGGGCCTCTGTTTTTTATCCCTCCCGATTGGAACAACTTCCAAAGCGCGCGGGAGGTGAACTGCTCGGGCCTTTAGTCCCGAGCCGTATTACGACCCGAGACTAAAATGTCTCGCGTTAGGCGAACGGTTGCCAGAACCCTTTTAGTCCCGGTCCTTATTACTACCCGGGACTAAAAGGGTTCGCAGCCACACGAACAGTTGACGCTGCCCCCTCTAGTCCCGGACCAATAGCTAATGGGGACTAAAGCCCGGGACTAGATGCCCTTTTTCTACTAGTGCTGGAACACTGCATGTGAGGCCGGTGCGAAGCAATAATCATAAAAAATGCACATAAATGTGGAAAAACAAAGTATAGGCTTCATTGGACCTGCAAAATGAGATTAAGCACAAAAAATAATAAAATCACATTATGTAAATTTGCAGGCTAATTAAACAATGAACAAAAAGTAAAAAGAAACGGTTTAACAATCTAAAATGGTTCGATACATCTAAAAAATGGTTACTGAGTAGCAAATCACCAATCTGGCTTCCAGTATCACCGTGGTTCTACACCGTCTTTACATGATCATGTGTGTGATGAGCTGGCATGTAAAGTAAAAAAGAGAATGCGTTAAGCAGCAAACGTGCGGAAATTCAGTAAACACACACTTAATAGTAATATATGTACTCACTCTACCTCAAAATAAGTGTCAGGATGTATATAGTTTTTAACTAAATCTAGGTACATTCATTTGACATAAGAATTAAGAGAACATCAAAGTTCCCATTGAATAAGTGGACATTGACATGATAAGGCAAAGAGATAATAGAACGGTAAATTCAAAAAGCGTTGTTACCAAATACAACCTCGAAAGGTAGCATGCAATCAGAACAAATTATCACAGCCGCAACCTATAAAGTTGAAAGCACAGTTGAAAACCACTTAGTCTCTATTAAATGCTTTTATTTTTGTAGAACAACCACGACTTCCTACAACTTGATTAATGAAGTGCCATTATTATATCTTGTAAATGCCGAGGAACCACAAATCCATGTTGAATCACATGAACCATCAAGAGGAGTGCATCGTAGAAGAACGTGAATAGATGAATCGAAGTTGATCCAGTTGTGGGCATTCATCCTAAGCCACTGGAATAAATTAGTGCATAGGCATGATCGCTCACCTAAAAAGGCACAACAAGAAAAATGATTATGTTTCAAAACCAAATTACATAAGCACGACAAACAATAACTTGAGAACAACTTCGAAAAGAGTACAAAAAGCAAGTCTCCCCAATTCATCTATTTAGATTAACCACGATCGACCTAAGACACTCGGACATAATATAAAGTTTTTCCCTTTGGTTAAGAAAAACCAACAACGCATTTACGACATCCATATGAGAAAATGCCATCAATTTCCAAATGTCAGAACTATCTAACTTGCGGATAATGTAAGAACAATTAAAATCTAACTTGTAGATCAAACCTTGGTAGCCTGACACCACTTCACATGTTACATCATTGTAATTGTCTTGCGAATTTTGTGTAACCGGAACATAAAGCCCAAGGTAATTATGTGTTGTATTAAGTCAAATGACTTATCATCACAACTCTATGAATTTGATATACTCGATACACTTCAAATCTTATGTATTGCTCAGTTATAAATCATAATTTTTTTACAAAACATTAGCTCCAAGATTATGATATATAATAAATTGAGAAGAACGAAAAAGGGAAATAACCCAAGATATCGATGTGCTAATGAAAGATATCCAATCAAGCATCTGAAGAGAAAATGAGGTCTAAAATCCCCATGAAGTTTCATTATGAAACAAATCTGTATTAGCAATATGCCAGATATATGTTCAACAAGTTAACTACTGCCACATGACTCATATGCCAACATAGGCAACAACTTTCTACTTGGATTTCTATAATAAAAATGCCAGGGAAAGAGTTGCAGAAACATCTATACAACCAAAATCAGAGAAGCTTCTTAAGACTCAATTGTTCTTTTCTAACTCTTAAG
Organism: Alopecurus myosuroides; assembly: GCA_028641055.1. Classification (NCBI taxonomy): domain Eukaryota; kingdom Viridiplantae; phylum Streptophyta; class Magnoliopsida; order Poales; family Poaceae; genus Alopecurus; species Alopecurus myosuroides. The sequence continues at coordinate 318,843,398 of CM054061.1, forward strand.
ACAACTTATAATAAAAATTGTCAGCAATTGTTTGTAAATGCTAGCTACGATTTTAGTTTACTATCTATATCTGTAAATTTTATCTGTTATGCTATTTTTACAAATGACAACATGGTCGCAATGGTATGTAAATGATACCACTTTGATCTGTTATGATTAACTGCTCATATCAATGGCTATGCATTTCAAAACAACACATAATTGTATACAAAGGACTAAATTTATTTGGAAAGAAAACACAACACATAATTGAGTATAATTAAAAAGCAGAACACATAATTTAGTAGAATTCACTCCATTCCAACTTCACCACAAACTTGTTCAATACAACTTTGCTACTTAACCTGGCACAACTTAACCACAAAATTGTTACTACTTCATTGTTGACAACAACATGTTGCCTACAACTAGACCCAACAAAAAGACAATGAACACAAACACAAAATTCTCATATTTGGCGTTCACGGCAACTATCTATGCATTCTTCTTCCTCGGTTCATCTTGCACAAACAAAATCATCATTGCAATCTGATATTCAACTGGAGCCATAGTCTCATTGCCTGTAAGCCTCCACACTCAGCACGCATATGACCAATTCGATCACTAAATTTCTTGGGTAATGCATCATCATGCCACTCAACATATTCGCAAACACCATGCTATTCAAGTGAAGAAAAATAAATCAATCAAAATGGAGAAGAAATGAATCAAAGAGATCAAATTAATCAGAGAGGAGAAGCAATCAATGAGAGAGAAATCAATCAGAGATAACAAAAATTGAAACTCGCCAGCGCATCCACGCAGACATTGTACCTCTGGCCTAGATTTTGACGGCTCCACGAGATCCATCGCGACGCCTTACTCTAAGGATCGCAATTGCACATCTTAACAGGATCGTACGCCATGGCATCCTCGCGGTAGCTCACCTGCGAGCGCGCATCCCCCACTACTTCGTATAGCTCGACAGAATTCGGAAGCGGACGCATCACTCGACGCCCACGACATCTCCCACTCCGCCGCCAGGTGCGAGCCATTGCCACCCCGCTCAGATTTCTCCCCTGCCCAGCTCTCTGATTTCTCACTATGCGGACGAACCATAGCTTGGTTCCCCAATCGCTCGATTTAACCGTTGGAGGCTGCAAGCGGTGCGGTTAAGACATGCTCCTCGTCAACGGTACGGTCGCACCAGTCAGAATCATGTTTGCCTTCTACCACGTCAGCCCTTGTTATTAGCCTAAAACCACATGCAAGGTTATATTTATACCGGGAATGCACTTTTTCAAAAAAAGAACACGCTTGTTTACTTGGACCTTTGTTTTTTACCTATCGTTTTCTTGGACCTGGTCGTACGAGCTAGGGACGGAGAAAGAAAAGGAGCCAGGGACATGAGACCTGGTCGTACCAGCGGGGAGTACCTATGCATCGCTGTTAGCGAGCAGGAGCGGGAGATCTCCCAAAACAGTGCTAATGGGCCGGCTTCGGTGGCCAAGTGACAGGTAATCTATTTTTCTTTTCCTCTTTTCTTTTGTTAATTATTTCTTTCCTAATTCATTAAATTATAGATGAAAAAACTTTTAGATTTTTATAAAAATGTTATAATTTTGTTTAGATTATTAAAAATGATCACATTTGAAAGATGCTTCGATTTTTAAAAAATTGAGATTACATAAAAGATTTCATATGTGAAAATTGTTCAGATTTGCAAAATATTTAGATATTTTTGAAAAATTTCATATATCTTAAAAGAAATATTTTTTAAATGATGAACAATTTAAAAAATAACATGGTGAACAATTTGTGAAAATGAAAATTTTTTGAATTTATTTTTTAAAAAACATAGTGAACCATTTCTGAAAATTAATTTTTTTTAATAAAATAGTGATTTTTAAAATGAACATTTTGTAGAAATTGTGAACATAATTGGAAAATGAACAATTTTTAAAAATGATGATTTTTCACAATGAACAATTTTTAAGAGAAACAAAGAAAAAACAGAAATAAAAGGAAACAAAAGAAAAGAAAAAAAAAAGAAAACTAGCCTGAAGATGGGCTGGCCCATGAAGGGGACCAGTGTGGGTGCTCGCGGTACCAGCGCGAGGTAACAGGGTCGGGTCTTTTTAAGCATACCCATACGTAGGCTGGCCCACTTACGCAAAGGGTACGCGCTGCCCTATAATTCGAACCGTGCATGACTCGTTACACATATCACATTTTGGGTTCGAAATTATTTGTGATACCTTTAGGGCAGCGCTACACGCAGGTCGGCCTACGTTTTGCAAACATAGGTCCCCTCGTGAGCTCTCGTATCTTCATCCAATGGCTAGAATCAGCACATCACAATTTTATATTTTGGCCCCCCGTTTTTGGATATAGAACCCGCACTCCACATCATCCCCACTTAAAACGAAAGGGTATATTATGTTGCCCCCGGTCATCTCGATAATTACAGCAAAACTGACATTGCAACAAATTCACTAGTATCGCAACAAAAATTATCGCCACGTGTACAAAAAAAGTATTGTAACAAACTGTTCCAAAACAAATCGAAAAATAAGTTATGTTACAAAAAAAATAGTAAAACAATGTGTTTATTGCGTTGCAACAAAAAAGTTCAAGAAATTCAACAAAAATCACAATCTATTGCAACAAAAAAATTATTTGTATCAATTAAAAAGTTGGTAAGCAACAAAATAATTTATCACCGTTCTAGTTGCAACAAATTATCCACTATTTCAACAACAAAAAACGATAGCAACAATAAAATCACATGTTTACAACATGTGAAGGAGCGCATAAACATAACATTCCAAATGAATTCTAAACACATATACGCATTTCCTACAAAATCATCCAGAAAAACATTGCAACGTCTCGCTTGTTCTTTCTCAACAAAATACATGCGAAATTGTTACAAATTTTTAAGACGTACACTGCGTTGATAGAAAATGGTGAAAAACACTTAATGTAAATATAGGCTGCACGTGGTTGTGTATGTTGGGCTGGTAAAAAACTGCCCATACACGAAAACTGGGCCAAAAAACATAAATTGATGTTAATTGGGTCTATATACACTAATAGGGCCGGCCCAAAAGCTACGCTCGTTGTTCACTGCGCTCGCTCGTTGGGACGACCTACGGTTTCACCTCGTAGGTCGCCCTAAAACAAGTGTTTTCCGTACCTTTAAGCTTGGCAGATCTCGACCCCATACCTACAGCTCGTGTACAAAGATCGCGAAAACAGGATAGAAATTTCAAAAGAAAAAATCGCAGGAAACGGGATAAAAATAAGTTTCAGAGCAGATCGCATTCTGTGCTCACCCGCCTTCTACAGGATTGCCTCCCATAGCCGTGTTGGAACGCGTAGAGATAAACAAACTTTTTCCTACGCGGTACTTCCAAGATCTAGCCGAGGTAGAAGGCCACGATGATTACCACTAGACGCGCGGTTGAGGATTATCGATGAAGCGCGTCGGGGCAGTGCAGTCCACGATCCGATCCAGTCGATCCGATCCCGCGAACGTCGAAGTGCTGAACGTACAACACCTCTGCCGGTATCCACACGTACGAGGAGGAACTCCGACGGCGGACTGCTAGGTCCCGTGCGACGGCTCGACTGAGTGGAGCTAGGTTTCCCAACGCATGGGAGTGGACTAACGTGCCCGCTGGGCAACCTGCGCCCCTCTTTATATAGCGAATGGTAGTGGGCTTCACAACATTTCTGGCTCATTCGCTCTGTGAGTCCGACTCACAAAATCAGTCCATTTCCGGTTCGGGTCCAACCCGACCAATACTTGCTCCCTCTCTTAAGTGTATGACCCTGCAGGCTCATGGCGACTCGGACACGATTGGAGTCCAACTCCCAATCGATCAATCGGTAGCGGCTCCTAGCAGAACGTGCTGACTCCCAAGTGCCATTGAGTCATGACGACATACCTTTCAATGTGATATTCATCTTAGTCCCTTTTGCCTCACGATATACCTTGTCGAACTATGGGCGATTTATCGTCATCTCTTAAATAGCTCAACTCTCTTCTCGGTCAGTGATATGTGATTCATCTGACTAACTCTTAGTCAACAGACACAGTTAACACTTAACTGAGTCGCGCATGGCCATGCTTCCTGAATCATATCACTCGAGAGGGCCCAGAGAATATCTCTCCATTCAGAGGGGCAAAATCCCATCTTGATTATCCACATCACGCAGCTTGCTTCTCATTCGACCCGAACTCTGCCTCTATAACGGTCTTGTCACAGAGCAGCGTTTAACATAACCTAAGTCGGTGATCCACAACTCGTATTGTGCGAAAACCTCAGATCTAAGGATAACATTGATTGAGACATGCAAATGACTACTTGCTCGTTGCATCTCAATGTGGGTCAGTCCGACTTGCTAAACTCTTTAGCCAAGTCCGTGATCGTTGGAATGGCATCACCATGCCCATGACAAGTGGAACCGTGTCATCAGCCAACACTCACATTAGTCTAGGGTGTGTGTCCAGCACAACCTAAATGACCAAGGACAATCTAGTATGAACAACATGAATACATAGTTCCACAATCGAATCACATATCCAATGACATGTATCAGATGTTCAAAACAAGGACAACATAATAACTTTATGAATACATTGGGAATTACATCATCCATGATTGCCTCTAGGGCATATTCCCAACAGTCTCCCACTTGCACTAGAGTCAATCATCTTGGCATCATATGCCTAGACATCTAATGCCCATATCTCTCGTGTGCGCCTCATGCTTAGGCTGTGGTAGCGTCTTTGTCAACGGATCTGCAATGTTTGCATCCGTGTGTACTTTGCATAACTTGATATCACCTTGTTCGACAAACTGGCGAATGAGGTGGTATCGCATGAGTATATGTTTGTTCTTCTGGTGTTGTCTAGGTTCCTTGGCTTGTGCGATAGCACCATTGTTGTCACAATATACGTCCAAACGATTGGACGTGCCCTGAACCACACCAAGATCTATCAGGAGGTTCCTGATCCAAACAGCTTCCTTTGCCGCCTTTGAGGCAGCAATATACTCAGCCTCTGTTGTAGATGCAGACACTGTATCTTGCTTGGAACTCTTCCAGCTCACAGCCCCTCCGTTCATTACGAACACGTATCCAGATTGCGAACGAGAATCATCTGAGTCGGTGAGATAACTCGCATCCGTGTAACCCTTTACACTGAATTCCTCATCACCTCCATAAACTAGGAACATTTCCTTAGTCCTTCTCAAGTACTTAAGAATGTTTTTAACCGCTGTCCAGTGGGCTTTGCGAGGGTCAGCCTGGTTCTGCTCGTAACACTTAGAGCATAAGAAACATCTGGCCTAGTACAAATCATGGCATACATGATGGATCCGATTGCCGAAGCATACGGGATCACACGCATCCGACTTCGCTCATCAGTCGTCGAAGGACACTGAGTCTTGCTAAGTTTTATGCCATGGGACATCGGTAAGAATCCCTTCTTGGACTCTTCCATTTTGAATTTCTTCCAAACTTTGTCCAGATATGTACTCTGACTCAATCCAATGAGCCGCCTTGATCTATCTCTATAGATCCTCATTCCTAATATGTAAGTCGCCTCACCCAAATCCTTCATTGAAAAAATCCTTTCCAATGTCTCTTTGGTTTCTTGCAACATCATGACATCATTTCCAATCAGTAATATGTCATCCACATATAAGATTAGAAAATTTACTTTGCTCCCACTAAACTTCTTGTATAAACAAGAATCATGATCGCTCTTGATGAAGCCAAACGATTTGACTACCTCATCAAAGCGAATGTTCCAACTCCGAGATGCTTGCTTCAACCCATAAATGGATTTCTGAAGCTTGCATACCTTGTCAGCATTAGCCGGATCGACAAAACCTTCGGGCTGTATCATATACACGTCCTCAGTTAAATTTCCATTAAGGAAAGCCGTCTTGACATCCATCTGCCATATCTCATAGTCGAAATAGGCTGCTATGGGTAACATGATCCGAACTGATTTAAGCATCGCTACTGGCGAGAAGGTCTCGTCATAGTCAACTCCTTGAACCTGTCGGAACCCCTTCGCGACAACTCGTGCTTTATAGACAGAAATATTTCCATCCATATTAGTTTTCTTCTTAAAGACCCATTTTCACTAGACGGGTCTTGCACCGTCGGGCAGATCAACCAAATTCCAAACGTGGTTTTCTTCCATGGACTTTAATTCGGATCTCATGGCTACAAGCCATGACTCGGAAACAGATCCCACCATCGCTTCCGAATAAGTTGCCGGATCATTACTGTCTAACAGTAAAACATCACGAGCATTTTTTAATCTGGCAGATCTCCGTGGTTCAGGTGTTGTTACTGGTGTAGGTACCACGACCGGCTCAGCCTCCAAGGCGTTCGCCGACTCGCCCCTAGCCGGTTCCTCTCGAATTTCTTCGAGTTGCACTGTGCTCCCACTGACTTACCGACCGAGAAACTCTTTCTCAAGGAAGACACCATTCCGAGCAACAAACACTTTGCCCTCTTCCCGGTTGTAGAACTAGTACCCTAAGGTTTCCCTCGGATACCCCACGAAAATACACTTATCCGACTTGGGCGTGAGCTTGTCCGACTGAAGTCGCTTGACAAATGCTTCACAACACCAAATCTTAAGAAAAGACAAACTTGGCTTTTTGCCAGTCCACATCTCATGCGGTGTGTAACATCCCAAGTCTGAAAAATAAGCCTTTAGAATGTTTTCTCTCTGTTATTTTATGTTTTGCATCATGGCATCATGTTGATTGCATTTGTTTTGTTTCTTTTCCATTTGTTTTCCTCTGTTTTCATTTGTTTTCCAACTGTTTTCATTTGTTTTCCTTTGTTTTCTATTTGAATTTCAAACCAAAATTCAAACTTGTTGTTTCATCCTTGTGATGTTACAATTTCCAAAATGTTACCTCAAATAAAAACAACCCATTTGTTGTCATATTTTTCAATATGGATCAACTAATAAAATGGTGTTTTATTTTCCACTAATTAAACTCCAATTTGATTTCAAATTCAATGCAAAACTTTCAAACAACACCAACTTCCAAGACATGAAAAATACCAAACCATTCTAATGTTTTAATCAAATTAAATCATTGGGGTTCCCCTAATAAACATGTTGATTTTTAATAAAAACCAAATAAGAAGCATTCTTTTAAATATTGACTTAAATTGCAAAACAGTAATTAAAAATTAATCTTCTGCAAAACCCAAACTTGGCATTTGTTTTCTTCTAACCTAACTAGCTAACACTAATTTTTATAAAAATTCTATTAACTTAAAAAGCCTCCTTTTCTTCCCTTTGGTTCTGTGCAAAAAAAAATAAAAGAAACAAAAAGAATAAAAAGCAACAGTGAGCAGCAACTAACTACACCTAAACTACCCCCCCCCCCCCCCGAGTCCCTTCCTTTCACCAACCGCAGCTCAGCCCATCTGGTTCCACCCCTTTGGCGCAGTGGGAGGTCCCAGGGTCGAATCCCACCTCCCACACATAAAACAAACTTTTATTTTTGCAAGGTTTTGGTACTGGAACTTCCTAGAAATCACACATAGGCCCCTGGTATCTAATCTAGACCCCTGAAATAATTATTTCTAAGTCCCTAATGGTTTAAAAATGGCAGATTTGCACTATATTTTGGAAATTGCATAAATAAATCATCCTAACTCCAAATTCAACATTTTTAATATGTTTTCAATACCAAATTAAGTGTTCTATCCAAATATAAAATTTGTTCACTGTTTTGAATATTTTAAATTGGTGCAAAATTTGAAAACTTGTCAAATTCACTTAAATTTGCAAAATTCATAACTTGCTCATAAAAATTCCAAATTTCACAAACCAAATATGTTTTCCACTCAATTTTTCATGTACTTTACAAATATAAATTTTGTTTGCTGTTTTGAATAATTTAAATTGCTGAAAACAGCTGTTTCTTGTTTATTGCATTTAAAAATTGCCAAAATAATAACTTGCTCATTTTAAATCCAATTTCAACAAATGAAATATGTTTTCCATGCAAAATTAAACCCTCTTTCCAAATATAAACTTTGTTTTCTGTTTTGAACAATTTAACTTGATGAAAACAACAAATGCTTGTGTGACACCTTTAAGTAACCAAAATTTCCTAACTTAATGAATGAATTTCCAAACTTGCTAAACCTTATTTCCAATTGCTTCTATTGTTGTTATTTTGCTGTTTTCCTCATCCATGCATCATGCTAATCCACTTTCATATAATGATTAGTTGTAAAACAATTAATTCAACCATAATTCATGGGCTTTCCATATGCAATCCAATTGCATATGGGTCCATTTAATCCTGTTTCTATCTTGTCAAGTAGTTTATTCCGATGCATCTATTAACATGACATGCATCATCCCATGTTTGTGCACCTATGCCATGATAATGATTGTTTATCTTTCTGCCTTGTTCGTTTGCTTCTTCTCGGATAAACGACGACGTTGAGACCGACGATACTTACGACACCCCTTCTAAGGAGTTAGCTCAGTACCAGGCTACTGGGTTTGCAGGCAAGTTATCACTCACATGAACCACCGTGTTCCTTTCAACATTGGTTACCGATACTTTCCGTTGTTCTTTTCTGCTAGCCTTAGTAGTAGTTGTTTCTGTTACGAACCTATCACATGAATCCTTTAACCCTGATACTGCCTCACCTCCATACCCATAACCTTTTGTTTGAGCCCGTGTCTTACTAGCATGCTTAAGTTGTTTTGCTCGAGTCTGTTACCCGTTACTTACTGTTACTACTTCTATTACGTTGCGGGGGCTCGATGTTTAATCAATCAATCATGCTAATGTTACTATTAATAATAAATTTGATGATAAGGCACCGGCAGGAGGCCCATGAGAGGTTTTGAAGCCTGCTAGTGTCGACCCTAATAGGAAAAGGGTCTTGTCTACTGATCCATGATGAGCGCACTACCCGCATTTGGGAAGCGAGTATGGGCGCCCCCCTCAACTTGACCTGATTCACATCTCGTCCAAATCGCCTCATTTAGTTCGGGTTTTCCATTTGCCGCATGCATGTTTTTGCGAGCCCAGGCCAGGGTGGAACTTTTGTAGTCGGCATATAGGGGGACACGGTCTTAGAGTGCTATGAGGGTCCCTTTTCTTCGGGGCTTGATTAGCCGTGCGCCCAAGGTTCTTTGGGCTTGATGCGAAGAATGGTTGGTTGTGATGAGTGCCCCGCTTGGTGGGAGGCATCCCATCTGGCGGGATATTCATGAGTGTACGGCCAAATTGGTGCAACCCTGCAGGGATAATCTTCTCGAGAAGCCGCGTTTTCCGCGGTTATGGATTACTTGGTGAAAGTACTGGCTAACAAGTACTCAGGACAACTTAAACATAATGATCAAACCTGTTACACCTAATGATTAATAACTTGACTAGTAATAGGTTGATGACACAATAAGTTGATTCACCGTTAATACAACTGTGTGAGTTATCCTCGGATTGCTTCTTTGGATAAGGGGCGAGATCCAGGATGGGTTTGTTTGAAGTTATCTTCAGTTGGTTACAATCCTCGATCTTATCTCCTTTCTGTTAGCCGGAAGTGTTAGAATCTCTGTAGTTGGTTAGCGCAGCCAGTTGCAGCATCTTTTATATCCCCTCTCTTCCGTTGAACCCAAGGCATCTGTGCTTGGTGTTGACGGGTTACACTTTGGAACTGTGAGTCTTGCTTGCCAGTACGTTTATGTACTGACCCCTTTGGGGCTGTGGTTTCCGCAGACCTACGTTTCCGAGGATCTACATGGTGGCAACTACGTGGAGTATGACGAGACTGCTGACGAGTAGATAGCGGACCCGGGCAGGATCCGAGACTTCGTGGATGGGCTCCGTCTGTTTGTTTCCGGCCTCTTAGGCCTATTTGGTTCTTGTCTGTACTCAGACATGTTGAATGCTTCCGCTGTATTGTAACGATGTATTGTTGGGGCATGTGCCCTCTGAATGATTGTATTTGCTATCTCTGCTCTAATGAGAGCCATTTGCAACTTATTTCAATCTTTTGTGTCGTAGAGATCTGTCGTGATATCAGTTGTTCAACGCCGTTGACGTACCATGTGTGTATGGTTTGAAGTACGTCGACGGAAGTGCCTTTGATCTCTAGTGGATAGTTTACATCGACGATGGAATAGCAGGGCTTGTGTTGTCGCGCATAAGCGCAGGCCTACCAGGAAGCTGGGACGTGGGAGCAGTTATGCCCCATAATCCAAGCATCTGCTATCCAGTTCGTACGGTGAGTATCCCCTAGAAATCAGGGTGCGACAAATGGTATCAGAGCCTGTCTGCCTGTAGGATCCCTTTTTACTGGTCGCAGTTGAGTCTAGAAACTATTTTGTAACTATATAGGAAAAATGAAACGTGAGAGTAGGAATTCTGTTCTTTTTCTTCTTTCCCCACCCACCCTCCCTTTTCTGGTAAGGAAGTGCAACGTTGTTTTCTCTTCTCATCTAAACTTTCAAGTTAGGATTTCACGAATCCTGGTTTCTCTAGGATGGTTATATCTACTAGACCATAGGAATGGAGGTGGTTGTGACGTGATTTATCATGTTGCCTACTCATGATTGAGAACGGAGGCGTGTAAGCCCCGGAAGCAAATCCTCTATCCCTTAAGCAGTAGATATTGATCCTTTAGAAGCCCGGATGGGTTTTCCGTAGTACCTCAGGAGTTTTGTTCTCGTTTTCCCCGATGTTGATATCCTGTTCTTCTCAACATCCTTTTCGTCCGTTGAAATCTTGTTGTTGTTTTCCACTTCAAATCTTCTACCGGCGTCTAATCAAAACTTCCTCGTAAACTCTTGTCCAACTAAAGTGTTATTTCATACCGGAGAATCACATTCCTTTGTGTCAACAACCTTTTTCACAACATACAACCCAGTTCTGGTTCCACTAAGCAATCAAAACTCTGTTCACCCCCCGGGATCTCAAATGTTGATTTCCAAAGATAAGTAAGAACAATCCAATTCTAATGGGAGGCCACATATTCCTCGTTACTCTCATGTTGATGATTCTGACATTGATGTTATTCTTGGTGTTGCATTGATGTCAATAACCCTGTTCAACCATTCTAGCCAGATAATCTACTCTCCAAATGAATCAAATTCTATCCAGCTATACACCCTCCATACAAAACCTCTCCCTTTATTTGGAAATGTTCCGGTGGTTTGCAAATTCCCTGACGTCTATCCAATGTGCACGATGTGTTTCACGTGTCACAGCTCAAGTGGATCTTCCCAAGAAGTATCTGGACCTTTTCTTTTCTCAGTAGGAATCTCGGGGCGCGATTCCTTCAAGGGGGGGCGTTTTGTAACATCCCAAGTCTGAAAAATAAGCCTTTAGAATGTTTTCTCTCTGTTATTTTATGTTTTGCATCATGGCATCATGTTGATTGCATTTGTTTTGTTTCTTTTCCATTTGTTTTCCTCTGTTTTCATTTGTTTTCCAACTGTTTTCATTTGTTTTCCTTTGTTTTCTATTTGAATTTCAAACCAAAATTCAAACTTGTTGTTTCATCCTTGTGATGTTACAATTTCCAAAATGTTACCTCAAATAAAAACAACCCATTTGTTGTCATATTTTTCAATATGGATCAACTAATAAAATGGTGTTTTATTTTCCACTAATTAAACTCCAATTTGATTTCAAATTCAATGCAAAACTTTCAAACAACACCAACTTCCAAGACATGAAAAATACCAAACCATTCTAATGTTTTAATCAAATTAAATCATTGGGGTTCCCCTAATAAACATGTTGATTTTTAATAAAAACCAAATAAGAAGCATTCTTTTAAATATTGACTTAAATTGCAAAACATGAAAAATACCAAACCATTCTAATGTTTTAATCAAATTAAATCATTGGGGTTCCCCTAATAAACATGTTGATTTTTAATAAAAACCAAATAAGAAGCATTCTTTTAAATATTGACTTAAATTGCAAAACAGTAATTAAAAATTAATCTTCTGCAAAACCCAAACTTGGCATTTGTTTTCTTCTAACCTAACTAGCTAACACTAATTTTTATAAAATTTCTATTAACTTAAAAAGCCTCCTTTTCTTCCCTTTGGTTCTGTGCAAAAAAAAATAAAAGAAACAAAAAGAATAAAAAGCAACAGTGAGCAGCAACTAACTACACCTAAACTACCCCCCCGAGTCCCTTCCTTTCACCAACCGCAGCTCAGCCCATCTGGTTCCACCCCTTTGGCGTAGTGGGAGGTCCCAGGGTCGAATCCCACCTCCCACACATAAAACAAACTTTTATTTTTGCAAGGTTTTGGTACTGGAACTTCCTAGAAATCACACATAGGCCCCTGGTATCTAATCTAGACCCCTGAAATAATTATTTCTAAGTCCCTAATGGTTTAAAAATGGCAGATTTGCACTATATTTTGGAAATTGCATAAATAAATCATCCTAACTCCAAATTCAACATTTTTAATATGTTTTCAATACCAAATTAAGTGTTCTATCCAAATATAAAATTTGTTCACTGTTTTGAATATTTTAAATTGGTGCAAAATTTGAAAACTTGTCAAATTCACTTAAATTTGCAAAATTCATAACTTGCTCATAAAAATTCCAAATTTCACAAACCAAATATGTTTTCCACTCAATTTTTCATGTACTTTCCAAATATAAATTTTGTTTGCTGTTTTGAATAATTTAAATTGCTGAAAACAGCTGTTTCTTGTTTATTGCATTTAAAAATTGCCAAAATAATAACTTGCTCATTTTAAATCCAATTTCAACAAATGAAATATGTTTTCCATGAAAAATTAAACCCTCTTTCCAAATATAAACTTTGTTTTCTGTTTTGAACAATTTAACTTGATGAAAACAACAAATGCTTGTGTGACACCTTTAAGTAACCAAAATTTCCTAACTTAATGAATGAATTTCCAAACTTGCTAAACCTTATTTCCAATTGCTTCTATTGTTGTTATTTTGCTGTTTTCCTCATCCATGCATCATGCTAATCCACTTTCATATAATGATTAGTTGTAAAACAATTAATTCAACCATAATTCATGGGCTTTCCATATGCAATCCAATTGCATATGGGTCCATTTAATCCTGTTTCTATCTTGTCAAGTAGTTTATTCCGATGCATCTATTAACATGACATGCATCATCCCATGTTTGTGCACCTATGCCATGATAATGATTGTTTATCTTTCTGCCTTGTTCGTTTGCTTCTTCTCGGATAAACGACGACGTTGAGACCGACGATACTTACGACACCCCTTCTAAGGAGTTAGCTCAGTACCAGGCTACTGGGTTTGCAGGCAAGTTATCACTCACATGAACCACCGTGTTCCTTTCAACATTGGTTACCGATACTTTCCATTGTTCTTTTCTGCTAGCCTTAGTAGTAGTTGTTTCTGTTACGAACCTATCACATGAATCCTTTAACCCTGATACTGCCTCACCTCCATACCCATAACCTTTTGTTTGAGCCCGTGTCTTACTAGCATGCTTAAGTTGTTTTGCTCGAGTCTGTTACCCGTTACTTACTGTTACTACTTCTATTACGTTGCGGGGGCTCGATGTTTAATCAATCAATCATGCTAATGTTACTATTAATAATAAATTTGATGATAAGGCACCGGCAGGAGGCCCATGAGAGGTTTTGAAGCCTGCTAGTGTCGACCCTAATAGGAAAAGGGTCTTGTCTACTGATCCATGATGAGCGCACTACCCGCATTTGGGAAGCGAGTATGGGCGCCCCCCTCAACTTGACCTGATTCGCATCTCGTCCAAATCGCCTCATTTAGTTCGGGTTTTCCATTTGCCGCATGCATGTTTTTGCGAGCCCAGGCCAGGGTGGAACTTTTGTAGTCGGCATATAGGGGGACACGGTCTTAGAGTGCTATGAGGGTCCCTTTTCTTCGGGGCTTGATTAGCCGTGCGCCCAAGGTTCTTTGGGCTTGATGCGAAGAATGGTTGGTTGTGATGAGTGCCCCGCTTGGTGGGAGGCATCCCATCTGGCGGGATATTCATGAGTGTACGGCCAAATTGGTGCAACCCTGCAGGGATAATCTTCTCGAGAAGCCGCGTTTTCCGCGGTTATGGATTACTTGGTGAAAGTACTGGCTAACAAGTACTCAGGACAACTTAAACATAATGATCAAACCTGTTACACCTAATGATTAATAACTTGACTAGTAATAGGTTGATGACACAATAAGTTGATTCACCGTTAATACAACTGTGTGAGTTATCCTCGGATTGCTTCTTTGGATAAGGGGCGAGATCCAGGATGGGTTTGTTTGAAGTTATCTTCAGTTGGTTACAATCCTCGATCTTATCTCCTTTCTGTTAGCCGGAAGTGTTAGAATCTCTGTAGTTGGTTAGCGCAGCCAGTTGCAGCATCTTTTATATCCCCTCTCTTCCGTTGAACCCAAGGCATCTGTGCTTGGTGTTGACGGGTTACACTTTGGAACTGTGAGTCTTGCTTGCCAGTACGTTTATGTACTGACCCCTTTGGGGCTGTGGTTTCCGCAGACCTACGTTTCCGAGGATCTACATGGTGGCAACTACGTGGAGTATGACGAGACTGCTGACGAGTAGATAGCGGACCCGGGCAGGATCCGAGACTTCGTGGATGGGCTCCGTCTGTTTGTTTCCGGCCTCTTAGGCCTATTTGGTTCTTGTCTGTACTCAGACATGTTGAATGCTTCCGCTGTATTGTAACGATGTATTGTTGGGGCATGTGCCCTCTGAATGATTGTATTTGCTATCTCTGCTCTAATGAGAGCCATTTGCAACTTATTTCAATCTTTTGTGTCGTAGAGATCTGTCGTGATATCAGTTGTTCAACGCCGTTGACGTACCATGTGTGTATGGTTTGAAGTACGTCGACGGAAGTGCCTTTGATCTCTAGTGGATAGTTTACATCGACGATGGAATAGCAGGGCTTGTGTTGTCGCGCATAAGCGCAGGCCTACCAGGAAGCTGGGACGTGGGAGCAGTTATGCCCCATAATCCAAGCATCTGCTATCCAGTTCGTACGGTGAGTATCCCCTAGAAATCAGGGTGCGACACGGTGTCTTCTCTACTGACTTTGATGGTACTCTGTTTAGTGTCAATGCTGCAGTTTCTAGACAATAACCCCAAAATGATAAAGGTAGATCTGTCCGACTCATCATTGATCGTACCATGTCCAACAAGGTCCGATTTCTCCGTTTCGATACACCGTTTCTCTGCGGTGTACCCGGCGGAGTGAGTTGAGGAACTATTCCACAACTCTTTAGATGGTCATCAAACTCATGGCTCATGTACTCGCCTCCATGGTCCGATCGTAGAAACTTTATTTTCTTGCCGAGTTGATTTTGTACCTCACTCTGGAATTCCTTGAACTTTTCAAAGGCTTCCGACTTTTGTTTCATTAAATAGATATATCCATACCTACTCAAATCATCAGTGAAGGTAATGAAGTACTCATAACCACCTCTGGCTGTCGTGCTCATTGGACCACATACATCACTATGTATTAATTCCAACAAGTCGGACGCTCTTTCACAATTCCTTGCAAAAGGTGTCTTGGTCATTTTGCCTAGTAGGCATGATTCGCATGTCTCGAACGACTCTAAGTCGAACGAAGTTAGAAGTCCATCATCATGGAACTTCTTCATGTGCTTCCAACTTATATGACCAAGCCGACAATGCCAAATGTAAGTCATATTCAGATCATTTGGTTTCAACCTTTTAACATTTATGTTATAGACCGATTCACTATCAAGATTCAAAATAAATAACCCATTCTGAACGGGTGCAAAGCCATGAAACATATCTTTCAAATATAAAGAACAACCATTATTCTTAATATTCGACTCATAACCTTGTCTCATCAAACATGAGGCGGAAATAATGTTTCGACTAAGCGCTGGAACATAATAACAATTATTCAGTTCCAATAAAAATCCTGAAGGTAAATGAAGTTGCATCGTGCCGACTTCCAACGCAGCGACTCTCGCCTTGTTGCCGACCCGAATATCAACCTCTCCTCTTGCCACGCTCCTAGTTCTTACCAGTCCCTGCATCGAGTTGCATATGTGAATAACTGATCCGGTATCATATACCCAATAACTGTTAGGTGCATCAGCAAGATAAATGTCTATAACATTGCACACAAGCGTACCTGAGTTGGAAGTCACACCTCCACTCTTGCCTCTGTCAGCCAAATACTTTGTGCAGTTCCTCTTCTAGTGGCCATCTTGCTTGCAATAGAAGCAATTGGCTCCGGTTGTAGGAGATGGCTTAGTCTTTGAGGAAGCACTCTAGACAGGGCCATGGGCGCTACCTCCTGACTTATCCTTCTTCTTCTTAGTCCAAAAACTCTTCTTGAACTTAGCCTTATTCTGCACCATCAACACTTGACTGGCGCCTTTCTTAAGATCAGCCTCTGCCGTTTTGAGCATCCCATGTAATTCAGTGATACTCTTATCCATACCATGCATATGGTAGTTCGAGATGAACGGACCATACGCACTAGGAAAAGAGTTCATAATTATATCAGTAGCGAACTCTTCATTAATTGGGAAGCCCAGCCGATCCAGAGACTGTTTGTAACCAATCATCTTGATTACATGCGGACTCAGTGGATCGCCGTCTTTAAACTTACAGCCCAGCAAAGCTTGAGAGACTTGATACCTCTCGGTCTTTGCCTGAGCCTGGAACATACTTTTGAGGCTTTCGATCATATCGTAGGCCTCAACATTCTCGAACTGCTGCTGCAAGTCCGGTTCCATGTGTGCAAGCATAAGACAGCTAATTTCCGTAGACTCATCTCTAGTCTTACGGTAGGCATTCATGACTGCGACAGTCGCATCGTCATCTGGCTCTTCTGGAAGTGGAGTTTCTAGAACATGTTCTTTCTTGTCATGCTTGAGGACTATCCTCAGATTACGGTACCAGTTGGTGAAATTAGTTCCATTAAGCTTATCTTTCTCTAGGATTGACCTCAACGCAAAAGTGGACAACTGAGGAAGGTTGCTAGGTGCCATTGATCTACAACAGAAAATATGCAAAACACTTAAGACATGTATTCATAAAAGAGCAGGCATATTAAACATTTTAATACTTATGCTCCCACTTGAACCAACACCCCTCCGATGGTTGCTAAGTGATTCAAGATCCTAAATAAGCAAGCCGACTAGTGAGCTTTAGCATCACTGCTAGCCGTCAAGTGATCTAGGTAGGCAACACCTTGCCAATCGTATCCCTATACGACTCCTGTTAGTTGGGTGGCATCACATGTCCCGGCTCCCAACCTTCCTCGCCCCGAGCCCCACAACCGTTGTGATGGACTCGTCCAGATTACCAAGTGCTTCCGCTTGTAAGAGTCTGACTCAAACGCACCTAATCGGAAAGAATTGGTAGCACCTCAATTTCATGAGCCCACTACCAAGAATGTCCGACTTGTGATGGTGCAACACTGGCGGGGCGACCGACTAGACCTTCTTTGAGGGATTAAAATCTACCAACTATCTAAATAGAGGTAAATAGAGACATAACAATAACACAAATAAAGAAATTATAATGTGAAATGATATGGCTCTCTTCATGGTGATCTCCATCTCCACGAAGCTTGTAAGTCGACTCGTGCCAACTCTTGTCACGTGCCATCTTACTCCATGTAGCCGACTTGTACATCGACTTGCATGTCATCCGGGTTCTCCAAGAAGATACACTAGCTAGTAAATGAAAATTTACATAGAAAATCCGGCACGCAGGTCGTTATACAATAAAATGACAGCACCTAGGCTCCAGCCGGCTGACAAGAACATGATACGCAGATCATGTATGGATTACACACATCACATGCACATAAGCCATACCATTCACAATTTCCAGCAAAAACAAGTTATGCATAGACACGATATCTACCGGCGTTGTGAAACTCGTAACGACATCTAAGGCGCTACGACAGGGCGAAGCCGGCGGTCCCGATTCGATCAAATCTGATCCGTATTCCGATTCAATCAAACTCTTTGATCCATCGGGGTATACCGTGACACATAAATCCAGTTGCGGTGATCGAATATCAAAGAGTTTGATCGAATCGGTTAAAACGATTTTACCCAAATCTGATCCGTATTCCGATTCGATCAAACTCTTTGATATTCGATCACCGCAACTGGATTTATGAGTCACGGTATACCCCGATGGCGGAAACCGACCGGTAGGGGTAAGTTGTTCCACGACCTTAGCAGTATGATCACGGAAACCTGATCATCCATTAACCCCGAGTACGATTGATCCAATCAACCTTGTACAAAACCGATCTATCTCATAGACCGACCACCAAAACAACAATTAGATAACATCTAAGGCTAACTACATATCGCATATGTATGGATCTCGGGCCTAATACCAGAAGCTACCGCTCTGATACCACTGTTGGAACCCGTAGAGATAAACAAAAAAAATTCCTACGCGGTACTTCCAAGATCTAGCCGAGGTAGAAGGCCACGATGATTACCACTAGACGCGCGGTTGCGGATTATCGATGAAGCGCGTCGGGGCAGTGCTGTCCACGATCCGATCCAGCCGATCCGACCCCGCGAACGTCGAAGTGCTGAACGTACAACACCTCTGCCGGTATCCACACGTACGAGGAGGAGCTCCGACGGCGGACTGCTAGGTCCGGTGCGACGGCTGGACTGAGTGGAGCTAGGGTTCCCAACGCATGGGAGTGGACTAACGTGCCCGCTGGGCAACCTGCGCCCCTCTTTATATAGCGAATGGTAGTGGGCTTCACAACATTTATGGCCAATTCCCTCTGTGAGTCCGACTCACAAAATCAGTCCATTTCCGGTTCGGGTCCAACCCGACCAATACTTGCTCCCGCTCTTAAGTGTGCGACCCTGCAGGCTCATGGCGACTCGGACACGATTGGAGTCCAACTCCCAATCGATCAATCGTTAGCGGCTACTAGCAGAACGTGCCGACTCCCAAGTGCCATTTAGTCATGACGACATACCTTTCAATGTGATATTCATCTTAGTCCCTTTTGCCTCACGATATACCTTGTCGAACTATGGGCGATTTATCGTCATCCCTTATATAGTTCGACTCTCTTCTCGATCCGTGATATGTGATTCATCTGACTAACTCTTAGTCAACAGACACAGTTAACACTTAACTGAGTCGCGCATGGCCATGCTTCCTGAATCATATCACTCGAGAGGGCCCAGAGAATATCTCTCCATTCGGAGGGGCAAAATCCCATCTTGATTATCCACATCACGCAGCTTGCTTCTCATTCGACCCGAACTCTGCCTTTATAACTGTCTTGTCACAGAGCAGCGTTTAACAGAACCTAAGTCGGTGATCCACAACTCGGATTGTGCGACAACCTCAGGTATAAGGATTACATTGATTGAGACATGCAAATGACGACTTACTCGTTGCATCTCAATGTGGGTCAGTCCGACTTGCTAAACTTTTTAGCCAAGTCCGTGATCGTCGGAATGGCATCACCATGCCCATGACAAGTGGAACCGTGTCATCATCCAACACTCACATTAGTCTAGGGTGTGTGTCCAGCACAACCTAAATGACCAAGGACAATCTAGTATGAACAACATGAGTACATAGTTCCACAATCAAATCACATATTCAATGACATGTATCAGATGTTCAAAACAAGGACAACATAATAACTTTATGAATACATTGAGAATTACATCATCCATGATTGCCTCTAGGGCATATTCCCAACAAGCCGCCACCCTGGACGACGAGTAGTCCGCAACACCGCCTGGATGCAGTCTTTGGGGATTCTTCTCCGAGTTTG
Organism: Alopecurus myosuroides; assembly: GCA_028641055.1. Lineage (NCBI taxonomy): Eukaryota > Viridiplantae > Streptophyta > Magnoliopsida > Poales > Poaceae > Alopecurus > Alopecurus myosuroides. The sequence continues at coordinate 318,863,246 of CM054061.1, forward strand.
GACTCAAGATCAAACGACTACCACCGCCAAATAGATGTCGTTGCCTAGGACGGTGGGACCACAACAGCTATCGGCCCCGTGCCACCACGACCCAAGAAAGATCGCCGCGGTGATGACCCTCTTGGCTGCCAGTGCGTCTGTCACTGCCCACCGCAGGTACGGTGAGAGGGTGCCCTTCACTGGCCGCACCCACCTAGTCGTGCTATCCCACCAGGAAGCGTGTGAGATCGACGAAGATGTGTTCGCCGAGTTCAAGAAGGAGAATGCCTACGAGATCCTTCGCCCAGGCCATCCCCACACTATCCGAGTATGCCACATTGCCCACAAGATCATCACCGCCGCCCACTTGCCCTCGCCATAAAGAAAAAGCAGATGGGTCAGCGTAGCACGAACCTGGACTGGATGGAGGGTCTCGACTGGGAGCTCATCGTTGTTGAAAATATGAGAAATTCTCCAAATGATTTAATCCATGAAAAAGATAGATAACATATGGCTAGAATAACTGGAAATAAACTAGCCATGTGATTTGCCTCAAAGCACGAAATAAACAAGTCCAAATATATTGGGGGTAGAAGAACATTTATTGAAACATGAAACAGAAACATGAACCCGTACGGTGCAGAGGAAGAACCGTTCATGTTAGGCGAGGTAGACATGTTTCTGAAGAGGTCATCGATGTCTGGAAAGAAGTCGTCGTTCGGGAAATAGTCGTCGGCGTCCGTGGTGACGATGATGCAGTCGCGCGGTAGCGCTCCCCAAAAACCTTATCGCCCTTCTCCCGTACAGGATATGAAGAGACGGGGTTTCGGAGGCCTACTGTCCCATTCCGCGGTGCACGCCGTGGCACGGGATGAAGATGTCCTGATCGATGGCGCAGTGCTCGAGAAACAGGAGGCAGAGGTGTGGTTGTGTTGTGTTTCTACGGAGAGGAACGACCTCTATTATATAGGCGTAGTAACAGGAGGCGAACGGGTAGCGAGGGAGTGGAAACGAATAGTCTAGAGGCAAAACTAATAGCCGACAGCTGAAGCTGAACAACTATCCACTCACACGCAGTAATTTCCCAATAGTGCAAAAAAATGTTTTAGGTTTCGCGCGACCGTTCATATTTGTCCATTCGTGTGTGGCAAAAAGAAGGCAAGGCGTACATGCAGTATAGGTCCCGGCTCGGCTCGGCTCAATCCCGCAACCCGTGGCGCGCGCGTCATGACGAGGCGAGGCGTGGCGTGCCGAGGCGGGCGGCGGAGGAGGAGGAGCGCACGTGTAGTCCTCTACTTCTTATGCTCATACACAAAGTGGAAAGGCCTCCCTTATAAACAGGTAAAACTTCCACTCAACTAGCAATGTGGCACTAAACATGAATGGGCCACATGGGCTTCTAGGATTTTCAGGAATTTTGTGGAGGACTAAATAGGCTGGGCTATATTGGGCCAAAAATCCAACAATCCCCCACAAGATCCTAGAGGCACACAAAATTTGCCTTAGGTTCCAAAACACTGTTTATATAACGGTACTGCAATGGAGGCTGTTAAGTTGAACTCCACCTAGAACTCTGTGTTACACTTGGTTTGCAACTTGAACAGTGGACTATGCCTTAAACTGCAAGTTTTCTGCGAATCTAGCTTCACACAAAGGCTTGACCGATACTTGGCTACCGTGGGACTTCCCGGTGGGTGGAGCTTATACGTCATACTCCAAGACCTTTCATGAGTTTACTAGATAAAACCCAACTCTCATAGACCGCGGCGTTTAATAGTCGGACTCATATAGGTGAATTGCTCAAAAGATGTCCTGCAGGGCAACATCTCTGCTTACAATGAAGCCCCTTGGAAAATATTAAGATTTATATCAACCTACCTTGTAGTGTAGAAGAGTATTGCATCTTCAAGGGGTGGTATTAAATAAACGTAAGGATACTCTCCTCTTAGTTGATCAACAGTTTTGTCTCCCAATTCTACTTCACGGGTTCTCCGATCACATAGAGTGGGTTGTCGTTGTGAACAACTCATGCGGTGGGTCTCATTCCCATCTCCTTCGATGCATTATCGATCACATTACGTGAAAGACCCTTTTTGAAGGGATCTGCCAAGTTCATAGATGTTTGGATATAATCCAACGCAATAACTCTGGAGTTTTTCAATTTCCTGACAGATTTTAATCTCTTCTTCACATGGCTTGATGACTTCATATTATCTTTGGAACTATTCACCTTGATGATCACAGTCTGATTATCACAGTTCATTAGAATAGTGGGTATTGGTTTTTCAACCACAGGTAAGTCCATCAAGAGCTCACGAAGCCACTCTGCTTCAACAGTGGTTGTGTCTAATGCTGCAAGTTCTGCTTCCATAGTTGACCTCGTTAAGATGGTCTACTTGCAAGACTTTCAGGAAACAGCACCACCACCAAGTGCAAAAACATAACTACTCGCGGCCTTAATCTCATCAGCATCAGAAATTCAATTTGAATCACTATATCCCTCAAGTACCCTTGGGTCCCCGGTATAATAAATTCCATAGCTCATAGTGCCTTTTAAATAGCGCATAACTCTTTCAAGCGCATGCCAGTGATCATTTCCCGGATTTGAAACAAATTGACTCAATTTGCTCACAGCAAACGAAATGCCAGGCCTCGTGGCACTAGACAGATACATAAGCGAGCCAATAATCTCTAGTAATTCGTCGATTCTTTCGAAGTAAAAAACACTAGGATCATACGGCGTTGGAGAAGGCTTGTAGTCGCTATACCCAAAACGACTCAAGACCTTTTCCACATAGTGGGATTGAAGCCGGGTGATCCCACCATCGTCGTCTCTCAGCAGTTTGATGTTTAATATAACATCAGCTACTCCAAGATCCTTCATATCAAAGGATAGAGATAAGAAATCCTTGACCTCCTTAATCACATCAAGGTTGGTCCCAAATATCAGTATGTCATCGACGTACAGACACAGAATAACTCCCTCGCCCCCACCATGACGATAGTATACACGCTTGTCAGCTTCGTTTACAACAAAGCCTCCAGCAGTCAAAGTCCTCTCAAACTTTTCATGCCATCACTTAGGAGTTTGCTTGAGGCCACACAGTGACTTCAATAACTTACAAACCTTGCCTTCATGGCCAGGTAATACAAAACCATCTGGCTGCTCCATGTAAATTTTCTCGTCTAACTCTACGTTAAGAAAAGCCGTCTTAACGTCTATTTGGTGAACGAGAAGACCGTGTAAGGCAGACAAAGGGTCAGTCGAGCCACATGTGAGTAGGTATCAAAGAAGTCTTCTCCTTCTTTCTGGGTGTAACCCTTATCCACAAACCTTGCCTTGTATTTTTCAATTGTACCCAGGACTAAGATTTTTCTTGAACATCCACTTGTATCCTACAGGTTTGCACCCATAAGGACGAATAGTGATCTCCCATGTTCCGTTATCCATGATAGAATCCATCTCGCAACGTACAGCTTCCTTCCAGTAGTCAGCATCAAGAGATAGATGCATACGCCTTTGAAATAGTCATGGGTGTGTCATCCACGAGATACACAATGAAATCATCACCAAAGGACTTTGCAGTCCTCTGTCTTTTGCTCCTTAATGGAGCTTCATTGTCATCCTCCACAGGATTCTCAATGTGTTTTATTGGAATGGTGGGTTCATAAATTACAGACAATTCCTGACTAGATGAATTAGGTATCTCGTGATTCGATGAGCTAGCCATCTCCTTCTTGGGAAAGATGTATTCAAAGAAATTTGCATCATTCGACTCCATGATTGTACCGGCATGCATGTTTGGTACCTTAGATTTTATTATCAAGAATCTATAACCAATGCTACAGAACGCGTAGCCTAGAAGAACACAATCCACGGTTTTGGGTCCAAGCTTGCGCTTCTTGGGAATTGGTATATTGACTTTCGCCAAACAACCCCAAATTCGTAAGTAAGAGAGTTTTAATCTTTTCTTCTCCCATTCCTCGAATGGAGTTATTTCTTTGTTCTTTGTGGGAACTCGGTTTAGGACATGATATGGAGTCAATATCGCCTCCCCCCACCATGCCTTGGAAAGACCCGATGTGTCTAACATAGCCTTAACCAAATCTGTTAGAGTACAGTTCTTTCTTTTGGCCACCCCATTAGACTGAGGTGAATAGGGAGGCGTCATCTCATGGATTATACCATGTTCCGCACAGAAAGAATCAAACTCGTTGGAAAAATACTCTCCACCATGATCGAACCTAAGTCTCTTGATTTTCCGCTTCAGCTTTATAGATCTTGAAAAAGTTCAAAGCCTCATATTTTGTTTTTAAGAGATACACATGACAATAACGAGTGGAATCATCAATCAACGTCATGAAATATTTCTTTCCACCTTTTGTTAGCACGTCATTCATCTCACAAAGATTTGAATGTATGAGCTCAAGTGGTGCCAAGTCTCGTACCTCCGTGGTCTTATGAGACTTGCGAGGTTGCTTTGCTTGCACACATACTTGACACTTAGAACCCTTGACAGTAGTGAAATTAATATGACAAAGATGTGAATGCCAGACATTTGATTCATTATTGGTGCAAACATGATTCACAACTATATTACAAACGTCTGAAAGAGATAAGCGGAACAAGCCTCCACAATCATAGCCTTTACCAACAAAAGTTCCAAACTTTGACACTACAAATTTATTGGACTAAAAAACTAACTTGTAGCCATCTCGACATAGGAGAGATCCGCTAACAAGATTTTTATTGATAGAGGGCACATGATGAACATTCTTCAGGCGTGCGATCTTCCCTGAGGTAAACTTTAAATCCACCGTACCAACACCTCAAATAGAAGCATGCGACCTGTTTTCCCATCAGCACGGAGGAAGTCCCTACGAACTGGTATGAAGAAAACAAATAGATATCGGCACATACATGTACATTGATCCACCAATCAGGAGAATGACATACTGAAAGAATAGTATCTCCAATGACAACATTGGCAGTCTTGTCATTCTTCTCAAGTTCTCGCGGCTCATACCATTTAGGGCATTTTGGAGCCGAGTGGCTTGGGTCACCACAGCAATGGCAGGATCCCTTCCTTTTCTTGAAGTTGGTAGTTTGTGCAGGTTTGTTCTTCCTATCATACTTGCCTTTGTTCTTAGGTTTGTTCTTGTTCTTGGGCTTCTAGGACCGGAAGTTCTTCTTCCGAACGAAGTTTGCAGTAGAACCTCCCTCAATACCTCGAGCACGTTTGTCTTTTGCTCTCGCCTTCTCTTCCACATCAAGAGAACCAATGAGATCCATAACGGAAAACTCATGTATCTTGTGCTTCAAAGCGGTAGCAAAACTCTTCCACGAAGGAGGAAGTTTGGCAATGATGCCTCCGGCAATAAACTTGTATGGTAACTCACAAGATAACTGCTCAAGTTCTTTAGCAATGGACTGTATCTCATGAGCCTGCTCAACGACGGAGCGCTCATCCGTCATTTTGTAGTCATAAAATTGCTCCATGACATACAATTCACTACCTGCGCCCGAAGCACCAAACTTTGCCTCGAGCGCATCCCACATACCATTTCCCGTAGGAATGGACATATACGGGTCAATCATATTCTCATCAAGAACGCTGAGAATAGAAGCCCTCAGAAGGGTGTCGGCTTCCTCGAAAGCTTTCTCATCTGCAGCAGAAAGCTCTCCTTTAGGCTTGCCCTTAGCGGCGTCGAAGCACCTCATGGTTTGAAACCAGAGAGTGGCTCTCGCATGAAACCGCTTGAAATTCTTCCCTTTGAAGACAAGGGGCTTCATTGAAGCAGCAAAGCCAACAATTGAAAATTGCCTAAAATAAGGTTTTTGGATTGTTGAAAATATGAGTAATTTTCCAAATGATTTAATCCATGAAAAAGATAGATAACATATGGCTAGAATAACTGGAAATAAACTAGTCATGTGATTTGCCTCAAAGCACGAAATAAACAAGTCCAAATAGATTGGGAGTAGAAGAACATGTATTGAGACATGAAACAGAAACATGAACACGTACAGTGCAGAGGAAGAATCGTTGACGTTAGGCGAAGTAGACATGTTTCCGAAGAGGTCGTCGGCGTCTGGAAAGAAGTCGTCGTTCGTGAAGTAGTCGTCGGTCTCCGTGGTGACGATGATGCCAGTAGTCGCACGGTAGCGCTCCCCCCAAAAACTTATCGCCCTTCTCCCGTACAGGATCCCAAGAGACGGGGTTTCGGAGGCCTATTGTCCCGTTCCACGGTACACGCCGCGACACGGGATGGAGATGTCCTGATCGATGGCGCAGTGCTCGAGAAACTGGAGGCAGAGGTGTGGTTGTGTTGTGTTTCTACGGAGAGGATCGACCTCTATTATATAGGCGCAATAATTTCCCACTGGTGCAAAAATGAATAGCCGGCAGCCGAAACTGAACAGCTATCCACTCACGCGCAGTAATTTCCCACTAGCGCAAGGCAGCCGAAGCTGAACAGCTATCCACTCACGTGCAGTAATTTTCCACTAGTGCAAAAAACGTTTTAGCTTCGCAACATAGGTCCTAGCTCGGCCCGCAGCCCGCGGCGTGCACGCGTCGTGACGAGGCGGGCGGCTGAGGAGGAGCGCGCGTGTAGTCCTCTACTTCTTATGCGCATACACCAAGTGGAAATGCGTCTCTTATAAATAGGTAAAACTTCCACCCAACTAGCAATGTGGGACTATACATTTGTCCCACCTCTTGCCATACACGAATGTGTTTCATGGTCCTCTAGGATTTTCAGGAATTTTGTGGAGGACTAAAATAGGCTGGGCTATATTGGGCCAATCGTCGTTAGAGGTGACCACCTCTTCACAGGCTCACGTGGCAGAAGATCATAATATACACAGGAATTCTTGACAAGTTCAAGAGCGATGCCGAGATTGTCGCCATTATTGGCTACCAGGTACTTACCCGGTAGAAATCCTTTGATACACAAGAGAAAGTTGTAGACTTGTAGTGCATATATACACCTGACTCGTTATATTTTTCATACGAAATTAGAGAAAAATATGACAGTAGTACTAACATTACTAACAGATGGTAGCATATACATGTAAATGTAGTATTCATTATATTTTATCTTTATAGATCAAATAGAACAGTATATATTATGTACTGCATGTGTGTGTTTTTCTTTTGATACACCTAAAACCCTAAAATATGTGAGGGTGTAGATAGTTCAGTACAAGCATATCGTGCTTAGAAAAAACACTCATATGTTCTTTAATAATAAATTCTTGGGTACATCACGTACTCGGTGTAGAGGTGGATGCTCTCTGCTGACAATGTGTTTTTTCTTTTAATTGTACACTTAGGTCGCGTTCGTCGTTGCAAGGCACACATAAGAGATGATCAGTAACTGGTTTCCACTAAAATTGTTGATACATAGGTAATTAATATAGTACCCATACACTCTCTTGCATGCATAGATGCGAATATGCAAAGTATATTTCTTAACTAAGTAGTAACATCAACGCCACGTATTCATAAAATTTGGTATGGCATTAATGTGGAGAGAGATGGTGGTGGTAACATAGCTAGTTTCCATCACATCACATATTTCAATGCACTATGTGTCTATAACATAATAAATGCTTGTTTGCATGACATCACATGTATGTTACTCCCCACTATGGAGGTAGTAACATAGACTAGTAACAACATCATGTTACTACTCTTAGTTACTCCCCACTATGAGCAGTATGTTACGATGATGCATGCAAAAAACCGAGGCCGGTCATATTGGTATGATACTCTTTGATGTTGCTGGTTTCGACCCACACATAGTCCCATTGGTTCTAGACAAGGCTGCAAGGATGGAATGAGTTTCAACATTGCCAAAATGTATAGACAACCTCATTAATGAGCATGCAAGACATAAAGATTACTATTTGATTCATGCAGGCATTACAACAAGATACATAGACCGTTATCCAACTGCATCTATGACTAAAAATCCACCCTTCTAATATCATCCGAACAAACGTTGGGTATTAAGTTGCAAGCAACGGATAATCGCAGTAAGCAAAGTGTGTAATGTAAACAATAACATCATCCTTAGACAAAACAATGTTGTTTTCTCCCTAATGGAAATAGCACATCCTCCATCCGTCACGTTTCTGTCACTCGAGCATAGATGAAAAGGAGGCATGAACCCACTATCGAGCATAAATACTCCCTCTTGGAGTTACTAGCAACTACTTGGTCAGAGCATCTACTAACAACGGAGAGCATGCAAGATCATAAATAACATAAGAATGAAGATAACATGATAGATTGATAATCAGAAGACATAGCATTCAACATTCATCAGATCCCAGCAAACACAACATGTAGCATTACATAAAGATGATCTTGATCATATTAGGCAGCTCACAAGATCTAAACATGAGGCACAAAGTGGAGAATACAACCATCTAGCTACTGTTATGGACCCGTAGTCCAGGGATGAACTACTCACGGATCACTTCGGAGGAGGGCATGGTGGTGTAGACCCCTTCGGTGATGATTTCCCCCTCCGGCAGGGTGTCGGGGAGAGCTCCAGAACCCTCCCGATCTCGGGATGACGGTGACGGCGGCCTCGGGTGTTTCTCGGGTAAAAGTGGGATATTTTTAGGGTTTACACCTCGGGGAATAAATAGGCGAAAGGGCAAAGGCGGTGGAGGCTCAGGGGCCCCACACCACCCCTGGCGCGACCAAGGGGGGCCGCGCCACCCTATGGTGTGGGCCCCCTGAGCCCCCCCCCCCTCCGGGTCTCTTCAGGTCTCCGTGGAACCTCCGAGATTTCTAAGACTTCCGGGCTTCAAATTTTCCAATTCCGGGAATATTTCCAGAACAACTTTTCTGAAACTAAAAATAGCAGAAAACAAGGAACTGGCTCTGTGGCATCTTGTCAACAGGTTAGTCCGGAAAATCGATAAAAATGACATAAAGTGTATAGTAAACATGTGGGAAACAATAAGAAAACAACATGGAACATAAAAAATTAAGGATATGTTTATGACATATCACATTACAATAAGATGATCTCGATCATGTGAGGCAACTCACGAGATCCAAACATGAGGCATAAAGAGGAGAGGACAACCATCTAGCTACGGCTATGGACCCGTAGTCTAAGGATGAACTACTCACGCATTACTCCAGAGGTGGGCATGGTGGTGTAGAGCCCTCCGGTGATGATTTTCTCTCCCGACAGGGTGCCAGGGAGAACTCCGGAACCCTCCCGATCTCGGGTTGACGATGACGGCGGCCTCGGGTATTTTTTGGGTAAAAGTGGTATATATTTAGGGTTCACGCATCGGGGGGATTATATAGGCGAAAGGGCGATGGCGGTGGGTGCCCGAGGGGCCCACACCACCCCCAGGCGCGGCTAGGGGGCTCGCCGCCCTATGGTGTGCCCCCCCTCCGGGCCTCTTCGGGACTCCGTGGAACCTTCAGGAATTCTAAGACTTCCAGGCTTTGAACTTTCCAGTTCCGAGAATATTTCCATAACAACTATTCTGAAACTAAAAACATCAGAAAACATGAACTGGCTCTGTGGCATCTTGTCAATAGGTTAGTCCCGGGAAAATCGATAAAAATGACATAAAGTGTAAGGAAAACATGTAGCATATGGCATGAAAAAAACATGGAACATCGGAAATTGAGGATACATTTATGATGTGTCAGCAGCTAAAACATCAATTCAGATGCCACATTCCTCTATTCGAAGGGGAAGAACAAACAATTCCTGAAGATGAATATCTATCAGAACAGATAACTAAAGCTTTTTTAAATTCTGACTAAATGCAACAAGAACCAACTCCTATCGATATAGAACCCCATGAAGAAAAACAAGATTGTCAAGGTGTACCAAAAGACCAAAATCCTCATGCCACAACAATTATTTTTCCGACCCGGAAGTGATCAATAGGTTCATGCATTTGAATGTTCCATCTAATAGCTCTCTACAGGTTTGTGTTCATTTTCTCTTTATTTTGTTTTTTACAGCACAAACAATTTTGTATTATCACCTTTCTGGATTTGTCTTTAAAAATAAATTTTACGACAAAATATGTGTGAGAATTTACATTTCTTATTTTTTCCTCAGGAGTTAGTTACTTAAAGAGAAGCTATCAGTGAGGCATGCTTTGGTATTGAAGAAGGATTGCAACGGTTTATCAGGAAATTGTCAGAGATGTCGAAAGGGAAGAAAAGGAAAAGGAAAAGCATGCCCAGAAATATGTCCATCAAGAGACGCAGAAAGAAGTTAAGAACTAAAGAAACCACAAGAGGCAGCCCTCATGCTGAATACTATGGTGATTCAGATAAAGATTTTGTGCTCGAAGACGAAGAAGAGCAAAATACCCAAACAACAGTTTATCCGGTGGATGAGAGCTTGGACCTTAGTGATCTTCATGGGGAAGGATCAACAAAGTGTGAAGATTATATTTTACAACATCGACTGAAGAAAACAATCAAAGGAACAGCATCAGAAGACCACCTATCACAGAACATTCAGTACCAAGGAGAGTTTTTTCTCATTAGAATGAACCAATAGGCGAGTTGAATCAGAACCAGCAAAATATGAGAAAGTAGAAGAAGTTGCAGTTAAATTTAGCAGCATCGAATTGGACGTCATAAAAAACCATGCACCAGCATATGTAAAAAAAAACACAGCATGACAACGAGAATGTGGGTTCTGATGGCACGGTGCGAGGTACTCAAACCAACATCAGTGTGCAAAAAGGAGACATCCATACATTGAGAAAAACAGTGAGTTCTCGAGACCATCACGTTGTAGTCCATCTGCCAGAAGAAACAGAGCTTTGTGCTAGAAATTCAGTAGTGGCCAACAAATCTGAAATCGAGGTCTGCAATGAACCTGACCAGGAAAATAACATGCAGATTTTTGTCCCCGAGAAGTATGTTGAAGCAATTATGAAGTTGGATAGAGAAGCATGCCAACCCAACCTATATGAAGCGAAGGATAGTACCGAGCCTAAACATAAAAGCCATACTGGTGGCATAAAAAATTTATTGCATCAGGAAAACAGCTCAATAAAGTATGAAAGATTGATCGAAAACCTGCAGGATTTTGTTCGAGTAGAACCTGCTAGGTAATGTAAACTGCAGAAAAATATGATCAAGCTGGAAGCACCGGAGATGTCATTGGCTGCTCTTGGCAGATCTAAAACAGTTGTGCACAATGCATTTGTTCCCAATAAAATGTCGGAGCCTTCAGTTCAAGGACTACCAAGCTTCATTAACCAATGTTCAAGAGTGTGACGCCCCGAGATCGGGCACTATGCAGATTTCAGCATTCCCGCCAAAATCCACATAATAACCGATTCCAGGTTGCCACTTGTGATAACATTACAACAGTTCACGAATATCCCGCAACAACAACAGAGGAGGTATATACAAGACGACTCAAACGAGCCAAGGATACAACTGATACAATACAAAGATCCAAATAACAGCGGAAGAAACAACATAGCGTCCGACTACGGACAAGATACAAATTGGACTAAGAGTCCTGAAGATAACCGATGGCGTCCAATCCCTGCCCAGGCCAAGCCGGAGGGATTCCCAAGCTAACATCGTCAGACTTCAAACCTGTTGACTGCAATGTGGAATATGCAGCCACGAAATGGATTCGTGGGTCAGTACGGTTAAGTACTGGCAAGTGGATAACCCATACTCACAAGATACCAGCGTAACCAATCATCACAAGATACAAATACTTTGGGTACAACGGAAGGAAGGGATTATTGCAAAGAAGCGGCAGCGGGCAGCAATAACAACTAAAGAGACGCGCTACAACTTCCGGCTAAAAGAAAGGGATAAGATAGCGTATCAGAACCAACTACAACTACTCACCAAACAATACCCATCCAATGTTACCCCCTACTAAGGAAGCAACCCAAGGAAACTCACACGGTTGATTAAGGTGACATTCATTTTTATGGTGGAGGTAATCTATATTACTAGTCAAGTTATCATTGTTAAGTGTAAGTTGTCTGAGTACTTGTTAGCCAGCACTTTCACCAAGTCATCCATAACCGCGGACAACACGCCTTCTCGAGAAGATTAACCCTGCAGGGATGCACCAATTTGGCCGTACACGTAAGAATGACCCGCCAGATGGAAAGGCCCTTCCACCAAGCGAGGCACTCAACACAACCCAACTCTTCTTCGCATCAAGCCCAAAGAACCCCGTGCAATTGAGCGCACGACTAATCAAGCCCCACGAAGAAAAGGGACCCTCATAGCACTCTAAGAACGTGTCTCCCTAAATGCCGACTACAAAAGTTTCACCCTGGCGCCAAGGGTTCGCACCTGCATATGCATGCGAAAAATGGAAAACCCGAACTAAATGAGGCGATTTGGACGAGATGCGAATCGAATCAAAGTTGCGGGGGGCGCCCATACTCGCTTTCCACATGCGGTTAGCGCGCTCATCATGGATCGGAGGACAAGACCCTTTTCCTAATTAAGGTCGACACTAGCAGGCCTCAAAACCACGCCGGGCCTCCTGCCGGTGCCTTATCATCAAATTGTTATTACCCCAAACATTAACATGTTGTTGATTAAGTTGAAACCCAACTATCAAACTAAACAGGGGATAAGACGGACAACAAGACTTGAGCGCAAACAACACTAAGCATGCAACTACGACACGAGGGCCAACGGGGTAAACAAACAACAGGTAATAGGAAGTGGAAGGAAGGCTATATCATGGTTGCAAGGTAAACATATGATAGGATCGAGACACAAGCATCGAATCATAAGGCTAGCATAAAGACAACGGAAAGAATTGGTAACAAGTGAGGAAAGGCAACATAGGTAGCAAGTGAGTATACTTGCCTGAGATCCAGCAAGTAGAGGTACATCCGCAGAACTTGTCGTTGCTCACATCATCTCAACGTCCTATCCGCGAAGAAGCAACGAACTAGAACAAACACCGGATGCAACAATTACTACTACGGAAAAAGATCCAGCATGATCCTATTTTATATGCATGACAATTAATTGGTGCATCAAAGTAAGCCAGTTGACATGGTAAACATATTTAAATGGGTCCATATGCAATTTGGATTGCATATGGAAAAGCCCATGAATTAATGTTGAATTAAATGATCTACAAATAACCATCATGTGAAAGTTGATTAGAATGATGCATGGATGATGAAAACAATAAGGAAACAACAATAGCTTCAGTATGATATGTTGTTTACCAAGTTTGGAATTTTATTTGTTAAGTTATGAACTTTGGTATTTTAAATGATTTAAACAAACATTTGTTGTTTTCACCAACTTTAAATGTTCAAAACAGATAACAAAACTTATATTTGGAAAGAACACAAAATTTTAGATGGAATACATATTTCATTTGTTGAATTTGGATTTTAGATGAGCAAGTTATTAAATTGACAATTTTAAATGCATAAATCAAGAAATAGTTGTTTTCAGCAATTTAATTTATTCAAAATAGAAAACAAAGTTTATATTTGCAAAGTTCATGAAAAATGGGATGGAAAACATATTTTATATGTTCAAAAAGAATTTAGTTTGACCAAGTTAGCAATTTTAAATGATTTAAACAAGATTTAAATTATTTAACCAATTTTGATTATTCAAAACAGGAAACAAAGTTTATATTTGGAAAGCTTGTTCAATTTTGCATGGAAAACATATTTTACATGTGCCATTTGAATTAAATTTGCAATAGTTATGAATTTAATCAAATTCAAAAGAGTTGTTTGAATTTGAATTTTTGAAACCATTTGAAATGTTCAAAACAGTATACAAATGGTTTAAACATGTAGAGAATTTAATTTAGTATGGAAAACATATTTTATATGTTGAAATTGGAGTTTAAATGAATTTATTAGGTGCATTTGAATGTCAGGGACCTGATTGTGATTTTACAGGGACCTTTGCGTGGAAGAAAAGAATAGCAGAGAAGCCCCTGGGCTTTTCTACTCAACGCAGCACCACACCGTGACACTGACCGGTGGGAACCAGCGCCACCTGGCGCTGACAAGGCGCGCGTGGGGCTGTGGTGGCACTCACGGTCAATGACCAGTGGGTCCCGGCCCGCGCGCGAAAAGCTGAAAAAAGTGGCCTTTTATCCGGCCGGAGGGGGGATCGAACCCGCGTCTCAGTCGCGCGCGGATGGAACCCCACCACTGCGGTGCGCTGCGTTGCTTGTTCAGATACAGGCGCGGCTGGTTTTCAGCTAAAAGGCAGGGCCTTTGCCAACCTGACGAAACTGAACCTGGGTTCAGTTTGACGACGACGGCGAAACTGCAGCGGTCGCTGCTGATCCTCACCGTGTACGCGAGCTCGACTGGGCAGTAGGAAACTGGACGTGCTGCTGCAAGAACTGAAAGTGGAGGGTTGCGTGTGTAAGCTGTAGATGCAGGGAGCTACAAGAGCAGCAGTTCACGCACAGTAGTACGTAGGCAAGGCTGCAAGCTCGCGCTCATGGCGGACGGGAACAAACGGATGTTGGCGCAACATACAGGATGCAATCGTGCTAGGAATCGGCAGTAACAGGAAGGTGGGCTCACCAGGAGGGTCTCGGAGGCGAGGACGGAGGGTCGTGGACGTGGAGAATACGGAGATGGCGACGACGATCGCTGCGCGCCCGGGAGGAAGACATGCACGGCGGGGACAGCCCGGGGCATCTCCGGCCCCGATTCCCGGCGAGGACGAAGAGGGTGGTGCCACCTTTCCGTTCCCGAGAAGAAGGTACCGCGAAGGCAAGCGCAGCCACGACGCCATGGGCGGCAATTGTCGTCCACAAAGGAGTGACAGAAATTCAGATACAGTGGAGGAAGGAGGGGAAGGGAGAAGGTGGCGGCGCGAGGGAGGAAGGAGAGAGGAGGGAGGCTAGGGTTGCAAGGGGAGGCGCCGGGGTAGGTAGATATGGAGGGGAAGGAGCAGGTGCGGGGGGTGAGCTCGCTTTCCCACCCTCTGCTTTCGTCACCTGTACGGACAGAGGAAGGAGGAGGTGTAGCGGGCCAGAACAGAGAGGGAGGTGGGCTGGCCGGCCCAAGTGGCTGGCCTGGCCTGCCTTCCCCAAAAGCAATTTTTTTTTGTTAATTGTGTTATTTTCCTCCTTATTTAAATATCAGAAGAATAGAAGAAACTTTGTAAAATATTTTTATACAATATAATTTCAAATAGTTTGATATTAAAATAGAGGCTATTCATATGGCTATTAAACATTTGGCAAACAACATAAACATTTGATTCTTAAATTTTAAATTTTAAATTTAGGGCTTATAGAAAATATTTTTATGATGCAACAAACAAACAAAAAATGCAATGCAATGCATGATGACCTGATGATGCAAAAAGAAAACAAACCATTCTAATTGGGGAAAATCCCCGGGAGTTACAAAGAGAAGAGCTTGACAAGCTGGTGGCTGACATGATAACAGGTCATGTGGCTAACCGAAGCAATCCTTCTTCTGCGACCAACAAAACAGTACAAATTACTGAAATTCCTGAGAGCCCAGCAAAAGTTGTGACATCCCCTAGGAAATATAAAACTAGATCAGTCTCTCGCAAAGAAAATGATCCAAGACAAACTCCAGGACTACCAGCAAGCCCAACCTCAACACCTGCAAAGTCCAAAAAGTCAAGCATTTCCCCGGCATCGTTGCAAGTTACGCCTATCAGGTTGACAAGATCAGCACCATTGAAGCTCATTCAGGATCAAGACATCACGATAGCGATTTCGAAAACAACAACACCCACGGTCCCCAACTCTGCAGCAGATGACTCAATGAATGGGAAACTTGAGTTTGATAGCAGTGCTTCTGACAGGCGTCATGAACTTTTAGACGTGCACCTGATCCACCATATTTTGACTTGGGTCTAGAATCACAAACAAAACCAAGGATTGTCCTGAGTGACGGCACTACAAGATCTCTTACATCCGCAGATACTGATGAGCAAGTAAATGCTGAGGACAAGGGTTGTACAGTTGAAGAAGTTGATAAATCAACAAGCAAGGAGAAGACGATGGAGGGGACAACAGAGTACAACAAATCCAACAGCAAGTCTGACCCAGCAGATGCAAGCATAACTCCAGTCGCCAATGAATATCAAAAGAGGATTCTCCGGAATGCAAAGTTCCAAAGGTCTCCTTACATCGACTACGAGACAAACGAAACTTCAATGTCTCAAAGTCTGTCATTGAGCTTTACAACCTGTTTTGCAAACATGGAAGGAAAACAAAGTCAGAAACGAGCGATGAGAATGTCATTGACGTGGGAACTTTTTTTTGTGAATTTAGCTGACCTTGTTGATTCACTTTCTCCAGGCAAGAAACTAGTGAACACTGTGTGTGAAATTGGTATCCATGTGATAAATGCAGAGAACCATAACAAGAAGAAAGTCATCTTGCCACTACGCATCTCTGTAAGAACCACACCACTGTTTTTATGCCAAATTGACTACTCTATCTAGTATTGTCAATTTTTCCCTTTGTTTTGGTTGTACTGACTTTTTGTTGTTTTCTGTTTTTGTTTCTGTAAAATACAGAAATACTTTATAGAATGTAGCTTCAGTCTGAAGGAACTCAAGGTGATTTTTGCTCTTAGTGCGACAAATAGACTTGATCACAAAGAACTGGTTAGTACACGAGAAAAAAATGCATTTTGTACCGCTCACTATGTACTAGTTTTATTTTCATTGTGTTATGTTCCATGTTAATCTGTCTTTACTTGCATCTATTAATGAAACACTTTTTTTTTGCACTAAACATATTTGTTTCTCAACTCAGCAATGTTGGAGTGGAACCAACGATGTCAACCCTAGAATTACTTCCTAGTAAACTTGAATGTCAAAGCGGCAAGATTTGAAATTTTCGATTCCATAACAAAAAAAAATGGGGATTCGATAATGATGGATGCATGCCACCTTTTGATTGCGTCAATTAAAAAAATGTGGTTGAAAGGACACAAGTCTTCAAGCATTGACATATCACAGTTTCCAATAGTAGTCATTCCTAGCCCGAGACAAACAAATGGGTAAGTTCTAGTTACGAGTGTTCCTAGTTCACTTTTCAACTTTTCATTTTTTAGTTTTACACCTGGTTTAATGTGCTCACATGTGTGTTTTAGCTATGACTGCGGGTTTTTCATGCTTAAGAACCTCGAAGAATGGCATGACAGAAGGCTCCCATGGTACGACCAAGACGACTTACCAAACATAAGTAAGCTCTATAACGACAAGTGGATCCGTTTCGACGAAAACAAAGCAACTTGGCAACTAATTGTTTAGGTAAACTGCACAAAACATATTATCATTCCTGTTTTTTACATTTTCTGAAAATCTTGGCTTAGTACCGCACAAACATCGTATTAAGAGTGACAACGATGTGATGTTCTTACATCCAAAAACATAGACATAAAATAAGAGCTTTACACAAATAAACACCCACGCTCTACAACCATAGGTTCAGTTTCATATATTTTTCAATACAACAAGTAGCTTCAATATCTGTCTTAAATTTTACATTGTGATCACTGAAAAAGGGACATTAGGAATGGAAACTTCTCTGGATTTGCCAAACGCAGTGGACAATTTATAGCATCATGATCGGTAACTTCGCACACTCTGCACACTGTTGGATGTGGCTGTTGGAGATGCAATCCGCACTTCTTCCTCTTCTGGCCAGGACTCCCTCTAGCACTAGTGTATGGAGGTTCCCTTGCAATAAAGTTTTTAGCAAGGGGATCATTCTCATTCATCCTATCTTTTCCATCCACATTGCTTTTTGTGCTAGGACAAGCTACATCTTTAGCCTTTTTTCCTTTTAAAGCATCAGCGACAACTTTCTTCATGTCAACTAATTCTAGTTCCAGATTTCTCTTGTGCTTGTATGCCACATCTTTTGTTTTGTCTGATGCAGCAGCTGCTATCGCTATTTTAGAGAATTCCGAGCATATGTTTCCATAGCGCACCATCCTCGTATCTTTCCTCGACAACTTTCCACTACGCACTTGTTGAGGATCATTTGCTAGCGTCAATATCAGGGGGTGGTATGGACCACATTTCGAGGATATAATGCTCTGGAATGTACCTAACAAGACCCAAATGTGACATTACTTTCATGGCGTGACAGCACAAAAATCCATCTTTACTGAATTTGTAGCACTGCAGTTGTAAACCTCGTTTTCTAAATCAACTGAACCCATGTATGGCCTTCTGCCATAACCCCAAACAGGCCCTTGTATTGGAAAAACTTCATACACTCCACCTCCAATATCTCGAATGTTGTAGGATGTAATTTTGCGCAACTCAACCTGAAATTGGCTATAGATTGGCAGGGTGTATGTTTGCAGCATTTGTTGCTCCATTGGATAATCATACCACACTCTAACAGTCCTGTCTTCACCCACAAACTCATGCGCATCTTCAGCAACATCAATTTTTTCCTGCAACTTCATGTATTGCTTAAAGAACCTGAGAAGGTTGTCACGAGGATTAACGTACTTCTTCAAAACAACATTAAACCCCTCGCTTCGAGCAGTAGTTTGCAGGAAGGGGAAGAACCTATCCTTGAAATATGCTGAGACAAATACTTCCCTTAGAGCATAGACGTCTTCGAAAACTTTCTGGTCTGACACTCCATGCTTCGGAACCATCTAAGCCCAATTCATCTCAATCTCCTCAGGTGTAAGACTGAACTTCACTGAAATCAAGACGCAACTTTTCTTTTTTTTCTACCAACGGACCAACATTTTCTTGAACTTTTTGCATGATATGACATCGACAATTTCTATGAACTGTCATTATGAAAACCATATCAATGGCAGTCCTCATAGCTTCATCCTGGTCAGTTATAATGTTCAAAGGTTGCACCCCACCCATAGCTGTTAAGATTTGTTCGAACAACCAAACAAAATTGTTTATTTTCTCATTTCTTATGAAGCCAAAGCCAACTTAAATGGACTGGCCATATCTGTTGATTCCAATAAATGGGGGCGCATGGCATGTTGTACATGTTTGTCCTATAGGTAGTATCAAAAGTTATGCCATCATTGTACATTTTGTACACCTCCCTAGCTGACCCATTAACCCAGAATACCATCTCAACTCTACTTAGAGCATCAAGTTTGAACTTGTAGTAGAAGTTAGGATCGTCTTTGTTTAACTCTTCAAAGTAATCGAGTAGCTGAGGGACATCTTTGAACCTATCTTCTTCACCGAGCTTGGCAGTATAGTTATTGATCTTCTTACTATCATAAGAAAGATTTTGCATGCCCCCGTATAACTCAGCCATTATCTGAAGAATCCTGCCAGAGCTAAGGTTCACATCATGCAACGGCTCAATGAATTTTCTCTCTTCCCTGGGAATTTTCTTGTGAGACCTGAGATATTTCTTCAATTGATTTTTTTTATAAGCTCATGTGTATGCTCCTCAACAAACTGCGTAACTACCCATTTTGCACCCACTCGCTTGACTCGAATCTTTGATTTGTAATCAGTTAGTTTAGTAAAAGTATGAGTTCTCTATTTTACAAGAGTTTGTTCTTGTTCAACAGGTTTTCCAGCCTTATTGCAAACATACACAACCTTGTCCTTTTCCTTGTCAATAGCCGAGTTCCTGGATGAGAAGATCTTCACTGAAAATCCAACAAATTTTGCATACATGTTGTAGTGACGTTGAGCATCCTCATGAGATTCAAATCTGATGCCAAGGAAAGGTGTTTTGGAACAAAACCCTCAACCCCTTCAGGTGTTGACTAAACTTCTTCGTTACTGCCACTGCCCTCGGTTGAAAGAGTCACTCCTGTAGCTGTGTGTGACCCAGCCGTAGGTTCAATTCCAGAATTTACATTTATACCATCTTCACTAGCATGACCACTAGTAGAAGCACCCACAGTTCCATGCCCACCTGTCAAAGTTTTCATATTTGCATGGCCAGTACAAGAAGCACCAAAATCCTGATAACCTACATCATTATCTTGGTCTAAAGGCTGGTTCAGGCGATACCACCAAACCAATCCATCTTGGATGAAACTACAAAAGAGAAAACTACACATTCAAAATCTTCTTGTTTTTTGACAGTTTAAGAATTTTTGGGTAGATGTAAACATGGACAGATGAAAACAATTTAATTGCAACGAATAGTAATTCCACAAATATAAAGTTTTTATTTTCTAGTTTTACATTTCATTTTTACTGTACTTTTTTTTCCAAGAAACACAACGACACACCCACATATATTTTACATCTGTTCTTCATGGTCACACACACGATTAAATTATTCAATCCTGACATTTTATTGGTTTTTGTTGCGGTCTACAAACAGTACAATCAATCCAAGTAGTTGCTGGAATGTAAATCAAGCAGTTTTCGGTTCTACTACTGCATTTGACATTTTTCTTTATCTTCACTGCATTTTTTACATCAGCTAATGAATCAACTTTTTTCTGCATTTTTTTGTCTTTACTGCATTTTTACACCAGCTAATAAAAATGAAAATCTATACAAGTGTCAATTGTAAAACTGTCAAATGTAAACTGACAAATGTAAATCTATACAAGTGTCAAATGGAGCATTTGGCACATGAAAATTCCAGGAAAAAAACAACTGTCAAAGTGTAAAACCGATGACACTTGTATAACTGACAAATGTAAAACTGACAAAATGTAAATTTGCAAAACAATGTTATCTATAGCATAGCAAAATTCAGTGTCCTTGTTAGTTTCATGTTAGTTCCAAAAAAAATACATCTACACAACTGACATATCAGGTTCTTCACATGTTTGTTTCACATATAACAGTGCCTCACAAGGCTTTGTTGGGCTTAGCAAAATACAATGCCCCTCTTTTTTACCTATTCTATTAACTGCATAGTTTTTACAACTACAGAATTAACAGATCAGACTCTTCATCTTTTTGTTATATAGTTTTTTTTACAACGGAAAAATACAGTGGATCACGGGGGCAGAGAAAAAACGAACTGATTGTTGATTTTTACATTGCAGGCAACTTGTCACGGTAGAGGTTTCTCACAAAGCAGCAAAAGATCTGAACGGGGAGTAAAAGTCACTCCATCTTATTCATGTACCCGATCCACGAGTCTACAGAACTTGTTGTTGCCACCGATGTAAAATTGATCTTTCAGTGTCCCATGTAAATTTCAGGAACCCCGTGCGAGGGTGGGGGTCCTTCTTCTTTTTGGTTCTGAATTCGGGATGTAAAACTGATCTAGATCTAGAGCATGCCCATGGCCGAGCTTCTTGCTAGAGAAGAAACGGGGAAGGAGAAAGAGACGACAGTTTTTTCTGCTGTCGTGTTTTTCGCTGCTTTTCTCGTGGTGGTTTTGCTGGTTGGGGGGACCGGTCTCCGTGTAGTAGGTGGGATGAGGTCCCGATTCTATTTTTTACATCCCATGCCCTAGTATCCGTTTCCGCGCGTGTCGGTTGTGCCTTTCCTCGCGACGTCGGAAAGTTCCGACCTACCTCGGTTTAAGACAGAACGAGGCCAACCTCAAAATAGACGCGTGTCCTTTAACGTTTCCTATACAATATGTATTCATTTGTATCTTGCACCACTAAACACTAAAGTTTAAAACCATGCGGATGGAGTGTGTTCTTAAAAAAAATGCAGAGATATGTATATCTGCAAATTTCCTATTCTAGTCAGCATTGCTCCCGGATCCCGATCCGATCCGCAATTTAAAAAATAAACAAATCACTCCCGCAAACTCCACCCGGCACCCAGCGAGTAGCGACGGCGGCCGCCCGCACGCCACGGCCACCCCTGCTGCCAGCGCCTCGTTCAGCCCGCCGCCGCGTCCCGCACGACCTCCGCCGTGCTCCTTCGCCCGAGCCATACCTTGTCCCGGCTAGGATCGTCCGACGGCGGCCGGAGCCGAGCGAGGGAAAGAAGGTGCGGGGCGGCCAGCGACCTCGTCCCCTGCCGGCAGCTACGACCGGTTCTAGGTCAGGTCACTCTTCTCCTTCCTCTCTTTTCCGTTCCTTTACTTGCAGACAACCCTAGATTGATTCTTCCTTATTTTCGTGCAGATAACCCAGTTATTGGTAGATAATTTTCCATTTGATTTGGCTGTCCATTGGGTAAGTCTCCATTTAAGAGCTGTGCAGTGCTACTGTATTAAGGGGGAAAAAAATACTCCTACATGGTGAACTCTAAGGCAGATGCATCGTTTATCAATGTGCAGGAGAAAGAAATATAGGGAAATCTGGTGACGCGCACAAGGAAAAGGGGTGATTTAATCGATTAGATTCCAGTGTAAGGTGAGGTAGTCTGTCCAAGGCACACAAGTAATATTGGTCAGTTGACTGATTAGCACATCTCCTTCCTTGTCGACACCGGGACCGGCACCTCCACTGGACGACAAGAATCTCCTCCAGGAGATCCTTCTCCGCCTCCCTCCAGAGCCATCCTCACTCCCACGCGCGTCCCTCGTCTGCAAGCGCTGGCACCGCATCCTCTCCGATCCTCGATTCCTCAGCGGCTTTCGCAAACATCACAAGAAACCTCCTCTGCTTGGCTTCTTCTCCAGGCATATATGTGGCACAAACACCCTCTACACTCCCCTGCTGGACTCGCCCGACCGCATCCCCGCTGCCCGTTTCTCCATGAAGATCGACTTGGAATGGGACTTCATGGGATGCCGCCACGGCCTTGCTGTCCAGATTAGCAAGTATCGACGCGCAGTCATCATTTGGGACCCCCTTACCGGCAAACAGCAGCGCGTGTACTTTCCACCGGGGTTCCACTTCCGCGGTGACCAAGATAACTTCACCATGAGCACCGCGGTGCTCCGATCCGCTGACGACAATCGTCCGCACGAGCACGATGATCACCACCTCAGCCCATTCAAACTGGTATTAGCATGCCATGATTATGAGCTCGCAAAGGCATTCGCTTGTACCTACAAATCAGAGTCTGGTGCATGGGAAGATGTTATATCCACGACTACTACAAATTTTATTCTTGTGGAAAGACCTAGCATCCTGGTTGGGAATGCACTTTGCTGGTTGCTAGCTGGAGGTGACATCCTTGAGTTTGACTTGGAGAGGCTGACCCTTGTCGTGATCGAGAAGCCTGCAGATGCCCATGTTGTTTATCCTTATCTCGATGTGGACTGGCCCTTTCAAATATTACGAGGAGGGAATAATGGCATTGGGCTCGCCTGTTTGTCTTTTGGAGGACGGATCATTCATTTATGGGAGAGGAATTCTAATTGTGATGGTGTTGTCTCATGGGTTCGAAAGAAACCCATTGAATTGGCCCAGTTCTTTGCGAACCCGCTATTGGAGAAACAAATAGCCCTAATTCCAGGCTATGACGAGGACACAAATGTGATATTTTTGTCTTCAAAGTTTGACAACTTCATGCTCCAGCTTGACTTGATGCAGTTTAAATGTATTGGTAGAAGAAAAAACAAGGAACCAAGAACCTTTTATCCATATACAGATTTCTTTACTGCAGGTAATACCTCGTCACCTGCATTGTGCGTGTTACTCAATTGGATTAGTTCTTATGCTTAGATTCGTTTGAATTACTTATGGTACATGTTTTGTGTAATATCATTTGTTTGCTCAATGGTTTACAAGATATTTACGAATAGATTGAGTTTATTTCTTTGTCGGAATGGTGGTGTTATGAAATGTAAGTCAAGGGGGTCCCAATTCCATTTGTTTGCCAAAAACCAAAATGGCAACTTTAACTAAATGGTTTATTGCTGAAGTACACTAAATCTAGAGTTCTTTCTGCATGTGCATAACTATATGCTGCAAAAGAATACTATCATCTATTTTTGTATTGATCTAATGTGTGAAATAATTATTTGATTGGCACATTTGAAAATTTAAAGCTTGTTATGTTCATTGTATATTTTCTTCTGAAGCAGTTATTTGATTGGCCTGTGTAGTAGTGTTTGTCTCAGGTTTTCTTGATAACAATCATAAATCGTCAATTGTACTTCTTAATGTCCATTTTTCCACAGAACTTTATCAACTTCCTCATATTTTGTTTTGACCCATTTGACATAAGTTGAATAAATTTCTTCAGAATGTCTTTAGACAACTATATCTTCTCTGAACATCTAAAATACCATTAGTCCATAAATGTCCTTGGTTACATGGTAATTGATTGTTATCGGTCTTCATTGCACCTGGCAATATATGTCGCTTCATTTACATACTCCTACCCTTGTCATAAAATAGTAGTATGTTCCCCTTCAAGTTACATCGTATATAGGGTATATGGCGGCATGCACATGTCTTTCCTACTGATTCATCTGGTTTAATGGAATTTGTTTTGAGTGCAGTCAAGCGCCATCCTGGATGTTATGGTGGAGCTGAAAATGTGCAACTCATGAGATCTGCTAATGTGTGTTTGTTGAAGAGGTGATGTAATTCAACTTTTTATGTGTATATATTTTTTGTTTGGTTATTGAATTAATAAGATGACGCGTGATCTCTTGTTTGAGATCTCCACAACATGAATTTTATAAATTTGTAATTCGCTAGCTACTTCATGCATTCCAGAAAAGTATGACTATGACTTAGCTAGGAATTTTTCTCTACTTTGTACCCCATGAGCTACTTATATGCATTTGATATGTGAAACAATCGCGAATGACTTAGACAAATTAGGAAAGTATTTGCCTCTGATGGAGGCATTGAGGCAATGATCTTATAGTTAAAACTGCGAGCATATGTACTTGTGCAGCAGAAAATCTTGAGTGCATGTCAACAATTGGGGATTGGGAATACTTCCTTAGATTTGAAGCCATTGAACCATGACCCTGAAGCTAATATACTCTCAGGTCGTTAATTCTTAATGATTTTGGGATATTGTTGTGCGATGGAATGGATTTTCTATGTATTTATGCTAAGGATAATGTCTACCTCATGGATTTCACCTATTATTATAATTTATGCTGTCATCCATGTTTTATGACATATATGACACTTCTGTGGCCAATCTAGTGCAAAACATGTAGGGTAGCGGTGTCATCCGTTTTATCCTCTTCTGTGGCCAATCTGTAAGTTTTAGTGGGACTATAAATAAGTCGGTCTGGGCTATCAATGCATTTAATATATGACTTG
The DNA here is from genome assembly GCA_028641055.1 of Alopecurus myosuroides. Lineage (NCBI taxonomy): Eukaryota > Viridiplantae > Streptophyta > Magnoliopsida > Poales > Poaceae > Alopecurus > Alopecurus myosuroides. The sequence goes on from CM054061.1 coordinate 318,888,351, forward strand.
CTGGAAGTTTTATCATTTTGACTTCTGAGCAGCCTTAATATTTGATTTTCGTTTTACAGCTAGCGATCCCATAAGTTGTCTAGATCATGTCATGTTAAATTATATATCTTGATCTATGTTTTGTTTCTCTTGGAACAGAGACACCATATTAAGACGAGGAAGGTCCTAGGTCAAAGAAGAGTGAGCTGCATTTCTTTCGTTGCAGCTGACCCGTCGAAGCAATAGCTATCTTAGAGAAGAAAGTGCAGATGTATATGCTAGCTGTGTTGCGAGTCAGTCATATATATTGGGTACTGAACTAGGATGTTATATGTAACTGGATCGAGTGCTCCTATATATGCTAGGAAATCCGTACTGTCTGCGAGAATTCTTCCATGTTTATGCTTGAAATACCTGCTACGTAGCTTTGTTGCAGCCCAACATAGTCCTAATGCTTTTGTTTGTGTGTGCCTGCATATTGTGGTCTAGTGAACAGTGTGCAGATCTAGCAAATCAATGGGTTGTAAATTGAAAGTGGACTGGCTACATATGTTGAGATTCGTCATCTAGTTGACTCCTACTCTAGTACCTATCAGGTTGTAGCATTTAAGCTTTGAATCGCTGAATATGGATCGGTCAGGTTCTGACCCTTGTGGATCTTTAAATTGAAAATGGATTTCGTTCCATAAGTGTCATTTTCTGCTGCAAAAACTATAGATCAGTCGAGACACTAGAATAGCTATCTGTTGTAGGCATACACGTCTCTGTTGCCGTGGCTGCTGATGTGGCAGATGGTGAAATTTATCCTTGTCTGTTCTTGGGTCTTGCGCTGAAGTGTCCTGTAGTTTGCTGACTCTTTGTGTCAATTTTACCCAGCGTGTCTTTAGATAATGAGTCCACTAGATAGTGGGTCGTTGAGTTTGCTCTGCATCAGCAGAACCCAAATATTCAGCATAGCTCATCTGAGGTTCAACTTTTTCAGCAGATTTTTAATTATTATTATTTGTATTTAGCCTTGGGATTTTTAATTATTATTATTTTCAAAGTTGAAACAAGAGTTCAAGTCATTCTAGAACTTGTAAGTTAAAGGCTTGATATGAAGGATAATATATTAATACCCAACAGAGTTGCAGTACCGAAAGCATGCAAACATGAAACTAGCAGCAATATCATCCTAGTTCAAAATATCATCCTAGTTCAGAGAGCCCATGCTTCTTCCCTTAAAACACTTCTTCAAAAACGAAGACTTTTAAACGAAGTGCTAAAACAGATTGGGTATTTCATTTTGAAACACGATCTGCGTCCTCAAAACACATCTCTATAGTGAGATCTACAAAGGACAAAAAGAAAAGGTAGAAAGCAGAGCAAACAAACTCAGAGGGGTTATGGCAAGAAATTGTTATGCATGAGCGCGCGCCTCAGATTCATTAGGCAATGGATATCACCACAGCTGCGCACACGGCAACCACCGTGTGCTAGCACGTTCATCCAGAATTCACCGAGGCTTTTCGATCATCATCGGCACGCTAGCATTAAGCCAATGTACATCAAAGAGAATCAATCAAGAAAAACCTTGCGGATTGCAAATGTGACGGAGAAAATTCAACAAACTCGATCGAAGTAGTGATGAAAATTCAACAAACTCGATCGAATTTGGTGGAGTCAGTTGGGACAAGGAAGCGGTGGGCACGAGTAGGTGCGTACGTTGGTGGTCTATATGTAGTAGTACAACTATCGGAGCGGCCACCCAATGCCTCCGACGGATCCGTGGCTGTGATTGACCCAGCCGTTAGTAAGGATCCGTAAAGCACGTTCTATTACGTCATGCCAAGGAAAAACTCACATTAGTTTTTTAAAATCGACCCCCTACGACTATATACGACGTTTTTTAAAACGTTCTATATACGACGTTTGGCCCAAAAAAAACGACCCCCTACGGCTGCTTAGGATCTAAACCTCTTTCTTAAAATCTTTCAAGTTACGATTTAATTAAATGAGAGCTAAAAGAACTTTGTTTCATCAGTTTCTCAAGCTTGAAATATGTTCGCAGGCAGGAAGAAAATACCACTTGTGTGTTTTTGTCCAGAGTTGTTTCGTCGGTATCATGGCAAAGGCCACCATTGCTACTAGCTGAAATCGGTCTGTTTTCATGGGATTCCCGTTTAGCATTTGACGACAGCAAAAAAACAAATCAGTTTCTTAAATCTTTGATAATACCAATCAACCAAACAAACCGACCTGATCGCCGTTGCTGTCTGCATCAGAGCCGTCAGAACTCTGTTTCCCATCAAGCTGGCTTCTGTTTCTTTTGCTTATTCCAGAAGCTGTTTTCTCCTTGATTCTTTCTTCTTCCATTAATCTCTTAAACCTGCCATCCAAAGTTCAGTGCACAAGAGCATATAAAAAAATATGGAGCATCTGCACCCTGTCAGGGTTAACAGAACAAAAGAGAAATCCGTTACTACTTCAAGCAATGTATGTCACCCTATGTTTTTTCTTGCCAGCCCTCTCCTAGAGTTATAAATTTCTATGGTTTATCGCCTCTCGAAATTATATCTTCTTCTCTATTGATGACATGAGTGGTTGTCACTTTCTAATGAGCAATAGTTGGAGCTAAATGTGGCACCAAATCAATAGAATGCAGCACCAAAAGCTCCTAATACTCCAGAGCACAATTGACATGCTGACAACATGATGCTCTGTTGGCACATTTCACTAGCACCAGTAAGCGAATGCAAGTGAATCTGACAGTGACGCCTGTCCAAATCCTTCGACTAGGAAGACATGACTTACATGTACATAGTTTAAAGGACAAGAGAATGGTACTGCTCATAGTTCACATGTAAGATTTACTGGATTCATATGCAGTCTCACCTTATTTACTAGTACTGGTTGCTGGATTTCAAGCATTACACTGGAAATTTTAAGATATATCCTCAACGTTGATCATAAATTTCTTACTGTACAAAAGGCTTCATTATGTCCAAAATTTATTTACTTCCGTTTCTCCTTGTTTCTAACTTCAAAGCATATGAATGCTAATTAGTTGTTATGTTAGTATCTTTATCACTAAATAGAAGACAAACTTCTAGAGGTTAGACAGCTATGGTTATTGAATTTTCAACTATCAAGATGCAAGTTGAAATACTTGCAAAACTCTATGTTGATGTGACTTGTGAGGATCTTGGATCCAATGGTTTAGAGACCAAGATGGCATGAGTGCTGACATAGTAAATGCATTGCAGCATTGGCAATCTTAAGCAATATCTAAACATTACCTTCCACCACGCTGCAGTTTGCTTCGTTATAGCATTTGATCAGGCTGGGGTTTACCATCTTTTGGGAGAGCCTCAGTCATACCGGCAGGCCCATACTTTCCAACATTAGTGATTCTTCTCTAGCAACCTTGTTAACTATATCCTTTGACAGGATTTTTGGCACCTCCAAGCTTTTGGAGCCACACTTGCTATGTGCTGCTAAGGACATTATTTGTAAGCCTGCAAGAAAAGTACAACTAGTGAAAGCCACAAACATGAAAATTAAACCAGAAAATGACACAGAGATCTGGCGATTTAAAACTAGAAGGAATGCAATCCTATAGGAGAAAACTAGGGTGCAAGCAATCGGTGTTAAAATACAATCAAAAGGTGAAAACTTGATCTCCATTATGTAGCACGATATAGTCTTGGCAAAGCTAGCATATGCATAAAAATACGAGAAATGCTCCAATGATCTATGGGAAGCTCCTTCACGAACCCGTTAGTGAATACGCTATCACAAACTGGAAGTAACATCAGCGGGTCAGGTACACCAGGATCATTGCCCTGCAAAACAAGTACATAGAAATCAGTAAGATAAATAACGATAAATGTATGGTATCATAAAATAAATATATCTGGCTAGGATCTTTGTGTTTATAGAGCTGCTATACAGATCTTTACATCTTACCTAGAGAGAAGCAGAGAAAGTCAGTCGTGCTGTCCATATTTCAAGAATCGTGATTCCTGACTAGTTCAACTAGTATAATCAAGGCACAATCAAACTGGTACGAAGATTCCATACCACTACTGAAGACCTAAATTCATGTCATAAAAGAGTAGAATATAGTACTCCCTCCGATCCGATAAAACTGTCGGACGAAATGAGTTGTCTTAATGCAAAAATATATGCAGTCCCGACACATATTTGGGATCGGAGGTAGTACATTAAATATCTTCAGCACTTGGCAAAACAAACCTATAATGGTTGCATTATCTGGGCAGACATGTATTGCGAAATAACCAGAAGGACTGGTAGAACAAGGTATGCCAGAGTGTCCGACTAGACAAGTTGCCATCCTAAAACATCATGGATTATACCAGTGTCAAAAAAATATGGAGAAACCTCCACTAACTCCAAGTGTCTCAACAATTACAATTTTCAGGAGCAAAATTTGAAGCGCCTAGACATTGTCCACCAAATATGCATCACAATAACATGTCGTTGCAATTTTCTAATATCAACAAGTAAATTACACACAATAATGAATAACCTTATCAACTAGACCTCAATTCTACAGTAGCATTTTGCATGCAGATTTAAAATGTGCAGATCCTAGAATAAATACATATCTACCAAAGGCGATAAATATTGTCACTGGTTCATGGACCATGGAATCACATTAAAATACAAAAAAAACGTATAATGCACACAACATAGGTATATGTGTACAATTTATATACGACGGCTAAACAGAAAAAAAAAAGTAATCTAATAATGGCCGCCATATTCTATGAAAAGAAAATTTTGAACGAAGATAAATTTTGTACACACCACAACAATGTTCAAATGAAATACTTAGATCATAATATGGCAACGGCACAGCTTTGCTTAGAGATGCTAGGATTTCTCCAAGATGACATGGGTTCTTGGTGATGTCTTGTTAGATAACATACAGCATGATGCATTCCGCTTCACAGTTTGCATCATCCGCAACCGTATATACAATTTTTTGTGATAATACCATTCATCCTGGGGAATAGTTGAGATAACCCAAGCAGAAGAAGTTGAATAGTGTCAAATAGCACATTTTTCAAACACACCTAATTTGTTTCCACCCGTTATGAGCATGTAAGGGCATCTCCAGCCGTCCCCCCAGAGCCCCCCCAGGGGGTTTTTTTCGCGGCGGAAGCGGCGAATAGCGCCGCTTCTTCACCACTCGGCCCCCCAGAGGCCCAAATAGCGCCGTTTCGGCGCTAAATAGCGCCGCGGCACCCAGGCCAAACCCAGCCCGCTGGGTTCGGCCTGGGGGGGCGAAACTGCGCGGCCGCGCGCGTGGGCCAGCTTGTCAGCGACGCGACGAGAAAGCGCGGGAACAGAACCGCCCGTGATCGTCTTCTCGGCTACCGCGCGGTCAAAGGCTGCCGGCGTTTATGGCGTGGCGGCCGCCCAGTGCATGCGCCCCGCCCAAAGGCTGCCGGCGTAATGGCGTGGCGGGCGGCAGCGAGGGGACGCGCGCGCGAAGTAAATGCCCGGCCGCTCGCCGCGCTATAAAACCCCCCGGCCGCGCGGCGCGCCCCACCATTCTTCACACCGGCGGCCTCTCCCCCTCCCCTCTCTCGACGCCCTCCTCCTCCCCTCTCTCCACAAAGATGTCGGACGGAGCTGCGGCGAACGGCTTCCCGCGCCACAACCTGCCGGAGCGAGGCAATGGCGCTGTACCGCGCGGGCTATCCTTGCCCGCCGGACACGCGCCTTCCTAGCTCCGCCGCGGGGGCGAGCCGCTGGACCCTCAGCGCCGGCGGAGTCCCCGTTCCTCCCCTTCCCTCCACCGACGCCGAGTTCCGCCGCGCCATCCGCGAGATGCGCGACGGAATGGCAAACCCCCAGAACTACCCGCTCACCGGCGTGGACGAGTTCTGGTGGGGGCGGCTGACGACACGCCGCGACCGCGAGATGGACTCCGAGAACGACAACGGCCCTGTCGACGGGCGTTTCAACGCCCACGGGCGGCGCCGCTGGTGGAGCGCCCCTGGCAGGAGCCTCGAGGAGGTCCTCCAGCACATCAACGCCGGCAACCAGCCGCGCCTGGAGATGCCGCCGCCACAGGCCGCCCAGCCGTGGGTGGCACGGCGGACCGGTGCGTCTTCCTCGACCGCGACCTCGAGCTCCTCCGCCGGCCACTCTGTCTCCACCTCCCCCCCTTTCTCAGCGCCGGAGCGCCTGCCCGCAGGCGCAGCGGCGGCGCGCTCCGCCTCGGCGAGCCACGCTTCGAACGCGTGGTTCGCCCGAAGACGGAGAACGCCGGCGACGACGAGTGGCCCGACCAAAAGGTCGCGGAGCAGCTGTCGCTGGACACGCTCCAGCCACTCGACGTCGACACCGCCGCTCGGTGGAGCCTGCGGGACACCACCGAGGCGGAGCTCGAACTTCAGCGCCGCCTGTTGGCTGAAGCCGAGCTACGCAAGGCGGCGCGCGAGCGTGAGGCCGCCGCCAACGCGGCCCGCCTCCGCGTCCCTCCCCCGCCGCCGCAGAAGGAGACCGAGTACGTCATCCTCGACCCGGACTCCGACGACGAGGCCGCGATCCAGCAAGCCCTCGAGGCGAGCAGGTGGGATTGCGGCGGCGGCGACGAGGGACAGGGGGGAGCAGGCGCCCCGGCGACGCCCCCAGCGACGACGACGACGACGGCGACTACAGCCAGGCGATCGCCGCCAGCCTAGGCCTTAAGTAGTTTGTTTTAGGTTAAATTTTTCGTTCTAGCTTTAAATTCGCGCCAAATATGTACGCAGTTTCCAAATTTCAATAAAATTCGACTAGTTTTGCAATTGCGTTTGTTTTGGGCCGATTCTTGGGCTCGGGACGCGACTGGGAAACGCGCCCCCCCAGGTTCCAAAATAGCGCCGTTTAGCGCCGCGGCGGCACCAAAACGGCGGCGTTTTGGGCCCTGGGGGGGCGCAACGACTAGAGATGCCCTAAGATGCAGCAATAACAGAGAACAAAGGACAGATTACAAAATTATGATTTTGAAGCCCAGGTTCAAACAGAAGCATGGTATTACAATTAAATGGTAAAGAAGAACACGAGATGTCATTTGCGGTTGTGCTATGGTATTGGTACATAGGATAGAACATCAGAAAACGCTGCATAAACACTTACTATGAACTTACATGCACAGGAGTTTTAGATTTGGCATGCTGAATCGACAGTCTTGTCAGCACATCCCATAGCATACGACATGATGCCTTCAGGTTCCAATTTACGTCATCCACAATTTTATATTATTTCACGACAAGTAATATCATTCATCCTGCAGAAAAGTTGAGATAACCCAACTACATAAAGTTGAATAGTGTAAAATAGCACATTCTTAGGATGCAACAATGACAGAGAACAAAGGACAAATTACAAAATTATGTTTTCGAAAATAGAAGTATTATGCTAGTGGGATAAATCAAATGGATTGATCTGTGTTAGTTGCACAGCATTTTGACAGTGATGCAGTCTAAGGCATGCTTCAGACTCGTTATTCCACAGCTGTGTTTCATTGAATGAAAATTGACACTGTAATTCAGACAACAATCCAAGCAATGACCTAAAGGTTGCAGGACTGAAAGTTCAAAACATGCATCACAGACAGACAAAACCAAACTTGATTAGTATACCTTTGTACATAGTACAAACGAGCAGGCGTTGCTTGTTGGCTTCATACTATCACAGCATCAAATCAAATACAGCAAGCAACACCAATTCCATTCTATCACAGCATGATGCCTTCAGGTTCACAGATTGTTTCATCCAATCATGTATTTTAGTTTTTTGAACAGTAATATATTCATACTATAGAAGAGTTGAGATAACCAAAGCACAGGAAGTTGAAAAATGAGTCAAATAGCATATTCTACAGACACGCCTAAATTGTTTCCACCAGTAGTGAGCCAGTAAGATGAAACATTGAAGAGAACAAAGGGGGGGAAAAAAAGAGAAACAAGTTCAAACAGAAGCGTCATGCTTGTTGGATAAAGTAATTTGATTAACCTGTGTTAGTTGCAGACCATTTTCAAACTGTTGCAGCCTATGCCAACCTTCAGAATGGTGATAGCACAGCTACGTGTTTTTTAAATGAAATTTGACAACAGAATTCAGTTAACATTCTAAGCAATGGCCTAAATCTAGGGGGGACTAAAAGATTGAAACCAAGCATCACAGAACAGGACAAACGTGCAGGAATTTTAGTGATTTGCATCATCTAAATCAAGACCAACCCAAGCATCCATCAACACCAATCCATTCATTCATTCATATGCGACAGATTACAGGACATCAACCCGAACCAGCGAAAGCCTAACAACACTAAAGCATCCGACAACCAGACGCGAACACCCGATGGGATCTGAGACGGACTCAGCCTCCGAAGCCGTAGAGGGTGCGTCCCTGGCGCTTGAGAGCGTAGACGACATCCATGGCGGTGACGGTCTTTCGTCGGGCGTGCTCGGTGTAGGTGACGGCGTCGCGGATGACGTTCTCGAGGAAGATCTTGAGCACGCCGCGGGTCTCCTCGTAGATGAGACCGGAGATGCGCTTGACGCCGCCCCTCCGCGCCAGACGCCGGATCGCGGGCTTGGTGATGCCCTGGATGTTGTCGCGCAGGACCTTCCGGTGCCTCTTGGCGCCGCCCTTGCCGAGCCCCTTGCCTCCCTTGCCGCGGCCCGACATTGCTGAGGACGAAGAGGAGCTACAAGGGGAGAAAAGGTGGAGATTGGGGAATTTGGTGTGGTGACTGGTGAGGTACAAGTGCGGGGTGTGCGAGTTATTTATGCCTCCGGGAAGGCGCTGTGGTGGAAATGGAGGTGCGACATCGTGCGTGTGAAGAATCGATCGCTAAGAAACGAGAGAACGGAACAAATGAATCAACTCTTGTCTTATTCCATTGATGTTCAACATATTTATACAAAGGGAAGGGACGCGATGAAGAGATGCGTCCGTTGGTGAAGGGGTGCGTGGTATGTCGGTTGCCATTCTACTAACCGACATAGAATATTACATGGGAGGATTATCCTTTTTATTTAATCTAGTAATTAAATCCTAACACTCCCCCTAATCCTTCCTTGTATTTGCGATCGAACATCTTTGGAATCATCTCTCCTTCAAAAACCCTGTGGGAAAAAATGCAAGGAGTAGTGTGTATGATATGTTGCTAAAACTCCTTTAAACCCAGTGGGAAAATAAGGAGAAAATGTTGCAACATATAATGGTTGGATATGCTGTTAAAACTCCTTCAAACCCAGTGGGAAAATAAGGAGAAAATGGTACAACATATTATTTTTATTGCCTCTTTTAACTCAATGTGAAGTAGATTCATAGAATATAGAGGACAATAAATATGTCGTGTATACCTTCCTAAAAACCCCGGTGGGGAAAACGGATAGTATGACATATGAACTTATGTTGATATTACCTCATTAAAAACCTTGATGAGAACCTAGATAGTAAACTCATAAAGGGAAAAAGAGTGTAATATGATGCTTTGAACATGAATAGCACAGGAAGATACTCCCCCTGACTCTTGCATATCTCGAAGTCGTCGAATACCAATTTCATAAATATTAAAGTTGGTAGAGACTTCATGAACAAACCAACAAGGATTTTGCATGATTTGGATTTGCAAGATGTTTATTCCCTGACTCTTCCAGAGTTCATAGGGATAAAACAATTGAGTGGCAATATGCATGGTGATATTGTTCTTGATGTATCATGTTTGCATCCATGCAACATAAGAAACATTATCTATGTAGATAATGGTTTATGATTCAAGAGAACCAATGCCACATAACTAATGGATGTGGTTTATCATTCTGTGAAGCCATATGTGTTAATATGTAGCATCATATCTCAGAATGAATGGTAGGTGTTGCCACCAGAGCCTAGTCGGAAGACGTCAATGGAGTGACAATTCTACCATGTAGGTACATATTGTGGGGATCGAAGAAGTAGCCACTATCAGAATATCGATGATATTGGAGTTCGGATTTCTCCGAAATATAAACAATAGGTCAAGATTTTTAGTGCCTTGGAGATATCGAGAGATATTCTTTATCCCAACCATTTATGTTAGTGGGTCCAAGGGCATTGGGGTATGGAACTATATGTCCCAACATCTCTTCTACATCTTCCCGTGGTTTTAGTAAATCTTTCTCTACGTCTAGAGATCGAAGAACTGGCATGGGGAATGGATATGACTTTTCCATATTTAGTTTATCCAATATTTTCTGACATAGCAAATTTGGTGTACCATAATACTTGAGTGAAGCAGTTCGAGATCTAGTCTCAATAACTATTTGGTTTTATCCAATACCTTCATCTCAAATTCCGTCTTGTATATGATCACATGCTTCATCATCTTTAGGAGTAATCCTTGTGTATGACGAACACACATTGGTGATCATTATTTTAGGAGTAGTCCTTGTGAATAAGGAACTTACTACGTCGGTTGTACCAAAATTTACCGACAACAATAAGCCATGTGGTGGCTTATTGATTTTTACACAATATATGTTGCGTTTTAATTTCGATTCGGATTGAGATTCCTTCAGGAACCATACATGTCCAAATCTAGCGATCCACATGGATGTGTAGTCACTACATCTATCAACTGCATAGATAGATGATTTTGTACTGCCAATTATATAAAGTATCGGAAAGAAGGATTTCACTCGTGTCTGGAGAGTAGGTCTCGGATCTCTGCGGAAACCCGACCTTATGCTACAAGCCTTGCTTTCTCACCACCTTGTTGGTTTCGTTCCGTGTTTGGAAGAAACTGCAATGAATTGCATAGAGAATTCATTTGAAAGAGCGAGGCTAATTCTGCTTGGATTGCCTCCTTCGATTGTTTCAGTCCGATTGAGTGGTTTACACTCTGCTATGGCCATAGTCTTTCGATCTGAATTCATCAAGAAGGTTGTTGGCAATCATACAAGAGAAAGTGTTTGTCGACGGTTGTAGGCTTTGGTTATATGGTTCTCCAGTATCGATTTTTATAGGAAGTCTCAAGCACCCTTGATGACTCTTCGTGATTTCCCAATACGCGTGAGTCTAGGTATTCCGATGTCCCAGCCAGTGTGTGCAAGCTGAAGCTGGGTGGTGGAGGTTTCCCTTCCACTGGGTGTATACAGCCCATAAGGTGGATGTCAACGCTTGGTTAACTTGCATTTACCGACTTAGAGGATTCCTCCTCAATTGCCTTTGTTGCTTGTAGGAAGCTAGATCCAGGTTAGAGACCGTACTACTCCCCCTCTATTTAGAAAAGAGGAGTCGAGTGGTTTTTATTGGTACCTCCACTCTTTCGGGCGCATTTCTAGCCGGATTAAAGGATTTTGTAACACCTTTCAGATCAGTAAATGAATATGGCAGGTTATTTGCAATATGTTGCAAATGCGTGAATGAACGTATAGTCCATATTCTTGAGTACATGGATATGAGGTGGAACGTGCAGTCCCAATTGATTTCCTGGCATTCTATGTGGTACATGAAGTCTCCCCCTAATGCCTGGAAATCATCCATCCTTCAATGTAGCAATCAACATAATGGGATATGAATAGATACCCTATAAGGGGTTCAAGGTACTTTGTGATCGACGGAGATCAGTATCCCACATAGATCCCTACTATGTGGGCCCAATTATATATGTTGCGGTGGTGAGATCGGTACGCGTGAAGCGCTTCCGAACTTACGCGGATGGGAAATGCTCGGAGGATTTCCATGTATCATTTGCAGAGGGAAAGTACTGCGATATGCAGTTAATCAGTCAACATCGTGTAAAACTGTATGACTCCAACGTGAAGTTGGTAAAGTGCATTTCATCAACAAAGGTCCTGCAATGATTTTTACCCTCTTAATCAGAGATTTAGCCAAACCATTTTGAGTGTGGACATATGGAACAGAGTGCTAAACATCAATCCCATGGCCATGCAATAGACATTGAAAACACATGAGGAGAATTCCGTAGCATTGTCCATGCGAATTTTTATAATTCAACTCTCGGGATAATGGGCTTGTAATTTAATTACTTCCCGCATTATCTTGGCAAAATCATGGTGTCGTGTGAACAAAGGCACACATGTGACCATCGCGTAGATGCGTCAATTAGAACCATGAAATATCTGAATGATCCACACAACGGTTGGATAAGACCACAAATGTCTCCTTGAGTGCATTCAAGGAAGTAAAGTGGTCCAGCTTGTATGTTGAGGTGTGATGGCCTCAAAATTAGCTTTTATTCGGCGCATGATGTGCACACAAAATCTGATGACTGAGAAAATCTGGACTCAAGCAAATTGTGACCAATGGAATTGCTTTATATGCAACATGTGCTATGGGTGGTATGTACGCGTAGTACACTCAAAACAATAGAGAGGGCATCTATCCAAATACGTGTTCCTCATCTATCGGACTGAGTCCCGTAGAAATCTATATATTGAGTTGAAGAATTTTTTGCTATGGAAATCTTTCTTAAAATATAGAATTCATTCAGTCTTATGTATAGCAGAGTGCTGATACAATATATTGTGACATACAATACTTATGCTCTATTACGACAGGACATTAATAGAACGATCACTAAGGACATAGTGGGACTAGTCGAAGTCTCCAAACATGTCGATTGAGGCGTACTCAACCATCATGTCCTCGGTGCCTGTAGGGTCATCTGACGGACGGAGAGTAACGGAGTTGCAAGTTCCCGAGGGAACGTCTTGCGAACAACGAGCTCCATCGGTGCCATTTGGATGAAGGTTGAAGTTTTCTTCTAACCTTTTCCCTCGAGGTGCATTGCGTCACTGGTATTGCTGATACAGAATGACCAGATGCTTTGGGATATTGCACTTGTTAGTGGGGTGCGTGTAGCATCCACACTTGTCACAAAGCTTGTTTTGTCTAACTTGGGCTTTGCGGTGCCTTTCCCATGGTCTGAGTTTCTAGGGTTCCTGTTCATGTTGCGCATTTGCTTACCATTGTAGTTCGAGGGCTTTCCATCGAAGCCACCATCAAACTTTCGTCCATTCATGACATTCATATGAACTTCAGGTAGAGCTTGGGAACCAACCGGACGCCGAGAGCCATTCTTAGCGAGTAGCTCATCATGCTTTTCCGCCTGAAGTAAAATATGAAAAAGACCGAAATAGACTTGGTAGTCGCGGGCACGGTACTGCTGCTAGAGGATCCTGTCAGATGGGAGCATAGTAAACAGAGTTTTCTCTATCTTTCTCCGCATTAGTAGGTTCCTTCCCGCAAAAGCGCAGTTTGGAACTGATCTTATGAACCTCATAATTGTACTCCCCGACAGACTTAAAGTCCTGGAGTCGGAGGTGTGTCCAATCATGGAGTCCTTCGGGCAAGACAACTGTCTTCTGTTGTTCATACCTCGTTTTGAGGGCCTGAAACAAAGTAAATGGGGATTCCTCCTCCAAATACTAAGACTTAAGATCTGCGTGAATATGATGCCTTATGATATACAAGGCAGTATATTTCTGATCATCTCTCAGCGGTGCAACTCCAGCGGGAAGAGAGTCTTCCGAATTCTGGATTGCACGTACTATTCCATGGGATGCAATGGCGATCTTGATGTCCATGGCTCAGGTAGGATAGTTGTAGCCATAGAGATCGAGTACATCGAACTCTTTTCCAACCATCATTTACCGACATGGGTAAACCGGAGAATTATAATTTACGTTTGGTAAAATAAAATCCATCATGGTTATGTCGTAATGAACCATGCAAAATAAATGAAGTTTCAAGAAGTGGACTTGAACTCATTAGTGTGAATCTCAAATTGTTAAATATGACATGATGTAGATAATCTCCAAAGAATTATTGGAGTAGATCTAGCAGCATTAGCGGAGTGTAAAATACTCACGCTTCGAATGCCTTATGTCATAACTTAATTAAATGTTTGGGAGAGCATATTAGCAATCATAATGTCAAATGACAAAATGTAGGCTTAAACAGTAGGTGTAGATAAATCTACACACCACCTCATGATCCCAAGACATCAATTTGACGAAAAACACTTTCAGTTTTGCATTTATATTTGCAAGAAATTTAAAATCTCGATTGCAAATAGATGTAATAATCTCGACATGTACGAAAACATGGAAATATATTTACATCTTAGATAGTCTGAAATACGTGGTACTGGACAGAGAAACAACATTGAAAAAGAGCAGTGTAACATGTCTAAAACAGACTAGAAACTGCTGTTGTTAATAAATTGTACTAGTAGTACCAGTACTAGTAAACAGTGGACTAGAAAATAAGCAAACACATGTGCTGCTGGGCGTTACTGCCGCATGCACATTACCATCGCATCCTTCCTGAACTGCTCGAGTGGATAAGAATAGAGACTGAAGAAAATTCCCCACTCCTTTCGTTCATCCATGCTCTAGGCACAAGACGCGAGCGGGATGCTCCGGGGCCGGCCGGCCACAACCAGCAGCGTGCTTCCTGCCGCTGCGCCGTTCACCGGCGGCGAGGGACGTTTCCGCCGCGCTCGTCCTCTCCCTAGGATCAGCCAGGCTGTGTCCCGGGCGTGACTCTGTTCGAGAGTCCTAGTGCCGCCGGACTCCACGAGCCGGCACGGCGACCATGGATACTCGATGGCGAGGCCGCAGATTGGCTGGGTGGCCGGAGGCCGAGGGCCACGAGGCGGCGGCGTGCGCCCGTCCTCACAGAGTCGCGGGAGTTGGCGAGGGCAGAGGCGAGTCGGCCGTGTTCACATCCACAGCACTGAAGGCGCGGGAGGCCAACACGTCGGCCTTCACACCGTCGGCACCGGCCCTCTCAGGGCCGCTCCCACTGTTCCCCGGAGGCAGGGCCGCCACCAAAGAGGCGACGCGCATCCTCGGGGCTGCCGGACCGGCGAGGAGCCAGTCCTCCGCCGCCGGCACCAGGGACGCGACACGCGGCACAGCCGTGTGGTTTCGGGAGCCGCCCGCGCCGGAGCCCCGGAGCCGAACTCGAAGGAAGACGCGGCGGTCAGCGCTGAGATGTAGACGACGGCGTCTCCTTCCATCTCGACAATCGCAGGGGTCAAAGACGGAAGGGAAGGTGCGGCGACGCTGGCGTCGGCGACCGCGGCGGTGGTCGAGCCAAACTCGAAGACGGACGTGGGCGACTGCCCAACTACGTCCACGCCGGCGGCGGAGCCGTACTCGTGCAGGGGCAGACTACCCAGCCATGCTCCGGGCGCCCTGGGCCTTTATGCGGCCAGACCGGCGAGAAGCCAGGCGTGCACATCCAGGCGACTGCGACGGCCGGTGAAATGGCGGCGACGGCCACTATCCCGTAGCAGGCGGTAAAAGTACAGGGGCATGAAACGAGGCATCCTTCCTACCTTCTTCTTGCCTTGTTATTCTTCAGGCGATCGCCGCCGCGTTTTACTCTCGGTAGAGGCAGTGCTGATAACGTGTGAAGAATCGATCGCTAAGAAACGAGAGAACGGAACAAATGAATCAACTCTTGTCTTATTCCATTGATGTTCAACATATTTATACAAAGGGAAGGGACGCGATGAAGAGATGCGTCCGTTGGTGAAGGGGTGCGTGGTATGTCGGTTGCCATTCTACTAACCGACATAGAATATTACATGGAAGGATTATCCTTTTTATTTAATCTAGTAATTAAATCCTAACAGTGCGGTTGGACTGGCGACGGACGGGTAGGATCCAGTGGCGTGGCAGGAGGAGGGGCGATCCGCAGGTTCGGAAACTAGCTACCTGATTGGTTCGCTGGGGGAAAGGCCGGATGGATGACACGGGAGATAAATTATTTTGGCTACATCTGCTCTTTTTCTACTCCCTCCGTCTCATACTAATTGTCTCAAAGTTGGACAAAAGTGGATGTATCTACACTAAAATAAATTTAGATATATCCAGTTTTGTCCAAATTTAAGATGATTAATATGAGACGGAGGGAGTAGTATAAGTTGACTGTACTTTATCACAAGTCAAAATTTGTAACTAATTTAATGTTCTAAATGCTAGCTATAGAATTTAGTCAAAAATTGACTTCGAACAAAATTAGAAACATCGGGTATTTGAAAGGGGGGTGTCCCAACATTTATATCAGGCGCATAGCTCTTAGTGTGCTCGATTGCATCTCAGTTGTGAAATATGAGAGCGCGGCGAGGAAAATGGGACAACATTTACCTCGATAAGAGGTGGCACTTTTCATTAAACCGAAGTTGCATTTTTTTTTGTATCAATTGAGACTTAAGAACACCCTATACACTCAGCTGAAACTTAACAAAATCCATTAAATAAGCAAGGTTTTCATAGCTGATTTATATTATATAAGCACACGTGTGTAGTTAACTTTCTTATCTGACATACATCCATCTATAAAAGGTGTATAAATGAATGCATGGCTGGCTTCCCTCACGCTCATATGGGTGAACCATTTTCTGCAAGGACAGTGGTACCTAGCAAGAGTGGCGGAAAGAGGCACTACGCCACCCTTTTGTCGCCGAAGACCCCTTCGACAACGAGTGAAGCCCGTCGGTGATGTAGCTTTTGATTAGGGTTAGGGTTTCGATTTATCGTAGCTTCTAGTATGATGAACTATGTACATTATGCTAATTATGTTTCTACGTGATGACAAAATAGTTTTGATGTATTGTAGTCGGTAATGCCATTTGAGAGAGCGGTGTGTCACTACTAGATATTGCAATATATGGCTGAGGGGTGATTTACCGTTGGATATTAGAGTCCACTTTTCACATTCCTTGATCTCCATCCAATAGTGGGTCGAGGTAAATGGTTTACCCCCATGTTCGGCCTTGAAGGTATCAAAATCTTGACACCCATACATGTATAGATGAAACCAACAAGATACATTCATATATAGGAATGGAAATATATATATATATAATCATATGTACAAGGGAACGTAAATATACCAATTCTTTGACGCTTATGCCGCTCATGACTCGACCCTTCACATGGTCATACAAACCACACAACTTGTTGCACTTCACTTGGATAAATCCCCACCTTTTTTGAATTGACTTTGGTCACTCTCAAATGTGTACTCAAACTTCCTTCTCTCATGGAAGAAGTCATAAACCCTCTTCCAATATGCGCGTTCTTTTTTCTCAACACCGATAGTTGGATCTTATCCAATTTCCTTCCATGCCTCACAATTCATCTTATCCTCCTCTGATGTGTATGTTCCGGTCCTCTCTCTTTGCCATCTCTTTTGTGCCTTGCCTTGTTGGTGTATCTCATTCTCGAACAGTCTCGTGTTGAGAATCTTAACAACCATCATGTTGAGTCTCTTGTCCCCCAGCATTGATCATGTCCACCATATGACACTCTTCATCATCCTAGTACCTCGCATCGGCTGGAGTCGGGCTAACGCCCAAAAGGTGGTGGCCATCGGGGAGGTTTTTTGTGGAGACAACCCACGGGGGTTTACTTTGCTTCAAGGGCGAGTCGTCGGCCGCAGGTACGTTATTTAAATCAATAGGAGGCGCCACGGGATGTTTGATACGAAATCGCCGATTTCTAGAAGTTGTTCCACGTTGTGCTAATAGGTGGAGAAGTGATACATTTGCGGGGCGTGTTCGGGTAGGTACCCATATGCCGCAGCGAGGATGACATATTGGGCGACCCTAAAGACTGTGATGCAGCACACCCCATTCCACCAAGCCCAACACCCAATGGACCCATGACAAGATCTTGAGAAAAAGCAATACATGATAAGGTGAACTCACTCCTCTCTCGCTATGTTTTCGATGACTTGGTGAATGGTGCGCTACCTCATGGAACCCTAGGCGTTCTCAGGTTTGACCCCACCATGAAGTCCCAAGACGATGCCCAAGATGTCCAAGAACGTGCCCAAGATGATGCCCAAGAAGCTGGAGAAGAAATCGGTGGGGGAAGACGTCAAGGAAGAAGGATAGAAGAAGAAGGGAGAAGAGGAGAAGGAAGACCGGCCTACAAACCCGGCCAGGCCAGCCTCTAGGACGGACCCTATCCAAAAGCAACCGGCCTCCGCCTTGGCCTTGGGCTGCCCTTCGCCTTAGGCCGGCATGCCACCCGAGCGGTACGGCCTCCACCCTAGCCTCCGGCAGGTTCGCTCGCAGCGCCAGGCCGGGCGCCTACCCGAGCGGTCCGGCCTCCGCCCCGACCCAGGGCGGCTCGTCTGGTGCGCCAGGCCGGCCTCCACCCCACGTCGGCCTCCCAGCCTAGCCAGGACAGTTTCCCCGCTTGCACGCAAATGGGGGATAAAAGGCCCTTTTCACCCCTCACCTACCCCCTTGTCTATATAAGGACCCCCTTGGACTAGATCTAGGGTTAGAGATGAATTTAGACTTTTCACCTTTGCTCTTGTATCCCTCTTGTGAGGCTACTCTTATGGTTTGTACCTAGGACCGTATCAAAGCTACTTCTATGATTTGTATCTAGGATCATATCAAGATCCATAGGGTTTCCTATCCTTTCCCCTTGGGATTCATTTAGGGACTTTCTAATCTTCCTCAACTAACCCTTGAGGTTCTATTGGCGTGGTGGACCGGTCACAGGTGTGAAGCGGTTTCCGAAAAGGTGAGTTCGGTTGGATTGATCATTCCGTAGGCGGCCGTTGCGGCTTAGTTGACGGGAGATTGGGTTCTTCAATTCTTGCTAGTTATGTCCCCCTCAATTTTACTTGGATTCCCCCTCGTTTTCCCCTTCATGTTCTTCGCGTTCTTAGTGTTCTTGGTCGATTCAGGAAGATCGGGACACCCAAGAGGTTAACCCATCCATCATCTGGTATAAGCAGCTAGATTGACACGAATTCGACCCCCACAATCCCCCTTTCCACCAAATAAATTCTTCCCCAAACCCTAAATTCGGAAAATTTCACAAAAAATGGCCAAAAGGGATTTTGACCGATCTGTTGATTTGTTGAGGTTTTTCGTGGATTTGAGCTGTGGATTTGTTTCCTAAGACCATCCCCCAACTTTCTATTCAGAAACTTTTCTCGAATTTGTGCAAAAAAAATCTTGGATTTCAAGGAATTTCAAATTTGAGCAAAAATCCCAGAAAATTCCAGCTCTTTGATTCTTGGACAGATTTTCAAACGTATTTTTCTTTGTCGTTATTACTCCGATTTGAGTGATTCAAGTTTTCATGCGAAGCCCACAACACAATCTACGCAACTACATCAACAGATCAACACCACATCGACAACTCCCGGCCGCAATTCCGTGATCATCCATCAAAGAGGTATAACTTGCTTATGTTTGAACTAACCCTTTTCTTCGTGTACCTTGCCCATTTGGACTAGCTCTTTTCTATTGCTTGACATTGCACTAGTGGAACCGAGAGTGCGTGTGTCTGCACTTGTGAGAGCGTAGTTCGATTAGGCTTGGCATTTATATCCCCATATAGCAAAAGGTGAAAAGAAGGGAAAAAAAGGAAAAGATCGATGGCAACTGCTATCCCTTGTAGGAACGTGTAGCTTCTCGTTACAAAATATAACAGAGTGACCAGTTGCCTCGGTGTGAATCTTGTTGCCTCTTATAGTTTGCAATTTGAGTTAGCGTCCTCCTTGTGTTGGTGTGGCATTGAGCTTAGTCTTCGATAGGTACATTTTGTCTCCGCTCGTCCATTGGCCGCACTAACCCCATTAATCACTTGTGTGTGTGTGTGTGTTCCGTTTTTTTATCCACTAGGATTTGGTTCTGTTGCTAACATTTCATTTCGGTTCTTCTCTACGTTTTACAACAAACTTGTCTTCGGATCTGTTTGATTTTGCTGTGCCACTCTCCTAACCTATTTGAAATCCACAAAAAGAGTGTGTGTTGTCGTTTGCAGTTTTCTTTCGATATTTTTGGACTCGCTTTGAACATACCGCCCTACACCTAGGCTCATCCACTGGCCTCAATACGACAAAAAAGGTAACGTTGGGTAAGTGAGACATCATTTCTTCATACCACACTTGTGTGCTTTTGAGATGGCTAGGAAGGAGTATTCTCAAGTCCGAGCTCAGAGGATGAAGGAAACCCATTCTACAACAACAAAAACCGCAACTTCGTCACCCACAACGACCACTTCCAACCACGTCAACTTGTGCAAGATGGGTTGGAGCGCTATGAGCGTCGACTCCAAGTGCAAGAGGCTCGATTGATTGATCAAATGACGCACATCAAAATCAACTTCCCTAACCTTGCCAACCAACATGGATCATCGTCGTCCTCAAGGTCAAGACATTCAAGTCAACAAACTCAAGATCATCACCAAGCTCGTCGCCATGATCACCACCCCAATGTGGAAGATGGTGGACAACAACAACCACCACCCCCTCCTCCTCCACCACAAGATACTCGACAAAATTGGTATGAAGATACCTCACCATCACCCCCTCCTCGACACCGACAAGGCCGTGGTGACCCTCTTAAACAACAACCTCAAGGACCGGACCTTCGAAAACATCATCCACCACATCCACAAGGCCCTACTAATGAATATGGTCGCAGTGACTTTGTGGATGGTTCTCGCCAACATCGAAGGCCACCTAGGCGCAATGCGCGTCACCACCACAATGACCGCAAAAAACAAGAATTTCCTCAACACCCTCACAGTGAACAAGAGTTTCCTCAACAACGCAACCATGACAATGATGATAGTGAATGCCGCGAAGCACGACTACGTCATCATCAACAACCACCTCCTAATGACCGCCGGCGTCATCCTCCTCGCCATGACCGCCAACGCCAAGCCAATGAGGGTGACTCATATGATCTCTCACTGCCGATCTATGATGAAGACCAACATAAGCGACCTCGTCAACAAGAAGAAGACAATAATATGAGTTTCCTTCGCTTCAACATCCCAATATTCAATGGTGAAAATGATCCCGAAGAATATCTTGCTTGGGATCTCAAGGTGGACAAGATCTTCGGCATCCACAACTTTAGTGACAAGAAAATGGTTGATATGGCATCTTTGGAGTTTGAAGGCTATGCACTATTATGGTGGGATCGTCTCCAAGATGAACAAGTTAAGAATCGGATTGCTCCCATTTCCACTTGGAATGAGATGAAGCAATTCATGCATGCCTGTTTTGTTCCACCTCACTACAAGCGCGACATATTCAAAAAGCTTCAAGAGCTTAAACAAGGTTTGAACTACGTTGATAAGTACTACAAGGAGACGGAGACCGCTTTGATAAGAGCTCATGTGATGGAATCTCAAGAACAAACAATGGCCCTCTTTCTCAATGGCCTTATCTACCCAAGAAGGAAGATTGTTGAGTGTCAACCCTATGACAACATCGTTGCACCTGTCTATCAAGCTCTCAAGGCCGAGCGTCAAATTGTGGAAGACCTCAAGTACAACAAGCAAAAGGCTTTCTTTGCATCAAGGCCTTCTCTTCGTCTCAAATGACATAAGAAACAACACCGCCCAACTCCAAGAGCACCTCTCAAGTGCCCAATGATCCCAACAAAACTCCGCAACCATACAAGAAACAAGTGTCTCCAACCACCGCTTCTAATCCTCCTCAAGTCAAGTCGAGCACAATCACTTGCTTCAAATGTGGTGGAAGTGCACACAAGTCCTTTGAGTGTTCCAACAAGATGATCATGATTGCTAACCAAGATGGTGAACGTGACTCAATGAGTGAAGACAAATACTATGCCTTGCACCAAGTTGCTCTAAACTCCTTGGACGCTCCAAAAGATGAAGAAGAGAGTGTCTACTGAGATGAGGACAAGAATCCATCGCTTGTGTGTCACACGTGTTCTTACAACCTCCCCTCAAGATGAACATGACCAACGGTGAAACCTCTTTCAAACTAGAGCCGACATCAGTGGCAATCGATCAAGGTATCATCGATGGAGGTAGTTGACACAATTTGGCTAGCAAAAAACTTTATGATAAACTCTAATTGACTTACAATCAACACCCATACCCTACCACGTTCAATGGCTTAGTGACTCCGGCACCTTCAAGATTCAACACATGGTCACCGTTCACTTCAAGATTGGCCCTATGAAGACACAGTTGAATGTGACGTTGTGCCTATGACCGTGTGTCATCTTATTCTTGGACGACCTTGGCAATATGACAAGACTACTATTCATGATGGACGTACCAACCACTATAGCTTCAAGTGGAATAAGAAGACATTTGTGCGCTGTCCAATGTCTCCTAGCCAAGTAATCGCCGATAACGCCAAGACCCTTGCACACAAACAAGAAGAGCTCAAATATCGTGAGATGAGTGATGAGAGAGTGATCCACCTAAAGGAGAGTGAGATCCACAACCCAAACATGAGTGGAAAAATTTCGAGTGATCCCAAAGGCCTTGCCTTACTTGCCACCAAAAGGGAGATGCGAGAGTTACGAGATGACCCATCCATACTTCACTTTGTCCTCGTGTTCAAAGGAGAAGCACTTGAAGCTAAACACATAAAAAGATTTCCTCCGTCTTTGTTGCCCTTATTGCAGGAACGAGCTACCCCGGGTCTACCTCCCCTACGAGGCATCGAACACTGCTTTGAACTCATCCCGGGTGCGTCACTCCCAAACCGTGCTCCATATCACACCAACCACGAGGAGACTAAGGAGATTGAGCGCCAAATCCAAGAACTTATCGCGAAAGGTTTTATCCAAGAATGCCTTAGCCCTTGTGTCGTTCCGGTTATCCTTGTCCCTAAACAAGATGGTACTTCTCGCATGTGCATAGATTGTCGCCCTGTCAATGCTATCACCGTTAGATATAGACATCCCATCTCTAGGATCGATGATATGCTCGACGAATTAAGTTGTTCTACTATGTTCTCCAAAATTGACCTTATAAGTGGATATCACCAAATTCGCATGAGCATAGGAGATGAATGGAAAACAGCTTTCAAAACTAAACTTGGTTTATATGAATGGCTTTTCATGCCCTTTGGTCTTTCGAATGCACCCTCAGTTTTCATGCATCTTATGAATGAATTTTGCATCCTTTCATTGGCAAAAATTTTGTGGTTTACTGTAGAAAATCTAGAGTCACCTTGAGCATATCTCTCAAGTTTTGTCGGCCCCTCGCAAAGCAAAACTTTTGCAAATCTTTCCAAATGCAATTTTTGCACCAACAAGCTTGTTTTCTTGGGTTTTCTGATTTCCTCCAATGGAATTGAAGTTGACAAGAAGAAAGTCGAGGAAAATAGAAATTAGCCTAACCCTACTTCCGTGGGTGAGATAAGACGTTTTCATGGTCTTGCCGGTTTCTATCGCCGCTTCGTGAAGGGTTTTTCAACAATTGCTTGCCCTTTAAATGAGCTTACAAAGAAAAATGTAACGTTTATTTGGGGCAATGCTCAATAAAAGGCATTTTATACCCTAAAGAAATGTTTGACCGAAGCACCTTTTCTTATTTTACCGGATTTTGAGAAAACTTTTGAAGTTGAATGTGATGCTGGTGGAATAGGCGTTGGTGGCGTTCTTATGCAAAATGGACGTCCCGTTCCTTATTGTAGTGAGAAATTAGATGATGCTAGACTCAATTACCGAATTTATGACAAGGAACTATTTGATTTGGTTAGAGTCTTGGAAGTTTGGCAACACTATCTTTAGCCTAGAGAATTTTTTATTCATTTCGATCATGAATCATTGAAAAGCCAAGCCAATTTGAACAAACGATATGCTAAATGGGTAGAATTCATTGAATATTTTCCTTATGTCATTAAGTACAAGAAAGGTACAGAAATGTTGTAGTGGATGCTTTATCTCGTAAAGAGTGTCTTATTACCCTCCTTGAAATCAATGTTATTGGTTTGGATGAGATCAAAGACTTATACTCTTTCGATGTTTTCTTTGGCCCCATTTTCGAGAAATTCTATCCCAATCGAGGTTTTAATGACTACTATCTCCACAAAGGATTCTTGTTTAAAGCTAACAAATTGTGTATTCCGGAGTCCTCTCTTCGTTTGTTGTTATTGAAGGAATCACATGAAGGAGGTCTCATGGGACACTTTGGAAGGGAAAGACCTACGCCATGCTCTCCAACCACTACTAGTGGACTAAGATGAGGCACCAAGTGGAACGCCTTGTCAAGCGATGTCCTACATGCCTCCGAGCTAAGTCTACTTCCAACCCTCATGGTCTTTACTTACCATTGCCTACACCACATAACCCTTGGAGCGACATTAGCATGGGTTTTGTGTTAGGACTACCACGCACTAAAACAAACATGGACTCAATATTTGTCGTTGTTGATCGTTTATCTAAGATGGCACATTTCATTCCTTGCAATCGAACGACGATGCTTCATATGTTGCCACGTTGTTTTTCAGGGAAATTGTGCGTCTACATGGTGTACCCAAGACAATAGTCGGACCAACATGTCAAGTTCACCTCCTACTTTTGGAAGACTTTGATGGCCAAGCTCGGCATCAAGCTACTTTTCTCCACCGCCTACCACCCGCAAACGGATGGCCAAACCTAAGTGGTAAATCGAACGCTCTCTTCACTCCTACGGGCATTGATCAAGCCCAACCTCAAGAATTGGGAGGAATGCATTCCTCATGCTGAGTTCGCCTACAATCGAGCACTTCACCAAGCTACTAAGAGAAGACTCTTCGAGATCGTCTATGGCTTCAACCCCCACACCGCTCTCGACATCCTATCATTGCCTCTACGCAAGCAAGTCAACATGGACATCGACAAGCGCACCGACTACATCACGAAACTCCATGAGCCCACAAGAGTAACACTTGAGAAGCATTCTGAGCACCAAGCATCCATGATGAACAGGAACAAGAAGCTCATGGTGTTCCAAGAAGGTGACCTCGTTTGGCTACACTTACGCAAAGACCGCTTTCCACAAGAGCGCAACTCCAAGCTCAAGCCACGAGGTGACGGGCCTTTCAAGATCATGAAGTTCATCAACAACAACGCCTACAAGCTCGACTTACAACCCTCCAAGTACAATGTGCATGACTCCTTCAACCTCAAGGATCTCTCTCCCTTCCATGGATACCCAAGTGATGAGGAAGACCATGAGTCGAGGTTGACTCTTTTTCAAAGGGAGGGGGGGTGATGCATCACACCCCATTCCACCAAGCCCAACCCCCAATGGACCCATGACAAGATATCGAGCAATGGAAATACTTGATAAGGTGAACTCACTCCTCTCTCGCTATGTTTTGGATGACTTGGTGAATGGTGCGCTACCTCCTGGAACCCTATGCGTGCTCAGGTTTGACCCCACCATGAAGTCCCAAGACGATGCCCAAGATGTCCAAGAACGTGCCCACGATGATGCCCAAGAAGTTGGAGAAGAAATCTGTGGAGAAGACATCAAGGAAGAAGGAGAGAAGAAGAAGGGAGAAGAGGAGCTGGAAGACCAGCCTGCGAACCCGGCCAGGCTGGACCCGTCCAGAGGCCACCAGCCTTTGCCCCGGCCTTGGGCCGGGCTGCCTTGCGCCTCAGGTCGGCATGCCATCCGAGCGGTCCGGCCTCCACCCTGGCCTCGGGCCGGTTCGCTCGCAGCGCCAGGCGCCTACCCGAGCGGTCCGGCCTCCGTCCCGACCCAGGTCGGCTCATCTGCTGCGCCAGGACGGCCTCCACCCCACGCCGACCTCCCAACCCCGCCAGGCCGGTTTCCCTACTTGCACACAAATGAGGGGTAAAAGACCCTTTTCACTTCTCACATACCCCCCTGGCTATATAAGGACCCCCTTAGACTAGATCTAGGGTTAGATATGAATTTAGACTTTGAGCTTTGCTCTTATATCCCTCTTGTGAGGCTACTCCTATGGTTTGTACCTAGGACCGTACCAAGGCTACTTCTATGATTTGTATCTAGGATCGTACCAAGATTCATCGGGTTTCCTATCCTTTCCCTTGGGATTCAGTTAGGGACTTTCCAATCTTCCTCAACTAACCCTTGAGGTTCTATTGGCGTGGTGGACCGACACGAGTGTGAAGCGGTTTCCGAAGAGGTGAGTTTGGTTGGATCGATCGTTCTGTAGGCGGCCGTTGTGGCTTAATTGAAGGGATATTGGGTTCTTCAATTTTTGCTAGTTATCTCCCCCTCGATCCCCCTCGTTTTCCCCTTCGTATTGTTTGCGTTCTTCGTTTGTTCTTTGTATTCTTGGTCGATTCGTGAAGATCGGGCCACCCAAGAGGTTAACCCCTCCATCAGCCTGGGTAGGTGGTTCACCGATGAGACCGAGCCGACCGCCGTGTCAGTGGTCATGACTAGGGTGATCGGCTCGCAGACAATCCTAAGCATGAGGAAGGTAGTTTGTGTTATTTTGGCGGTGATGGTAAAAGGACAACGATGTCGCCTAGAGAGGGTGAATAGGCGATTAAAACTTTTCTGGTTAGAGCTTGCTAAATGCAAAAATAAATTAGGTGTTTAAATTAACAAGCAGACAACCTAAACAAATTAGGATCAACTAAGTAAACCAACAACTTATGGTAAGAAAGACAAGTAACAAGGTGATAGAAAGATATATGACTTCAAGCACGAAGGATATCACAATGTAAAGTGCATACGTAAATAGCTCGGGTATTGAAATAACCGGGGCACACAGAGACGAGTATGTATTCTCGAGTTCCTTCTTTGAGGGGAGTACGTGTCGTTGGAGGGGTGTGCTCTCGCCACAACAGGCTTAGTCAACGCAAAAAGTACTCACCCTATTTTCCGTTTAACCTCACCACAAAGACCTAATTCACCTTAGGATGTGTTTGGTTCAGTGGCTATCCAGTGGATGGTGAGGGATAGCCACTTTTTAGTGGTTGCCCTCCGTTCTGGTTTGGAGGATAGAATGGATATGGATAGCCAATATTCCTTGAAAACGGTGGTTGAGCCCATCCGGCGGAAAGTGGCGGACGAGGTAGCCACTTTTTTCTAGCTCACCTCTTCCTTCGTTCACCACACGTCCTGAAAAAAAACACCTCATTTTTCGTTCCCCATCTTTGCGATAATGGTGGATGCTCCAGATCGAGCCGAGAGCGTCTGGCATTTCGAAGGTGGGAAACGCGACCAGTGCATATATTCCACCTCCATTTCCCCTGCTTCTTCCATTCTCTAGATCGAGGTGACGGTGGCAGATTGCCAGAGCCGACGGCTGCCAGTGGTTTCCCGGCGTTTGATTCTCTCGTCGGGGCGAGGCAATGGGGTGTCGGCCGAAACCGTGCCCAGCACCGAGCAGGTCGCCGCGCAGCGCCATCAAACGCTGGTTGACTCTATCAAGGAGACCAGCGATGTACCTACAGATCCACCAGCGCTGCATCTTCCCGCCGACCGCGTACCTCCAAATCGTTGAGTTCAGCATTCGCATCCTTGGCTAGAGGCGATCATCCTTTATTCAATCTGAACAGCCGTATATCAGTGTTGTGTAGTATTTTTTAGTCTAGTTCCGTCAGATGTTCGTGGGCCATGGATTAGTTATAAGACCTAGAATCTATGTGAATACTAGGGTGTAAGTGGGCACATCCATTTAGCCTACTTATGTCCACTTAAGTATAGCTAGTTCAATTTTGGATGAATTGATGTAACAAATTGAACTAGCTATAGTTAAGTGGACATAAGTGGGCTAAGTGGGTTTGTCCACTTACACCCCTATTCAGGACCAATGGATATTTGCTCTATATTCATTTGTGATTTGTAAAAGCTAGTGCATCCATGGTTACATATATTATAGATGAATCTTTGCTCTAGTACTGCATCGTAGATACGTCCAATCCCAAGAAGTATCGATGGTGTAAATTTGTACATAGCAAAAAGATGAATATGCAAATTTGTTAGATATGAATTTTCACTAATATACTTATGATTATTTTTTTCACTTATAAAATATTTCTTTTGGTCAAATGTGAAATATAGAGGTAATCTCACCGGCTGAACTAAAGAGAGTCGTCACAACAACCTAGGCGTTCACATTCCTCTAACCAAACAAAAAATTGGTTATCCATAACCACTTCTTATCCTTTCAACCAAACATAAAAGTTGGCTATCCCTAACTAGGTGGCTCGGGATGCCCTCATCCCCTAAATCCTACCCCCGAACCAAACGCACCCTTAGACTATCGGTAATCTTCAGTCTTGAGGCACATATACAAAACTTAATTGGAGGTTCCCGAGGTCACCACAAACTTGGGCCACGCATCTACAACTGAATTGGAGGCTCCCAAGAACACCACTAAGCCGTCTAGGGTCTAAGGACCCAAGAGTAATAAGTGCACAAACTTTCACTTCCACGAATCCTCGTAGAGAGAGAAAACCAATGCAACCAATGCAAATGGAAAGACCACAAGTGCTCAAATCCTTCACTCTCAAATTCCAACAAAAAAAATGCTTATGGGGTAATAAAGAGAGAAAAAAGAAAGGAGGAGAAACACCAAAATCAAGATCTACTAGGTTCCCTTCACTTAGAGTAGGGATGTATTGGTGGAAATATAGATCTAGATCTCTTCTCACTTTTCCCTCAAAGATATGCAAGAATCATGAGAGGAATTGAGAGAGGTGCAAGCTTTCCAAGGTCAACAATGGTATAACAAAGCCAAAGAGAGAAAGAAATCTGCTTGACAAAGTTGTGCTTCTTTGGGGAAAAGGGGGGCCATTTATAGGTTCCCACGGAAAAGAGTCGTTGCAGGAAACTTACATCGGAGTCTCCAGCCTAGCGCGGAGTCTCTAGACCAAATTTGTCGTGTAATATTCCGGCCTAGCCAAAGACTTCCAAAGTCCCCGAGCATACTCCGGAGGGGGCATCTACGAATTTAATCTCATCCAAGAATAAATGGTTCGGATTCTCTGGTTGCCCTGAGTCCGGATACTCCGGTGTTTTCACGCTGGAGTTTCCGGTCTTGGGACCCCGGAGTCCACGAATATTTCCAACCACTCAGCAAATCTTAACCCCCACAACCTTTGCAAACAAAGTCCAATTGAGGTGAAACCACTTCAAATTATAGAGAACTTAACACACATGGGAAGGTGTGGAAACTTTCTCAAAGACGAATATGTAAAGTTTTCACCACCGAAAACACAGCAAGATTTTCTTACAAAGTACATTTTCGTTAAGCCTTTGCTTGTCATGAAGATCGACGATCGCAACCAAAACCCCATAGATATATAAGCCAAATAAGAACCAAGAAAGATGATATGCGAAGTATGCAAAGGTTTAAGCTCTCCACATAGATGCGATCAAGTTACTCACTTGAGAGCCTCTCTTGATAGTATGACTATCGATCCTATAACGCGGTCTCCCAAAAAGCGCGAGACCAGTAAAATAGAAATCTATCAAGATCATACATTTTCCTTGAGCATTCCACTTTAGCTAGATGATGACGATCTTGACTCTCTCAAGTCAGATCCCCATTCTTGATCATGCTTGCTTAGCACATGCTCCACTTGATGAAGACTTTCAAGTGCTCTCCCATACACCATTATGGGAGAGACCCTTTTTGTAAAATCTTCATATGGAAATTATCTACAAATGGGTGGCAAGCATCAAGCATAGTATTTCTTTGAAACACTTCTCTTGAGCTTCCACTTCAAGCTTGATGACAAATACCACTTGACGTCATCTACCATAGGTTATATGAAATCTTCATTTTGATGCATGCCCATAGAAAGATACCAAACCACACATAGAAATTCCACACACACACACACACACACACATCATGGGTTAGTTCACAAAGCTATATGGAAAAATTCTTACCATACCCTGAGATACATAATCCCACTTGGTACATCTTGTATCTTATTGTGTTTATCAAAATCTTGATCAACCTTGTATATTTTATTCTTTGTTCATTTGATTATGTCTTGAAGATAATCATGAAAGATCACCTAATACTTTTCTTTAATACAAACTTGTAATATGCTCAATTCTATACATGACCATTCTTCATATAAATTCTTGAATATAACAATTGTCATCATGTAAGTTTTTACAGTACAACACATGAACTCCACTATTTTCCCATGGAAAACATCTATAAGGATATATCAATGCAAATACTAGTCCATAAGTATTGTCATTAATTATCAAAATCACGCATGGAGGAACCATGCACTTTCAGATGGATTTGCTATTCACAATGGAGGCTTGTTGGATGTCCAAATCTTGAGCGGCAGAAGTGACGACTTCTTATTTTTTTCTTTACCTTCCTCCTTCGATTACCTTTCTTCATAATCTCTTAAGCTCTTTGCAACAGGCTGAGTGAACGATTTGTTATTCTTCATCGGGTCCACTGAGGGGACGGGGGAGGTGTCGAGTACCGGACTCGACATATCCCTAGCGTGACATACTAGGGTTGGAAGGAAGGAATCGGTTGCATGCTGGTGGACTCGACGGTTAAAAGGGGCAAGGTTTACCTAGGTTTGCGGCCCTCGTAAAGATAAAACCATTAATCCTACTAGTTTGTATTATTTAGATGGAGATTACAATGAGTTCTACAATGGCGGCGGTGGAGAGATTGGATCTTGCGCAACTCAAAGGCTATGGTGGGTGGAATAATTGATGCCCTACCCAGGGGTTCCCCTAGCCTTTATATAGGAGGCTGGGTCTCGAATCCATACCCTAGTAGGTTACAATTTGTTCATGTGTCGGTTTATAATTCCCTATCTTGTGTCGCAAGATAAAGCCTTGATAGTTCTCTGTTGGGCCTTGTAGAGGAAATATGGCGGTTCCTCTTGCTGGGTCGTAGTTTGAATCTGGACCCGATAGGCTAACATGGAGGATTCGGGAAGTATCCCTACGTCAGTAGCCCCGGAGTGTCTACTCGACTCCTGGGAGTCGTGTAGAGACTCAATATCGTAGAGGACTCGAAGCTTTTTACAGAGGTCCTTGGAAGTTCGAGGATGCACGAACCCTGTTCGTGAAGATATGTTGTTTCTTAGCAAATTTGCGGAGGGATGTGGCTCAGTCTCTTGGTTCACTCGACGGATAGGGACCAATTAATTTCTCTAGGGCAATAACATTACTGGCCTTCTCGAATTCCAGTCCCCCGGCTCAAATCTGGAATGGTTGCCAACTTGGACTCGTGTCGTGGAGAACTTATCGAGTCAAGTATAACCTTTGAGTGTGTACATGGCGCGTCCACCAGGATTTTTCTTCGCACTATCAGTACGGAAATTACTAGAGAATGCAGCATGAGTGATATTCCTGGGCCTAATAGTCGGATCCTTGGGTCTTACCGTCGTGTTTTGAGAAAAACACAACATCCATACATGCACCGGTAGTAGTGTTACCTAGGGAGTCGAGATATTCTTGTCGTGTTGAGTATCGTAGTCGCGATGTTGGTTGCAGTAGATGAGGAGAGTGCCTTTTCGCTCTTGACATGAAAAAAAGCTTTGTCGAAGTTAGGACTTTTGTCGTTTGAGATGATACAATGAGGTTTTTGTGTAGTCAATAAATAGAAGTTTCTCTTTGCATTATTCGAATGATTGTCACCGCATGCTTTGTCTGCTCCCAATGGTACGTGGCAAAAAATGGCAGTGAGGAAACATGACGTAGTGGACCCCACGTGTCGGTCGTTGACCAGAAGTAACTAGCGCGCGGTTTCCTTGAAGATCGTGCCAAAGTGACCACACATGGCCTTTTTGTCTCTTTTCTCCATGTGGTGGGTTGGATTGTGACCACATCACTTCCGTTAGAGAAGATCGACGACCCTGGATAATCTGGCCGATGTATATAAGTTGTCCTGAGGGGGAGTAATTCCCCTGTTCTGCTAGTTTCATCTTCCCCTTGTTCTCTCTCCCCATTTTCCTTCTTCCAAGAAAAAAGAGAAAGCCATGGACGACGCTGGAAAGGGAAAACACGCAGGGTCTAAAGTTGTGGCCTCCAGTTCCTCCGCCCTAAGGAGAAAGATCGGGGAATGGCTCTCCTCCAACGTCACCAGCAAATCCTTGACTACGATGCAGAAGGAGGAGCAGTTGCCCACGGGGAGTGTTGACGGTGTCCACAAGCGCGCCAAGGAAGAAGATGTCCCCAACCCCGAAGGCAACGAGCGGTTAATCTTTATTGAGCACATCACCCACTTGCTTTGTTTTCCTATGCATCCTTTTCTTCGTGCCCTGTTGTTCATCTATGGGATCCAACTCCACGGTCTCCCACCAAACTCAGTGCAACACATTGTGTGCTTCATCGTGCTTTATGAGTGCTTTCTTGGCATTCACCCGCACTGGGACTGTGGAGGCGGAGCTTCTTCGTGAAGATGCACCAAGAGAAGGTGCATTGGGCTAGGAGGAACCCGAAGAACGCTATGCCACTGGCGGTTTTGGGATACAATCTCGAAGTGAAGTCTATTACTTCGAGATGAAGTTCATCAAGTCTGCTTAGGGTTGGAGGATACAGTGGTTTTATGTCCTGTTCGCGGACAAGAATGGAGTCCCCAAGTTCAATCCTGGTGTCGTTCTGAAGAGGAGGAGATCCTGGCTCCATAAGATGACGCGGGCTGAAGTCGAAGCAACCGATCCTCTGATGGAACAAATAGCGAGTCTTCGCGATAAGTCCAAGGTTCCTTGGATCACATGAGTGCATATGGATTCTATCTTTATTAAACGTCGAGTGCAGCCACTGCAGAATTGTCTTCACGCGATGTGGGAGTATTTGGGTCCCTCTGACCCGACCAGGACTCGCCAAGACGATCTCTCCAAGGACGAATTCGAAACCAAGATTCAGCGGATTATCAGCATCAAGAGTGAGAAACTGACAGTGCTTCCTACACAGCCTTTCTCCGCGGAAAATCCTCCAACCAAGGTACTTCTTCTCGAGTAATGTTATTCCTTTGCGAGCATTTCTTCAACAAGTGTTTGTTTTTATTCTCTTGTCTTTTTTTACAATTGGGACACTGGGCCGTGCTACCCTCCCCTTCCAGAGGAGGGAGCTTCTTCAGATCTTCTAGGATTCGAGGCTAATCCCGACCCTAGTGATGCTGACGAAGGGATGGGCCTTGGACCTATCAAGTAAGGATACCCGGTCCTAGGCCTAGGACTGGAGCCCAAGAGGAGATGCCATATATTATTCTAGAAGGCCCAGTTGAAGCCCACCCGCAAAGCCTTGCGGATTAAGATAGGAAACTTGTAACCGACTTAGGGTTAGAGTTCGAGTCCTCCCCGGGTGAGATTTGAGACCTGGCCACCTATATAAGGCCAGGAGAACCACCAGGAGAGGACAAGAAATATCGCACCACCAAGCCTTAAGCTCGAGATCATACTCTCGACTTGAGCAACCCCCCATTGTAACCGATCTACTCGTGAATACAGATCGACAGAGGCAGGATTAAGGGTTTTACCTCTACGAGGGCCCCGAACCTGGGTAAATCGTGCCCCCTGTCTAGCCGACGATCGTCAGCATCGCCTACAGGTTCTCCTAATCGAAACCCAATGGGTTCACCCGAGGGACTTGTTGAGATGCAGATTCGACAATTGGCGTCGTCTGTGGGAACGGCGGGCGCTGGATCTCCGGCATCTTCGGCTTCATCGACAACCAACTCACGTTGGAAACCCTCGACTTCGACTCCGACCAACCCGATTCGAATCGGATCTGTCGTAGTCACCCCTCACTCACCGGAATCACACCCGGTATTCAGCGATATGGAGAAGAGCGTCACCTTGACGTTCGGGAGCTTCAAGTTCTACACCAACAAAGATGCGATCCTTCACTTCCCTGAGGAATCGGGATCTGAGTCGATCTCCAGCCCAGGAGCTGTCGATTCACGACCCTACTTGGCGAAAAGTGGCGAGTCCATCCGCCTCAACACCAGCAACTTCCATACCCTCTCTACAGAGGTACCCTCTTGGATCAGGAAGGCCTTTCAAGCCACGCCTAGGACCCACAAGCCATATCTGGCTTAGGTCTGCATGGCAAGATCGGGAGAACCACCCGAAGAAACTGAACACAGCGCAAGGGAACACGCTGAGATCGGCGTCTCGCGAGACAGTTGGGTCCGAGCAAAGGAGGCTATCTGCACGAGCAAACCACCTGCAGTCGGAGCCCCACACGAAGATATGACCGCCTACCACTATCATCTATTGAGAGCGGCTACCGCGATCAAGGAAGCTCGTATAGATCTAGCCAATCGGAAGAGATTGGCGGACGAGTCGAGCCAACGCCGGGCCGCGTTGTCCCTAACACTTTCTGTCGGGACTCGTCCCGCGAGGAAGGGATACGCCTCAAGAACCGCGACCATGGACGACGAGTCCCTGAACGGGATCAGCAGGTCACTCGGACCTTCCCTCATGCGGGTCGACGAGGAGGGAAACATCTATCCGCAAACTCCCGTTGCCGCGGTCCTAGCCGCAGCAACCTACATGCAGATAAATCAACCAGGGGAAAACGACCCCCGAGCGTAGCAATACAAGCAAGTTCAGAAGGGATTAGGCATGGCAGCCTCAAGGCTTGCCTCCTATGATCGCAGGAAAGTTGCTGCACAAAAGGAGAAGGAAGCATCCCACAGGCGCAAGAGTGCTTCGCCCAGGAGGGAAAAATCGACTCGCCATGGTCGAGGAAAAGAAGCCCGGCGACGCGATGATAGCCGAAGCAGCAGCGAAGGTAGCCCGAGAAATAAAGATCGCGGCTCGCGACATCATAGCAGCCGCTCGCGAAATCGCAACAAGGAACCAAGGAAGGAAACCGATCGTGACCAGCCAGGTTATAATGCGCGATCGGATATCACGCAAAATAAAGTGGACAAGGCGAGAGCAGCAAGGAACCGCGCGCGCTCCTCATCCGGATCTTCTGATGACGAAACTTGCGGCGCATTATGCTTCGCTCGCAGCATCCGCGAGGCGCCTCTACCCAAAAAATTCAAACTCAGCACGGAAGTAACAAAATACGATGGTTCACTCGAACATTCGTCATGGCTGTCGGATTACCTCACGACAGTAAAATTCCAACGTGGGAACAAGAACACGGCTATGCAGTACCTCAACCTACACTTGGTAGGTGCGGCACGCAGTTGGCTGGAAGCGAGACCGAAGTCGTGCTACGGGTCATGGGACGATCTGCACTTCGATTTCTGCAAAAATTTCCAAGCAACATACAAAAGACCGGCGACCATCGAGGAACTGCGAGCCTGCAAGCAGAAGAGTGGCGAGTCCACTCGCGAATATATCCAGCAATGGACCATGCTCAGGAACACCGCGGGGAACATATCAGAGGAAGTAGTGGTCGAAGCTTTCGCAAAGGGCGCTCGACGAACTGCTTTCAGAGAAGAATTGGGACGAGCTGCACCCAAAACTATTGGGGAGGTAATGATCATAGCCGATAGATGGGCTAACGGAGTGGACTCAGTGCGCAACGAGAGGGCATCTTCGCCCGCACCCGAAGACGACCGCCACGGTCGAAAGAAAAGAAGGAAGTACTACGATCACGACGACCGAGAAGAACTGGTGGCGGCAGAATTCACACGAAATCGCGATAGCGGACGCCGTGGAAATCGCGAATGGAAGCCAAAGGCGGAGGACAAAACTCCCGGAGAGGACCTTGATGGATACTGCACGCTACATCTATTTACAGATAAGCGCACAGGAAAAACTAAGGCAACACACCTTCTGAAGGATTGTCGAAAGTTTCTTGACATTCACGAGGCCTTTTCAATGAAGAACAGAACAACAGTTAGTTAAGGCTACCCGCAACTTCCAGGAGGAGGACACCAAGGATTCCAACCGCCACAACCCCTACCTCCACCAGGAAACCAGAACGCGGTGCTAGCCGCACTACCTGCGCCGCCCGTCGCCAACGCGGGAGGTAACGCATACCCGAACCCCGCCGGACTGTTAGGGATGATACAAAAGGTCTGCCCGTCCCGCAGGGCTCAGAAGACAAACACACGACAGTTGTGCATGGCTGTGCAAACTCCACCGGGAAGAACCGAATACCTGAAGACTGCGGACCAACCAATCACCTTTTCCAAGGAAGACCACCCTCCGCGTGTCTATCGACCAGGACACGCCGCCCTAGTAATCCAAGCACAAATTGGCAATTACGAATTGGCTCGCGTATTCATGGACGGGGGCAGCGGCATCAACATCATCTATGCGGACACACTCCGTCGGATGAACAGGAACCTGGAAGGGATCGCCGAATCAGAGACATCCTTCCACGGGATCATTCCAGGAAAGGCGATCCGCCCACTCGGAACAGTTAATTTGGAGGTGGTGTTGGGGAATCGACGAAATTACAGGAGGGAATTTCTTGACTTCTAAGTAGTCGAATGGCCTTCACAGTATCACGGCATTCTTGGTCGAACAGCGTTCGCAAGATTCATGGCAGTACCACACTATGCATATCTGAAGCTCAAGCTACCCGGGGAATATGGCACAATCACCATCGACGGAGATTTCCAAAAACCCAGCAAGTGCGACATCGAGTTCGACGAGATCACCAAATATTTCGGGATGCAAGAAGAACTGGAGGAGATAGCAAAAACCACGGATCACTTCGTTATGACCCTCACGAAGAAGAACGCACCAGAGCTAGAATTCAATGCCAACAATGACACTCGCAAACACCAAGTGCACCCAACAGATTCTGCAAAAATGGCGATGGTTTCCACCACCCTCTCGCCAGCATAGGAAAGCGCGCTCGTCGAACTCCTCCGTGAGTACTGGGAAATTTTCGCTTGGCAGCCCTTAGATATGCCAGGGATACCCAGGGAGTTCGCCGAGCACTCACTCGAAGTCTACAAAGACGCAAAACCCATCAACCAGACCACCCGACGGTTCTCAGAGCCCAAGCAAAAAGCACTTGGAGAAGAAGTAAATAGACTGCTCGCAACAAAATTCATCAGGGAGATAAAAATATCCACTTGGTTAGCAAACCCAGTGCTAGTCCCAAAGAAGAACACCAACATCCTTCGTGTGTGCATCGACTACACGTCATTGAACAAACACTGCCCCGAGGATAACTTTCCCCTCCCGCGGATCGACCAGATCGTGGATTCCACTGCAGGCTGCCAACACCTCTCCTTCTTAGATGCCTACTCGGGATACAACCAGATCAGGATGAAACAGGAAGACGATAAAAAGACAGCATTCATTACACCTCATGGTGTATACTGCTACACGACAATGTCTTTCGGGCTCAAAAACACAGGCGCAGCATATCAGCGCTGCATGCAAAAATTCCTCGCCAAGCTCATTGGCAAGAACGTACAAGTGTACGTTGACGACATCGTCATCAAGACTCAGGTGGAGGACACGCTCCTCGAGGATATCAGGGAAACATTCGATGCTCTAAATGCATACAGGATCAAGCTCAACCCGACAAAATGCGTCTTCGACGTCCCAGCAGAACAACTTCTCGCGTACCTGGTGTCCGCCAGAGGAATTGAAGCCAACCCAGAGAAAATACAAGCAATCTTGACAATGAAGGAGCCCACCAATCTTCGCGGGGTGCAACAGCTCGCAGGGGGATTAGCCGCCTTGAGCAGATTCATTGCACGATTAGGCGAGCAGGCATTACCTTTCTACAAGTTATTGAAAAAGATAGATAAGTTTGAGTGGACACCCGAAGTAAGACAGGCATTCGTGGACCTGAAGCGAGCCTTACAGAGCAGGCGCGTTCTGGCAACACCACAGGAAAGGGAACCACTCTACCTATACCTAGCCGCAACAAATCAAGTCATCAGCACGACCATCGTAGTCGAACGACCTGAGGACGGAAAGGCATATGGAGTTCAAAGACCAATCTACTACATCAGCGAGGTGCTCTCGCCGTGCAAACAACGATACCCTCACTACCAGAAGCTCGCATACGGAGTTGTTCTCACGGCTCGAAAGCTCAAGCATTACTTCCAGGAACATACCGTAACGGTGGTAAACGACGCATCACTCGGTACTATCATGAACAATCCTATGGCATCTGGAAGAATAGCAAAATGGAGCATCGAGCTAGGCGCCTGGGACATTATCTACGCAGGGCGCAATTCCGTGAAGTCATAGGTACTCGTGGAATTCCTGAGCGAGTGGACAGAATACCCGGACCGCCAGAATACACGAGTAACTGGATCATGTACTTCGACAGGTCTAAAAGGAATGAAGGATCTAGATCTGGGATTGTCCTTATATCACCCAGAGGAGACAAGTTGCAGTACGTCCTGCGACTGGACTTCCCACCCGACGATCCAGCATCCAACAACGATGCAGAATACGAGGCCCTGTTGCATGGCATGAAGATGGCAATCGCGTGTGGAGCCACCCGATTGATGATCTATGGCGATTCCAACCTCATCGTGGAGCAGATAATGAAGGAGTGCGACGCTATTGCAAAAAACATGGTTGCTTATCGGGATATGTACAATCTACTCGAAGGAAGTTTCAAAGGATGTGAGCTGAAGCACATCGCGAGATCCAGCAACGAAGAGGCAGATAGGCTGGCAAACATGGGGTCCACAAATACGCCCATACCGCCAGGAATATATTTCGAGAGGATGACCAAGCGTTCAGTCAAGGTCAAGAAAACCGCAGGAGCACCCGCAGCATTAGAGACAGATGTCAGCCCGCAAGTTGCTATCATCGAGCTCAACCATGGTATTTCAAGACAAGTTTTTCTGATCGAGCCAATCTAGACCAGAAATACCTCGACTACTTGTCCACCAAACAACTCCCAGCAGACGCTCGCGAGGCTCGACAAATAATACGACGCAACAAATCTTTTTGGGTACTCAACGGCGAGTTATACAAACAGAGCATCTCAGGCATACTGCAAAGATGCATAGCACCCGAGGATGGCAAAGAATTGCTGCGAGACATACATCAAGGAGATTGTGGACACCACGCCAGCTGGAAAGCAATCGTGGGCAAAGCTTTTCGAGCAGGATTCTACTGGCTTACAGCAGCCAGAGACGCAAAAGACTTGGTCGACAGGTGCAACGCTTGCCAGCGATTTGCACCCAAACCACACGCCCCCGCCACGGAATTACATATGATACCAATTGCCTGGCCCTTTGCACAATGGGGTCTTGACATGGTAGCACCATTACGCAAGTCTATACCCATAGGATACACACACTTGCTTGTCGCAGTCGAAAAATTTACGAAGTGGATCGAAGCGATGCCAGTCACCTCGGCTAGCGCCCAATGCACCGTCAAATTCCTCGACTCCATTGTATGCAGATTTGGCATACCACACAACATCATCACCGACAATGGCAACAACTTCACGGCAAAGGAAACACAACAGTTCTGCGAAGAAAAGGGAATCACCTTCAAATTCGCTTCAGTGGCTCATCCACAAACCAACGGCCAGGTCGAACGATCCAACGGATTGGTCTCGGCTGGCATCAAGAAACGACTACTCGACCGCCTACAACCAGCAGCGGGACATTGGGAAGAAGAGCTACCCTACGTGCTATGGAGCCTCTGCACAACCCCAAATCGATCCACAAAATACACACCATTTTTCATGGTATATGGAGCTGAAGCAGTCCTTCCCGAGGATGTCAAATTCAGCGCCCCATGGGTCGTTTCTTACAGTGAAGAAACCTCTAACAGGGCACTCGCGGAAGATATGGACGCACTCGACAAAATACACGATATTGCACTCGCAAGATCCGCAGTATACCAACAGTCGTTGAGAAACTATCACAGTCGCCGTATACGTCACAGAGCCTTCGCGGTGGGAGATTTGGTGCTACGGCTCAAGCATAAGGAAGGACACAAGCTCGAACCACCATGGGAGGGACCCTTCATAATACACGAAGTCATCCCAGGTGGCGCCTATCGACTGAAGAACCCGACGACTGGTGGCATCTACTCCAACCCATGGAATGTTGCGCACCTCCGCAAATTCTATCCTTAGGTTTATTTCATTCGCAAAAATAAGGCTATATTAGCCATCTTGTAGCTCGAAAGAAACACATGGCTTCTCAGTCATTTCAATAAAATACATGGTTTTTCAACCATAGCTACTCATGTTCTTTATCTTTACATGCTAAATAACAGGTATACACCCCGAATACACGGGGGCTACAACTAACTTAGCATAACACGAAAAATTTCATATACAAAGTTATAAACAAGGTGGACACCTTACAAAATTTTGGGACAACTATACAAAGTAACAGGATACATACATTCTACGATTACATATGGCGACGAGCATTTTCCTCGGCTAATACCCGATCAACCTCTTCCGAGGTCAATCGAATAATCTCCTATGCTGCGGGTCGAACAACTCTATAATGAGGGGCCATATCGACTGGACCATTGGGGAGCATAGCTACAGAGTTGAAATTAACCTCAGGATGCCACAGTCGGACGAAGGAAAGTGCTACTACAGACCCGCAAATCATCTGATTGCGGACGCACTCGCGAATTTCACCTTCTCGACCGAAAGTTCTGAGGAGATGGCTCAAATCTTCTAGACCCCTCTCCAATGGATAGAAAGCGGAGTTCACAGCAATCAAGGCCTCGTGGCAGGAATTCACGAGTATCTTCGCCTGGACTACTCGATACTTTAACTTAGCTAGAACAAAGCCTCGACTACGGTCTGACCAGAAGTTGTTCGCATGTGGTTTGGAGCTACCAGCTTCACGAGCAATAAGGTTATCCACCCAATGCACTCCGCGTTGACCATCAGGCTCAACAACTACAAAGAAAGCTATAGAGAGTCAAAAAAAGGAAACAAGGGCAGTCAAACCAAACGCTAGGGGGCTCACGTGCTTACACAGCATATCCTTGGCGACGGCTGCAAGCTCTTCCATCACAAACTGTTCATGTCCAGCCGCAAGTTTTTGCTTTGACTTGGCCACATCAACAACTCCGCACAAAGCTTTAAATTTGCGTTCACCATCCGCGACACGGTCACGAAGAGAAGCAAAAGTGCTAACAGGCGGCAACAAGCGGATCCAATCGTGCAGCAGATCCACTCGAAGACTCCGCGGCAGCACCAATTTCCTGGAGGAAAATACAAAAGTTAAGGAAAAACTTCAAAGTCACCCCACTCGAGAAAATAAACCACCTATTCGACAGGTGCTCGGGGGCTACTCCCATCGGGAGAACTTCACGACAATCAATCGCAAGAAATCACAACTTGGATATAAAAAGAACATTCTGATTAAAGATAGAAGTACGGGAATACATCCCAAGGTTCATTACATCAAGAAGAATAAGCTAAACTAAATCTATCCT
This sequence comes from Alopecurus myosuroides, assembly GCA_028641055.1. Taxonomy (NCBI): domain Eukaryota; kingdom Viridiplantae; phylum Streptophyta; class Magnoliopsida; order Poales; family Poaceae; genus Alopecurus; species Alopecurus myosuroides. The sequence goes on from CM054061.1 coordinate 318,929,425, forward strand.
ATGGAATTGCGGAAGTGCTGCCACTCGCAACAGGTTGCCCCTTGCGACTGGCACGAGTAAGCAATTCGGAAAGCTTCCGAGCAAGGACTTCAGCCAGATCGCCGAAAGGACGAAGCGCTACCTTTCTGCCCATGGAAGGATTGACGGGAAGATTTGAGTATGCTTCGCCCAAGCCTTCGACTCCGTGCGCCAATGCGAACTGGATGGCGGTCTTTGCCCCGCACTCTGATTGGGAAACTGAGTAGGCCTGAAGGATATCATCCTCCAGGAAAACCTTTAGGAGACCGCCCAGCGTAGGCGGAACTGCGACATCCACCAGAAGGTGCTCGTGTAATTGCCTCAGCACTTGAGTGGCATCGCCGATGATAGAACTGATCCCATTCGCATGCTTCCAAAGCTGGGCGAGGGAAGCCGTCACCGCATCCACTCGAGGAACCCCTGGCAGCTCCAGCACAACGCCAAGAACATCTACAAAAAGGCGACATTAATTTCAAAGACAAACCAAGCTAGTCACAAAACAACAGAGGACAAGTATAACTTACTCGCGAAGTTCTGGGCTAAAAGACGAAGGAAGTCGAAAAGATCATTTTCCTGTTTGGCACCAGCTTCCTCCAACTTCTTCAAAGCATCCTGAGCATCAGCGAGCTTCCCCTCGAAGTCAGCCGACTGCTTGCAAAAGGACTCTAGTTCCTTTCGATCAGTCTCCAACTCAGCCTCGAGGCTGTTCACCCGAGTGATAGCATCGGTCTTCTCAGCCTTCAGAACTTCCGCTTGGGCTGCACAACAATAGATTTCAAATCCAAAGGTATTCACACGACTGGAAAAGATAAATAGAAAGAGCATATCAAGTTACCTTGGAGAAGTTGGCCTTCCGAGATGAGTCGATCGCGATCTGCCCGAAGGGTCACGCAATCTGTCTCAGTCGAAATTACGCGACGGCCAACAACCGCGAGGGAGTCAAGGAGAGACTGCAAAACAAGAAGATGGAGAAATCAAAGAAGATAGAGAAGTTTGAGCCTATTTGCTACTATAAACAATCGTGAATAGCCTCGGGGGCTACTCCCATCGGGAGCACTGCGTGCACCTGATAAAATAAAGAGAAGGAAAAAGCTAAGTTCTTGAGCCTGTAGCCAATCGCAAGCGATTGGCCACAACCTCGGGGGCTACTCCCATCGGGAGCACTGCCGTGCACCCGATAAAGATCCCAAATGAACAAAAATTCAGAATGCAAGGAAAAGAGTAAAAACTTACCTAGCCCTAAGCGATGCAGAGAGGATTGGACGAGCTACCCGACACTTCTTTCGAAGTCGAGGCTCCAACTGCAAAGCTAGGCAATCTGTACTCTGTAGCCACAGCTGTTGGAGTTGGACTCGGCGAGTTCTGGATAGTCCTAGAAGTTGGAGTCTCATCTGCAGCAACATCCTTCCTCTTAGGAAGAGAAGAGGCGAACTGGCCGGGGCTGATGGAATGAAGCCTGTCATGAAAAAGAAGAAACAACATAAGGAAGAGCAAGCAAAAAACTTTCGACTAGAAAGTTGAAGAAAGAAAGAAACTTACTCATCGTCTTCGTCATCCAGCATATCCGCATTCCAGGCGGTTTGGATTGTCGGTTTGGGAGCAAGAGGAGCGCGCACACTCAGCGGAGTCACAAGGAGAGGCTCTTTATCAGACCCTCCACCCAAGGAGTTGTCCTTGGAAGTAGCTTCATCGTCTCCCGCCCTGCGGCGCTTGCGGTGGCGAAGATCGCTACCCGATTCCTCCACGTCATCGGAAGAGCCATGGTCGGAGCTCGAGTCAGCATCGGCAACACTGGTGTCAGCAGGGACATCCAGGTTGCTCGCCAACAGGTCCGAAGCCTCTTCACCAGAAACTGGCGGGTAGCAGGTTGCTACTGCCAGGCTCTACAAAAGGAAAACGACAAGAAAAGAAGGAGGAATTCAGTCGACAAATTCCCAAACAAAGAAAAGAAAAGTTAAAGACAGAAAGAGCAGTGAACTTACATCAGATGGAGGAGGATTCGAGGCTTCAAATGCTGCGATTGGGCAATCAGCAAAGGACTCGCCCACTTTCAGCTTTGTGATGGCCGTGATCTTCTTCTCAAACTCTGCATTCGAGAGTTCTTCTCGGCTCACTCGGCTGGGGTCTTCAGCTCCTTGGTACTCCCACATGGTAGAGGGCCTCGCCTGCAGGGGTTGAATCCTGCGCTTAAGGAACAAGCCCGCGAGATGCAAGCCGTTCAGCGCAACCCCGGCGGTTTGGTCGTGGAGCGCTGCAACCTTGGCGAGTAGAGGGGCGACGATTCGGCTCTCTTCGACTGAGAGCCTATGCGCCCAAGACTTTCGCCGCTTCAAAACAGCGAACGGGTGGAATTCGTTAAATCCACCCGCGCTGTCATCGACGACATAGAACCACTTCTTCCTCCACCCTTGCGCGGAGTCGATGAGTTGCATGTCGAAGTAGAGGGTGTCCGATTTCGCCTGGTTCCGAAGCCGCCGGTGCGCAACGTCTCCCCAAGCTCAGTCTCCACCCGCGATTTCTCGCGGAAGGTCCGTACCTTGAACAGAGCCTTCCAAAGGCCCCAGTGCGGGCGAACACCAAGAAAGCACTTGCAGAGCACGACGAAGCACGAGATATGCTGCACCGTGTTCGGAGGCAGATCATGGAGCTGTATGCCATAGACATATAGCAATGCCACAAAGAAGGGATGGAGAGGGAGTGAGAGCCCGCGCGAGACGTGATCCGCGAAGATCACGCGCTCGTTCGCGTGGGGATTGGGTACCTCTTCCTTTTTGCCGAGGCGAACCCGCTTCTCGGCGTCGGGAGGCAGTAGTCCCTCCCTTTTCATCTCCTTGATGCTCTTCTGCGTGGTGTTGGCGGAGGCCAGTCGCCGGAGCGCGGAGCAGGGGCTGCACAAACATATTCGGGCGCATGCGAGGAGCAAACTGCGGCGCTGCGTTTCTTGCCTCCCGCCATGGGTGCTGGTGCAAGCTTGAGGAGAAAGGAGGTGAGCGCGAGGAAGACGAAGGCTGGGAAGCGAAAGACGGGAAATTTTTACCTTTTACGTAAGGGCCGTATATATACACGGAGTCACCCAATCCTGGCCGCTCATCGAGCGACGTGGCGCCCATTGCGGCGGCCACGCTTGAAGCCGAAACGAAAGGGCGGTGAACGCTGTTTCGTGCCACGATCCTAACAGAAGATTGTGCGCATTTACTGTGTGCGGCTCGCGGGAAAACCGGAAACGACGTCTCGTTTCCGGTAAAAAAGATGACACGCCAGCAAATCCTGTTTTCACTTCGTCACGTCCCACCGGGAGGATTCAAAGCAAACAGAGTGCGCTATGACGTCATGGCGAACATCATAAGGCCCGAAATTCTTTCGGTAAAACCCCAAACACGAACAAACTTCGTATGGCTAAGATTAAAACGCGGAAAAACTTTCGCATAAAAAACCCCAGACACGAAATTTTCTTTCGTATGGGCACAAAAAAAAATTTCCAGACACGAAAACTCTTTCGTATGGACAAAACAACTACAAATACAAAAACAGGAGGGATTTTCTTACTCGAGAAATCTCTAGACCTAACTCGTGGGTGTGCAGCTCCTGCCACTCTATCATACGATGTATACACATCACAGACCTGGATTGTTCGGGCGACTAGGAACATCCGGATGCCATATTCTTTCGGATATGAAGGTAAGACCCAAAATATCTCTCTTGAGGGCCTGGAATCGCACTCAAGCTGCGTCCTCCGGTGAAATTCTGTCGCACCCGGACTTTTAGAGGATACTCACAGCCCGCTAAACAGTAGATAAATGGCTTACGGGGCCTACCTGCACCCGCATCTCAATATGAGTAGGCCAACACGTAAACGTGTGACAACCATCCTCTACTATTCATCGTCTGTGAAACCATCCAATAGAAATCCGAATACTTCCATTGACGTACTTCATAACATACACACATGGTACGTCAACGGCATTTAAACAAGTGATATCACAAAAAATCTCTAAGACACAAAAAAATAGAAATAAGTGGCAAATAGCTCTCACTAGAGCAGAGATAGCAAATACAATCATGCAGAGGACACATGTCCCAACAAGTCATCATTACATCACAGCGGAAGCATCCAAAGTGTCTGAGTACAGACAAGATCCAAATAGGCCTAAGAGGCCGGAAATGAAAGGAACGGAGCCCATCCACGAAGTCTCGGATCCTGCCCGGGTCCGCTATCTACTCGTCAGCAGCCTCGTCATACTCCACGTAGTAGCCACCATGGGCATCCTCGTAAACGTAGTCTGCAGAACACGCAGCCCCAAAGGGGTCAGTACAAACGAGTACTGGCAAGCAAGACGCACAAGATACCAAAGTGTACCCGACAACACCAAGTACAGATGCTTTGGGTTCAACGGAAGATAGGTGATACAAAGGTGCGGCAGCGGGCTGCCCTAACCAACTACAGAGACACGCTACACATTCGGCTAAAAGAAAGGGGATAAGATAGTGCATCGGAGCCAACTACCACTAACCTCAAACAAACCCATCCTGGATCTCGCCGCTTATCCAAAGAAGCAATCCGAGGATAACCCACACAGTTGGATTAATGCACTAGTGGAAACAGGGCCTTTTGTCCCGGTTCGTAAGGGCCAGTTGTCCCGGTTGTGCAACCGGGATGGGCTAGCCGGGACAAATGGCCCTCCCCCATTGGTCCTGGTTGTGCCAGGACCCCGGATGGTAAGGATAGGCCACGTGGCGAACCTGGGCCAGGGGTCGGCCAGGGAGTTCGTCCCGGTTCGTTCAAGGGACCGGGATGGATATTTTTTTAAAAAAAAAGTATATAGCCGTCGATTTTCGCCTGCTGCGGCAGGTTTTTTTCGTTTTTTGGGCTCCTGTCTCCCAATCCCCAGCCGGCCTCCCCCTTCCCCAACCGCGTCCAGGCCCACGTCTTTTATTAAGCCCACTGGCCACATTTTTTGGTCAAAAGGGCCCACTGGCCCGCGTCTTTTTATGGTAGGTCAACGGTTCGAAGGGGCCACTGGCCAGCGGCCTAGTGGCTGGCTCGCCTGGTCCCTTAAATTAAGACCACAGGGGCGGTCAAAGGGCCCACTGTCGCCTCGTCTTCCCTCCCCGCCTCGGCTTCCCGCGCCCCCACTTCCCCACGCGCGCGTGCCACAGCTGCAACCGCCGCCACGCCTCGGCTCCCGCCCCGCATTCATGGCCGCCTGCAACCGCCGCCACGTTCAGGCCGCCGGTTGGCATGCCAGCCCCCCCGGGTCCTTTTTAAAGGGCCCCCGCCGCCCGTACAACCCATCCACCCCGGCCGCGCCCAAGGCAAAGCAACCATGTCCCGCTGGTTCTCGAGCGGCTCCGGCAAGCGCCCCAGGAACGACCACGAAGGCTCCTCGAGCGGCGCCGGCCGCGTCCCACCCCCGCCGGCGGAGGCCTTCGGCTACGGCCCTGGAGGTGTCCGCATCGGCGGGACGCCGCGCGTCCCCGCGCCACCTCCGGCGGCACGCCCGCCGCCCCGCGCCGCGCCCAAGGGCAAGCGGTTCCGCCGGTACATCCGGGTGGTGGAGGCCGAGTTGCACTGGAACAACGCCACGCCGGTGTTCTGGCCAGACGTCCACCTCCCGGACGGCTGGCACCTGAACCCCCAGCGGATCCCTGTGCCGCCGGCCCCGACCGGCGAGGCGCTGCTCGAGGAGATCGACCACCGGCGCCGCCTCCTGCCGGCCCCCCTCCTCAGGGAGCGCGCGTACGCGCGCAGCTCCCCCTACTGGGCCACGTGGCTCCAGCAGGAGCACGAGCAGCGCCGACGCTCCTTCATCCCCGTCCCCCACGAGGAGGTGAACGTGGCGGACTACCCCGCGGCACCGCCCGGCCGGGAGAGGGAGCTGTGGTTCCTCGAGGACATCGAGGACTTCTCCGGGGAGGAGGACCCCGAGCTCCGGGCCAACATGGAGGAGGCCTGCGAGGCCTCCCGCCGCTCCCTCATCGACGACGAAATCAAGCGGTGGGAGCGGGTCGTGGCCGCCGCCGCCGCCAACGCCGCCGCCGCCCCCTACCGAGCCTACCCCCTGGTGGCACGCGCTGTACGCCGAGTGGGAGGCGTCCGAGGACCAGCCGCCGCCGCAGCCGCTCCCCCCAGGCCTGGAGTACGGCATGTCCTGGGCCTGGACCGGCGGCGTTTGGTCGCCGGAGGAGGAGGAGCTGCCCCCGCCACCGCCGCCGCCGCAGGAGGTGCTGCCCCCGCCACCGCCGTACGCGCCCCCGATGCCTCCGCCCCCGCCGGGCCCGGCCCAGCCGCCTGCCCACCTGTGGCAGCCACCCCCCTACCAGTGCATCTCCTCCGACGAGGAGGAGTAGATCGGCGCCGGTGCGCCCCCCTAGAATAAGCTACCTACCCCTATATGTAAGCACGGCCGGCCGCCTGTGGCCGCGCCGCCCCCCTATGTAAGCACGGCCCCCGGGCCTTTTTAATATATGTTTGTGTCGACAAAAACGCGTCCCTAGTCCAACCCCGCCGGCGGAACCAGCGCCGGCGGGATCTTCCTACTCGTTCCCGCCGCCGGCAGGGCTTCGCCAAGCCATGTCCGTTGTCCTGCTGGGTGGTCGCTCGGCCTGGAGAGAGGGCCGAGATATTTATACAACCAGGCCTCTAGTCCCGGCCCGTGCCACCAACCGGGACTAGAGCCCCTTTGGTCCCGGTTGGTACCACGGGCCGGGATCAAAAACATATTTCGAATTTTGGGGGTGGCACCCTGCGCGCCCAAAAGTTTTTAGCGCCAAAGTTTGAAAATTATTAAGTTTGCACATTCACAACTTCTATATACTTACGAATTTGACAAAAATTCCAACATGAAAAACACTAGAATTTGCATAACTAATTTAAATCCATTTTTCGTTTAACTAAATAAATTTTCTAACTATTGAAACTATTAATTATTTTACCATTTGTATATAATTTGAATATAAAAATATTACAATTTTTGTTTTCTCTCGTGATCTTCCGAGTTAGTCCAGAGCATACAAGGCATCCCGGGTGATTTATATAAAGTTCGACAAAGCGAGTTGTACCTTATTGACACGGTGAATTTGAGATCTTCGTCTCCCTTTATCCCGACCCCCGCTTGAAAACATAGTAACTTCCGTGTACGCGGCAAGCCTCAGCGGGAGCATCAGACTTAAAGCAGAGACGGGCGGTCGGGCGGGGGAGACCGCGCCGTTGCTGTCGCGCTTTTCTCTCCTCTGCTCGTCCGCCGTCTCCGTCGCGCTCCCCTCCGCCTTCAACATTTGGGATCTTCGTTGTTCAGTTAGACGTTTCTCCTCCAAAAATTTATCATATCTATTAAAGAAGTACCGAAGCTCTATTTCTGTTTTAAGGATATCTGTCAGGATGGTATCCCTGCTATCACTTCGAAGTGTGACTGCAATATTTGCGCAGAATATATGACACCCATAAGGCAAAGCCCATTTTTCTCTATCCTCATACAATCTACTTAGCCACTCGTTATCCTTCAGATTGTACTTTGCCAAGACCTACTAAAATCATGAGCGAAAGTTTCCGAACAGTGCAATATATCCCTTAATACTTTCGTTGCATTTTGATATATATCCGAGCGGTGGACAGTCCCTGGCCAAGCAGAAGCAACTGCATCCCCTATCGATGTAAAGCAGTCAGTCAAAACTGTTTTCGGCTGTTTATGGTGGTTAACTCCAATGAATAACAATAGAGGCCTGCCATAATCACTTGTTCTATACCGTGTGTCAACACATACTACATCTCGAAAGTAGTTATAATCCTGCAATAATGAAGTCAGGCTGGTCATAGTTGTCAAGCACTCAATTCTTGCCAGCTTTTGACCGATCAATACAAATTATTGGTCAAACTTGCACCTACTCCATTCATAATCACAGAATATGTATAAATATCCTTTTGGCTAACAAAATCTCGTTCATACTGCGTTATAAGAACTATGATCATGTATTCCACGTTTATTATTACACATCACCAACAACATCCCTATCTAGTCTTCTGAATTTTCTTCGTGTCCCTTGCTTATGATCGCTTCGGCCGTAACCATGGAGCATATTCATTATTTAACAGGATGGTGGGGTCAGCTTTCACTGTGAAGGGTGGAATTTCAACAAATTTATTATAATCTTCTGACATGTCTGTCGTGTCCTCGATTCCCACGATGTTTCTTTTCCCTGAGAGAACTATGTGACGCTTCGGCTCATCGTACGATGAATTTGTTTCCTTACTTTTTCTTTTCTTCGGTCTGGAAGACATGTCCTTCACATAGAAGACCTGAGCCACATCATTGGCTAGGACGAATGGTTCTTCATTGTAACCAATATTGTTGAGATCCACTGTTGTCATTCCATAAAGCGGGTCTACCTTTACCCCTTCTCCATTCAGGTTGACCCATTTGCACTTGAACAAAGGGACCTTAAAAGAAGGTCCATAGTCAAGTTCCCATATCTCCTCTATGTAACCATAGTATGTGTCATTTTTTTCCATTCTCGTTTGTTGTATCAAAGCGGACACCACTGTTTTGGTTGGTGCTCTTCTTATCTTGGGAGCTCGTGTAAAATGTATTCCCATTTATCTCGTACCCTTGAAAACTCCCAATAGTCGAAGATGGTGACCCTGCCAACATGTATAGCTGATCTTCAACAGTGGTGTCATTTATAAGACGTGTTTGCAACCAACTTCCGAAAGTCTCCATGTGTTCACGTTTAATCCATGAGTCATCCTTCCCCGGGTTTGCAGACCGTACAATATTCTTGTGTTCCTCGAGATACGTAGCCATGAACATAGAATTTTGTAGAACTGTGTAGTGTGCTTTGGTCAAAGAATGCCCGTCCCTAGGTATCATTGTTTTCTTTCCCAGCGTTCCTTTTCCCCTCAGTCTCCCCTCATGCCGCGATTCAGGAACACCAATTGTCTTAAGGTCAGGAATAAAGTCAACACAGAACCCAATGACCTCCTCTGTTCCATAGCCCTTCGAGATGCTTCCTTCTGGCCTAGCACGGTTATGAACATATTTCTTCAAGACTCCCATGAACCTCTCAAAGGGGAACATATTGTGTAGAAATACCGGACCAAGAATATGAATCTCTTCACATAGGTGAACCAGGAGATGAGTCATAATGTTGAAGAAGGATGGTGGGAACACCAACTCAAAACTAACAAGACACTGGACCACATCCCTCTGTAATCTTGTCAGACTTTTTGGATCGATTACCTTCTGAGATATTGCGTTCATGAATGCACATAGCTTCACAATGGGTACTCGAACATTTTCCGGTAGAAGCCCCCTCAATGCAATCGGAAGCAACTGCGTCATAATCACGTGGCAGTCATGAGACTTCAGGTTTTGGAATTTTTCTCTGCCATGTTTATTATTCCCTTTATATTCGACGAGAAGCCGGACGGAACCTTGATACTGTAAAGGACTTCAAAGAATATTTCCTTCTCTGCTTTAGTAAGAGCGTAGCTGCTTAAGTAATGGCGCCTATCTGTGTGCTTGTTGCTTGGGTCTTTCATACGTTGCTGGTCCTCCCGTGCTTCTGGCGTATCTTTGGACTTCCCATACACGCCCAGGAAGCATAGCAGATTGACACAAAGATTCTTTGTCACGTGCATCACGTCGATCGAAGACCGGACCTCTAAAACTTTCCAATAGGGTAGCTCCCAAAATATAGATTTCTTCTTCCACATGGGTGCGCGCTTATCAGGGCCGTACGGAACTGGTTGGCTGCCAGCAGCCTTACCAAAGATTACTTCTAGGTCCTTGACCATATCGAATATATCATTACCACTACGCAGCTCAGGCTTCTTCCGGTTATCTGCCTCACCTCTGAAATGCTTCCCTCCTTTCTTTCTTACGGGATGCTTGATCGGAAGAAATCTACGATGCCCCAGGTATACAACCTTTTTACATTTATCCAAAAAAACACTGTCAGTATTATCTAAACAGTGTGTGCATGCATTGTATCCCTTGTTTGTATGTCCGGAAATGTTACTAAGAGCAGGCCAATCATTGATGGTTACGAAAAGCAACGCCCGTAGGTCAAATGGCTTTTGTTCGTTCTCATCCCACACACGTACACCTGGTTTGCCCCACAATTGTAAGAGTTCTTCCACTAATGGCCTTAGATACACATCAATGTCGTTGCCAGGTTGCCTCGGGCCTTGGATGAGAACTGGCATCATAATGAACTTGCGCTTCATGCACAACCAAGGAGGAAGGTTGTACATACATAGAGTTACAGGCCAAGTGCTATGACTGGAGCTCTGCTCCCCAAAAGGATTAAAGCCATCTGTACTTAGGCCAAACCATAAGTTTCTCGCCTCTCCTGCAAAGTCTGGAAAGTCTCTCTCGATCTTTCTCCACTGCGATCCATCGGCGGGGTGCCTCAACTTTCCGTCTTTCTTACGGTCTTCTTTGTGCCATCGCAACAACCTAGCATGCTCTTTGTTTCTAAACAGACGTTTCAGCCGTGGTATTATAGGAGCATACCACATCACCTTAGCAGGAACCCTCTTACGGGGGGGCTCGCCGTCAACATCACCAGGGTCATCTGCTCTGATCTTATCCCGCAATGCAGTGCATATCGGACATTCATCCAAATTCTCGTACTTCTCACCGCGGAAGAGGATGCAGTCATTAATGCATGCATGTATCTTCTGCACATCTAATCCTAGAGGGCAGAGAGCTTTCTTTGCTTCGTACGTACTCTCAGGCAATTCGTTATCCTTTGGAAGTTTTGGCTTCATTAGTTGATGTAAACTCTCAAATGCCTTGTCAGTCACACCGTTCTGTGCCTTCCATTTCAGCAACTCCAGTGTGGTACCGAGCTTTGTGCTACCATCTTCGCAATTTGGGTACAACAATTTTTTGTGATCCCGTAACATGTTGTCCAGCTTCAACCTCTCCAATTTATTTTCACAGTCTTCCCTTGCATCAGCAATAACTCGGCCAAGATCATCATCGGGCTCTTCTGATGCCTGTTCTTGATCACCTCTTCTTCTCCATTCTCTTCCATTGCAGTATCGTCGTATTCAGGGAACAAAGGATCTTCTTCTTCTTCTTCATCGTCTTCCATCACAACCCCTCTTTCTCCATGCTTCGTCCAGCAATTATAGCTGGGCATGAAACCTCTCCGAAGTAGATGGCCGTGAATGATTCTTTCGGAAGAGTGCTCTCTGACGTTCCGACAATCAACACATGGGCAACACATGAAGCCATTATCTTTGTTCGCCTGAGCTACAACAAGAAATGCATTCAGGCCTGCCATATACTCGGAAGTGCGTCGGTCACCATACATCCATCGCTGCCGTGCATCCAGCTGCATCGTATAATTAAGTTTATTAAAATACATTACAATAACATATTAATACGACAAATACTACTTTTTTATGTATCAGTTACAGATGAAAAAGATAAGTTTGTTAACCTCGGTCGAAGATACCATTTTCAGTGAGCTTATGTGCGGCTCGGGAATTTCGTCGAACACCTCGTGTGCATAGTAAAATAAAACACACTAACACCACACTCTCTCACACCTCCAAGCAAAAAAAAGATGGAAGGGGAGAGGGGCTGGGCCAGTATATATAGGGGAAGGGGGGCATTGGTCCCGGTTCGTGGACTGAACCGGGACAAATGTTCATGCGCGTGCTACGTGGCATGTGGCTACGCATTGGTCCCGGTCCGTGGCACGAGCCGGGACCGATATGTCCCCCACGAACCGGGACCAATGCCCCCAAGCGATTCCTGTTGCCCCGGGCGCACGAACCGGGACCAAAGCATGACATTTTTCCCGGATTCGGTTGCAACCGGGACAGCTGCCCCCTGGCCCCCTGGACGAGAGAGGTTGTTTCCACTAGTGATGAAGGTTCAGGTTATTGTGACAATAAGTCTATTACTATTCAAATTATTATTGATTAGGTGTAAGTTGTCTAATCCTTGTTAGCCAGCCCTATCACCAAGTCATCCATAACCGCGGACAACACGGCTTCTCGAGAAGATTTAACCCTGCAGGGATGCACCAATTTGGCCATACACGTAAGAATAACCCGCCAGGCGGGGATCAAACCCACCAAGCAGGCCACTCAACACAACCAAACTCTTCTTCGCATCAAGCCCAAAGAACCCCGTGCAATTGAGCGCACGGCTAATCAAGCCCCACGAAGAAAAGGGGACCCTCATAGCACTCTAAGAACGTGTCTCCCTAAACGCCGACTACAAAAGTTACCACCCTGGCGCCAAGGGTTCGCACCTGCATATGCATGCGGAAAATGGAAAACCCGAACTAAATGAGGCGATTTGGACGAGATGCGAATCGAACAAAAGTTGAGGGGGGCGCCCATACACGCTTCCCACATGCGGTTAGCGCGCTCATCATGGATCTAGAGGACAAGAACTTTTCCTGAGTTCGACACTAGCAGGCCTCAAAACCATACCCGGCCTCCTGCCGGTGCCTTATCATCAAATTAGCATTACCTCAAACATTAACAGGTGGTTGTTTAAGCATCGAGCCCCAGAACATGATAGATATGGTAACAGAAATAACAGACATCAGACTCGAGCATAAACAACCCTAAGCATGCTAGTAAGACACAGGCAACAAGAAACGGGGTTATAGGTGTGGAGGATAGGCTATATCAGGGTTACAGGATAACATGTGATAGGATCGGAACACAAGCAATGAATCTTAAGGCTAGCAGATTAGACAACGGAAAGTATCGGTATCCAGTGTGGAAAGGACACAATGGTTCAGGTGAGTGAATACTTGCCTGCAAACTCAGTAGCCTGGTACTGGGCTAACTCCTCTGAAGTAGTGTCGTAAACCTCGTCTGTCTCAACATCGTCGTATATTCGGGAAGAAGCAAACAAACAACAAGGAGAGACGAACAATCAATAACATGGCATAATGCACAAACATGGGATGATGCATGACAATTTAATTGATGCATCAAAGATAAGCTAGTTGACATGGTAACATAATTAAATGGGCCCATATGCAATTTGGGTTGCATATAGAAAATCCCAAGAATTAAAGTGGAATTAAGTGATCTACAAATAACCATCATGTGAAAGTTAATTAGAATGATGCATGGATGATGAAAACAATAAGAAAACAACAATAGCTTCAATTTGAAATGTTGTTTACCAAGTTCTGTAATTTTATTTATTAAGTTATGAAATTTGGCTTCTTAAATGAGTTACACAAACATTTATTGTTTTCACCCATTTTAATTTTTCAAAATAGATAACAAAATTCATATTTGGAAAGAACACAAAATTTTAGATGGAATACATATTTCATTTGTTGAAAATGGATTTAAAATGAGCAAGTTATTAATTTGACAATTTTAAATGCATTAATTAAGAAACAGTTGTTTTCAGCAATTTAATTTATTTAAAACAGAACACAAAGTTGATATTTGCAAAGTTCATGGAAAATGGTATGGAAAACATATTTTATATGATCAAAAGAATTTAGTTGACCAAGTTATTAATTTAGCAATTTTAAATGATTTAAACAAGATTTACATTATTTAACCAATTTTAATTATTCAAAACAGGAAACAAAGTTTATATTTGGAAAGCTTGTTCATTTTTGCATGGAAAACATATTTTACATGTGCCATTTGAATTAAATTTGAATTAGTTATGAATTTGACCAAATTTGAAAGAGTTGTTTGAATTTGAATTTTTGAAACCATTTGAAATGTTCAAAACAGTATACAAATGGTTTTAACATGTAGAGAATTTAATTTGGTATGGAAACCATATTTAAATTATTAAATTTGGGGTTGTAATGAATTAGTTATGCAATTTTAAAGTTGGGGTATTAATCTGTGATTAAATAGAATAGCTAAGTGTCTGATTGTGATGGTCAGGGACTGATCTGTGAGATCACAGGGACCTGTGCACGAAAAGGATGTGGATCTGGATCTGTAAATAAATAAAAAAAATGTGTGTTGTATTCGCGCGGGGAAGGATTCGATCCCGCGACCGTGGCGTGCGCGCGAGAGGGCTCTGACCACTGGGCTAGGCTGCGGCTTGTGGCCGATCTGGGGTGAGTGGGGGTTTTGGGGTGTATAAGCGTGAGTTAACTGAAACTGAACAAGGGCGGGGCGCGCTCGTTCTCTGTCAGAAAACGGCCGACGGCGACGGAGGCCTTCGCCGGCGCTCCCGGGCGGCTTCGCAGCAACGACGACGCCGAAAGGCACGCCCGTGCACAGGGGAGGTCAGAGAGGAAGGAGGAGCTCACCCTGGGGTTGCTGAAGAGGAAAGGAGCGGCTCGGGGGGGGGGGGGGGGGAGGGGGGCGGCGGAGACGACGGAGACAGTGGCGACGACGAGCTCGTCGACGGCGCGGTGGAGCTCCTCGTGGTCAGCCGAAGAAACGGCAAGGAAGAGGGATGTGGGGCGGACTCGTTCCCGTGCTCGCGCGGACTCGAAGGTGGCTAGAACGGCAGCGAGTCGAGCTCTAAGAACCGGCCATGGCGGAAAATTCAGAACTTTCAGAGGAAGAACAGGAGAAGGGAGGGGATCCGAGAGGGAGGAAGAGGAATGTCGGCGCGAGGAGAAGGGAGGAGGGGAAGGAGGGCTAGGGCACGGCCCCGGAGGGCTTAAGTAGAGGGGGAGGAGGGGAGCAGGTGGCCAGGTGGCGCTGCAGGTGGGGGAGGAGTTCCCTCCTCTGTCTCCGTACAGAGGAGGACGAAGGGGTAAGCGGGTAAGGGGGCTAGGCCTTGGGGTTGAGGTGGGCTCAGCCCACTTGGGCTGGCCTGCCCCCTTCTTCTTTTCTGTTTTTATTTTTTTCTCTGTTTACTTTTTTTTTGTAGGTAAGAAAAAAGAGAGAAATAGGAATAGGGTTTTCGGGTTTCTATTTTAACAATAATTTTTATTGAATTACAAAACAGCAAGATCAAAGGTATGTGTACTTATTTTTAAAATTTTGAAATTGCCAAAAGATTTGAAATTGCTATTTAAATTTCAAATAGGGTTCATATAGGTTTTGACTTTTGAAATAAACAATTTTTATTCAATAAACTCAACCAATTATGAAAAGCTTATTGAATTTGAATGTTTGCAAGATTTTAATTTTTTAAACCCACAATTGGAACATGCCAAGTATGAAATGATTTGATTTGAATTTCAAATTTGAAACACATACCACATGCAATGCTTATGATGACATGATGCATTAATAATAAATTAACAAGAAATAAAACATTCTAAGGGTGTTTTTCATACTTGGGATGTTACAAAACGCCCCCCCTTGAAGGAATCGCGCCCCGAGATTCCTACTGAGAAGAGAAAAGGTCCGGATACTTCTTGCGAAGATCCTCTTCGGTCTCCCACGTTGCCTCTTTATCGGAATGATGAGACCACTGCACTTTTAAGAACTTGGTGCTCTTGTTGCGAGTTTTGCGCTCGATCTCATCGAGAATGCGAATAGGGTGTTCCTCATAAGAGAGGTCTTCTTGCAGTTCAATGGAATCATGATCAACTGCACGACCTAGATCTTTGAAACACCTCTTGAGCTGTGACACGTGAAACACATCGTGCACCTTGGATAGCTTTTCTGGAAGTTCAAGACGATAGGCATTTTCTGCACGCCTTGAGAGAATGTTGAAGGGACCAATATATCTTGGTGCAAGCTTTCCTTTGACACCAAAACGATGAGTGCCTCTGAGGGGAGTTACACGGAGATATGCTTTGTCTCCAGCTGCATAGACCATGTCCCTGTGTTTGCTGTCATAGTAGCTTTTCCGACGAGATTGAGCAATCTTCAGATTGTCACGAATGATGCGAACTTTCTCTTCGGCCTCGTTAACAATGTCAGGGCCTAAGAGTGAACGTTCACCAGCTCCAGACCAATTGATTGGACTCCTGCATCTGCGGCCATAGAGAGCCTCAAATGGTGCCATGCCTAGGCTTGCCTGGAAGCTGTTGTTGTAGGAGAATTCAGCATATGGAAGACATTCCTCCCATTTCATGCCAAAAGAGAGGCCACATGCTCTGAGCATATCCTCGAGAATCTGATTGACTCTTTCGACTTGTCCTTGAGACTGAGGATGGTAGGCTGTGCTGAACAGAAGCTTGGTGCCCAAGGCTTCTTGAAAGCTTTTCCAGAAATGAGAAGTGAAGATGCTTCCACGGTCTGAGCTTATTTCCAATGGAACACCATGAAGAGGAACAATCTTTACTGTGTAGAGCTCTGCTAACTGACTAGCTGAGATTGTCTCTTTGACAGGAAAGAAGTGAGCTACTTTAGTGAGTCGATCAATGACAACGAAGATTGCATCGTTGCCCCTCTTGGACTTTGGAAAACCAGTGAAGAAGTCCATTTCAATCATGTCCCACTTCCACTCAGGGATTTTCAGAGGATGGAGAAGACCCGCTGTTTTCTGATGAACTGCCTTAACACGTTGACAAACGTCGCATTCTGAAACGTATTGAGCAATTTCACGTTTCATGCTAGGCCACCAATACAGTGTCTTGAGATCCTGGTACATCTTTGTACTTCCAGGGTGTATGGAGAGAGGAGTTTCATGAGCCTCCTTGAGAATGACATCTTTGAGACTTTGAATCTGAGGAACTGCAATGCGTCCTTCGAAGAACACAGTTCCCTTGTCATCAATTGAGAAGCACTCAAATTTCTCATTGCCTGCTTTGATGTGTTCTACAATCTTCTTGATTTCAGCATCACGAAGTTGTTCAGAACGAATCCTGTCCTCGAGAGTTGGACTGGCTGTCAAGTTTGCAAGATAGCCTTGAGGAACAAGACCAAGGTTCAGTTTCTAGAATTCTTCATGAAGAGGAGGTTGGCTTTCCATGATCATGAGATTATTGCAATACGACTTGCGATTGAGAGCATCGGCCATAACATTAGCCTTGCCTGGAGTGTAAGAAATGGTAAGATCAAAGTCTTTGATCTTTTCAATCCATCTCCTTTGTCTGAGGTTTAGATCTGGTTGAGTGAAGATGTATTTCAGACTCTTATGATCGGAAAAGATTTCAGTGCGATTACCCAACAAGTAGTGTCTCCATTTCTTGAGGGCAAACACAACTGCTGCAAGTTCAAGGTCATGAGTGGGATAATTGAGCTCATGTGTGTTCAACTGACGTGAAGCATAAGCCACAACTTGACGTTCTTGCATAAGAACTGCACCTAGACCTTGGAGGGAAGCATCACAGAATATTTGGAAAGGTTTGGTAGGATCTGGGCCAACCAGAACTGGTGTAGAAGTGAGTTTAGTCTTCAGGAGATTGAAGCTTTCATCACATTGTGGAGACCAGACAAACTTCTTGTCCTTCTTTGTGAGGTCAGTGAGAGGTTTGGCAATCTTGGAGAAGTTTGGGACGAAGCGACGGCAATAGCTAGCCAAGCCAAGAAAACTTCTTACTTGCTTCACCGTCTTTGGAGGTTTCCAATCAACAATTGCTTTAACCTTTTCTGGATCAATGGCTATGCCCTTGGCAGAGATGACATGACCAAGATAAACTTCGGAGATCCAGAACTCACATTTGGAGAATTTGGCATAAAGACGATTTTCGCGAAGCTTCATGAGAGTTAGACGAAGATGTTCTTCATGCTCTTCCTCGGATTTGGAGTAGACAAGAATGTCATCAAGATATACCACAACGAACTTGTCGAGGTATTCATGGAAGACAGAATTCATGAGTCGAGAGAAGGTCGCCGGTGCATTGGTGAGACCAAAGGACATGGCGGTGAATTCGTATAGACCGTAGCGAGTGGTGAAGGCTGTCTTTGGAATATCCTCTTTTCTGATCCTTATTTGATGGTAACCCATTCTCAAGTCCAACTTGGAGAATATTGAGGCTCCAGCAAGTTGATCAAAAAGATCATCGATACGAGGAATTGGATACTTGTTTTTGATGGTTTTCTCGTTAAGAGGACGATAGTCAACAACGAGTCTCTTTGTTTGATCCTTCTTCGCGACGAACAGAGTTGGGCAACCCCAAGCCGAGGAACTAGGTTGAATGTAACCTTTTTCCATGTACATATCAATTTGTTCCTTCAACAACTTCAGCTCGAGAGTTCCTATCTTGTAAGGATGCTTAGAGATTGGAGCAGTACCTGGTTCAAGTTCGATCACGAACTCAACAGCTCTGTCCGGAGGCATTCCTGGCAACTCTTCTAGAAAGACATCAGGGAAGTCGCAAACCACCGGAACATTTTCAAGTGAAGGTAGAGGTTTTGCATTGAGGGTGTATAGCTGGCTGGAACTTGATTCATGTGGAGAATAGATTATCTGGCCAGAAGGGTGGGACAGAGTTATTGACTTTTGAGCACAGTCAATTCTTGCTTTATTGGCCTTCAGCCAATCCATACCAAGAATGACATCAATGTCAGAATTTCCCAGCAACATGAGAGAAGCAAGGAATATGTGGCCTCCAATTAGGATTTGATTGTCCTTACTTATCTTGGAAGTCAACATTTGAGATCCCGGGGAGTGAACAATGATCTGATTGCTTAGTGGAACCACAATTAGGTTGTTTGTTGTGGCAAAGGTCTTTGACACAAAAGAATGTGATGCTCCGGTATCAAACAAAACTTTAGCTGGAAAAGAGTTTACGGGAAATGTACCGAGAACGACGTCAGGAGCTTCCTCAGCTTTGTCGATCTTGACATGATTCACCCTTGCGGTCCTCCCGACAGGCCTGTTGTTGGAGTTGAAGGCCTTAGGCGGGGGAGCGCGCACCATTGCCTGGTTTGTGTTAGGACGAGGTGGTGGTGGAGGTAGCTGCCTCTGCGTGCACTTGTTGGCGTAGTGTCCTGTCTGCTTGCACTTGTAGCACGTGACGACACGAGGAGGCCCTGGCCTTGGCTGCCCCATCGAAGCCCTTGGATCATTCAGCTGAGCAGGGTTGGGTGGGCGGTGAGCGAAGCCTGGAGAAGTTTGGGCGTATGGAGCCCGAGTGACAGCACCATTTGGTACCCAGATGCGGCGCTTCGGCGGAGGGGTGGTCATGTTGGAGGAGGAACCACCCTCACGCGAGTGCTTGCGAGACTCCTCGAACGCCTTGCGCCCATTTTCTTCATTGAGCGCGGTGTTAACGAGATCCTCGAAGCTGTTGGCCTTGACATTGGTGAGGGCATACTTGAGTTCTGGGTTAAAACCTCTGCGGAACCTTGCCATCTTTTTAGCTTCAGTGGACACCTCATCTCCAGCGTATCGAGCGAGGCGATTGAACTCACTCTGATACCCGATGACGTCCAACTTGCCCTGCTTGCGAGAGCAAAACTCTTCACGCATTCTTTCCATGAGACCATCTGGAATGTGGTGCTTCAGGAAGGCTTCCTTGAAACGATCCCACGTGACTGGCATCCCAGTTCTCATGGCTTGGAAGTTTTCCCACCAAGTAGCTGCCTGACCCTTCAGCAGATAGGAGGCATACTTGACCTTGTCTTCTTCAGCTACGTGTGCAATCTCCAGAGCCTTGGCTATCTCACGGATCCAGTCATCAGTGTCCAGAGGCTCGCGTGTGGCCACGAAAGCTCTTGGGCCCAGACTGAGAAACTCCTTGATGCTGACTCGTGGAGCTGTCTGGTTGATGTGCTGATTATCCTGAAACTGGGCCATCTGCGTCATGACTTGGGTCATCTGAGTCAACAACTCCGCGATTGGCGGTGGCTCAGGTGTGTTGTTCCTTGTTGGCGGCATCCTGAATGGAAATGCATTTTAGCACAACAATAGAAAAGGATAGACTTGGCAACCGAAAGAGAGATTATTCCGACGCATGAATAGACAAACACAAGGTTCACCATCACATGTTCAAATACATCAGAATATCCAATACACCATAAATGGTTCGAATACCAAAGGATAACTAAACATAGCTGAGAATGGATACATCAGTACTCCCATGCTCATCACGCAGGACGGCGGCTAGGAGTACGACGAGAGGTACGGTGAGGAGCACGCCCATGAAAGTAGGTGGAACGACGATCCACATAGATCTGACGTGGTCTGAGACCGACTCTAGGCGTGGTGAAGTACATAGCGTCGACTCCCTGTGCTCCAAAGCGTGGAATCCCAGTGTAACCAGCACCAAGGTTAAGGAGTGGACCTCTGATCGACTCGTAACCTCCAGCATCTGGCAGACGACGACCAACTGGCTGATCGAAACGTGCAAAGCGCTCGTCTCCAACAAAGTCTGTGGTGTAAGTCGCCAGACGAGTCAAAGCAAGGTAAAGCTGCTCTCTGACTGAAGCCAACTCCTGAGATAGTGTGCGGGCAACTGCGTCACTGTGTCTCACAAACTGAGGGGTGGTGTGCAGCCTGGAGTTATCATGCTCGTAAACATCCAAGTTGTCATAGAGAGTGAAGTGAGCTCCCTCCGAAGTGATGTAACCACGGGGGATGTGGCGATAGATAGAATCGTCAAATCCCCAGTAGTCAGCACGAAGGACGGTGAGGCTCACATAAGCTGCCTGCTGCACATCCATATCCACTGTGGAACCCACTGCCTCGTAGCGGTGGACTACGCTCATGCCATCATCTGACAGAATGTAGACGATAGCCTGGTAGTAGGTCTGCTCAAACTCTCGCTGCTGCTCGTAGACCTGGTACTCTGGTGCCCAACGGAACCCCAGAAAAGTGACCATGTCTCTCAGCATCTCCGGATAACCGGCAGTGCTCTCGCAACGAGTCATACGAACCACCTACGGGTAGAACCTGAGATCCATCTGCAGATGATCGGGGAAGCTTTGATTAGACGCCGGTAGAAGAACTGAAGTGGCAAGCAACAACAAGGTTTCAACGGACGAAAAGGATGTTGAGAAGAACAGGATATCGAAGCAACATTTGGGAAACACAAGACCAAACACTCCTGAGGTACTACGGAAAACCCATCCGGGCTTCTAAAGGATCAATATCTACTGCTTAAGGAATAGAGGATCTGCTTCCGGGGCTTATGTGCCTCCGTTCTCAATCGTGAGTAGGCAACATGATAAATCATGTCACAACCACCTCCATTCCTATGGTCTAGTAGATATAATCATCCTAGAGAAACCAGGATACGTGAAATCCTAACTTGAAAGTTTAGATGAGAAGAGAAAACAACGTTGCACTTCCTTACCAGAAAAAGGGAGGGTGGGCGGGGAAAGAAATAAAAGAACAGAATTCCTACTCTCACGTTTCATTTTTCCTATATAGCTACAAAAATAGTTTCTAGACTCAACTGCGACCAGTAAAAAGGGATCCTACAGGCAGACAGGCTCTGATACCATTTGTCGCACCCGGACTTTTAGAGGATACTCACAGCCCGCTAAACAGTAGATAAATGGCTTACGGGGCCTACCTGCACCCGCATCTCAATATGAGTAGGCCAACACGTAAATGTGTGACAACCATCCTCTACTATTCATCGTCTGTGAAACCATCCAATAGAAATCCGAATACTTCCATTGACGTACTTCATAACATACACACATGGTACGTCAACGGCATTTGAACAAGTGATATCACAAAAAATCTCTAAGACACAAAAAAATAGAAATAAGTGGCAAATAGCTCTCACTAGAGCAGAGATAGCAAATACAATCATGCAGAGGACACATGTCCCAACAAGTCATCATTACATCACAGCGGAAGCATCCAAAGTGTCTGAGTACAGACAAGATCCAAATAGGCCTAAGAGGCCGGAAATGAAAGGAACGGAGCCCATCCACGAAGTCTCGGATCCTGCCCGGGTCCGCTATCTACTCGTCAGCAGCCTCGTCATACTCCACGTAGTAGCCACCATGGGCATCCTCGGAAACGTAGTCTGCAGAACACGCAGCCCCAAAGGGGTCAGTACAGACGAGTACTGGCAAGCAAGACGCACAAGATACCAAAGTGTACCCGACAACACCAAGTACAGATGCTTTGGGTTCAACGGAAGATAGGTGATACAAAGGTGCGGCAGCGGGCTGCCCTAACCAACTACAGAGACACGCTACACATTCGGCTAAAAGAAAGGGGATAAGATAGCGCATCGGAGACAACTACCACTAACCTCAAACAAACCCATCCTGGATCTCGCCCCTTATCCAAAGAAGCAATCCGAGGATAACCCACATAGTTGGATTAATGAAGGTTCAGGTTATTGTGACAATAAGTCTATTACTAGTCAAATTATTATTGATTAGGTGTAAGTTGTCTAATCCTTGTTAGCCAGCCCTATCACCAAGTCATCCATAACCGCGGACAACACGGCTTCTCGAGAAGATTTAACCCTGCAGGGATGCACCAATTTGGCCGTACACGTAAGAATAACCCGCCAGCCGGGATCAAACCCACCAAGCAGGCCACTCAACACAACCCAACTCTTTTTCGCATCAACCCCAAAGAATCCCGTGCAATTGAGCGCACGGCTAATCAAGCCCCACGAAGAAAAGGGGACCCTCATAGCACTCTAAGAACGTGTCTCCCTAAATGCCGACTACAAAAGTTACCACCCTGGCGCCAAGGGTTCGCACCTGCATATGCATGCGGCAAATGGAAAACCCGAACTAAATGAGGCGATTCGGACGAGATGCGAATCGAATCAAAGTTGAGGGGGGCGCCCATACACGCTTCCCACATGCGGTTAGCGCACTCATCATGGATCTAGAGGACAAGAACTTTTCCTGAGTTCGACACTAGCAGGCCTCAAAACCATACCCGGCCTCCTGCCGGTGCCTTATCATCAAATTAGCATTACCTCAAACCTTAACAGGTGGTTGTTTAAGCATCGAGCCCCAGAACATGATAGATATGGTAACAGAAATAACGGACATCAGACTCGAGAATAAACAACCCTAAGCATGCTAGTAAGACACAGGCAACAAGCAACGGGATTATAGGTGTGGAGGATAGGCTATATCAGGGTTACAGGATAACATGTGATAGGATCGGAACACAAGCAACGAATCTTAAGTCTAGCAGATTAGACAACGGAAAGTATCGGTATCCAGTGTGGAAAGGACACAATGGTTCAGGTGAGTGAATATTTGCCTGCAAACTCAGTAGCCTGGTACTGGGCTAACTCCTCTGAAGTAGTGTCGTAAACCTCGTCTGTCTCAACGTCGTCGTCTATTCGGGAAGAAGCAAACAAACAACAAGGAGAGACGAACAATCATTAACATGGCATAATGCACAAACATGGGATGATGCATGACAATTTAATTGATGCATCAAAGATAAGCTAGTTGACATGGTAACATAATTAAATGGGCCCATATGCAATTTGGGTTGCATATAGAAAAGCCCAAGAATTAAAGTGGAATTAAGTGATCTACAAATAACCATCATGTGAAAGTTAATTAGAATGATGCATGGATGATGAAAACAATAAGAAAACAACAATAGCTTCAATTTGAAATGTTGTTTACCAAGTTCTGGAATTTTGTTTATTAAGTTATGAAATTTGGCTTCTTAAATGAGTTACACAAACATTTATTGTTTTCACCCATTTTAATTGTTCAAAATAGATAACAAAATTCATATTTGGAAAGAACACAAAATTTTAGATGGAATACATATTTCATTTGTTGAAAATGGATTTAAAATGAGCAAGTTATTAATTTGACAATTTTAATTTCATTAATTAAGAAACAGTTGTTTTCAGCAATTTAATTTATTTAAAACAGAACACAAAGTTGATATTTGCAAAGTTCATGGAAAATGGTATGGAAAACATATTTTATATGATCAAAAGAATTTAGTTGACTAAGTTATTAATTTAGCAATTTTAAATGATTTAAACAAGATTTAAATTATTTAACCAATTTTAATTATTCAAAACAGGAAACAAAGTTTATATTTGGAAAGCTTGTTCAATTTTGCATGGAAAACATATTTTACATGTGCCATTTGAATTAAATTTGAATTAGTTATGAATTTGACCAAATTTGAAAGAGTTGTTTGAATTTGAATTTTTGAAACCATTTGAAATGTTCAAAACAGTATACAAATGGTTTTTAACATGTAGATAATTTAATTTGGTATGGAAAACATATTTAAATTATTAAATTTGGGGTTGTAATGAATTAGTTATGCAATTTTAAAGTTGGGGTATTAATCTGTGATTAAATAGAATAGCTAAGGGTCTGATTGTGATGGTCAGGGACTGATCTGTGAGATCACAGGGACCTGTGCGCGAAAAGGACGTGGATCTGGATCTGTAAATAAATAAAAAAAATGTGTGTTGTATTCGCGCGGGGAAGGATTCGATCCCGCGACCGCGGCGTGCGCGCGAGAGGGCTCTGACCACTTGGCTAGGCTGCGGCTTGTGGTCGATCTGGGGTGAGTGGGGGTTTTGGGGTGTATAAGCGTCAGTTAACTGAAACTGAACAAGGGCGGGGCGCGCTCGTTCTCTGTCAGAAAACGGCCGACGGCGACGGAGGCCTTCGCCGGCGCTCCCGGGCGGCTGCGTGGCAACGGCGACGCGCGAAGGCACGCCCGTGCACAGGGGAGGTCAGAGAGGAAGGAGGAGCTCACCCTGGGGTTGCTGAAGAGGAAAGGAGCGGCTCGGGGGGGGGGGAGGGGGGCGGCGGAGACGACAGAGACAGTGGCGATGACGAGCTCGTCGACGGCGCGGTGGAGCTCCTCGTGGTCAGCCGAAGAAACGTCAAGGAAGAGGGATGTGGGGCGGACTCGTTCCCGTGCTCGCGCGGACTCGAAGGTGGCTAGAACGGCGGCGAGTCGAGCTCTAAGAACCGGCCATGGCGGAAAATTCAGAACTTTCAGAGGAAGAACAGGAGAAGGGAGGGGATCCGAGAGGGAGGAAGAGGAATGGCGGCGCGAGGAGAAGGGAGGAGGGGAAGGAGGGCTAGGGCACGGCCCCGGAGGGCTTAAGTAGAGGGGGAGGAGGGGAGCAGGTGGCCAGGTGGCGCTGCAGGTGGGGGAGGAGTTCCCTCCTCTGTCTCCGTACAGAGGAGGACGAAGGGGTAAGCGGGTAAGGGGGCTGGGCCTTGGGGTTGAGGTGGGCTCAGCCCACTTGGGCTGGCCTGCCCCCCTTCTTCTTTTCTGTTTTTATTTTTTTCTCTGTTTACTTTTTTTTGTAGGAAAGAAAAAAGAGATAAATAGGAATAGGGTTTTGGGGTTTCTATTTTAACAATAATTTTTATTGAATTACAAAACAGCAAGATCAAAGGTATGTGTACTTATTTTTAAAATTTTGAAATTGCCAAAAGATTTGAAATTGCTATTTAAATTTCAAATAGGGTTCATATAGGTTTTGACTTTTGAAATAAACAATTTTTATTCAATAAACTCAACCAATTATGAAAAGCTTATTGAATTTGAATGTTTGCAAGATTTTAATTTTTTAAACCCACAATTGGAACATGCCAAGTATGAAATGATTTGATTTGAATTTCAAATTTGAAACACATACCACATGCAATGCTTATCATGACATGATGCATTAATAATAAACTAACAAGAAATAAAACATTCTAAGGGTGTTTTTCATACTTGGGATGTTACAAATTCCGTGTCAACAACACGAAGAAAAATCCTAGCGGACGCGCCGCGTACCCCCATAGGTTAAATTCGACTCGGTAAGACCTCTACGGCCCAGTCGCAATGATCACCTCATCGGGTTCGAGTCGGAGGTCTCGAATCTATGTAGGCCAGAACTGTTTTTTCCCTAGATGCAATTAATTGGCCCTGATCTTTCGGGAGAGCCAAGCTGCTGAGCCATATCCTTCTGCAAAAATAGCCAGAAACACAGGCACTTTCATCGCTCGATAATCGGGCATAAAAACTCATCACACAGGGTATACGCCCTGAAAACGGAAAACATCATCCGAAGGAAAGCAGGACGAAACTTTGAGCGCCTACCCGACAGGGAAATCCCAATCGAGCAAACACTTGGGGGCTACTGACGAAGAAATGGGCCTTGGACCTGTCAAGTAAGTATACCCGGTCCTAGGCCCAGGACTAGATCCCAAGAGGAGATGCCTTATATTATTCTAGAAGGCCCAGTTGAAGCCCACCCGCAAAGCCTTGCGGATTAAGATAGGAAACTTGTAACCGACTTAGGGTTAGAGTTCGAGTCCTCCCCGGGTGAGATTTGAGACCTGGCCACCTATATAAGGCCAGGAGAACCACCAGGAGAGGACAAGCAATATCGCACCACCAAGCCTTAAGCTCGAGATCATACTCTCAAATTGAGCAACCCCCCATTGTAACCGATCTACTCGTGAATACAGATTGATAGAGGCAGTATTAAGCGTTTTACCTCTACGAGGGCCCCGAACCTGGGTAAATCGTGCCCCCTGTCTAGCCGACGATCGTCACCAGCGCCTACAGGTTCTCCTAATCAAAACCCTACGGGTTCACCCGAGGGACTTGTTGAGATGCAGATTCGACAGATGCAGCCGCGAAAACTAGCAAAGATATCATCGAGTAGGAGGAAGAAGAGGATATGGAGGCTATTTTTTCTTGGTAAGATCGCAAGCGTCCCATGGGCAAGGAGGATGAGGTAACCTCTAAGTACCTTTCCCCGAGTTTGGAACAGATCGGACAGGGGACCGTGGAAGCCGTGTCTCCTCTAAACGTCCTCCCTCCTCTTTCCAAGAATTCTCGAGTAGATGTTCCTTGGAATTTGGATGATTTCTACGTTGACGACGACGATGAAGAGTAAGTCCTTTTGCTTCCTTTTTTGTTTCGCTCCGTACTGTGAAGTTTTGCCTTATCATTCCTTAGCTATCCTTTACCCACTAGATGTGTGATGGTAAGTAAGGATGAGGTCGCCACCTCGGCGCAATCTTCTAAACTGAAGAAGGTAGATGCGAAGACTGAAAAAGCTCCGATTCCTCCACGGAAAGCGTGAAGTTCGAACGAGGATTCACCTGCTCCCGAGGGAGAGAAGTCGTGAGTTGCCGTGACGTTGGATCTTCACACAAGGGCATAAGCTTTGGGTAGCTCAGATGATCTGCTATCTACTCTAGGCGCGAAGGTATTTCGTTTTTTTTCCTTCCAGATTAATTATCGGGTGCACGTCAGTGCTCCCGATGGGAGTAGCCCCCGAGTCTATGTGTAATTACTTTTAATTAGGCATAGACTAAAAAAAATTCCTTTGCTGTGTTTATCTGTAGACAGTTCTTGATTCTCTTGCCGAGTACAGGTGTCGACTTGTACTTGCTGAAGTTGATCGAGATAATGTTCGTCAGGAACGTGATCAACTCGTCCAGGAGTTGAAAAAGTCTTGAAAGGTAAATTCTTTAAAACTTTGCAAGTAACACAGTTGCTTAGTTTTACTTAATCATGTCTTCTTCTTCTTCTTCTTCAGATGAAGTTTCCCAGGTGAATACCGAAGGAGCCGATGCTTACCGCCGAGCTAACGATCTCGAGTTAAAAATCGAAACTACTAAAAAGGCGTCCTCTGACAATCTCGCGGCTTCCTTGAAGAAGGTTGAGGAAGAAGGCCAAGTCCATGATGATGAATTGACTAGTCTGCTTCTTCCCGTGGGAGAGGATCTTTTAGGTACTTTTTTGCCGAGAAAACCTATTCTCCTTCGATTGTAAGAAATTTGCTTCAAGTGGTGATTTTGACTCGGTATTTCCCTAGCAATTCCTCGCCAAGTTTATGTTGATGCTCTGGTGGATGTTGTCAACCAACTTAGAGAACATGGCGGGAAGTTGAAGGTCTTCATTAGGAGGCTATTCGTGTCCTTACTCCATTGTTCCGCAAACTCTTTATCGGGCAGGAGGTACCCGCAACAGCAGACGAACTCGTAAAGGATTTCCTGCCTCAGCTGATCCTCTCCATGAGTACCCCCTCATCCATACGGAATGCAGCACGAAGACCGCGATATAGATGGCTTTGGCGAGCGGCGTGGGCGGCGATCTTGATTCAGCTTTCTCGGATTTCCCTAAGGATTCTAAGGAAAAAAGGTACCTCTAAGACATTTTGCTCGTCATGCCGAGAAGTTGGCTAAGATGTTATCTGAACTGGTTAGTCGCCGCCAATATGCTAAGCCTTATGCTAGTAGAAACGTGTCTGCCAGATC
This sequence comes from Alopecurus myosuroides, assembly GCA_028641055.1. Taxonomy (NCBI): domain Eukaryota; kingdom Viridiplantae; phylum Streptophyta; class Magnoliopsida; order Poales; family Poaceae; genus Alopecurus; species Alopecurus myosuroides. The sequence goes on from CM054061.1 coordinate 318,957,458, forward strand.
TGTTGCCCCTTAGGATATGTGCCTTTTTTTAATTCCATTCGTAGTGTCTGTAATGAACTTGCCTTTGGCTAAGTAGTTTTGTTTATGCTGGAATGCAAATGTTTTGAATTCCTTTGCAGTTTTTTTTGCATACTCCCGATGGGAGTAGCCCCCGAGCATGAGTCAAAGTTTTTGGCGCAACATTGCCGAGTGTTGATTGATCTTGACTTTGTATATGTATGATTTTTATTCCAGGTGGCGACAGTTGATCCTGGTCCTTCGAGTTTCCCTTCTTCTGCTTCTTGTTCTGATGGAGTGCCTCCGTTGTCTTGCATTATCAACTTGCGTCCAGTGAACAAAAGCTGAAGGCCTTACAAGGTGTTACTAATGTCTCCAAGTCTAAGCAGAAGCTTGTTGCTGAACACGAGCAGTTCCTTATGAAGGAATTGGAAGTTGTTGCAGAAGATTTGCTGTGTAAGTCCTTTGGGAGCCCCGAAGTTTTTTTACTCTTTTTGTTAGTTCCTTGTAAAACTGTTTTTGTTTTCTTGTTGTAGGCATCGAACCTGACGTAAATATGGAGAGACAACGGGTGAACAATCAGACCATTTTTTAATCCGGGAGTTCCAGTATCCACACTTGCAATTTCTGGTTCGATAGAGACAGATGTTTTATTATGGCGACTCTGCAGTCTCGGATTCGACAAGTTCAACTTTTTGTTGAGGCTTGTCATGAGGCTCTTTCTTCTGTTCACAATACCACGTACCCGTTGAATGTCAATCCAGAGGGCTTACGTGCTCTTTTGCGGAAGTTTCGTTGAGTCGAAGATACAAAGGAATATGTGCGTCATCGGTTGATCAGTGGCGCCCAAGTTGCTTTGGCTTTTGTTCGAGTTTGGCATCCAACTATAAGTTTTAATGTTGTTGCTCGATTGCCGCCTTCGCAAGAGGATTCGGTAGATTTCAGCCTCCATTATGTTGTGGTTAGAGCTGTTGCCGAGCGTATAATTTCTTTGACTGAGGTTGAGACTGAGCGATTGCTCTGAGAAGGCGCAAGTGGTCGGTAATTGTGATTTATGCAAGTGTAGTACTCAATTGTATGTTTTTTTTGAATATGTGTATGTTCTTGTTGAGTGCGTTTTATATGCACTGTTTGTTTGTTTTGCTAGTGTGGCGTTATTCCTGTTTACTATGATGTAGCCTTTAGCATGTAAAAAAGTAAAGTTGATCGAAATTGGAAGATGAACTGAAGGTTCATTAATTTGATGGATGAGAAGCCATCTATTGTATCATCTGATTACACGAGTGGCTGGAAAGCCTTATTGTATGAATATAAAGTACCCTAAGAGTAGAATTTGCATAGGTGCACGATGTTCCAGGGATTGGAATAGACGACGCCGGTCGCAGGATCCTTTAGGCGGTACGCGCCGCCTCGAACAGCTTCATGGACGATGTAGGGTACCTCCCAAGGGGGAGAGAGAGCTTGTGGTGGCTTTTCTGCTTTATACGTAGCACGAGTTCTCCTTAAACGAAATATCTTCCTCGTACTCGCCTACTATGGTAGTTGCAAAGCGCCAGTTGGTTGACATCAATTCTGGCGAGAGCTACATCACGAACTTCGTAGAGTGCATGAATGTCCCCTGCAAGGGTTATGTTTGATTCATCTTTGTTGTATGCGAAGATTCGTGGGGCGCTGAAGCGAACATCCACAATCAGCACTTCTTCGGCATCGTAGACCATGAAAATGGTGTTTGCTGAGTTGAGCGTAGGCTCCATACTATTGAAGAGAGTTCTTCCGCCCAATGTCCACAGTCTCCCTGATGTATGTATTGAAGGATTTTTTCTCCGTCTTCAGGCGCGATGCACCTTTAAAGGATTCCCAAGATACTTCTTTTCTAAAACTCGCCCTTGATTAACGTGAAGGATTTGCTTCGTCTCACGATTTGTTGGGCCTGTGATGTATCCTCTAGGAGCAGCTTATGAATCAGGTAGTCTAGGTATTTCTTCGTCCAGACCAGCTCTACGAGGAACACTTGCTCTCAGATTTGGTATTTCTCTGCGATGAGTGTGCTGGGATCATTGTTTCTTGGAGTCGTCTCTTTAGATGTCGCGATAAGTTTCCTGGCTTTGACAGATATCATGTTGATCTACTCCAAGTATACTCCTGGTGGAATTGGCGCCTTGGTCAAACCGATGTTTGCCAGTCTATCGGCTTCAACGTTGCTTGATCTTGCGATGTGCCTCAGTTCTCATCTATCGAAACTTCCTTCGAGAATGTTGTACATATCTCGATATGCTATCATGTTCTCCGAGATTGCGTCGTAATCCTTTATTGTTTGCTGCACAATGATATTGGAGTCGCTTTATATCATGATCCGAGTAGCTCCACATGCTAGGGCCATTTTCATCCCATGCAGGAGTGCTTCGTACTCTGCGTCATTATTGGATGCTTTGTCTCCTTCTGGAAAGTTGAGCCGCATGACGTAGCGAAGTTTGAAGTGATATCAACACGACTCTTGCGCCTGCGCCCTCATTTCTTTTCGACCCGTCGAAGTACATGATCCACGAACTGGAATATCCGGGGGGGGGGGGGAGTTTGGAGCTCTGTCCATTCTGATAAAAAATCAGCGACAATCTGTGACTTGATGGAGTCACATCCTTTGTAGACTATGTCCAAGGCTCCTATTTGGATGCTCCATTTGGTGACTCGACCCAAGGCCATTGGATTGTTGATTATGCTTCCAAGTGATGCGTCATTAAGCACCTTCACAGTATGTTCTTGGAAGTAATGCTTGAGTTTTTGGGCTAAGAATACGACTTTGCATGACAATTTCTGATAGTGAGGGTACCTCTGCTTGCATGGAGAAACTACCTCGTTGAGGTATATATTGGTCTCAGTACTCCATGTATTTTGTCATCGTCTGGTCTCTCCACTATGATTACCGTACTTACCACCTGATTTGCGGCAAATATGTATAGGTATAGTGACTCCTTTTCCTTGGTTGTGGCCAGGACCTTTCTGCTTGATAGGGTCTTTTTTAGGTCTTCAAACGCTTTCTTGTCTTCTGGAGTCCACTCGAACTTGTCGGTTTTCTTCAGCAGTTTGTAGAAAGGAAAGGCCTTCTCGCCCAATCTGGCTATAAACCTGTTGAGTGCTGCTAGGCGTCCTACCAGTTGCTGGACTCCTCGGAGATTTGTCGGCTCCTTCGTTGTTAAGATGTCTTGGATTTTCTCCGGGTTTTCTTCTATACTCTTGCTGATACCAGATATCCAAGAAGCTGCCCCGCTGGTGCACCAAAGACGCACTTCGTGGGGTTGATCTTGATTTGGTAGGCGTTGAGGGCGTCAAATGTTTCTTTGAGATCACCGAGGAGTGTGGACTTTACTCTTGTTTTGACGACTATGTCATCTATGTAGACTTGGACGTTCTTGCCAATTAATTTGGCCAAGCAATTTGGCATGCAACGCTGATATGTGGCGCCTGCATTTTTGAGACCAAAAGGCATTATTGTGTAGAAATAAATACCATATGGTGGGATTAATTTCGTCTTTTCTTCGTCTTCTTTCTTCATCCGGATCTTATTGTAGCTTGAGTACAAGTCAAGGAACGAGAGGCGTCCGTAGCCTGCTGTTGATTCGATTATCTGGTCGATCCGTGGGAGCAAAAAGTTATTCTTGGGACAATGCTTATTCAACTATGTGTAGTCAATGCACACGTGAAGGATGTGAGGGCTTTTCTTCGGGACCATCACCGGGTTCGCTAACCAGGTTGATATTTTGATCTCTCAGATGAATTTTGCTGCGAGTAGTTGATTGATTTCCTCCACAAACACTACATGCTTTGGCTCAGAGAAGCAGTGGATAGTCTACTTGACAGGTTTGGAGTCTTTGAATACTTCTAGTGAGTGCTCGGCTAACTCCCTGGGAGTTCCTGGCATATCTGATGGCTGCTAGGCAAAAATTTCCCAGTACCCACGGAGGAGTTGGACGAGCGCACTTTCCTGTGGGAGGGAAAGGCTCGACAAAACCATTGCTGTTTTCTTCGATTCGTCAGGTGGATTTGGTGCTTTTGAGTGTCCTTGTTGGAGTCGAATTCCAAGTCTAGCACAATCCTTTTTGTCAGGGTGAGCACAGAGTTATATGTGGTTTCCGCGAGTTCTTGCTGCATCCCGAAAGATTGCGAGAGGTTGTGGAAGTCTGTGTCACATTTTTTTGATTTCTGGAAGTCTCCACTGACCATGATTGGTCCGTAGGGTCTAGGTAGCTTCAGCTAGAGATATGCGTAGTGTGGTACTGCCATGAATCTTGCGAACGCGTTTCGGTCGAGAATTGTGTGGTACTGTGAGGGCCAGTCTACGACTTCGAAGCTGAAAAATTCACGCATGTAGTTTCTTGGCTCTCCTAGAATGACTTCCAGGTTGATCGAACCTAGCGGGTGGACTGATTTGGAACGATGCCGTGAAAAACGGTCTCTGATGCTGCGAGTCCTTCCAGGTTTTTGTTCATCCTGTGAAGGGTGTTCGCATATATAATATTAATTCCGCTTCCTCCATCCACGAATACTCTTCTTAAGTTATAGTTGTCTATATGCGCCTGGATTACTAGGGCCGCATGCCCCGGATGGTATACTCGAGTTGGATGATCTTCCTTTGAAAAGGCGATGGTTTGCTCATGCCCCTGAGATATTCTGTTTTGGATGGTGGTGCTTGTACTGCCATATCTACTTGTCGAGTATTTATCTTCAGGGCATATCTAGATGGGCCCACTTTCTAAATCATGGCTATGTTTCCACGAGGAGTTGGGTATTCGTTGACAGGCTGGTGCCCAACTTGCGGCTGTTGTTGTAGTTGTCGCGAGTGTGCTACCATCGCGAGTACATGTAGGCCTGCTGGCGGCGGTGGTGCTCTATACGCGAGTGTGCCCCCTGGTGCGACTGGGTACCTTGGTTGGTGGCATTCAGGTGTTTCTGCGAGTACGCTTGATGATGCTGTTGGAAATTTGTGCAATCCTTGAGGAGTTGAGTAGACTTGAGCTTTCCCGTTTCTTTGTCTCTAAAGAGATGCAATGTGCACTAGCCGTCTAAGTCTTCCTCAACTGGTCCTTTTTCTGGTTTCTGCCATTGTTTCCAGTCATGACTTCCACGGGATGCACCGTCGCGGTTCTGGGTAAACTCCGTCGCAACGTACTCTGTGTGTTTGTCTTGGTCGTATGGGGAGTTTTTTCGCTTCTTGCATCATTTGCCATTGCGTCGTACTCGTATGTTGGAGAGTGGTCTCGCTCATTGCATAGTGAGTCTTCTCCGTCCGCCCACCTATTGGCGACTGCCATTAGTTCACTGACTGTTTGGTGTGCGCATCTTCCAAGTTCTTCCCGAAAAACGGTCCTCCTAACCCCTCTCTGGAAAGCTTCCATCGTTGTTTCCTCCGATATATCTTCTACTGTGTTTTGAAGGGTAGCCCACCGTTGGATGTACTCGTGTGTTGTTTCGTCTCTCTTCTGCTTGCAAGCTCGCAGTTCTTCAATGGAGGTGGGTCTCCTGCATGTTGCTTTGATTTTTTCTCGAAGTAGCGAGTAAGATCGTCCCATGATTTGTAGCACCCGCGAGGTCTGTTCTCAAGCCAGCTTCGGGCAGATCATATGATGTGCAGGTTTAGATACTACATGGATGTCACATTGTTGCCTCTGTGTCACTTGACTGCTGTGAGATAGTCTGATAACCAAGTTTTTAGTTCCAGAGAGATGCCATACTTTGGTACTTCCGTGGTTAGTCGAAACTTTTTTGGCATTCTTGCTTCACGAATTTCGCGGCTAAAGCAGAGCGCGCCGCAGGATTCTTCTCTGTCCTCGGACTCGGAAGACGAATATGCTCGACTTCGGCGGGCTCGCGCTATGTTGACTCTGTGTTGGGAGATGTCGCTCGGGAGATCACGTGGGCCGAGCTCACGGTCACCATCGCACCGCGGATCCTTGCTGCGTTGTTGAGGATCTCTGTTGCGGTTGCATCGTTGTGGTTCCTCGCTGCGATGTTGTGGTTCATCGTCACAACGCCTTGGGTTGCTGTCGCAACATCGCGGCTCCCGGATGCGGTGCTGTTGGGGTGATTCTCCTTCTCTCCAATGCGGGGATGTGTTCTCGCGACGTCATGGGGAGGATCCGCCGGGTGGCGCGGCAGTGGCGGTGGAGGGCCTTTTTGTCGGTTTTTTCGCGATTGAGGATCCTACTATACCTAGTCCTCTGATTTCCTAGCGATGTTGTTCTGCCCGGGGATCACTGTCCGGAGGCTGAGTGACTCGCAGGTATGTAGTGGCTATTAGGATAGCGTCTGCAGGAGTTCTGGGTATCACATTGTCGTCTCCGTCGACGTACATGAAAGATGACTAGAGGCTTCGCGTTGTTTCACTTAGCGACTCCTGATCCATGTTGGTGGTTTTGGAGACGCGTCGCGTGCGACTTGGCGCGTGTTCATTGATCTTCCATCCACGGCTGATAGTTCGGCCCTTCGCTGACTCAAGAGATCCGCAATGCGCCTGGGTTCATCGAGCGCTCGCCTCTCCCATATCATCTCCTGAATTTTTTGATAGGATGTAGTGGTATGTGATACGTCTCCAATGTATCTATAATTTCTGATGTTCCATGTTGATATTATGCCAATTGCTACATGTTTTCTCCCTTCTTTATAGCATTTTACACGTTTTCCGGGACTAACCTATTCACAAGATGCCAAGTGCCAGTTCCATGTTTTCTGTTGTTTTTTATTTCAGAAAAGTTGTTCTGGAAATATTCTCGGAATTGGACCCCACGGATCCCTAAGTTCCTATTTCCCCGGAAGCATCCAGAAGTCCGAAGAGGAGTCGAAGACGGGCACCAGGGGCCCTCACCATAGCCAGGCGCGCCCCCCCTTGGCCGCTCCTGGGGGTGGTGAGGCTACCCTGGTGGCCCACCGACGTCTCCGTTTCGCCTATATAATCCCCCCGATGCATAAACCCTAAAAGAATGGGAGAAATTCCACGAAACCTTCCGCAGCCGCCGTCATCGTTAGCCCAAGTTTCGGGGGACAGATCTCTGTTCTCGCACCCTGCCGCGACGGGGAAGTGCCCCCGGAAGCCATCTCCATCGACTCCACTGCCATCTCCATCGCCGTTGCTGTCTCCTATGATGAGGAGGGAGTAGTTCTCCCCCGAGGTTGAGGGCTCTACCGGTAGCTATGTGGTTCATATCTCTCTCCCATGGTGTGATCTATATGTGATCGTGAGCTTTGTAATCTAGTTGAATAAGTAGATGTTACTCTTCATCTTGTGCTACTCAAGTGTTTTATTAATATGAACTTTTGAGTCACCTTATCCCGCGGTGTGAGGGTGATAGTGTGCACATCGTGTGTGTCTCCTCTATGAATTGTGGTGTTTGTCTAGTACCTTCTAGGGTGCTCAAGTTGACAGTGTGGATGTAACTAGACATTGAAATGCTTACTTTAAGGAATGCTTTTTGCAGCCCTACGCAATGATTAGTGTTCGTTATCCAACCGGAGAGGGTTAAGAGTAGCATAGTGAAGAGAAAATATTTAGTTATTCAATTATGTGATCATTGTTGAGAGTGTCCACTAGTGAAAGTAGGATCCTTAGGCCTTATTTCCAAGCATTGAAACACCGTTTTCCGCCTGTTCTGCTACATGTTTGCTTGCTGCCATATTTATTTCAGATTACTATTACTACTTATAACCATCCATATTACTCGCGTTTCACTATCTCTTCACCGAACTAGTGCACCTATATACCTGAAAAGTATATTGGGTGTGTTGGGGACACAAGAGACTTCTTGTATCTTAATCGCAGGGTTGCTTGAGAGGGATATCTTTGGCCTCTACCTCCCTGAGTTCGATAAACCTTGGGTGATCCACTTGAGGGAAACTTTCTGTTGTTCTACAAACCTCTGCACTTGGAGGCCCAACACCGTCTACCAGAATAGAAGCGTGCGTAGACATCAAGCTCTTTTTCTAGCGCCGTTGACAGGGAGGTAAGGTAAAAGGTTCTCACATCCTCGGGTGTGAGTGCTCAAAGTTATTTCCTTTAGATTCTGCAATTATATCTTTTTGTTTCTTGTTTTCACTAGCTAGGCTTATTTCTACTTGTTCCTTGTTTTTATTTTTACTAGTTAAGATTAATGGAAAGCAACAAAAATATGAGAGAGCTTTATAATCTTTATCTTGAGTTAGGACATGAAGTGTTTGAAGAGAAAATTTAAAACCTATGGAGCTTTATTTGCATGCTAGTAGCAATGTTATTAGTATGAATTATTTGAACACCATTATTACTAATGCTATGTAAAAGTCTAAGCTTGGGGAAGCTAGTTTTGATGAATATGATATTTTTTGTCCCCCAAGCAAGGAGGAAAAAAACTTTGATGATACTTTGCCTCCAATATATGATGATTATAATGATTGTGGTATTCTAGTACCACCTACTATGAATGATAAATTTTATTGTGATCATGATATGTCTTCTATATATGATGTTTACAATGATGAACATGCTATTTTCAGTCCACCTACTATTGAGGAGAATATTAATTATGATTACAATATGCCTCCTATATTTGATGATTATGGTGATGAGAATAATAATGATAGCTATTTTGTTGAATTTGCTCCCACTACTATTAATGAGAATGACTATGCTTATGTGGAGAGTAATAATTCTTTTATGCATGTGGCTCATTATAAGAATGTTTCTTGTGATAGTTATATTGTTAATTTTATTCATGATTCTACCGAAAGTTATTATGAGAGAGGGAAACATAATTTTATGCATCTCAACAATATCAAGTCTCCCCTCTTTATGATGAAATTTTTGAAGTTGCACTTATTTTGTCTTCCTATGCTAGTCACTTTGTGCTCCGTTGACTTGTTTTTCTACAAGATTTCTTTTCATAGGAAGTGGGTTAGACTTAAATGTGTTTTATATTTTCTTCTTGGTTCTCTCTTTTTCCTCAATTCATATTTATCATGTGATCACCTTCCTCAAATTATCATGCCTAGCTCAAAGGCGTTAAAGAAAATCGCTTCGGGGAGACAACCCATTTTGTTTCTTTGTTTTCAACCCGTTTTCTGTCGTTTATTTTCGTTTTCTTTGCACATGGGTGTTTTCTATTTCCTTAGCAACCCCGCTGTATCTTTTCTTTTGTGTCTTTGTTGAGCCAAGTAAAGCCTCTATTGGAAAGTTGAGACTATATTTCGGATTTCTGCACAGGAAACTGATTTCTGCTGTCCACTGTTAAAATCGTATAAAATCAAAGAAAATTCGAAATGACCTGAATTTTTGTGTGCGTCATGAGATATATACGCAATTTTTTTTTTGTTGACCACTTTTAGATTTTAGAAAAAGAGGATTTTTGAAAAAATCATCTTTGCCTGTTGTTCTGTTTTGACAGATTTCTGCTAATAATTGCATTTTCCTCTTAATCTCTTTCTTTTGGTGTTGTTTTGAGAAAAGGAGTTTTAAAAGAAGTTGTGACAGTATATAATGTGTTTATGAGTGTTAGTCTTGTGTTGAAACTGAACCATGTGAATTTTTTATTTCTATTTCCACTAACGTTGCTAATGAAGATTGTGAGAAGTTTGGTGTGAAGGAAGTTTTTAAGGATCAAGAGAAGAGGATGATATGATGTGATCAAGAAGAGTGAAAAGCCTAAGCTTGGGGATGCCCCGGTGGTAGAACCCAACAAATTCCAAGAAGACTCAAGCATCTAAGCTTGGGGATTCCCAAGGCATCCCCTTCTTTATCAACAATTTATCAGGTCACTTCTGGTGAAACTATATTTTTATTCACTCACATCTTATGTGCTTTACTTGGAGTGTCATTTTTTTTTTGTTTAGTTTTCTTTTGTTTTCCTTGCTGCATTAATATCACTGGAACCTATCATACTTGTGTGGGAGAGAGACACGCTCCGTTTTTATTGCTTAGAACACTCTAGTTTTCATTCTTATTGTTCTGTGAGTGTTCACTTTTTGCTAGTACTGCGTTTAGCCCTTGTTTTTATGCATCTCTTTTTTGAGCTGTTAGTTTTAGTAGTCTTATGTGAGTAATCTCATGTTTTCTTTCTGTAGCATGTAGATATTTTTTGTTAAAACATATTTTGTATGGTGCTTTTTGGGAAAAGAAACAACTGCTTGAAGTAGAATTTTTAACGGTGCAAGTAGAAGCTTGTATGTGGCTAGAACTTTTTCATACCATGCTAAATGTTATTTTAGTTTTAAAGCCTTGTGCTTATTGAGTAGCATGATTAGCCTCAAATAGCTTAGAGTGTTTAATGTGTCATTGAAAGAATCATGAGTTGTTCTTGTCATATTGAAGCATAAATTTGCAGTATTCTCTTTCAAATGTTTTATTTGGTTGACTTGGCGCATGCTCACACCATGTTTATGACTATGAACCAATCACTAATAGCCTCCATGACCATTTAGTTTTTGAACTTGTGATACCGCTTATGCTTTGATTAATGATGTTTATGCCGCTATGCATGATTATGGCTCTTATGCTCTCTTGATTTGTCGCTCCTAGTCTTTTGCTAGCCTTCACTTGTACTGAGTATGGAATTCTACTCGTGCATCCAAACTCCCTAAAACCAAAGTTTTTCCCATTGTGTCCACCATACCTACCTACATGTGGTATTTCAGTGCCACTCCAAGTAAATTGCTCATGTGTTACCTTTAAAACTTTCAAAATTACTCCTGCTTTGTGTTCCTTTTTTTGCTCATGAGGACGTAAACAGAGAATATTTATCTCACTTGTTGAATGGATTTCACACCCTGGACTAGTGGCTTCATCCGCTTATCCAAATGATAGAAGATCTGGCAGCGGGGTGCCCATCCCCAAATTAATACAAACAAATTCTCTTCACTATTTTTGCCCCTGATTTATCAGTCAAAACATAATTGTGTAAACAAAAGGGAAAGAGGGATGAAATTCTACAGCAGTTGCGTCCTTCACAATGGGAGCCGCTCTTGTGAATCCAGTTGGCTTGTGACATACTGTATTGTCTGTTTACCATTCGTTGACATTAACATACACATCTCCCAAAATATAGACACTCCTCCACGGTATGTGATTGTTGGCAGGCACCCGAGGATTCATTTAGCCATGGTTTGTGAAAGATGGATGAGAGGAGTGTTAAACTTTTAATACCTCTGTTTAATAAAATAAAAAGCTCTAGCACATGAGTGATCCCTTCTTCCCTCCGCGAAGGGCCTTTCTTTTACTTTTATGTTGAGTCTCCATATTCTAACTTTATGCAAAGTTGAGAGAGCATTTTTGCCATTCTGAGTTCTATGTGCATTTGTCCCATAAACATCAACAATTTCTTCATGATGTGATATTATTTGTTCTTAAATTATTTGGTCTAGTCTTCCTCATGAACTTTGAAGGTGTCTGGGCATTTATGTTTTGTCCCACTGTTAAGGACTAGCGAAATACCACTTTGCCATGCTTTCTCTACACCCGAAACAAACGTTTATCTTTCTTTGCATTATTATCCATGATCCTTTATTTAAGATACTCTTCATGATGCAAAGTGACTGCTATGCTTTATTATTGAAGATCTATTTATCATGTTTGTGTTTGAATTTCTATGATCTCAGTGTACATATGCTTTTACATTATAATGATAAAGTTTATGATAGTAGCATGTCACCTCAGAAATTATTGTGTTTTATCTTTTACCTACTCGAGGACGAGTAGGAACTAAGCTTGGGGATGCTTGATACGTCTCCAACGTATCTATAATTTCTGATGCTCCATGATGATATTATGCCAATTGCTACATGTTTTCTCCCTTATTTATAGCATTTTTTACATGTTTTCTGGGACTAACCTATTAACAAGATGCCAGAGAGCCAGTTCCATGTTTTCTGCTGTTTTTAGTATCAGAAAATTTGTTCTGGAAATATTCTCGGAATTGGAAAATTCGAAAACCAGAAGTCTTAGAAGTCCCGGAAGCTTCCAGAAGTACCGAAGAGCCCCGGAGGGGGGCACAAGGTGGCCGCACCATGGGGTGTCGCGGGCCCCCTGGCCGCGCCACCTCCCGGCATCGCCCTTTTGCCTATTTATACTCCCCCTAGGGAAAACCCTAAAAACATCGATTATTTCCACAAAATACATCCGTAGCTCCGCCGCCGCCACCGACAAGTTTCGGGGGACATATCTCTGTTCTGGCACCCTACCGGGACTGGGAAGTGCCCCCGGAACCATCTCCATCGACTCCACCGCCATCTCCATCGACGTTGCTGACTCCTATGATGAGGAGGGAGTAGTTCTCCCCCAAGGCCGAGGGCTCTACCGGTAGCTATGTGGTTCATCTCTCTCCCCCATGATGTGATCTATATGTGATCGTGAGCTTTGTAATCTATTTGGATTCGTAGATGTTACTCTTCATCTTTTGCTACTCAAGTGCTTTATTAATATGAACTTTGGAGTCACCTTGTATCGCGGTGTGAAGGTGACAGTGTGCACATCGTGTGCGTCTCCTCTATAAATTTTGGTGTTTGTCTAGCACTAATTTAGGGCTCTCATAGTGACAATGTGGGGTGCCCTAGAGAGGGAATATAGACTTTAAGGAATTCTTTTTTTGCAGCCCTACACAATGATTAGTGTTCATTATCTGTTATGAGATCTCCGTTAACACTTTGATCACGGTGTAAAGGTGACAGTGCGTGCACCGTGTGGTTTAGCATTATATTTATATTTTGTGTTGGATAACCCTATGAAATTATGGTGTTTGTGTGGAATCATCTAGGTCCCATGGTGATAGCATGGGGGGTTACTTAGTTGGGAAAGTGCTTACTCTGAGGAGTGTTGTTAAAGCCCTATGCATGGATTGGTGTTGTTATTCGACCGGAGAGTGGTTAAGAGTAGCATAGTGAAGAGAACATATTTATGCTTTCAATTATGTGATCATTGTTGAGAGTGTCCTCTAGTGAAAGTAGGATCCCTAGGCCTTATTTCAAAGCATTGAAACACCGTTTTTCGCCTGTTCTGCTACATGTTTGCTTACTGCCATATTTATTTCAGATTGCTATTATCACTTATTATCATCCATATTACTTGCATTTTACTCTCTCTTTGTCGAACTAGTGCACCTATACAACTGACAATTGTATTAGGTGTGTTGGGGACACAAGATACTTCTTGTATCTTGATTGCAGGGTTGCTTGAGAGGGACATCTTTGACCTCTACCTCTGTGAGTTCGATAAACCTTGGGTGATCCACTTAAGGGAAACTTGTTGTTGTTCTACAAATCTCTGCACTTGGAGGCTCAACACTGTCTACAAGAATAGAAGCGTGCGTAGAAATCAGAGCCCCAAAACTGTCTACACGAATAGAAGCGTGCGTAGACATCAGTACGCTGTCAGTTCCTCCTGGGGTGCATCGGGTTCCAGCGTATAATTGGCATCGACAGCGGTCTTAGCTTTAGTCCATGCTTCCTACGACACGTTGATAGTCCTCCACTTGGTTCTTTTAGTTGGGTCGGCCATGTACACGTGCGCTAGCCGAGGTGCTCAAGTTTCTAGATCGAAGTAATCATCGGCGTTGAGGTCATCGAATTCCTCCGCTTCTATTGTGTGGAAGTCGAGATCATTGAGGTAAACCGAGGCGATGATTGAGTCGTAGCCTGAGTCGGCGGAGGATAACATAGTCGCCATGCTGGGTGTCAATGCAGATTCTGATTCCGCTGGGGACGTGGAGTCGGGAAAACTCATAACCCCCTCCTTGCTAGCGTGGAATTGGAAGTCGCCAAACGTCATCTTGATGCTCCCCTGCAGATTTCTGGACGCTGGGCTAAAAGCCGACGAGTGCGGCATGAAGTTAAAGGACCCGAAGGGGATTGATCTTGATGGAGATGTAGATCCAGGGTTAAAGCTCGATGAAGATGAAACCGGCGAGACCGTATATCCAGCGCGTGCCATTCCCACAGATGGCGCCAAATGTTTAGTACCGGACTCGGCATATCCCTCGCGTGACATACTAGGGTTGGAAGGAAGGAATCTGTTGCACGATGGTGGACTCGTCAATTAACAGGGGCAAGGTTTACCGAGGTTCGGGGTCCTCGTAGAGGTGAAACCCTTATTCATGTTGGTCTGTATCATTTCGATGGAGATTACAATGAGTGTTACAGTAGCAGCGACGGAGATATTGGCTCTTGTGCAACTCAAAGGCTATTGTGGATGGAATAATTGATCCTCTACCTAGGGGTTATCTCCCAGCCTTTATATAGTAGGCTGGGTCTCGAATCTGTACCTGAGTAGGTTAAAAGTTGTTCATACGTCGGTTTATAATACCTATCTTGTGTCGTAAGATGAAGCCTTGCTGGTCCTCTATTGGGCCTTCTAAAAGAAGTATGGCGGTTCCTCATGCTGGGCCGTAGCTTGAATCCGGACCCGATAGGCTAACATGGTGGACTCGGGAAGTATCCCTACGCCAGGAGGCTTCAGCGGGTACATCCGCCATGGAATATTTCTAGGGCAGGTGCGGATACGTTCTTGGTTGGGGAGAGGAAAGGGTGTAGTGGGGATGGTGTGCCATTAGGGCTGGGGCAGGGAAGGACGCTGCAAGAGTCTGGCATGTCCGGGCGGATGCAAGCCCATCTAAAATTTGGGTTGGAAATGGGTCTGAGCGGACAGAAAAACGAGCACCGATCCGTTTGCATCACCGGATTAGGCTATTTCTTCTATCCACGTAGACAAAAATGATATGGGTGGGACAATTTGGGTTGTCCCAGTGGAGTTTCCCTAACATTTCATCTCATGTTTGCTGCAATTCGAATGGGCTAGCAAGCCTATTAGGCAATTTCCATTTAATCCCTAAGGCCCATGCTGCCATAGCAAATGGTGGGAGTTTAGTCCCAGATTGCTAGTTGGGAGAGTTTTGCACCAGTTTATAAGATGAGCTCTCTCCCCACTAGTGTGAGTTGGTATGAAGAGAGAGGAGTAGTGGAGGTGTTCCACACGCGCGCTCCTCCTCCGCCGCCGCCCGCCTCGCCACGCCTCGCCTCGTCACGACACGTCACGACGCGCCGCAGGTTGGAAACGGAGTCAACGGACACGCCAATAATATGAGACGTCATATTGATTGCTGTCTATTGCGTCACATTTATTTTGGTAACAGCCGCGCGCAGTAAAACGCCGCATTGATCACGTGTTAACCGCGCGCAGTAAAACGGCGCATTGATTACGTGGTAACGGCTGTAGTAAACGCCAAATTGATTTGTGAGCTGACCGTTCTCCTACCGTGCCTATATATTGAGGTCGCAGGGGCGGACACAAACACACAACTCATACGCTCTGCACCCACTGTCGTACCTCTCTCTGTTGCTGCCTCCGGTGATCTCATCCCGTCTACCGCGTACACGGCCGACGGGAGAGCAGGCCTCCGAAACCCCGCCTCTCCAGATCCTGTACGGGAGAGGGGCGATTAGGTTTTTGGGGAGCGTCTCCTACGCGACTGCTCGCTGTCGTACGTCTACTTCGACTACTACCTCATCGTCAACATGGCCTCCGAAGCCGAACGAGCTGCTGCTGCCGCCGCTGCTGCCACCGAGGCCGCTGCTGCTGCTGAGGCCGCCAACGCTGCTGCTGCCGCCGCGGCCGCCGCCTCTGCTACGGCTACTGCCAATTGACCAACTGCAGGGTATAGCACGTTTATCCCTGTCATTATTATTTCCATGTGTGCAACACTAGTAGTTCGCGTAGATTTATCTACTATAAATCTAGTATGCACGAACATGGTTAAATATCAGTATGTTTACGTCATGTTCATGATTTATACTTGGATTAATTTAACCTATAAATTGCCTAAATTCTTAACAATCCAAAAACCTATTATGTGTATGCAATTTTCGATTCATGGTTTTGCTACTGCACTGAAACCGGACCCGTTTACGGGGACGTACTTTAAGCGTTGGCAGACCAAAACATTCTTATGGCTCACGGCTATGAACGTGTTCTGGGTCGTCGGTGTCACTCCCACGGAAACGATTACTCCTGATCAGGAGAAGGCGTTTAGGGATGCCACCGTCGTCTTTGTTGGATGCGTTCTAAGCGTGATCGGAGAGAAGTTTGTTGACGCATATTTACATGTGCGGGTTGCCAAGGACTTGTGGGAGGCGCTCGAATCCAAATTCGGCGCAACCGATGCTGGCAGCGAGATGTACAGTATAGAGCAGTTCCATGACTACGGAATGGTCGAAAACCGTTCTGTTTTGGAGCAGGCTCATGAGATACAGTGCATCGCTAAGGAGCTTGAAATTCTCAAGTGCGTGTTACCGGGCAAGCATAATCGCCAAGCTGCCTAATTCCTGGAGGAGCTTTGCCACTACTCTGAAACATCAGAGGCGTGAATTCTCAATAGAGGATGTCATCGGCCATCTGAGTGTTGAGCAGAATTCGAGGGCAAAGGACTCGCATGGAAAAGGGAATGAAGGGACTTCTGCGGCCAATATGGTACAGAAGAACTACAACTCCCACAAGAACAAGGCGAGGACTGGTGTCCAGCAGAATACCGACTTCAAGAAGAAGGCTAAGAAGACCTTCAAGAAGGATAAGAAGAAAGATGGCTGCTTCACTTGTGGTTCACTGGAACACTGGGCTGGGAAGTGCCCAAAGAAGTATGTGAAGCCAGGACAGGATTCCAAGGCTGTCAACATGATCGTGAGCAACAATGAGAATGGGGCATCTGGGTATGGTAATTTGTTTACTGTATTTTCAGTTTGTCAGTCTACTGATTGGTGGATTGACACAGGTGCAAACATTCATGTGTGTGCTGACATCTCATTGTTTTCTTCTTATCAGGTCACAAGGAACGGGTCCGTATTGATGGGGAACGGCGCAAGTGCTTCTGTACTTGGTGTTGGCACGGTCGATCTGAAGTTTACTTCGGGAAGGATCGTGCAGCTCAAGAACGTGCAGCATGTCCCCGCCATCAAGAAGAATCTCGTTAGTGGCTCCCTTCTATCTAGAGAAGGATTTAAGTTGGTTTTCGAGTCCAATAAAGTAGTTGTAACGAAATATGGACTGTTTGTTGGAAAAGGGTATGAGTGCGGAGGTCTGTTCCGCTTTTGTAATAAAGTCGTGAACAATATTCATTCGAGTGTTAATGAAACAGAAGTTTGGCATTCACGTATTTGTCACGTTGGTTTCAGTTGCATGACGCGGTTAGCAAAACTAAATTTAATTCCAAGTTTCACTTTAGCCAAAGGTTCTAAGTGCCATTCGTGTGTACAAGCAAAGCAACCTCGCAAGCCCCACAAGGCTGCGGAGGAGAGACACTTGGCGCCATTAGAACTCATACATTCTGATCTCTGTGAGATGAATGGTGTGTTGACTAAAGGTGGAAAGAGATACTTCATGACATTAATAGATGATTCCACTAGGTTTTGCTATGTATATCTGTTAAACACTAAAGATGAGGCTCTACACTACTTTAAAATCTATAAGGCAGAAGTTGAGAATCAACTTGAAAAGAAAATTAAACGAATCCGGTCAAATCGTGGTGGAGAGTATTTTTCTAATGAGTTTGACTCTTTCTGTGCGGAACATGGCATTATTCACGAGAGGACGCCTCCCTATTCACCTCAGTCAAATGGGGTTGCCGAAAGGAAAAACCGTACTCTAACAGATTTGGTTAAAGCCATGTTAGATACATCGGGTTTATCCAAGGCATGGTGGGGGGAGGCTATATTGACATCATGTCATGTCCTGAATAAAGTTCCGACGAAAGACAATGAGGTCACTCCCTATGAGCAATGGGAGAAGAGAAAAACAACACTCTCGTACTTACGTACTTGGGGCTGTTTGGCAAAAGTCAATGTGCCGATCCCCAAAAAGCGTAAACTTGGACCAAAGACCGTGGATTGCGTTAATTTGGGATACGCTAAGAATAGCGTTGGCTATAGATTTCTAGTAGTGAAATCTGAGATACCTGACGTGAAGGTCGGTACGATTTTGGAGTCTAAAGATGCTACATTCTTTGAGGATATTTTCCTATGAGAGATATGCAAAGCACTTCTAGACAGGAATCAGAGGAGACTCCTGAACCTGCCATTCCTATGGAATATTATGAACAAACACATGATGAGAATCCTGAGAAGGATGACGAGGAAACCCTTGGTAGGGGCAAGAGACAGAGGACTGCAAAGTTTTTTGGTGATGATTTCCTTGTGTACCTTGTGGATGATACTCCCACTTCTATTTCAGAAGCTTATGCATCTCCAGAAGCTGACTACTGGAGAGAAGCGGTCCGTAGCGAGATGGATTCCATCATGGCTAATGGAACGTGGGAGATCACTGAACGTCCTTATGGCTGTAAACCATTAGGATGTAAGTGGGTGTTCAAAAAGAAGCTTAGGCCTGATGGTACGATTGAAAAGTACAAGGCTAGACTTGTGGCCAAGGGTTATTCCCAGAAAGAAGATGAAGATTTCTTTGACACTTATTCACCTGTGGCCAGACTGACCACCATTCGAGTATTACTCTCGTTGGCGGCCTCGCATGGTCTTCTCGTCCATCAGATGGATGTTAAGACGTCTTTCCTAAATGGAGAGTTAGACGAGGAAATCTATATGCAACAGCCAGATGGCTTTGTGTTAGATGGTCAAGAAGGAAAGGTGTGTAAGTTACTGAAATCTTTATATGGGCTGAAATAAGCACCTAAGCAATGGCATGAGAAGTTCAATACAACTTTAACATCTGTTGGCTTTTTTGTTAATGAAGCTGACAAATGTGTATACTATCGCCATGGTGGGGGCGAAGGAGTTATTTTGTGTTTGTATGTTGATGACAAACTGATATTTGGGACCAACCTCAAAGTAATCAATGAGGTTAAGTCATTTCTATCCCAGAACTTTGAGATGAAAGATCTTGGTGTGGCTGATGTTATCTTGAACATCAAGCTATTGAGAAACAATGAGGGTGGGATTACACTTCTGCAATCCCATTATGTTGAGAAGGTTTTGAGTCGTTTTGGATATTCAGACTGCAAAACTTCTCCAACGCCATATGATCCTAGTGTGCGGATTCGAAAGTTCGAAGGCACAGCTAAGGATCAGCTGAGGTACTCTCAAGTAATTGGTTCACTCATGTATCTAGCGAGCGCTACGAGGCCTGACATCATGTTTGCTGTGTGCAAACTAAGCCGGTTTGTTTCCAATCCGGGTGATGTGCATTGGCATGCTGTAGAAAGAATTATGCGCTATCTGAAAGGTACCGTGAACCATGGACTTCACTACAGTGGATATCCTTCGGTACTTGAAGGGTATTGTGATGCGAATTGGATCTCTGATGCTGATGAGATGAAAGCCACAACGGGGTATGTGTTTACCCTTGGAGGTGGTGCTGTTTCCTGGAAGTCTTGCAAGCAAACGATCTTAACGAGATCGACAATGGAAGCTGAATTAACAGCATTAGACACGTCTAGTGTCGAAGCAGGATGGCTTCGAGATCTTTTGATGGACTTGCCTATGGTTGAAAAGCCAGTACCGGCTATCCTTATGAACTGTAACAATCAAACAGTGATTGTCAAGGTGAAGAGTTCATAGGACAATGCACAGTCCACAAAGCACATAAAAATGAGATTAAAAGCTGTCAGACATTTAAGAAACTCCGGAATGATAGCGGTGGATTATATCCAGTCGGCTAAAAATCTGGCAGATCCCTTTACTAAAGGGCTATCACGTGTTGTGATAGAAAGTGCATCGAGTGAGATGGGTATGAGACCCACATGAGTTGCCATGACAGTAACCCAACCTATGTGATCGGAGATCCCGTGAAGTGGGACCTGGGAAAACAAGCTAGTGGTTAACTGAGGAGAGTAATTTTTACTAACCCACTCCACTGGAGATGCAGTACTCTCAAAAACTGTATGGTAGGTTGACTTTTGTCTTAATGTGTTCCAAGGCTTGTATAAGCAAGATGCTATCCTACAGAGCGATCTTTGGAGGAACACACCTATATGATCCTGACTGCTGGTCACAGTCTATGAGATTGGGTGATCTCTAATAAGTTCATGAATAGGCCAGGAGTATGACTAATATGCTCCACCCGAGGGGTCAGCCTTCGGCAGCCTAGTACTAGCAAGACATTTAGTGAAACTATTTTACGCCAAACTGACAATTCAAGGCATAGTCCATTGTTCAGTTGTGATGTAGTGTAGCTACTTGTTCTAGGTGGATGTTCAACCTTAACGGGTCTCCACTGAAAATGCCGGTATATAAAAACAGTGAATGGAACAGAGGACAACACCATGGGTCTTCGGGATCTGGTGGGGGATTGCTGAAATTCGAATGGGCTAGCAAGCCCATTAGGCAATTTCCATTTAATCCCTAAGGCCCATGCTGCCATAGCAAATGGTGGGAGTTTAGTCCCAGATTGCTAGTTGGGAGAGTTTTGCACCAGTTTATAAGCTGAGCTCTCTCCCCACTAGTGTGAGTTGGTATGAAGAGAGAGGAGTAGTGGAGGTGTTCCACACGCACGCTCCTCCTCCTCCGCCGCCCGCCTCGCCACGCCTCGCCTCGTCACGACACGTCACGACGCGCCGCAGGTTGCGGGAATGAGGCGAGCCGATGCCTTTATTTTGGCAGTTGGAAACGGAGTCAACAGACACGCCAATAATATGAGACGTCATATTGATTGCTGTCTATTGCGTCACATTTATTTTGGTAACAGCCGCGCGCAGTAAAACGCCGCATTGATCACGTGTTAACCGCGCGCAGTAAAACGGCGCATTGATTACGTGGTAACGGCTGTAGTAAACGCCAAATTAATTTGTGAGCTGACCGTTCTCCTACCGTGCCTATATATTGAGGTCGCAGGGGCGGACACAAACACACAACTCATACGCTCTGCACCCACTGTCGTTCCTCTCTCTGTTGCTGCCTCCGGTGATCCCATCCCGTCTACCGCGTACACGGCCGACGGGAGAGCAGGCCTCCGAAACCCCGCCTCTCCAGATCCTGTACGGGAGAGGGGCGATTAGGTTTTTGGGGAGCGTCTCCTACGCGACTGCTCGCTGTCGTACGTCTACTTCGACTACTACCTCATCGTCAACATGGCCTCCGAAGCCGAACGAGCTGATGCTGCCGCCGCTGCTGCCACCGAGGCCGCCAACGCTGCTGCTGCCGCCGCGGCCGCCGCCTCTGCTACGGCTACTGTCAATTGGCCAACTGCAGGGTATAGCACGTTTATCCCTGTCATTATTATTTCCATGTGTGCAACACTAGTAGTTCGCGTAGATTTATCTACTATAAATCTAGTATGCACGAACATGGTTAAATATCAGTATGTTTACGTCATGTTCATGATTTATATTTGGATTAATTTAATCTGTAAATTGCCTAAATTCTTAACAATGTTCACTCTAGTCGGAGGACGTCAAGAGCAAGATGGTGTATGCGGATGATGAAAACCACGAGCTGCTGTCGCCACCGGATCGACAATGACCATGATGGTGTCTGGTTCTGGTTGAAGGATAATTAGGCGTCACCACTGTATTTGTTTTTATTCATGTTTTTAATTGCACATGGTTTTTTAGTCTATATCGTACATGATTCGTGCAACTTTTACATATGGTTTGATGCCCGTGATGTCACCCCCATGGGCAACCACTTTGGGTACATGGTTTCCCATAGGCCCTGTGCAATGGGCTTTTCATAAAACGAACTAGATCTTGTCCGTGCATATTTTTCTTATTTGTGAAGTGCTGAAGAGAAGTACAATGTTCACTAATTCGGAGCCGAAGATGTCAAAGGAACCCCCCTTCTGTTCAAAAAAAAAAAAACCCCTTTATCTATCTCTATTAGTGGCTGGTGACAAGAGATCCATTTTGTAGATAAATTGCATGGATAGTGCACTCACGAATAGCCACCGCCGGGTTTGCCCCCGCACCTGAACCGGGCCCTTCTCCCATCCATAGTGACCCGCCCCATACCCGTCGCCGGGTCAAGAAATCCAGCAAACAAGCGACCCGCCCTGCTTCGAGGGACCTGATGGGTACCCGCGAAGGTGCACAACGGCGGCGCCGACAGGATCAGCATGGCGGCGATGGCGTGGCGGGGCGAGTCTGCTAGTGGCGTTGCCGTTGAAGTTGCTCATCGTGGCTAGACACTTCCAGGGCGCATTCGGCATGCAGTGCCGATGGTGGCAGAGTTGGAGGCGGCGGGAGGGGATGAGGCACGAGCGGTGGCCGGTGGGAGGAGCGCTTAAGGGGAGGAGGCACAAGCGTCCAGTTGGGGATACGCTCGGTAGAAAGAACCGAGGGAAACGGGGATGAAGAGGGCAGTGCGCGTCGGATGAGCTCCCACCGTTCTTATCTTTTCCATGAAAACGGCGAACCGTATATGTATCCCTTGGCGGTGACAAAGTTGTAATAAATATCACCACGCGGGGTGAAATTGGAAATAAAAAATACATACCAACTATCATCTGAAGATATTTTATATACTCCCTCCGTCAACTTTTAGAAGATAATTTACTTTTGGCCACATGCATTCTAAAATTAATGAATTTAGACTCATTTTGCATATAGATTTACTCATTTTACTATATATGTAAACAAAATCGAAATGACAAGTTGTGTGCCCTATAAGACACATGAATGGTAATATAAGAAGTTTTCGCATTTCCACGGGTCAAATTTTTGTGAGGTTAACTATTGCTATAGTACAAATTACGAGCGGATGCTACTAGTTTCTTCATGCGGTATATTTTCATGTATATAATTATTTTCGCCAAAAGAACATACTAAAAGGATTATATGACTACTCCCTCTATAGCAACATGCGAGACGTTCAAGCTTTTCCTGTACGAATTTCGTCAATTGTGAATATTTTCGAGTTTCCGAAATTATCCTCGCACACTCGTACGTAGATAACTCTAGCGCACTCCTTCACTCACCCACTCCCTTATGTTCTCTTGTTCTCCCTCTTGCACGAACCTCTCTTGCTCCTTACCGTCAACATCCTGCTCTAGCCCCCATCAATTCCCTCTCCCTCTGGATACCCGGCGCCTCCGCCCCCCTCCCCATCACCCCTTTTCTCCCCACCAGAACATTTTCTCTTCGCTCACCTCACACGCCCCACGTGCACCAGCAACATGTTGGTCAAATATTTTATTTTATGCGCCAACCACGAGATTTCGGGCAATAGAGACGCTGGATTTGCGTTGGCCAAAGATCTTGGTGTGTGTGTGTGTGGGGTTGGGGGGGGGGGGGCTGGGACAATCTAAGCGGCGAGGTGTTCTTGGCCGGCGATAAATTGGGGCCCGGTATTTTCCTATTTCTCTTGGGATAAATTATTTTTCTTCTTGGCTAGGCGAGGTTATGTTTCTGTTTCGTTGGGGTGATATTCATATTTTTCGCTAATTGATGTTCGCTATTCGCAAGGGGCAAACATGTAATCTAGACCATTTGTTAACTCTTTTAAAAATTCCTTTAGCGTCTTATATTTTGATATGGAGTTAGTAATTTTTGCAAGAACCATAAACTAATATAGTGAATCAGACGATGTAGTCACATGTGATCCGTAAATAACATCGGACATGTCATATTCATGCGTATGCATGAACATGGACGCACCATCAGGCATGTAGTAACACGCATACATGTGCATAGTTTTGCATAACAAGGGAATGAGAACCACCACACCAATTGGGTTTATAAATTGAGGCAACCCATCGTCAAAACTTGCATGCCGTATTCAAGGGGTACTTAAAATGAACTTATTTTCTAATTTGGGTACATGCACAAGCACGCATATATACATACCAGTGAGACATTAGAGGTTAACTGATGTGTTACATTAAGCTTGTTTAAGAGGTAGTTTATGCGAGTTATTGCTTATGCCTAGGTGTGTGGAACTTCATGACCTGCTGACCGACATAGCAGAGTATGGTCTATTTCGCCGGTGATGTTAATCCACATGCACTCCTGGACCTCAACTTTCCTGCTCAAGATATGGGCCCAGTGCACAATGAGATGGCCCAGGAGCAACTATTTGATGTCCCTGCATTACCACTCTTTCCAGCACAGGATATTATACATCCACTGAATCAGGAGGAAGAGATTGACTTCCTAGCTATTCCCAACATACCAGATCAATATATTACTTCAGATATGGCAAATCTGGTATTGGATGCTGAAATTTCAAGTAATCAAGTGCAGAGGGCTCAAACTGCTGCATCTATAGAAGGACAATCATATGCTACTGAAGAAAACATAGTTTCTAAGATTCAGAATGCCCCAATCACTGAGCAGATTGTTAACAGACATATATCTGAGAATGATATGCAGATAGTTTTCAGAAACCAAACCCCTCCTATTCCTGCACTACAAGAAGAACTAAATGCACCTATGGTTCAGAATGAGTATACAGCAACTCTTCAGATGGATAAGCAGAGTGGAAACGGCAGTGATGAAGACTCAGGTACATCACAGTATGGAGCACCTCCTGGATTTCCCATTGCACTTTTTAAACATCATAATGTAGTTGTGGAAAATACAGATAAGAAAGACCATATGTCTCAGATCATGCTTGAAACCTGCCTTTTTCAGAAGCTAAATCTCTAGGGGAAGAAGGTGCTGCTCTTTGGAACAAACATTTTGCTCCAAAAGACTCACAGGATAAGATTACTCAGGTACCTATTGAATGGATAAATTTCTTCACAGCTGCATTATTATCTCAAGATAAATTCCTTTGGGCTAAAAACTTTCTAGCCACACAACTTTGGAAATTCATTGTGGAAAGCACAGACCCAATTTCACTTAGACCTTTTGTTATTCCTGACAAATGCCAATCTTTGATGATAGTGCATGCCATGGTCTTATTTTGGGACAGAATTAGACTTTAGGTACTCCAGAAGGGACTGGATGTGCAGCCAAAGGAAATGCTACTACATCAGCTCTACATACTAACAAAAAAAAGAAAGGAAAAAGCACCTGTTGTAGAGACTGAAGTAAGGAGAAGCACTAGATTGCAACTGAACAACAATGGTTTTCGAGCTAGGACTTGCAAAAATAAACAATGTGTCAGCTGTACTGCCAAACCACCTATCATTCCATCTAAGGTTGTGAGAAATCTTTCTGTCACTTTTTGCAAGGTGGATCCATCATCTTGTTCAGAGGAGGAACTGCAAAAGAAAGATAGGAAGAAGAAGAAGACCCAGATTGACACTCCTTCATGTGATTTGGAGGAAGAAGACTCTGCTTAATGCTATAATGATATCTGTTGCAGACTCTAGTCCACCTGATATATCAATGAAAGTCATGAGATGTACTTTTGCTTCCTATGTGACAACTGTTCACTTAGGATATTTGAAATCTCAGTATTATTATGTAACAGACATAAATCATTATGGTTGTACTTTTTTATCTAGCTATAATTATCTTTTGGTTGAGATACTAGTGGTTTTTGGGTTGCCTTGCTCAAGTGAATTCCTGTCTATATGGATAGAAGCTGGATTATTCTGAATTGGAATATCAGAGGGATCAATGATCCCAATAAATGGATGGCACTTAACAACAAGATCCTAGAATCTGGATGTCACATTATATGCCTTCAAGAAACTAAGAGAGAAAATTTTGACATTTCATATATCAGAAATTTCTGCCCCAAAAGATTCAACAAATATGTATGTTATCCATCTGTGGGAAACTCAGGAGGTATTATTATTATATGGAATGGTGCTCTATTTGAAGGCAATCTTATAGAAAGTAATCCCCAGGCTATTTCAATCAAATTCACCTCAGCTCTTAACCACAAAGAATGGATTTTAACTAACATATATGGACCATGTGAATACTCTGCTAGAATAGACTTTATCAACTGGTTCCAGAACTTGGACTACACTGAAGAAAGCAACTGGTTGATAGTAGGAGATTTCAATTATATCAGATTCCCTGATAATAGAAGCAGGCCAGGAGGAAATACTCAAGATATGCTATATTTTAATGAAGCTATTAGTAAATTGGCATTGGTGGACATTCCTATCAAAGGAAGAAAATACACATGGAGCAATATGCAGGTTGCCCCTTTGCTGGAAAAATTGGATTGTATCTTTTCTTCTGAAGAATGGACATTAAATTTCCCTGATACTATGGTTCTCCCATTGGCTAAACCGATCTCTGATCACACTCCTCTTATGATTAAGATAGGTACTGATATCCCCAATACAAATATTTTTAGATTTGAAAATTACTGGCTACATCATCAAGACTTCAAGAACATAGTCAGAAATATTTGGGAACAAGATGTCAATTTGAATGATAATGCAAAAACCATCACTGCTAAATTCAAGAGATTGAGGAAAGGTATCAAGATATGGGCCAGAAACAAATCAAGACTGGCAGCATTGATTAGAAATTGCAATGAGCTTATTGGTTTGTTTGATATGATAGAAGAATTCAGAGAGCTAACAGTATGGAAAAGAAATGGTAGAGAAATCATTAAAGAACACCTTTTCCAATTACTTAAGAGTCAGAAGGTTTATTGGAAACAAAGAGCTACTATTAGATGGGCAAATTTTGGAGAGGCAAATACAAATTTTTTTCATATCAAAGCCACAATTAAATATAGAAGAAATTTCATTTCATCCATTCAAGATGAAGCTGGATTTATACATAATGAGCATACAGCAAAAGCAACAATTTTGGAGAGAGCATTCAAGCAAAGATTGGGTTCTTCCATCATATGTAATGATGATTTTCAGTTACTATCTCTCATTAAAAGAATTGAGGGTCTGGATGAACTGGAATATCCTTTCACTAAGGAAGAGATTGATGATGTTATTAAGCAACTTCCAACAGACAAAACTCCAGGGCCTGATGGTTTCAACACAAATTTCATTAAAGCTTGCTGGTCTATTATTGCTGAAGATTTCTATAACCTGATTGAAGATTTTTACCATGTGAGGGTTAACCTGCAAAGCATCAACATCTCATACATTACACTTATTCCTAAGACTGACAATCCAACACAAGCAGCTCACTTCGGACCCATCTCCCTATTAAACTGCTCTATCAAGATTATTACAAAACTCCTTGCAAACAGGCTACAAAAAATCATGCACAGGCTCATACATGAAAATCAGTATGGATTTCTTAAAGCCAAATCTATTCAAGACTGTATGCCATGGATATATGAATACATTCATAGATGCACCCAAGTTCCACAAGAATCTATCATATTGAAATTGGACTTTGAGAAAGCTTTTGACTTACTGGACCATAAAGCTATTATTGAAATACTGAAGGCTAAGGGATTTGGCTATAGATGGATCAGATGGATCCATATGATATACTCATCAGGTTTCTCTTCTGTCCTATTGAATGGTGTTCCTGGTAAACAATTTAGATGCAAGAGAGGTGTTAGACAAGGTGATCCTCTATCTCCATTGATATTTGTGATTGCTGTGGACCTATTGCAAGATGTGCTTAATGAAGCAATGAGTAACCAGCTTATTCAACCTGTCTTCACATCTACGGCATGTCCTGATTTCCCACTGTTACAATATGCTGATGATACTATTATCATCATGAGAGCTGAATCTATTCAGGTGCAACATATTAAAAGTCTGTTATTTCATTTTGAATCATTCACTGGTTTGAAGATCAATTATCAGAAATCCAGATTAATGCCACTCAAAGCAAGTGTGGAGATATGCTACCACTTACAGAATATTATGGGATGTAGCATTGAGTATATGCCTATTAATTATCTTGGACTCCCCTTATCCATTGATAGACCCAAAGTGGATGACTACTGGCCTCTGATTAAGAGAGTACATGATAGGCTCAATGGTTGTACCTCTTTCTTATCTTATGGAGAAAAGCTGATTCTGATCAAGGCAGTTTTTACATCACTTCCTATGTTCTACATGAGCACACTGCAACTACCTAAAACTGTTTTAGAGCATATCAACAAGATTATTAAGCACTGCTTCTGGAGAAAATATGGTATGGAGGATAAAGGATCTGCACTCATATCTTGGAATAAAGTTACCAAACCACAGAAGCAGGGAGGTCTTGGTATTATTGATCTTGGTATTCAGAATAAAGTTCTGCTTATGAAACATATCCATAAATTCCTCAACCAAGAAAATCTGCCATGGATCAAGTTAATCACTGAAAACCACTACACAAACAATTTGATTGAACATAAAAAGGTGGGATCCTTTTGGTGGAGAAGCATGGTGACTCTTATACCTGAATATAAAGATATTGCAGTATGTAAGATTGGAGATGGTAAGACTATTTCACTTTGGGCTGACAAATGGTGTGAATTCCCATGCAATGTGGAGTTCCCACAACTCCATTCATTCTGCACTTCAACAAATCTCTCAGTTAGGGATTTATTAATTGCATCTGATATTACTGATTACTTCCAACTCCCCTTGTCAAACCAAGCACATCAACAACTTATTCAGCTTCAGCAACTTATTCAAGGAATTCATCTCACTGAAGACTCTGACACATGGTCATTAAAAGGAAATAAGAAATCTTATTTGGTATCTGCTGCCTATAAGGAACTTAGTATCGGTCCTACTGCACATGCTCTTTTGCTTAGAACATGGAAAAATGCAACTATTTTAAGACATAAGATCTTCTTCTGGCTGCTTTTACATGATAGACTCAATTCCAGAAATCTCCTACAAAGAAAAAATTTACATCTTCAGAGTTATGACTGTGAGTGCTGTCAGGAATACATGGAAGAAACTTTATTGCATCTATTTTTTGACTGTCCTTTTGCTATCAGTTGTTGGAATACCTTTGGTATTAACAGAAAGAGAGGGATATCAACATATGATGAAATCATGCTTCTTTCACAAATCATACCCCAAGAATTTGCACTTGAAGTGATTATTATGGGATGTTGGAACATTTGGAGAATTAGAAATGATAAGATCTTCAACAATGTTACGCCCTGTCAGAGTAGATGGAAGATTCAGTTGAGCCAAGATCTTCAGATTATCAACATTCGGATTAAACCAAGATACACTGTTTCCTTAAAGAACTGGATTGCTTCAGTTCTTCTTTCTTAAGTTTTTCTTTTAAGTTTTTCCCTTTTATAGATGTTAGAGAAAGCCGGAATCGGTTGATTTTTAGGGGTTATTGGACTCTTGTATATATTTATATTAATACATACCGTAGAACAATTTGTTCTACGGTCCTTTGCCTCTAAAAAAGAAACGACGGCTATTATGTGCTTGAGTGCAACTTTACGGATAACATCCACCACCGTGGTCTTCACGAGTGTTGTAATGTAGCTGGTCTTCGTTAGGGTTGTAAAGTAGCTAGTGTTCGAAGTTCTATGGATGGTGATGTCAACTTACTGTCTACATGAAGCTGTCATTCAATAGTTTTATTGACTATTGTGAAGTTCTTGTTGTGGAGGTTAGCTTTACTTTAAGAGGTAGTTTATGCGAGTTATTGCTTATGCCTAGGTGTGTGGAACTTCATGGACTGCTGACCGGCATAGCAGAGTATGGTCTATCTCGCCGGTGTAATCTGATAAGGGCGATGCAAAACGACAGCTACTACGTGCTTGAGTGCAACTTTACGGATAACATCCACCACCGTGGTCTTCACGAGTGTTGTAATGTAGCTGGTCCTCCTTAGGGTTCTAAAGTAGCTAATGTTCGAAGTTCTATGGATGGTGATGTCGACTTACTGTCTACATGAAGCTGTCATTCAATAGTTTTATTGATTATTGTGAAGTTCTTGTTGTGGAGGTTAGTTTTATGGCAAAGATAAGCGTCATTTGTCCTAAACTACGCTCACACCATTTCAATCCAACTGTCGTATTCCAAATTTATTATTTTTTGGTGGATATTAGAACATATATAATGACATCACGCGAAGGCATTGCATCATTTTTACTTTTTTTGAATTTTCTGAAATTTTCTGAATCGATTTTAGGGAAAGTCAAGACGGCGGACATGACAGTTCGTAGCCAGGGGATGGATATTGAGAAACTCTTGGTGTATGTGTGATGAAATGGGTAGTTATGTACCTAAAAATGTTTTTTTCCAAAAATCATGAGCAAACTACGAGATACCTATAGTTCAAATTTGACTCATTTCCTACTAAATTGGCAAAAAATGTGTTTTTCAAAAGATGTGGATGGAAACTTTTTGAGAGGCAACAATTTGGTTATTTGTGCATATAACATGGTATAGTATTTTCAAGAAACACCGTTCTCAAGTTTTGCAACATATTTGTGGTTGGTACTTCACAAAAAAACCATTTTTCACACCCAGAAAATGAAAAAAAATGATTTTTATTCATTAAAAGGTAAACTTTCTCCGTCAACATTGTTCGTGCTTCCAAGATGCATGTTTTCTACAATATGGACATATTTTAACAAACTATATCATGAATGTGGCCATAACACCCGTCATTTGGCCCAAAAGACAAGAATATGCGTAGAAGACAACTCATTTGCTTGGTGGGTGACCCTATACTACACACCCAACTACACAAACCGGTATATGCTTGTTTGCAATACCACTGTGCTACATTTGCCATATTTTGACTCATTTCGATATGCTTTGGTCATTTGGTGGCCAAATTTGGCATGTTTTCTCCATAAATCCTAGTTTCAACACCTAGTTTGGTTTGGTGACCATATACCATACAATAAACACCCCACTTAGTTAAGTCCTATACATGATGGAAAATATTATATGAATTCCATATTTGAATTCCTCTCATTTTACTAATCGATTTAGACATATTATTGTTCAAATTTTGGTTTACGGATATGGAGATATAAATTATTCAGTATTAAATGGAAATAGACAAAAATATTAATTATTATTTGAGTTCAATATTATTTACTAGTTATTATTTTTTACTTAAATAATTGTTTGAATTCAAAAAATAAAGGAGTATGACATGATGGTATAAGGGTTAACATGATTGATTGAATACTATTGTCAGCAAAATATCCGTTGTTTCTAGGCAGCTCATAAGTTAAGCATGCTGGGATGAGAGTAGTCTAAGGATGGGTGACCGATCGGGAAGTGTTAATAGAAGCGAGCGATTTAAATTAAAAGTGATTAGAGAAAATATAAATATGTCTATAGTGTGATTAACTGTTTAAATAATTCAAATAAAAATTGCAGAACTTTTTGTTTACAAATTTTTGATTTTTTTTTAAATTTGGCCTACCGCCGTCGGCGTAGCCCAGTTTATGCTGATGGCCCCTAGGCTATGCCGATAGGGCAAAACGTCGACGAGGCATACGCCGACGGCCCCGTCGGCCTACCCCTACGCCCACGGGAATCGTACTTTCCCCGACTGTAAGGGGGGGCCATCGGTGTTTTGTGTTTTTGCTATAGTGGTTATAGAGAGAATATCTCCTTGTACCCGAGGCCAACTTATTTCTTCCAAATTAATCTGGTTTTCGTTTTGTATATTTGTTCTAGTTTTGTTTTTGTTTTAATTCGGCCGCTGCTACTAGGTAAGCAATAGATGCAAACAAGTGACTGCTTTTCTATAAGTGATAAAATATCTGTTCGCAACATATCTGTCGTGTATATAAGACACATGAATGGCAATATAAGAGTTTTCGCATTTCTGCCGGTCAAATATTTGTGAGGTTAACCATTGATATAGTACAAATTACGAACGGATGCTACTAGTTTCTTCATGCGGTATACTTTCATGTATAGAATTATTTTCGTAAAAAAGAACATACTAAGAGAATTAAATAACTACTCCCTCTGTAGCAACATGCAAGACGTTTAAGCTTTCCTTGTAAAAATTTCTTCAGTTTCGAATATTTTTTAGTTTCCAAAATTACCCTCTCACACTCGTCCACTCACCTACTCTCTTACGTTCTCTTGTTCTCCCTCTCACGCGGACCGCTCTCGCTCCGTACCGTCAACATGCATCTCTAGCCCCTGTCGATGCCCTCTCCTTATGGATCCTCGTCGCCCCCGCCCCCTCCCACCAGAACGTTTTCTCTTCGCGCACCTCACACCCCGCGCGCGTCGGCAATCTGTTGGTTAAATATTTTATTTTATGCGCCAACCACAAGCTTCCGGGAAACAAAGGGGTTGGATCTGCGTTGGTCAAAGATCGGGGAGGAGGGGGGGGGACAGGGACAATCTAGGCAGCAAGGTGTTCTTGGCCAGCGACGAATTGGGGCCCAGTGTTTTCCTATTTCGCTTGGGATAGATTATTTTTCTACTTGGCTGGCGAGGTTATGTTTCTTTTATGCTGGGGTGATATTCATACTTTTTGCTAATTGAGGTTCGTTGTTCGAGAGGGGCAAAGATGTAATCTAGACCATTTTTTAAAACTTTTTTCAAAAATTCCATTAACGTCTTATATTTTGATATGGAGCGAGTAATTTTCGCAAGAACTGCCAACTAATATAGTGAATCAGACGTTGTAGTTATATGTGATCCCTAAATAACATCAGGCGTGACAATAAAAAAAAAGGCATGTCATAGTCATGCGTATGCATGAACATGGACGCACCGTCATGCATGTAGGAACACGCATACACGAGCATCAGTTTTGCATAACAAGGGAATGACAACCACCACACCTATTGGGTTTATAAATTGAGGCAACCCATCGTCAAAACTTGCATGCCATATTCAGGGGTACTTACATGAACTTATTTTCTAATTTGGGTATGTGCATATGCACGCATATATACATACGGGTGAGACATTAGAGGTTAACTGATGTGTTACATAAAGCTTACTTAGGAGGTAGTTTATGCTGCGAGTTATTTCTTACGCCTAGGTGTGTGGAACTTCATGGACGGTATGTCCTAAATTCAACAGTTAGTCCATTATAAAATATATCTAGGAGCTCATTTTCAGGTAATGGATTTTGATACGTCATAAATGTATCGATAATTTTCTGATATTCCATGTTGTTTTCATCTTGTTTGCTACATGTTTGCTATACACTTTATGCCTTTTTTTAATCTATTTTGTAATATAACCTATTAACAAGATGCCATTGAGCCAGTTCTTGTTTTCTGCTGCTTTTGGTTTCAGAAAAGTGGTTCTGGAAATATTCTTGGAAGTGGACGACTCAAAAACTAGGGGGCTTAAAAATCTATCGCGCACACAGAGTCTGGAGGAGACCTGGAGGTGGGCAACAGGGGCCCCACACCATAGTGCGGCACGCCCCTAGGCCCGCCATGGGGTGGTGTGGGCCCCTGACGGCCCACCGACGTTGCCCTTTTGCCTATTTATACCCCTCGGGAGGTTAACCCAAAAAATATAATCCTTTTCCACGAAAAACACCCGAGGCCGCCGTCATCGTCAAGTCTAGTTCGAGAGGGTTATGGAGCTCTCCCCGGCACCCTGCATGGAGGGGAAATCGTCACCGGAGGGCTCTACACCACCATGCCCGCCTCCGGAATGATGTGTGAGTAGTTCATCCTTAGACTACGGATCCATAGCATTAGCTAGCTGGTTGTTCCCTCCTCTTTATGCCTCATGTTAGATCTTGTGAGCTCCCTACATGATCAATATCATCTTATGCTGTGTTTGGATGTAGGAAAAACTGCACGGAATTGAATTGTCCGGGGAATTCCAAATCCAAGATGGAAATGAAATGAGCTCCAATTCTAATTCTGTTGTTTGGTTGTGCATGGAATATATCGTTGGAATTAAGTGTGTCACCCAATTCTAATTCATGTTTGGATGTACAAACCATGGAATTCGATGTTTTCTTAAGTTTAGACTATATAAATATGTGTAAATGCATGAAAAAAAAAATGTGTATATTTGAATGTCTACACATACAATAATTTAGAAGTACCAAGAACACAACGTGGATAGTAATTATGTCTCTAGACAATTGCATAGGCCGAGTGTCATGACAAGATACAGATTCGAACAACTCACACACTTAGCAACACACAAATTCAAGCTATTAAACTGGGATTGCATTGGACTGCATATGACAGATACAGAGAAGCATGTGAATATGCCATGACAAGATACAGAGACTGCATATGACAAGAGTTTTCCATTGGTGGATACAGAGGAGGACATGGTTGACGATATGTCCAAGCTGCACGATCAGATCATCTATACTGGACGCTTGACTTGGAGCCCTGACGAGCCTGCTTGCCTTCAACCCCAACGAGAGGCTCAAGGCAGCCGAAGTGCTCCAGCACCGGTGGTTCGACAAGCCCTCTGCTTCCGCCGGAGTGCAGCACCTTGGCTTTGTGCCTCTGTTCGGTTAATTATCTTGAATTAATCGTTGATAGCTGTAGTGGAGTTGGTGATGGCACAACCAGATCTACGCACAAATGGGGAACGACATACGAGGGACATGCCCAACCACCACTCATACGGGAGCGTAGCCTCCACTACCTCCGGTGTGCCCCTGCCACCGGGAGGGGAGCCTCCACTCTCGCCGGCGTTCCCCCGCCACCGGTTTCCACCCCCAGTACCAGGCGGATCTAGGTTAGTGCGTCTCCTGGGAGGTCGCCCCATTGACGGGAATAAGAGGGAGAGGATGGAGAGGACGGAACAGAGGGAGAAGAGGAACCATACGGGAGGGAGAGTGAGTGCAGAGCGCCAAGAATTCACCGGCGCCGGCGCCGGCGCCGCCGGTTGCCTCCAGATTCGCGGGCGGGAGAGTCGCGGGAGGGGCGGTCGAGCGAACACGTACGCGAGGCAGGGTGGGGATGTTTCCGAGCCTTTCCGAGCTCGGACGCTCGGAATTGTTTCGCGATGGGCGTAGCGCGAGCGCGGGTCGCGTGGAATTGGACTAAATTTTCCAGGCCGGATTCCTATGCCATCCCAAACATCAGAATTACGTTAGGCAATTCCAAATTGCCAATTCCAGCCCATATTTCCTACATCCAAACGGGGGGTTATAGTAATGCTACATGTTGTGTTTGCTGGGATCCGATGAATATTGAATGCTATGTATCTTGATTATCAATCTATCATGTTCTTTTCATGTGTATGCTATTTATGATCTTGCATGCTCTCCGTTGTTAGTAGATGCTCTGGCCAAGTAGATGCTAGTGACTCCAAGAGGGGGTATTTATGCTCGATAGTGGGTTCATGCCTCCCTTGCATTTGTGCTCGAGTGACAGAAACGTGCCAAATGGGGGATATGTTGTTGCCATTAGGGAGAAAACAACGATGTTTACATTGTTTACATTACACACTTAACTTAATGCAATTATCTGTTGCTTGGAACTTAATACCCAAGAATTGCTCGGATGACATTCTGAGGGTGGATTATTAGTCATAGATGTAGTTGGATAACGGTCTATGATTCTTGTTGTAATGCCCGTATGAATCACATAGTAATCATCATGTCATGCATGTTTCAATATCTACCAATTGCCCAGCTGTAATTTGTTCACCACACATGCTATTTATCTTATAGAGAGACACCACTAGTGAACTGTGGACCCCGGTCCATTTTCCTCATAAACATAATACAACCTCTGCGGTCACTGTTTTCACATTGCTGCTACTGTTTTAACATTGTTTTCCCACTGCTTTCCACACCATACGTTTAACATCTTTGTTTTCAGCAAAACCGGTGAGATTGACAACCTCACTACTTCATTGGGGCAAAGTGAATTAATTGTGTTGTGTAGGTTCCACGTTGCTACTGAACCGATAGTGCGCCCTGCCAACATCAACTGCATCAACCTTCAGAAGTTGCTTCTTTCACCTACTGGTCGATTCAACCTTGGTTTATTTCTGAGTGAAAACTTGCTGCTGCACTCTTCACACCTTTCACTTGGGGTTTGCCAACGAGAGTGTTAATTACACCATCAGATTACCAGGGCTAGATGTTATTAAAGAACAAAAACTTGACCAAGATTCAAGCAATTTTTCTTCTTCAATTTGCTTAAAGTTAAAGATTCTTTGCACCACAGCATGTTGAGCACTAGCAGGAAAATTTCTGAAAGAAATCATTAGCCAAACCAATAGGACTAGTAATAGATCCAGGTGACAAATTGTTAAACCAATTTTTAGCTTCATGTTTTAATGAGAAAGGAAAAATCTTAGCAACAAAATAAGTGCGTTTCTTAATATCATCAGAAAATAAACTACTCAAAGATGATAGCATATTCATATTTTCCATAGCAATTTCATTTTCAGTACCACAAAAAGGTTCTTTCTCAAATATCAACAATAGATATGTAAGATAAATCTAGGGAGAAATCATAATCCTTATCCTTAATGTATATTAGAGATGTAGAAAATCTTGCATCAGGAGAAGATTTATATTTAACATCATGTTTTGCAAGAATATTCTTAAGAGCACTTGCACTAGTAGTAGCTTGAACTTCTTAAATAAAGTCATCATTAAGTTAAATGTAGGTTTCCTCAATATCATCACTAGCCTCGGGTTAATTAACAAGTGTACTAGCATTTTCAATAGGAATTTTAGCATTTTAAATTTGTTTAGATCTAACAATTGTAGCATCTAGGAAAGTACCTAATGAACCAGTATCATCAAGCACAGTAGAAGTATCATCAAAATTATCAGAAGCATTTTGAGACTCAGTAGAAGTAGCAGTGTGTGTAACATGTGGTGGTGTAAGAAGCTTACTCATTATAGATGGTGAATCAAGAGCAACAGAGGTGTTGAGAGTTGTACCTCTCCATGTGGTGGATGGTAATATGGGAACTTTCCCATCATGAGTTTTTACCATGATGAAAATCTTGCAGAGAACAATATCACGTTCACGTGAGCAAATAAATAAAGCTATGCTCCTCGACAACGGCGCCAGAAAATAGTCTTGATGACGCACAAGTATAGGGGATCGGAAGAGTCTTCGAGGGAAGTAAAACCCAAATTTAGTGATTCGAAAAAAGGGGAGCCAAAGAATATTTATAAGCCTTAACAGATGATTTGCTAGTTCAGCTGCACCTGAAATTAGACTTGCTCACAACTATTTATAAGTGGTAACAGTTTTATAATAGAAGCAGTAGTAAAATAACATCGGCAATAAAATAGTAACAACAGTAGCAATTGTGCAAACAACAAGATTGAAGTACCGTAGGCATAGGGAATGGATGAACGGGCATTGCATGGATAAGATAGTTCATGTAATAATAATAACGTGGGAATTGTAGATAGATAATAATAAAGCATCCAAGTTCTAGGAAAACTATAGGCATGTGTTCCAATTTAGTCGTACGTGCTCACAATGAGAAACTTGCACAACATCTTTTTCTTACCAGCCCGTTTGCAGCGGGTCCTCAAGGGAAACTACTGGTAATTAAGGTGCTCCTTTTAATTAAGCACCAGAGCAAAGTATTAACACTCCGTGAAATATGTGATCCTCACATCGCAGCCATCCCCTCCGGTTGTCCCAGTTTCTGTCACTTTGGGGCCTCGGGTTTCGGACAACGACATGTGTAAACAACTTGTAGATATGATCAAGAAACATAATTATACTCATGAAACAATAACATGATCATCTCTGAGATCATGGCACTCGGGCCCTAGTGACAAGCATTAAGAATAACAAGTTGCAGCAATGATGTATAGCACTAACAACGGATACTAGGCACTATGCCCAAACAATCTGGCATTATTACATGATCGATCTCATCCAATCCCTAACATCCCTCTCATACTACAACGGGGATTACTCACACATGGACGTGGGAATCATGTATGGTGGATGGATAAGTAGTGGCGGCGACGATGGCGATGATCTCCTTCGAATCCCCGTCCCGGCAGGGTGCCAGAACATGAACTTCTGATCCCCGAATTGGGTTTCGAGGTGGCGGTGGCGCTCGGGTGTGTTTCTATGGAATATGACGAATCCCCTGATATTTTAGGGTTATGGGGGTTATGTAGTCAAAAGGGGTGCCCGAGGGGGTGCTTGGGGCAGCTACACCACCCGGCGGCGCGGCCTAGGGGGGGCGCACCCAGGCATGGTGTGGGCCCCTCCTTGCCCCCCTCCGGGTCTCCTTCTGGCTCCGGGGGTCTTCGGGTGAAATAAGGTTTTTGGGATCTTTTCCGGGCGATTTCCTGAAAGTTGATTTTTCTGCACAAAAAGAAGACACCAGGGTAATTCTGGTGAAAACAGCGTTAGTCCGTGTTAGTTGCATCCAAAACTCACAAGTTTAGAGGGAAACAATAGCAAAAGTGTTCGGAAAATAAGATACGTTTTGTACGTATCAGTATGAAATCTCTCCAATGGAACTAGTGGGGTGCATCTAACTTGCTTTTTCACGAAGACCTAGAGCACTTTTGAGGAGGCTCATCATTAGAATATAGAAGCCAAGTTCTATAACGTAAACTTCCCCACGTAGTTATGCAAATCATAATATGAAAACTCTGTCCAAACTGAAGTATTAGTGCTAAAGAAGCACAAGTGTGGAATAAATGGTAGTGATGCTGCCCCTCTCTCTTTATTATCTCTCTTTGGCCCGTTCTTTTCTTTCTTTGGGCCTTTTTTGTCTCATTTGTTTTGATATATAACCTCACTGGTAGGGGCAACACTCTATTTTACAATGAATCATCACACTTTTAGTACTCATAACTCAAACTGAAATATCTCTGATGTGTATAAAACTGAATGCTCCTGCCAGTGTAGCAGTATGCAAAATAATAATGAAGCATGACATCAAGTAACATAATGAAGATGAATGTTGTATGACAATATATCTCAAAATGGCTATGGAAATTCCATGGTAGGTAGGTATGGTGGCTGTTTTGAGGAAGATAATTTTAGGCATATGTGTAGAAGAACAAAGTTCTCCCACGGGATTTGGATGCACTGGCGAAGTTTGCACCAACTCTCAATGTGAGAATGATCAATGCACAGTACCATAGATGCTAGCAAATATGGATGGTAGAAGTGCCATAAAACCTCAACATAGAACTCACAAGTTAAAAGATTACAAATAAAATTATGATCTTACAAGGCATAATGAAAATCACTCCAAGAGGGTCCGTGGCAGTGACAAGTCACTGTTAGCTACCCCGACCATAGCGCGTAACAAAAAGCCATTACGATTTCTATTATCAAAGGAAGTCATATACCATTATCATATCAACTGGTTATTTGAGTGTGGTACAGTTTCAATCTTTTAGACCAACCATTAATTGTTTTTACTCTACTAATCCAGCAAGTTTACCATTAAGCATATTACTATCTCAAAACCACAACAAATAATCAAGTGAAACAGTTTAGTGATCTACAATAATATGCAAGTTTTTTCCGTTATACCATCTACCACATGTAGCATTTTCTATTTCCATCAAGCACTATTCAATATATAATTTAACACAAAATCTCCAAATGATATAGCAATGAAACAATAGAATACTAATACTACTCTACTAGAACTAACAACTCTGAATAAGAGATGCATGAAAAACAGGAGCTAAAAGGATTGCAACAGCTAGAAGAAAAAAAATGAGAATACGAGCATAACGAGTATTCATATGAAAAAGCGGAGCGCGTCTCTCTCCCACACAAGAATGCTATGTTCCAACTATATTTAGAATTTGCTGGGATGAACCACGGAGGCTTCCCCAAGCTTGGGATTTATACTCTTCTTGATCACATTATATCACCCTCTTCTCTTGACCCTTGAAAACTTCCTTCACACCACACTCAAAGTAATTCACATTAGAGGGTTAGTGCACAATAAAAAAATCACATGTTCTGCATGGACACAAGCGTTATTAATACTTTTTAAAAATTAGATACAGCTACCGATGTTTCGTGAAACAAAGAAATCCACTTGGCATAGTAAAAGAGAGAATGCAAGTAAAAAGACAGAATCTGTCAAAACCAGAACAGTCTGTAAAGACGAATTGTTTCCGGGAACTTACATTGATCAAATCGAAAAACGTAAAGCTAGAAAAAGTTTCGGAATTAGCTGAGGATTAAGCAAAAAATTGGCAGGACAATTTGATATTTCTGTGATTTTACACGGAATTAACGGTGGACAGCAGAAATCTGTTTCCTCCGCAGAAATCCAAATCTAACACTAAATTTTGCTAGAGACTTTACTTGGCACAACTAATAAATGAAAATAAAGATACAAAGGAGTTGCTACAGAAGTAAACAACACCTTGACTCAAAGAAAACCGAGAAAAACAATGCAAAAATAAAAACATGGGTTATCTCCCAAGAAGTGCTTTTCTGTAACGCCTTTCAGCTAGGCATAGAATGAGAAAATCAAGTGTTTTCAAGTGAAGTAGCATCCAAATTGTAACTACAAGCCTTACATTTACCTTTCTTACCCTTATTCTTACTTCTAGGGAACCAATGATTGAAGCCCGGTTTGGAAGTGAAAGTCGTGGTACCTTTCCCCATATCAATAGTTGCTCCCAAGAGCTTTAGTAGAGATCTTCCAAGGGTAATTTGGCCTCCTCATACACATCCAATAACAAGATAATCCGTGGATACCGTTCTCCCTAGGAGTTTTGTGAACACTCGCTCAGCTATCCTAATGGGAAATATAGTGGTGTTACTAGTGAGAGGTATTTCTTCTCCTCCCTCAGAAAGACCCCAAAGACTTAAAGATTCATAAATCCTCTTTAGGCATAAGGCAA
Organism: Alopecurus myosuroides; assembly: GCA_028641055.1. NCBI lineage: Eukaryota > Viridiplantae > Streptophyta > Magnoliopsida > Poales > Poaceae > Alopecurus > Alopecurus myosuroides. Next base: position 318,998,005 of record CM054061.1, read on the forward strand.
AATTCAGACATAATATCACAACGAGCATTAAAAGTTTCACCATTTATAGCAACTTTTACTGTAAGAATCATATTTGAGGCTTCAAAATTTATTGGGACATATTCAAAATGTTCATGAATCTCATTATAAACTTCTTTTAAGCATGATACATGTGTCTCAAGAGTGTTTAATCTAGCATAAATGCTTGCAAAGGCTTTATCAGAGTTACTAGGTGAGCTATAGGTTGCAATTAATTTTTTATGGCATTAAAAGCTTCATCTCCATCACAATGAAGGAAATCTCCTCCTACCATAGTATCCAAAGCATATCTATAGGAAAGAACAAGAACAAAATAAAAACTACAAAGAAACAGGCTTCGAGTCATTTTAGGTTCAATTTGGCAATAGGAATCAAAAACTCGAGACCAAGCTTCTTTAAAACTCTCATCACTCCCTTGTTTGAAAGTGAAGATCATTTCCTCATGTGACATGGTAAAAGGAACATGAGTAGATATAAAGGAAAATTTAAATAGGAACTATTTTGTGTGTGTTTTTGCTATACAAAAGCAAACAAGATAAAATAGAATAAACTAAGAAAAATTAAAACAAAGTATAGATATTTGAAGTGAGAGACTCCCCTTGCAGAAATCCTCTTTCTCCCCGGCAACGGCGCCAGAAAAATTGCTTGATGGCGGGTAAACACACGCTTGTTGGGAGACCCCAAGTGTAAGATATGAAGAGTGTTGTGGCAAGTTTTCCCTCAGAAAGAAACCAATATTGAATCAACTAGTAGGAGAAAGAAATCACTTCCGAAGGTTGAAGCAGCTGATGTTGGCAAGACACACTACCGGTTCAGCAGCACGTGGAACCTACACAACACAATCAAATCACTTTGCCCCAACGAAGAAGTGAGGTTGTCAATCTCACCGCTTTTGCTGAAAATAAAGGTTAAACGTATGGTGTGGAAAACAACAGTTGTTCGCAATAGATGAAAATAGAACAATGATGGCAGTGGGAAAACAGTAGCAACAATATGAAAACAATGATTGCAGTGGTTGTATTATCAGTGTAAGAAAATGGACCGGGGTCCACAGTTCACTAGTGGTGTCTCTTAAAAACATATAGATAACATGTTGGATAAACAAATTACAGCTGGGCAATTGACATATATAAAGGCTGCACCATAGTGCATATGCATGACATGATGATTACTACGTGATTCATGCGGGCATTACAACAAGATTCATAGACCGTTATCCAACTGCATCTATGACTAATAATCCACCCTCAGAGTGTCATCCGATCAGACTTTGGGTATTAAGTCGCAAGTAAGAGATAATCACATTAAACAAAGTGTGTAATGTAAACAATGTGAAAATTATTGTTTTCTCCCTAATGGCACCAACACATCCCCCACCGGTTACGTTTATGTCACTCGAGTGTGAGTAAAAGGGAGTCATGAATCCACTATCGAGCATAAATACTCCCTCTTGGAGTTACAAGCATCTACTTCGTTAGAGCATCTACTAGTAACAGAGAGCTTGCAAGATAATAAATAACATAAACATGAATAAAAAAATGATAGATTGATAATCATTGGACATAGCATTCAATTCCCAGCAAACACAACATGTATCATTATAATAAGTTGATATTGATCATGTTAGGCAGCTCACAAGATCTAAACATGAGGCATAAAGAGGAGAGAACAACCATCTAGCTACTGCTATGGACCCGTAGGACAAGGATGAAATACTCACGTATCATTCCGGAGGCGGGCATGGTGGTGTAGAGCCCTCCGGTGATGAATTCCGCTCCCGGAAGGGTGCCGATCGAGGAGAGCTCAAGAACCCTCCCGAACTAGAGTTGACGATGACGACGGTTGCGGATGTTTTTCGTGAGAAAGGCTCGGGTATCTAGGGTTAACCCGTGAAGAGGCATATATAGGAGAGAGGGCAACTTTAGTGGGCAGCCAGGGGGCCCACACCACCCCTAGGCGCGACCAGAGGGAGGGCTGCGCCGCCCTATTGTGTGGGGCCCCTGTGCCCCCCTCCTGGTCCCCTCCGGACTCCGTGTGCGCGACACAATTCTAAGACTTTTGATTTTTGAATCGTCCAATTGCGAGAATATTTCGAGAACAACGTTTCTAAAATAAAAAAAATAGCAGAAAACAGGAAGTGGCTCTGTGACATCTTGTCAATAGGTTAGTCCCAGAAATCGATAAAAATGGCATAAAGTGTATAAGAACCATATAGCATATAGTATGAAAACAACATGGAACATCAGAAATTATGGATACGTTTATGACATATCACCCACAAGCATGTCTGGAATAAATAAGCATACATTAAAGTATTCACATCCACGACTACATTCTTTTTTTTGAAGGTAAAGGGCAAAAGATTTGCCGTTTATATTGATATAGGAGAAGCAAACAAGGCCTAGCCGAAACAGAAAAAAGGCGTAAACTAAAAGCTAGATCCCCATAATCTTAGATAAACTTTTTGCACCGAACAAAATCCAGTTCTTGCACTTGTCCTTGATCTTTTAAATGAGGGCCACGGCCGTGGAATACCTGTTATTGAAAACCTTAGCATTGCGCTCTTTCCAGATTTCCCAGGAGATCATGATGATGGCAGACTTTAACCGCTTGAGAGAGTTGCATGGCGTGCGGGAGATTCACATCCCCGACTAAATTTTAACCAACTATTTAATGATATATAGCTGTATACACATATATTATATTCTCGGTTACAAAATTCCTGATCCATTTTAGTACGTGTGAGGCGTGCAGGGAATACCTCCTTGTGTCCTTAGGCCAATTGATTTATTCCAAATTGGTCTTGTTTTTTGTTTTGTATCTGTATTTTAGTTTTTTCCGTTTTGATTCTAACTGGTGCTACCAGAGAAACAATAGCAATCAAGTAACTTGTTATCTATAATTAAGGGATAAAATATATGTTCAGTGCATATATGTCGTGAATATAATACAGTACTAGCCGTTCCACATGAATGCAGCTTTCACATTTCCGCTAGTCAAATAGCCGTAGGTTTTACCATTGATATAGTATAAATTATGTTGTTTCAAAAAAAGATATAGTATAAATTACTAGCAAGAACAATGATGAACGGATGCTACTATATTTATCATGCAATATACCAGGGGCGGAGACAAGGGGGGCTAGCAGGGGTCAGAACCCCCCTAATGGCTAGTCCCCCCAAACGTTTTATACCAGGTAATACCAGTAAACATTATGAGTACACGTCATAATTAGTGTTTAATGTTGTAGCACATACTAATCCACAGAAATCTGCACACACCGAAGCCCAAAAGAGCAACAAAACAAAACAGCCCATGACCGGTACTGTCTAGGCAATCGGCGATTGGGGCATGTTTTATGCCCGTCCATCTAATCTCCCTCCTCGATCGATCAAGTACCAAGATCGCTGGGATACCTGCCGCCTCCGAGCTGCTCCTGATCGGGAGGCACCATTCATGGACGGCTTTTCTATCCAGCCGATTTTCCGCGAGTGCGCCGACGGTGGCGGTAGATAGCCGCTTGTCGCGGATCTCCATCCCCTCGTTTGCCCAATAGTTTTTTTTGTCTAATAAGATACACAGTGTATTTATACTTACAGCTAGTCAAATCGAAGCCACTTTTGTTTGAGATTGACCATTATACACTAATTAGATAGAGCGACAATAATACTATACTCATTACTTCTTCATGCCAATTGCTTAGATTTTGAATCTGACCTGGCGCCATATTTGAATCAAATAATTGGTAGTGGAACTTTATCTGCCCATAGCTTCGATCTGAATCTAACGTAGTGGCTAATTTTGATCAAATTGTTGGAAATAGTAGAACCGACATCTACAACTTTGGGAAAATAGCTTTCTTTTGTAACAAAAAATGTCAATTTATTTATCAATGAAAAGGTTGATGATCTTTTACATATTAGTATAAGCAAAATCTGTGATAATATGGTGTTCTTTTTTCACATGTTATTTTCATAGATTGTACTTCACGGATGATCATCGTCGTTTCGCCCCCCCCTATGTCTAAAATCCTGACTCCGCCCCTGCAATATACTTTCATGTACATAATTATTTTCTTCAAAATAACATACTAAAATAATTACAATGACTATTTTAGTAGGAACCGTAAAGTAGTATTGTGTATCAGAGGGAGTAGGTGCAATCCCTAAATAACTTAACTTCAGTCATGTCATATTCATGCTCCCGCATGAACATTGACGCACCATGATGCATGTATGATGCACGTCCCACCACTTGGGTCTATAAATTGAGGCAGTGTCTACTGTGCACTCAGGCGTAAAGACTCTCAGATCATATTTAGGGGTACACATGACTTCTTTTCTAATTTCTAGGCATGCATGCATATGCATATACAAATATACATATGGGTGAGATATTAGAGGTTAACTGACATATTCCTCCGCAATGCTATGGTTCCCTGCTCTCTCACACGATGCTGCTCCTTCTTCCTCTCAAATAAATTCTGACTACACTGTTTTTGTCAGTATTGATTCTCACCATTGATAGATTAGTTGGAAGAGAATATTTTTTTGCATAGCCGCAGGGAGGCAGGTAGAAGACGAGGATATAAAGATAATCCTAGCTGCGACTTCCCTTTCTGTTTAATAGTATGTTTTAGCAAATGGTAAAGAAAATTATAATGGTACTGAGAAAAGACACAATTGAGCAATGTGTTTTGGCAAACGGTGTCTAACAACAAAATTTCCCTTAAAATTTTGTGTACCATTTGCCAAAACACACTATTTTACAGAAAATGAAAGTTGCAACTTGGAAAAAAGAATCAAGCCAGGTAGAGTTACTTTTATACCCTGGCCACCTATCTTTCCTCTTCATCTCCCGTCCAAAATCAACTCGCGAATCCAGTCAAAACTCCATCCATCCACGATGCCAAATCTTCCCACAACCTTCTTCCCGGTCGACACAAGCAACGGACTCCACCCTCAGCAGCATGCTCCGTCGGTTTATCCACATGCGCTCAAGGCCGATGCGAGTGTGTCGTTATGGATTCAGTTCAACATGCTCTATCCCCCGCCGCGCTGGTGGCCGCTGCCCAGCACATCGCGTGGCCTCTGCTGGTGGAGATGCTTTTCAGCGGGATGCACCGATGCTCCTCTCTCGCACGTTTGCTGCTCCTACTCTCTCAATCTCGAAGTGCGCTCAACTTCTAGTTTCTCGCTTCGTCCTTGCTAGTGCTACTTCTCTATTATCTGTTCCTACGCGATGCTATGGTTCCCTGCTCTCTCATGCGATGCTGCTCCTTTTTCCTCTCAAATAAATCCTGACTACAATGTTTTTGTCAGTACTGATTCTCACCATTGATAGATTAGTTGGAAGAGAATATTTTTTTTGTATAGCCGCAGGGATGCAGGTAGAAGACGAGGATATAAAGATAATCCTAGCTGCGACTTCCCTTTTCTGTCTAATAGTGGGTTTTAGCAAATGGTAAAGAAAATTGTAATGGTACTGAGCAAAGCCACAATTGAGCAGTGTGTTTTGGCAAACGCCAGAAAATAACGATGTCTAACAGCAAATTTTTCCAAATTTTAATGGTACATGGCAAAGCCACAATCTAGCGATGTGTTTTGGCAAAGGACAGAAAATAACGGTGTCCTACAGCAAATTTTCCCTTCTTTTTTCCTCCTACAACAATGCACCTTACCCTTTCCACACAACATGCCTAGCGTGTATCCGCTACTCTGTCACAGACAGATGAGCCATACAGTATGGCCCAAACCGCCCCACCGGGTCTTCCCATGAAAATAAAAACTAATCACAAACATAAATTCAACACAAAAAACCCCGTTTTGAAAATATTTATGAGATTAAACCTTTTGCGCAGTGAGGGCTATGCTATACAACAACATGCCAAGTTCGGGGGCGCTACGAAGTGACAATGTGGCACAACGAGGGTGCCTCTCGCTTGCGTTGCCGTTGCGCCTCCGCCGGGGTCTGAAGTGAGCCCCGGGGTCGCTTGCACTAGAAGGGACTCCTCCTTGCATGAGGGAGCTCCTCCTCCTGGAAAGTTTCCCAGGAGCGGCATATGGCTTCCACAAGCTCCGGGTCGCCCTCCTCCTCCTCGGAAGCATGCGAGGTGTCGCAGGGTATGCCTCCTCGTCACATATGGCTGCCCGGCGGCTTACTCCTATGGTCTTCTTAAGCAATTACCATTTTTTGCGGCTGTTTAGCAATTACCCTATGATTGCACAAGATCAATACTCTGAACCGTTTGTGTCCTCACTGGTAGGTAGCACAATATGAAGGTGACGATGAGCTGTAGGTTCTTCAAAAGAGCATATGCCGCTCCTGGGAAACTTTTTCATGTACATAACTATTTTCTTCAAAAGAACATACTAAAATAATTAAATGACTATTTTCGTAGGAATCGTAAAGTATTATCGTGTATGAAGGGAGTAGGTGCAATCCCTAAATAACTCAACTTCAGGCATGTCATATTCAGGCTCCCGCATGAACATTGACGCACCATGATACATGTAGGAACATAACAAGAGCATGTATCATGCACGTCCATGTAATGCCGAAATAGGCTTTCTCCCCGCTTTATAAATAAAGCAACAACCACCATACAACCACCACATACAAACGCACCCCTCACATGATAGGGTGGCAGCAAACACACACCCAAAGAAAAGAAAAAGAAGAAGAAAAATGGAGACAGAAGCGGATCGACTAAACTACGGTGACCCGTAAACGTTGTGCCCTCCGGAGAATTACCACCACGCTCCTACCGCCGAGTGCCAAGCAACACCTTGAAAAAGGAAAGCGCTAGCTATTGCTCGGACCAGCGCACTGGTCCTAGGGTTTCCCCCGGCACACAGGAATCAGACAAATGGTAGCCACGACGCCCTTCATGAAGGGATGATGACACCCAAGGGCGTCACCGCGCCGGTGTCGGACGAGCCGACAAGGATTTCTCCCGAAGACCAAGTCTGCAACCCGAGCGATCAGCAGCCCGCGAGGGTGAATCCTCGCCACCACCGAACACACCGCCCGCCAACATGCACCACCACAGAAACAGATCCACCATCGTCGTCTCCCCGAAGCAACCGTCACGAGGACAGCAAAACGGAGGCGAAAAGTAGAGACCCGAAGACAGCAGTCCCGCGGCCACGCGGGAGGGAACTACCTCCACCGCCGAAGACGGTAGTCGACCGGACATGGTGGCAGAACACACTAGTCCCCGTTAGGTCCGGCCGGACCCAGCGGGTCCGTAAAGCCCCGATGAGGGCACACCAGTCCTAACAGGGTCCAGCCAGACCCAGATCGGGCCCGTGATGTCAGCCACCACGCTGCAACAGGCCAGCCACCAACGCCGTCGTCTCTGCGGGCTCTACCTCACCGTCCGCTGCCGAGCACGCTACAGCCCAGGCCGGCCAGACCCAGTCCCGACCCAGATGGGGCCCTTAGGGCCCCGATCTGGGCCAACCGAAGTCAACCAGCCAGGCTTCAGCACGCGGCCCGCAGATCCTCAGGCGCCGTCGCCGTAACGCCGGCCCTTGGCCGCCGCCGAACCTCCGCCGCCCGAAGAGTACTGCCACCATGAAGCTCCCGCCCCGTCGGGTCGCCAAGATGCGCACCACTTGAGTCTATAAATTGAGGCAGTGTCTACTGTGCACCCATGGGTCAAAACTCGCAGATCATATTCTAAGATACACATGAACTTCTTTCCTAATTTCTAGGCACACATGCATGCATATAGATTTTTTTCTTGATAAAGGGCTTTATTACTCAAAAAGTTCAAGCATTACACCCGGCCTCTGCATCGTGAGATGCACACAGCCGAAATCCGAAACTGAAAATAAACAGAGCGACAATGCTACAAAACATCCGCTGTAGGCTGTCGATGCTATGGAGCCTCTATCCGTAGATCAAGCGGCCATCCATGTGGGATAAAAATATCCCTCGCCACCTGCTCCAGTCGTGCACATGCCTCCATAAAAAGGCCTCGTAACTCCCCTCGCTGTAATGTGGACCACGAACGGAGAATACCTGTGCTCCTGAATAGAACCTGCATGCGAGAAAAAAATTATCATTGAAAATCTTGTCATTTCTACATAGCCAGAGCGACCAAATAACGGCAAGCGCTCCTACCCTAATAATAGTTTTAAATCGTTTATCAACCCCATTTAACCAATTGCCGAATATATTCGCAACGGAGGTAGGGGGATATAGATTCGAAATCATTTGGATAGCGGACCATATAGAACGCGCAAATGTGCAATCAAAGAATAAGTGTTTAATTGTCTCATCATAAGAACAAGAAACACACTTAGAACTCCCATGCCAATTACGTTTGACAAGATTATCCTTTGTGAGTATGACCCCCTTACGAAGGTCCCACGCGAAGATTTTAATCTTCAGCGGCACTTTCATACGCCATACATTTTTGAAGATATCGACTGGCATATCCGATTGGATCAGAGCCCTGTACATGGAATCCACCGAGAACATACCATTCTTAGTGATTTTCCAACGAAATTCATCAGCGCCTGGTGTAAGAGTAACCCTCGTTAATCTATCAACCAGGTTTTTCCAAGACTCAAGTCGAGGCCCGAGTAATCTCGTCGGAACGTAACATTAGGATGTGATGTTTGCATGACTGTAGCCAGCGTATCATCCTTATGTCGCGCTATCGTGTACAAGGCCGGATACTGTTCTCTGAGTGTGGTATTACCTAACCACTTATCCTCCCAGAGCCGTATCTGTGATCCATCCTTAATCTTAAATACCCCATAGCGAAAAAACTTATTTTTATTCGCCATGAGTCCAGCCCAAAAGTGTGAATCACCTGGTTTCCACATAATCTGTGATATTGCTTTCGAACCTATGTATTTACGTTTCAGGATGGTCTGCCATACGTCATCTTCGATAAGTAGTTTAAAAATCCATTTACCAAGTACGGGTGAGATATTAGAAGTTAGCTGATGTGCTAGGTTAAGCTTGTTTATGGGTAGTTTATGGGTGTCACTAGGGAAAGGTTTTCCTTCAGCAGACCAAGCGAAGGTCTGATCGTGAGCTTGACACGTGGAGCCGCGGTCGTGGGATTTTTCGAGCAAACCAACCCTTGTAAGTTTGTTTCCGAGCTATCTTTCACGTGCGGTCGTGGGTTCCTTGAAGCAAGCAAGTCAGGTATGTTTCTCCTAAAAAGAATCACGTACATCATGGAAGTCGCGTGAGCAATTTTTTTTTGCACGTCATCAGCCAACAATGTGTGTAAGATGTACATCATGGAAGTCGCGTGAGCACTTTTTTCCTATACGCCACACACGCGAGTAGCCATCAGCCAAGTCTTTTTTCTTTCTCCTACCGTGAACTCTAGCGACTAGGGCTGGAATTAAAACTCGAAGCTCGCGAGTTAAACGAGTAGCTCGCAACTCGACTCGGCTCGGCTCGAGCTCGCTGTCCAACGAGCCGAGTCGAGTTTTCGTTTTCGACAGTAAACGAGTTCAAGCTTAACGAGCCGAGTTTACGAGTACTTGTTTAGCTCGTTTAATTCGGTAAAAAGAATTTCTAATGATATTCTTATATATGTGAATATTTTTTTACTGATTATTTTAGTTTATTTATGAAAAATTATTTTACGGTGACATCTTTTCATCGATTATTGTGATGATTTTATTATACGTGCCCCAAATAATGAAAAATAAGTATATATACAATACATAATGTTGACTTTTTATAGTTTTATAAAATAAAAAAAATTAAACGAGTAGCTCGCGAGCTACTCGCGAGTTCACCGAGCCGAGCCGAGTTTTGTTTTTGGACTCGTTTGTTGAACGAGTCGAGCCGAGCTCGACTCGTCAGTTAACCGAGCTTGAGCGAGTCGAGCCGAGCTGACTCGGCTCGGCTCGAATTCCAGCCCTACTAGCGACGCACACAGTTATACGTTCTACGGCTCGGCTTCGTCTCGAAATTTTTTCACGGCACGGCTTCGCCTCGATAATATTTTATATATATCTTGATAGGGGTACATATGTCGTTGTGCGGATAGTTCGAAGCATGCATTGGTCGGAGTGTGTGCTACGCCTCAGCGTTGGCTCGTGCTACCGCTCGGTTTCACCTCGAACAAATCAACTACGGCGCTTCACCTAAAAAGCACACACATATTTTCGTATGTAAAAGTTTATGCTGAAAGTATACACACGTTGTATCTGAAAGTATAAACGCGATGTATCTGAAAGTACACGCACGTTTATGTATACATGCACTAGTATTGTATATACACCCACGCGTTGCTTCTGGGTGTACACCTACGCTGCTATTGAAAGTACATGGTGTATAAGCATACTGCTACTGGATATACATGGTGTATACCCACGCGTCTGATACTGGATGCACACCCACGTTGCTACTGGAAGTATAAACCGCTACTGAAAGTATAAAGTATATAGAACTGGGAGTATAAAAGTCCGAAAAAAAAGTTTATCGAAATCAGCTATCAACATAAAATCTAGTTCTTAAGATATCGACGCGAGGATTTCAAATATATCGGTTCGTATTCCTAAAAATGGTTCTCGAGATATTTCATTTCTAAAAAATGAATCCCAAAAATAAATGCATTCTGTGAGATGGAGAAAGCCCACCAAAATTCTCTCGTGTTGACACTTGTCACGCATGCAAGCACATGTGGGGGACCGCGAGAAACGAGAAGACGACGCTTACCGCGAGGGGAGTGCACGAGAAGGAAAAACACGACACTTGTCGCAAGCACAACGCGCGAGGATGACCTTTCGGAAGGTTTCCTTTTTTCTAGCGATTTCGGTAGTTTATCCAAGTTCTTACTGCAAGGTGGGCCGAACTCCATAGCCGGCCGGCCGGCGCAGCAGAATATGGTCCATCTTGCTCGTGTAATCTGCTATGGGCCTTGAGAAATGATAACCTTTATCTTCTTGAGCTCACGGATAACAAATCCACCACGGCCGAAGTAGCCGTTGTTGTAATTTGCTGGTCTACGTCTGTGTTGTAAAGTAACAGGTCGTTCGAAGTTCTATGGATGGCGATGCCGTCTTATTGTGAGCACAAAGCTGACATTTAATAGGTTGCTGTAATATTCATTGTTCGAAAGATTTTTTTCATGGAGGATAGTTTTGCTCCAAAGATAAGCGGCATTACCCGTAAACTGCGCTCACAGGAATCCATAAATGGCAAAGTTGTTTAGTTCATTTTCCTTTCCTACAACAATGCACATTACCCTTCCTTTTCATACAGCCTGCCTAGCATGTGTGTGACCGCAGCCTAGGCAGTGGTGGAGGACGGAAAAAAAATTGAGGTAAGACAAACTCTTGAGCATGCAAAAAATTGAAGCAAAAAGTTCACTATTCGCAATGATACCAGCATGAAAAGACCACTAATTTGCAATCAACGCAACATAAAAAGATCACTAATTATCCGTGAACACAATTAATGACTTGGACAATTTTCTAGCTGTGTTTTTTTAAGACTAAAAGGGGAGCCTTGGTTTCATTGAAACCAAAACGGCCAGCAAACAAGAGTTTTTACGGCACACGAGCAAAACCACCACACACGGCGTGCTAGCAGTGTTGCTATCCACCAATGCACACAATTGATTTTTTTAGAAAACTAGCAAAAATGCCCGTGCGTTGCAACGGGAGAAAAAAAGTTCCACTATAAAAGCACATAAACTAAATTCTCGTTGGTACACCTATCGCGTGTCACACAAGGGTGTCCCCAATGCTGCCTTTACACCGTTTCACCTAAGGTACTCGATAAATCGTCGTCATGAGAAGCATGTGCCGCCGACGCCACCTTAGTGGTTAGGTGGCGCCAGGGCCTCTGGTCACTACACCTCAATCCACCCGGTATACATGCGAATTTTTTTAGGGAATGTGACCAGTGAACATAAGGTAGTGTCTTCAAGAAATATTATAGGATCTGAAAATCAACTAAATCTTGCTAATTATCTACCTTTTTCATTTTATGATGAATAAAAATATAAATCAGTTGCATATTGACAATCTAAACGAAAGAACGAACATTAAAAATCATGTGCATATGTGGGGTATGCATTCACCTGATTTGTTACAAGTTTTGCCAAATTAATTATGTTTATATGTAAAAGAAAACTACCACACAAGAGCGGTCCAAAATTACTATGATACTGTCGTCTTGGGAAGCTATTTCACACTGCCCAAATGTCGAATATGCTGATAGTTGTCAGGTTATGAGGGCTGAAAGGAAAAGCTATTGTGAAAAACTTCGCCGAGCGGTTCAGATTGAAAATACCAGCGGTCTGGTTCCAGCAGCAGTTTCACCGAGAGGATGTATGCGAGACATAGGTTTGGCGGCCCCAAGTTCAGCATGTGGCCTTTGCTTCGGTCGCAGCTCACAGTGAACATTTAGGAGAAGCTTAGTCGCTTTTCCTGACCGTCCCGCCCGGCCTAAGCCCCCACGTCGCTGCTGGAATCAACTACTTGCCGGCCTCATGATCCAGGCGGCCTACTTCGGCACCAAGGAGCAAGGACTCGAAGCCGTGACGCTGAGCGTCGACCTCCACGCGTTAGGACCTCCCAGGACTGAAACAACTTGTCACATGTAAATCCACATAACATGCAAGTCCGCAAGGGGCGTGTGCCTTCGTGTTAGCCGAGATCTGATGGCATCGGGTCGTAGATTTCAGCCATCCTCGCGGAACTCGCGTCGGAGTTGTAGAGAAGCGAGACCGGCAAGGCCAGTGGAGGCACAGCCGGTGAAGCGCGTGGTACCGCTCCGTTGTGCAAGTGAATGACAAGATGCATGGGCGTGGGCTTCTCCGTCGATAGTGGCGATCACACTGGATATGCGGGTCTAGAATCTGGATACAATGGAGGTGGTGGGCGGCGAGATCGACCTGGTCTAGCTAGGTTAGTGAACTCGTGTGGCAGTGGAGGATGTTGACGTCCTCGAGCCCGAGGCGCGCCAGGCTCTCATCAATGCTGCGCTTGACGTGGTCGGCACGGAAATCGAAGCCTTCCTTGTTGAGACCGCACCTGGTGCCGACCACCAAGTTGTCGCGCTGGATGGTCGCCGCCGTACTGCATGCTGGAGATCGGCGGCAGGCTGCATATGGATGACATGAGGTGGCCGGCGGCGGGCTGGGCGGTAGATGACGAAAGTAGGAACGATCGATGAAATCAGGTATCGTACGTCAGACGAAGGGGTGAGGCCAGCAATGGGAGTGCTTTTTTTTCTTCGAGAAATCGCCGGTATGGTGGGGATGCGGGGCTCCTCGCGTGGTACAGCAGTATTGTGGGCAATGGCACTTATGCTGCGGGGCTGCAGGCTCAATGGAAGAAGCCAAGAAGCGATCCCTGATGTGGCGATGTCATTGGTGCTTCGTCCCCGTCGCCTTCGGCGTGGGCAGGCCTCACGACTGTGTAGGAGAGGAGGTGATGCGTCTCCGTCGACCTGTACGCGAGTTCATGGCGTGGGCTTTGTCGTGTTGACCTCGGCGCGGCTCTGCTTCGACGGCTGCGTGCCCTGATTTGACGCTCTCGGTAGGTATTTATGGAAGGATTTACTTCCGCTCCTTCCGCCTCGAGTGAGAGTCCAAATCCGTAACTACCAAACAGTTTTCGAATACATCTCCAGAACGTAAGCGACGACGTACGACGGACCAAAAAAACGGACCAAAATTTGGGAGAATGAAACCTTACACCTTTTATTATTATAGTATATAAATGTGCCCGTGCGTCGCAACGGGAAAAAACATAATAACCGCTAATCTATCTATACTTATTATAAAGTAAAACACCACTAACATGTATTAATTATTTTTCTATCTCAAAATGCAAGCAATCCACAAGCTATCCACGTCATCTATTCTCATAGCCAATTAATTGTCCATGTCATTTTCACAAATATTTATTAATTACTACATGTAAATAACGCATCACCTATTTCATTAACCATCCAATTATGTACATTAATAATTTAAAATATGTATATACTATGATCAATTTAATTTTGCATATTCATTTGAAAAAATTAATGCATTACATCTCTTATAAAAAAATTACACATGATCCACTGCTTAAACCATCCAATTATTCATATTAAAAATTTAAAATATATAACTATGATCAATTGTAATTTCTAAAGCGATCCCCACAACAACGTGCGGGGTATCCTTCTAGTAATTATACTACTGATCTCGTGCGTCCTATTACACATGGCGTGTGTTCTAGCAAACGTGCCCGCGCGCTGGAATGGGTAAAAAAACGCGCAGAAGAGGAGTAAATTTCTGTCGACTCGCAAATTCACGGTCAAGCGATTATTTAAACTCAATAATTAACGGGAACATCATTACTGGAAAAGACATATCTTATGGGTATGTTTGTTGAGGAGTTCTTCATAATTAATAAGTAGATCATGCTAAAACCTAATAGCTTCTCCTTAAGTATCACAAGATTGATGCTCGGCACAAAAATACCCTATATTCCTTTTCTACATTATTTACAATTTTCTATGTCAAACTCATAGTCACATCATCGCATAATATGTTCACCTCGGACAAAACCTTGTGGACCGGCTTCAAACATAAGTTTCATATAAATACATTATTTTGTGGCGATCTCAGTAGAATTTTTGAAAACATGAGTATAGATGGTCTCCAATGTATCTTTTTAACTGCTTGGCCTGAGGAACAATTCCATAGTGATGCATATCATCGAAGTGCAAAATTAAATAAGCCCACTTTTATTAGCTTCGAATATCCACGCACATAGCAAATAGATTTAGAACTTGTAACATCAGAAGGTAACCTAAACAAAGAAAACCATCATGATCAAATAGAAACTGCAAAAAAATAAGAAGTGCTCGCTGAAGTGAAGGTGACCGGTACTGTGGTACACAATAAAAAACTTCTCCTTCCATGACACTAATTGCAATTTCAAACTCCACACTATTTCAATATCCTAGATGTTTGCACGTTAAAAGCTTGATAACTAAAATGAGCCAACTTTGATATCTGTCCTAGAAATCTTGGTTGATTACATGCTGCAGATCCATTAGAAATTTGGGTTTCAGTGTATGCAAGATGTTGTTCTCCACTGATGCAACTTGGGCAACCGTATCTAATTTGTTCTTCTCGAAGGGTACAGGTATTCAGTTGGTTGCTCATGTCCCACACCACGGCAACCATTTGTGCTTGCATGCTACTCCTCATTACGCCTTATTATGGTCACGTGGTGATGGGGTGATAAGAGAACTGAATCGAACCTGTCAACAGACACTGACAGGGGGCTGTTCGTACGTGCCACCTGGTAATGTGCTGCCCGACCATGACGATGACGTCCTCCATGGCCTTGAGAAACTCCTTGTCGGCTTGGCCTGCGCCGGCGAGAGCACCACCTTGGCAGAGGCCTCCACGGCACACCACCGCAGCTTGTTGGGCCGCCGTGTCACACCCGCCATCCTGCCCACCTCCTCAGCGGCTGTCTCGGCAAACCCTTCCTCGGTCTTCTCGCAGACCAGCTTCAAGGGTGTAGGTGGCTTGGCACTCGGCCACCTCGCCGTCTAGCGTGGCCTCGCGGGCATGGAGTCTTCGTGCAGCGGCCGAGAGCGCGTCAAGGGCGTGGGTCGCCGCGGCCTCACCAGGCACGACGGCGAACTCGTCCGTCTACACGCCCACCGCTACACCATCGGGTGCACGCACGCCATGTTCTCTGCCTCCCTCCGCTCCACCCACCTCGACCCCACCGGGCTCGCCACCATCACGCTCGGCATGTTCAGGACTTCAGGTGCAAGCACCACCACACTCTATGTACGTGGCGTCCACGCCCGACGGTTGTGGTTAGGGAAGGTATCAGTAGTTTACATCGTGGTCGATTTCGTTGTCATCGTTGCCCCTGTCTCCTCGATCTTGTCTGTATCTAGAATCTCGTGTGTACGTACTACGTACCATCGAACATCCTGGCTTGGGCCTAGGAGTAGGAGGTCAACCATTCACCCGTAGTCGTTCGGTCCTGGCCCGACGCCGTGCTCGATCTGTATGGACCATGGAGCTGGAGCGGTTGGACCATGGAGGCGGGGCATGTCGAGTATCTTGTCGTGGAGCCAAAGGCCATGGAAGCGACGTTGATCGCCATCTCGTTGTTCCCGGGAAGGCTTGGCCAAGGAACAACGTCTGGTCAGCGCTGGCCTTACCTCTTGTGTTTCGTTTGACTCTCGCTCGATCATGATTTCACGAGGGTGTGCACTTCCGTGCGTCTTCATTTATAGATGGAAACAACTTGGGACTTTGTTTTCCTTTCCTCTAATCTTCCGTATGGCATAAGGACAAGGAGTCGTTTTTGGCTTATAAAGCTATCAGTTTGGAAAATCACTTGGTATAGACTCCTATTCCCATACGTACAGGTCCACACCTAGCTATCGATCGGGACACATGAGTATGAAACCATCGGGACACATGACGTACAAAACCAAAGCTAAACTTGGTGGCAGTGTAGGTAATTTATGTCAATTTTGGGGGGAGTTTTAATAACGGACCGACCGACCAAGTAACCAACCAAGAAAACCTTAACGCTTTTATTATTAGGTAAAGATAAATTACTATTCCTCTTTACTTTTTGTTGAGCCACGACCAGCGTGAAGCGCCCGAGCCTGCGCAAGATAGCTCGGAGTCAGGCACTGCCCGGAGAAGTTGTCCGCGTCGCTGTGCTAGGGTTCTTGTTGGCCGAGCCACGCGACCGCATATCAATTCGGTTCCTGCACGTTTTTTGAAACAAGTCAAATACTCCCTCCGTCCGGAATTAAATGTCACAAAGTTTGACAAAAGTGCATGCATCTAGACATAGTTTAGTATTAGATACATCCACTTTTGTCAAACTTTGTGACATTTAATTCCGGACGGAGGGAGTACAATTTTTGAAATCGCCACCGCCACGTACGCCCTGCAGTGAGCCCCAGCCCCCAGGTCGCTTGCGCCAGACGGGACTCTTCGTTAGGTGACGGAGCTCCTCCTCTTCAAAAGTTTTCCAGGAGCGGCATATGGCTTCCACAAGCTCCTGGTCGCCCTCCTCCTCGCAAGCAGGCGGGGTGTGGCGGCGTATGCCTCCTTGTCACATATGGCTGACCGGCGGCGTACGCCTTCTTTGATCTTCTTTAGCAATTACTCTTTTTTGCGGGTGTTTAGCAATTTCCCTATGATTGCACAAGATCAATACTTTGAACCGTTTGTGTCCTCAGGGCATCTCCAGCCGTCCCCCCAGAGCCCCCAGGGGGCTTTTTTCGCGGCGGAAGCGGCGAATAGCGCCGCTTCTTCACCACTCGGCCCCCCCAGAGGCCCAAATAGCGCCGTTTCGGCGCTATTTAGCGCCGCGGCACCCAGGCCAAACCCAGCCCGCTGGGTTCGGCCTGGGGGGGGGGGGGGCGAAACTGCGAGGCCGCGCGCGTGGGCCAGCTCGGTCAGCGACGCGACGAGAAAGCGCGGGAACAGAACCGCCCCGTGATCGTCTTCTCGGCTTCCGCGCGGTCAAAGGCTGCCGCCGTTTATGGCGTGGCGGCCGCCCAGTGCATGCGCCCCGCCCAAAGGCTGCCGGCGTAATGGCGTGGCGGGCGGCAGCGAGGACGCGCGCGCGCAGTAAATGCCCGGCCGCTCGCCGCGCTATAAACCCCCCCCCCCCCCCCCCCGCCGCGCGCCGCGCCCCACCATTCTTCCACCGACGAGCTCTCTCTTCTCTTCTTCCTCTCGACGCTCTCCTCCCCTCTTCTCTCCACGAAAATGGCCGGCTACAAGGACGGGGCTGCGGCCAACGGGTTCCCGCGCCATAACCTGCGCCGGAGCGAGGCGATGGCGCTCTACCGCGCGGGCTACCCTTGCCCGCCGGACATGCGCCTCCCTAGCTCCGCCGCGGGGGCGAGCCGCTGGGCGCTCAGCGCCGGCGGTGTCCCCGTACCTCCCCTCCCTAGTTCTGACCCCGAGTTCCGGCGCGCCATCCGCGAGATGCGCGACGGCATGGAGCACCCCGCGAACTACCCGCTGACCGGCGTGGACGAGTTCTGGTGGGGGCAGCTCACGAGGCGCCGCGATCGGGAGCTCGACTCCGAGAACGACAACGGGCCCGTCGACGGGCGCTTCAACGCCAACGGGCGGCGCCGCTGGTGGAGCGCCCCCAACAGGACCCTGGAGGAGGTCCTCGACCACATCCACGCCGGCAACCAGCCGCGCCTGGAGATGCCACCGCTGCAGGCCCAGCCGTGGGTGGCACGGCGGACCGGCGCCTCTTCCTCGTCCGCGACGTCCAGCTCCTCCGCCGGGCAGTCCATCTCCACCTCCCCCCCTTTCTGAACGCCGGCGCGCCCGCCCGCAGGCGCAGCGGCGGCGCGCTCCGCATCGGCGAGCCACGCTTCGGACGCTTGGTTCGCCCGAAGACGGAGGACGACGACGAGCACGAGTGGCCCGACCAGAAGGTCGTGGAGCAGTTGTCCTTGGACACGCTGCAACCACTCGACGATGACGCCGCCGCGGTGTGGAGCCGCCGGGAGACCACCGAGGCGGAGCTCGAGCTCCAGCGCCGCCTGCTAGCGGAAGCCGAGCAGCGCAAGGCGGCGCGCGAACGTGAGGCCGCCGCCAACGCGGCCCGCCTCCGCGTCCCTCCCCCGCCGCCGCAGAAGGAGAACGAGTACATCATCCTCGACCCGGACTCCGACGACGAGGGCGTGATCCAGCAAGCCCTCGAGGCGAGCAGGTGGGACTGCGGCGGCGGCGACGAGGGACAGGGGACGAGCAAGCGCCCCGGCGACGGCCCCGGCGACGACGACGGCGATTACAGCCAGGCTATCGCCGCCAGCCTCGGCCTAAAGTAGTTTAGTTTAAGTTTCTAGTTTAAATTTTTCGTTCTAGCTTAAATTCGCGCCGAATATGTACGCACTTCGCAAATTTCAATAAAAATCGCCTAGTTTGCAATTGTCGGGACTCCATGGCGATATCCACCCTCATAGTGTCATCCGATCAGACTTTGGGTATTAAGTCGCAAGCAAGAGATAATCACATTAAACAAAGTGTGTAATGTAAACAATGTGAAAATTATTGTTTTCTCCCTAATGGCACCAACACATCCTCCACCCGTTACGTTTATGTCACTCGAGTGTGAGTAAAAGGGAATCATGAACCCACTATCGAGCATAAATACTCCCTCTTGGAGTTACAAGCATCTACTTCGTTAGAGCATCTACTAGTAACAGAGAGCTTGCAAGATAATAAATAACATAAACATGAATAAAAAATGATAGATTGATAATCATTGGACATAGTATTCAATTCCCAGCAAACACAACATGTATCATTATAATAAGTTGATATTGATCATGTTAGGCAGCTCACAAGATCTAAACATGAGGCATAAAGAGGAGAGAACAACCATCTAGCTACTGCTATGGACCCGTAGGACAAGGATGAACTACTCACGTATCATTCCGGAGGCGGGCATGGTGGTGTAGAGCCAGCCCTCCGGTGATGAATTCCCCTCCCGGAAGGGTGCCGATCGAGGAGAGCTCGAGAACCCTCCCGAACTAGAGTTGACGATGATGACGGCTGCGGATGTTTTTCGTGAGAAAGGCTCGGGTATCTAGGGTTAACCCGTGAAGAGGCATATATAGGCGAGAGGGCAACTTCGTTGGGCAGCCAGTGGGCCCACACCACCCCTAGGCGCGACCAGAGGGAGGGCTGCGCCGCCCTATTGTGTGGGGCCCCTGTGGCCCCCCTCCGGGTCCCCTCCGGACTCCGTGTGCGCGACACAATTCTAAGACTTTTGGTTTTTGAATCGTCCAATTGCGAGAATATTTCGATAACAACGTTTCTAAAATAAAAAAATAGCAGAAAACATGAAGTGGCTCTGTGACATCTTGTCAATAGGTTAGTCCCAGGAATCGATAAAAATGGCATAAAGTGTATAAGAACCATATAACATATAGTATGAAAACAACATGGAACATCAGAAATTATGGATACGTTTATGACATATCACCCACAAGCATGTCTGGAATAAATAAGCATACATTAAAGTATTCACATCCACGACTACATTCTTTTTTTAGCGCCGCGGCGGCCCCAAAACGGCGGCGTTTTGGGCCCTGGGGGGGCGCAACGACTGGAGATGCCCTCAGTGGTAAGGTTGCAGAATAGGTTCTGCAGGTTACTGCGGTCACAATTTCCAATTAGCCCGCATTGGCATCTGGCTAGAGCAGCACTTCACATGTCCGGTCCGCAGTGCAGAGTTTCGCTGTGAGACGGCCCTGTAACTGTAAGCGAGGGCGCTACTCCGCCTGCATTAATGGACATGTTGCTTTGGCATGCCTGGCATCTTAGAAACGACATCGTTCACGGAAATGTTACTGCGAGTGTTACAGGATCGATGTTGTTCTACCTCTGACCGTCTGGCATCTGCATCTCTAAAAAAAACGCGAAAACGCAAAAAGCTTTGCGTTTCGATGCATTGATAGGAAAAAGAGAGTTTATGTACAAGCCCTAAGAGGGTCCAACCCCACACCATACAACTCAACCCGGCTAACTAGGGGAGAAGCTGGCGTAGTCCTCGGGCTCCGCATTCGCCCAGTCGCGCGCCTCGTCCTTGATCGTGCTGATGAGGGGGAGCACCGATGGTTGGGTGTCGTAGAAGACCACGGAGTTACGGTGCTTCCAAATGCACCATGCCGTCAGCATGATGATCGACGAGGTACCCCTGCGCAGTGCGCCGGGGGTGGCGCCGAGCGCCCTAGACCACCAGTCGACAAACTCGCCTTGCTCCGCGGGAGGATCCGCGGTGGATCGTATCCATGACAGAACCTCGTGCCAGATCATCCGCGAGAAGGGGCATCAAGTGAGGATGTGCTCCATCGTCTCCACTGCCTGGTCGGACAGCGGGCAGTGAGCAGCATGTGGGAGGCCTCGGCGTGCGAGTCTCTCCCCCGTCCAACATCTGTCCTGGCAGGCTAGCCAGATGAAGAACTTCACCCTGGGAGGCGCCCACGTCTTCTAGTTGAGCTTCCACGAACCTGATATTACGGAGCCCTCAAAGAGTGCGTTGTAGCAGGAGCGTGATGAGTACTGTGCGTCTCGCGTCCAGCGCCATACGATCCTGTCCGGGACCTCGGACAGCTGAAAGTCACGCAGCCTGATCCACAGCTGGACGTACTGCCATAACGCCAGTGGGCAGAGCGCTCCCGTAATGTCGGTGATCCAGCTGCGATCCACCAGCGCCTCTCGCACCGTGCGGCGCTTCCGGTGACGTCGGGGAATGAGCGCGACAAGGTCTGGCGCTATCTCCCCCAACGTACTACCATCCAACCATCGGTCCTCCCAAAAAAAGGCCGCACTACCGTCTCCCACCACCATATATGTGGAGGTGTCGAAGATGGCCCTCTCATCCTTGGAGAACTGCATGTCGAGCCCGCACCAGGGGCGCAGGGGGTCGGCACGTTTCCTCCACAACCAACGCACCCTTAAGCTAGTGGAGGTGCGGGCCAGGTCAGGCACCCCTAGACCACCTAGCCGCAACGGGCGACACACCCTTGTCCAGTTGACATGGCAGTGGCCCCCATTGACATCCAACCTCCCAGCCCAAAGGAAGCCCCGGAGGATTTTGTTTACCTCTTTCAGCACCCTCTTGTTCAGGCTCAGCACCACCAGCTGGTGTAGGGGTATCGCTGCGAGCACCAAACGGATCAGCGCCAGGCGCCCGGCGCGCGGCATCATGGATGCCTTCCAGGTTGGTAGCTTGTCAGCCAGCCTATTTACCGGGGGTTGGACGGCGTCCCCTGGTAGCCTCCCGATGGAGAGGGGATGCCGAGGTACTTGACAGGGAAGGGAGCCAACTGGCATTCCATAGTTGCCACGGCCCCGATCACCTTCCGCCTCTGAGCACGCAATCGGGGAGACCGAGCATTTCGCGAAGTTGGTATGTAGCCCCGATGCCTGTCCAAAGAGCTCCAGGATCGCGCGAATGGCGCGCAACTTTGTCTCATCTGGGTGGCAAAAAATTATCACATTATCTGCATAGAGCGATGTGGAGGTCATCAACTCCCGGCATGCAAGACGTCGGAGGACACCCATCTCCATAGCCTTTGCCAAGGCCCTGCTCATAGTGTTCATCACTAGTACGAATAGGGTGGGCGAAAGCGGGTCTCCCTGCCGAAGACCCCGTCTGTGCCAGATGGGCGGTCCTGGCTCGCCGTTGAGCAACACCCTCGTGCTTGCCGTGGACAGGAGGATCACGATCATCTCGCGGAACCTTGGTCCAAAGCCGAGCTTCACCAGGATCTCAAAGAGGAAGCTCCAGGAGACCGAGTCGAAGGCTCGAGCAATGTCGAGCTTGAGCATCACCCGGGGCAATCTGAGCCCGTGTAAGAGCCTAGCCGTCTGTTGTACCAGCATGAAGTTATCATGGATACACCGCTTCTGAATGAAGGCGCATTGGTTGCTGTCAACCAGCAGCCCCACCTTAGGCACGAGTCTCGACGCGAGCGCCTTGGCTGTCAGCTTTGCGAAGATATGTATCAGGCTGATAGGCCGGTAGTCACCAAGTGTAGCCGCATCCGGTCGTTTGGGCAGCAGAATCAACAAGGCCTGATTCAGTCCCTGGAAGCCGCGCCCACACATCGAGAAGAGTTTGTTGAAGGCGGCCATGAAGTCGCCCTTCACCACCTCCCAACAGCTCTGTAAGAACTCAGTCGTGAATCCATCGGGTCCAGGCGCCTTCCCGTGTGGGAGTCGCCTAACCACCTCCCACACCTCCTCCTCCGAGAAGGGAGCCTCGAGTCCAGAGAGGTCCTCAGCGTGTAGACCTAAGAAGTCTAGGTCAAGCGAGAATTCTCTGTCGCTGGACGATCCGAGTAGGCTCTCAAAGTGGGCGAAGGAGGCCTCAGCCATAGCAGTGTGGTCCGACACCCGAGTCCCGTCGACCTGGAGTCCATGGATAATGTTCTTCTGCCGGCGGTACGAGGCGTGCTGGTGGAAGAAGGACGTATTCGCATCTCCCTCCCGAAGCCAGGCGATCTTAGCCCGTTGACGGGCAATCGTGCGCTCCAGCGATGCCAGCCCAAGGTATGTTCTCTTGAGCATAGCTCGGAGCTATCGCTCGTCAGGGGAAAGCTGTCGGGACTCCATGGCGATATCCAACCGTATGACAACCTCCCGCGCTGTCATGAGCTACAGGCTAACACATCCAACCTTCTTATCACTCCAGCTCATGAGCTTGCGCGCCGTGCGCTTCAGCTTGGCTGTGAGACGACGGAAGGGGTCGGGGTCCCCGTCAGCCTCGCCCCAAGCAGCGGCCACCACCTCGCTGAAGCCCTCAAGCCTCAACCAGAAGCGCTCGAACTGGAAACGCTTCGGACCCAAGGATTGCGTGGTGCAGTCTAGGAGGAGGGGGCAATGGCCTGCCACAACTGTCGCCAGACACCGTAAGGAGCAGCTGCGGTGTAGCTCCTCCCAGTTCGGCGTGGCGAACACCCTATCAAGCCTCACGAGAGTCGGAGTCGCCCTCTCGTTGGACCACGTGTAACGACGTCCGTGAAGATAGACCTCCTTGAGGTCGTTGTCGTTAAGGAAGCGCCTGAAGCGCCCCATCATCCGTCTGTTTAGGTTGCCGTTGTTTTTGTCCTCATCGCGGTAGATCATGTTAAAGTCCCCGCAGAGCGTCCACGGGCCAGGGTGACCAGCACGTATCGCACGCAGCTCCGCTAGGAAGGCCACCTTCTCATCCTCCCCCTGGGGCCATAGACGCAGGTAAGCCACCACCCCAGCGCCCCGGCAGGGGGCGAGACCCTGACCGTGACGCTGTTAAGGTCAATATGGGCGCTATCAAGCTGCACCAACCGGCTAACCCAAGTAACTACAATCGCCCCCCCCTCCCCTTGTACCAGTCGCTGGCAAGCAGAAGTAAGCATCAAAGTCTTCGCCTAGGGTTTCCATTACAATAGAGGGGGTTACAACCACAAGTTTCGTCTCTTGCAAACACACAATGGATGCACCCGTAGTAACTGCTACACTCCTAACACCCGTACGACGCGCGCGGTCGTTTAGGCCTCGCACGTTACACACCAACACCTTAGGTTCGTAAGACATAAGAATGTCTTTAACACCCGAGGTGAGGGGGAGTGACGGGGTCAAGCCTCGACGAGTCGACCACCCGCTGTGCCGACCAGCGGCGGAGAGCACCCTCTCAGCGCCGGGAGGGACCATTTGTAGAGCTCCGCGACAGCCTCGATCATCTCCTCCGTGAGAGGCATCTCGAACATCCTGTGGTATGCTTCCAAGGCGGCCTCAGATGGCGCCTCATCCTTCTGCACGAGTCCTAGCTTCCTCATGAGGTTCCTGACCGCTCGCATCTCCGAGTTCATCCCCCCGGCTGGGCCGCAATCCTAGGACTACGACGCGGACGAAAATCCAGGGCCATCAGCCGGCGGTGAAGAGTTGGTCCCTGCAGCAGAGCGTCGGGCCTCATCTTGGCCGCCGCAAGGAACTCCCCAAGGGTGTGCGGACCCGCAGCCACTAGAGGGCGCGTAGTCAACGTCTGTGTCGTCCTCGGGCGCACATACACCACAGGTGGTGTGGCGAACCTAGGTGTAGTGACCGTAGCAGCCGCAGAGTGAGCCGGAGGTGGGTCCATCTCTATCTCCTCGTCCACCTCCTCATCCTCCTCGGAGTCATCCCCACCCGCCAGAGCATCTATAGGCGTCCCAGGGCCCAGGATAGGCGATTCGCCCCATGAATCCCCCCTCCTCGTGGGCCAGGCCACCGGCTGGCACAGCAGCCACGGGTCCGCCCAGCGCAGAGTCCAGGGGAGTCTCCACCAGAAAAGCGTCCAGGCCCAGCCTCCCATCCAGCGGCCGACATGGGCCAGTCAACCGGGAGCCCAGCGAGGTCGGCCCGCTAGGCGCCACGCGGCCCGCCTGGTCGCGTTGGACAGAGGAGAGGGAGCATGGGGCCTCCACCTCAACCTCAATCGAGCCCACCAACAGGTTGCCAGCGACGTGGCTCGGCGACGCGTTCCCAGCTCCAGTGCGAGCGAGGCTGGCCCCACCGTCCAGCTCACACACGGAAACTTCCCGCGCGGAGCGTGGTTGGCTCCCGCCGAACGTGTTGGTGGTTGTGGCGTGGCGTTGTCTCGGTCAGGCTCGCGGTCCACGAGATTTTGAACTGGCCAGTCCAAAGTAGCTTCCGCGCCAGTCGTGGCAGCGTCATCCGCGGTGGATGTAGAGGGGCGGGCCCGCCTGCCTCTGTTCCTCCTCTTTTGACCCCTACCCTTTCGCTTTTGACCACGACTACGCTTGCGTCGCGCCAAGCTGGGGACTGGGAGACCCACAATGGTCCCATGTCAGCATCCGCATGCCACCTCCATTGACCGCGTCAGCCTGGCATTGGCGGGTCCCACCCCTTTGGTTGTTAGCGGGGGAGGGATCACCCGTTCCAGCGCCGCCCGTTGCCGGATACGCACCGCCGCCCGGGAGTGAGTCGGGGGTCCCCTGCACGTAGCCGTACTGCCGGGAGAGCGGCCATCCAGGCGTTGGGCCGCCGCCGCCGCCCGGGGCCTGACGGCAGTAGTCAGTGAAGCTACGGACGTGGACGATCAGCGGGTGGATCATCGTGGGCATCTGCGGCGGCGTGATCGCGGCGCCCGGCGCGGCCAGCACCTGTGCCGAGGGAGGGTCACCCGGCTCGACGACGTGGAAGTCGACCTCACGCGGAATGAGGGCGGGGTCGAGGCACCATGCGGATAGCCGGAAGATCTCCATGTCGGCGCGGCTCCGTGTCAGCGGGTCGAGGCGCTCGACCCACGAGCTAGGCGCAAGAATGGTCTCTGCCGCCGCCACACTCCATGAGTTCGCCGGAATTCCTTTTATTTCCAGGTTCACGTGAACCCCCAGCGCGCCCACCGTGGCACCCGTCCGGCGAGACCATGGCTTGACCAGCAGCCGGAAGAACGGCGTCTGCACATATTCCTCGGCGAGCACGATCCGTCGGTCCTCGGCAGCGAAGAAGTAGATGAGGAAGCCCCCATCACGGTGACGATGGACGGAGAAGACCTCCGTGGGAAGGTCGAAGATCGCGTTCAGCGCCTCCACCACCTGTGCAGCCTCGACGTCCCTCCGTTCGCCGACCGGTAGTGCCACCAGGGCGTTCTCCAATGCGAGCTCCGCCTCCTCGACCTCCGACGTGCGCGGGAATACACATGCCGTCCGCGCTGGTCTGCGCGCGAGCTCGCCGCCGAGCGATACAGGCCGGCTAGGACCCGCCCGCTCAACGCGCCCGGGCCAGTGGCAGGGGGTAACCACCTCTCGCTCGTGGCGTCGTGCATCCGTCGGCATCACCGGTCGTGGCTGGGCGGGTCTCGACTCCCGTGCGTGTGTCGCAGCAACAGTGTCGGGGCGAGTCGACGATGAGCCGCGCCTCGCATCACCCATGAAGGACGACGAGGACGGTCGGGCAGAGGAGGCCGCGACGGAGCGCGCCAACCTCGCCGGATCCATCTGCGTCGTTGGGGGTGTAGCGATTGAGCGCGGCGGAGCATCCCCGACCAAGCGCACGGCCGGAGCGTCCAGTTGGGGTCCGCGCGGCGTCCTTGAGGTGGCGTGAGCCGCTTCCAGGCGCCTCCCAGCCGCAGCTGCGCCGTCGCCCGTCCTGGGTTGGGATGGTCGCGTCGCGCGCGGCAGCGGGTCCGGCAGGGACCGCGAGGGACCTCTTGTCGATCGCTTCCGTGCAGGTTCGTCCCTGGCGTCCGGTGGCGTGCGCGGGCGCGGCATGGAGCACTCCCTGGACATGTGACCAGGTTCCCCGCAGCGGATGCAGACCGGCCCAGTGGTGCAGTCCTTGGCCATATGGCCGGGCTTGGTGCACAGCAAGCATAGACCCTGGTACGCCTCGTAGACACCGGCGCCGGCGTCGCGCGCGGGGCGCACCGCCTTCGCCTTCGCCTTCTTTCCCCCGCGGCGGCCGCGAGCCCTCTTGCGCCTTGGCAGCTCCCATGGCGCCTGGTTGGGGTCAGTCTCCTCGATGGGGTCTTCGGGGTCGTCGAGCTCGTCGAAAGCCACGCCGGAGGGCTCCTCCCTCGTCACCTCGGAGCGCAGCATCCTCCGTGAATCCCCAGCCAACCGGGTGGCGCCAGCCTCGTCGGCCTCGTCGCCAGCAAGGGAACCGGCCAGCGCGTCCCGGTAGGAGCGCGCGGACGCCTCCGAGTCGCTGCCCCGGTCGCCGCGCCAGCGGTCCTCACGACCGCGGGGGGAAGACTCGCCGGACAGGGAGGGGGTGGGAGAGGGGGAGGGGGAGGCGGGCATGGAGACGAGGGTCATGCCCTTGCGTCCGCGCCGGCGCGGAGGCGGCAATGGGCTGAGGAGGTGGCCGCCGGGGCCGGAGTGGCCGTCGGCGGTGGGGAGGTGGGAGACGAGAGCGGTGGGGAGGTGGCATCAGGAGAGCTAAGAAGGCCCAGGAGAAGATCTGCTGTCACAACTCGTCAAAAACAAGTGAAGGGTGTTCCATTTGTATGCGTTGGCTGTATGTTGGTCGTTAAAGCGGAGCGAAAGCCTATTTCGAGAAGATCTGTTGTCACGACTCGTCAAAAACAAGTGAAGGGTGGCTCATATTTGACAGCGATCATTTTTTTTCTTCTACGACACCGGCCGAGGTGGTCTGTGTGTGGTCGCTAGAAATCATACTGATGCAATTGTCTTCTCTGCCTGGAAGAAGATTCAGAGGTGGGTGCACGCTGATAGAACGAATATTATCAAGAGCCCTGTATGGAGGGTCAGTAAGATCAGAAGAGAGAGCAACTGAGTTCTTGTTTAATTCCTGAGGTCCCGAACTGTATTTCCTCTTTTATCACCTCTGATTATAATGACTCTGTTACTGATCTATAAATCTCTCTTTTCACCTAGAAAAATATATGCAATGATAGGCGAGAGAAACAAAGTCATGTAAGTAATGCAAGGAACCGTGGCACTGATCTGTATTGCACTCATACACAAATCACACAAGCAGAATGAACCGCGACGACCAATCTTCGTGCACACTTTTTGTTGGATAAAAGAGACAACAGGTTTCCTGATTCCATAAGCGAAAGAGTACCACAATGAGTTTATTTCTTCCAGCTTCTGTTCATTCTACCAAATCCAAATCAAACAAAAAACATAGAACCAAAACATAACCCAGATTGCACAGACGGTAGTAGACACGACTGAATTTCCAAGCATGCATGCACTGCCTGTTTTCTAATCATTCAGCTTACACATGCCTCTGCCCTCTTTTAAACGCTTCAGATGCACCCTGTCAATTTTCACCACTCTGACCCATCAACAATCCGCTCTTACAGATAAGATTTCAAGCCCTTGTGATATTATTCATAAAATGGTGAGGATGTGACGGAACTCCTCCCTGTCAAGGTGCTTTTTGGCAAACTCCCTGCCCCGCAGCTCCTCCTCGGTAACCTTAGGTCGAACAAACTCCTCGCTGCTACCAGCCTTGCTCACCGAGTAGAACTGACCACTATATGGGTATCCATAGTCCATCCATAACACTGGATCCAATACCATACGCTCGAGCACAGTGGCATTCTCAAGGATGTAAAGCGCCAACTCGGCTATTCCGACAAAATCACAAAATCCAGTGACGTGGATGCTCCTAAGGTGACGATGCAGAGGCCCTGGAACAGCCGTCACAATCCTATCAAGAAGGCCAGATCTATCACAAGCTATCTGCACAAGAGTACCCAACCATTCATTAATTTCGATATCATATCTGTTTGACCGGAGAGACCAAAAAGAAAAACGTATGATTAATGACTTGAACAACTTACGTGCAGTTCCAATTCCTCTAAGAGGGGTGCTAATTCCAAGAGCTTAACCAATGCCATAACCCAGTTAGTATCGTCGTAACTGACCACGACATCAATGTTCAAGTTCAGATGCCTCAAATTGATGAAAGTGGCATGGCTTTTACTGATATTTGCACCTGGAACAGAAATAATGCACAACAAGAACAACAATAAACAAATCGTATTAGATGGATCGAGGTGGCACCGTGGCAGTTCAAGAGCTCAGCCAAATTTAAAAATAATAAAATAAGTCGCAGAGCAGACCTCATATTGAAAAACCCAAATTAAGAAAGAGTTTATGCACATAAGAAAGAGCAGTTGGAAGCTCAGTCAAGATATAGTCGAGTTCATCAGTACACCAGTTGTATGAGACGTGCTTGAACACGACGGTAGCCTCCGACAACTTCAAAGATTTACTGAGCACAATTTGCGTCAGACAATCATCGAACTCAAATGTGGTAAGGTTCGGAGCTTGCAACCGTATTATTCCCACCTCACACTCGCGCACGCTCAGGTACTGCAATTGGCAGAGCTCCTCCTGTACACTAAGACTTGACAAGGGGCAGAAATCCAAGCTTAAGCTCTCCAGAAAAGCACATGTTACCAACAAGCCTTGGAGATCACTCGCATCGACAGACACCTCGTGTAGGCTGAGTTTCCTAAGGTTTGTGATTCCCCGGAAACTAGGGGGCAACTTTAGAACGACAGAAGTCATATCAAGAGACTTGATGCAGGAGCCATCTGGGCCACTGAGTTTGCACAATGGGAGAACATACAAGTCTTCTTCGCGGCCGCTCCATCCAAGATCAAGACCTAAGTGCTTGGCCTTTGACGCGGTGGAGAAGTCAATCCATCTATCAATGTGATGTGTATGATGTCTACCCAGACTAAATTTGACAACAAACATATCCACTGTAGTAGCTGTCGTACTGGAAGTAGACCACAACGGGCGCAACACATTGTCCACGCTGGTGATGAATTCAGGGGCCACAGATCTCGGGTCAGTATACCTAGTTGACTTGCTGCCAAAAAAGGTGTCTTCGGTGAACACAAGATCCGGGCGGCATATCCCTAGCTGCCTCCATTCACGAGAAAGTCCGCTCATCCTCACTGCTTGTTTGAGTGATAGCCGTGACAGTACGTCGCACAGAACATCCTGTAAGCATGAGCAGTCGGATTCAAGTAGCAGTAGTAGTTCAATATGCAAGCTTCTGGTCGAGGTTGTGGTTCAGTAGAGTAGGTAATACGTGTAAATGAGGCATCGTGATCCTTACAGTTGGTAGAAGGTGAAGCTCTACCGCCACCTTTGATCTCACTATCCTCTTGGAAGCTTCGACCTTGTCTCGGATGAAGCCTTCTTGAATGCACGAAGTTCTTCTACTACTTGCTTGGTCCATCAGGGTATACTGATCTACTGATGTTGTATTCTGCGACCTGCATGCAGGAAAGAGTAAGAAATCTGTCATGGTGAAACAATTCATATCTCTCAGGTGCGACATCATTGTCTCGGGGAAGCAATTGTGATTTGCCTAAATACTGATGTAGTATCATGCTAGGCAGAGAATTGTATAAAAAAAAAATCCGAGTACATTATTTTTCCTCCTTCTCTGGGGACAAAGTAAAGCAGGTGACAGAATTGAACAGGGGATAAGTTTCTGCAGCATACTAGTGCAATCTTACTTAGTTAATAGGTTGCAGAAAAGAAACATAAAAACGTTCACAGTGCATATATAATCCGAAAAAAAAAATGAAAAGTTTCAGCGCGGAGACCTAGATCGTGATTGGAATTGGATAAAAAATTAACACATTCCATCAATCTCTCAAAAGAAATGGAAGGATCGGGGAACTAAGGCACGAGTCTATTAAATAAAATTTACGAGAGATTAGGATTTAGGAATGCCTCAATCTTGCCTTGAAATAAATCACTTCATCAAGTAGCGAACGATAATATACCTGTGGATCTGCGGAGAGCCGCGTTGGAGGGTGAGCCACGCAGACCAAGGATTCCCGAAGGGGAGGTGTATTCAGCAAGGAAGAGATGCGCCTCGACGCTGGGTCACCGCTGCGACCATCATCGCCTGGACGGAGCTCGCCGGCGCCTCATAACCCCTGGTCTGGACGAGGAAAAGCAGAGCAGGGCGTTCTTAGACCACAAAGATCAGTCCGGACCGCATGTTTCACATCCAACGTCTGTTTGCTCTTGGTTTTTCCACACTGCACCTTTGGCCATTTCCGTAAACCTCTCCTTGAATTTTCCTTATGCTCTGTTTGGACGCAGGAAAAACTATTTGGAATTGAATTGGTCTGAGAATTCCAAATTCAAGATGGAAAGGAAATGGCTCCAATTTCAATTCCACTGTTTGGTTGTGTATCTCATGTAAGGTTGGAATCAAATGGTAGCACTCAATTCCAATTCTTGTTTGGATGTACAAACCATGAAATTCGATATTTTTCTAGTTTGGTTAATATAAACTTGTCCACATGTGTGAAAATAGTATGTTTATCTTTAAATATTTATATATTATTTTGCACGTATAGTAACATTAAAATATTTCCGAATAAATAAGAACAACAACATTTTTAGCGACACACAAATTCGAGCTTCTAAATTATCCTAGAAAACTGTATAGTTCAAGCAATCGTATTTTTAGCGAGACACAAATTCGACCTCTTGAAATCATATTGGACTGAAAGAAGATACATAAATCGTTCCCTCGCCGCACAAGGCACAATTCTCATTCGAACAGTCTTGGCGCTTAGCTAGTTCCTTCCTCGATGGCAGTCTATCGAGCACTAGTTACCAAATGAAGACTTTAGTTTTGAGGGCCAATCTAGCTGACTAAAGATATCTACCATGCACCACCATGACCCCTTGCTCCAGTTTGCGGTACATGGAGGACATCGAGAACCCACCTGAGGGTTCTAGCGTCCAACGAACAGCATCCTGGCCCTGCTACAAGGAGAAGTCCCATAGCTCAGCCATCAGACCGACCTATTGGTGAAGGGAATATGCCCGAGAGGCAATAATAAAGTGTGTATTATGTTATTCCTTGTTTATGATAGATATTTATTTCTCATGCTAGAATTGTATTAACTGGAAAGCTTAATACATGTGTGATTAATAAACAAACCAACATTCCTAGTGAAGCCTCTCTTTTAACTAGCTCGTTGATTAACAGATGATCAAGGTTTCCTGATCATGTACGTTGGATGTTGTTAATAACGGGGTAATGTCATTAGGAGAATGACGTGATGAACTTAGACCCTAACTAAGTATAACAATACGATCAAGTCATTTAGTTTTATTGTTATGTCTTACTTTTGGAGTAACATTGTTCCTTAGACCATGAGATCGTGTTGATCACTAATACTGAAAGAATACTTTGATGACATCAAACGTCACATCGTAACAGGGTGACTATAAAGGCGGTGTTAGGTATTCGAAAAGTGTTAGTTGAAGCTCATGGATCAAGAGTGGGATTTGTCCATCCAAAATGACGGAGAGATATACTCTGGGCCCTCTCGGTGATATCACAACGACACTGGTTGCAAGCACGTGATGTGATCACAAGGATGTTATATCACGGGAACAAGAAAAGAGTACTTGTCGGGTAACGAGATCGAACAAGGTATGTTTGATACCGATGATCGGATCTCGGACAAGTAAAATATCGCGAGACAAGAGGAAATCGTTACGACGTTGAAAGGTTCACACGATCACAAGAGTCATCGTTGAATATATAGGAGTCATCACGGATCTCCAGATCCCGCTATTGATTATTGATCGGAGAGGAGTCTCGATCATGTCTATATTGTTCGCGAACCGTAGGGTGACATATTTAAGCTTCGATGAAGCGTTTGAGAGGATACGGAATACCGAAGAATGTTTTGGGCAGCGCCGAAATTGTTTCGGGAAAATTGAAATAATTCGAGGGGTTTTTCGTCGAATGGTTGTTAATAGAATTAACAAATGATTCGAGGTGCTATATGCAAATGATTGTTAATAAAATTAACAAATATAAATAAAGAAATAAAAGTGTTTTATTTATTTATTAAAGGAAAACCTTTGGATTTTCTAGGTGGAAAATTAAGGGAGTATGAGTGGGTGTGAGTGGAGCTTCCACTCACATGAAGAGGGAAGAGGTAGGGGCACACCATGGCTGGCCGCATCCCCCTCTTGGGCTGCCTCCCCCTCCCTATAAAAGGAGGGTGAGAGCTCCTCTTCTCCACACACTTGCCCACCTCCCTTTCCCTCCACCCGCTGCTCCATTCATGGTCTCGGCTTGGCGAAGCCCTGACCGTGGGATTCTTCACCACCAGCACGGCGTCGTGCTGCTGGAATTCCGGGGATCCTCTACTTCCGCTGCCCCGCTGGATCGAGGGAACGGAGGTCTTCATCGAGCTGAACGTGTGACCGATCACGGAGGCACCGCCGGTTTGCGGTGCACATCTTCTCTCTCGGGATCGGCGTGAGTACGACTACGCCAACAACGAGATTTGATCTCGTAACACTTTGAGTCTTCGAGGGTATGTTTTCTCAAGAATCTCTTTCTCCCCGTTACCTTTCATCTCCTAGATTAGATCTTGGCCATTCGGGTTTATTGCGCGTAGGAAATTTTTTTTTTTCTATGCAACATACCCTTCAGTGGTATCAGAGCCGGATCTATGCGTAGATGATTTGTACGGGTAGAACACATAGGTGTATGTGGGCGTTGATGATCATGTTATTGCCTCCTTGAGTATTTTATGATCTTAGTGGCATAGTGGGATGAAGCGGGCCGGACTAATTTTACATGTCAACGTACATGAGACTTGTTCCACAACTGACATGCAACTTGTATTGCATAAGTGGCTTGAGGGTGTCTGTTTCTCATACTACAGTTAAGATCTAATCTACGAAGGGTTGTTAAAAAAATATGTTTTATCAACGTTGTGGATCTTGTACGTAGGTATGAACGGTTCTATCCTCGTAAGCCCAAGCCACGTAAAATATGCAAAAATAAATTAGAGGCGTCTAACTTGTTTTTGCAGGGCATGTGATGTGATATGGTCAATGTTACAAACGTTATGTATGAGATGATATCTTTTGTAAATTATTGACATACCGGCTGGAGCCATATGGTTGTCTTATTTTTATGACATGTGTGTTGTATATCATATCCATGTGATATGTTGTAATGGACAATCAACATGGAGGTGCCACGAACCTTGGTGCCACGCCGGTGGAATGATGGAGATCATACCATGATGCACATGATGGAGATCAAGTGCAAGAAGGACCCTATCATATCACATTATCGGTGCATGTGATGTTAATCCTTTTATGCATCTTTTTTTGCTTAGATCGCGACGGTAGCATTATAAGATGATCCCTCTCGCTTAATATCAAGATAATAATGTGTTCTTTCTTAAGTATGCACCGTTAAAAAGTTTGTCGTTTCGAGACACCACGTGATGATCGGGTGTGATAGACTCAACTTCGCATACAACGGGTGTTTTCAACCCTAGCATGTACAGACATGGCCTTGAAACACACGCAATACTACGGTTCTACTTGGCGAGCCTAGCATGTACAGACATGGCCTCTGAACACGTAACTGAAAGGTAAAGTATGAGTCATATGGATGATATGATGAACATGTTGATGTTCGCCTATGCAACTACACCGTCTCACGTGATGATCGGTTTCGGTGTAGTGAATTTGGTTCGTGTAATCACTAAAAACGACTAAGAGGGATGTTGTTTTTGAGTGGGAGTTCATGGATAATTTTAGAATTAACTTGAACTTAATTTATCATAAACCTAGTCTAAATAGTCTTTGCAAATATGGTGTAGATCATGGCACCACCCACCTTCAATTTCAATATGTTCATGGAGAGAGAAAAACTAGCAAACAATGGAAGCAACTTTACCAACTGGGCACTTAACCTGAGGATTCTCCTCACCGCTTGCAACAATCTCTATGTGCTTGATGCACCGCTAGGTGACCAGCCCGCTGATGATGCTTCTGATGAAGATAAAAATGTTTATCTGACTCAACAAGAAGACCACAGTATAGTTCATTGCGGCATCCTTTATGGATTAGAGCCAGAGCTGTGAAAACGTTTCGAGAATAGCACTGCTTATGCTACAATGGGAGAATTGAAAATGATTTTCGATACCCATGCCGCAGTTGAGAGTTATGACGCTTA
This sequence comes from Alopecurus myosuroides, assembly GCA_028641055.1. Lineage (NCBI taxonomy): Eukaryota > Viridiplantae > Streptophyta > Magnoliopsida > Poales > Poaceae > Alopecurus > Alopecurus myosuroides. The sequence continues at coordinate 319,033,055 of CM054061.1, forward strand.
AAAAAAGTTCTTTAGCTGCATGATGGAATAGAACAACTCCGTTAGTGAGCACGTACTCAAGATGTATGTGTACGCTGATAAGCTCATAGCCTGGGGAATATTTATTCCAATTGATCTAGGGATACATCGTGTCCTCCAATCTCTGCCACCTAGTTACAAGAACTTCGTGATGAACTATAATATGCAAAGCATGAAGAAGTCTCTTCCTGAGCTTCTCTCGATGATTAAAACTGCTGAAGTGGAGATCAAGAAAGAACATCAAGTGTTGATGATCAATAAGACCACTAGTTTCAAGAAAGGCAAGAAAGGCAAACCAAGGGTTAACTTCAAGAAGGGTGGAAAATCTGTTGCTACACCTGAGAAGAAAACCAAGTATGTCCCTAAGAATGAGACTGAGTGTTTTTATTGCAAGGGCACTGGCCACTGGAAGCGCAATTGCCCCCAAATATTTGGCAGATAGGAAGGCCGGCAAAGTGAACAAAGGTATATATGATATACTTGTTATTGATGTGTACCTTACTAGTACTCGCACTAGCACCTGGGTATTTGATACTGGTTCGGTTGCTCACATATGTAACTTGAAACAGGAGCTGCAGAATAAGCGACCACTAGCAAAGGATGAGGTGACGGTGCGCATCGGCAATGGATCAAGAGTTGATGTGATCGCCGTCGGGACGCTACCTCTATGTCTACCATCTGGATTAGTTATAAACCTCAGTAATTGTTATTTGGTTCATGCATTAAGCATGAATATCGTTTCTGGATCTTGCTTAATGCATAATGGTTATTCCTTTAAGTCTGAGAACAATGGTTGTTCGATTTATATGAATAATATCTTTTATGGTCATGCACCTGAGAAGAATGGTTTACTTCTTTTGAATCTTGATAGTATTCATACACATATTCATAATGTGAATGCCAAAAGAATTAAGTTAAATGATGATATTGCTACTTACATGTGGCATTGCCGCTTAGGTCATATTGGTGTTAAACACATGAAGAAGCTCCATTCTGATGGACTCTTAGAATCACTTGATTATGAATCATTTGAAACATGTGAACCATGCCTTATGGGCAAGATGACTAGAACCCCGTTTTCCGGAACCATGGAACGGGCGACAGACTTACTGGAAATCATACATACTGATGTGTATGGACCAATGAGTGTATCGGCGCGCGGTGGATATCGTTATTTTGTCACTTTCACAGATGATTTGAGTAGATATGGGTATATTTACTTAATGAAACAAAAATCTGAGATATTTTAAAAGTTCAAAGAATTTCAATGTGAAGTTGAAAATCATCGTAACAGAAAGATTAAATTTCTACGATCTAATCGTGGAGGCGAATATTTAAGTTACGAGTTTGGCATGCATATGAAACAATGTGGAATAGTTTCACAACTCACACCTGCCGGGACACCACAACGTAATGGTGTTTCCGAACGTCGTAATCATATTTTATTGGATATGGTTCGATCTATGATGTCTCTTACAGATTTGCCACTATCGTTTTGCGGTTATGCACTAGAGACCGCTGCATTCACTTTAAATAGGGCACCATCTAAATCCGTTGAAACGACACCGTATGAATTATGGTTTGGAAACAAACCTAAGATGTCATTTCTAAAAGTTTGGGGATGCGATGTTTATGTGAAGAACCTTCAACCTGATAAACTCGAACCCAAAGTGGGAAAATGCGTCTTCATAGGATACCCTAAAGAAACAATATGGTACACCTTCTATCACATATCCTAAGGCAAGATTTTCGTTTCCAAGACTGGATCCTTTTTAGAGAAGGAGTTTCTCTCGAAAGGTGTGAATAGTAGGAAGGTAGAACTCGATGAGGTTATTGAACCTTCTCTTCTTGGAATGGTGAGTAGCGCAGCGCTGGAAGTTGTTCTGGTGCCGACTCCGTCAGTTGAAGAGGGTGCTAATGATCAAGATCATGAAACTCCAGAGAGGAAACCACCGCACCTCGTAGGTCAACTAGGGAACGTACATGTCCTGAGCTGTATGAGATCCCGTATTAAACTTCATGGTAGATGAAGGTGATGACCCTGCGACGTATGATGAAGCGGTTATGAGCCCAGATTCCAACAAATGGCTTGAAGCCATGAATCCGAAATAGGATCCATGTACGAAAACCAAGTTTACTTTGGTGGACTTACCCGATGACCGCAAGGCCGTTGAGAACAAATAGATCTTTAAAAAGAAAATTGGCGTTGATGGTAATGTGACCGTCTATAAAGCTCGACTTGTCGCAAAAGGTTTCCGACAAATTCAAAGAGTTGACTACAATGAGACTTTCTCACCGGTAGCGATGCTAAAGTCAGTTAGGACATACGGAGAAGCTTGTATTTACAAGAAAGTGAGTGGGAGCTATGTAGCATTTCTGGTACTATATGTGGATGACATATTGTTGATTGGAAATGATATAGAACTTTTAAAAAGCGTAAAAGGTTATTTGAACAGTAGTTTTTCGATGAAAGACCTCGGTGAAGCGGCTTATATATTAGGCATCAAAATCTACATGGATAGATCAAGACGGTTAATTGGACTTTCACAAAGTACATACCTTGACAAGATTCTGAAGAAGTTCAGAATGGAAGATAGTAAGAAGGGTTCTTACCTATGTTGCAAGGCAAAACGTTGAGTAAGACTCAATGTCCAGCTACAACAGAAGATAGAGAGATAATGAATAAGATTCCCTATGCTTCAGCCATAGGTTCTATCATGTATTCTATGCTATGTACAAGACGGATGTGGCACATGTTATTATTTTGACTAGTAGGTACCAATCCGATCCAGGTTTGGAACACTGGACGGCGGTCAAGAATATATTTAAGTACTTGAGAAGAACTGAGGATATGTTTCTCATATATGGTGGTGAAGAAGAGCTCGTCGCAAGATGTTACGTCGATGCTAGCTTCGACACTGATCCGGATGACTCTAAGTCTCAGTCCGGGTACGTATTTGTTTTGAATGGAGGAGCAGTAAGCTGGAGGAGTTCCAAGCAATCCGTGTTGGCGACATCATCAACAGAAGCATAATATGTTGCTGCCTCGGAGGCAACACAGGAAGCAGTTTGGATGAAGGAGTTCATATCCGAACTAGGCGTGGTTCCGAGTGCGTTGGATCCAATGGTTATCTATTGTGACAGCAATGGTGCCATAGTCAATGCTAAGGAGCGAAGGTCTCACAAGAATTCCAAACATATCAAGCGTCGTTTTCACTCCATATGTGAACATGTCGTAGATGGGGATGTGAAGATTTGCAAAGTACATACGGATCTGAATGTGGCAGATCCGTTGACTAAACCTCTCTCAAGGGAAAAACATGATCAACACCAGAACTCAATGGGTGTTAGATTCATCACTATGTAATATGGATTATTGCCCCTGGTGCAAGTGGGAGACTGAAGGGAATATGCCCGAGAGGCAATAATAAAGTGTTTATTATGTTATTCCTTGTTTATGATAGATGTTTATTTCTCATGCTACAATTGTATTAACCGAAAACTTTAATACATGTGTGATTAATAAACAAACCAATGTTCCTAATGAAGCCTCTCTTTTAACTAGCTCGTTGATTAACAGATGATCAAGGTTTCGTGATCATGTACATTGAATGTTGTTAATAATGGGGTCATGTCATTAGAAGAATTACGTGATGAACTTAGACCCTAACTAAGTATAACAATATGATCAAGTCATTTAGTTTTATTGTTATGTCTTACTTTCGGAGTAACATTGTTCCTTAGACCATGAGATCATGTTAATCACTAATACCGAAAGAATACTTTGATGACATCAAACGTCACACCGTAACAGGGTGACTATAAAGCTGGCGTTAGGTATTCGTAAAGTGTTAGTTGAAGATCATGGCTCAAGAGTGGGATTTGTCCATCCAAAATGACGGAGAGATATACTTTGGGCCCTCTCGGTGATATCACATCGACACCGCTTGCAAGCATGTGATGTGATCACATGGATGTTATATCACGGGAAAGAGAAAAGAGTACTTGTCGGGTAACGATATCGAACAAGGTATGGTTGATACCGATGATCGGATATCGGACAAGTAAAATATCGCGAGACAAAAGGAAATCGTTACGTCGTTGAAAGGTTCACACGATCACAAGAGTCATCGTTGAATATATAGGAGTCATCACGGATCTCGAGATCCCGCTGTTGATTATTGATCGGAGAGGAGTCTTGATCATGTCTACATTATTCGCGAACCGTAGGGTGACACACTTAAGGTTCTATGAAGCGTTTGAGAGGATACGGAATACCGAAGAATGTTTTGGGCAGCGCCGAAATTGTTTCGGGGAAAATTGAAATAGTTCAAGGGGTTTTTCGTCAAATGGTTGTTAATAGAATTAAAAAATGATTCGAGGTGCTATATGCAAATTTTTGTTAATGGAATTAACAAATATAAATAAAGAAATAAAAGTGTTTTATTTATTTATCAAAGAAAAACCTTTGGATTTTCTAAGTGGAAAATTAAGGGAGCATGAGTGGGTGTGAGTGGAGCTTCCACTCACATGAAGAGGGAAGAGGTGGGGGCACACCATGGCTGGCCGCACCCCCCCTCCCTCTTGGGTTGCCTCCCCCTCCCCTATAAAAGGAGGGTGAGAGCTCCTCTTCTCCACACACTTGCCCACCTCCCTTTCCCTCCACCCGTTGCTGCATTCCATGGTCTCCGGCTTGGCGAAGCCCTGACCGTGGGATTCTTCACCACCAACACGGCGTCGTGCTGCTGGAATTCCGGGGATCCTCTACTTCCGCTACCCCGCTAGATCGAGGGAACGGAGGTCTTCATCGAGATGAACGTGTGACCGATCACGGAGGCACCGCCGGTTTGCGGTGCACATCTTCTCTCCCGGGATCGGCGTGAGTACGACTACACCAACAACGAGATTTGATCTCGTAACACTTTGAGTCTTCGAGGGTATGTTTTCTCAAGACTCTCTTTCTCCATGTTACCTTTCATCTCCTAGATTAGATCTTGGCCATTCAAGTTTATCACGCTTAGGAAATTTTTTGTTTTCTATGCAACTTACCCTTCAATTGGGCCTCCCCCTCCTGGTCTAGGGTGCTCCTGAAACCCACCCCCTCCGCCCCCGGAGATATGGCATCGGCCACAATAAGATCGGGGTTGTTGCAAATCAAAAACAGGCGGGGAAAGCGGTCTTTGAGAGGGCCCACCCCCACCACAGTCCGACCAAAAGAGCGTTCGAGCAATATTTCTTATATCAAAACAAGCGCCCATCTTAAACATATGCTTGATTTTGTGAAGGCTACGCCAAAACTACGAACCCCCATGGTTCTTAACGGACAAAATGTGCCTATGGATATTTAGCTTGATCAAGGCACGCCAAATAGACGTGTTCTCCTGGTAGAGCTTCCAGATCCCCTTCCCTTGGCCGTACCATCCCCCTAGGAGGATTTGGATTGGACTCCATGTGGGGTCCAACTCTACCTCCCTTTTTTTCCTTTTTCATTTTCCCTTTTTGGTTTTTCATTTTTTTTTCCTTAAACCAACCATGGAATATTCCTGGGAGGGTCAATGCACCTTGACTCGGAGCCCTGGGACCCACCTACCAGCACCCATTGCATGGGTGCGACCATGGGGGCAATACTGCCCCTCCCCCATCCTGCACTTCTCCTTCTCGGTTTTGGCCCAGAACTCTTCTGGAGCCATATAATTCCTAAAGATAAAATTATCGACTCTATCGAATGATGTTATAAAATAATATAACATCTCCAGGATATATCATGCCCCCTTGCACTTTCTCCTTAAATTTACAAAGTATTTCTCTCTCATTGTAACTTCATTGAAACGGCTTCGATTGACACCGGACTTGTTTCGGTGATATCGTAACGGCATCGACCATTACCTATTGATGTCGGAAACATTTTTCCGACATCCTGGGACATCCCATGTCCTTCGTAGTCTCTCTTGAATATTAATTCTATCACGACGGAATTACCCGAATGATACCTTCTCTCCTCCGGACCAACCAATGTGAGCAACTGACTTTGACACCTAAAGTGTGTGACCCCTACAGGTTTGATAACTAGTAGACATGATTGGAAAACCATTTTCCTAATCAATAATCAACACCGGTACCATGGGTGTCCATATTGATTCCTACAAGTTATACGAAGAAAACTTCTAAACCTCTTGGTTGTTAAGTAAGTTATATTAATTCGGGATACCAATCAATACCTCGAGACAAGATGAATGATAATACTGTGATTAAACTATTTAACCATATCACATTATTCTCGATATCCAGTATGATTCCTTTTACTCATTACCGTGTTATAGTATCACCATGACTAGTGTCATGTCTTTGTCTACGCAGACTTGTTAAACCGACGCGGATTAAAATGAACCACCTCGCCGCCGACTTCTCCTCCCTCATGGCGGAGTGGCTCTTGGCGTCTCAATGAACGACTGCAGCCGTTCGGTTGTAGGAGCGACGCCTTTGCTTTCTTGTTTCCAACTGGACACCTTCTACCGCCACTAGTGTCGGCGCGTCTGGGTTGTAGACGTCTTCCTTGTTCTTGGCGAGAGCGAGCCGGGCATCTATCCATTTTTTGCAACACTTGATCCTGGTGAACGCATGGAGGAACTTGAACTCGAGGTCGTTGTTGTCCTAGCAAAATATTCGAATAACCAAACCATCTGCACAAACAGTGACAAGTGTCGACGAATGAATAAGGTGAGATGGCGAGGCGAGGCTTGGACGTACCTAACGCTCGACGTTCTCACCGCTTTCTGGGCGAGCAGTGACCTCTTGTGTACCCTATGCCATTTGTTGCAAGCATGTTGGGTGATCGCCCAGTTGTTGGCCATGTCCATCTCGAATGTTGTCTTAACCCTCCTCGATTAGTTGTCGGCGTTCTGGTTCTCGCCGATGATCGGGGCGATGTTGAATGTCTTCCATGCTTCGGCGAGGCACTCATCTTCCTTGGGCGCCATTTAACTCACGGCTCGGTCGGTCTGGAGCTAGACTCTCGTTGCTTCCTTTTCCATGTGACCTCTTCCACCTCCTCTACGACATCGCCGTGCTCGACGCCGTCCATTTAGCTTCCGGTTTCCTGCGAGTCGACATGCGTGTAGAACCCGGGGCATTAAGCGGCAGCGGCTCAACTGATGGCTATGATGTTGCTCATCTCGGTGTCGGTGCTGCTGAAATGTGGCTCCGAGCTTGTGCTTGGGGCGAAGGGTAGGTCCATGGCGCAGGGTCGGCACCGGCGAGCTTGCGTACGTCGGGGAGTACTTGTACGGGGCGTTAAGGTCGGCGTTGAATGTAGGAGGGACATGTAGCCCAGGGCAATGCAGGAAGGCGATGTTGGGGTTGAATCCGCTGAGCGGATCCCCTTCCATGTAGTCCGATGAGGGAGAGTACATCGACACCTGTGGCGAGAAATTAGTTGGCGAGACGATGCTCTGCTGGCTTCCCCACACGTTGTGCACGTACTGGCCCGCGATAGGCGGCATGGGCTGCCGCTCAGTCGCGCTCCTTCCCGTGACAACGTGAGATTCCTCCTCCTCCGTAGCAGACGCGTCCATGGCCTTCTCCCTCCTTCGCCGGTCGATGTTGAGGGTCGCCCTGCTCTCAACTTCGGCTTTCCACTCGCTGTTTGTCATGCCCGGGGGTCTAGACATCGGCTTCCTCGTCTTTGGCTGGTCTGCCTCGCCGACGAGGCAAGGTTGCTTGTACTTTTTCGGCGGCATTGCGGCGGGCGGGTATGTGGAGGAGAAGGGAATGGCGGGAGAAGCGGCGAGGCGGGGGGTTTTGTGAGGGGGGGGAGGTGGGGGGACATGAGGGATAATGGGGAAAAGGGCGACAAACCGTACTGTCTCGCCGGCATCGAGGATCCACGCAGGTTTTCGCTTCCACCAGTGCCCCCAGGAGCCCCTAGTGCGCTGGGTTCGTCTTGGATTTGTCGGGTGTATTTTTGGCCCAAAGCGACGCAAGTCGATGACCTAGGGCGAGTGGGCGAATAACGGCGCACAAGGGGGAAAAAGGTCCTAGGGGCGGCTTTGTGATTGTGGCTGCTTTTTATACAGCAGCAAGCGAAGAAAGCCATAATCCCGGCAACCATGACCGTTCACAAAAATGGGACGCAGGATCCTTTTGTCAATGACTTGTGCTTAATAACATTAGCCATTAGAGTTCGCAGCTTTTCATAGCCAATATCAAATTATTTTAATGACTAGTAACTCTGATGGGCATTTTTTTTACCTACAACTTTGGCATTTTGATTAGTTTACAGTAGATTACACTATCTGGAAGAGATAATAATACCTACTGTGTGCAACTTCAGATAGACACCTTTTTTTTTTGCAGTTACGATTTATCTTGAGTATCCTCTATGAGAGCAGAGCAGGTATACTAACTGGATTCGTCTAAAAACGATGTCAGACATTGGACTGGCATCGGTTTCCTGTACATTAATAACATCCGGCATTTTTTACGAAATCCCATGATGTCAGCACCCGCCTGCCTAGCCGATAAGATTTTACAGCTTGGAAAAATGACATTCACGACGACATAACATCTCCCCATAAGACCTCATCTCTCTGACGGACAATGCTCAAGACAACCGGCATGACTGCACCCAAAATATCGGCACGCTTGCCTTCATCAGCACCCATGATTGTGGCAGATTTTACCTGCATAGAATGAAAGTTTAGGATGGAAAGCTTCTCTTGTTAGAAAGGATGTTTCACAGCCCAGCTTCTCCTAACTGAAAAGGATAACGGGAGACTCATGAAACAGCTAATATGGGGCTCCAGTTTACCATGACCCCCTGCAAGACAAGAATAACAATAGCTGTTGTTGAACCTAACTTGAGAGGTACAGCTATATATAAATTTAAACTCGCAGGAAATAAGCCGTGCGCGTGTGCAGGTGAACCGTGTTGTCGGTTGTCTATCCTCGTGACTACGGATTCACTCTTAGCACCTTATCTTGTGTGATGACAGGGATCATAGTGCACAAACATTTCCTTCCCATATAGGCTAGCTCTACATATCTAGTATATTTTAACGGTTACAGAATTACAGCTTAGTAACTGCTCTATTACATTTCCTTCCCGTATATCCTTTTGTCAATTTTAGAATAGCGTGCTTACTTTAATTTCAAAAAAGAATTTGAGGGTTCTTTTTTATTTCGGAGTAGTAGAATTGCTAGAAATTTTTGGACTTCCTTGTAGAATTCTAAAATAAAGTGAGACCCTTTTTTAAGTACATACCAATCTAGTTATCTACCTCTCCACATATCCATGGTTTTCGTTTATCGTAATGCCACTGTCTTCTGCTTAATAACATTCATGCAGAAGAATGTGGGCCATGAAAGTCTGCAGGTTTTCATTGCCCATGTCAAAGATTTTACTGACTAGTAAGTAGTAACTCTGCTAGACATTCTTTTCCTACAACTTTGTCATTTAGATCAGTTGATAGTAGATTACAGTATCCGGAGGAGATAAGAGTACCTATGATGGGCGGCTTCTGATTACCGGTAATCAATTTTAGATCTCTGACCAACTAGCATGCGTGTTGGAGAGTGCTTTTTTTTTGCGGGTGTGTCCGAGAGTGCTAATTGGCCTTCCTGCAACATACATAATTTGGCGATGGGTACTCCTTAAATATATTTTTCAAAAATAAACTCTAATTTGTAGACCCGTCGATCTGAATAAGTGAATAGTTATGGTATGACGCAATTTTCTGCAACATAAGTAATTCACTGGTGGATGGATAGCAATTTCTCTCGGGGACTTGATGCCATACTGAAGATTATTAAGACCTGGGCATCAATTTTTTTAGGGCTAGCATTGACCTAGATCACAATACAAACTTTGTTAATAATTTCAGGTTGTAGTGGAAGAAATTAGGTGAGCATATCATGGGTTCCTCTGTTTTCTTTGGATATCAACAATCAGGATACTTCAGGCATTGCCAAGCTAAAAAAACAGAAAACAAGGTTATTGGTGAAGCAACAAGTATGTATTGTGATCATGAAAATACAAGAAATCCAGGGTACATTCTTAGCGCTTCATTTAACAATTATAATTTGGAGACATCGAAGAAAGACCATACTCATCTCAACAGCTCTGACCAGTTAGCGTGTGTCTACCGGAGAGCGACACTATCTTAGACTGAGTGGTTTTCTTTAATTGGGGAAACCAAACAAGGCGAATGAAGAATAAGGAGGTCGCTGACTTCATGTCTAGAAGCGCCACTTCTGAGTCCATCCGTCTCTTAATGCCAGTTATGATTTCCAAACATTTCAACTTCTAAGCAATGTGCATAATGCAGATATGCAACCATTGTTTTACAGGAGTCTTTATGCCGCTTGAAGATTAATGATCAGGTGCCTTATCACTTGCTTGATGGTGTCAACAAAAAAGGTGGATAAATAATATTACAAGTGTACACATTCTGTCTCCTATTCTGTGTTACTCCTGTATTAGTTGAGCTACGGCTCATAAATTTTGAAGCCTTGGAGGCAGTATGCATATTGAAGTTTTAAGGTCAGGGCATGCATTTTTCACCATCACAGATTTAACATACATAACACATGATTTAAAATTTGCAGATTTCAAACATAAGAAATGATATCGAATAATCCCATACTCATGTCAGAAGCAGCAGCAGATCATCCACGGTTCGCGTAATGCACCCGTATGTTCCTACCATCAAGCACCTAACAATTCAACAGTTATCATCATGTAGGAGAGCTTAGCAAAAGGATAAAAAAAAGTGCACTTGGCGCTGCTTATTATCATGCGGGAACTTGACAACATATGTATATAAAGCACGGTTGACCTCGCCACTCATCTTCTCCAATGCTCCAGCTGCTTCGTTATCCAAAGAGAACTCACAGGGTGGCATATGACTTTCACTGTCAGCCAAACACGCTATCATTAGTCAGAAGACAGCTTCCAATCAACAAAAATCACAAACTGACCACCGAGAAGATGTAGAACAGGCAGGCAGATTGCTACCTTCTATGATATCGCCATGCCCAGAGAACGCATCCTTGAGAGCTATCTCGTTGGTGTCATAGGACAAACCTGAAAGTCAAATTCCAATGGAACAGATAGCAGGGCATGACCAGATGCTGAACCATATCAATGTGCACAGTCTAAGCATGAAACCAGATTAATTTGCACAGATTCGTCCCAAGTTAATTCCAAACTGAAGCCAATAATAATTCAGGTAAAATTTCTGCTAAAATTGCAGGAAATGTTATTCTGCTACCTGAAATCGAAGGCAATATTTGCACCAATTTTAACAAGATAACGCACTGGGATTGCAGTCAGCAAGCAGATTGGTTCACGAAGCCCATCGAACAGAGAAGGGATTCGGGTCCAAGCATCAAACGATTTTGACCAGAAACTGAACACGAGATGAGTAAAGAGATAGGCGAAAACGATCGTACCTCCGATGAACAGCTTGGAGCATGAGGAGAAAGCGGCGCTTCGATTCAGCACCAGTTGGCTTCCCCAGTTGAACATCGCCTACGAACCCTAGAAAATAATCCCCAATCGACTTCGCCCAAACCAGATCGATCCAGGAAAGGTTCTGATTCTCACCTCCCTGAACGTAGTAATTGAAAGAACGCCCTCAAGATCAACAAACAGAAAAAAAAAATACCGAACTGGTTGGAACAATAGAAGGAAATTACAAGACATATCAAGATCAACATCGACACGGTGCAGATTGAAAGGGAAAATTCAGTTTTCAACTTCGATTAGCAAGAACCAGATGAGTGTAGCACCGGTTGGCTTCCCCAATTGAACATCGCCTACGAACCCTAGAAAATAATCCCCAGTCGACTTCGCCCAAACCAGATCGACCCAGGAAAGGTTCTGATTCTCACCTCCCTGAACCTAGTAATTGAAAGACGCCCTCAAGATCAACAAACAGAAAATATACCAAACTAGTGGGAACAATAGAAGGAAATTACAAGACATATCAAGATCAATATAGGCACGGTGCAGACTTCAACTTCATTAGCAAGAACCAGACACAACCAGAAAGATCTTCTGAACCAGGATTACATACACGACTCCAAGCCATAACACATTTCCCCACTTCCAATGGAACTACTGAGCGTCACGACTCTAGATTCTACTCCTCGGTGGCGGTGGCGCCCTACTTCTTGGGGGACTTCTTCTTGGGCGACTTGGATTTCTCTGCCTTCTCAGCCTTCTCGGCGACCTTCTTGGGGAGGAGCACGGAGTGGATGTTGGGGAGGACGCCGCCGTGGGCGATGGTGACTCCGGAGAGCAGCTTGCCGAACTCTTCGTCGTTGCGGATGGCGAGCAGGAGGTGGCGCGGCACGATGCGGGACTTCTTGTTGTCCTTGGCGGCGTTCCCGGCGAGCTCCAGGATCTGATGCCACAAGAGAGTCCAGAGTTCAGAAACCGAAGCGTGTCCAGAATTCAGAAAGCGAACCATGTGGAGAGCAAGAAAGCAGAGTTCGAGAGGGGTAGCGGGATGGGAAGGTCGCATACCTCGGCGGCGAGGTACTCGAGGACGGCGGCGAGGTAGACGGGGGCGCCGGAGCCGACGCGCTGGGCGTAGCGTCCCTTCTTGAGGAAGCGACCGATGCGACCGACGGGGAACTGGAGCCCGGCCTTGACGGAGCGGGTCACCGCCTTCTTCCTTTCGCCGCCCTTCCTTCCGGCCATCTTCTTCTCTTCTCCGGCGAACTGGACTACTACTGCGGTGGCGGCGGCTGGATCTAAATGGAGCACGCGCTGCTTGCTGCCTGTGGTTTTGAACTGGTGGGTTGGATCGGCGGGGAAGGGAAGGCCTTTTATAGCGGCCAGGGAGGCGAGGGTGTGGGGCGTGGGTGCCGTTGATCTGGGAGAGGCGGGCGGTGGCGATCGATTCGTAGGGGAGCGATCCGTGGGAGGGGCTCAGGGGCCAATCAGAACACAGGAATTTTCGGTCCGGTTGCCACTTCTTCTTTTCTTTTCGCGCTTAAAAATGGAACGGGTTTTCGGAGCAGCGGGAAAAGGTTTCCCGTACGTAATTGAAACTGGTTTTCGGGAGCCACGGGAAAAGGCTTCCCGTACGTAAAGGGTTTTTCTTACGTGCCTACATAAAGGAATTGTTATTTGTTGGATTAAGCTTTTCATATGCTTCTTTTTTATCTTTCTTTTCTGGATTACCTTTCTTTTCCCCAAAAACGGATCTGGAGGGACAGGTCCACTTCGCGTCAAACATGTCCCAATTTTGGTTCGAGTTTGGGGCGGTCCGCGGACGAGTGTCGCGTTCTCCCTAGCCTACCTAGCAGCACCTCGCAGCCACCTCACATCTCTCTGCCCCATCTGGCAATGACACACTGGCCCCTCGTCTCCTTTGACGCGACGTACACTCCCCACCGACAGTGGCGGAGCTGCATGTTGTTTATGTGGTCAGACGACATCGCTAAATTTTTACAAGCGCCATAGAGGATAGTTATGAGTACACAATTTTTACCCAATAAATACTACATAATGACATCACTAATCATTTTTGCATTTGATTTTGGCCTTCTGACATCGCTCGGTGGCAATCCCAGCTCCGCCGCTACCCACCGACGAGACCAAACCCGAGCTCCATCGCCCGGAGCCACCATCGGTGAAGAAGGAGCAAGGCATGTTCAAGTCTGGCCTAAACGACCATGAGGTCGGGTCATCCCGTCGCCCGCAAAAGAGGGTGTCGGTAGGCCTCGCCATCGTGAAGTGACTCTGGGAGCGCGACGAGACGGTGAAGTGGCCGAACGTAAGCCCCCGGCCACTGGCACCTCAACCGGGTGTGTGTCCCCGTGCCACTCGTGCAGACACCACAGTGGAAGCACAAGGATGACATTTTAACCAAGTTAGGCCATCCGAAGATATAAAATATATATCATGCTTGTCTGATCTACTTGTTGACTAGGTCGATTTGAAGCACTATGTGAGGAATTGTGTTCACCTTTTTGGGCATGGAGTTCAATTTACTTCTAGATGCTATTATGGACATTATCGTGGTGAAATTAATAAACTTGTGATTTGTGTTGAAGATCTTTGAACAAATTGGGTAATATAGAGAGTATGTTAACGCATCTAAATGTATGTAACTTTATACATATTAAACAATGTTTAAACTATATATTGAATTTTCTTCAAAAAAATACGAGATAGTTTGGCAGTGAAGTTTTTCTAAAACCGAGGTATTGGTAAACCAAAGTATTTTATCGCCAGGCAAAGGAATACTTTGGTTTTGCTAAATACTTCAGTTTAGAAAAAAGTGGGTTAGACCTCTTTCTCCAATACTTCAAAAAAATGTACAGTTTTTTTCGAATACTTCAGTTTTAAAAACATATTATTTATTGGATCCAAACACCTTAAAGTATTCAATAATTTAGCATTTTTTGAAACGGAAGTATTCTCTCTATAGTTCAAAAAATACTTTGATGCCAAACGAGGCCTACAGCATGTTCACAAAAGAGTTAAAATACAGAATGTTTGTTTACTTCTGAAAATTTGCTACAAATTCCTTCATGCTCCAACCACTCCCTGGAAGGACTGGATCTCCTTACAGTCTCCACTAGCTCGCCACACCACTAACCACTCATATTTAGGTAAAATTATATCCAAATACATGCTTCTTCTCTCGCAGCTGACCATGTGTACAGTGCATTGTGGAACCTCCACCTTCTTCTGGCATGATAGATGGCTGCTTCAGGAGCCCCTGGCTGATGCCTTTCCCGCACTTTATAGCCACCATACGCTTCAAAACGACCTCGTTGTGAATGTTATGCAAAAAGGGGTCGAGATGGACCTCAGAAATCGGCTAACCTCGGCGGCTGCCAGCCAGCTTGTTTCGCTCTCTTTATTGTTGCAGGAGTTCTCACTGTCCGAGGGGACCGACACCAGAGTGCTCATAGACGGGTCCCCTTTTTCCAAAGGGGGCCTACGCCGCCATGACTGCCTCGACCCACAACACCATGACGGAACATGTATGGAGATCCAGAGTAGCCGCCAAGGTCAAGATCTATGGATGGCTGCTCTCCCTTGACCGGTTGAACACTCGAGCAAACCTTCATCCTAAGCACATTCTCGACCACTCACGCTGTCCGCGCTGCGCGGCGCCTGTTGAGGACAGGAATCACCTATTCTTCCACTGCCCCAAGGCAGCCCTCATATGGAACACCATTGGGTTACAGTCCTCCGCCATCACCGCGACTGAGATCTGGGATACCATACTACCCAGCAACATGCCGCGAAATATTTGTACGTCCGTTTCCTTGATCATTCTATGAAAAATTTGGGACGCAAGGAACGCCATGGTCTTTAGAAACATTGACCAACCTTCTACTGACACTATATGTAACATTATTCAGGATTTGACCGTGTGGCCACACCGTTTTAAAACAACGGAACAAAGAGAGGCCGCCGATCTGTGGCGTGCCCATCTCTCCCTTTGTAATTCATAAGTCTTAATCTGAGTAAAATTCAGGTGGGGAGCCTTTCCCCCGATGACAGCATCAAAAAAAAGGACGTGTACTATACATTGAAGTTAAATTAGCTGCACTGGAAAATTTTCAAATTGTTTGATTGAGAAGATGTGGGAAGGAGTAAGTTAAATTAGCTGTACTGGAAAATTTTCAAATTGTTTATTTCCATCAAAGGGTAGGTATGAGCTAATTCATTTTTGTAGGCTGAACTTACTGCGAAGTCGGGGTTGATATAGTGTTTCCAACCCAACTACCCAAGTAGTTTGTTCCCTCAAACCGGTTTAATTCATCCATGTACATTTTTCGAACAGCGAGATTGAAGCAATCAGTATCCATCCATCCACGCGGCTGAATGGTATCCTTAATAGTACGAAGAGTTAAGGATATATTGAATGTGTATGAACTTTTGAGCTATATCTGACTACAAAAGGAAAGACAAAGCATACTAATCACGTGTGTGAAGAATTCAGGTATATGAAGAATTTGGGTATATGATCATGAGGTATGTAATATGTCCCTAAGAAGTATTAGGTATGTTTATAAAAGATGTATCACGTGTGTGAAGAAATCAGGTATATGATCATGATTTAAGTAACACATGTATCAAGCCCTTTATCCTTTTCATGTAGTTTACAAAAAAAGAGGTATGAGGTATTGTCAAGAAATCAGGTATATGATCATGAGGTATGTAATATGTCCCTAAGAGGTATCAGGTAGTTTACAAAAAAATAGGTATCAGGTATGTCAAGAATTTGGGTATATGATCATGAGGTATGTAATATGTCCCTAAGAAGTATTAGGTATGCTGATAAAAGATGTATCATGTGTGTGAAGAAATTAGGTATATCGACAAAGAGGTATGAGGTATATAAGTGAAAATAGATGCATGAACGTGAGGTATCTTTTATGTAAATAACGTATGTATCAAGTATTTCACCACACAAAGATTATATGTTAATTTCATGTATCTGGTATGTCTCTAAGAGGTATCAGGATGTTTACAAAAAAGAGGTATCAGGTATGTCAAGAATTTAGGTATATCTTAATGTGAGGTATCTGGTATGTCCCTAACATTGATATGAAGTGTTTCAACGTATCAGATTTGTGGAAGTTTGGTATCTTGTATCTCTTCAGTATGTTGGCATGAGGTATTTCCGTAAAATGGAAATAAATTTAGTATCTTGAAAATACCTGATCTGGAGGTAACTTTAGGTGAAGTGCGGACATGCGAAACGATGGGATCATTTCGCTCAACGATTAATACGTTCGTAAGAGTGGCCTTCACTGCTACCATTAGTCACTAGTGCAGAACATGGCATTTCCCCCGGTTGGTAAGGGTCTAATGCCCCGGCTAGCCAACCGGGTTCCGCAAACCCGGGCTAAAGGCCCCCTTATGCCCCGGTGGGGTTACCAACCGGGGTAAAAGGCGCGCCCCACGTGGGATCTGCACCGTGAGCAGGCCGGCCCCCTTTTACCCCGGTTGGTAATACCAACCGGGGCAAAAGGCTTTTTTTTAATAGCTGTTTTCGTGTCCTCTGTGCTAGATTAGAAATTCTATATTCTTTTCTATTTTCCTGTTCTCTGCACTAAACATTTATATTAAGAAAGATGAAAAATTATCGCACAAAAACACAGATGAAAACGAACAATAACATAAATATATAGTCTGCCACGAATACATGTATTGTTCGACACAATGACATAATTAAACATAGTTTGACATAGCTAGACATAGTACGACAATATAGAGCGACATAAGTACGTAAGCATAGATCGATAGAAACATATATACTACGCATCGGCGTCGGAGGTAGCCTTGCTCTTGCCCTCAGCGTCGGAGGCATCCTTGCTCGGGCTAGACTCGCCGGAGTCAGACTCGGGGTCGGAGCTGCTCTCAGACGAGCTATCCTGGCAGCAAAGGGGGCGGGCTAAGGTGTCGTCGAAGATCTTCACCTCCAGCAGGTGGGCCTCCTCGTCCTTGAAGTACCTGAATGTGAGCATGTAGCCCACATTTAGCTTGTGCATGCGCGCGAACTGCCCCCACCCATAGCGCAGGTAGAGGTCATCGCCACGTCGCTGCAGGACAACGTGCACGGGCCCGTTGTCACAACCCTCCAACCGGAGGGTGAAACTATAGGGCCCGCCCTTGCGCCCGAGGAGGATCGCCGATATCTTCTCTGGAAGACAGAGCTTGTTCTCCTCTGGGTGGATCAGGTGGACTTAGAACTCCGGTAGCCGGAGACCGTCCTCCTCCTCCACTGCCGCAGCCTCCTCCTCCTCCTCCTCCTCCCTGCGCTGCAGCAACATCGCCACGCCGTTTACGGCGTGTTGACCCCTTTGCACCGCGCTTTGCCCCCTTGTAGCGCTTGATGCCCCCCGTGCTCCGCGTCCACGTCCACGTCTCGCGAGTAGGAGGCGTCGCGTCCTCCTCCTTGATGACTATGGCGCCACCACCACGTGCATTCGATGCACGCGATCCACGTGGACGTCCAGATCGACGTCCACCACGTACAGGGGTTTCTTCGACGGGGACGACGCCGCGCCCACCGCCGGTTACACGCGAACCACGGGGACGTCTCGCCATGCCTAAAAAAATAGCAAATAGCATCAATTTCATCAGTTCGCAACAATTGCATATAATCTAATAAAAATATAGCTAATAGCATCCATTTCATCAAAATTTCGTATAGATAATAGCTAATGGTACTAATAGCTAAACAAGTCCGAAAAAAGAGTAACTATATGTTCCAGATCCTCATTTCAGTTATAAATGCAACATTGATGAAATATTTAAACGTATGAATACACACCAATAGTTACATAGCTCGGGTTCATTTTATTTAACCCTAATACATCACGATGTAATAATATCACTTATACATGCATATTCATGAAACATCTTTCAAACTAATTAACTCCGACCGGGTTCTAAGCCGCGGGGTGCTGAGTCGCGGGTGCTACGGGTCCATAGGTAAGGAACCCTCACAGGGTCATAGCTCACGTGGTAAGGAACCCTCCGAATAATCGACCAACTGCTGCAATACTCCCTATCGAGCAAGTACATGTAGCGACGTACGTGCTCGTCCTCCTCCCTGATACGTTGTTGTACCACCTCCTCAGGGGCCGTCTCTCTCCGCACCGACCGTGGCCCACGCGATGGCCACCAAAGAATATCCGGGTCGACCACGTCACCCGGATTTCTCACCAAACCGTGTGTCCCGGTAGTAAGGACCTCCTAGTGCCAGCCCGGCGGGGCCCAGTCCCGGACATCGCCCGGCGGGTCCAACAGAGACATAAGCTAAAAACAGACCCGGACTAAGTAAATATTCCTAATTAAGTAAAATACCTTAGTGTTTCTAACTTAGTAAAAAATAGTAAATGGAGAAACATGACATAAATAAGATGAAAGTTAAACACAAAGGATCAAATTGGCCCTTCCCATATCTTGTGCTTGTTACGAGGTAGTATACGTGATGGCGATGCGGGGAAGGATGAAGACAAGGGTTTCTGAACTTCCTTGAAACTAAACAAAATCACATACGTAAGTGTTTGTGAGATCCGAACAAAGTTGGACCATTTCGTGCACATACATAACGGTGATATTCTTCATAGCCCCGTCCGGGTTTCTTGAAGAAGAAGAGGAAGTGATCTGCAACGTTTTCACACATGACTGGATAATCTGGAATGATGTTATGCCCCGTTCGAGTCACAAGTTTATTAGGAAAGAGTGGATCTGATCTGTTAGTCATACTCCTACCCAGACCTTCATATTTTGTGGTTGCTACGAGGTAAGTACACGTGATGGAGATGCGGGGGAAGGAAGGGTTTCTGGAGTTCTCTGAAACTAAACAAAATCATATATGTAATATTGAAATCCGGAAAAAAACTAGATCCTTTTGTACACATACATAATGGGGATATTCTTCATAATCCCGGAAGGGATTTCTGAGGAATATCACCATTACGAATGTGCACTAAAGGATTCAGCTTCATCCGGATCTCACGAACCATATTACATATGTGACATTATTTGTTCGAAAGAAATCCAGAAACCCTCATCTTCATCTTTTCCCCGGATCACCACCGCCTGTAGTACCTCTTAACAGGAACAAGATGGTCATCGGGCCTTGATGTGAAGTTGGACCTTCACATTTTGTGCTTGTTACGAGGTAAGTACACGTGATGGCGATGCGGGGGGGAGGAAGGGTTTCTGGACATCTTTAAATCTGAACAAAATCATATATGTAATAGTGAAATCCGGAAAAAATAGACCCTTTTGTACACATACATAATGGGGACATTATTCATAACCCCGGAAGGGATTTCTGAGGAACGTCGCCATTACGAATGTGCACTAAAGGGTTCAGCTTCATCCGGATCTCACGAACCATATTACATATGTGACATTATTTAGTTCGAAAGAAATCCAGAAACCCTCGCATTCGTTCCTTTCCCCGGATCACCACCCCATGTAGTACCTCTTAACAGGAACAAGATGGTTATCGGTCTGTGTGCCTCATATTTAGGGTGGACACATACAAGCAGCCTTGGTGGACCCGGCGCGCCAAGTGGGATGCACAAGATCCTAACTTTGTGAAAATCACAAGGCGCACCGAACCACCAAGGCCATCTGAGTGTGAACCAACTCTTTCAATCATCGACATTTATTCAAAAGATCGAACGAACATCACAAGTAAAACTGCAATAACACTTCCAAATTTCTAACACAAAGTAAAAAAATTCTAAATTAGTGAAATTTTCTAACTTAGTGAAATTTTCTAACTTAGTGAAATTATTCTACTTAGTGAAATTTCCTAACTTAGTGAAATATTTCTAACACTAAAAATTCTCTAACACTAAATATTTCTAACACTAAAAAATTCTAACACTAAAATTTTCTAACACTAAATTTTTCTAACACTAAAAATTTCTAACATTAAAATTTCTAATTTTTCTATCACAAAAATTTCTAACTAAATTCTAACACTAAATTCTAACTAAAATTTTCTAACACTAAAATTCTAACACTAAATTCTATACCTAAATTTGTAACTAAATTTTTAACAGTAAACAAAATTGTAAAAAAAAAAGCACTAAATAAAAAAAACTGTTCTTTCCAAAATGGAATTAAACTTCTTTTTTGCTTCAATGGTTATTGGATTTTCAGAATTGTTCTCAAAATTGGACATATTTTTCAGAAGATAAATAAACTCCTCTTGAGCATTTCTGGCTGTATTAAGAATTAAGGTAGCACCCTACAAAATAACGAAATAGAGGTATTATGCACGATGCACCATTTAATGAATAATGTGTACACATGTGTGTAATCTCTTACCTGTTCGCCAACAATATCTTTTTTTTATTTGAAACGCCACATACAATATTCCAGAAATGTTAACAACACACTTGGGTTGGCATCTCGAATTAATCCGGGTGTTCTTGATGTTGTCTTTCACAGAACCCATTATTGACCTCTCTCGTGGGTATTTTTCTACCACGCGGGATGCACCTTGTGACAACATACCTTTCATGCATGAGTATATCTGAGAATGCATCACCTGCAAAAGTAAAAACAAAATCGAACATCAGCATTCACCTGTGAACACAACCAACTAGCTCCATACATATTCTTAAAGAAAAGGAAAGCTACATACACACTTGCCAATGATTCATACCGCGTGACGCTCATACCAGTCGTCGAAAAAAAACTAGCTACATACCCTTGCCAAGCTACGTACCCTTGCCATAGATTAATACTAGGTGAGATTCAATCGTATAAATGATTGGAACAAAAACAAAAAAAAATACTACCACGTGACTGCAGCATACCTGACCAATAGTCCAATACCCAGGTGGGACCGAGCACTAATGCTGACGAGCAAATTGATCCGGAGTTTATAGAACTGTACGGAGAAAGGGCAGTTGCTGCGGGTTTGTCCATTGCTGATTATATGCAAACAGTAGACTACTTCCCCGAAGCTGAATGTGCGTACAAATACCAGTACGGGAATCCTCTCGTCAAACCCGAGGAGGTAAAGGATCTACCAACCAAAATGCGAAGAGTGCATAGTTGGTATATGGAAGCCGCTGAGAAATCTCAGGACTGGATATGTCTCGCAGTTAGAGACGAGCACTACGGGTATGGAGATGGAATGGTTCTGATTCAATTTTCCGAATTGTTTCAGTTATTCCAGCAGCAGGCCCTCGACAAATCTATCGTTGGTGCCTATTGTCTGTAAGTACTTATTTCTCTAATTAAGTCTCTAGCTAGCTCACCTCGTTATTGCATATTCATATATATATATATATATATATATATATATATATATATATATAGTACACTCATTATATTATAATTGCAAAATGAAGATTCTCGAATGCAAAAGATGACAAATCTATGATATTGGGTTCATTGAACCACATTTTGTTAATCATAAGACTCTTGAGCTATCTCCCAAGGATACAGAATATAATATTCTGAGGGCAATAAGGTTTCAACAACACCGACGGGAAATACTATTTCCTTACAACTTCGGGTGAGTGTTATTGTGTTGTACACATTCTGTTTTCCGTACTCAATGTTCAGTGTATAATTGATGAGTTCTGCGTGCGCAGCTTCCACTATATTCTGCTAATCTTCCAAGTTGACAAAGGAAAAGTATTGGTAATGGACCCAAAACGTAAACCCCTAGTGATGTGGGCGGACATGCAGTAAATGATCCAGCGGTAATTTAAGTCTTTATTAATTTCAGTCTTTATATATGGCACTATATCGACTACTTTGTTTCATTTTCGGATATCAAGTAATTACTAACTCTTTTTATTCTTTTTCTTTCCCAGGCAGCGTTTGGAAGAGGTTCACAAAAAAGTCTCCTGGTGAATGGAAATCAGAGCATACATTTGATATTGTGGAAGTAAGTACTACTATCTAGATCCGCGCATCTCCTTGATTCTAGTGTCGATACCATTATCATGGCTGGTTGATTATTATTTTGATTGAAATCATGTTCTCGTAAAGTGCTTGCAACAGGGAGACGGGAATCACTTGTGTGGATACTACGTCTGCGATTTCATTCGTCAGACGACCTGTCCCAAGGGCAGAGATTTAAACCACCTTCATGTGCGTCAGTCGTAAATTTTTCTTATTACCATCTATTTTAGTTACTTAGTTTCATTAATATATATTGACCACTCTTCTTTATATTAGATCGAACTACTCCGGGATGGTATTCTACCAAGGGAGCGCATACGAGCAATTCAGGAGAAAATTGCGGGCTTCTTAGATGCAGAGGTCCTAAATATAAATGGAGAGTACTATAGCGCCGGTTGGAACTGAATTTGATTTTGTAATTCATTCCATCGGTCATGTAATATGCTCGATATACTTAGCTTCTGTAATATAAGTGTTCCTTCTTTTGCTATATATATGTATTACTTATTCACTCGTGGGATCCGGGAGGTCCGGGGAGGGGCCACCGAGGCTCCTCTCTTCTCGTGGGATCCGGGAGGTCCAGGGAAGGGCCACCGGGCTCCTCTCTTCTCCTAGGATCCGGGAGGTCCGGGGAGGGCCACCAAGGGTCCTTATCAGTGTATGGTGACAGGGGTATCGTAAAATCGAATTGATCGCAAAATAGAAAATAAAAAGGAAAACAATAAAGAGAGAAAAAAACTCTGCCGCGGCAGAGAAAATGGCAAAAGTGCTGCCGCGGCAGAGTAGTCATTCATCCCGCTTCGTGTTAAGAACCGGGACGAATTCCCCTGGCCAGGTTCACCACGTGGTCAGCCCCATTTGTCCTGGGTCCTGGCACAACCGGGACCAATGGGGGAGGGCCATTTGTCCCCGCCGGCCCATCCCGGTTGCACAACCGGGACAAATAACCCTTACGAACCGGGACTAATTCCCCTCTTTCGACTAGTGGGTGGTGATTGCTGGCCCATCTTCTCGCCGACGGGAATATGTGGATGACTGCCGGCGGCCTGCGGACACAAACGTGGATGAGTACAACTTCGTACCTATCCTTGGCCATAACGAAAGCTATGATCATACGGCGTGAGGGAACCTGCATAACGGGAGTATCCAGAGTTGACGATCATTACCGACCCATCTCGTCTACGGGAATTGATGGCCGATCGGCTGCCAGCAGCCTGTTGGATAGAAAATCGACTGATCTTGACACCCGTGAAGATGGAGGAAGAGAGAAGTTGACGTAGTCGCCGGCGGCATCACCCGGCCGTAGGTGTAGATGCGATCGTCCGGTACGTTATGGAGAGCTTATGGAATCCGTGGAAAAAGGGTTTTGTTAGTCAACCGTGATTCAATAAGTACAAAATTAATAATTATTGAAAAACTAGTACTAATGTAATGGGTTTAGGCTGATCAACCCGATAGGGGGAGGGCCTCCGTTGTGGGTTGTGTGGGGAGTACGTACTCGTAGGGGTATAGACTCATTTTCCTATATATATATATATATATATAATCTGGCTCAATAAGCATGTCCTTTTGTTCATTGGAGTGGTCAAGTATAGTAGCTTTGAAGAATTCATGGTGATCCAAATCCACCACTATTTTATCAAAATAGTATAATCCGTAGTGCTTGAGAAAGCCGTCCCAGACCGCACCAGTTATCTCTGTGGTGTCCTCTTCTTTCTCGAGAACAAATTTATACAGAAATCCATCTGGAGTCACAATTTTCATTTGGTCCCCAGTTGTGTTATTTATCTGTTTCCTGACATAGATGGGAACAAACTACAACAAACAGCAGTCAACTATCGTGCTTACAAATCCAAATTTACATGACACATAATCCATGTGTTGAACTGCTATTCGAATGGTAGTTAAGAAAGCAATGATATGTGAGCACCCGGTGAACCAATACGTACCATGTAATTTTTCCTCTCGGGAATACGTATCACGAAACTGGACCTTTTTCCTTCGTTCTTCAAGTCGCACGAGCCTTTAGGGTTGTTGGAGAATCGGCAATGATCCTCCTAAAAAGTAGAGGTATGAAATAAATCATAGATCAAATTAGATCCACCCTATTGTACTTCATAGATCCGAAGAAATCACATACCATTGACGGGGAAGAGAGGACGTTGGGTCCAATGACACGGCGAACATGAGGAGAGGGCGTGTGACTGGGGTGGGGTTGGTGACGGTGCTGCTCCGTCGGAAGGGAAGGCACAGTGATGACCCACAAGTATAGGGGATCGCAAGAGTCTTCGAGGGAAGTAAAACCCAAATTTATTGATTCGACACAAGGGGAGCCAAAGAAAATTTGTGAGGCTTAACAAGTGAGTTGTCAATTCACATGCACCTGAAAGTCGACTTGTTCATAGTGGTTTATCAATAGTAACAGTTTTATAGTAACAACAGTAGTGAAACAATAGCAGCAGTGATAGGAAAACAACAGAAGTGGTGTTTGAAGTAAACAACGAGATTACATAGAAATAGATGAACGGGCGTTGCATGGATAAGATAGTTCATATAATAATCAAGACATGGGCATTGCAGATAAATAAGATAAAGCACCCAAGCACTAAGTAACCATAGGCATGTATTCCGTAAATAGTCGTACGTGCTCGCAATGAGAAATTGCACAACATCTTTTGTTCTACCAGCCCGTTTTCAGCGGGGCCTCGAGGGAACTACTGGTAATTAAGGTGTTCCTTTTAATAGAACACCGGAGCAAAGCATTAACACTCCGTTTAGACCTCCATGAACACATGTGATCCTCACATCACAGCCATCCCCTCCGGTTGTCCCAATTTTTGTCACTTCGGGGCCTCGGGTTCCGGACAACGATATGTGTAAACAACTTGCAGCTATGATCAAGAAACAATAATTATCATCGTGATTCAATAACATGTTCAGATCTGAGATCATGGCACTCGGGCCCAAAGTGACAAGCATTAAGCACAACAAGTTGCAACAATGTCAATAACACTAATAGAAGATACTAGGCACTATGCCCTAACAATCATGGTATTATTACATGAACAATCTCATCCAATCCCTACCATCCCCTTCAGCCTACAACGAGGGAATTACTCACACATGTATCGGGGAAACATAGATGGTCGATGGAGAGGCGTTGGTGATGACGATGGCGATGATCTCTTCCAATTCCCCGTCCCGCCAGGGTGCCAGAACAGGAACTTCCGATCCCCGAATCGAGGTTCGGGGTGGCGGCGACGCTCTGTTGTGTTTCTGTGGAATATGACGAACCCCTCGGATTTTAGGGTTGAAGGCAATATGTAGTCGAAAGGGGAGCCCGAGGGGGTCTCTGGGTGGCCCACACCACCAGGTGGCGCGGCCTGGGGGGCGGCAGGGGGTGGTGTGGCCCCTCTCCTGCCCCCCTTCTAGCTCCCGGGGTCTTCTGATGTTTTAAGACCAATGGGGTCTTTTCTGGGCAATTTCTCGAAAGTTGATTTTTCTGCACAAAAACGAGACACCAAGGTAATTCTGCTGAAAACAACGTTAGTCCGTGTTAGTTGTATTTAAAACACACAAGTTTAGAGGAAAACAATAAGAAAAAAGTTCGGAAAAGGAGATACGTTTTCGACGTATCAACTCCCCCAAGCTTAGCTTATTGCTTGTCCTCAAGCAATTCAGTGACAACTGAGTGCGATAAAAGACTTTTGCGAACATATTTGTTTCATATGATGTAAATATACTCACTATATGATCAAATACTTAATTATGCTCATGATAAGATACATGTAAGATAATGTCACTTAATAGCTATGCAAACCATGAAAATATAACACCATATTAATAATAAACAACATGAGGCATAACTATTTGCAAGATTGTAATATTCATAATAGGATCTGATAAAGTGGTATCTCGCTTGCTCTTATGTGTGGGGCAAAACATAAATGCCAGGGCACCTCTTAAGTTCAAGGGAAGACTAGAGATAAAGATATCAAAGATACAAGTGTCAAGGTTATACCATAATTAACCGTATTCTGGGACAAACACATTACACTAATAATAACAACCATTGCTCTCAAGAAGGTGCATAAAGTGAGAAAGTGAATACTCAACATAAAAGTAAAAGAAAGGCCCTTCGCAGAGGGAAGCATGGATCACTCATGTGCTAGAGCTTTTATTTTATTAAACAGAGGTATTGAAAACATTTTTAAGAGAGGTGTATGCTTATGTCAAGAATGGTAAATAGAAAATACAGTACGTCACAAGCCAACTAGATTTCACAAGAGCGGATCCCATTTGAAGGACGCAACTGGGTAGAAGGTCACCCCTCTTTCTCTTTTGTTTACACAATTATGCTTTGATTGATAAATCAGGGGAAAAAACAGTGAAGAGATTTTGTGTGTATTAATTTGGGGCTGGGCACCCCGCTGCCAGCTCTTCTATCAATTGGATAAGCGAATGAAACCACTAGTACAGGGTTTGAAATCCAATCAACAAGTGAGATAAAGATTCTCTATTTACGTCATCATGAGCTAAAACAGGGGCACAAAATAGGAATAAGTTTTAGAAGGTTTTAAAGGTAGCACATGAGCAATTTACTCGGAGTGGCGGTTAAGTACCACATATAGGTAGGTATGGTGGACACATTTGGCAATCTTTGGTTTTTCGAAGTTGTATGCACGAGTAGAGCTCATACTCAGTACATGTGAAGGCTAGCAATAGACAGGGAGCGACAATCAAGAGAGCAACAACTATCATAATCATGTTTGCGAAAAAACAAAATTAACTGAGGCATACAATTGATACTAGAACTCTGAGGCAAAATAAATCATCGAGGCTTATTGACTTTTTGTTTTCAGTCTTAGCATGCGTGAGAATGTGCCAAGTCGATTCAAAGGAAACATTCAGAGGAGGCTACCACAATGTCATACCCTTCTATGAATAGAACAATGTGAACAAATATTCATACGACAGGTCATTTACTATTAATAAACTGGAACTAAACAAGAGAGAGCACAAACTATTAAGCAGCCATTAAATCACATATATCTTATGTGAACAAACTAAGCATGCTCACATGGATGGGTATATGTACAAAAATGAAAGCAAATAGAGTTCATACCAGCCTCTCACCACAGCTTGAATTGTCATAGATCGTCATTATTGCTCTTCACTTGTGGCTCGAATAATATATAATGAAAACCAAGCTCCAATGGAGTCACGGACGACTGTTGAACTCTGCAGCAAACTTTACAAAACCAAAGAAGAACAACAAATATTTTTGGGTTTTCTAATTAAAACAAGAACAGAAAGAGTGATGCTCGTGATTCACATGTTTGTTGGGAGACCCCAAGAGGAGGGTGTGATGAGCACAGTGGTAGGTATTTTCCCTTAGTTAGGAACCAAGATTATCAATCCAGTAGGAGAAGGAGGACCTTCGGAAGGTTGATGCCACTAACGATGGTGCAGGCGTTTCACCGGTGTCAGCAACAACGTGGAACCTGCACACAACACAACCAAAATACTTTGCCCCAACGGTATAGTGAGGTTGTTAATCTCACCGGTCTTACCGAAAACAAAGATTAGACGTATAGTGTGGAAAAATAGTGTATGCTTGCAGAAAGTAAAGAAAGCAGGAAATTGTTGTGGTTTGTTTAACATTGTGGAAAAATGGACCGGGGTTCATAGTTTCACTAGTGGTGTCTCTCCATAAAAGATAACATGCTGGGTGAACAAATTACAGCTGGGCAATTGACAAATAGAGGTTGCACCGTGGTGCACAATATAACATGAAGATTACTATGATATTTAGTGCGGGCATTAGAAGAAGATACATAGACCGACATCCATATGCATCTATGACTAATAATCCACCCTCAGGTTATCATCCGAACCCCCTTAGGTATTAAGTTGCAAGAAACAGATAATTGCATTAAACAAAGTGTGTAATGTAAGCAATGATTATGCACGCGGACACTCTCACCGTTGTTTTCTCCCTAGTGGCAACAACACATCCTCCCCCTTCACGTTTCTGTCACTCGAGCAAGGCAACAAGGAGGCATGAACCCACTATCGAGCATAAATACTCCCTCTTGGAGTCACTAGCAACTACTTGGCCAGAATAACCACTAGGAGCAGAGAGCATGCAAGATCACAAATAACATATGCAATAAAGACTATAATCAAGTTGGCATAAGGTTAATCTTCATCGGATCCCAGCAAACACAACACATATAATTAAATAAGATCAATCTCGATCATGATAGACAGCTCACGAGATCTAAACATGGAGGCATATGAGGAGAAGACAACCATCTAGCTACAGCTACGAACCCGAAGTCCAAGGATGAACTACTCACACACCACTCCGGAGGCAGGCATGGTGATGTAGAAGCCTCCAATGATGATCTCCTCTCTCGCAGGGTGCCGGAAATAGCTTCAGAACCCCCCCTGATCTAGGGTTGACGGTGACGGCGGCTGCGGAACTTTTTCGGGGATTTTGATCAGGTGCCTAGGGAATTCCATTCGGGGGGCTTAAATAGGTGAAAGGGCAAAGGCGGTGGAGGCCGGGGGCCCCACACCCATAGCTGGCGTGGCCAGGGGGCCGCGCCACCCTATGGTGTGCCCCCTGCTGCCCCTCTTCGGCTCCTCTTCGGTCTTCTGGATGCTTCCGGGGACAATAGGACTTCCGGGCTTCGAATTTTCCAATTCCAAGAATATTTCCAGAACAACTTTTCTAAAACTAAAAAAATAGCAGAAAACAAGGAACTAGCTCTGTGGCATCTTGTTAATAGGTTAGTCCGGAAAATCGATAAAAATGACATAAAGAAGGGAGAAAACATGTAGCAATTGGCATAATATGATCACGAAGCATCAGAAATTAGGGATACGTTTATGACGTATCAAGCATCCCCAAACTTAGTTCCTAATCGTCCTCGAGTAGGTAAATGATAAAAAAATAATTTCTAAGGTGACATGCTACTAACATAACTTGATCAATCTAAGATAAAAGCATATGCACGCTGAGATCATAAAACTTTAAACACATGCATGATAAATAAAACTTTAATAATAACGCATAGCAATTACCTTGCATCACGAAGAGTAACTCAAATAAAGGATCACGAGTAATAATGCAAAGAAAGGTAAACATTTGTTTTAGGTATAGCGAAAGCATGTCAAAGTGATATTTCGATATTCCTTAAGAGTGGGGCAAAACATGTGACGCCCTGAGATCGGGCACTATGCAGATTTCAGCATTCCCACCAAAATCCACATAATAACCGATTCCAGGTTGCCACTTGTGATAACATTACAACAGTTCACGAATATTCCGCAACAACAACAGAAAAGATATATACAAGACGACTCAAACGAGTCAAAGATACAACTGATACAATACAAAGATCCAAACGACAGCGGAAGAAACAACATAGTGTCCGACTACGGACAAGATACAAATTGGACTAAGAGTCCTGAAGATAACCGATGGCGTCCAATCCCTGCCCATGCCAAGCCGGAGGGATTCCCAAGCTAACGTCGTCAGACTTCAAACCTGTAGACTGCAATGTGGAATATGCAGCCACGAAATGG
The DNA here is from genome assembly GCA_028641055.1 of Alopecurus myosuroides. Lineage (NCBI taxonomy): Eukaryota > Viridiplantae > Streptophyta > Magnoliopsida > Poales > Poaceae > Alopecurus > Alopecurus myosuroides. The sequence goes on from CM054061.1 coordinate 319,063,101, forward strand.
ATTCGTGGGTCAGTACGATTAAGTACTGGCAAGTGGATAAACCATACTCACAAGATACCAGCGTAACCAATCATCACAAGATACAAATACTTTGGCTACAACGGAAAAAAAGGGATTATTGCAAAGAAGCGGCAGCGGGCTGCACTAACTAACTACAGAGACACGCTACAACTTCCGGCTAAAAGGAAGGGATAAGATAGCGCGACAGAACCAACTATAACTACTCACCAAACAATACCCATCCAGAGTTACCCCCTACTAAGGAAGAAACCCAAGGAAACTCACACTGTTGATTAAGGTGACATTCATTTTTATGGTGGAGGTAATCTATATTACTAGTCAAGTTATCATCATTAAGTGTAAGCTTTCTGAGTACTTGTTAGCCAGCACTTTCACCAAGTCATCCATAACCGCGGACAACACGGCTTTTCGAGAAGATTTAACCCTGCAGGGGTGCACCAATTTGGCCGTACACGTAAGAATGACCCGCCAGATGGAAAAGGCCCTTCCACCAAGCGAGGCACTCAACACAACCCAACTCTTCTTCGCATCAAGCCCAAAGAACCACGTGCTGTGCGTGCGCGGCTAATCGAGCCCCCACGAAGAAAAGGGGGACCCTCATAGCACTGGAAGACCACGCCGCCCTAAATGCCGACTACAAAAGTTCCACCCTGGCGCCAAGGGCTCGCACCTTCATATGCATGCATCAAATGGAAAGCCCGAACTAAGTGTGGCGATTTGGACGAGATGCGAATCGAATCAGAATTGCGGGGGGCGCCCATACTCGCTTCCCACATGCGGTTAGTGCGCTCATCATGGATCGGAGGACAAGACCCTTTTCCTAATTAAGTTCGACACTAGCAGGCCTCAAAACCACGCCGGGCCCCCTGCCGGTGCCTTATCATCAAATTATTATTACCCAAAACATTAACATGTTGTTGATTGAATTGAAACCCAACTATCAACTAAACAGGTGATATGAAAAAGGACAACAAGACTTGTGCGCAAACAACACTAAGCATGCAACTACGACACGGGGCCAACGGGGTAAACAAACAACAGGTAATAGGAAGTGGAAGGAAGGCTATATCATGGCTGCATGGTAAACATATGATAGGATCGAGACACAAGCATCGAATCATAAGGCTAGAATGAAGGCAACGGGAAGAATCGGTAACAAGTGATGAAAGGCAGCCATAGGCAGCAAGTGAGTATACTTGCCTGGAATCCAACAAGTAGAGGTACATCCGAAGAACTTGTCGTTGCTCACATCATTTCAACGTCCTATCCGGGAAGAAGCAACGAACTAGAACAAACACCGGATGCAACAATTACTACTACGGCAAAAGATCCAGCATGATCAAGATATGGATGCATGACAAGTTTAAGGATGCATCAAAGATAAACTAGTTGACATGGTAAACATATTTAAATGGGCCCATATGCAATTTGGATTGCATATGGAAAAGCCCATGAATTAATGTTGAATTAAATGATCTACAAATAACCATCATGTGAAAGTTGATTAGAATGATGCATGGATGATGAAAACAATAAGAAAACAACAATAGCTTCAGTTTGATATGTTGTTTACCAAGTTTGGAATTTTATTTATTAAGTTATGAACTTTGGCATTTTAAATGATTTAAACAAACATTTGTTGTTTTCACCAATTTTAAATGTTCAAAACAGATAACAAAATTCATATTTGGAAAGAACACAAAATTTTAGATGGAATACATATTTCATTTGGATTTTAGAGGAGCAAGTTATTAAATTGACAATTTTAATTGCATTAGTTCAGAAATAGTTGTTTTCAGCAATTTGATTTATTCAAAATAGAAAACAAAGTTGATATTTGCAAAGTTTAGAGAATTTTGATTGGAAACCATATTTTACTTTTCAAATTTGGAGTTAAAATGAATTAGTTATGATTTATGCAATTAAATCAATTTAAATTGAGCCGGAAGCCCAACATCTAATTTAGGAGGTTCGAGTTATTTATCTACCCATCAAGATTAAATGTTGTTTAACATGGGGAGACAAGAATATAGATGAGCTACACAATTTAAATGGAGTCGGGACAGTAAAATTTAAATACCCCGACACATTCCATATTCAATTATTAGATGATATTGCTATTAACCACACCCACAAGATGCAATGCAACACATGAATGAGATCTAATATGAACAAAACAGATGACATTAAGAAAATAGGCCTATAGGTATAGGGTTGGGGTTTGGGTTCGCACGTTGGAAAGAGGGTCTTCGGATAACGCCGGTGTCGTCGGTGCGTAGAGGAAGTAGTCGACGTAGGGGACGTAGGGGAAGTAGTCGTTCTCAAACCACACGATCATCGTCGTCGAAGTAGTCGTTCAACGTCCGGAGTCGGGGTAGTTGTGGCGGAATCGTGTCATCATCATCTCCGGAGTCGGTGACGAACTTGGCGGTTCAGGTCATGGGGTTCACGACATCGTCTCCCGGACACGCACGAAGGCGGCCAACGCAAAACGGACACGGTGGAGATAGCGGTCGTTCACGGTTCGATGTAGCTCGATGTAGCGGTACTTGTCGGAGAAGATCTTGTCGACGAGGTACGGTTCGGGGGAGAACTTGGCGTTCCAATGTTCGGACTTGTCGCCAGAGGTCTTCTCCGGGTCACATGGACACACCCAAAGGCGGCCACACAAGGATAAGCACGACGAGAATTCATCCACGAAAGACGGAAGTACTTGGCAACCCCGATCTTTGGACTTGGCGACAGAGTTCCGTGAACACGCACGAAGGCGGTCACCACAAAAATTATAGGCCTTGACTTGTCGAAGATCTCAGCGCTCCGGTGGTCGTTCACATAATCGTAGATTTCGGGGTCGCGAGGAGGGAACTTGATGGCTGTGCTCCTTGGAACAACCACGAGAGGAGCAGAAGAAAAACACGCCCACACCAACAAAGTGCTCTGGTCAACAGCGAGGGTGGAGGCGCAGAGCTTGGGCGGCCATGGATGTGCTCCGCGCACGGCGTGAGGCAGAGAACCGGGTGACGGAGGAGCTCCTGTTGCGGTCGTAGATGGGCGAGGAGGTCGAAGGGGGCGGAGTCGAACATTGGATGGAGGAGGCCGCTGGGTCATTGGCGGGATGCAGAGTTGTAGAGGACGACGAGGACATCCGGAGCTGAGGGCGACGTAGAGGTGGCCGGCCGGGCCTACGGCGCCCGCTGCTCTCGCGACTCGCGGGGGAAGCACGGTTCGGGGAGACGAGCTCGAGCTGCTCGGGTCCAGTAGAAGGTCGGGGAAGGCCGCGACGCGTAGGGGTTCCTCGTCGACGGGAGGCAGAGGAGGAGTAGGCGGCGGCCATCCGCGCAGGGAGAAAGGAGCAGCAGCGGCGCCGGCTGCCGTCGGCCGGAACAGAGGCGAGGTGAGAGGGAGGCGGCCGGCAGCGCACCACGAGAGGGAAGGGGAGAGGAGCTCGGGCTCCTGGCGGCGGCGCCTCCAATCGTGCGAGGTAGAACGAGGCAGAGGCTCACGGGGTGTGCGTGCATGCGTTGTGTTCGGTGTCGTGTGTGTGCGTGTGTTTCCGTGTGGATAGAGAGAGGGGCAGGAGTGTGAGAGGGAAAGGAGAGGAGGGTGGCGGCTGCAAAATGCCAGGGGAGGCCGGGTGGGTGGATTAGGGTTTCGGCCAAGGTGGGCCTTGGGCCGAAAGTGGCTAGGTTGTGGGCTGCTCTCTCCCTCCTAATTTTTTTTTCTTGTTTGGTTATTTCCCAGAAATTGTTTAGGCAAAAAGAAAAATAGATTTAGGCATCAAATAAATTTCAGAATTTTTAGAAAATAAGATTTGACGAATTTTAATTAGTTGGCAAGTTTTAAATGCATGCAGATGCATGATGCTATGATGCGAAAAGGAAAACAAACAATTTCTATTTGGGGGAAAACCCCCCGGGTGTTACAGACGACACCACTAACAAGGGATTGCACCCTCGCAATCCACCCACTAACCCGGGAGGGGAAAGAAGTTCGACTATCGATTCTTCATGCTCCCAGCTGATCTCCTCGACACAACTAACAAGGGCTTCTCGACACCACTAACAAGAGATTCTTGCTCAGAGTGACGACGACGTTCTTCCATCAGGAATCTTCCGATGATCGAACCTATTAGGTTAAAGGCTCAGAAAACGTCCACCCACGTAGGATCCTAAAACTTTGAAAGATAGATAAGGGAAGAGACTCCAAAACAAATAAGGTAGGATGAGAAATAGAATAGAGATAAGGAGAAAACAAGAATCCTATTGAGATGTTTCCAAGATTGTCTAGCAGAAATAGTTTTTGACACTCTAAGAACACGACCGTTAACGAGGTTATCCTACAGGCTTTGCGGACCCGTTGCTTCGATAACCATTCGTATCGAAACAACATTGGGAATCAGAAACCATGCTCTGATACCATTTGTGACGCCCCGAGATCGGGCACTATGCAGATTTCAGCATTCCCGCCAAAATCCACATAATAACCGATTCCAGGTTGCCACTTGTGATAACATTACAACAGTTCACGAATATTCCGCAACAACAACAGAAAAGATATATACAAGACGACTCAAACGAGTCAAAGATACAACTGATACAATACAAAGATCCAAACGACAGCGGAAGAAACAACATAGTGTCCGACTACGGACAAGATACAAATTGGACTAAGAGTCCTGAAGATAACCGATGGCGTCCAATCCCTGCCCAGGCCAAGCCGGAGGGATTCCCAAGCTAACGTCGTCAGACTTCAAACCTGTTGACTGCAATGTGGAATATGCAGCCACGAAATGGATTCGTGGGTCAGTATGGTTAAGTAGTGGCAAGTGGATAAACCATACTCACAAGATACCAGCGTAACCAATCATCACAAGATACAAATACTTTGGGTACAACGGAAAAGAAGGGATTATTGCAAAGAAGCGGCAGCGGGCTGCACTAACTAACTACAGAGACACACTACAACTTCCGGCTAAAAGGAAGGGATAAGATAGCGCGACAGAACCAACTATAACTACTCACCAAACAATACCCATCCAGAGTTACCCCCTACTAAGGAAGCAACCCAAGGAAACTCACACTGTTGATTAAGGTGACATTCATTTTTATGGTGGAGGTAATCTATATTACTAGTCAAGTTATCATCGTTAAGTGTAAGTTGTCTGAGTACTTGTTAGCCAGCACTTTCACCAAGTCATCCATAACCGCGGACAACACGGCTTTTCGAGAAGATTTAACCCTGCAGGGGTGCACCAATTTGGCCGTACACGTAAGAATGACCCGCCAGATGGAAAAGGCCCTTCCACCAAGCGAGGCACTCAACACAACCCAACTCTTCTTCGCATCAAGCCCAAAGAACCACGTGCTGTGCGTGCGCGGCTAATCGAGCCCCCACGAAGAAAAGGGGGACCCTCATAGCACTGGAAGACCACGCCGCCCTAAATGCCGACTACAAAAGTTCCACCCTGGCGCCAAGGGCTCGCACCTGCATATGCATGCATCAAATGGAAAGCCCGAACTAAGTGTGGCGATTTGGCGAGATGCGAATCAAATCAGAATTGCGGGGGGGCGCCCATACTCGCTTCCAAAATGCGGTTAGTGCGCTCATCATGGATCGGAGGACAAGACCCTTTTCCTAATTAAGTTCGACACTAGCAGGCCTCAAAACCACGCCGGGCCTCCTGCCGGTGCCTTATCATCAAATTATTATTACCCAAAACATTAACATGTTGTTGATTGAATTGAAACCCAACTATCAACTAAAGAGGTGATATGAAAAAGGACAACAAGACTTGTGCGCAAACAACACTAAGCATGCAACTACGACACGGGGCCAACGGGGTAAACAAACAACAGGTAATAGGAAGTGGAAGGAAGGCTATATCATGGCTGCAAGGTAAACATATGATAGGATCGAGACACAAGCATCGAATCATAAGGCTAGAATGAAGGCAACGAGAAGAATCGGTAACAAGTGATGAAAGGCAGCCATAGGCAGCAAGTGAGTATACTTGCCTAGAATCCAGCAAGTAGAGGTACATCCGAAGAACTTGTCGTTGCTCACATCATCTCAACGTCCTATCCGGGAAGAAGCAACGAACTAGAACAAACACCGGATGCAACAATTACTACTACGGCAAAAGATCCAGCATGATCAAGATATGGATGCATGACAAGTTTAAGGATGCATCAAAGATAAACTAGTTGACATGGTAAACATATTTAAATGGGCCCATATGCAATTTGGATTGCATATGGAAAAACCCATGAATTAATGTTGAATTAAATGATCTACAAATAACCATCACGTGAAAGTTGATTAGAATGATGCATGGATGATGAAAACAATAAGAAAACAACAATAGCTTCAGTTTGATATGTTGTTTACCAAGTTTGGAATTTTATTTATTAAGTTATGAACTTTGGCATTTTAAATGATTTAAACAAACATTTGTTGTTTTCACCAATTTTAAATGTTCAAAAGAGATAACAAAATTCATATTTGGAAAGAACACAAAATTTTAGATGGAATACATATTTCATTTGTTGAATTTGGATTTTAGAGGAGCAAGTTATTAAATTGACAATTTTAAATGCATTAATTAAGAAATAGTTGTTTTCAGCAATTTGATTTATTCAAAATAGAAAAAAAGTTGATATTTGCAAAGTTTAGAGAATTTTGATTGGAAAACATATTTTACTTTTCAAATTTGGAGTTAAAATGAATTAGTTATGATTTATGCAATTAAATCAATTTAAATTGAGGCGGAAGCCCAACATCTAATTTAGGATGTTCGAGTTATTTATCTACCCATCAAGATTAAATGTTGTTTAACATGAGGAGACAAGAATATAGATGAGCTACACAATTTAAATGGAGTCGGGACAGTAAAATTTAAATACCCAGACACATTCCATATTTAATTATTAGATGATATTGCTATTAACCACACCCACAACACATGAATGAGATTTAATATGAACAAAACAGATGAAATTTAGAAAATAGTCCTATAGGTATAGGGTTGGGGTTTGGGTTCGCACGTTGGAAAGAGGGTCTTCGGATAACGCCGGTGTCGTCAGTGCGTAGAGGAAGTAGTCGACGTAGGGGACGTAGGGGAAGTAGTCGTTCTCAAACCACACGATCATCGTCGTCGAAGTAGTCGTTCAACGTCCGGAGTCGGGGTAGTTGTGGCGGAATCGCGTCATCATCATCTCCGGAGTCGGTGACGAACTTGGCGGTTCAGGTCATGGGGTTCACGACATCGTCTCCCGGACACGCACGAAGGCGTCCAACGCAAAACGGACACGGTGGAGATAGCGGTCGTTCACGGTTCGATGTAGCTCGATGTAGCGGTACTTGTCGGAGAAGATCTTGTCGACGAGGTACGGTTCGGGGGAGAACTTGGCGTTCCAATGTTCGGACTTGTCGCCAGAGGTCTTCTCCGGGTCACATGGACACACCCAAAGGCGGCCACACAAGGATAAGCACGACGAGAATTCATCCACGAAAGACGGAAGTACTTGGCAACCCCGATCTTTGGACTTGGCGATAGAGTTCCGTGAACATGCACGAAGGCGGTCACCACAAAAATTATAGGCCTTGACTTGTCGAAGATCTCAGCGCACCGGTGGTCGTTCACATAATCGTAGATTTCGGGGTCGCGAGGAGGGAACTTGATGGCTGTGCTCCTTGGAACAACCACGAGAGGAGCAGAAGAAAAACACGCCCATACCAACAAAGTGCTCTGGTCAACGGCGAGGGTGGAGGCTCAGAGCTTGGGCGGCCATGGATGTGCTGCGCGCACGGCGTGAGGCAGAGAAACGGGTGACGGAGGAGCTCCTGTTGCGTCCGTAGATGGGCGAGGAGGTCGAAGGGGGCGGAGTCGAACATTGGATGGAGGAGGCCGCTGGGTCGTTGGCGGGATGCAGAGTTGTAGAGGACGACGAGGACATCCGGAGCTGAGGGCGACGTAGAGGTGGCCGGCCGGGCCTACGACGCCCGGTGCTCTCGCGGCTCGCGGGGGAAGCACGGTTCGGGGAGACGAGCTCGAGCTGCTCGGGTCCAGGAGAAGGTCGGGGAAGGCCGCGACGCGTCGGGGTTCCTCGTCGACGGGAGGCAGAGGAGGAGCAGGCGGCGGCCATCCGCGCAGGGAGAAAGGAGCAGCAGCGGCGCCGGCTGCCGTCGGCCGGAACGGAGGCGAGGTGAGAGGGAGGCGGCCGACAGCGCACCACGAGAGGGAAGGGGAGAGGAGCTCGGGCTCCTGGCGGCGGCGCCTCCAATCGTGCGAGGTATAACGAGGCAGAGGCTCACGGGGTGTGCGTGCGTGCGTTGTGTTCGGTGTCGTGTGTGTGCGTGTGTTTCCGTGTGGATAGAGAGAGGGGCAGGAGTGTGAGAGGGAAAGGAGAGGACGGTGGCGGCTGCAAAATGCCAGGGGAGGCCGGTTGGGTGGATTAGGGTTTCGGCCAAGGTGGGCCTTGGGCCGAAAGTGGCTAGGTTGTGGGCTGCTCTCTCCCTCCTGATTTTTTTTTCTTGTTTGGTTATTTCCCAGAAATTGTTTAGGCAAAAAGAAAAATAGATTTAGGCATCAAATAAATTTCAGAAATTTTAGAAAATAAGATTTGATGAATTTTAATTAGTTGGCAAGTTTTAAATGCATGCAGATGCATGATGCTATGATGCGAAAAGGAAAACAAACAATTTCTATTTGGGGGAAAACCCCCTGGGTGTTACAAAACATAAATGCCAGGACACCTTCAAAGTTCATGAGGAAGACAAGAAAAAATAATTTAAGAACAAATGATATCACATCATGAAGTAATTATTGATGTTTATGAGACAAATGCACATAGAACTCATAATGGCAAAAATGCTCTCTCAACTATGCATAAAGTTAGAAGATGGAGACTCAACATAAAATTAAAAGAAAGGCCCTTCGCAGAGGAAAGCAGGGATCACTCATGTGCTAGAGCTTTTATTTTATTAAACAGAGGTATTAAAAGTTTGACATTTGTGGAGGAATGTCTATATTTTGGGAGATGTATGCTAATGTCAACGAATGGTAAATAGAAAATACAGTACGTCACAAGTCAACTGGATTCACAAGAGCGGCTCCCATGGTGAAGGACGCAACTGGTGTAGAAGGTCATCCCTCTTTATCTTTTGTTTACACAATTATGCTTTGACTGATAAATCAGGGGCAAAAAACAGTGAAGATAATTTGTATGCATTAATTTGGGGATGGGCACCCCGCTGCCAGCTCTTCTATCATTTGGATAAGCGTATGAAGTCACTAGTCCAGGGTGTGAAATCCAATCAACAAGTGAGATAAAGATTCTCTATTTACGTCCTCATGAGCAAAAAACAGGAACATAAAGCAGGAGTAACTTTGAAGGTTTTAAAGGTAACACATGAGCAATTTACTTTGGAATGGCAGTTAAATACCACATGCAGGTAGGTATGGTGGACACAATGGGAAAAACTTTGGTTTAAGGGAGTTTGGATGCACGAGTAGAGCTCATACTCAGTACAGGTGGAGGCTAGCAAAAGACTGGGAGCGACAAATCAAGAGAGCATAAGATCCATAATCATGCATAGAAACATAAGCATCATTAATTAAAACATAAGGAGTATCAAAAGTTCAAAAACTAAGTGTACATGGAGGCTATTCGTGACTGTTTTGTAGTCATAAACATGGTGTGAGCATGCGCCAAGTCAACCAAATAAAACATTCGAAAGAGAATACCATATATTGATGCTTTACTATGACAAGAACAACTCATGAATCTATCAATACATATTAAACACTCTCAGATATTTGAGGCTAATAATGCTACTCAATGACCACAAGGCTTTGAAACTAAAATAACATTAGGCATGGCATGAAAAAGTCCTAGCCATAGTCTATACAAGCTTCTACTAGTACTGTTATAAATTCTACTTCAAGCATCAGTTTTCTTTTGTTTCTGCCAACAAGCACCATACAAAACATGCTTTGACAAAAATACTATTTATGATATAGCAAGAAAACATGAGAGTACTCAAATAATACTACTAAAACTAACAGCTCTAATAAGAGATGCATGCAAAATAGGAGCTGAATAAATGCAGCAGCTAGACAGAGATTAAGAATACAAAGTATTCTCATGAAAAAGCGGAGCGTGTCACTCTCCAATAAAAGAATGCTGGGGTACTACCAAGTTTATTATGAAAGTAAAAACAAACTGAAAGAAAAAGCAAAAGCAAACTGAAAACAAAAATAAAAGACGCTCGAAGCAAAACATATAATATGCGACCGAATAAAAATATAGTTTCACTAGAAGTGACCTGATAATTTGTTGATGAAGAAGGGGATGCCTTGGGCATCCCCAAGCTTAGATGCTTGAGTCTTATTGGAATTTTCTTGGATGTACCATCGGGGCATCCCCAAACTTAGGCTTTTCACTCTTCTTCTTCACACCATATCATCCTCTTCTCTTGACCCTTGAAAACTTCCTTCACATCAAAATTCTCACAATCTTCATTAGCAACGTTAGTGCAATCGAAATAATAAATCCACATGGTTCAGCTTCAAAACAAGTATAACACTCAAAAACACATTAGCTACTGTCACAAATTCTTTCAAAACTGTTTTTCTCAAAAGAACACCAAAAGGAAGAGATTAAGATGCAAATGCGATAAATGGCAGAAATCTGACAAAACAGAACAGCAGGTAAAGATTGATTTTTTCAAAAATCTTCTGTTGCTCAAATAAAAAAGTGGTCATGTAAGAAAAGTTGTGGAATTAGCTGAGGAATAAGCACAAAACAATTCAGATCATTCTGATCTTCCAAGATATTTTACGGTGGACAGCAGAAATCTGTTTTTTGCGCAGAAATCCGAAAACCAACTCCAATTTTCCACTAGAGGCTTTACTTGGCTCAACAAAAACACACAAAAAAAGATAAAGAGGGTTTTTAAGAAAATATACAACACCTAGGTGCAAGCACACCAAATAAAACTAAGGAAAACTGAATGAAAACAGAGAAATAAAACGGGTTGTCTCCCGACAACGCTTTTCTTTAACGCCTTTTAGCTAGGCTTAAAAGAGAAACTCAAGTGTTTTCAAGAGAGGCATTCAAATCAATATTTGAAAATTATTTAATAATGCATTGTATTTTATCTAAGTGAGTTTAAGCGGATCCTCTTTTAGTACTTTTAGGCTTACTATCTTCATCAAATAAATTCTCAGGAACAATCCAATCAAAATTCTTTTCTTGGGCTTCGTGCAGAGCTAATAATTTAAAGGGGATTGGTATTTTATCCTTGTTTTAATTATTAGATTCAGCCTTTTCTAGAGTACCAACAATGTCTACACATGAGCAAAGCATATTAAAACGATCAAAGATTTTCTAGCTTCTAGAGCAACATCTCCAAATTCTTTAAGCATAGTTTCTAAGATGAAGTTTCTTTTCTCAACATCTTCAATGTTATTCAAGTTGAGGAACATATGTTGCATTATGGGATGGAGGTTAACAAACCTAGCTTCTGGCATGTGAACTAAGGAAGTTGCATCAGTCTCGTAATTGGGAGCAAGTTCTACTATGGATTTTTCCTCAAAGTTATCATGCTTACTAACATGATCAAATAATTCTTTAACAATGTATTTTCCAAGTATAGAACCACTTCCTACCGGCAAATCTTTCAAGTTAAACTTAGGGAACAACATGATGAGAAATTAAACTAAGAGCAGAAAAGCAAAAAATAACAGCAATCAAATAAATAACAGCTATGAAGTAAACTATTTTTTTTGTGTTTTTGATATAGAGAAATAAAAACAAGACAAAAGTAAAAACAGGACAATGAACAAAATAAAGAGATTGAGAGTGATAGACTACCCTTGCCAAAAGACTTCCTTCTCCCCGGCCACAGCGCCAGAAAATATCCTTGATGCTCGTGATTCAAACGTTTGTTGGGAGACCCCAAGAGGAGGGTGTGATGAGCACAGTGGTAGGTATTTACCCTTAGTTAGGAACCAAGGTTATCAATCCAGTAGGAGAAGGAGGGCCTTCAGAAGGTTGATGCCACTGACGGTGGTGCTGACACTTCACCGGTGTCAGCAACAACGTGGAACCTGCACACAACACAACCAAAATACTTTGCCCCAACGGTACAGTGAGGTTGACAATCTCACCGGTCTTGCTGAAAACAAAGATTAGAAGTATAGTGTGGAAAACAGTGTATGCTTCCAGAAAGTAAAGAAAGCAAGAAATTGTTGTGGTTTGTTTAACAGTGTGGAAAAATGAACCGGGGTTCATAGTTTCACTAGTGGCGTCTCTCTATAAAAGATAGCATGCTGGGTGAACAAATCACAGCTGGGCAATTGACAAATAGAGGTTGCACCGTGGTGCACAATATAACATGAAGATTAGTATGATATCTAGTGCGGGCATTACAACAAGATACATAGACCGACCTCCATATGAATCTATGACTAATAATCCACCCTCAGGTTATCATCCGAATCCCCTTAGAAATTAAGTTGCAAGCAACCGATAATTGCATTAAACAAAGTGTGTAATGTAAGCAATGATTATACACGCATGCACTCTCACCGCTGTTTTCTCCCTAGTGGCAACCGCACATCCTCCCCCTTCACGTTTCTGTCACTCAAGCAAGGCAACAAGAAGGCATGAACCCACTATCGAGCATAAATACTCCCTCTTGGAGTCAATAGGAACTACTTGGCCAGAATAACCACTAGCAACGGAGAGCATGCAAGATCACAAATAACATATGCAATAAAGATTATAATCAACTTGGCATAAGGTCAATATTCATCGGATCCCAGCAAACACAACACAGAGAATTACATAAGATTAATCTCGATCATGACAGGCATCTCACGAGATATAAACATGGAGGCATATGAGGAGAAGACAACCATCTGGCTATAGCTACGAACCCATAGTCCAAGTATGAACTACTCACGAATCACTCCGGAGGGAGGCATGGTGATGTAGAAGCCTCCGGTGATGATATCCTTTCCGACAGGGTGCCGGAAACAGCTTCAGAACCCCCATGATCGGGGGTTGATAGTGATGGCGGCTGCGGAACTTTTTCGGGGATTTTGATCAGGTGCCTAGGGTTTTCCATCCTGGGGGCTTAAATAGGCGAAAGGGAAAAGGTGGTGGATGCCGGGCGGCCCCACACCCACAGCTGGCGCAGCCAGGGGGCGCCACCCTATGGTGTGGTCCCCCTGCCGCCCCTCTTCGGCTCCTCTTCGGTCTTCTGGATGCTTCCGGGGAAAATAGGACTTCCGGGCTTCATATTTTCCAATTCCGAGAATATTTCCAGAACAACTTTTCTGAAACTAAAAAAAAGCAGAAAACAGGGAAGTGGCTCTGTGGCATCTTGTTTATAGGTTAGTCCGGAAAATCGATAAAAATGACATTAATAAGGAAGAAAACATGTAGCAATTGACATAATATGATCATGGAGCATCAGAAATTAGGGATACGTTTATGACGTATCAAAGAGAACAAGAAAAAAAAGCAAAATATTTTTGGATTTTTGAATACTAAAGAGAAACAAGAGAAGAAAGCAAACCAAATAAAGAAACTAAAGCAAAACTATAAAACAAAGAGAAACGAAAGAAACGAAAAACAAACTAAAGAAACGAAAAACATGCATATACAAAGAACCGATCGAACATGATATATAAATGAGTGTGATGTCGGTATACCTCCCCCCAAGCTTAGGATTTTGGCCTAAGTGGAGATCAATCATAGTGCGGGAAATATCCCCACTGTAGTGGGTCGTCCCTCGTGTGGTCGTACTCGGGCGCCCAAGAGGAAGATGAAGCAGCGGGCGCATAGTCATGACCGGGGTGCTAGTATGGGATCCCCGTGGCGTCGTAGGGCTGGACGAAATGACCATCCTCCCCCTCTCCGGCATCCTCCCCTTGTTGGGGGTGATGCTCAATGTATGTGTCCAGCTCACTCTCAGAAAGCTTTCATCCTTGCCTGCTATTAAGATTAAACAAAAGAGGTGCAGGCAAAAGTACTTCCCTAACAGTTTTAATAACTCTCCACCCGGATCATTTCGAGAAAGTTAATTCAAAAGATAGATTATGTAAGTGAGAATGGGTAGAAAGAAACTTATGTTGAACCATGGAAACAAGATCAAGCCTCTCTATAGGAAACTACATGTCTAGAGGGTGCGGCTCCAAACGATGCAAAGCTAGCAAGCCCGAGGCAATAATACCTCCACAGACTCCGCCCTTCTCACGGTTATGTGAGAGACGGTAAGAAATCAAAGCGCCAAAGTTATAATACCTATCACATCTTAAGGCAGCTGCAATAAACGCCAAGTCATCGACAGATAGCTTGTTGGCAGTTTTTCTAGCTAACACACATTTAGAAATAAAATAGGCAAAGTATCAAATGCTAGGGAGTTGAATTTCTCGAATTTTACCACTCTCCCCTGTGAAGCTTCTTCCTTGGCAAATCTCCTCATATAATTCCAGCAGTGGTTTAGGCTGCCCTTTTATCTGCTCACAAGAACCCCACTCTGGTACCTTGATAGCTGCACAAAAATCACTGAAAGGTAGGTTTACAACTTTATTGTAAATTTTATAGTGGACCATAGAGTTAGTCGAGGACCATTTAAAACAAAAATCGTGCACCACAGACATAGTTAGTTTCACATGTTGGATAGGTTCATCCTGAATGAAACGGTCCAAGCCTGCATTATGCACAAGAGTGTTGAAATCCTCCAGAATCCCTGTAATCCTCATGAATTCCTGACACAGATAAATTGATGGGAACACTCTCTCTTCACGGTGCACGAGCATGACCTCATGCAACTCCAACTCATGCTGGTTTAGTTGATGAACATTGTGCTGCATCTCTGAATTTTTTCAACAATCATCACAAAAATTAATTTTAAGCAACTATAAGGTGGAAACTACCACAGGGAATTATATGAGAGCTAAACGTACATCACAAATACATTATTTCTACTCAAATCAAGCATGCAAACTAACATAAGCTGTCACCTACAGTACCAAAATACTCAAGAAATACTTCACTAAACAAATTTCTACTTGGATCATTGGAGGAGTCACATACCGGAGATCAAACACACCAAATCTCAGCACAAATGATGGGCTGAAGAAGGAGATAAAAAATCCAAAGGAAGAACAGCAAGAACACGGGTTCTAGGAAATGTTTTCACTTTGGGAGGTGAGAGAGAAGACTTTGCGCCACCCCATGGTGTGCCTGACTGGTGGGTCCCCCTGGGGCCTCCCAGGTGGCTCTCTGCCTCATTTTTGACGTAAAAATTTATTATAATTTTTCAGGAATTTTTCGAGAAACTTTATTTTTTAGGTATTTCCAGAATTTTAATAATTAATAAAAACCAGGAAAACGAAAGTGAAAAGGTGGAAAACAAAACCAAAACCAGCACTATAGAGGTTCTATGACACTCTAATGGAAGAATATCCAAAGGAAACAAAGGTGGTAGTGGTGAAAACAAAAGTATGGGTGGTAAAAAGATACATAACTTCAGTAATCAGGGTGAAAACATCAGGAAAACATGCATAAGGATGGTGGAAAACATGATTCTACTCAAATAGCAATGTGATAACAGAAGTAAACATGGTGAAAACGTAATGGGGAAGGTGAAAATATAGTGAAAACATTGTCCTCTTCATTCAAAATCATTTTGTTAACAAGGGTGATCAAGTCTTGTTACCAGAACAATTTTCATATGAAGCAAAACTTTGCTAATCACTAAATAATTTGCAAAACTTACCTCAACCTTGATAGACATAGTCCCAGTCATAATTTTTTTTGAAACATTTTCTACTGCAGGGGAGTCCCCCACAGCCCTTTATTACCAACCAGAGAGTTACAGTTACAGATATGTACAAATAAACATGGAAATAGACTAAGACAGTCTATCCCAGACTAATGTAAGGAGTTAATCCATGAAACTAAATCAGCAGCCACAGAAGCACTCAACCTATGCTTAAGCATAAGGAGATCTAACATGAAGCCCACTTTCCATCCTATAAAGGAATGTCTTTCCGATTTAAAAATGACTCCATTCCTCTGTTTCCAAATATTCCAACAAGCAAGAATCACTATCTCAGTGAAACAGGGCCCTTTGAAAGACTTTTTGGCGACAGTAAGATTTTGCACAAGTGTGTTATCACTCCAGCTGATTTGCAAATAATTCCAAATTCTGGAGCTAAAGACACACTGAAAGAACAGATGTATCCAATCTTCATTGCAATGAGTGCAACAAAGAACACAATAATCAGTACCATCAATCTTCCAGTTTCTTCGTTTGATCATATCCTTTGTATTAATCCTATCCTTGAGGATCAACCAAGCAAAAAATTTATGTTTCGACATACATTTGGATTTCCATATCCATTTTGCAGGCCCATCTGGAGGTAAATGAGCAAATTGTAGCTGATAGAATTTGCTAGAGGTATATATGCCTTTATTGAAATTGCATCTCCAACTGTCCTCACTGTCAGACAACTGAACATTATTCACAATGACACTCAGATCATTAAACTCCTCGAAAGCTTCAATTGTAAACGGCAAGTGGAAAGCATCCGAAAGGTCTGTCATCAGTATTAAATCTCTTACTGAGGACAAAGGATCCTTGGTAAAAGAGAATAATCTCGGGAATTTTATAGTCAAAGGTTGCCCAATCCACGAATCCTTCCAAAAAAGCCCCGAAAAACCATTTCCCAGAACGCAAGAGGATAAGGAACACCAGGTATCTGCTAGTTGCATAACTCCTCTCCACCAGAAAGAACCACAGGATGTGACAGCATGTGGTACTGTTTGAAAATAATAAGCATTCTTGACTAAATGAACCCAAGGGATATCCAAATTGTTATAGAATTTTGCCAAGAACTTCATTAGCAGAGCTCTATTTTGAATCTGGATATTGATGATCCCTAATCCTCCTTTGGATTTGGGTCTGCATACCATATCCCAGGCAGCTAAAGAATTCACTCTTTCCTTATTCTTGTCCTTTCTCCATAAGCATCTCCTCCTTGCTTTATCTATTATATCAATGACACCTTTAGGAATTACAAGAGTGCACATGTAATATGAGGGCAAGGAGGAAAGAACCGAGTTCACAAGAACCAAACTATCTCCATAAGAAAGAAATGAGACTGTGGCAGAAAGTCTCCTCTCAATTCTGTCAATTAATGGTGCAAAATCCTTGATAGTTGGCTTTGTGGTTCCCATAGGCAAGCCTAAATAAGTAAATGGCATAGAAGCCACGTTGCAATCAAGAACAGATGCCAAATCAACACTTTCCTACTGTGATAAATTAATCGGAATCATCGAAGATTTATTATAATTCACCTTTAGCCCAGTAAGACTAGCATAAAGGTTAAGCAGATCCTTAAAAACCAAAACCTGAGCCGGTTCAGCAGGAAGGATGACTAAGGTGTCATCCGCATATTGCACTATAGGAAAGTCTCCACCAATTGGAATTGGCAGCCTGAGTCTTCCTTCTCTTAGTGCCAG
This sequence comes from Alopecurus myosuroides, assembly GCA_028641055.1. NCBI lineage: Eukaryota > Viridiplantae > Streptophyta > Magnoliopsida > Poales > Poaceae > Alopecurus > Alopecurus myosuroides. The sequence continues at coordinate 319,080,665 of CM054061.1, forward strand.
ATTAACAATACTTTGTAACAAATCCCCACCCAACACATAAAGAATTGGGGACAAAGGATCCCCCTGCCTGACACCTCTTTTGCAAACAAAAGTTTTGCCAGGAACTCCATTCAAAAGAACTGATGAAGATCCAGAAGCTAGAATTTCCTTGACCCATTTGATTACTAAGGGAGGGAATCCCTTAAATTTCAAAATCTGCAGAATAACAGAATGCTCAATTGTATCAAAAGCTTTCTCAAAATCAATCTTGAAGATCACCACTTTCTGCTTAGATTGTTTACATTGGTGAATGTATTCAAAGCACCATGCCAGACAATCTTGAATAGTTCTGGATTTGATGAAACCATATTGATTAGCATGGATGCAACCAAAGTTTTTGTCTTGGAAACGATTAGCCAGAATTTTGGTGATAAATTTCAAACAAGTATTGGTCAGAGAAATAGGTCTGAAATCATTTACTGTCTCAGGAGAATTAATCTTTGGAATCAGAGTAATGAAAGATCCATTAATGCTCTCCAAAGAGATCTTGGCACTGTGAAACTCATTGCATAACATGACAAAATCATCTTTAATTATACTCCAGCACTGTTTAATAAAAAGTCCAGTAAAACCATCTGGTCCAGGCGCACGATCAGATTTTAGATGCTTTACAACACCCTCAATCTCCTCAATAGTGAACGGATTAGCCAATGTATCCAAACCATCAACCATAGGCAAGAAAACAGACAAATCCAAATCAGCCATGGGTGGGCAGGAAACACCCATTCTGTTCTTAAAGCAGGACCAGAAAGCAGCAGCTTTGTCCATATGATCCACCAACACATTTCCAGAAGCATCAGAGATGGATGGAATAGAGTTTCTCCTAAATCTCTCAGTGGCTCTAGCATGAAAATATTTGGTATTCTCACCAGAAAGCTTAGCCCATCGAATAGTACACCTTTGCTTCCAGTAATCAGATTGTAAAGCAAGCAAATTTTTGATATGCTTCTTAACAATAAGTCTGAAATTAAATTCAGGAACACTCAACTGTCGCACATCTTCCAATTGATCCAAAAACAATATCACCTTACTACTCATATCAATGAGAATTTTTAACTGTGATAAATTCCTTCCCCAATCCTTCAAAGCATATCTGAGATTCTTTAATTTAGCAGTGATTTTGGAAGTAATTGTTTTGGCCAAAACAGGGGTATTCCAAACCTTTGTCACAAGATCCATGAAACCAGGTTGCTTAACCCAATGATTTTCAAACCGAAAAATCTTTGCCTTTGGGATGTTAGTTCCAATTTTAATCATACAAGGCAAGTGATCAGAAGTGATTTTAGACATTGGTAATACCATGGTATTAGGGAAGTCCAATGTCCACTGACAAGAAGTAAAGAACCAATCTAATTGAACCAGAAGCGGATCACTTTGCATATTGGACCAAGTGAAATTCCTACCTTTAACTGGCAGCTCCAATAAACCCAGATGGCTGATGACATCATTAAATATAAACATATCATTTAAATCAGCTCCCGGTTTATTCCTATTATCCAGTGATCTAATGAAATTAAAATCACCAAGGATCATCCAGTTCTGATGAATTGGAATGGAAAGATTATATAACCAATTAACAAAATCCTCTCTCTCCACCCCCTTGCAAGGACCATAAACATTCACCAAATTCCAAGAAATTGAATTGTGAGTGGAAGTGAATTTAATGTGAATGGCAGAGCGATGAACCTCTAACAATTCTCCACTGAATATGGAACTGTTCCAAAGCACAATTAAACCTCCAGAAGCTCCAACAGAGGGAGAGAAGACAAATTGATCAAACCTTTTAGGGCAGAATGACCTAATAAAGGAATGATCAAAATCCTGGCATTTAGTCTCCTATAAGCAAATGATAGAAGCCCGACTTTCATCAATTTTATTATAAACTGAATCTCTTTTAGATTTATCATTGAGTCCTCTCACATTCCAGTCAAAAACAATCCAATCCAAATTCAGATAGGCCGTATTATCCATGGAAAAGACAGATAGTAAATAAATTTGCTGATCATCATAAAAGACCAGCACAGTAGATAACCAAAAGATAATACCCATAGAGTAATACATATGTCATGTAGCATAACAAAATGTAACATGGAAACCCAGCAACAACTCCAGGGACCAAACAGGCCCATAAGAAAGAAAAAAGGCCCACTAATCATCAGAACTTGAGGAAGTGGTGGGCTTCTTTGGAGCAGCTTCAAGCTTCTCCACCGTTATTTCAGAATCCTCTATCTGGAGCAAGGTTCCCGCCCTCCGCAGAACAGCAACAGGAGTGAAGGGGGGCACTCCCCCTGGAGAGCCTTGAGGACGAGCAGACTTGGCCTTTTTCCTAGGTTCTGGCTTGTCGGAAGCAGGCAGAACCCTGAACCCAGCATTCTTGGCAAGGCTACGCGTCACTCTACGCTCCTCAAGGACAAGGGGAGTAGACACCTTCCTGGTCCTCTTCTTGGTAGCAGGCAGAGGAGTCACAGGCTCAGGAACAGGGCATGAATCCATCAGCAGAGGAACAGGAGCAGCAAAGGAGACTGGCAACTCAAAATGCAGCAAAGTCGACAGAAATTCAAATCTTCTGTCGAAGGTAACCCGAGCTTTGTGCTCCAAAAAATATCTGGACCACTCAACCACAGGGTCAGGCAGTAAGACTTGCAGAATCTGCACGTCATTGTTCAGGGCTGCAACATTTGCTGGGGGAGGTGGAACAAAAGGAACAATAGCCAGCTGGTTTTGTTCCACCTGCTGTTGCAGCTCCACAAATTGTTCTGGGCCTTCAGCTCTTACAACATTCATCGAGTCAATGGAGGCACCCGAGAATTGAACAGATACAGAAGACTGCACCTGCTCAGGTTCCGGTGCCTGATCAACAGGCTCCTCCGGCTCCGCATTCTCCCCTGCTCCTCATTGTTCCATTCTCCCCAACCACCTTGTACAGGCTGAACAGGTGGCACCCATTCCTCAGGGATTGGGACCTCTGGTGCACCAAAAGCAGGGTGTGGATTGCCTCCAGGAGGGAGAAAATCTTCATCTCCCGGCAAAGCGTCAGCAGCATCATTGTTCAGAATAAAAACAGGGCAGGTCCAGGAAACAACGTGCCCACCGTAACGCTGGACCTCCCTAATCACCAGCGAGCGGGGAACATCAGCGCCGCCACCATAGGTAACCTTGAGCAGGGTACGTACAGGGGAAGCATCTTCCCTCCACCAGGTCCGGAGCTTGCCAAACTTGGACACAAACTCCCGAAGGAACTCATCAGTGCGATAGTCCATGTGCAGATTCAGAATCATAATCCATCCAGTCCTGGTATAGGTTGTTGCTCTAACATTGTCCCCTTCGTCATGTCGAACGAAGGACAACATCCTACCATCTGGAAACATAAAAGGATGAGAGTGTACCAAGATATCTCTGGCAACTTGATCCGCCATGCGGAACATGCCAACTCCCACAGCGCTCTCCGAGAAGGAGACAACTTGCAGATGCAGTTCTTGAAGGATGTGATCGACGATCTGCTGCATAATATCGTCGAGCTCTTCCACGGGGGGCCGCGGGACCAACTGAGCAATGGCCCAAGATTCATGGCGCCGAGGAGGAGCCGCAGAGGAGGTGATGTAGAGCCGAGCAGGTCGCTCCTCGGCGGCCCATGGCTCCTCAACATGCATCCCCGCGGGGACGAACCTTGTCGGATCACAGGGGAAGTTCGCCATTGCTGGAGGAGGTTGCGATTCGAGCGGCGATTCCGACGAGGGTTTTCCAGGAACAGTGGCAGGGGCAGGGGATAGAACTGAGGCAGGGGACTCCTCGGTTCCGATAGTCGACGATTTAACTACCCAGCGCAGAGTTCCATTAATTCCCGGGCAGTTTTTGCGGATATGGCCTGAACGTGAACAAGACCAGCACCGAATCCGGCCCGTACACTCTTCCGTTGCATGTTTAGCTGAGAGGCAGTTAGAGCAAGGCCAAACATGGGCCGCCATTTTATCAATTAATTTTGCGAAGCCATCATCAACAGGCATAGAGTCCACGGAAGGGGGTACAGGTACAGGGTCCGTAACAGACTTAGTAACAATAGAATCAGCATTAAAAGATCCAAACTTAATAGCAGGCAGTTCACGATCAATATCAGAACCAATATTGTTAGAAATCGTGGGGGGGGCAGTTGGTGCACGAGAAGCAGAAGGTTTTAATAAAGGCTTGTACCACTTAGGTTTTACCTTCTTTTTCTTCGTGACAACAGTCCACTCATTAATCTGATCGTGGTTCCACTTTTTCCATTCAGCCATCCAATTTGGACCACCGAAACTCCACAGATGAAAGAAGCACTTGAAGTGGAAGCAAGAAAACCATTTAATCTTCATAATATGAAATCCAACCTCCTTAGAAGCGACATCAAAAGAGAAAACCCGATCATGAAGACAGGTAACGTTCAAAGATCCACAATATCCTCCAATCGCCGCCTCAAGAGCCAAAGCAACAGTATTAACATCAATTTTGAAGGCAGCACGGCCAAAAGATACCACCATTTTGAAAGCGCCGAATTTTTTAGAAGGATGAACGTCCGATCCGAAGAGAATGCGGACTTCCTTAGCAAGAGCTAGACCTCTAGAGAAATCCAGGTCTAATACTTTGGCTGCATGCACTAAACCCACCGCCGGATCAATGGGAGTCCGATCCAAAAGCGGCACCAAAGAGTCCACGTCCAGAATAGGAACGATGACATTGTTATGATCCATGAGAGACCCCTTTCGTGGAACCAGATGATCCTGAACCCTGGCACGATGACAAGCAAATTGGATCTCAGATCCAGGATGAATGCTTTCACGTACCTTGAGAAAACGTTGATCAAGCACAAAGCCCGCTTGATCTACCAGTTGGATCCGCTTGTCCTTCGGATCGGTGGAGGGCGATCTTCTCCACCGATGTGGATATCCGGTTCAGTCCCAGTCATAATAGTCTCATATTCTTTATGTGGCTTTGGAATGGGACAATAAAATTCTCCAATCTTGATGGTCTCAATATTTTCAATTGAATTTAGACCATATTTCTTATCAATCTTCTTGGGAAAATAAATAGTGTGCTCTTTATCATTAACATTAAAAGTAACTTTTCCTTGATTGCAATCAATAACAGCCCCTGCAGTATTAAGAAAAGGTCCTCCAAGAATAATAGACATATTATCATCTTCAGACATTTCCAACACAACAAAGTCAGTTAATATCAGACAATTATTAGCAACTTGAACAGGAACATCCTCACATATACCCATAGGAATAGCAGTAGACTTATCAGCCATTTGCAAAGATATATCAGTTGGTAACAATTTTTCTAGGAGGAGTCTTTTATAGAGAGTAAAAGGCATGACACTAACTCCAGCTCCCAAATCACACAAAGCAGTTTTAACATAATTATTTTTAATAGAACAGGAAATAGTTGGTATACCAGGGTCTCCAAGCTTCTCAGGAACCTTGCCATTCAAAGTGTAATTAGCAAGCATAGTGGAGATTTCCTCATTAGGAATCTTCCTTTTGTTAGAGACAATATCTTTCATATATTTTGCATAAGGAGGCAATTTAATAGCATCAGTTAAAGGAATTTGCAAGAACAAAGGTTTAATCCACTCACAAAACTTGTTATAATGTTCTTCTCCTTAGATTTGTGTTTCTTATTAGGAAAAGGCATTGGTTTTTGTACCCAACGTTCTCTCTCATTACCATGTTTATTAGCAATGAAATCATCCTTAGTATACTTTGCAATTTTAGTTTGCTTTTCAGGTTCAGCTACAAGTTCTTCTTTATCAGAAGCTTCACTTTTATCATTACCACTTTCAGTTTCAGCATCAGAGATAGATATACTATTAGGATCTTTAGCAAGTTCAGAGGATTCTAGAACAGTTTTATGTTTCTTCTTCTTTTTCTTTTTAGTATAAATAACAATATCATTAGTTTGCTCATAATCTTGTTCAATTCTTTTAGGATGTCCCTCAGGATATAAAGGATCTTGTGTAGAAATACCACTTCTAGTTCTTATTTCATAAGCATGTTTTTCTTTAGAAGCATTAACTAGCAAATCTTTTTGTACTTTAGCAAGTTGATCAATTTGAGTTTGAACCATTTGAAAGTGTTTAACAAGCATTTTAACATCATTAGAGGTTCTTTCTATATTACCATGCAAATTATCAATAGCTCTAGAGTTTTCCATTTGGTGATTTTGCACTCTCATATTAAAATTATCTTGCTTAATAACATAATTATCAAATTCATCTAAACATTGATCAGGAGGTTTATTATAGGGAATATCTCTACTATCAAAATATTGGAGAGAGTGTACCTCAATGGTGGATGAGTGAGGGATTGACTTACATAATTCTTCTATAGGTGGAAGATTCTTCACATCTTCAGATTTAATACCCCTCTCTTTAAGAGATTTCTTGGCTTCTCTCATCACTTCATCATTTAACTCAATCATTCCCCTCTTCTTGGGTGTTGGTGTTGGTGTTGATACTGGAGTAGGGGTCGGCTCAGGCTCAACCATAGTCCAATCATCATGATTTTGGCTTATTTTAGCCATTAATTCCTCAGCTTCATCTAGAGTTCTTTGCCTGAAAACACAACCAGAACAACTATCTAGGTATGTCCTAGATTCAACAGTTAGTCCATTATAGAATATATCAAGAAGTTCATTATTTTCTAGCTTATGCCCAGGTGTAGCCCTAACTAAAGAACAAAACCTTGCCAAAGATACATGCAATTTCTCTCCTTCCAATTGCTTGAAATTAAATATATTTTGTAAAGCAGCATGTTGAGCACTAGCAGGAAAATATTTCTGAAAGAAAACATTAACCAAACCAATAGGACTATCAATAGATCTCGGAGAAAAAATATTAAACCAAGTTTTAGCTTCATCTTTTAATGAGAAAGGGAATATTTTAGCAACAAAGTAGCTACGTTTCTTAAGATCATCAGAGAATAAACTACTCAAAGAGGAGAGCTCATTCATATGTTTCATAACACTTCCATTTTCAGTACCACAAAAAGGTTCTTTCTCAATAATAGATATATAAGATAAATCAAGAGAGAAATCATAATCCTTATCCCTAATATTAATGGGAGAAGTGGCAAACTTAGCATCAGGAGATAATTTATATTTAACAACACGACTTTCAATAAGACTTATAGCAACATATCTATCCTTCATAGCATGTATTTCATGAATAAGATTAGCATTAAGTTCAATATAGGAATCATCAAAATCATCACTAGGATTCTCTCTAAGCTCAGGCGAAACAGCAGGAGTAACACAATTTTTATCAGGAGTTTCAGTTTTTGCAATATTTTTAGCTTTAGCAATAGTAGCATCTAAGAAAGGACCGAGAGAACCACTCTCATCAAGCACAGTAGAAGTATCATCAAAAGTATCAGAAGTATTTTCATATTCAGCAGAAGTAGCATGTGTTGCATGTGGTGGTGTAAGCAGCTTACTCATAACAGAAGATGAATCAAGAGCAACAAAGGTGTTCAGAGTTGTACCTCTTCTTGTAGTGGATGGTAATATAGGAAACTTTCCATCACGAGTATTACCCATGATGAATGATTGGCATACTCTCCGGTTAGCTCACAAATAAAGCTATGCTCCCCCGACAATGGCGCCAGAAAATAGTCTTGATGACCCACAAGTATAGGGGATCGCAACAGTCTTCGAGGGAAGTAAACCCAAATTTATTGACTCGACACAAGGGGAGCCAAAGAATATTTGTGAGCCTTAACAAGTGAGTTGTCAATTGACCTGCACCTGAAAGTGGACTTATTCATAGTGGTTTATCAGTAGCAACAGTTTTATAGTAACAACAGTAGTGAAACAATAACATCAGTGATAGGAAAACAACAGCAGTGGTGTTTGAAGTAAATAGCGGGATTAAATACTGTAAGCATAGGGATAGATGAACGGGCGTTGCATGGATTAGTTCATATAATAATCAAGACATGGGCATTGCAGATAAATAAGATAAAGCATCCAAGCACTAAGTAACCATAGGCATGTATTCCGTAAATAGTCGTACATGCTCGCAATGAGAACTTGCACACCATCTTTTGTCCTACCAGCCCGTTTTCAGCGGGGCCTCAAGGGAACTACTGGTAATTAAGATGTTCCTTTTAGTAGAACACCGGAGCAAAGCATTAACACTCCGTGAACACATGTGATCCTCACATCACAGCCACCCCCTCCGGTTTTCCCAATTTTTGTCACTTCGGGGCCTCGGGTTCCGGACAATGATATGTGTAAACAACTTGTAGGTATTATCAAGAAACAATAATTATCATCGAGATTCAATAACATGTTCAGATCTGAGATCATGTCACTCGGGCCCAAAGTGACACGCATTAAGCACAACAAGTTGCAACAATGTCAATAGCACTAATAGAAGATACTAGGCACTCTGCCCTAACAATCACGACATTATTACATGAACAATCACATCCAATCCCTACCATAACCTTCAGCCTACAATGGGGGAATTACTCACACATGGATGGGGGAAACATGGATGATCGATGGAGAGGCGTTGGTGATGACGATGGCGATGATCTCCTCCAATTCCCCGTCCCGGCAGGGTGCCAGAACAGGAACTTATGATCACCGAATCGAGGTTCGGGGTGGCGGCGGCGCTCTGTTGTGTTTCTATGGAATATGATGAATCTCCTCGGGTTTTAGGGTTGAAGGCAATATGTAGTCGAAAGGGGAGCCCGAGGGGGTCTCTGGGTGGCCCAGACCACCAGGTGGCGCGGCCTAGGGGTGGTGTGGCCCCCCTCTGGCCCCTCTCCTGGCCCCCTTCTGGCTCCGGGGGTCGGTGTTTTAAGACCAATGGGGTCTTTTCTGGGCAATTTCCTGAAAGTTAATTTTTCTGCACAAAAACGAGACACCAAGGTAATTCTGCTGAAAACAGCGTTAGTCCGTGTTAGTTGTATTCAAAACACACAAGTTTAGAGGAAAACAATAAGAAAATTGTTCGGAAAAGGAGATACGTTTTCGACGTATCACGCAGCACAGTGAGAGGGGAAAGGTAGGCCGCCGAGGCAGTGTAGAGGGGAAGGGACGAAAAATTGAAATATGTCTGACTGCAGTCGACTCCAAATTCGAGTTGGAGTGAGAGGGGGAAAACTGTCGGGACTGAAAAATCGGCACCAAAACGAAAAGTTTGTGCCATCCGGATATATATTTGTGAGTTGCAGATTTTTTTTGTTAAATGTGGCGGTCGCATTGAGCATGATATTATAAGTGTGTTGACTGAAGACCATTTGTAGACCCGAAAGCCTTCCTCTACACCGTGGGATTATTCCCCTCCGTCGCGCCGTCTCGAATCCCGGCGCTGCAATGCCAAGTAGTGCGGCGGCGCATTTGCCTCATTTATTTATTGATAAATCGGGTGCAAATTGCAATACATGGATTATTTATTACATGAAACTAACATCGATCAGAATGTTGCTCCGCCCGCTCTTCCTCTAAAGGCATGTCCGCCGTCGCATGTGCGACGACGCGGATTTTCGGTGATGTTCGGCCCACCATCGGCAACATCAACTATATGGATGAAGATTGGGTGGGTGTACGAGCGCATTCTCTCTGGCGAGGATGGATGCGACGCAGATATAGGGTCGCAATGATCGGCTACGGGATCTCCACGTGGTACACCTTTGAGATAGTGCATGGGCCCTTCATCCATGCCTTGACCTCCATGGATCACATTTCCGAGACCGGCAGCATCTGCACAACCTCGCCGCCAAGGCTGTTGACGAGTAGGTTCAGACTGGAACCGCAGGAATAAATCGTCGGGCGGCACACACACATCGACGAGAACTTGGCTCCGCAGAATGGAGCATTGTGTGCCAAGCTCGGCTACGACGTCGGCGGGCGAGACTAGAGGCTGTGACCCTAGCACTCGACCGACGAGAGCGCACCCACAGAGTTGTTGCTCCATTGACGCCATGGCTTGGTTGGTAGACATGACGCACTACCCAAATGGCGGTCGCATAGCCGGGTCGCCTCCCGTTTACAACTCCTCCAGGAAGTGTTTGAATCCGGCCATGTCGGCGATAAGAATCAATTAGTCTCTGGTAAGGTGAAAATTCCAGATTTGTGTCGAACAAAAACCACATGAACAAGGTGGCGAATAAATAGGCAAATGGCAGCGCAACGGCTATTTTTGGCCATTACTCCGGGTAGTTTGAAGTTTCGTGTGGACTATCCACCTTTCAAATTCTGCGGTCGAAAGGTTCATATGTAGAACAAACATAGAATGTTCAGAAACGACACACTTAACTGAATTTGTAATACACAAACCAAGACAGTTTCTTCAGAGATTACACATAACAACATAAATTTATAGCAAAAGCTAACCTAAGAGGCGTGGTTTTTCAGTACTAGCAGGAGGAGCTTACAAAAGACCCAAAATACACCACCTGATAGAAGAACAACTTTCAGGTAACACCCCAAACACACACACTAAACCTAGAGTTTAAACTAAACCCACATAGACTGTTGGAAATGGCGCGCTAGCAAGCGCCATCTGCAGCTCCTCGTCCGCTAGCCCGTACGCCGGCTCCACGCGCCTCCTGCCGCCTCTCCGCGCGAACGCCTACCCCCGACGACGTCGACGCCCCGCGCTACGCCACAGAAGGTGTCGTCCCGTGGTATAGGATATGGATGAAGTGGCCCCTCGAGAAGGAGTTATCGTAGTGGGTGAAGATGTTGGCGCGAGTGAAGACGATCATCTCGCTGCCTCAGTGGAAGCCGTGGTTGTACATAATGCGGGCGTTGACTGGGTTGGCGAACCGCACGACCATTGCTGCGCCTCTCGGGTACACCTCCAGCTCGAACTGACGGGTGACCGGGATTGATGGTAGTTGAATCCGACACGGAGGAACGAGTCGGCCATGTAGTATGGGAGCCTGCGGTACCACAGGGCCCAGACCTGGAGGCGGTCGTCTTCGTCCATTCTGGGGGGTAGAGAAACTCCCCGATGGTGGGTGTGAGGTTGAACACGGCCATTGTAATGGGGAGAACCGCTCCTGCTGGTGTGCTTTCGTGCTTGGAGGAGGAGATGGCGCTTATGCTTGGATGAGAAGCCGGTAGATTGGGAGGGGGGGAATAAATAGGAAAGGGGATGGATTTCCGAGATGTGGAAAATCAATTGCGATCTTTACTTTGATGGGAAGGGGCACTGACACTCTGTTGCGAGACATGATAATGGCACAACCCCAATTTTCCACGACTCTACGGGAGTAGGCACTGCGAGGATTTTATGGTGTAGCCACAATTTCCAGACTGTTTCCGTTTCCGCCGCGTGGGCCTCGTCAAGAGAATCCTAGAAGAATGGAGGGAGAGAAGGTTTTACCTGGTAAGGAATAGCATGGCGCCGGAGCGGATTTGGGGATGTGCTATCGATAAGAGTCGGCTGGTCCGGCCTTGCTCGGTTTTGTGTACTTCGGAAGGTCCAATAAACTTGGCATTTCAGGACATTTTTGTAACACATTGGAAAATTTTAATAAAATGTAAACCATATTAAAATTTAATTTCCTTTGGAATTATTTCATAATATGGGTATATAAGCAGAAATAAATTTGGTACAGACCAATACAGTAATTTGAAATGGCATGTGATCGATTTGGCTTGAAGTCCCCGAGCTTAGGGTCGAAACCTTACACTCTAGAGTAGCGAAACCGAGATTTGTATCTTTTTTTATATATTTTAGATCGTATCATGCACATACCTATGCTTATCGTTTTTTTTGCAGGGAACTTCTCAACTTTATTCATTCGTCTCAACTCCAGCGTAATCAGCAACGATGCTGGTTACAAGAAAACTCGGTGGGGCATTCATCCAACAGTCTGACTCTACCAGAGTGCAAGCAACCTTGGCACAGAGGTGAGCATCACTATTGGCATGTCTTTTTATATGAACAATAACAAAACTATTGAAAGTTCTAGCTAAAACTTCTATATCTAAGAAAATAGGCGCCACCACTGAGCGCGATTCCTGTCGTGTCTTCCAAAGGTCGACCACATCCAGACAGTCGACCTCCATTATCACATGCTCAAAACCCCTGAGATGTGCAAATATTACTCCTTCACGAAGAGTCAGAGCCTCAGCCACCATAGGATCTGAGACGCCTGGAAGTGGTTTACTCCAAGCTGCAATGAAATTGGATAGTGATCTCACCACGCCTCCCGCTCCACTCTTTCTAGCATTTAGATCAACCCCAGCGTCTGTATTTATTTTGACGCACCCCACATCAGGAGGTCGCCATCCAAGCCCTGGCAGAATCCTTGCACTCTCCCTGGGAAGATCAAGTAGAGTTAAATCCGCTCTGGTTCTTCTCATAGACTGTACTGGATCCAAGCCTTGCTTGTCATGGGTGATATTGTTCCGCAAAGTCCATATCGCCCACATGACAGTAATTATTCTTGCTCGATCAACCTCGTTGAACACCGGGTCACAAACAATATCTCTGGACCATGTTGTCGGATGGAGCTTCGGTAATTTAACTTGCAGCCACTCCTTTGCCTCCTTCCAGAATCCTTTAGCATGCCTACAAAACATCAGTGCATGCATCATATCTTCGTCTGCCACTTTGCAGATTTTACATGTCGCCAAAGTAGATATGTGCCTATACTGCAGGGTCTTCTCAACTAGCAAAATTCCCCGAAGCACCCTCCACCAAAACACTCTAACTTTGGGTACAACCTTGAGTTTCCAAAGTATTTTCCACATCTCTCGATTATTCGATGAAGTTTCTGTACACGTCCCTTCCTCTAGAGTCAAATACTCGTTACGAGTCATTAGAGAGCGATACACAGATTTTACCGAGTAGACACCTGACTTTTCTGGATCCCAAGCCCATGAATCTTCACCACCATTGCTTCGGAGAGGAATATTTAATATTGCCTCAGCATCTGGTGCCGTGAAATTCTCTCTGATCAAATCAACCTTCCAGGACATGTTATCCATGTCAATAAGCTCAGATACTTTATTAAGAACTGCATTACCAATCTGGGTTGAAGGGATCCTTGATAGTTTCCCTGGTACCCATGGCTCTGTCCATATCGAAATTGAACTCCCGTCGCCCACTCGACGAATCAGTCCTCCCTGCAGCGCCTGACGGCCCGCAATTATTGCCTTCCATGCCGCAGATGAATTACTAGGTGCTTCTGCCCGCATGAAATCCACCGTAGGGAAATACTTCCCTTTAAGAACACGATCACAAAGGGAATTTGGGTCTGTTATTAGTCTCCAACCGTGCTTTCCAAGTAGGGCCAGGTTGAAAAATTCCGGGTTACGAAATCCCATTCCTCCATTGCATTTTCGGTTCACTAGATTGTCCCAACTTAGCCAATGAAGTGAGCGTCTATCCAGGGATCCACTCCACCAGTACCTAGCAACATCCGAAATAAAACTTGTGTACACTTTCTTGGTCAGCTTAAAACAACTCATCGTATAAGTTGGTATCGCCTGGATAACAGATTTTATAAAAATCTCTTTTCCAGCACAAGAAACCATCCTCTCTGGTCCTGCATTCAACTTGCTTCTAATTCTTTCTCCAATATGATCAAAGGTTCCACTCGTAATGCGACCAACAGCTATAGGTAGGCCTAGGTACCGTTCACTAAAGGCCTCCACATCAATACCCAAAACCCTCTTTATATTATCTCTGATCTCAACTGGTGTGTTCGGGCTAAAATAGATTGAACTCTTCTCTTTATTTACACATTGACCTGAGCATTGTTCATAAACTCGAAGAATCTCATTCAATCTACGAGCACTCTGAATCCTTGCACCCATGAAAATCAAACTATCATCTGCAAACAATAAGTGATTAATCCATGGTGAACGAAAACTCACTCTTATACCACTGTCCACTGTTGCACCTCCAAACCGATTGACAAAGTTGTGAACCCCTCTCCACATAACAGAAATAAGTACGGCGATATAGGATCTCCTTGCCGCTATCCCCGAGAAGGTATAAAGTAAGGCAAAAGTTCCCCGTTCATACGGATAGTGAATCGGATTGAAGAAACACACTTCATGATCAACCGAACCAGATTAGAACTGAATCCCAGCCTTAGCATAATGGACTGGATATAGTGCCACTCAACACGATCGTAGGCCTTCATCATATCTAGTTTTACCGCACAAGCAACATTTCCCCCCCTTTTCCTCCTCTTCATAGCATGCACACTCTCATATGCTATAAGAACATTGTCAGTTATTAGCCTCCTAGGGACAAAGGCACTCTGCTCTTCACTCACAATATCTCCCAACCAAATTCTAATTCTGTTAGCAATGCACTTAGATGCGATTTTATAAAGAACGGAACATAGAGATATTGGTCTATACTGAGAGATCCGTTGGGGGTACCGTACCTTTGGAATTAAGGTAATAGAAGTATCATTAAGGCCCTCCGGTAGCTCCCCCCCATTAAGAAAATCCAGGACAGCCGGCACAACATCATCCCTAAGCAATGACCAGTGCCGCTGAAAAAACCCTGCTGTAAATCCATCCACTCCCGGGGCTTTGAAGGGAGCCATCTGGGAAAGGGCCGCACTCACCTCCTCAGCCGTAAATGGTTTATCAAAATCATCATTCATCCCCTCCGTCACCTTCTCCGGTACCATATCAAGTAATTCCTCCATTGGTCTATACCCCTGAGAAGTATATAGTGTCCGGAAAAAACCTTGAACTTCGGTTTTATTCTCCTCCCCATCTTCACACACTGATCCATCACACCTCACAAGTTTTTCAATTTTGTTGATACGCTTGCGTTGAGTTGCTTGGGCATGGAAATAAGCAGTATTCCGATCCCCCTCTCGGAGCCATTGCACTCGGGATCTTTGTATCATCCAAATCTCCTCCTATCTGAGTGCCTCACGAAGCTTCCTCACTGTAGCTCTCTCCTCATCCGATGAGTCAATAATAGTTGATCTACATCGGAGCCAGTTTAATCTCTCTCTCAGTTTGCGCACTTTACGTGCCAAACACCCAAACTCTCTAGCTCCCCAAGTCCTAAGATTATTTTGCACCACCTTGAGAGCATCCACTATACCGGCCAGTCCCCTAGTACCAGTTCCACATTGCCATTTATCCATAACAAGTTTATCATAGTCTGTATGAGTTTTCCACACATCCTCATACCAAAATTGTTTGATACCTCTTTGTCTTCTCTCAGCCAAGCTATCACGTAGATCCAACATCACAAAACAATGATCAGACTCTACCGTGTAAACATGACGAACACGTGAATTATCAAATACATTGAGAAGATCTTTATTACCAAAGGCCCGGTCAAGTCGAGCCTTCACGTTTTGGTCACCGATACGCCCATTATCCCAAGTATATTCTGCTCCTAACCACCCCATATCTTGTAGCAAACAATCTTCAGTCACTTCACGGAAGGCCCTCATCTGCCACTCGGGTCTAGCCGATCTTGAAAAATGTTCAGACGCAAACAATGTTTCGTTGAAATCTCCCATGCACAGCCATGCAGAATGTTTGATCGCAAAAAGCATGCGAAGAAACCTCCAGCTATGATGGCGATCTTCCACCCTCGGTGCACCATAGAAACCGGTAAACCTCCACTCCATGCCATTTCTTTTTACCATGCAATCGATATGACACGAGCTAAAAATTTTAATCTCTACCTCGGCCTCAGCCGACCAGAATAACGCAATACCGCCACTCAGACCAACACTGTCCACGGCGAAGCATCCCGCAAAACCCAGTTGTGTACGCATCTCCTCCACTCTTTTTGCCGGAATTTTTGTCTCCATATCAAACAGAAGACATGGCCCTTCTTGCTTCGAAATACTTCGAAGTTCTCGAACAGTCGCTTCGTTCCCAAGCCCACAACCGTTCCAGCTTCCAAAACTCATTTCGACTGGCAGGGCTGGTTTACAGCCACTGCCAAATCAGTTGAATTCTCTGGGGTTGGTTTCTTCTTTTTTGGGTCCTTTTCGCCTCCGTTACCATCTCCCTGAACTCCACTTCTCTCACTCACCAAAACATCTCCATCAACATGTGGAGAGCTAGTAAGTAGAGGGACAACTTGTTTGTAAACTTTCTCCGGGACATGTGTAGCCATCTTTCTCTTATTGGCATATGATTTCTTCACCGGTGATGTTACTTCCACACCCGGTTCAACATTGGAACTAGACTGACGTGTATTTGAGCTGCGATTCGCAAAATTGTCCTTTGCCGAGCTCTCAAACGACACCCCCCTCCTTCTATCATCTGGTGCCCTCAGTCCCTTCCCAAAGGGCAAAACTCCATGTGCTCCCCTTGTTCCTGGTGATGGACAAAGAATGTCCGCATGACCTACTCTGCCACACGAAAAACAAAAGTGGGGCAATTGCTCATACTGCACCTCGTAGAGGTCTGTACTCTTTCTTTTTGCTGATTCAATGAGAACCCACCGCCTCAATGGTTTAGCAACATCAATTGAAACTCTCATCCGCAGAAAACCTCACCCGTGATCAAACTGTATCCCCGTGGCTCCCTTGTCCACTTGTTGGGCAATGGATATCCAATACCTCTCATCAGCCCGCAGGTTAAAGGGTAGATTCAGTACTCTTGCCCACAGCTGAAGCCTATCAAATCTTAGTTCAGATGGCCGCATGCAATCTTCAAAGTCAGACAAGATGACCGCGTTCTTACTCACATGCCATGGCGACCCCTCCCAGATCCGATCCCGGTCCCTCTTGGACTCAAACTCCGCAACGAAGATATTCTCCCCCATGGAGCGGAAGAACAATCCCTTGGGATTTCCCCAAGCAGGGCGGAGGGCGCTAGCAATCGTCTTTAGATGGAACACATTACGATACAGAACTTTACCAGCGAGCATCCACTTCTCCTTCCCTTCCAAATCTCTATCATCAAGAACCAAAGGTGTAGCCTCCTCCTCGGATATATCCAGTTTCCCTAGGGCTTCCTCCAGTTTTGTCCTAGCCACGCGCGGCGACAGGGACTCCTTCTCCTTCCCTTTACTCGCGGCCGACTCCATTGTCCCACGAGAAGCTTCAGTGCGCCCCGCCGATGGAGATCAGCGAGCGCCGTCGGGGGCCTCCCGAAACCCTAATCGCCTTGGAGAGCGATCCGGTCTTTTCGGAGGGAAAAAGTTTTGTGTGCATTTCTTATCGTTAAGATTGACTAGTTTTAATTAAAACCAAGGTTCTCGCTTTTTTTTAAAACTCCTACAAATTTTTATCAGTGATTAATTGTAACATGCCAAAATTTACATTTGGAATGTTTTGCATTTAGAGCATATGCATAGCATGACATAATTTCAGAACTTGCATTTGAGTGTTGCATTTTAAACCCCAAACACCAAATCTTGTTTAAAAATCCCAAAATCTTCGTATAAGGCATTTATAATCCAAAGGATATTTGGATATTTTATTTTTCCCAAAATCACTCCCCAATAATCTATTATGATAGAGTATTAAATTTCAAAATCTTAGAAATTCGTTTAACTCGATTTCGAGTTAGATTTTAAAAGTTATGAAATTTTTAAGAATAAGGTAAAAACAAATCGTCTCACGGCCGGCCCAGCAAGCCCACCACAAAGGCACCCACCAACAGGCAGGCTCCAGGATTCTTTAGCTACAAATCCCGTTTATCCCTTTTTTCTTGACGTATCTTCGTTCAAACTCGAATATCTCTTCGTTGGAGAGTTCTCCATTTCTTTTGTCTTGTTCCTTACTCCAAGTGGAACAACTTTCCACCGACCTCCCCACCTATAAATACCCCAGCCCCGTCCGTGAGGTCGCTCTAAAGTCGAAACTCCAATTACACATTTGTTTCTTAGTATTTTACTCGCCATGATCCGTGAATTGCTAGGTTGACGTTCAAGTTTTCGCAAGAGTTTTAGATATCGTCGATACCGATCCATCCAAGAAACTTCACCTCTTTTCATTCACCACAGCAGGAGAATTTCGCGATCTACCCTCTCAGATCCAAAGCAGGAATAGTTCAATTACTCTTCAACCGTTTGTCTGTTTTCGCTCAAATTTTTACTGTAGTTGCATCTCATTATTATCTACAACTTTAATTCTTTGAGTTTTTCGATTTGACTTATGGATCTTTTTTATATGATTCCGATCCCAGGCCGGACCACTTCCCTGCCTCGCACGTAACCTGTTCGACAGAACGACTCTATACGGAACACGACCAAATCGTCCAAAATCGACTTAAAACCCTATCCCCTGCCCCAAGTCTCTACCCCTATATAATCCCCGACACCACATTGATCAGAACCCATCTTTCCTTGAACCCTATCCACCAAAATCGATGAGAACACGATCGACGTCCACCGGAGCGCCTCCGAAGCCTTCCATCAAGGTTCCCCCGCCTCGAGCCACCCCAACGCATCTAACCATGACACTCGTACTATCCTAGTACTTGTAAATCTAGTTGATATCTTTTGCTTGCATCTAAATCTCATGATCTTGCTGAAACCCTGGTGGTTGTTTCATCTATACTTCTTCCTCCAGAACACCATGTAAGAACGTGTTCTTTACATCTAGCTGCCTTAAACTCCAACCATTGGAAACTGACAGATAAACAAAAAATTATGATAGTTGTTTCTTTAACAACTGGGCTGAATGTGTCCTCATAATCAATACCATACCTTTGCTTGAATCCTTTTGCAACCAAACGAGCCTTGTACCTGTCAATAGAACCATCTGCATGCTTTTTTGATTCTGTAGACCCATTTATAATCAATGATATATCTGTTGGAACTAATAGGTACAAGATCCAAGTGTTGTTAGTAAGAAGATCATCATACTCATCTTGCATTGCATTCTTCCTATTATTATCCATATAAGATTCTTTTAAATTCTGAGGTTCTCCTGTCGATTCGAACAAGACAAAGTTATTTTTGTATGGCACAGTACCATCTGTGTAATTTCTGGGGTTTCGAATACCTTTGTGTAGACGAGTTTTCGGTTCAGGAACAAAAACTGGTGCACCTCCTGCATCTGCCACAGAAGATCCAGAGCGAGCATCATTTGCCTGCGCAGAAGCATCATCCTCGGTGGTCGCACCCTGGCTGGGGCTGCCAGGAGTGCCACGTGGCGAAATGGGAGAGGCATGTCCCGCTGTAGCAGACAGCCTCGCCGGGGACGGTGTCCGTGCACGGGAGCCCAGAGGAGACAACGACAACGATCGGTCGGGGGACATCGATCACGACGTGCGCCCACGCGCGTGACAACATGAAGTGGAGCCTCCAGGGTGCGACATGGCAGGGCGAGAGTGGTACACTGGAGTGTGCTTGTGCCGAGCAGAATCTTCCTCACCAGAACCTGATGGGGAGTGATCCGAGGCGGATTCTTCTTCCGAATCTGCCTGGTTTTCAGCACTATTTTATCCTGACGCAGAATTTTGACTATTTTCAGTATTCGGACCAGTAGTTGCACCGTTTTCTTCCAGATTTTTGCCAGCAGCTCTGTCCTGGAAAGGATTAACAATAGGAACATTATGCAAATAGTGATCATTAGTATGCACACCCTTATCAGTAGATGATGGTTTGATGGGAAGTAAGAGAATTTCTTCCCGAAGACGATGTCTAGCGTTAGGATGTAGTGTAGAAAATGGGAAATATTTTCATCAAATAATACATCACGGGAGATATAGACACGACCGGTGGTGAGACACGACCGGTGGTGATGTCTAAATGTTTGGCTCCTTTATGAAGAGGGCTATAACCAAGAAACACACACCTTTTGGAACGGAACGAAAATTTGTGTTTATTATAGGGACGTAAGTTGGGCCAACAAGCACAACCAAACACACGAAGGGAGTCATAATTTGGAACAATGTTAAGAAGTTTCTGTGTAGGAGTTTCAAAGTTGAGAACCTTGGTGGGAAGTGAATCGATAAGGAATGTGTTTGTAAGAGATACATCATACGAATATTTTAATGGCATGGAGGCATTAATAAGAAGAAAAAGACCAACCTCAACAATGTGACGATGCTTGCATTCAGAAGACCCATTTTGTTGAGGAGCATGGGGGCAAGACACATGGTGAGTTATCCCAAATTTTTGAAAAAAAAAGCCATGGAGTTTTTCATATTCACCACCCCCAATCAGTTTGCATGGTAGTAATTTTGTGATCAAACTTACGCTCAACATATTCATGAAAATTAAGAAACACTTGATACACATCTGAGTGTTTCTTGAGCAAATAAATCCAAGTAAACTTGCTGAAATCATCAATGAAGCTTACATAATACACATGTTTGCTACCAGAAGGAGAAGCATGCCCTCGTACATCATAAAATACTTGTTCCAAAGAAACAGTGGAGACACTAGTGGAGAGATTATAGGGTAATTGCTGACTCTTTGCTAGTTGACATGAATCACATATGTAAGAATTTATTTCTGGAGTATAAGGGAGACTATTCTTTCTAAGAATTTTCTGAACAATAAACAAAGATGGATGTCCTAAGCGACGATGCCATGTAGATGATGAAGGCTTGATGGTGACAAGAGCATGCTTGGAAGACCCTGCTGACATAGGAACGAGGGGATACAAGACACCATGACAAGGACCTCTAAACATGATTTGTTGTGTTGCATGATCCTTTATCAAGAAAAAGAATGGGTGAATCTCAATGAAAGCATTATTATCCAAGGAAATTTTATGAGCAGAAAGCAAATTCATGGAAGATCTAGGGACATGCAAAATATTGCGAAGGTGAATAGAACTATGTGGGGTGTGCAAAACTGAATGACCAATATGTGCAATATCCATACCTTGTACACTAGCATTGTGAACTTGATCATGCCCCTGATAATTGTCATGAACCTGAAGTTTGTTGAGTTGTCCCGTGACATGATTTGTGGCCCCTGTGTCTACATACCAATTTATATCAACTCCACACGCAGCTTTGTTTTGATCCTGTGGTGTGTCATCATCATCATTGTCATCACCATAGCGCCACCAACAGTCATTAGCACCATGACCATCCTTTTTACATATCTGACAGAAAACTCCCTCCTGCCAAGGAGAAGCAACACGATCACGTTTTCCACGACCTCCTTTAGGGCGACGTCCCTGATCCTATTTGCCCTGCTGCATAGGACATGGAGGAGGACGGGGTTGATAGGATTATTGGGTAGGACATGGGGGCTGGTAGTAGGGTGTAGGAGGCGGCTGGTAATAGGGCATGTAAGGTGGCGAGTATGATTGCATGGGAGGAGAAGTAAAATAAGGTGGCGGGTTGTAAGGATGTTGTGGTGCTGGGGTATATGGGTGTGGAGGTATATAGGGCTGCAGTGGAGGTGGTGTGGGGTAGGTTTGTGGCATCGGTAGTGTGAGAAGAGGAGGCTTTGGTGGAGGAGGACCATACGAAGGAGGGGAGCAGCGTGGTGCTGCATTAACTGAGGATGTAAACGTGTTGCCTTGGCCAGAAGCTACGAGCATGTTCTCACGGTACTCATAGGACATCAACTGAGAGCACAAGTCATTGAGCATGGTCTATGGAACTGCATTGATAGAAGCAACCAACGGATTATAAGTACCATCTAAGCCATTAAGGATGTAATTCTTGAGCTCGTCATCATCCACATTTGCAATGCTTCTTATTATGGTTAATAATAACCTTGTCCCCGATGATTTTGTTGTTAGGAATATTGAATGCAATACTTCTTGTCCAATTGTTTTGGGAAGACCTTTTCTTAGAACGGTTGGTGATGTTATTGATATGAAAGAAGGGAATGTTAAATATCAATTCCCACTCAAGAAATGTATGTAACACTTCTAGGAAGAGAATGAAGTTGCCTTTTTATTCTATTATTAGAAAAAATTACAATTTGGATGGTTCATCACTTGAAAACACTTGATTCCATTTTTCTAGGCCTAGCTAAAAGGCGTTAAAGAAAAGCATTTCTTGGGAGATAACCCATGATTTTATTTTTGCTTTATTTTTCTCTATTTTATTTGAGTCAAGGTGCTGTATACTTATGTATCAACTCCTTTGTATCTTTATTTTCATGCATTAGTTGTGCCAAGTAAAGTTTCTAGCGAAAGTTGGAGTTGGTTTTGGATTTCTGCGCAGGAAACATATTTCTGCTGTCCACCGTAAAAAATCGCACAATTCACAGAAATATCAAACTGACCTGAAAATTTTTGTGCTTATTCCTCAGCTAATTACAAAACGTTTTCGTTCTTTACGTTTTTTGGTTTGAGCAACGTAAGTGCCCCTAAAAATTCGTCATTACAGACTGTTCGGGTTTTGTCAGATTCTGCCTTTTTACTTGCATTCTCTCTTTTACTATGTCGAGTGGATTTCTTTGCTTCACGAAACATCAGTGGCTGTAGCTAATGTTTAAAAGTATCAATAATTCTTGTGTCTTTGCAGGACATGAGAATTTTTAATTATGCACTAACCCTCTAATGCGAATTACATTGAGTGTGTGGTGTGAAGGAAGTTTTCTAGGGTCAAGAGAAGAGGGTGATATAATGTGATCAAGAAGAGTGCAAAGCGAAAGCTTGAGGATGTCCCCGTGGTTCATCCCAGAAAATTCTAAGAAGACTCAAGCTTCCAAGCTTGGGGATGCCCAATGCATCCCTTTCTTCATCAACAATTTATTAGGTCACTTCTAGTGAAACTATATTTTTATTCAGTCACATCATATGAATTTTACTTAGAGAGTCTGTTTGTTTTTCTATTGCTTTGTTTTGTTTTCCTTGATACAATAAATATTATTGTAACTCAGCATTCTTTGTGTGGTAGAGAGACATGCTCCGCATTTTCATATGAATACTTGTTTTCTTCCATTCTCGTATTCTTAGTTTTTCTTCTAGCCGCTGCAAACCGTTTTAGCTCCTATTTTTCGTGCATCTCTCATTCAGAGCTGTTAGTTCTAGTAGAGTTATGTTAGTACTCTCTTGTTTCATTGCTATATTTCTTGGAGAGTTTTTGTTTAGTATAAAATGCTTGGTGTTGGAAAGCAGTAGTACAATTTTCGTGCTTATAATGGTGCAAATAGAAGCTTGTATCGACTGTGGCTAGAATTTTTCATGTCATGCTAGATGTTATTTTAATTCTGTGCTTAGTAGTTGTTATTGTTGCATGACTTGTCTCAAATATTTTAGAGTGCTTAATGTGCCATTGAAAGAACCATGAGTTGTTTTTGTCATATTGAAGCATGAATTTATGGCGTTCTCCTTCGAATGTTTTTTTGGTTGACTTGGCCCATGCTTACACCATGTTTATGACTAAAAACTAGTCACTTATAGCCTATATGATCATTTATTTTTGACTTGTAATACCCTTTATATTTTTAATTAATAATGGTTATTCCGCTATGCATGATTATGGCCATTATTGCTCTCTTGATTTGTCACTCCCAGTCTTTTGCTAGCATCCACCTGTACTGAGTATGAGCTCTACTCGTGCATCCAACTCCCAAAAGCCAAAAGTTTGCCAAATGTGTCCACCATACCTACCTACATATCATATTTAACTGCCACTCCAAGTAAATATCTCATGTGCTACCTTTAAAACTTTCAAAATTATTCCTGCTGTGTGCCCCTGTTTTAGCTCACGAGGACGTAAATAGATAATCTTTATCTCACTTGTTGATTGGACTTTACACACCTGGACTAGTGGCTTCATCCGCTTATCCAAATGATAGAAGAGCTGGCAGTGGGGTGCCCAACCCCAAAATTGGTTACTATTAAATTCTCTTCACTATTTTTGCCCCTGATTTATCAGTCAAATCATAATTGTGTAAACAAAAGAGAAAGAGAGATGACCTTCTGACCCCAGTTGTGTCCTTCAATGGGAGCCACTCTTGTGAAGTCTAGTTGGCTTGTGACGTACTATATTTTCTGTTTACCATTTGTTGACATAAGCATACACCTCTCTAAAAAATTGTTTTCAATACCTCTATTTAATAAAATAAAAAGCTCTAGCACATGAGTTAATCCCTGCTTCCCTGTGCGAAGGGACTTTCTTGTACTTTTATGTTGAGTCTCCATCTTCTAAATTTATGCACAGTTAAGAGAGCATGGTTGTCATTATGAGTTTAATGTGCATTTATCCGAGAAAATATTATTAATTGATTCATGATGTGTCATTATCTACTCTCAAATTATTTGTTCTAGTCATCCACTTGAACTTTGAAGGTGTCCTCGCATTTATGTTTTTTCCCACTCTTAAGGACAAGAGAAATGTCACTTTGCTATGTTTTCTTTATGCTCGAAACAAACGTATAACTTTCAAGTGCATTATTATTCATGATCTTATATTATGCTACTTTTCATGATGCAAGGTGATTGCTAAGTTTCATTGTTAAAATTATATCTATCATGCTTGTGTTTAAAGTACTATGACCTCAGCGTACATATGCTTTTACTTTAAGATGATCAAGTTTATGTTGGTAGCATGTCACCTCAGAAATTATTTGTTTTTATCGTTTACCTACTCGAGGACGAGTAGGAACTAAGATTGGGGATGTTGATACGTCATAAACGTATCCATAATTTATTATGCTCCATGTTGTTTTCATGCCATATGCTATATGTTTCCTTTACACTTTATACCATTTTTATTGATTTCCTAGGACTAACCTATTGACAAGATGCCATAGAGCATGTTCCTATTTTTTTCTGTTTTTAGTTTCACAAAAGTTCTTATGGAAATATTCTCGGAATTGGACGATCCGAAGCCCGGAAGTCTTAGAAAGTTTTCGTGCACACGGAGTCCGGAGGAGACCCATAGGGGAGCCACAGGGGCCCTACACCATGTGTGGGCGCGCCCCCTGGTCGCGCCCAAGGGTGGTGTGGCCCCCTGCTTGCCCATCGATGTTTCCCTCTTGCCTGTATATTGTCCCCGAAGGGTTAACCCTATATACCCGAGCCTTTTCCACAAAAAACATCCGCAGCCGCCGTCATCGTCAACCCTAGTTCGGGAGGGTTCTGGAGCTCTCCCCCGCACCCTTCTGGGAGGGGGAATCATTACCGGAGGGCTCTATACCACCATGCACGCCTCCGGAATGATGCGTGAGTAGTTCATCCTTGGACTACGGGTCCATAGCAGTAGCTAGATGGTTGTTCTCTCCTCTTTATGCCTCATGTTTAGATCTTATGAGTTGTTCTACATGATCAAGATCATCTTATTGTAATGCTACATGTTGTGTTTGTTGGGATCCGATGAATATTGAATGCTATGTCTCATGATTATCAATCTATCATGTTCATTCATGTATATGTTATTTATGATCTTGCATGCTCTCTGTTGTTAGTAGATGCTCTGGCCAAGTAGATGCTAGTAACTCCAAGAGGGAGTATTTATGCTCGATCGTGGGTTCATGCCTCCTTTGCATATGTGCTCGAGTGACAGAAACATGACGGATGGGGGATGTGTTGTTGCCATTAGGAAGAAAATAATGATGTTTACATTGTTTACATTACACACTTTACTTACTGCGATTATCTGTTTCTTGCAACTTAATACCCAAGGTTTTCTCGGATGACATTCTGAGGGTGAATTTTTAGTCATAGATGTAGTTGGATAACGGTCTATGTATCTTGTTGTAATGCCCGCATGAATCACATAGTATTCATCATGTCATGCATATGCACTATGGTGCAGCCTTTATATCTGTCAATTGTCCAGCTGTAATTTTTTTATCCAGCATGTTATCTATCTGTCTTGGGAGAGACACCTCTAGTGAACTGTGGTCCCTGTCCATTTTCCTCATACTGATAATAAAACCATTGCAATCTCTGTTTTCATACTGTTGCTACTGTTTTCCTACTGCCATCACTGTTCTCTTTCATCTATTGCATACAAATATTATTTTCCACACGGTACGTTTAACCTCTTTGTGTTCAACAAAACCGGCGAGATTGACAACATCACTGCTTCTCTAGGGAAAAGTGATTTGATTGTGTTGTGTAGGTTCCACGTTACTTCTGAACCGGTGGTGCGCCCTATCACCTCAGCAACATCAACCTTCGGAAGTGATTTCTGATACATCTCCAACGTAGCTATAATTTCTGGTGCTCCATGATGATATTATGCCAATTGCTACATTTTCTCCCTTCTTTATGTTATTTTTATCGATTTTCCGGACTAACCAATTGACAAGATGCCACAGAGCCAGTTCCCTGTTTTCTACTGTTTTTAGTTTCAGAAAAGTTGTTCTGGAAATATTCTCAGAATTGGAAAATTCGAAGCCCGGAAATCTTAGAATTCCTGAAGGTTCCACGGAGTCCCGAAGAGACCCGGAGAGGGGCCTCAGGGGGCCCACACCATAGGGTGGCGCGCCCCCCTTGGCCGCGCCGGGGATGGTGTGGGGGCCCCAGGGCTCCACCGCCTTTGCCCTTTTGCCTATTTATTCCCCTCTGATGGAAAACCCTAAGCACCTGATCAAAAATCCCCGAAAAGTTCCGGAGCCCCCGTCGTCGTCAACCCTAGATCAGGGGGTTCTGAAGCTGTCTCCCGGCACCCTGCCGGAGAGGAGATCATCACCGGAGGCCTCTTCATCACCATGCATGCCTCTGGAGTGATGTGTGAGTAGTTCATCCTTGGACTATGGGTCCATAGCAGTAGCTAGATGATTGTCTTCTCCTCCCATGCCTCAATGTTTAGATCTCGTGAGCTGCCTAACATGATCGAGATTGTTCTTATGTAATTCTATGTGCTGTGTTTGCTGGGATCCGATGAATATTCAACTTATGCCAAGTTGATTATAGTCTTTATTGTATATGTTATTTGTGATCTTGCATGCTTTCCGTTGCTAGTGGTTGCTCTGGCCAAGTAGTTGGTAGTGACTCCAAGAGGGAGTATTTATGCTCGATAGTGGGTTCATGCCTCCTTTTCGCCTGTGCTCGAGTGACAGAAATGTGACGGGGGAGTATGTGCTATTGCCACTTGGGAGAAAACAACGGTGTGAGTGCCCACGTGCACAATTATTGCTTACATTACACAAATTGCTTAATGCGATTATCTGTTGCTTGCAACTTAATACCTAAGGGGGTTCGGATGATAACCTGAGGGTGGATTATTAGTCATAGATGCAGTTGGATTATGGTCTATGTATATTGTTGTAATGCTCGCACTAAATATCATAGTAGTCATCATGTCATGAATGTGCACTACGGTGCAACCTCTATTTGTCAATTGCCTAGCTGTAATATGTTCACCCAACATGCTATCTTATATGGAGAGACACCACTAATGAATCTATGAACCCCGGTCCATTTTCCTACACTGTTAAACAAACCTCTACAATTTCCTGATTTTCTTTACTTACTGCAAGCATACACCATTTTCCACGCTATACGTCTAATCTTTGTTTTCAGCAAGACCGGTGAGATTGACAACCTCACTGTACCATTAGGACAAACTATTTTCGTTGTGTTGTGTGTAGGTTCCGCGTTGTTTCTGACACCGGTGAGGCGCCATCACCACCATCAGTGGCATCAACCTTCCGAAGATCCTGGTTCTCCTACTGGATTGATAATCTTGGTTCTTAACTGAGGGGAAATTCCTACAGCTGTGCTCATCACACCCTCCTCTTGGGGTTCCCAACACGCATTGCCAGCATCAATTTCTTTCCCCTACTGGTCGATTCAACCTAGGTTTCTTTATGGGGGAAACGTGCTATTATGCTCTTCATACATTTCTCTTGAGGTCTCCCAACGAACGTGTGTTACACGCGCATCACACACCTCTCAACCGCGTGTCCCACAGCGTGCGTATGCCCGACGACATGTTCAGGGTGACATTGAGTCGAGTGCTTTCGATCCTCCGAACCAACCCCCCAATGTGCGACATGACGACGTTGATGCTGATGACGAGGACCCTAATGACTACCTCGTCGACGACCCTTATGATGGGGGCCAGGATGATGATCTTGATGAACTTCTCTCGCCAGCGAAGGAATCGGATAAATACCGATGCACGAAGCGTCTTTTCTGTTCTCAAGAACCGGTAACCCCCGAGCAAGTTGGCCTCAGCCAGGACGCCCTCAAAGAGGCGGTAGAAAATGTATTTCACAAGGAGCCTAATAAGACGGCATGGAAGAGAACTAAGAAGAGTTCTACCGTTGCCTCCATGAGCCAACCGATGGAGGGGACTAAGTCGAAGCCGCCAACAGAACGGGTATTGGACAGAATACCCATACACGACTGGCATCATATCCATGAGTTGGGTAAACCGATGCTTCCGCCGAGGTTGGTCGTTTTGTTGACCGGGGATATGCGTAGAGTCCATGATGGTGTTCTATATATGAAGGAGATGCGTCTCAAAGAGAAAAATCCAACGCTGCTGGTTTTGCTCGCTAAGGTGCCACCTACGGCGGGATTTGTCACTGCAGGCAACACAGACACGATCATCCTGAGATTTGATGACATATTTTGGATGTTCCACATGCAAGCCCTCCACTCATCAGTCGTCCGCCTGCTTACACTCAGTTTGGCACAACAACTATCCATAGAGAATACTGTGAGCATCACGTTAATAGAGCTCTACTACATGCAAGACATTTACTTGA
The DNA here is from genome assembly GCA_028641055.1 of Alopecurus myosuroides. NCBI lineage: Eukaryota > Viridiplantae > Streptophyta > Magnoliopsida > Poales > Poaceae > Alopecurus > Alopecurus myosuroides. The sequence goes on from CM054061.1 coordinate 319,109,247, forward strand.
ACAACCCTAAGGCTAGGGAAAAAGCGGCAAAGTACATCAAAGAGGTGTTGTTGAAGAATTATATGCACAAGAGGATCGTTCTCGTGCCTTACTTTCCCGAGTAATTCATTCACTAGTCGCCATAACATGATTTCGTCTATTTCCCATCTTTAATTAGGTTTGCGCATATACAATTAATAGTGGTTACAATTTTTGAGGATTATATATGGACTCTTTGAACTGTTTTGCGCATAAACAAATACGATACCCGTACCCGAGAGACTCCTTCGCTCTATATCTCGACTCCGAGAGTAAACTGAAGGAGAAAAACTACTCCCTCATCAAGTCTGTTCTCAATGAAGCTATGGACGGCTACATCAGGGAGGAAGGCTACTGCAGCGGAGTACAACAATTTCAAGGAAAATATGTATTCAGACACCGTACGGAGTTCCCTGCCCAAGCAGGCGCCAGACGGCCAGATGGAGGCATGGCACCTCGTCCAACACATGCTGGAGGTCGTGAAGGAACAACAAAGTCTAGAATTTATGTCTGCTATGGACAAATGGTCTCGCGACATCGTGTATTGGTATCATGCTGAAATCAGACAAAACTTCGGTCGCATCCAGCGCAAACTCTCGACAATCATCTATAGGGACGTAGTAAGTGCAGACGAGGCCTTCTACTACGGCTCACGGGGCCCACCACCTAACGATGAGCTGCTACAATGTGTACTAGAGCAGGGTGACAAGAGACCATTCAACTCGTTAGAAAGTGCTCTTCCATTCCCGCCGATGCAGAAGAAGAAGAAGACGACGACCAAGAAATGATCGACGGTGTGTAGTCTATTCGGTACTAATTGTCCTCCTAAGAACTTGTGCTTTTCTTTTCCTAATACTTTTATCTTGCTCTACAGAGAGATAAAGAAGTGGATGGCGCTGACCTAGTGAAAGATCGCAAAGCGGAGGCGGAAGCTAAAGCCAGTCACTTTTCTTTTTAATCGTCGATGTCCTGCGGTTCTATATGTTTGTACGAATGTGATCGTTAAACTTAGATGGCTATTTTTTGGTTCGAAAACTTGCGACCTAAACATGTTATCGAGATCGATGTGTATTCATGCATGCATGTATATTTATGAAACTTATTTGGGTACGGTGACCACTCTCGATCGTGTATGATCTCGGTTCTGTATTGCATATGCATGCATATGTGATAGATACATACATATATATATATATATATATGTGTGTGTGTGTATGTGTGTGTGTGTGAATCAAAAATTTGGAGTGATTTTGTATATCTGACTTCTAGAAATAGTGTATAAACAATGTATTTACACGTGTATAGGCTGAAATACAAAATATAGCACTATATACAAAAATACCAACAAAAAAAAAACTCGGACGGGTAGCATGGCGAACGCATCGCTGGCAAACCTAGCGCTGGCGAACAAGGCCGTGTTCGCCAGCGCTAACCCCTGCTACCGCTGGTGAAGCGCTGTTCGCCAGTGGTAACCCGCTACCACTGGCGAGTTAGCGCTGGCGAACGGCGCTTCGCCACTGGTAGGGAAAATGTCTTCGTCACTGGTAAGGTTTTTCCTACTAGTGAGATGGTAAAACTTGCGCTTTCCACGTGAGGAAATTCTCACGTGCGAGCCTTGTGGCGGGAGGGGCACCGATGAACGAGTTGGACGAGGAGGACGCCATGGGAGCGGATGGGAGGGGTTGATATTGATCCTTTGGTTTTGTCTAGGGTTTGTAAAGAGGGGTTTGTGTCGGTTGTAGAGAGGGATTTGTCTATGGTTTTTGTCGAGGAAGGCGACCAGCAGCTGTCGAAGAAGACTACCAGAAGATATCGGAGCAGAGATCGGGAGGGGAAGGGGATCCTGGGCGGCATCGGATCAAGGTGACCAACAGCAACGACGACAACTTAGCCGGGAGGAGAAGAGGCTCCTGATACTATGTCAATTTCGTAAGAGACAGGGGAGAACGATCGTTGCCCTCAAGGGGTCGATCGGGTGCATGTTAAAGGGCCTAGGAAGAGCCCCTAGGTGGCGTACAAGGTGAATACGTATTGGATTGGAGTACTACTCCATATCCAATACGTATTCCATATTATATCTCCAACAGTTGGATGAGTCATATAGTCAACCAAGAATCCTATATAGATCGCTTATAATTGCATACCTGACTAGATGCTTATCCTATCAAGGTTTGCATTAATGGCTATTGAAAAAGGAAAGAAAGGCGTTCAAAACGTATATTACTTCTTACGTCCATTTTTTCTGACTCAGGCAAAAAGAAAAGAAAGAAGAGATAAGGCACACTACATACTATTTCAATTTCGATCGCGTACATTGTAAAATGATTGAATCTATGTACGAAAAGAGTCTAGATTCACTCATCTTACAATGTACATGTTCAAAATTATGTCTTATAAAAGTGTACGAAGGGAGTATACTTTGTAAAGATCCTAAATGCAATGTTCAGTTAGAAAAGAAAGAAACGGCACCCAAAAAATCTTAGCACATCTGTATTAGAATCTGTAGTCATTATATAGTTAGATTCCTACCATAGATTCCTGGTAGGATCTAGCGTTTCGTACCAAATATTTGTCCAGATAAGCTTTCCCAATAGCTATGACATTTATTACGTGCAAATGTTTTGAGAGGCTGTTGCATACGGAGTTAATATGCACCAAAATTAATATGCACTAAAGTTACAAGTATATATGTAAGAATCATGTACGAGTGCTCATCCGAACATTCAAGCCTGCCAACATACAATACCCCGCCTTCACATACTGTTGTATTAATGGAGGAAGTCGTAGTTTTGATCGTCGGTGCAGGGCCGGCAGGCCTCGCAACAGCGGCATGTCTTAGCCAACTCTCCATCCCCTATGTCATCGTCGAACGGGAGGACTGCAGCGCGCCACTATGGCGCAAACGCACATACGACCGTCTCAAGCTACATCTTGCTAAGGAGTTCTGTGAGTTGCCGCACATGTCTTACTCAATAGATGCCCCAACATACATACCCAAAGATACTTTTGTCAAGTACTTGGATGACTACATTGAGTGTTTCGGTATTCAACCAAGGTATCGCACCGTTGTCGAGTCATCCACATATGACATCGGCGGGAATTGTTGGTCCGTTGTAGCACGGGACATGGCCAATTGCACAATGGTCAATTACATGGCCAAGTTTCTTGTTGTGGCAAGTGGTGAGAATAGTGTAGAACATATCCCAATGGTACCTGGACTGGAAAACTTTCTGGGTGTGGCCATACACTCGGCAAGTCACAGGTCGGGTATCAGCTATTCTGGGAAGAAGATGCTGGTCGTCGGATCTGGCAACTCTGGAATGGAGATTGCATACGACCTTGCGTCCCATGGCGCCAATACTTCTATAGTTATACGAAGTCCGGTATGTGTACTATATATGACTTTCACTACCATACATTTTATTATAACTTCTCATTTTATCCCGCATGTTGCAAAAGATGTGTGACCCTTTTCGTGGCTCCAGATTCATGTTATGACAAAGGAATTAATGCGGTTAGGAATGACATTGCTCCATCATCTTCCACTGAACATGGTAGATGGTCTCGTTGTCATGATGTCAAATTTCATATTCGGGGACCTATCTAGGTATGGAATCACGAGGCCAAAAGAGGGGCCATTTGCCCTCAAGTCGGAAACTGGCCGATCCGCGGTGATCGATGTTGGCACCATTGACTTAATCAAGAAAGGAAACATCAAGGTGAGCATATACATTCTCGGTCATGACAGAGATAACATAATAAAAATGATTCAATATATGTGCCAACTTATTTCTTTTCGAATATGATGTAGGTTCAGGGAGGGATTACTAACATCAAAGGCAAAACAATTGAATTTCAAGGCGGAAACAAAGCCTCTTTTGATGTAATTGTGTTTGCTACAGGATACAAAAGCATGGCAAATACGTGGCTCAAGGTAATACGGTTACTGAGATACATGAATCCCCCACCCACCCAAGCGGTATTACTCCATATGCAACACTGAGATACTCCCTCCGTCTCAAATTAACCGTCACAAAGTTAGACAAAAATGGATGTATCCAATATTAAATTATGTCTAGATACATCCATCTTTGTCCATCTTTTGTGACACTTAATTTGAGACGGGGGAGTACATGAATCCCCCCCTCCCCCTCCACCAAGCTGTATTACTCTAGATGCAACACTTGTCGTCTGTTATAACATGAGTAAGATATTTACTTGGTGCAGGGTGACGAGGACATGCTGAATAGCCAGGGCCTGCCAAAGAAGGAATTCCCTAACCACTGGAAAGGCGGAAACAAGATCTATTGTGCTGGGTTAGCAAGGAGGGGACTGGCTGTTATTGCCATGGATGCCAAGAACATCGCCGCCGACATTAAGCGTAACATGGCCTCTCTGTCCAACTAAGTTAGCTTTTATATTTCTTCTAGTGGGAGAAGAGTGTTAGATTTGGCAGAAGCCCTGCCGTATTTACCTTAAGAAAAAAAGCGTTATATGTTGGTAAGTCATCCTACAACATCACATGAGGTTCGGTTTGGTGCTGTAAATTTTTGTTCATGTGAGGGTGTTATGAGATGATAGAGTAGTATTACTCATGGTGGTGTACCATCATATTCTACATTATGTTGTTTCCAATCTTCTTTGAAAGATTCTGGACTAAGCGAGAATTTTCTGCCTTTTAATCTTTATTTTTTAAACAAGGTAAAAGGCTTGCTATTCTCATTAATTAAGGAGATGGTTTTTAGAGGTTGAAAGATCGAAAGGGTTGTGGGGGGGAGGGTGAATAGGTTACCTACAATTTTACTTCTTTTTCATTTAAATGAGTATTCCTCAAATATAGATTGTCTAGATTTTGCAACTAGGTGAACAATCATATATGATGAGCAAATACTACTAGCACAAGATATGTAAACAATTAAGCTAGTAAAAAATAACTAAAGGTAAGTTGAGAAATAAATGAACACAATAACGCTAAGATTTATCCTGAAGTTCACTTCCAAATACTGGAAACTAATCTCCGCTGGAGCGTTGCGGTGCCACCAAAGTAAAACACGAAGTAGCCGTCAAATGGCACACTGTATCTCTTTCGTGACCGACCACCAATGTGGAGACACACGAATCACTATGTTGACGTTGAGTTTGAAAACTAGAACCTTCACAAAGATGAGGCACACTCCAAACCTTGAATGGTTCTCACAAAATCCACCGAGCCACCAAACTCGATGCTTCAAGGCTGGTCACACACCACAAATAAATTAGTGGGTGCCAACAATGTCTTCCGGGCTACCAAAGCCTCGACGGACCACAACCTCCTAGGTTTCTAACACACCCAAATAGTAGCAAGTTCCTCAATAGAATCAAGGGGAAATCAAATCGCTTGGATAAGAATGTAGATCTAGGTCTTGTCTCTCAAATCCCCAAAGGGCAAGGTTTTTGAGTGGCTGGAGAGAGAGAGAGAGAGAGAGAGAGAGAGAGAGAGAGAGAGAGAGAGAGAGAGAGAGAGAGAGGAACCCCACTAAAACAATTCGTGTGAGGCATCTCATACCAGTCTCGCGAGGCACCCCACTACACCAATTCAAGATCGAAAGTTCACTACAACCATTCAAGATCGAAAGTTCACTACATCCATCTAACTCATCATAAGCTCTCAATGCTGAACAAGAGTAAAAAAAACCTGAATCCATCAAACAACAAACAAGTACACTTGATGGCCTATCACAGATGTTTTACATTGTCAGATTAACCACGCGCAAAATGAAGAAACCTGTGACTGATATCAATTGTGGGACTCCTTTAAGCGAGTGACCAGTTCGTCTTGCAAAAGGCCACCATAATGTTAGTATTATTTCATAAGATGGGTGATGCATGCACGGAAAAGAATTATAAAGTGCGTCATACAGACAATAATAATTCAAACAGCCTCACTAGCACCTCAAATTATGATCAAAACCGGTACAATTAACAACAATATTTCAGTACAAGAAAAATATGTTTTACATACCAAAGATATTGGCTTGCCGATCATGATGCTCATGTGGCGGAAACATATAAGCCACAATGGTTGGTCCCGGTAGTCTGGTGGTGGCACTGAGACCGAGCGTAGAAATAAACATATTACACAGAAAATAGGTTTAACATGCATGATGTACAAGTGCTGGTGAAAACTAACCGGAACATTAAAGTGAAGGGTAAGCGTTGTGTAGTTTTCCTTTTCAATTTTCCGACCTCGAGCGAAATACTTCAAACGATCTAAAGAACATGGATGACAAGAAACAAAGTATATCACATGTCAATAAGCTGCTTTATATTATCAAAATCATTTCTATTATATAGATAAAGTATTAAATCACCTATCAAGAACCTCCTTTATATTACCAAAAATTCACATTCTTAATATGAGGTAAAAATTCTCCCCGCGCTGGTACTTTGGGGCTACCTTGGCAATCTCAACATCACAACCCGTTGCAAATAATTTTTGAAGCTGCTCGGTTTCCGTGTCAAAGGCACTCATCTAGGACTTCTGCTTCTTCTCTTTTTTGTCATTACCTTTCACAACATATGTTGGTTTCTCTGTTATTTTTGGCGGCATCCCTTTTGAGCGCGTCCACCTCATAGGAGTCGTCGAGGCGGCCTCGGGGGCCTTAATGGCAGGCTATACGATACCTAACTAGGCCCTTTTTGGGCGCACTAGCGGGGGCCCGCAGGAGGCGGTAGTCTCGCACAAGCGTTCGTAATCAGCTTGGGCGCCACAAGAGGCGGTGGCCTCGCATGAGCCGTTGGAATGACCTCGGGGGCCACAAGAGGGGTGAAATCGCAGAAGCCGTTGGAATGACCTTGGGGGCCGCTGGAGGAGGTGGACTAGAAGGAACCGTCGAGGCGGCCTCGGGGCCACAGGAGGTGGTGGACTCGCAGAAGTGGTTAGAATGACCTTTGGGGCCACTGGAGGCAGTGCACTAGCAAGAGCCGTCGGACTGGCCTCAGCCGTCTTAATGGCAGGCTTCGCCGACATGTGGGTGTGTACGATAACTGACGAGGACCATTTGGGACACCCAATATTCTTTGGGTTGGCCATGGTGGCATTTCGAGGCGGTGGACTCGTAGGAGTCGTCGGGTTAGCCTCGGTGGCCGCAGGAAGCGGTGGACCCGCAGGAGCCATCGGGTTGGCCTCGGTTGCCGCAGGAGACGGTGGACCCGCATGTTGGAGGTATGCCCTAGAGACAATAATATTCAGTTATTATTTTATCTCCAAGTTCTGAATTAAGTTTATGTCATCATACTACCACCGTTATAGGACTTGAAAAGTAAATTTTCAAAGGAAAATCTTTATGTGGGTGTGAAGACATAAACAAACAAGAGTTCTTGATTTTATCTCTTAAGATTATCTTATGGTTTGTGAGATGGTCACGTTTTACTTATCATGGACTTAGTTAAAGTTTAGCAGAACATAAGAGTTTATTGTTAGGGTAACAATAGTACTAAACCTATCCAAGTATATGACCTTGATAAAAGAGACTAAACAACTATGATGTATTTAGCAAAGTAAATATGGAGTTTTCGTTGACTATAATTCTTATACTATGAGAATATCTATTGACCGCACAATCGGAAGTTATGCTTTCGATTTCTCCAACCCTCCACCATAACACAGGGGATCATAATTTTGACATCTGGTTATAATCTAGAGCGTTTAAAGGAACTGAGATAGTTCAAGACTAGTACTTAACTCCTCTAGACGATGGAGAGATACATGCTCTCGACCCTCTCTGTTTTACCAATGTCAACCAATCGTCTGGCCAGAGACTGTGCGATTTATTACAAGGACATTGGGGATATGGGTGAGAAAAGAAGACGATATCGGTAATGAGTATTATATGTGTTATGATCAAAGAGTTTGATCGTACTAGAGCATATAGTCTCACCTCGTGATATCATTAGCATTAGGAAGTTAAGGGAATAAGTGCAATGTTTAACTCGAAAGGTTACCTCGTTCCTCATGAACACACATGAGCCATCATGGGTGTCCATGGTCCCACTGTTGCTTATTGTTCGGTAAGTTCCCGAACATCTATGTGTGCTATTGAGCCTTTATAGGTCACACGCATAAGCCATGCCAACCATTAATTGAGAGAATAAAGTTGTTGATAATGATTTTATAAATGTTAGATATCGATACGATGTCACAGAGGCAAGTCTGATATTAATTGGAAGAGTTTAGGGAAGTTACTACATGAGAGAAATAATGCTGGTAGGATGCAAACTTTTATATGAGATAAAACAGAGGACATGAGCTGCACCGGGATGTAAGAAATATGTTTCTAACATAAGTAAACAAGTTCGATTATTTTATGTACTAAGGTCACAAGGTTTGGGAAGAGTTTCTAGCAAAAACCGAGAAGGGGGAAGTGCTGGAGGAGGGCATAAAGCCGCACCCAATTTTGGGGGCTGCCAGGTGGGGCCCATGTGACCACAAAATACGCACCATCCTCCCCTGGTCCTTTCCTTATTTTGTTTGAGAGAGAAAAAGAAAAGACCACAAAGAAAAAGGGGAGGGGGATTGGACTGAGTCCAATCCAAATTTGGCTAGGAGGAGGGGTGCGGCCTGATGGTGTAGGTCTTGCACTCGTTGGGAGACCCCAAGAGGAAGGTTTGATGAGCACAGCAGCAAGTTTCCCTTGGAAAAGAAACCAAGGTTGAATCAACCAGTAGGATAAAAGAAGTAACTTCCGAAGGTTGATGCAACTGAGGTGGCAGGGCGCACGACCGGTCCAACAACAACGTGGAACCTACACAACACAATCAATTCACTTTGCCCCAACGAAGCAATGAGGTTGTCAATCTCACCGGTTTTGCTGAACACAAAGAGGTTAAATGTATGGTGTGGAAAACAATATGAGAATAATATGAAAACAACAGTAGCAGTGTGAAAACAATGGAAGCAATGTGTGTATTATCGATATGAGAAAATGGACCGGGGTCCACAGTTCACTAGTGGCATCTCTTCATAAAAGATAGCTAACATGCATGGTTAACAAATTACAGCAGGGAAATTGATAGATAAAGAAACATGCATGACATAATTATTACTATGATATTTATGTGGCCATTACAACAAAATATATAGATCGTCATCTAACTGCATCTATGACTAATAATACGCCCTCCGAATATCATCCGAAAAAACGTTGGGTATTAAGTTGCAAGCAATAGATTATTGCAGTAAGCAAAGTGTGTAATGTAAACAAAGTAAACATCGTTGTTTTCTCCCTAATGGCAACAACACATCCTCCATCCGTCACGTTTCTATCACTCGAGCACAGATGCAAAGGAGGCATGAACCCACTATCGAGGATAAATACTCCCTCTTGGAGTCACTAGCATCTACTAACAACGGAGAGCATGCAAGACTATAAATAACATACACATGAAGACAACATGATATATTGATAATCAAGAGACATAGCATTCAATAATCATCGGATCCCAACAAACACAACATGTAGCATTACAAATAGATGATCTCGATCATGTGAGGAAGCTCACGAGATCTAAACATGAGGCATAAAGAGGAGAGGACAACCATCTAGCTACTGCTATGGATCCGTAGTCCAAGGATGAACTACTCATGCATCACTCCGGAGGCGGGCACGGTGGTGTAGAGCCCTCCGGTGATGATTTTCTCTCCCGGCAGGGTGCCGGGGAGAACTCCAGAACCCTCCCGATCTCGAGTCGACGATGACGGTGGCTTCGGGTATTTTTCGTGGAAAAGTGGTATATTTTTAGGGTTCACGCATCAGGGAGAATATATGGGCGAAAGGGCGATGGCGGTGGGCGCCCGAGGGGCTCACACCACCCCCAGGCGCGACCAGGGGTGGTGCGCCGCCCTATGGTGTGCCCCCTGGGCCTCTTCGGGACTCCGTGGAACCTTCGGGAATTCTAAGACTTTCGGGTTTCGAATTTTCCAATTCCGAGAATATTTCGAGAACATCTTTTCTGAAACTAAAAACATCAGAAAACAGGAATTGGCTCTGTGGCATCTTTTCAATAGGTTAGTCCCGGGAAATCGATAAAAATGACATAAAGTGTAAGGAAAACATGTAGCATATGGCATCAAAACAACATGGAACATCATAAATTAAGGATACATTTATGACGTATCACGGCCACCTTCTCGATTTGGAGTTAGACTCTCTCTCTTCCCAAGGCAATTGTCCCCCTCCTCTAACTATAGAAGGACCCTAAGATCTCACCGAAAAACATAGTAATTGGCTCTCAAGCCTCATTCTCTCTAGTAGAATTAGAGGGTCTAATTGCAGCTTCTAATTAGAGCCCCTCTAATTGGATTAGGGAATCAACTAATTTGGTTTTTGAGATTCCCTTTTCCAGTTAGACCTAGTTATAATTACTGTTCTCTCTCATGTGTTGAGAAACTTCCATAATCATGTGGCTCTAATCACAGTTGATTAGTGCTAGCAATTAGCAATGACGAAAGACTGTCTCTCTTTGTTGGTGCCAAGTCCTGGACGGCGGAGTGCTGGCATGTTGAAACGAGCGTACAAGTATACACCATAAGAGAGATTACACATGTGATCTTTGAGGAGGGAAGCTTAGCGACATCCTTGCAACTAGGAATAGTTTTGAGGATCTACGTTTAGAACTCTTCTACGACTAGATCGATTCCGCTACCCGGTGAGCCGTGATTCCTAATCAATGCATGTAATGGCATCCATCATTATCTGAATAGTGATCTTGTCGGATATGAAGGAAAAAAAATCTGCAATGTACACCAGTAGTACCCACTTGAGGCTACTGGGGAGCATAAACTATTGGTTGTATGCCCAAAAGGCAATAATATGTATACATCTGATTCATATTACTATGCTATAACTAACGTGGTTCCAGAATATGAAATTCAGAGGAAAAGTCACGCTCATATGTAGTAACATGAACATAGGAATAGACCCTAGTCTTGCCTTTTACGATTAATTCGTTGGATACTTGATGACTATGGTTTCCACATTATGAACATTGTTTATGTCACCATCAGTGAATATCATATTGTTGGAAGTGAACAATATGGATGGGTATTCCCTAAGTAGGTTGATATGCTAAGATATTCCACTAATACATCTTTGTCCTTAGAATCATATCACAACACGGTTATATTACAATGCATATTTTTACCATGAGGTTATCGGGAAAATATATTCTGTAGGTTTTACTTTCGTACTATCGAGAGTCACACCATAAACTCGGTGAACATAAAGGTAGCCACTGGGTAATTATAAAGGAGTATATTATGTCGATGTTCTGAGATGGGCATTACTTCTCCATAAAAAGAGAGATACATGCGTGGGACTACTCAGTATCCTTGATATCTATAAGTTTCGTAGACAATTCATGATGATGATACATCATGTGCGGTATTATAATACAGTAAACTAGTAAAAGGAAACTTGTCGTTTAAAGAGACAAGACAAATGTATAAGTGAACTAGAGATTGTTTCACGGCAATACCGGAATCAATAGTCTCGGCTAAGTTCGGTATCGTGAGTAAAGGGTGAATTGTATAATGCCAACAATTTTAGCAGTTTATTCGTATAGTATGTGGGAATCAATATGGGCGTCCATGGACCCCTATTTATTATTGGAAATGAAAGAGTTTCCTGTTTCATGTCTACACACTATCGAACCGGTAGGGGAAACACACTTAAGTTAGGGCTGATTTTTGTGTATATTGGTAGGTCCGGATCAATTAGAAGTATCATCGAAACGGTGTTTCTGCGTGATATATATATTTTATATATCGTAGATAATTTATATTGAGGGAATTCGATGCCAAAAGCAATAGAAACAATTTATTTTACTACCGGAATTTATTCCGGAGTTGTTCTGAGAGAGAAATTGAGGTTACACGCTTTACGGAGAAAATGCAAGGGGGCATGAGATGTCCCAGGGTGTCGGAAATATATTTCCGACATTTTCAGATAATATAAATGATTTTATCTAATAGGGTCATATTTTCAGATAATATGGCTGCACCAAATTTTAGGGGGTTGCCAGATGGGCGCCAATAGCATCACATATTAGTACTAGTCATCCCGTAATTTTTCCTGAATTTATTAGAGAGAAAAAGGAGAAAAAGGAAAAAAAGAAAGGAGAGATGTGGGATTGATATCCACCTTGCGCAATCCGAGTTGGACTAGGAGGCTTGGTGCGGCCAAGACTCTCCTAGCTCAACTAGGAATCCTCTCCCCTTTGGAAATTCTCCCCTCCCTCCCACTATATAAAGGACGCCAAGGCCCGAAGCAAAACACACAATTAGCTCTCAAGCCTCTCTCTCTCTCTCTATAGTAGAATTAGAGGGTCTAATTAGAGCTTCTAATTAGATCCCTTCTAATTGTATTAGAGATTCTTCTAATTGGGGTTTTGAGGTGTCCTCTCCCAATTAGATCTAGCTTCTAATTAATTTCTCTCTCTCATGTCTTAAGAACTCCACCTTCATATACACCTGCGGCGTCTAGTCCTGGACGGTGAAGCGCTACAGAATTGTCTTGACATATGTATGCATACTCCAGAAGGGTAACACGTGAGACCCTTTTCTAGATCAAGGTGCTGGATATGGGGAGTCGACAATATCCTCACCCACGGACTTGTGTGTGAGGATCTTCTACACACTTCATCGACATTGTCACCGACATCTCTTCCGCTACTAAATTGTCTTGTGCATGATCTCGGGAATTAGATCTTGGAATTATTATTCACTTGTATCTGCATAGCTAGATCTTGGTTGTTGCGTAGTATGCATGGAAAAAAAATTAAATTCCGGTTGTGCAACCCAGTAGTGGTATCAGAGAGGTCTTTGTGTAGGTACTAGATCTGATCTAGAGCATTGGTGAGTGCGGGCATTGCATAAGATTGTGCTAGTACATTGGAAAGCTCTCCAATGTTCAGATTATTTATGATTTCTTCACAACAAGCTTTGCTGTTTTGTTTTCGACGACATTTCTAAATTTTTACAAACTTCTGGCAATCCTAGGACGCTCAAGTTTCCTGTGGCATATCTCGTCTAGACTGAAGAAGTGCTTGAGTAGCTTAGGATCTATTTATATTTGGTCTCATAAACAACATTGTGGATAGGGCATGTGGATTGGATCCACACGGGGGTCATGGTTATGAATACGTTTAGATTGAGGCTCTAGACGTTTTTGTAATGTCTGTGTTTCAATGACCCCACAATGTCAATCTAGTAACATGAATAATTAAGCCTTATGGAAGCGTAGGTTACTTAACGGTTCGTTTCGTAGATCCTACAACCACACTAAAATATGCAAAACGAACATTAGGGACGTTTTACTCTGTTTTTTAGGAAACATGATGTGGTATAGTCTCAAAGTTTAGAATTTCGAGGTGCTTTACCTAACATTGCTTTGTAGCTAGCAAACCATCATAAACCCGATCATGGCGATGATGGGAAGGAAAATGATTGCACTTGCCGTGAACCTCGACATGGCACCACCAACGCAGGATCCATTGGATATGAAGGAATACTATACTACATCACTAGTAGTTTTACTCGTGCATGTTATATGTGTTTTATTTCTGTCCTTTGGTTGCGCAGAAGACGTGATTATTAGGGTGATTCCTCATAAAATATCAAGGTAGATTGAGCTCTTCCAACTGTAGCACCGTCAAACCAATTTGGGTTCGCGTTCATCACTTGTACCCAAGGGTCAACATGTTCTTATGATTGGGAGGCGGGCATCAAGTTGATCCATGTTGATGACTTGTATCCAAGGCTCACCATGACATCACTTGATGCAGCAGGATCTATTGGTTGACTTGACGTTCAGGCATGATAGCCATGAGCTCGGAGCACTTATGGTGCAGATCTTGCACTTGTTGGGAGACCCCAAGAGGAAGGCATGAAGAGCACAGCAGAAAGTTTTCCCTCAGAAAGAAACCAAGGTTGAATCAACCAGTAGGGGAAAGGAGCAACTTTTGAAGGTTGATGCAGCTAAGGTGGCAGGGAGCACTACCGGTTTAGCTGCACCATGGAACCTACACAACACAATCAATTCACTTTTCCCCAACAAAGCAGTGAGGTTGTCAATCTCTCCGGTTTTGCTCAACACAAAGAGGTTAAATGTACTGTGTGGAAAATAATATTTGTTTGCAGTAGATGAAAGAGAACAATGATGACAGTAGTAAAACCGTAGCAGTAGTGTGAAAACAGAGATTGCAATGGTTATATCATCAGTATAAGGAAAAAGGACTAGGGTCCATAATGAAGTGTAGACACACACTCGTTGGGAGAACCCAAACACAAGGTGTGAAGAGTGCAGCGGCAAGTTTTCCCTCGGAAAAGAAACCAAGGTTGAATCGACCAGTAGGAGGACAAGCAACTTGTGAAGGTTGATGTAGTTGATGTGGTAGGGCGCACTAGTGGTTCAGCAGCAACGTGGAACCTACATAACACAATAAATTCACTTTGCCCCAACGCAGCAATGAGGTTGTCAATCTCACCGGTTTTACTGATAACAAAGAGGTTAAGTGTTTGGTGTGGAAAACAGTATTAGAACAATGTGAAAATAGTAATTGTAGTGGTTGTATTATCAGTATGAGAAAATGGACCGGGGTCCACAGTTCACTAGTGATGTCTCTCCATAAAAGATAAATAACATGTGTGCTGAACAAATTACAGTTGGGAAATTGATAGATATTGAAACATGCATGACATGATGATTACTATGTGATTCATGCGGGAATTACAACAAGACTTGTTGGGGGAATAGGTGAGGGGGAGCCTCACCAACCACCCTTGTAAACCGGAATCTACCCAAACTGGTTCTAGGTATTTGATCCGGTTTATGTCAAGAAGGTCCGGGCTTGTAGATGCTCACTAGGAAGAGGAAGACCCGGGTTACCTTGTGCGTAACCCGGAAGGGACAAAGGAGTCAGCCCAAGGCCCAAGATAGGAGACACGGAAGCCCAAGGCCTGGAGAGCAACTCAAGGCCGGACGGGAGTGACCGGGTCACGAGAAGAACCGGAACGGAACGACCGGGAGCCGGAGAAAGCTAGGACTCCGATGACGGGTATGCCCCGGTTCCCTCTGTAACCCGGAGGTCTCGTCCACTGTATAAGGCGAGACCCTGGGACGTAGATAGAAAGTTCTAAGTCAATAACAAGGTAGCTCGAGACATCGAGAGCCGGAATCGCCCTTTGTAATCGAGACCTTGTTTCCCAATAGTAAGAAGGCAGATGTAGGTTTTACCCTCAATCAAGGTTACGAACCTGGGTAAACTCGCGTCTCTCGTTTCCGCCTTAACCCTTTCGAAGTTTCACTCAGTAGAAATGGCCTCACAATTTAGTTCTCACATGAGGACACTTGCCGTGACAACACCACGACAGTTGGCGCCCACCGTGGGGTCTGCTCGCGGAAGCGTCTTTTTTCGGAAGGAGGCTTACCTGGGATCGAGAAGCTCACGATAGGCCGGCTTAGGAGGAGTAGGTGTGAAAACTATTACAACCATGACACGTGGGGTCCAGAGATCGCATCCGTGGAACCGGGGTTTCGAGTCCCCTTCGGTAGAATCCACGTTTTCGTTGGCTTCGTAGGAGGAACGGGCCCGGACCCGGAACGGCAGTCAGACTCAGTCTCTGAGGAAGCCACGATGATACATTCATATGGTGACTCTTCGGTTGAAAACAATGATGACTGTGATGAAACAGGATCCATCCACCAGCTCTTTGGAGATAGGTTGGGGGGAAACCTTGAAACAGATTTGCAGAGTCTAATAGAAACAACTCATCATGCAACTGTTTACATGGTTGGAACAACACGACCTACAGAGCCCAGGTATGACGCCAGTGGGAATTTAATTACAGATACTGTTTCAACTTCAAATCCGGTTCAGGAGGACCGGGTGTTTCAGGGACAACACTTACTGGGCCAACGGTAGCCCTAGTCGGGCCGACAGTAGCGCCTCCAACAGGACCTGGGCCGGCGAGCTCTGGGCCAGCAGAAACAGTGATTGACTTGACAGATCCCGCGCCGTATAGCCCAAGGCCCGAGCTGATAGCCGCGATGGATTCATTGAGCGAAGTCTTGGCTACTCCGATCAGCCTGGAGAACTTGGTGCAACGTAACACAGAGATTGAGAGTCTTCGACAGGAAATAAGTCGCGCCCGTCAGGAGATCGAGAAGGAGGTAACATGTATAAACAAAGCTCAGTCAGAGGTCTTGGAGGAAGCAACACGTCTGGAAAGAGAAGGGATTCATATGAGCTTTAGATAGAGGGAGCTAGCTTCAATACAGAACATGCGTTATCATACCCATCTGAATAATAAATTTGGTGCAGGGCTCGGACCAACCAACCTTCAGAATCTATTCGCGTCCCCGGTTGGGACACCCGGGGCACCTAACCCGGCTGACCCGGTTCACCCTATGAACCCGCCAGTTTCCCTCATTCCAGTTCATCCGGCGCGTTTTCAACCACCTATCCAGCTGCATGGTAACCTGAATCCTACTCCAGTCCATGAACAGCCCCTACAGGAAAGGTTCCATACGCCACCAGGCCATTTCAACAATCCAATGGATAACATTTGGGCGGCGACAAATAGTCTGGCGCAGATTCCAGTCAACCTCAACTATCCTATTGGAATTGAATCCCGGGGGGCTATTGAGATGTTACAAACAGAGTGGTTTAGCAGATGAATTATAGTAACCAGGACATGATACACTCAACTCCCTACAATAGCAGGAACTCTTTGCCAAGAAATCACCATGGAAATTCACCGGTTCCGTATGGCTCTAGCAACGCAAACCGGCAGCAACCTGTCCCACCCAGGCAGACCATGTCCTATGCGCCTGGAGTTATAAATGCATGACATAGAGTTGTGGAACCAGAAAACAGAAATCCGGGTCATGTTCAAATCTCAGTTCATAATGTAGTCTCGAACCCAGCTCTGACTGGGTCTCGTAGAATTGGAATTCAGTGCCTTGGTCCGGCGATCAGGATCGAGAGAATACCGACTGATCTTAAAGGACCTCGTAGAGTTGTAAACTATACACCAGACATGGAGCATGCAGATTGGATAAAAGGATATGAGATGGCCATGGAGATATTGGAAGTAAGTGACGCGGTATGCGCGGGGGTACTTAAGCGTGATGTTAGAGGAGCCTGCAAAATCCTGGTTAAAGAACTTTCCCACAAATTCAATCAATAGCTGGCAAGAGTTGAAGGACCAATTCATCAAAAAATTCCAGGGATCATGTAAATGTCCAACGACTATTACATACTTGGAAAATTGTGTTCAGAAGGAAGGGGAGTCTGCCCACCACTGGTCTCGGCGCGTCGCGGAAATTATTCATTCATCTATCAGACTCACTGCCCAGCAAGGAGTCATAGCATTGGAAAGAAATTGCAGATTTGACCTGCTCAAGCATAAGATGGGACGCATCAAGTGATACGTGAGTGGTATGAGCGAGCTGATGGATGCCATGACCAAGTATGCGGAGTCTGACAAAACAAAGGACACAGACTCGGATGATGAGAAGTCTGCAAAGGGAAAGAAAACTGGAACCAAGGGTAGCCAGAACCCGAATCAGAGCAACAACAACCCTCAGAACCAGAGTAATAACAAGCGCAAAAACGGGGAAGGAACCTCGGATCTAGTGGAATATACAAATACAGTTTCTAGAAACCAGCATCAGGGTAACAATTTCAGAGGAAATCAAAATTTTCGACCGAACAACTTTGCACAGGCCCAACAGGCTCTGAAGGGACCATGTCCCCGACACCGCAAAAACGGAAAGTTAGCAAATCATTCTTGGGAAAATTGTTTCATCATGCAGGGTTTCAGACCTAGTGGAAATAATAACTATGGACCAGGAAACAATGGAGGTGGAAACCCAGGTAACATGGGAGGTGGACATTCGGGACCTGGAAATTCTGGACCTGGAAATCATAATCCGGGTCACCATGGTCAGGGTAGCCAGGGAACTAACCCAGGTGCCAGTCACCAAGGAGGAAATTATGGATTTCAAACAAATCCGAAGCAATTAAGCTCGGGCCAGTATCATCTATTTACTATCGGTTCATGCAGGAGAGAACAAAAGGTGCAGAAGCGTGGAGTCAACACAGTAGCTCCTGCTGTCCCTAGGTGGCTCAATTGGTCAGAACAACCCATAACCTGGAGTCGGGCAGATCATCCTCCACGAGTTGATAATCCGGGAGGCGTGGCTCTGGTTGTGGCTCCACAAGTTGGAGGATATAAGTTAGGTAAAGTGTTGATAGATGGAGGAACCAGTATAAACATACTTTACTATGATACGTTCAAGAGGATGAACCTGCAAGAGAAACAACTTCAGCCATCATCAACTGTGTTTCATGGGATTGTACCTGGTAAGTCCGCACAACCTATCGGAAAAATATACCTTGAAGTTGCTTTTGGAGTATTTGAAAACTACAGGACATACATGTTAGCATTTGAAGTGGTCAAATTCAAAAGCCCGTACCATGCTTTATTCAGACGGCTAGTTATGCCAAGTTTATGGCAAGACCCTGCTACGTTTACCTCAAGCTGAAGATGCCAGGTCCCCATGGGAATATTACTGTCAACAGTGACAGAAACATAGCTTTAGAATGTGAGGAAGGTGATGCAACTTACACAGAGACCGCTTGTGCAGAAGAGAAGTTAAAATTGTATAAGCTGCAAGTTGATTCAGAGGACATGACCTCGCTCAAGAAACCATCAGCTGATTCCTAGTTAAAATTTAAGTCTGATCAAGACACCAAGCTGGTGGACTTTACCCCCGGTGACTCATCTAAGCAGTTTAGCGTGGGGGCTCACATGATGGAAAAATAGGAAAGTGCGCTCATCAAGCTCCTCTGTGACAATTGGGATATCTTCGCATGGAAACCTTCTGACATGCCAGATGTTCCAAGGGAATTTGCTGAGCACAATTTGAGTGTGGATCCTAACCTGAAACCTATTCGTCAGTTCCTCCGTCGTTTCAATGATGAGAGGAGGAAAGCAATAGGAGAGTAGATAGCTAAGCTTCTCGCAGCAGGGTTCATAGTAGAAGTGTTACACCCAAAGTGAAGGGTACGTTGCATAGAAAACAAAAAAATTCTTACGCGCGATAAACCCGAATGGCCAAGATCTAATCTAGGAGATGAAAGGTAACGGGGAGAAAGAGAGTCTTGAGAAAACATACCCTCAAAGACTCAAAGTGTTACGAGATCAAATCTCGTGTTTGCGTAGTCGTACTCGCGCCGATCCCGAGCGAGAAGATGTGCACCGCAATCTGGCGACGCCTCCGTGATCGGTCACACGTTCAGCTCGATGAAGACCTCCGTTCCCTCGATCTAGCAGGGTAGCGGAAGTAGAGGATCCCCGGAACTCCAGCAGCACGACGGCGTGGTGGTGGTGAAGAATCCCACGGTCAGGCTTCACCAAGCCGGAGCCCATGGAATGGAGCAGCGGGAGGAGGGAAAGGGAGGTGGGCAAGTGTGTGGAGAAGAGGAGCCATCACCCTCCTTTTATAGGGGAGGGGGAGGCAGCCCAAGAGGGGGGTGCGGCCAGCCATGGTGTGCCCCCACCTCTTCCCTCTTCATGTGAGTGGAAGCTCCACTCACACCCGCTCATGCTCCCTTAATTTTCCACTTAGAAAATCCAAAGGTTTTTCTTTAATAAATAAATTAAAATAATTTATTTCTTTATTTATATTTGTTAATTCCATTAACAAACATTTGCATATAGCACCTCGAATCATTTTTTTATTCTATTAACAACTATTTAACGAGAAACCCCTTGAACTATTTCAATTTTCCCCGAAACAATTTCGGTGCTGACCAAAACATTCTTCGGTATTCTGTATCCTCTCAAACGCTTCATCAAACCTTAAGTGTGTCACCCTATGGTTCGCGAATAATATAGACATGATCGAGACTCCTCTCTGATCAATAATCAACAGCGGGATCTGGAGATCCGTGATGACTCCTATATATTCAACGATGACTCTCGTGATCGTGTGAACCTTTCAACGTTCTAACGATTTCCCCTTGTCTCGCGATATTTTACTTGTCCGAGATATGATCATCGGTATCAAACATACCTTGTTCGATCTTGTTACCCGATAAGTACTCTTTTCTCGTTCCCGTGATATAACATCCTTGTGATCATATCACGTGCTTGCAAGCGGTGTCGATGTGATATCACCGAGAGGTCCCAGAGTATATCTCTCCGTCATATTGGATGGACAAATCCCAGTCTTGATCCATGAGCTTCAACTAACACTTTTTGAATACCTAACGCCACCTTTATAGTCACCCTGTTACGGTGTGACGTTAGATGTCATCAAAGTATTCTTTCGGTGTTAGTGATTAACATGATCTCATGGTCTAAGGAACAATGTTACTCCGAATGTAAGACATAACAACAAAACTAAATGACTTGATCGTATTGTTATACTTAGTTAGGGTCTAAGTTTGTCACGTCATTCTCCTAATGACATGACCCCGTTATTAACAACATCCAATGTCTATGATCAAGAAACCTTGATCATCTGTTGACCAACATGCTAATTAAAAGAGAGGCTTCACTAGGAACGTTGGTTTGTTTATTAATCACACATGTATTAACGTTTCCGGTTAATACAATTCTAGCATGAGAAATAAACATCCATCATAAACAAGGAAATAACATAATAAACACTTTATTATTGCCTCTCGGGCATATTCCCTTCAGTCTCCCACTTGCACTAGGGGCAATAATCTATATTACATAGTGATGAATCTAAAACCCAATGAGTTCTGGTGTTGATCATGTTTTTCCCTTGAGAGAGGTTTAGTCAATGGATCTGCCACATTCAGATCCGTATGTACTTTGCAAATCTTCACATCCCCATCTGCGACATGTTCACGGATGGAGTGAAAATGACGCTTGATATGCTTGGAATTCTTGTGAGACCTTGGCTCCTTAGCATTGGATATGGCACCATTGTTGTCACAATAGATAACCATTGGATCCAACGCACTCGGAACCACGTCTAGTTCGGATATGAACTCCTTCATCCAAACTGCTTCCTATGTTGCCTCCGACGCAGCAACATATTCTGCTTCTGTTGATGATCTCGCCACCATGGATTGCTTGGAACTCCTCCAGCTTACTGCTCCTCCATTCATAACAAATACGTACTTGGACCGAGACTTAGAGTCATTCGTATCAGTGTCGAAGCTATCATCGATGTAACATCTTGCGACGAGCTCTTCTTCACCGCCATATATGAGAAACATATCCTTAGTTCTTCTCAAGTACTTAAAGATATTCTTGACCGTCGTCCAGTGTTATAAACCTGGATCGGATTGCTACCTACTAGTGAAACTAATAGCATGTGCCACATCCGGTCTTGTACATAGCATAGCATACATGATAGAACCTATGGCTGAAGCATAGGGAATCTTATTCATTATCTCTCTATCTTTTTCTGTAGCTAGACATTGAGTCTTACTCAACGTTTTTCCTTGCAACATAGGTAAGAACCCCTTCTTACTATCTTCCATTCTGAACTTCTTCAGAATCTTGTCAAGGTATGTACTTTGTGAAAGTCCAATTAAGCATCTTGATCTATCCTTGTAGATTTTGATTCCTAATATATAAGCTGCTTCACCGAGGTCTTTCATCGAAAAACTACTGTTCAAATAACCTTTTACGCTTTTTAAAAGTTCTATATCATTTCCAATCAACAATATGTCATCCACATATTGTACTAGAAATGTTACAGAGCTCCCACTCACTTTCTTGTAAATACAAGCTTCTCCGTATGGTTGGACAAATCCAAACCCTTTGATCACCTTATCAAAACGGAGGTTCCAACTCCGGGATGCTTGCTTCAGTCGATAAATGGAACGTTGAAGCTTGCACACCTTGTCAGCATCCTTAGGATCAACAAAACCTTTGGGTTGCATCATATACAACTCTTCCTCAATGTCACCATTAAGGAACGCTGTTTTGACATCCATATGCCAGTTTTCATAATCGAAAAATGCAGAAACTACTAACATAATCCGAACTAACTTTAGCATCGCTACTGGTGAGAAAGTCTCGTCGTAGTAAACTCCTTGAATTTGTCGGAAACCTATTGCGACAAGTCGAGCTTTATAGATGGTCACATTACCATCAGCATCAGTTTTCTTTTTAAAGATCCATTTGTTCTCAACGGCCTTGCGGTCATCGGGTAAGTCCACCAAAGTTCAAACTTGATTTTTGTACATGGATCATATTTCGTATTTCATGGCTTCAAGCCATTTGTTGGAATCTGGGCTCATCATCGCTTCATCATACTTCGCAGGGTCATCGCCTCCATCTACCATGAAGTTTAATACGGGATCTCCATACAGTTCAGGAGCTGTACGTTCCCGAGTTGACCTGCGAGGTGTGGTAGTTTCCTCTTCTGGAGTTTCATGATCTTGATCATTAGCTCTCTCTTGAACTGACGGGGTCGGCACCGGAACAACTTCCGGCGCTGCGCTACTCGCCATTCCAAGAAGAGAAGGTTCAGTAACCTCGTCGAGTTCTACCTTCCTACTATTCACACCTTTCAAGAGAAACTCCTTCTCCAAAAAAAGATCCATTCTTGGCAACGAAAATCTTGCCTTCGGATCTGTGATAGAAGGTGTACCCTATTGTTTCTTTAGGGTATCCTATGAAGACGCATTTTCCACTTTGGGTTCGAGTTTATCAGGTTGAAGATTCTTCACATAAACATCGCATCCCCAAACTTTTAGAAATGACAGCTTAGGTTTGTTTCCCAACCATAATTCATACGGTGTCATTTCAACAGATTTAGATGGTGCCCTATTTAAAGTGAATGCAGAGGTATCTAGTGCATAACCCCAAAACGATAGTGGAAAATCTGTAAGAGACATCATAGATCAAACCATATCCAATAAAGTACGATTACGACATTCGGAAACACCATTACGCTGTGGTGTTCCGACAGGTGTGAGTTGTGAAACTATTCCACATTGTTTCATATGCATGCCAAACTCGTAACTTAAATATTCACCTCCACGACCAGATCGTAGAAATTTAATCTTTCTGTTACGATGATTTTCAACTTCACACTGAAATTCTTTGAACTTTTCAAATGTCTCAGATTTGTGTTCCATTAAGTAAATATACCCATACCTACTCAAATCATCTGGGAAAGTGACAAAATAACGATATCCACCGCGCACCGATACACTCATTGGTCCACACACATTAGTATGTATGATTTCCAGTAAGTCTGTCGCCCGTTCCATGGTTCCAGAAAACGGGGTTCTAGTAATCTTGCCTATAAGGCATGGTTCACATGTTTCAAATGATTCATAATCAAGTGATTCTAAGAGTCCATCAGAATGGAGCTTCTTCATGCATTTAACACAAATATGACCTAAGCGGCAATGCCACATGTAAGTAGCAATATCATCATTTAACTTAATTCTTTTGGCATTCACATTAGGACTATATGTATCAATACTATCAAGATTCAAAAGAAATAAACCATTCTTCTTAGGTGCATGACCATAAAAGATATTATTCATATAAATCGAACAACCATTATTCTCAGACTTAAAGGAATAACCATTCTGCATTAAGCAAGATCTAGAAATGATATTCATGCTTAATGCAGGCACCAAATAACAATTATTGAGGTTTATACCTAATACCGATGGTAGACGTAGAGGTAGCGTCCCGACGGTGATCACATCAACTCTTCATCCATTGCCGACGCGCATCGTCACCTCATCCTTTGCTAGTGGTCGCTTATTCTGCAGCTCCTGTTTCGAGTTACATACGTGAGCAACCGAACCAGTATCAAATACTTATGTGCTATTGCAAGTACTAGTAAGGTACACATCAATAACAAGTATATCATATATATACCTTTGTTCACTTTGCCGGCCTTCCTATCTGCCAAATATTTAGGGCAATTGCGCTTCCAGTGACTAGTGCCCTTGCAATAAAAGCACTCAGTCTCAGGCTTAGGGCCATACTTTGTTTTCTTCTCAGGAGCAACAACAAATTTTCCACCCTTATTGAATTTTACCCTTGGCTTGCCTTTCTTTCCTTTCTTGAAACTAGTGGTCTTATAGATCATCAACACTTGATGTTCTTTCTTGATCTCCACTTTAGCAGTTTTAAGCATCGAGAGAAGCTCAGGAAGAGACTTCTTCATGCTTTTCATATTATAGTTCATCACGAAGTTCTTGTAACTAGGTGGCAGAGATTGGCGAACAAATGTATCCCTAGCCCAATGGGAATCGATATTCCCAAGGCTATGAGCTTATCAGCGTACGCGGACATCTTGAGTACGTGCTCACTAACGGAGCTGTTCTCTTCCATCATGCAGCTAAAGAACTTTTCTGAGCGTCATAACTCTCAATTGCGGCATGGGTATCAAAAATCATTTTCAATTCTCCCATTGTAGCATAAGCAGTGTTGTTCTCGAAGCGTTTTTGCAGCTCTGGCTCTAATCCATAAAGGATGCCGCAATGAACTATACTGTGGTCTTCTTGTTGAGTCAGATAAACATTTTTATCTTCATCAGAAGCATCATCAGCTGGCTGGTCACCTAGCGGTGCATCAAGCACATAGAGCTTCTTGCAAGCGGTGAGGAGAATCCTCAGGTTAAGTGCCCAGTTGGTAAAGTTGCTTCCATTGTTCGCTAGTTTTTCTCTCTCCATGAACATATTGAAATTGAAGGTGGGTGGTGCCATGTTCTACAACATATTTGCAAAGACTATTTAGACTAGGTTTATGATAAATTAAGTTCAAGTTAATTCTAAAATTATCCCATGAACTCCCACTCAAAAACAACATCCCTCTTAGTCGTTTTTAGTGATTACACGAACCATATTCACTACAACGAAACCGATCATCACGTGAGACGGTTTAGTTGCAAAGGTGAACATCAACATGTTCATCATATCATCCATATGACTCATGCTCTACCTTTTGGTTACGTGTTCCGAGGCCATGTCCTTACATGCTAGGCTCGCCAAGTAGAATTGTAGTATTGCATGTGTTTCAAGGCCTTGTTTGTACATGCTAGGCTTGAAAACACCCGTTGTATGCGAACGTTGAGTCTATCACACCCGATCATCACGTGGTGTCTCGAAACGACGAACTTTCTTAATGGTGCATACTTAAGCAAGAACACATTATTATCTTGATATTAAGTCAGAGGGATCATCTTATAATGCTACCGTCACGATCTAAGCAAAATAAGATGCATAAAAGGATTAACATCACAAGCATGGATAATGTGACATGATATGGTCCTTCTTGCACTTGATCTCCATCTTTTGCATCATGGTATGATCTCCATCATTCCACCGGCGTGGAACCAAGGTTCGTGACACCTCCATCTTGATTGTCCATTACAACATATCACATGGATATGATATACAACAAGCAGGCCATAAAAATAAGACAACCATATGGCTCCAGCCGGTATGTCAATAATTTACAAAAGATATCATCTCATACATAACGTTTGTAACATTGACCATATCACATCACATGCCCTGCAAAAACAAGTTAGACGCCTCTAATTTCTTTTTGCATATTTTACGTGGCTTGGGCTTACGAGGATAGAACCGTTCATACCTAAGTACAAGAGACACAACGTTGATAAAACATATTTTTAACAACCCTTTGTAGATTAGATCTTAACTATAGTAGGAGAAATGGACACCCCCTCAGTCACAAGTGAGACAATTCTCGCGTACATAGTACACGTAAACTTAGTCTAGGGCAGCTTCATCCTACTATGCCACTAAGATCATAAAATACTCAAAGAGGCAAAAAATGATCATCAACGCCCACATACTCCTATGTGTTCTATCCATACAAATCATCTATGCATAAACCTGGCTCTGATACCACTGAAGGGTACGTTGCATAGAAAAAAATTCCTACATGCGATAAACCCGAAATCCAAGATCTAATCTAGGAGATGAAAGGTAACAGGGAGAAAGAGAGTCTTGAGAAAACATACCCTCAAAGACTCAAAGTGTTACGAGATCAAATCTCGTTGTTGGCGTAGTCGTACTCGCGCCGATCCCGAGTGATAAGATGTGCACCGCAATGCGGCGATGCATCCGTGATTGGTCACACGTTCAGCTCGATGGAGACCTCCGTTCCCTCGATCCAGCGGGGTAGCGGAAGTAGAGGATCCCCGGAACTCCAGCAACACGACGACGTGGTGGTGGTGAAGAATCCCACGGTCAGGGCTTCGCCAAGCCGGAGACGAAGGAATGGACCCGCGGGTGGAGGGAAAGGGGGGTGGGCAAGTGTGTGGAGAAGAGGAGCTCTCAGCCCCCTTTTATAGGGGAGGGGGAGGCAGCCCAAGAGAGGGGTGCGGCCAGCCATGGTGTGCCCCCACCTCTTCCCTCTTCATGTGAGTGGAAGCTCTACTCACACCCACTCATGCTCCCTTAATTTTCCACTTAGAAAATCCAAAGATTTTTGTTTAATAAATAAATAAAACATTTTTATTTCTTTATTTATATTTGTTAATTCTATTAACAAACATTTTCATATAGAACCTTGAATCATTTGTTAATTCTATTAACAACCATTCGACGAAAAACCCCTTGAACTATTTCAATTCCCCCGAAACAATTTCGGTGCTGCCCAAAACATTCTTCGGTTTTCCGTATCCTCTCAAACGCTTCATCGAACCTTAAGTGTGTCACCCTACAGTTCGCGAATAATATATACATGATCGAGACTCCTCTCCGATCAATAATCAACAGCGGGATCTGGAGATCCCTGATGACTCCTATATATTCAACGATGACTCTCGTGATCGTGTGAACCTTTCAACGTCGTAACGATTTCCCTTTGTCTCGCGATATTTTACTTGTATGAGATCCGATCATCGGTATCAACCATACCTTGTTCGATCTCCTTACTCGACAAGTACTCTTTTCTCGTTCCCGTGATATAACATCCTTGTGATCATATCACGTGCTTGCAAGCGGTGTTGATGTGATATCACCGAGAGGGCCTAGAGTATATCTCTCCGTCATATTGGATGGAGAAATCCCACTCTTGATACATGAGCTTCAAGTAACACTTTCCTAATACCTAACGCCACCTTTATAGTCACCCTGTTACGTTGTGAGGTTTGATGTCATCAAAGTATTCTTTCAGGATTAGTGATTAACATGATCTCATGGTCTAAGGAACAATGTTACTCCGAGTGTAAGACATAACAACAAAACTAAATGAATTGATCGTATTGTTATACTTAGTTAGGGTCTAAGTTCATCACGTCATTCTCTTAATGACATGACCCCGTTATTAACAACATCCAATGTCTATGATCAGGAAA
Organism: Alopecurus myosuroides; assembly: GCA_028641055.1. Classification (NCBI taxonomy): domain Eukaryota; kingdom Viridiplantae; phylum Streptophyta; class Magnoliopsida; order Poales; family Poaceae; genus Alopecurus; species Alopecurus myosuroides. Next base: position 319,136,657 of record CM054061.1, read on the forward strand.
CCTTAATCATCTGTTAATCAACGAGCTAGTTAAAAGAGAGGGTTCACTAGGAACGTTGGTTTGTTTATTAATTACACATGTATTAACATTTCCGGTTAATACAATTCTAGCATGAGAAATAAACATCTATCATAAACAAGGAATAACATAATAAACACTTTATTATTGCCTCTCGGGCATATTCCTTCACAAAGTGGTTAGCCAATCCAGTTCTCGTCCTAAAGAAGAACGGGACCTGGAGAATGTGCATAGATTGCACCAATTTGAAGAAAGCATGTCCTAAAGATCCGTTCGCCTTACCCCGTATCGATTAGATTATAGACTCTATGGCTGGTTGCGAATTTCTATGTTTCCTAGATGCTTACTCAGGTTATCATCAAATAAAAATGAAGGAAGAGGATCAGGGGACGACCTCATTCATTACACCCTTTGGAGCATTCTGTTATACGTCAATGCCCTTCAGACTGAAAAATGCAGGAGCAACTTATCAAAGGTGTATCCAGAATTGTTTGGAAAGCCAGATCGGACGAAACGTGCACGCTTATGTGGATGACATAGTAGTCAAATCCCAAAAAGGTGACACTTTTATCTCAGACACGGAGGAAACATTCGCCAGTTTACGCAGATATCAGATGAAGCTCAATCCAACAAAATGTGTTTTTGGACTACCAGCTAGAAAATTACTGGGTTTCATTATTTCAGAGAGAGGAATTGAAGCAAACCCGGAAAAATTCAGGCCATATATAACCTGAAAAAACCGCTTTGCCTGAAGGACGTTTAGAAGTTGACAGGTTGCGTTGCTGCCTTGAGCCGGTTTATAAGCAGACTGGGCGAAAAGGCCATACCTTTATACTGACTCTTGAAGAAAACTAACACCTTTGTGTGGAATCAAGAAGCTGATGAGGCATTGGAGGCCCTGAAAAAACAACTTTCCAACGCACCTATATTGGCTGCACCTGAGAAGAAAGAGCCCATGTTGTTATATATTGCGGCAAATAACAGGGTTGTAAGTGCGGTTGTGGTTGTGGAACGTAAACTGGAAGGTATAGAAGGTCTCGTTCAGCGGCCGGTTTACTATGTGAGCAAGGTCCTGATAGAGTCTAAGCAGCGTTACCCACACTGGCAGAAACTGGTTATTGGGGTGTTCATGGCTAGCCGTAAACTGAAACATTGCTTTTAGGAACATCCCATTACTCTGGTCAGTTCAGCACCTTTGTCCGATATTATTCAGAATAGAGAAGCAACAGAGAGAGTTGCAAATTGGGCTATTGAGATGGGGCCGTATCATATCAAATATGAGCCTAGAACTGCATTAAACTCTCAAGCCCTGATCGAGTTCATAAATGACTGGACACAATTCCACCGGATAAACCAGACACTAAATACCGGACTATGCATTTCGATGGGTCATCACAACTGGAAGGCTCAGGAGCTGGTGTGGTATTAACATCCCCAAGAGGTGATAAGTTTCGATATGTCTTAAAATTTCATTTAAATGCAGTAATAATGCAGCGGAATATGAAGCTTTGCTTCATGGGCTTTGAATTGCGAAAGAGATGAGTATAACCCGGATTTGATGCTTGGTGATTCAGACCTTGTTTCTCAACAAGTTACAGGAATCTGGGACTCTAAATACCCGGTTATGGCAGCCTATAGGAGAGCAGTTACCCAGCTGGCTGGACATTTCCAAGGATATCTAGTCGACCATATTGATCGATGTCTCAACGAAGCAGCTGATGCATTGTCTCGTCTAGGTTCCCAGAAAAAACAAATTCCACCCAACGTTTTTCTGGATAAAATTCATAGCCCGCCAGTTCAAATTCCAACAGAGGAAGACCTGTCAAACCCAGATCCGGAGTCAGAATTGGTAGCCGCCTTGCATAGAATCCCAGAGTGGACTGAACCATACCTGGCGTACCTTATGAGGGGCGAGCTCCCGCAGAACGAGGTTATCGTTCGTCAGGTTATAAGAAGGTCGAAATAATATACAATTATAAATGGTAAGTTATATAAGCGAAGGGTGACTGGAATCTTTCAGATATGTGTCTCTCCAGAAGAAGGGTGTCAGATTTTGAAGGAAATCCACTCAGGAGATTGCGGTCACCACGCAAGTTTCAGATCTTTGGTCAATAAGGCTTTCAGACATGGATTTTTCTGGTAAACTGCAAATGCTGATGCGGAAAAAATAGTGAGAACATGCAAAGGATGTCAGAGATATGCAAGGCAGGATCACATGCCAGCTTAGGATCTGCGCATGATTCCCATAACTTGGCCTTTTGCAGTATGGGGGCTTGACATGGTAGGACCTTTCAAAAAGTCATCTGATAAGAAGACTTATCTATTGGTGGCAGTTGACAAGTTTACAAAGTGGGTAGAAGCAGAACCAATCAGCAAATGTGACGCGGTTACAGCAGTCAAGTTCTTGAAAAAACTGATTTTCAGGTTTGGTTACCCAAATAGCATTATAACAAACAATGGGATGGATTTGTCAGAAGGAGCAATGCAGAAGTTTTGTGAACATAACCATATACGACTTGACCTTGCTTCAGTGGCGCATCCACAGTCTAATTGACAAGCAGAGCGAGCTAACCAGGAATTACTAAAAGGTATGAAACCTATACTCCAGGTCCCATTAGAAAAAAACTGCTAGGTGTTGGGTCGAAGAGTTACCTCCTGTTTTATGGAGCATAAGAACTATCCCAAACAGATCAACAGGTTACACACCGCTTTTTCTGGTTTATGGGGCTGAGGCGGTTTGGCCAAGTGATATTTTCATGATTCACGAAGGATGGCTGCTTATGTGGAAACTCAGAATGACATAGCTCGTCAAGATTCACTTGATGCTTTGGAAGAAGCAAGCGACCTCGCATCATCCAGGTCAGCCATATATCAGCAGGACTTGCGTCGCTGTCATAGCCGCAGGGTTAAAACTCGAAGTTTTCAGGAAGGGGATTTAGTGTTACGCCTGATCCAGAAAAAGGATGGGATGCATAAGCTAAGTCCACCATGGGAAGGACCGTTTGTAGTAAGCAAGAAACTACACAATGGATCATATTACCTCATTGATATGCGTGATGTTGAAAAATCACGAACATCTGAGGAAGAAACTGGAAGACCATGAAACATAGCCCAGTTGAGACCATATTATACATAGGATCATTGTAATCACTATGCTATATTGGCAATAAAAAGCAGGCTTGACAAAATCTGAGTTATTGAGATTTGTTCCGGAAAATTATCATTGTGCAAGAGAGTTAATCTTTTTCATATATGATTACTTGGGGTTTGATGCTAGAGCACAGTCTATATCTCAAGAATATGGCATGCGCCAAAATATATTGGTTATACTTGCCTGCCAGTCAGTGGTTACACGCAATTTTATGACCTATATGTTTAAACCTGGTTGAGTCAATCATGTTATAACCCGGCAAAACCGGGTAAATATGACTCTGAACTCACCAGAGTTGTAAACACTAGAATATGTCATGCAAAAAACCGGTTGAGCTAGAAAGCAAAGAAAAACCAAGTCAAGGAAAACTTCGAACACAAATCAAAGATGTTGCAAAAATAGGTAACCCGGATTTTTTTTACATAACTTAGCAAGAAAACCGAGTTATTACATGCCAACTGTAGCATAAGTGCACATGCGCACTTTCAGAAAAAAGAGCTAGAAATAAAACAGTTTATCTAACCTATTACAAACCCATCTGGGTTGAATTATTATTATTGCAGGAACCAAATGTTTATTCTGCAGCAGATTTTCCTTTCTACTGGGTAGCGTCTAACCCGGCACCAGAATCTGGGTCTTGAGTCTCCGGGTGATCTTCCTCATCCACTTGGACATTTGCTGCCTCCTCAAGATCAGCAACCGAAACGTACTTCCACTCCAGCTGAGCCAAAGCATCATTGGTATTCTCCGATTCATATAAAGGGCGGGGTGGAGCAGAAACCGAAGGAGTAATGGATTGAGGTGCACCAGATGAAGAGGCTACAGAAAGCCGGCTCTTCCGCGGAGCTTGGCGGACGGCACCTACAACTTGAGGAGAGAAAGGCATTTTGCGCTCACTCGAGGAAGCGTAACCCGGGCAGAGTTCCTTCAGCTTCATCTTTTCTGCAATGGTGCAAGATTGGAACCAACACTCTTTCTTGATCTTGGCAAAGTCCTTCCTCTCATACTTGGTCCTGTCTACGCGATACTCTAGGAAACCTTTCACAAGGAGATCTGGATTCTATTCCGGGTGATAAGCTTTGGCCAGGGACATGACCTTGATGGCTCCACGACGGCAGGATAACATTTTGTGTTCCTCTATTCATTGTGGAACTTGAGTTAGTTCCACAAGAATATCATCGATTCTCTTGGGGGTTGTCCTAGTTCCGGATGGCCTTAATGCATTCTCCTCCTCCAACATACAGCTGCCAGATCAAGGTGAATAGAGCTTTCAATTTCAGGTCAGGAAGCCGTAGGTTATTTCCATGCATTCTGCCTGCAAATTACAAGAACATTTTGATCAGAAACAGGATAATTCTAACAAGGCAAAGGAGATAATGAACCGAAAAAGCAGAGCATAAATGTGATGCATGTGTAGAAAACTTACCAAACACACTGCAGGTGATCTCTCCTAGCAGGTCCTTCACGTTGGTAAAGCTGCTCCGGGTTTCATCTAACTCCTCAGCATTTTCTGCTCTTGCAATAAGAGCCTTTTCCCGGTTCTCAAAATCCTGCTGGAGAACAAACCAAGTTTTGGCTGCCTCGGTAACTTGATTCTCCAGCTCTTTCTGCCGGGTCCTGGCCTCTTAAGTTTTTTGAGCCTCTTGTGCTAGTAGGCTCTTCAAATTTGAAATGTCCTTTTGCGAGGAAGATTCAAGACTTTGCACAATTATTGATTGCATAAAAGCGAGTTATCATCAGGTTCCAATTATAAGTTGAGGAAATTCCGGTTTCTAAAAACATAACCAGAAAAATTAAGAGCTTGCAAGAACTTATAGCCTATTCCAGGTAATATTTTCAAGTCCCGAGTAGACGCAGTCTGGCAACCCGACTAGCTACGATTAAGTCCCGGCTAGCAATTGGGTTATAAGCTACGATTAAGTCCCGGCTAGCTGCAGGCTTGCAACCTGACACTTGGGGGCTACACTATTATAGATTAAATTTCAATGGTTAAGTATAAAATAAGAACAAGTTCCGGTTCACGATAAACTTGTAAACCAGCCCTTGGGGGCTACAACTTTTCAGTTCCAAACATTCAATGATAAATCTTCAAGTTCATGTTACAGATATAAACTGGAAGATTGAGGGCTATAGGTTATGTGTATCAAGGTTACCTCATATTTCTTCTTCAGAAATTCTATGTGTAACACCCAAAATTTTGCTACAGCAGGGTGTGTGGTGTTGTTCATATCATACATGCATGAAACCACAAATTTAAATCATGTTTGAACCAATTTAAACTATGAAATTTAAATGGTTTCAGAAAATCCCACAAAAAGTACTTAATTTGGGTTCCAAAATTTTGTGTTGAAAAACAGTTCAAATGCACCAACCCAAGTTATGGTTTTGTTCGAAATTTCATGAGCTTTTCAAAATCTATTTTTGCCAAATTTTATCCTTTCAAAAAGGCCCTCAAAAACCCTGTTTCTGTTCTTATCTGTAAATTTCAAAAGTACCAGGGGGTTATGGGGAAAATCCCCTTTGTCTTCTACCTCTTCCAGTAGGAGAGCCGGCCTCCCACGAAGCCCTCTCCACGTCCTGCTTCATCTCTGCCGCGAGGATAAGAGGAGGAGCCGGCCCCATCGAGCTTCCTCTCCTCCCTTACCTCCCCTCGCAACCCCTCCTCCTCTCTGTGAGCTTCCGGAGAAGAAATTTTGAACCCGAAACCCTACTGTCTCCGGCCGCCGTCGCGCCCCGCCATCTCCGGCCGTCCCCCGAGGAATTGGTGCCATACCCACCTTCTCCTCGTCGCCCTCAACTCCCTCAAGAGCTCACGCAAGGCGGGAGGGCCGGGAAATCGACGCCGGCACCTCTTTCTTCTCCACGGCCGGCGGGAGTTCCGCCGTCGATTCGTCGCCGTCCGGCCGCCCCTGCCCCTCCCGATACCTCCACGAGCTTCCTAGCGCCATGGCAAGCTCACCGGTACCCTCCACAACCTTCCTCTCCCTCTGTTTTGTTCCATCTCCGTGAAGCTTCCGTCCGCCGTCGCGCCATGGTTGCCGGCGAAGCTCCGGTGACCATATGGTCCATCCTCCGCCACTGGCACGATCACCACAGACCCCTACAGCTAGTGCACCCCTCAATTTCACGAACGAATCGACGAATCACTCGAATTTGAGTTCATCTGAGAAGATCCTCCCTGGGTGATGTCACAGTGACGTCCTGCTGACGTCATAACTCTCTGTTTAATTAAATTCCAGAAAATGATTAAATTTGGTTAATTAATATCTTTTAATCTGTTACTCAGAAAAATAAAATGAAAGCATGTAAGTGTTCAGAAAATTATTTGGAACCCAAAAATGTCACTTTCATACATGTTTGACAACCTCCATTTTTGGACATTTATTTAATGTTGTTTAATCATTTAAAATGGAAAAATAAGTTTTTATTCAATAAAATTAGAAAATTAAAAGTTATATACCAAAATGCTCAAAATGATAAATGCAACATGTTTATGATGTTTTCAAACCAATTTGAGCAACTAAAATTGCACTCACTTTCATAACCGTCCGAAACCCCCTTCGGGGTCTATTTCGGGCTAATTTCAGTAAAAATGCATAATTGACATATGAACCCTAGCAACCCAACGATCATGCTTAGGGCTTTATTTCAGTGCATTAGCCTACTCATGCATACATATTGCGCATTGCATCGATGCCATGGTTGATTGTTCTTCTCTTTCGGTGTTGTTTCCCTCTCGGTAGAACGTGACTCCGAAGTGAAGGCCAACATCTCCATGACGAGTACTTGATCTTAACCAACAAGTCAAGCACTTATTCCAGAAGATCTTTATCTGGTTTTCTTATAGCCAAGGCAAGCATAACCTCTTATCTGCTCATATATGTTTTCGAACAACATTTGAATCTCGTATTTTGCATTCGATTCCAAAGTATTTGATGCTAGTAGACATAGTTCACCTATATGCTGCATTGCCTCAATATCCTGATCCACTGCTCCTAGCCGCCATAGATTTTCTTGTGCGCATCGCCAGAGCCTCATATCTGCTTCGCTTAGCTTTACATGTTTGTTACCTCTGCTCCATCCGGTTGATGAATCAGAGCTGCGATAACCTAGTATGATATGATGACGTGGTAAGATGAACATTGTGTGGTTAACTTGACTAAGGCTTGGACGGGAGGCCACTTGGGAAGTGGTTGTTCGTTCCGTACTTGCCAACCCTAGGAGTAAGGTCTCGCCGCGGAAACCAAGATTGAGCGTGCAACCACACGCGGGGCCTAACAGACCGCGCTCGACTAACTAACTTGTTTGGTTCTATCCGTGAGTCACGTAGTTTGGGATTTCCATCTGCGTGTGAGTCAAAAACCTTTTGGAGGTGTTTAGGGCGTGACCGGGACAAGTGATGGACGTACACGGATATTGATTCCGACTCACAGAACAGGTGCCGTCAGGAGGTGGCCAACTCCCTGTTGACGGGGTGGCCCTGTTTGGGTTGACTCATGGATAGGTCTCGACAAGGTAAAGGTCGTGGCCAACCACACTCTGCCGGCACATCGTCGGAATTGTGCCAATAGCTTGGCATTAAGAGTCGGATGGTACGTGTGGGTAAAGTGTACCACCCTGCAGGGATAAATCTTTCGGAAAGCCGTGTCCACGGTTATGGACGACTTGGTGAAAGTCACGGGGTAATAGATAACTTAAGCGTGACGTAAAAGATGTTGACAATGCATGGAGGTAGTAGATGAAGGGTGCCTCCCCGGAGATGCCGGGAGGGGTGATCCTTGTAGCATGTGAGGTGCTGGGAAATGATGTTGGTGGATGAAAAGATGATGATTTCAGTAGTTGATTAGTCCTCTCATCTGTTTTAAAAACTCCATGAGACGTGCTATTCTTCCTCGTTTTGGAAAACAAAGATTGCTTTACGCAAAACAGCCGTCATAAAACATTTCTGAAAATAAGCAGATATATAATAGGTTAACTAAGTCTTGTTGAGTACCTCCCGTACTCAGGTTTGCTTAATTTGGTTCAGGTGGAGTTCTTCACTTCAGTGGTGAATCAATGTGGACATCGACGAGTAGTTTGGGGTTCCCAGGTAGCAGCCTAGAATCTATGGGCTGGGACGTCGCCTTATGGTGCGGCCTCTTAGGCCTTTTTGGTTCTTGTTGACTAGCAACATAATTTGCCTTCCGTTGTCTGATGTAATGTTGGGTCGTGTGACCTCTGCTTGTAAGCTATACTCTAGTAACACTTGTTTAATAAAGCTTCATGTTTAGAGTACTGCTTTGATCGGTTGTTGGTTTCGAGCTCATTGTTATACAGTTTTGGCTATGCCTGCATAGTTGTCGCAGTCGAGGGGTTGTGGAGCCGATGATCCATGTCCGAGCCCGCCTGTCGATTTGATCGGCCTGGGGCGAGGTAACCCCAGTAACCCTCGATTGTTGTTGCACTTTCTGGACACATAGCATCTCTGTATAGCTTTGGTCTCGTTTCCTTCAGTTTCTTTCGATTCGTGGACGCTTTGATATGCATAGTTGGTTATGACTAGCATGGATACAAGGAGTAGTAGACTGGGGATCCGAACTACGTGCCGATGAATCCAGTCTGCCTGCCGTTGTTTGTTGCGGCCGGGGCTGGTAACCCTGAAGCCCTTGTGAGTCCATGGCTAGGAGCACATAACAGTATGTATATCTCTGGGTCCGGGGTCGTGACAAGTCATGGTATCAGAGCAGGACTGCCTGTAGGAAAACCTTACTGCTTGGTCGATGTTGAGCTAGTGTTTGTGAAAACTACTTTGAAACTCCAAACGGATTGTGAAAACCTTCTTAGGATTCTTTTTACTCCTTATCTGGTATCGCTCTAACTCTGGGTCACCTTATCTGTTTTGATTTGAAAAAGGTTTTGCTATCTCTTCTAGTCATTCAAAACCTAGGTGCCTTCTTTGGCAAGGACGTCGTTTACCCAAGTTGACCTAGTGTTAAGTTTCTGGAGTCGTGTGTGTCCGTGTTCCGTTATTTCTTAAACTGGGAGATTCCTTTCCTTCATAATCTCTCAGAGTTGTGTGGATTCCACCTCTTAATGTTCTAAAGTCTTAACATCCTGAACCTCGAGATTTCCTTTTCATCTCGAATGTGTCCGTTATCCTCTGCTCAAATTCTCCCGGAGTTATGTTGTCTTTTGAAAAATTCTCCGTGATTGCTATTCGTAGTGTTCCAAGACACTAAGATAGTAGTTACTCCTTTCGTTGTGTTTTTAATCTTTGGACTTGAACCGAAGGTCCCAGAATGTGCTGAACTGCGGTGGGTTGAACCATGTGGTTTCATAACCAAGTGGTGCTCACTCTATCAGTACAGGATGCTGACCTTTAACCCAAGTTCTGTTTCTTTGGAACCTGAAGAATCTGTTCTACCTCAGGATGGCTAGGCAATTCCAACTTTCATAGCCATAGGTTCTCTCTAGGAATCAGAAGGATCGCAACAGGAGTGATCATTATGAGTTCCACATCTTTCTTCTTGATTCAGCTATATTTCTCTTCTTGGCATGGGTTCTACAAATGAGTATTACCCTGTGCAATAAATGTGATCTTAGGAATTCTCCTGAGCATGATTCTACCCTTTAGTTGCTTTCAAACCTCTAACCGTTGTTATGGACACCAAGTTGCATATGGGTCTTGGATTCCTCCAATACATTTGCTCTTGGTTTCCGTCAGAACATTCCACCTTGGGATGTCAGGAGAAACAAACTCCAGTACCTCGTTCATCTCCAGGACCAGGTCAAAGTTTTGTAATCCACAGATTAAAGAAGTTTCATTAGCTTCTGTTCTGTTCCACCTTCGAGTATCACACTCTTATATATCAAGAGGTTGTGTTAAGTTTCATGGCCTTATTGATGAAGTGATGCTCTTACCGTATTCACTCCCCCTTCCTCCAAGTTTGAATGCTTGAGAATGATGGGTCAGTACATTGATGTGTGTATCAGATGTTCCTAGCAATTCTTATTGCTTTGAAAAGTCTAAGAAACATCTGTATCCTTCTTAGCACTACTGGTCAGCCAGCCTCTTTTTGAAGTTGACTGTGTTACCAAACCCGTCCATTCCGGTGCATATCCTCGGTCAGAGAGTTAGGTTCATGCCAAGCTCTCATGTTCATACCAGTTGCTTTGAAAAGCAAGCCTCCTTTCAAATTCCTAGACCTAACGGTAGGTTGTGATATTCTGGTTGTCTTTGTAGAAGTATCACCAGGTTTTACCTGACCGTGATGTCTAAACCAGGAGTAATTTGAACCACTCCTCTCTCCAAGAAAATACGCTAGACACCTTGGACTAGTGGTTGAGCTTAAACAACAACTTGGAGAGTTGAAAGGCAAAAGGTCCGCCTAACCTGATCCTTTGTAAATGGATGTCTAGTCTCCTCTATGTCGAAGCTTGATAGTATCTCTTCAGTGGACATGCTATCATTCTAACCTTGATTTGATTTGGGCTATCGTCAAATCGAGAAAATATCCAAGGACTATCTTGATGGTGCTTCTGATCATGGTGTTTTTTCCAAGTACACCTTCATGTCCTTTAGTCTGACCAATATTTTGCCTCGTTCATATATCATATGAATCCCTCTTCTTGGAGTGTTTTGATAAGTGTGTTTTCGAGCCCATCGATGACATTTCTAATCATCCAAGTTGCAAGAGGTTCATGCTGAACAAATGGCAACAATGTTGGAAACTTTCGAGAACCATCTTTTTTTCAGCACGAAGTTGTGTTCTGGATGTTCGAAGTAACTTACCCCGGTCCATGTGCTTATGGTGAAAGTTGTCGCCATGGATTCGAGTAAAGTTTTCTTATTTCCCTCGGGAATAATCCCAAGTTGGTCATGCATGTGTGGAGTATTCTTGATATGGTGGGTTGTTACCCCCATTTATCTGAAAAAGCTTGCGTCCACGCCAAGCCACCGATTGATTATTCGTGAAAGAGAAGAAGTTTAAGAACTTCGTTATCTTTGCAATCATCTCTCCAACAAGGACTCCGATGTGTTCTTTTGCAAGTAAGCCATGTAGGTGCAACCGTCTTTTATAAGTTGCTAATACATGAGTCCCGCACTCCTGCTCATCTTCTTGAGCTTGACATCGTAGTCCATCTCTTGAGAATCCAGCATATGTATCTCGTTGATAACCGGTGCAATCTCTTTGATCATATATACCTAGTCTCAGTTATTCAACCCACTAACCAGAGCTGAATCTCAAGCAACAACGATGGTTAGTGTTTCCTCAAGAGTATTGAATCAGGTCTTTTCAAAATCCGGCATGGTTGATGTTGTGGTTGACACAATTAGCCGGAAGGCCTAATGTCATATCTCTTTGAATCCGTAAGAACAACGACTCCCCGTGAGAATTCTTGTGCGACTCGTTCTCAACAAGTTTCCCCCTTTCTGTTCTTCCAAACCGGAGTTCTATTTTCACTTGATGACCTATAGAAGGCTTGCATAAGCCTGATATTGGTATCCAGAACATCCAGGAGAACCAGGAAGTTGATTCTTGCAATGTCCCTTTGTCAATCCTCGAAACGTTTGTTCCGGTGGAAATAAGTTCATCATGAGACCATCTCGTGGTATTTTGTAACCGCCCTTGATCAGTTCCCTTTCTCAAGTTGTTTGTACTTGGAATTCTGTTCATCTCACACATTGTGTGAATTTGTCAGTTACTTCAGCCATGGGATCTTAACCATGTAGTAGACGTATTGCTACGTCGAAACCACAATAGGAAAGAGATTCCTTATTCCTTTCGGTGTTTCAACCCTCATTGGTTAACCATCCTTATGGTGTGATCAAGAATTCCTCCTTTGTTACGGTGTTTCCACATCTTTTGGTTACTCATATTCTGTCGTGAAGTAACATCCCGATCCTTGACAAGGATTTCAAGAAAACTGTTATGGAATGGTTGAAAGTTCCTTCATCTTTCGTGTCCACTCCGAAGAGTGAACATGATTCTGTATCAAAAAAATTATCTGACGCACGAATTACATTGTTCTCTCGTGTTTCCCCTCTTCTACGAATATTACCTTGTGGTATCCAAGACAATCTTTTCCATCTTGGTATTCTGTTGAAGAAACCTCGGAGTTATACGTTGTTCAGCCTTTCTTTCCCAAAAGGATTCAAAGTCTTGTGCAAAGCTCATATTCTAAATCCTTTCAAGAACCATCGTCCATAAACTTGAAACCATCTTCTATTCACTCCGTCCCCTTGATGTGTTTCATGCCTGTTAACTCAAAAGTTCTTTACGAACATTCCTGTCATGAGTTGGCCATGATATACTCGATCTTCGTGAAGATCATTTCCTAAGAGTTTCCCTCTTACCTAAGGTGTATCCGTTCAATACTTCAAGATGCAACGGATCAACCTCTTCGAGAAGAGAACCGTAAGGTTCGAGAAGATCATTCAAACCGGTGTTCCTTCTTTCTTTCTCCTTCAGGAATCTCGGGACGAGATTCTTGTAAGGGGGTAGATTTGTAACACCCCAAATTTTGCTACAGCAGGGTGTGTGGTGTTGTTCATATCATACATGCATGAAACCACAAATTTAAATCATGTTTGAACCAATTTAAACTATGAAATTTAAATGGTTTCAGAAAATCCCACAAAAAGTACTTAATTTGGGTTCCAAAATTTTGTATTGAAAAACAGTTCAAATGCACCAACCCAAGTTATGGTTTTGTTGGAAATTTCATGAGCTTTTCAAAATCTATTTTTGCCAAATTTTATCCTTTCAAAAAGGCCCTCAAAAACCCTGTTTCTGTTCTGTTTTTAAATAGAAAAGGGGCTTATCTGTAAATTTCAAAAGTACCAGGGGGTTATGGGGAAAATCCCCTTTGTCCTCTACCTCTGCCAGTAGGAGAGCCGGCCTCCCACGGAGCCCTCTCCACGTCCTGCTTCATCTATGCCGCGAGGATAAGAGGAGGAGCCGTCCCCATCGAGCTTCCTCTCCTCCCTTACCTCCCCTCGCAACCCCTCCTCCTCTCTGTGAGCTTCTGGAGAAGAAATTTTGAACCCGAAACCCTACTGTCTCCGGCCGCCGTCGCGCCCCGCCATCTCCGGCCGTCCCCCGAGCAATTGGTGCCATACCCACCTTCTCCTCGTTGCCCTCAACTCCCTCAAGAGCTCACGCAAGGCGGGAGGGCCAGGAAATCGACGCCGGCACCTCTTTCTTCTCCACGGCCGGCGGGAGTTCCGCCGTCGATTCGTCGCCGTCCGGCCGCCCCTGCCCCTCCCGATACCACCACGAGCTTCCTAGCGCCATGGCGAGCTCACCGGTACCCTCCACAACCTTCCTCTCCCTCTGTTTTGTTCCGTCTCCGTGAAGCTTCCGTCCGCCGCCGCGCCATGGTTGCCGGCGAAGCTCCGGTGACCATATGGTCCATCCTCCGCCACTGCCACGATCACCACAGACCCCTACAGCTAGTGCACTCCTCAATTTCACGAACGAATCGACGAATCACTCGAATTTGAGTTCATCTGAGAAGATCCTCCCTGGGTGATGTCACAGTGACGTCCTGCTGACGTCATAACTCTCTGTTTAATTAAATTCCAGAAAATGATTAAATTTGGTTAATTAATATCTTTTAATCTGTTACTCAGAAAAATAAAATGAAAGCATGTAAGTGTTCAGAAAATTATTTGGAACCCAAAAATGTCACTTTCATACATGTTTGACAACCTCCATTTTTGGACATGTATTTAATGTTGTTTAATCATTTAAAATGGAAAAATAAGTTTTTATTCAATAAAATTAGAAAATTAAAAGTTATATACCAAAATGATCAAAATGATAAATGCAACATGTTTATGATGTTTTCAAACCAATTTGAGCAACTAAAATTGCACTCACTTTCATAACCGTCCGAAACCCCCTCCGGGGTCTATTTCGGGCTAATTTCAGTAAAAATGCATAATTGACATATGAACCCTAGCAACCCAACGATCATGCTTAGGGCTTTATTTCAGTGCATTAACCTACTCATGCATACATATTGCGCATTGCATCGATGCCATGGTTGATTGTTCTTCTCTTTCGGTGTTGTTTCCCTCTCGGTAGAACGTGACTCCGAAGTGAAGGCCAACATCTCCATGACGAATACTTGATCTTAACCAACAAGTCAAGCACTTATTCCAGAAGATCTTAATCTGGTTTTCTTATAGCCAAGGCAAGCATAACCTCTTATCTGCTCATATATGTTTTCGAACAACATTTGAATCTCGTATTTTGCATTCGATTCCAAAGTATTTGATGCTAGTAGACATAGTTCACCTATATACTGCATTGCCTCAATATCCTGATCCACTGCTCCTAGCCGCCATAGATTTGCTTGTGCGCATCGCCAGAGCCTCATATCTGCTTCGCTTAGCTTTACATGTTTGTTACCTCTGCTCCATCCGGTTGATGAATCAGAGCTGCGATATCCTAGTATGATATGATGACATGGTAAGATGAACACTGTGTGGTTAACTTGACTAAGGCTTGGACGGGAGGCCACTTGGGAAGTGGTTGTTCGTTCCGTACTTGCCAACCCTAGGAGTAAGGTCTCGCCGCGGAAACCAAGATTGAGCATGCAACCACACGCGGGGCCTAACAGACCGCGCTCGACTAACTAACTTGTTTGGTTCTATCCGTGAGTCACGTAGTTTGGGATTTCCATCTGCGTGTGAGTCAAAAACCTTTTGGAGGTGTTTAGGGCGTGACCGGGACAAGTGATGGACGTACACGGATCTTGATCCCGACTCACAGAACAGGTGCCGTCAGGAGGTGGCCAACTCCCTGTTGACGGGGTGGCCCTGTTTGGGTTGACTCATGGATAGGTCTCGACAAGGTAAAGGTCGTGGCCAACCACACTCTGCCGACACATCGTCGGAATTGTGCCAATAGCTTGGCATTAAGAGTCGGATGGTACGTGTGGGTAAAGTGTACCACCCTGCAGGGATAAACCTTTCGGAAAGCCGTGTCCACGGTTATGGACGACTTGGTGAAAGTCACGGGGTCATAGATAACTTAAACGTGACGTAAAAGATGTTGACAATGCATGGAGGCAGTAGATGAAGGGTGCCTCCCCGGAGATGCCGGGAGGGGTGATCCTTGTAGCATGTGAGGTGCTGGGAAATGATGTTGGTGGATGAAAAGATGATGATTTCAGTAGTTGATTAGTCCTCTCATCTGTTTTAAAAACTCCATGAGACGTGTTATTCTTCCTCGTTTTGGAAAACAAAGATTGCTTTACGCAAAACAGCCGTCATAAAACATTTCTGAAAATAAGCAGATATATAATAGGTTAACTAAGTCTTGTTGAGTACCTCCCGTACTCAGGTTTGCTTAATTTGGTTCAGGTGGAGTTCTTCACTTCAGTGGTGAATCAATGTGGACATCGACGAGTAGTTTGGGGTTCCCAGGTAGCAGCCTGGAATCTACGGGCTGGGACGTCGCCTTATGGTGCGGCCTCTTAGGCCTTTTTGGTTCTTGTTGACTAGCAACATAATTTGCCTTCCGTTGTCTGATGTAATGTTGGGTCGTGTGACCTCTGCTTGTAAGCTATACTCTAGTAACACTTGTTTAATAAAGCTTCATGTTTAGAGTACTGCTTTGATCGGTTGTTGGTTTCGAGCTCATTGTTATACAGTTTTGGCTATGCCTGCATAGTTGTCGCAGTCGAGGGGTTGTGGAGCCGATGATCCATGTCCGAGCCCGCCTGTCGATTTGATCGGCCTGGGGCGAGGTAACCCCAGTAACCCTCGATTGTTGTTGCACTTTCTGGACACATAGCATCTCTGTATAGCTTTGGTCCTGTTTCCTTCAGTTTCTTTCGATTCGTGGACGCTTTGATATGCATAGTTGGTTATGACTAGCATGGATACAAGGAGAAGTAGACTGGGGATCCGGACTACGTGCCAATGAATCCAGTCTGCCTGCCGTTGTTTGTTGCGGCCGGGGCTGGTAACCCTGAAGCCCTTGTGAGTCCATGGCTAGGAGCACATAACAGTATGTATATCTCTGGGTCCGGGGTCGTGACACTATGATCCCGTATGCGCGGCGCCGGTTCTCAGAAAGTTCTCTAGCCAGTGTATCAAAATCCTGGTCTTCGATATTCAGGTTGGAGGGAGCTGTCTTTTCTTCTGGCTTTTCCTTCAAATCTTCTGTGACTTTGGAAAGCACAGTGGAGGGTCCAACAACCTGGGCAGCTTGGGAGCCGGTTATGACTACATTCGGGTCAGAGACAACCATATTTTCAACCGGAGGGTCATTATCCGGTGTGTCATCAACTGGATTCACCTCTTGTCCAGTGGTTTGTGTAAGATCATCAACATGACCCGGCGATCGAGCAGCCGGTTCATCCTCTTCTTCTCCAAAGACCCTATCTCCAAGGTTCACAGCAGGGGCGGCAGTTGAGATAGGTTTAACCTTCAACACAGCTTGGGCTCTGCAATAAAAAGAGAATCATAAGACGGATTGTATAACTAAAATATTGGTAGTGATGAACCAAAGGTTGTAAAGCTAACTTACCCAGAGTTAGTGGAAAACTCCCTGGTCCCGCTGAAATGGGATGAGTCGGAATTGGGAGAATCTGAATGAAAAGGACGACTCAGCTCAGGCCTGATTTTTCCGGCCAAAGTATGTGAAGGGATAGGCAAAACTCGAGCCTTGGAAACCCGGCGGAGAGGAGTTTTCTCAGGCAAACCTGCTTCTAACTCACTTGACCCAAAGTTCCGGGTCCTCCTTCTCTTGCTGGCCTCTTCGTAGTCCTGCGTTTTCTCTATATGTGAGGATGGGTTCAAGGGATGTTTGGACAGTCTAGAGATAGGCACCTACCATGGCATTTCCATAGTCATTCCGAGATATATTGCCATACAAAATCCATCATCATTATGTTACTTTTCATGCTTCATTGTTATTTTGCATACTGCTACACTGGAAGGAGCATTTAGTTTTATTTACATAAGAGATATTTCAGTTTGAGTTATGAGTACTAAAAGTGTGTTGATTCATTCTAAAATAGAGTGTTGCCCCTACCAGTGAGGTTATATATAAAAAAAACCAAAGAGAAAAAAAAAGAGGCAAAAGAGAGAGAAATAAAGAGAGAGGAGACATCACTACTAACATTTATTCCACACTTGTGCTTGTTTAGCATCATTACTTCAGTTTGGAGAGAGTTTTCATATTATGACTTGCATAACTATGTGGGGAACTTACATTGTAGAACTTGGCTTGTATATTCCAATGATGAGCCTCCTCAAAAGAGCTCTAGGTATTTGTGAGCAAGCAAGTTGGATGCACCCCCACTAGTTCCATTAGAGAGCTTTCATACACTTATAGCTCTATGTGCATTCATTGTGTGGCAATCACTAATCCTTGCATAACTTCGATTATAAGACTTTCGCTTGTCTAATGATCACTTTCAGTTGTGTGAGACTTTCTTCCATTGACCATCCAAACCCCCCATAATGGTCTTTTAGCCACACCGTCCTGGTGCCAGGAACCAATACAAAACGCTTGGTTGTTTTGAGTGCACAAATATTTTAATGATTTTCCTACATGCATATTGTTGTCACTTGACTTGATCCTAACAGGAGTTGTTGTGATAGTTTGATGCCTTGGATGATTATATTGTTGTTCTTGAAGCTTAAATCATCTCTAATATACTTTGCACAGTCGATTGTCTTTTAGTATTGATTCATTGAAAAGTTTTACTTTGTTATTCCTAATGGTTTATACATTACTCTTTGATATCAACTATAAACCACAACCTTTATTCATTTGATCCTAGTTTACATGCTTTACATTACTATGATGATCAAGTTTATGTTGGTAGCATGTCACCTCAGAAATTATTTCTTTTGTCGTTTACCTACTCGAGGACGAGTAGGAACTAAGCTTGGGGATGTTGATACATCATAAACGTATCTGAAATTTCTGATGTTCCATGTTGTTTTCATGCCTTATGCTACATGTTTTCCTTACACTTTATGTCATTTTTATCGATTTCCCGGGACTAACTGATGTCTACGCACGCTTCTATACTGTAGACAGTGTTGGGCCTCCAAGTGCAGAGGTTTGTAGAATAGCAGCAAGTTTCCCTTAAGTGGATCACCCAAGGTTTATCAAACTCAGGGAGGTAGAGGTCAAACATATCCCTCTCAAGCAACCCTGCAATTAAGATACAACAAGTCTCTTGTGTCCCCAACACACCCAATATACTTGTCAGGTATATATAGGTGCACTAGTTCGGCAAAGAGATAGTGAAATGCGAGTAATATGGATGGTTATAAGTAATAATAGCAATCTGAAGTAAATATGGCAGCAAGCAAACATGTAGCAGAACAGGCAGAAAACAGAGTTTCAATGCTTGGAAACAAGGCCTAGGGATCCTACTTTCACTAGTGGACACTCTCAACAATAATTACATTATTGAATAACTAAATATTTTCTCTTCACTATGCTACTCTTAACCCTCTCCGGTTGGATAACGAACACTAATCATTGCGTAGGGCTGCGAAAAGCATTCCTTAAAGTAAGCATTTCCATGTCTAGTTAACCCCACGCTGTCACTATGAGCACCCTAGAAGGTACTAGACAAACACCACAATTCATATAGGAGACACACACGATGTGCACACTGTCACCTTCACACCGCGGGACAAGGTGACTCAAAAGTTCATATTAATAAAACACTTGAGTAGCACAAGATGAAGAGTAACATCTACTTACTCAACTAGATTACAAAGCTCACGATCACATATAGATCACACCATGGGAGAGAGAGATGAACCACATAGCTACAGTAGAGCCCTCAGCCTCGGGGGAGAACTACTCCCTCCTCATCATAGAAGACAGCAACGACGATGGAGATGGCGGTGGAGTCGATGGAGATGGCTTCCAGTCGCACTTCCCCGTCCCGGAAGGGTGCCAGAACAGAGATCTGTCCCCTGAAACTTGTCGGCGTCAGCGGCGGACCTACGGATGTATTTTGTGAAAAAGGTCGATTCTCCTAGGGATTTCCCTCGGGGGGTATATATAGGCGAAAGGGTGATGCCAGGGGGTGGCCAGGGGGCCCACACCACCAGGTGGCACCACCAGGGGGACCCGCGCCACCCTGTGGCCCCCTTCAAGGCTCTTCGGGACTTCTGGTTGCTTCTGGGAATTCTAAGACTTCCGGGCTTCGAATTTTCCAATTCCGAGAACATTTCCAGAACAAATTTTCTGAAACTAAAAACAACAGAAAACAGGGAACTGGCTCTGTGGCATCTTGTCAATAGGTTAGTCCGGAAAATCGATAAAAATGACATAAAGAAGGGAGAAAACACGTAGAAATTGGCATGATATCATCATGGAACATCAGAAATTATAGATACGTTGGAGACGTATCAAGCATCCCCAAGCTTAGTTCCTACTCGTCCTCGAGTAGGTAAACGATAAAACAAAATAATTTCTAGGGTGACATGCTACCACACAATCTTGATCATAAAAATGTAAAAGCATATGTAAGCTGAGATCATAGAACTTTAAACACAAACATGATAAATATAACTTTAATAATAAATCACAGCAATCACTTTGCATCATGAGAAGTATCTCAACTAAAAGATCATGAATAAAAATTTAAAGAAAGATATATGTTTGTTTCAAGTATAGAGAAAGCATGGCAAAGAGGTATTTCGCTAGTCGTTAAGAGTGGGGCAAAACATAAATGCCAAGACACCTGCAAAGTTCATGAGAAAGACTAGAACAAATAATTTGAGAACAAGCAATAACACATCATGAATCAAGTAATAATCTTTCTGGGACAAATGCACATAAAACTCAGAATGGCAAAAATGCCCTCTCAACTGTGCATAAAGTTAAAAGATGGAGACTAAACATAAAAGTAAAAGAAAGGCCCTTCGCAGAGGGAAGCAGGGATCACTCATGTTCTAGAGCTTTTTATTTTAAACAGAGGTATTAAAAGTTTTACACTCCTCCCATCCATCTTTCACAAACCATGGCTAACCGAATCCTCGGGTGCCTGCCAACAATCACATACCATGAAGGAGTGTATGCTAATGTCAACGAATGGTAAACAGAAAATACAGTACGCCACAAGCCAACTAGATTTCACAAGAGCGGCTCCCATATGAAGGACGCATCTGGGTAGAAGGTCATCCCTGTTTCTCTTTTGTTTACACAATTGTGCTTTGACTGATAAATTAGGGGAAAAAATAGTGAATAGATTTTGTGTGTATTAATTTGGGGCTGGGCACCCCGCTGCCATCTCTTCTATCATTTGGATAAGCGGATGAAGCCACTAGTCCAGGGTGTAAAATCCAATCAACAAGTGAGATAAAGATTCTCTATTTACGTCCTCATGGGCAAAAACAAGAACACAAAACAGGAGTAATTTTGAAAGTTTTAAAGGTAGCACATGAGCAATTTACATTGGAGTGGAAGTTAAATACCACATGTAGGTAGGTATGGTGAACACAATAGGAAAACTTTGGTTTTTGGGAGTTGGATGCACGAGTAGAGCTCATACTCAGTACAGGTGGAGGCTAGCAAAAGACTGGGAGCGACAAATCAAGAGAGCATAAGAGCCATAATCATGCATAACGACATAAACATCATTAATCAAAGCATAAGTGGTATCACAAGTTCAAAAAATAAATTATCATAGAGGCTATTAGTGACTGGTTCATAGTCATAAACATGGTGTGAGGATGCGCCAAGTCAACCAAATAAAACATTCAAAAGAGAATACCACAAATTTATGCTTCAATATGACAAGAACAACTCATGATTCTTTCAATGGAACATTAAACACTCTCAGCTATTTGAGGCTAATCATGCTACTCAATAACCACAAGTATTTAAAACTAAAATAACATCTAGCATGATATGAAAAAGTCTAGCCACAGTCTATACAAGCTTCTACTTGCATCGTTATAAATTCTACCTCAAGCAGCAGTTTCTTTTCCCAACAAGCACCATACAAAATATGTTTTAACAAAAATTCTCTACATCTACCGCAAGAAAACATGAGAGTACTCACATAACACTACTAAAACTAATAGCTCTGAATAAGATATGCATGAAAACAAAGGCTAAACGCAGTACTAGCAACACTCACAGAACAATAAGAATGAAAACTAGAGTGTTCTAAGCAATGAAAACGGAGCGTGTCTCTCTCCCACACAAGTATGATAAGATCCAACCATAAACTACAGCAAAGAAAACTAAACAAACTGAAAGCAAAAATAAAAGACGCTCCAAGTAAAGCACATAAGATGTGACCGAATAAAAATATAGTTTCACTAGAAGTGACCTGATAATTTGTTGATGAAGAAGGGCATGCCTAGGGCATCCCCAAGCTTAGACGCTTGAGTCTTCTTGGAATTTGCTGGGATGTATCACCGGGGCATCCCCAATCTTAGGATTTTCACTCTTCTTGATCACGTCATATCATCCTCTTCTCTTGACCCTTGAAAACTTCCTTCACACCAAACTTCTCACAATTTTCATTAGCAACGTTAGTGCAATCAAAATAATAAATTCACACGGTTCAGTTTCAACACAATCCTAACACTCATAAACACATTATCTACTGTCACAAATTCTTATTAAACTTTTTTTCTCAAAAGAACACCAAAAGAAGGAGATTAAGATGCAAATGCAATTATTGGCAGAAATCTGTCAAAACAGGACAGCAGGCAAAGATGTTTTTTTTTTATAAAATCCTCTGTTTCTCAAATCAAAAAGTGGTAAACTAAGAAAAGTTGCGTATATATCCCAGGATGACGCACAAAAAAACTCAGGTCATTTTGAATTTTCTGTGATTTTATACGATGTTAATAGTGGACAGCAGAAATCTGTTTCCTGCCCAGAAATCCAAAATATAGTCTCAACTTTCCACTAGAGGCTTTACTTGGCTCAACTAATACATGAAAATAAAGATACAAAGGAGTTTCTACAGAAGTATACAACCCCTTGACTCAAAGAAAACAGAGAAAAACATTGCAAAAATAAAAACATGGGTTATCTCCAAAGAAGTGTTTTTCTTTACAGCCTTTTAGCTAGGCATGATAATTTGAGAAGATGATCACATAAGAATAAGAGTTGAAGCACAATAAGAGAGCATAAAGAAGCAAATATAAAACCCATTTAAGTCTAGCATAGGAATACAAAATAAGTGCAACTTCAAAAATTTCAACATAAAGAGGGGAAACTTAATATTGTTAAGATGCATAAAACCATGTTTCCATCTCTCATAATAAATTTTAGTAGCATCATGAATAAAATTAACAATATAGCTATCACATAAAACATTCTTATCATGAGCCACATGCATAAAAGAATTAATACTCTCCACATAAGCATAGTCATTCTTATTAATAGTAGTGGGGGCAAATTGACCAAAATAGCTATCATTATTATTTTCATCACCATAATCATCAAATATAGGAGGAATATTATAATCATAAGTAACTTTCTCCTCAATAGTAGGTGGACTGAAAATATCATATTCATCATTGTAATCATCATATATAGGAAGAATAATATCATCATAAGCAATAGAATAGTTATCCTCCAAAATGTGTTCATTTGTAAACATATCATCATTTTTAGTAGGAGGAGATGTATCAAGCATATAATCATCAGTAGCAAAAGGATTTTCAAACACAACATCCACAAGGTTAGAGCGTTCTATATCATCATTTTCAATATCAAAAGTAGTGTGTTTTTTCCAATAATGATCACTACTATATGTAACAGGCATAGGCTCATCATCAAAGCAAATTTTTTCCTCCGTGCTTGGGGAACTGAAAAAGATCATTTTCATATAAACTGGATTCCCCAAGCTTAGACTTTTCCATAGCATTAGCAATAATGGTGTTTAAAGGGTTCATACTAATAACATTGCCACTAGCATGCAAATAAAGTTCCATAGGTTTTTTAATTTTCTCTTCAAACACTTCATGTCCTAACTCAAGATAGATATTATAAAGCTCTCTCATATTTTTGTTGTTTTCCATTAAGCCTAACTAGTGAAAATAAAAACAAGAAACAAAACGATATAATTGCAGAATCTAAAGGAAATAACTCTGAGCACTCACCCCCGAGGATGTGAGTAACTTTTACCTTACCTCCCCGGCAACGGCGCCACAAAAGAGCTTGATGTCTACGCACGCTTATATTCTTGTAGACAGTGTTGGGCCTCCAAGTGCAGAGGTTTGTAGAACAGCAGCAAGTATCCCTTAAGTGGATCACCCAAGGTTTATCGAACTCAGGGAGGTAGAGGTCAAAGATATCCCTGTCAAGCAACCCTGCAATTAAGATACAAGAAGTCTCTTGTGTCCCCAACACACCCAATATACTTGTCAAGTATATAGGTGCACTAGTTCGGCGAAGAGATAGTGAAATGCGAGTAATATGGATGGTTATAAGTAATAATAGCAATCTGAAGTAAATATGGCAGCAAGCAAACATGTAGCAGAACAGGCGGAAAACGGCGTTTCAATGCTTGGAAACAAAGCCTAGGGATCCTACTTTCACTAGTGGACACTCTCATTAATGATCACATAATTGAATAACTAAATATCTTCTCTTCACTATGCTACTCTTAACCCTCTTCGGTTGGATAACGAACACTAATCATTACGTAGGGCTGAAAAAAGCATTCCTTAACGTAAGCATTCCCATGTCTAGTTAACCCCACGCTGTCACTATGAGCGCCCTAGAAGGTACTAGACAAACACCACAATTCATAGAGGAGACACACACGATGTGCACACTGTCACCTTCACACCGCATAACAAGGTGACTCCAAAGTTCATATTAATAAAACACTTGAGTAGCACAAGATGAAGAGTAACATCTACTTATTCAACTAGATTACAAAGCTCACGATCACATATAGATCACACCATGGGAGAGAGAGATGAACCGCATAGCTATCGTAGAGCCCTCAGCCTCGGGGGAGAACTACTCCCTCCTCATCATAGAAGACAGCAACGGTAATGGAGATGACGGTGGAGTCGATGAAGATGGCTTCCGGTGGCACTTCCCCGTCCCGGCAGGGTGCCAGAACAGAGATCTGTTCCCCGAAACTTGTCGGCGGCGGTGGCGGACCTACGGATGTATTTTGTGGAAAAGGTCGATTCTCCTAGGGTTTTCCCTTGCGGGAGTATATATAGGCGAAAGGCCGATGTCGGGGGGTGGCCAGGCGGCCCACACCACCAGGTGGCGCCACCAGGGGGAACCGCGCCACCCTATGGTGTGGCCACCCTGTGGCCCCCTCCGGGGTTCTTCGGGACTTCTGGAAGCTTCCGGGAATTCTAAGACTTCCGGGCTTCGAATTTTCCAATTCTGAGAATATTTCCAGAACCACTTTTCTAAAATTAAAAACAGTAGAAAACAGGGAACTGGCTCTGTGGCATCTTGTCAATAGGTTAGTCCGCAAAATCGATAAAGATGACATAAAGAAGGGAGAAAACATGTAGCAATTCGCATAATATCATCATGGAACATCAGAAATTATAGATACGTTGGAGACGTATCACTAACCTATTGACAAGATGCCACAGACCCAGTTCCCAGTTTTATGTTGTTTTAGTTTCAGAAAAATTGTTCTGGAAATATTCTCAGAATTGGAAAATTAAAAGCTCGAAAGTCTTAGAATTCCTGAAGGTTCCACAAAGTCCCGAAGACGCCCGGAGGGGGCCACACCATAGGGTGACGCGCCCCTGGCCGCGCCTGGGGGTGGTGTGGGCCCCTCTGGCATCCACCACCATCGCCCTTTCGCCTATTTATTCCCCCCGATACGTCAACCCTAAAAATATACCACTTTTCCCGAGAAATACCCGATGCCACCGTCATCGTCAACCCGAGACCGGGAGGGTTTTGGAGCTCTCCTCGGCACCCTGCCGTGAGGGAAAATCATCACCGGAGGGGTCTACACCACCATGCCCGCCTCCGGAGTGATGCGTGAGTAGTTCATCCCTGGACTACGGGTCCATACCAGTAGCTAGATGTTTGTCCTCTCAACTTTATGCCTCATGTTTAGATCTCGTGAGCTTCCTCACATGATCGAGATCATATATTTGTAATGCTACATGTTGTGTTTGCTGGGATCCGATGATTATTGAATGCTATGTCTTTTGATTATCAATCTATCATGTTATCTTCATGTGTATGTTATTTATGATCTTGCATGCTCTCGTTGTTAGTAGATGCTCTGGACAAGTAGATGCTAGTGACTCCAAGAGGGAGTATTTATGCTCGATAGTGGGTTCATGTCTCCTTTGCATCTGTGCTCGAGTGATAGAAACGTGACGGATGGAGGATGTGCTGTTGCCATTAGGGAGAAAAAACGATGTTTACTTTGTTTACATTGTTTACAATACACACCTTGCTTAATGTGATTATCCGTTGCTTGCAACTTAATACCCAACGTTTGTTCGGATGATATTCGAATGGTGGATTATTAGTCATAGATGCAGTTGGATGACGATCTATGTATTTTATTGTAACTAACGCATGAATCTCATAGTAATCTCTATGTCATGCATGTTTCTTTATCTGTCAATTGCCCAGCTGTAATTTGTTCACCATGCATGTTAGCTATATTTTAGGGAGATACACCTCTAGTGAATTGTGGACCCCGGTCCATTTTCTCATTCTGATAATACAACCATTGCTTCCACTATTTTCACACGGATGCTACTGTTTTGATATTATTATCATCCAAACCGGTGAGATTGACAACCTCACTGCTTTGTTGGGGCAAAGTGAATTGTTTGTGTTGTGTAGGTTCCATGTTGCTACTGAACCGGTAATGCGCGTTACCATCTCAGCTGCATCAACCTTCTGAAGTTACTCCTTCCTCCTACTGGTCGATTCAACCTTGGTTTCTTTCTGAGGGAAACTTTCTACTATGCTCTTCATACCTTCCTCTTGGGGTCTCCCAACGAACGTGTCTTACACGCGCATCACCTAGGAATCACTTTGCATCATGAAAAGTAACACAAATAAAAGATCATGAATAATAATGCACTCGAAAGTTATAAGTTTGTTTCAAGCATAGAGAAAACATAGCAAAGTGATATTTCGCTTGTCCTTAAGAGTGGGGCAAAACATAAATGCCAGGACACCTTCAAAGTTCAAGTGGATGGCTAGAACAAATAATTTGAGAGCAAATAATAAAACATCATGAATCAATTAATAATGTTTCTGGAACAAATGCACATTAAACTCAGAATGGCAACTATGCTCTCTCAACTGTGCGTAAAGTTAGAAGATGGAGACTCAACATAAATGTAAAATAAAGTACCATCGCAGTGGGAAGCAGGGATTAACTCATGTGCCAGAGCTTTTTATTTTACTAAACATAGGTATTGAAGACATTATTTAGAGAGGTGTGTATGCTTATGTCAACGAATGGTAAACAGAAAATATAGTACGTCACAAGCCAACTAGACTTCACAAGAGCGGCTCCCATAGAAGGACGCATCTGCGTAGAATGTCATCCCTCTTTCTCTTTTGTTTACACAATTATGCTTTGACTGATAAATCAGGGGCAAAATAGTGAAGAGAATTTGTTGTATTAAGTTTGGGGCTGGGCACCCTGCTCCCAGCTCTTCTATCAATTTGATAAGTGAATGAAGCCACTAGTCCAAGGTGTGAAAGTGCAATCAACAAGTGAGATAAAGATTCTCTATTTACGTTCTCATGATCTAAAACAGGAGCACAAAACATGAGTAATTTTGAAAGTTTTAAAGGTAACATGAGAAATTTACTTTGGAGTGGCGGTTAAATACCACATGTAGCTAGGTATGGTGGACAGTTTTGGCAAACTTTGGTTTTTGGGAGTTGGATGCACGAGTAGACCTTATACTCAGTACAGGTGGAGGTTAGCAAAAGACTGGGAGCGACAAATCAAGAGAGAAATAATGGCCATAATCATGCATAGCGACAAAAACATAATGAATCAAAGCATAAAGGTTATTACAAGTTCAAAAACCAAATGATCATATATGATATAAGTGAATGGTTTGTAGTCATAAACATGGTAAGCATGCGCGAAGTTAACCAAATAAAACATTCAAAGGAGAACACCACAAATTTATGCTTCAATATGACAACAACAACAACAACAACAACTCATGATTCATTCAATGAAAAATTAAACACTCTCAGCTATTTGAGAAAAATCATGCTACAAAAATAACCACCAGGATTTAGAATTAAAATAACATCTAGCATGACATGAAAAAGTCTAGCCACAGTCTATACAAGCTTCTATTTGCACCGTTATAAGCACGAAAATTGTACTACTGCTTTCCAACACCAAACATTTTATACTAAACAAAAACACTCCAAGAGATACAACAATGAAGCAAGAGAGTACTAACACAACTCTACTAAAACTAAAAACTCTGAATAAGAGATGCAAGAAAAACAGGAGCCAAAAAGGAATTTTGCGGCAACTCGAAGAAAAACTAAGAATACGAGCATAACGAGTATTCAAATGAAAAAGCGGAGCGTGTCTCTCTGCCAAACAAGAATGCTAGGTTCCAACAATATTATTGAAGCAAGGAAAACAAAAGAAAAAAGAAAAGAAAAAAGAAAAGAAAAACAAACAGACGCTCCAAGTAAAAATTGATATGGTGTGACCGAAAAAAAATATAGCTTCACTAGAAGTGACCTGATAAATTATTGATGAAGAAGTGGATGCCTTGGGAATCCCCAATCTTAGATGCTTGAGTCTTCTTAGAATTTGCTAGAATGAACCATGGGGGAATCCCCAAGCTTTGTCTTTGCACTCTTCTTGATCACATTATATCACCCTCTTCTCTCGACCCTTGAAAACTTCCTTCACACCACACTCAATGTAATTCACATTAGAGGGTTAGTGCACAATTAAAAATTCAAATTTTCTGCAAGGACACAAGCCTTATTGATATTTTTAAACATTAGCTACATCCACTAATGTTTTGTGGAGCAAAGTAATCCACTCGACATAGTCAAAGAGAGAATGCAAGCACAAAGGCAGAATCTGTCAAAACCAAAACAGTCTGTAAAGACGAATTTTTTCGGGGCACTTAAGTTGCTCAGATCGAAAAACGTAAAGAACTAAAAAGTTTTGGAATCATCTGAGGAATAAGCACAAAATGTTCAGGTCCTTTTGACCTTTTTGTGAATTATACTATTTTTTACAGTGGAGAACAGAAATCTGTTTTCTGCGCAGAAATCCAAAACCAACTCCAACTTTCGCTAGAAAATTTACTTGGCACAACTAATACATGAAAATAAAGATACAAAGGAGTTTCTACAGAAGTATAAAACCCCTTGACTCAAATAAAACAGATAAAAACAAAGCAAAAATAAAACCATGGGTTATCTCCCAAGAAGTGCTTTTCTTTAACGTCTTTTAGCTAGGCCCAGAAAAATGGAATCAAGTGTTTTCAAGTGAAGAAGCATCCAAATTGTAGTTTTTTCGAATAATAGAATCAAAAGGCAACATCATTAACTTTCTAGGAAAGTGCTCCATACTTTTCTTGAGTGAGAACTGATATTTAATATTCCCCTCTTATATATCAATAATAGCACCAACAGTTCTAAGAAAAGGTGTTCCCAAAACAATAGGAAAAGAAGCATTGCATTCAATATTCATAACAACAAAATCAACGGGGAAAAGGTTATTATTAACCATAATATGAACATCATCAACTCTCCCCAATGGTTTCTTTCTAACATTATCAATAAGACGAATATCCAAATAACAATGCTCCAAAGGTGGCAAATCAAGCATATCATAAAGATTTTTTAGGCATAACAGAGATACTAGCACCAAGATCACATAGAGAATTACAATAAAAATCATTAAACTTAATTTTAATGATGGGCTCCCAACCATCTTCTAACTTCCTAGGGATAGAGGCTTCACATCTTAATTCATCCTCTCTAATTTGCATGAGAGCATTTGTAATATGCTTTGTGAAAGCCATATTCATAGTACTAGCATTAGGAATACTAGAAAGATTTTGTAGGAACTTAATCACTTCCGTTATGTTTCAGTAATCAAAGTCAATACTCCCTCCGATCCATATTAATAGGTGCTGAAGTGGATGTATCTAGACATGTTTTATTGCTAGATACATCCACTTCAGCACCTATTAATATGGATCGGAGGGAGTATCATTTTTATCAAAGGTAATGGGACCATTGTCTCCCATGTTTCTAAAAATTTCAGCACTTTTATCAGGAACATTTTTAACAATTTCATGCAATTTTGAACCTTTAACAGCAGAAGTGGGAGTATTGCCAACACTAATTACTTTACCATTGATAGTAGAAGGTTTACTAGCACGAGAAGCTTCAGATTTACCAGTGGTGGTCATGGTGCAAACATTAGCTATATTATTTTTTCTAGCTATTTCATCCTCTCTTTCCCATCTAGTATGCAATTCGTCTAACATCCTAACATTGTCATCAATTAGAATTTGAATGGCATTCAAAGTTTTTTGCTTTCTTTAACATCATGAGGCATAAACTTTAGTTTCACAAAATCAACATCAAGAGAAAGGCTATCAACTTTAGAAGCAAGAACATCAATTTTGCCAAACTTTTCCTCAACAGATTTATTAAAAGACATTTGTGTACTAATAAAATTCTTAAGCATGTTTTCAAGATCAGAGGGTACACTTTTATTGTTGTTGTAGAAAATACCATAAGAATTGACATAACAATTATTATTATTATTAGGAGGATATGACCTATAATTATTGCTACCAAAATTATTCCTATAAGCATTAGTGTTGAAATTATTATTTTTAATGAAGTTCACATCAACATGCTCTTCTTGAGCAACCAAAGAGGCTAAAAGAATATTGTTTGGATCCATAGGAGCATGGCCATTCACAAGCATAGACATAATAGCATCAAGTCTATCACTCAAAGAGGAGGTTTCTTCAAAAGAATTTACCTTCCTACCTAGCTCTCTCAGTGTGCCATTCAGAATAATTTACCATCATATCATCAAGAAGATTTGTTGCCCCCCCCCCCAAAGTAATGTACATAAAGGTTCCTCCAGCAGCTGATCCAGAAGGTTTCTTGAAGAAAAAAATCAGACCTGCATAAAATCTTTGGATGATCTTCCAAGTAGTCAGTCCATGAGTGGGACAATTCTTTACTAAAGATTTCATTCTTTCTCATGCTTTGCAACATGCTCATTATCAAGTTGCTTAAAATTCATAATGCTACTTCTTAAAGATATAATCTTAGCAGGAGGATAATATTTTCCAATGAATGCATCTTTACATTTAGTCCAAGAATCAATACTATTTCTAGGCAAGGATAGCAACCATTCTTTAGCTCTTCCTCTCAAAGAGAAAGGTAACAATTTCAGTTTAATAATATCTCCATCTACATATTTATATTTTTGCATCTCACATAGTTCAACAAAATTATTAAGATGGGCAGCAGCATCATCAGTACTAACACAAGAAAATTGCTCTCTCATAACAAGATTTAACATTGCAGGCTTTATCTCATAAAAATCAGCAGTAGGAGCAGGTGGAGCAATAGGTGTGCTAATGAAATCATTGTTGTTTGTGCTAGTGAAGTCACACAACTTCGTGTTCTTAGGGGTACTCATTTTAACAAGATCAAAAACTGGATAAAAAGACAACTTGAATAAGAACTAAATTTTTTGTGTTTTTTATAAAAAGAAGCAAACAAGATCAAATAAACTAAACTAAGAAAAACTAAAACAAAGTAAAGAGATTGGAAGTGAGGGGCTCCCCTTGCAGAAATTCTCTTACTCCCCGGCAACAGCGCCAGAAAAAGTCTTGATGGTGCAGATCTGTCACTCGTTGGGAGACCCGAAGAGGAAGGTATGAAGAGCACAGCAACAAGTTTTCCCTCAGAAAGAAACCAAGGTTGAATCGACCAGTAGGAGAAAGAAATCACTTCCGAAGGTTGATGCAGTTGATATTGGCAGGGTGCACTACCGGTTCAGCAGCACCGTGGAAGCTACACAACACAATCAGTTCACTTGCCCCAACGAAGCAATGAGTTTGTCAATCTCGCCGGTTTTGCTGAACACGAAGAGGTTAAACGTACCATGTGTAAAATAATATTTTTTTCAGTAGATGAAAGAGAACAATGATGGCAGTAGTAAAACGGTAGCAGCAGTATGAAAACAGAGATTGCGGTGGTTGTATTATCAGTATGAGGAAAAACGATCGGGGTCCATAGTTCACTAGAGGTGTCTCTCCCAAGATAGATAGATAGCATATGTGGTAAGAAAATTACAGCTGTGTAATTGACAGATATAAAGGCTACACCGTAGTGCATATGCATGACATGATGATTACTATGTGATTCATGTGGGCATTACAACAAGATACATAGACCGTTATCCAACTGCATCTATGACTAATAATCGACCCTCAGAATGTCATCCGAGCAAACCTTGGGTATGAAGTTGCAAGCAACAGATAATCGCAGTAAGCAAAGTGTGTAATGTAAACAATAACATCATCCTTAGACAAACCATTGTTGTTTTCTCCCTAGTGGCAACATCACATCCCCCACCCGTTTACGTTTCTGTCACTCGAGCGTGAGTGAAAGGGAGGCATGAACCCACGATCGAGCATAAATACTCCCTCTTGGAGTTACTAGCATCTACTTGGCCAGAGCATCTACTAACAACGGAGAGCATGCAAGATTATAAATAACATACACATGAAATGAACATGATAGATTGATAATCATTGGACATAGCAATCAATATTCATCGGATCCCTGCAAACACAACATGTAGCATTACAATAAGATGATATTGATCATGTAGGGCAGCTCACAAGATCTAAACATGAAGAGAACAACCATCAAGCTACTGTTATGGACCCGTAATCCAAGGATTGACTACTCACGCATCACTCCGGAGGCGGGAATGGTGGTGTAGAGCCCTCCGGTGATGATTTCCCCTCCCGGCAGGGTGTCGGGGAGAACTCCATAACCCTCCCAATCTCGGGTTGATGATGACGGCGGCCTCGGATGTTTTTCGTGGAAAAGGTTGATTCTTTTAGGGTTAACCTTCCGAGGGGAATAAATAGGCGAAAGGGCAACGTCGGTGGGCGGCCAGGGGGCCGACACCACCCCATGGTGCGGCCAGGGGGCACGTCTCCCTATGGTGTGGGCCCCCTTCGGGTCTCGTTTGGACTCCGTGGATCCTCCGGGAATTTTAAGACTTCTGGGCTTCGAATCATCCAATTCCGAGAATATTTCCAGAACAACTTTTCTGAAACTAAAAATAATAGAAAACAGGGACTAGCTCTGTGGTCTCTTGTCAATAGGTTAGTCCCAGGAAATTGATATAAATGGCATAAGTGTAAAGGAAAGATGTAGAAAATAAGATGAAAACAACATGGAACATCAGAAACTAAGGATGCGTTTATGACGTATCAAGCACACACACCGAAAGGTGAAGAGGAAATCACGATGGTAGTGATTGGAAAGTTGGCCTACCCATTGAGGTTATAATCTTGAGATGTATCCAACCTTGGTTATAAGTTGAGCATAGATTCCATAATACATTAAATTTTGATCAGGAGGAATATCAGATTTAGTGGGAGCACATAGTTTATTTTAACAAGTGCTTGGAAAATAATTATGAACATATCTAAGTGAAATATTAAATTGTTGTAGATACATGGCTCGTAATGCACCCCCAATTGATCTTGGTCCACTAATTGAGAAGAAACCAGTTGCTGCCAATTGAAATAACTATGCGGATTTGGTTCGTTCCCAGAGAATTGTTCTCATGGGTATCAAGAAAGAGTATGTCCTCGATTATCCCCTTCTAGAGGAACTTGATGAAAAAACTTCTCATGCTGAAAAGGATGCACACACCTTTATGAGTGATGATGTAATAGATGTTCAATGTCTCATGTTGACATGTATAGATCCTGAGTTGTAGAAACGATTTGATCATACGTCCGCGTATGATATGATCGTTGCACTCAGAACCTTGTACCATAATCATGCTAGAATTGAGCGTTATGAAATAACGAAGGCTTTATGGAAATGTTACATGGCATAAGGAAGCTCGGTGAGTGAGCATGTAATCAAAATGTTTGGTTACAATACAAGGCTTTGGGCTCTGGGTTGTACCATCCCGAAAGAGCTATGTACGCATCTAGTGTTGAATTCACTCCCCCGTTTTACAATGGTTTTGTCATGAATTTTATCATGAATGGATGGACAAAGCACAAGATGAACTCTTCGGTATGCTTAGAACTGTTGAAACTATTGTGAAGAGGGATAACAATCAAACTCTGGTTGTTACCCAAGATGCAAAGTTTAAGAATGAAGAGAACATGATAGCCAGAAGTGTTGGTGCACAAGATAAGACTAAAGTTTTAGCTGATGAAAAACCCGAGTGTTCTTTCTATAAAAGGAAAAGAACTTCAGACGAGGAATTGCTAGAAATCCCTTAGGCAAAAGAAATTCGTCAAGAGTAATAAAGGTATAAGAGTTATACCTAAATGATATTTGTCATTCTTACTAGTATCTCTGGTGTATTGATTTCTAAAATAATTTTATGCATTCGATATCGGAGCCGTGGAAAGTAAGAAGACGAAAGCATAAAAATGTGTTGATTAGCTTCAAGTTGGGCACATAAAAGATCATCCAAGGATGAGGACATCTCCACTTTTTATTTTTGTAACTCGAAAGATTTATGAGCTTTCGCACAAGTTATTGTAATAAGGTCACATGTTTGGCGACGTAATACTCTCATGCATTAATAGGACAAAGTCCTGGTTATCTTATGGGAATATTATGGATCACTCCTTTCAAGGATGATCAAATTGCAAATCTTTTGAATTAACAAAATATCATTTGTTCTAAAATATTTTTTGATTGTGGGACACCACTTTGGTGTGGCACTATGATTTCAAACACATCATATACATGATGAAAGTTTGAGATATTGAGTGAAATACTTAATAGATTTCACACTTCCTTGAAGGGTGAATTTATTTAAGTTTTCAAGCACATAGAAAAGTCAGCGAGAGAAGGATGATGCTCTCGTCAATAATAAGAAGACTTCACAAAATTTTATAAGTAATGTCTTGAAAGTTTTCAAGCCAAAAGTTTGACTAAGTGAGACAAACTCAAACACTAAGAAGAATTCTTTTGCAAATAATTCTTGATATTAACCATGGAATAGTATATTAACTTAAGTTTTATTTTAGCACAAAATTAATTTCTTTAATTTGTGTCATAGTTTTTAAAGATAAACTATAAAGAGACACGTTAAACTTAGAATCCAAAAGGTTTCTGAAATATTGAAACTTGATCCTAAGATTGGAAAATAAATTTATACTTTGTTGATTTTTCCAATTTGACATTGCAAATCATCATATAAAAACCACCGCATAAGTAACAAAGTTATGTTACTAATAGGTATGTGATTCTTAAGGAATCAATTCCTTGTTGAACGCAGCGGTAGCATGGTATTTCTTGAAGGGATTAATGAATCTCTGGAAATAGTTATCAGAGTTGTGCAAGAGGAAACAATTCAAATTGACAATTCTTTTATAGTAATACCGAGATCCATTGCGGTTTAAGGCAT
Organism: Alopecurus myosuroides; assembly: GCA_028641055.1. NCBI lineage: Eukaryota > Viridiplantae > Streptophyta > Magnoliopsida > Poales > Poaceae > Alopecurus > Alopecurus myosuroides. The sequence goes on from CM054061.1 coordinate 319,171,458, forward strand.
GGATGGTTATCAAGAAAATACTTAACCAAAGATGCACATAAAAGTTTCAAGGCAACTTGGATAAAAGATGTGCATGTCATTAGTAAAGAAAATACAAATTCTAAAAAAATCCATATGACTTAGAGTCACAAAGTATTTTATACCATTAAATTCAAGTTAACAAAACATGAAGTAATTCCTATTGGAATAAAGGGATTGTAAAGTTTCTTTTGTCTTAAATAGTTTTTATGACAAAATCAAGAGTTGAATACTAAAAATCTTATGATATGTGGCAAAGCTTTATCGATCTGTATAAAAGGTCTGTATGAGAAATTAACAAACCAAATTCCTTTGAAGAAAAATTGATCGAGTTTGTGTACTAAGTATAACTCGAGGGTTTTGTTAAATACATCGCTAATTATACAAGGGCCAAATTTTGTTTATATAAATAAAATCTGGTTGGTATAAAAGTTTCGAGTGGAAATGTAATTTGTGAAGTAAAACAAGAGGCGTTTTGACTTCATGGAAAATTATAAAAGTCTTGTTTTCTCTAAAGTTAGTGGGAGTTATATTTTGATGATATCTAAGTTATTATAAATAATTAAAGAACTTGTTTGACAGAAAAAGATGTATCATCGAAAATATTATTTTCTCAGATACATATGATAGCAAAGGTTATTAATTTACAAAGGATTAATCATAAGTATGAATTAATAAAGTGTCGTTAGATGCATGAAGTTTTAAATAAAAATTTGAAACTTAAGAGAACTAGGTTCTGAGAAGAAATTGGGATTTCGAGTGCAAAATCCAAAGTTGTAAAACAATGGCGAGCAATGATCAAATGATTTAGCATTATGATCATAGCAAAAATTCCTCAAACAATGCATTCTGTAAAAATGTAAAAATAATAATTGTTGGAAAAATTAATTTTAATAAAAGTTTAGTTAGCTCCAAATTATTATGACTATTCCCCACAAAAGATTTTGAAGATGTTTCTTCAAAAGAATGGGGAATACACTTATAATGTAAATAATTACATTATAAGATATGACTTATGATATAAGTACATAAAATAATGTAGTACTTATATGCGATACGTATTAACCAAGGATTAAGATATAGTCTTATGATTAAATGAATAGCAAGAATAAATTTGCTTAATTAATTTTAAGCATAAATTTACAAACAATATAACAATAGCAGTAAAGGATAAAAGTTTAAATACTTCTAACATTTGGTTATCGGTTCATTATATGAACTTGGTGTGGTATTTTACAAATGATGCAGCCTGATGTGTGAAAATCGGTGAAATTGTGTTCTTAGTTGAAACACCAATTTTTCAGCTAGAATAGCCTAGAATGCATTTGATCTGATGATCAAGGGGTATTATGAAAGAAAGAGTTTCTTCATAATACATATGGTTCATACAACCTCGGAAGAGGTTGATGAAAAATATCTCTAACATGTTGTTGCAGTGTTCACTTACATCTTCTAGATGTTTGATGGACTTATACAAATGGATTATTGCCAGTTGTGCAAGTGGGAGACTATTGGATGTATGCCCAAATGGCAATGATATTTATACATATCATCATAATTATGCATATTACTATGCTATAACTGACCCGGTTCCTGAATATGAGATTCAGAGGAAAACTCACGCTGACGTGTAGTAACATGAACACATAAATCAACCCTAGTCTTGTCTTTTACGACTAGTTCATTGGATGCTTGATGACTATGTTTTCCTGGTAATGGACATTGTTTATGTTAGCATCATTGAATGGCATATTGTTTGAAGGAAACAATATGGCTGAGTATTCCCTAAGTAGATTGATATGCTAAGATATTACACTAAGACATATTTGTCCTTAGAATCATATCACATCACGGTTATATTACAATGCATCCTTTGACCATGAGGTTATCGGGATAATATATTCTAGAGGTTTACTTTGGTACTATCAAGAGTCACACCGTAAAATGGGTGAACATAAAGGTAGAAACTAGGTAATTCTAAAGGAGTATATTACGTTGATGTTCTGATATGGGAATTACCCTTCCGTAAAAAGAGAGATACATGCGTGGGCTCACTCGGTATTCTTGATATCGATAAGTTCTGCAGACAATGCATGATGTTGATACATCATGTGGGATATCATAATATAGTAAATGAGTAAAAGGAGACTTACCGGTTAACGAGACTGTAAAAAATGTATAAGTGAACCAGAGATTGTTTCACGACAATAGCGGAATCAATAGTCTCGGGTAAGTTTGGTATCGTGATTAATGGGAGAATTATATAATGACCAACATGTTCAGTAGTTTATTTGTATGGTATGTGGGAGTCAATATGGGTGTCCATGGCTCCGCTATTGATTATTGGAAAGGAAAGAGTTTCCAGTTTCATGTCCACACACTATCGAACCTATAGGGGAAACATATTTAAGTTAGGACTGATTTTTGTGTATATTGGTAGGTCAAGATCAACTAGGAGTATCATCAGAACAGTGTTCACTACTAGGAAAATGCTAATGCGTGGCGCACCAAAATGTGTTATGCGTGGTGCACCATGTCACGTCGCGCCTAAAAAATAGTTGTGTCACACCAAGCCCGTGCACCACAGCTATCACTTAGCCGTGGCCCACCCCGCCCATGCGCGACGCCTATTTTTTGGTGCGCCATGCCTATCGATTTCAATTATTTTTAAAGGGCGGGAAAGATCTAGATATGGATATGGCCACCCAAAATTTCCAAATTTCAAAAACAAAACTGGTTGAATCTGGTGGCCGGAGAAGACGTGGTGGGCGGAGAAGAGGTGGTGTCCGTGGAGAGGAGGTGGTGGCCGGAGAAGTAGTGGTGGACAGAGAGGACGTAGTCACCAGAGTGGAGGTGGCCGCCGGTGTGGAGGTGGCCTCCGGAGTGGACGGTCGTCGGAGTGGACACGAGGAGGTGGTCGTCGGAGTGGATGCGAGACGGTGGTGGTGGTCGGAGGAGGAGGAAGGGAGATGAGAGAGGGAGAGGGAGAAGGAGAAGAGAGAAAGAATGTAGAATGGAGAGTGGAAGAAGAAGGAAGAAAAAGAAGGGAGAAAAGTGAAGGAAGGAAAAGGAAGGAGGAGGAAGAAGAAGAAGAACAAATGAGAGGGGAAAGAGAGAAGGGGAGTATAGGTAGGTGATACGTCTCAAAAGTATCTATAATTTTGATGCTCCATGCTTGTTTTCTATGCAATACCTTTATGTTTTCACATGTTTTCCTTCGTTTTTCGGACGTTTTCATGGACTAACCTATTGACAAGATGCCTCAGTGTCAGTTCCTGTTTTCTGTTGTTTTTATTTTCAGAAAAGTTGTTCTGGAAATATTCTCGGAATTGGACGATTCAAAGCCCAGAAGTCTTAGAATTCCCGGAGGATCCACGGAGTCTAAAAGAGACCCGGAGAGGGGCAGAGGGGTTCCCACACCATGGGTGGGCGCAGGTCCCCCTGTCCGCGCCCAGGGGTGGTGTCGCCCCTATGGCTACCCACATACATTGCCCTTTCGCCTATTTAATCCCCCTAATGCATAAACCCTAAAGATATCGTCCTCCTTCCACGAAAAGTTCCGTAGCTCCGTCGCCGCCGCCGCTGTTGACAAGTTTAGTGGGACAGAAATCTCTGTTCTAGTGCCCTGCCGGGACGGGGAAGTTCCCTTTGAGCCCTCTCCATCGACTCCACCGCCATCTTCATCGATGTTGCTGACTCCCACGATGAGGAGGGAGTAGTTCTCACTCGGGGCTAAGGGCTCTACCGGTAGCTATGTGTTTCATATCTCTCTGCCATGGTGTGATCTTTATGTGATCATGAGCTTTGTAATCTAGTTGAATAAGTAGATGTTACTCTTCATATGTTATGCTACTAAAGTGGTTTTGTTATGAGATTTCCGTAGACACTTTTATCATGGTGTAAAGGTGAAAGTGTGTGCATCGTGTGGTTTAGCATGATATTTATATGTTGTGTTGGATGACCCTATGAAATTGTGGCCTTTGTTTAGTACTAATTTGGGGCGCTCATAGTGACAGCATGGGGTGCCCTAGAGAGGGCATACAGACTTGAGGAGTGTTGTTACAACCCTACGCATGGATTGGTGTTCGTTATCCGACCGGAGAGTGGTTCGGAGTAGCATAGTGAAGAGATGATATTTATGCATTCAATTATGTTATTATTGTTGAGAGTGTTCACTAGTGAAAGTATGATCCCTAGGCCTTGTTTCTAAGCATTGAAACGTCGTTTACAATCAGTTCTGCTACTTGTTTTCTTGATGCCATTTTTATTTCAGATTGCTATTATCACTTATAAACATCCATATTACTTGTATTTCACTCTCTCCGCCGAACTAGTGCACCTATACAACTAACAATTGTATTAGGTGTGTTGGGGACCAAGATACTTCTTGTATCAGAATTGCAGGGTTGCTTGAGATGGATATCTTTGACCTCTTCCTCCATGAGTTCGATAAACCTTGGGTGATCCACTTAAGGGAAACTTGCTTATGTTCTACAAACCTCTGAACCTCGAGGCCCAACACTGTCTACAAGAATAGAATCATGCATATACATCAAGATCTTTTCTGGTGTCGTTGCCGGGGAGGTAAGGTAAAAGGTACTCACATCCTCGGGTGTGAGTTCTCGAAGCTATTTCTTTAGATTCTGCAATTATATCTTTTTGTTTCTTGTTTTTATTTTCACTAGTTAGGCTTAATGGAAAACAACAAAAATATGAGGCAACTTTATAATCTTTATCTTGAGTTAGGACATGAAGTGTTTGAAGAGATAATTAAAAAACCTATGGAACTTTATTTTCATGCTAATAGCAATGTTATTAGTATGAATTCTTTGAACACCATTATTGCTAATGCTATGAAAAAATCTAAGCTTGGGGAAGCTAGTTTTTATGAAAATGATCTTTTTAGTCCCCCAAGCACGGAGGAAAAAATTTACATTGATGATACTTTGCCTCCAATATATGATGATTATAATGATTGTGGTGTTCTAGTTCCACCTACTATTAATGATAAATTTTATTCTGATCATGATATGCCTTCTATATATGATGTTTACAATGATGAACATGCTATTTTCAGTCCACCTACTATTGAGGATAAAATTAGTTATGATTACAATATGCCTCCTATATTTTATGATTATGGTGATGAGAATAATAATGATAGATATTTTGTTGAATTTGCTCCCACTACTATTAATGAGAAGGACTTTATTTATGTGGAGAGTAATGATAATAATTTTATGCATGGGGCTCATGATAAGAATGATTTATGTGATAGTTATATTGTTAATTTTATTCATGATGATATTGAAAGTTATTATGAGAGAGGGAAACATAGTTTATGCATCTCATCAATATTAAGTTTCCCTTCTTTATGTTGAAATTTCTGCAGTTGCACTTATTTTGTCTTCCTATGCTAGCCACTTTGTGTTTTATTGACTTGTTTTTCTACAAGATTCTTTTTCATAGGAAGTGGGTTACACTTAAATTTGTTTTACATTTTCTTCTTGATTCTCTCTTTTTCTTCAATTCATATTTCTTATGTGAGCATCTTCTCAAATTACCACGCCTAGTTAAAAGGCTTTAAAGAAAAGCACTTCTTGGGAGATAACCCATGGTTTTATTTTTGCTTTGTTTTTCTCTGTTTTCTTTGAGTCAATATGTTGTTTACATATGTAGCAACTCCTGTGTATATTTATTTTCATCTATTAGTTGTGCCAAGTAAACTTTCTAGCGAAAGTTGGTGTTAGTTTTGGATTTCTCCGCAGGAAACAGAATTCTGCTGTCCACCATAAAACATCGCATAATTTACAGAAAGATCATAATGACCTGCAAATTTTTATGCTTATTCCACAGCTAATTCTTAAACTTTTTTGTTTTTTACGTTTTTCTATTTGAGCAACATAAGTCCCCTGAATTTTTTTGTCTTTACAGACTGTTCTGGTTTTAACAGATTCTGCCTTTTTACTTGCATTCTCTCTTTTACTATGTCGAGTGGATTTCTTTGCTCCACGAAACATCATTGGCTTTAGCTAATGTTTAAAAAGTATTTATAATGCTTGTGTCCATGCAAAACATGTGGATTTTTGATTGTGCACTAACTCTCTAATGCGAATTACATTGAGTTTGGTGTGAAGGAAGTTTTCAAGGGCCAAGAGAAGAGGGTGATATAATGTGATCAAGAAGAGTGCAAAGCCAAAGCTTGGGGATGCCCCCGTGGTTCATCCCAGCAAATTATAAGAATACTCAAGCGTCTAAGCTTGGGGATTCCCAAGGCATCCCCTTCTACATCAGCAACTTATCAGGTAAGTTCTAGTGAAACCATATTTTTATTCGGTCACATCATATCCACTTTACTTGGAGCGGTCTGTTTGTTTTTATTTTGTTTTATTTTATTTTCCTTGCTGCAATAAACTTAGTTGTACCTATCATTCTTTGTGTGGGAGATAGACACGTTCCGCTTTTTCATATGAATACTCGTTATGCTCGTATTCTTAGTTTTTCTTCTAGCTGCTGCAAATCCTTTTAGCTCCTGTTTTTTAGAGATGTTAGTTCTAGTAGAGTTATGTTAGCACTCTCTTGTTTCATTTCTATATCTATTGGAAAGTTTTTTGTTCAGTATAAAATGATTGGTGCTTAGTTGTTGTTATTGTAGCATGACTTGTCTCAAATAGCTGAGAGTGCTTAATGGGCCATTGAAAGAATCATGGGTTCTTTTTATCATATTGAAGCATGAATTTGTGGTGTTCTCCTTCGAATGCTTTATTTGGTTGACTTGGCGCATGCTTAAAAAATGTTTATGACTACAAACCAGTCACTTATAGCCTCTATGATCATTTAGCTTTTGACTTCTAATACCATTTATGCTTTGATTAATAATGTTTTTGCCGCTATGCATGATTATGGCCATTATCGCTCTCTTGAATTGTCACTCCCAGTCTTTTGCTAGCCTCCACCTGTACTGAGTATGAGCTCTACTCGTGCATCCAACTCCCAAAAACCAAAAATTTTCAAATGTGTCCACCATACCTACCTACATGTGGTATTTAACCGCCATTCCACACGTGCTACCTTTAAAACTTTCAAGAGTACTCCTATTTGTTGCCTATGTTTGAGCTCATGAGGACGTAAATAGAGAATCTTTATCTCACTTGTTGATTGGACTTTACACACCTGTACTAGTGGCTTCATCCGCTTATCCAAATGATAGAAGAGCTGGCAGCGGGGTGCACATCCCCAAAATTGGTTACTATAAAATTTCCTTCACTATTTTTGTCCCTGATTTATCAGTCAAAGCATAATTGTGTAAACAAAAGAGAAACAGGGATGACCTTCTATACCAGATGCGTCCTTCAATGGGAGCCACTCTTGTGAAGTCTAGTTGTCTTGTGACATATTGTATTTTTTGTTTACCATTCGTTGACATAAGCATACACCTCTCTAAAAAATGTTCTCAATACCACTGTTTAATAAAATAAAAAGCTCTAGCACATGAGTTAATCCCTGGTTCCCACTGCAAAGGGCCTTTCTTTTACTTTAATGTTGAGTCTCGATCTTCTAACTTTATGCATAGTTGAGAGAGCGTAGTTGCCATTCTGAGTTTAATGTGCAATGGTCCCAGAAAATATTATTAATTGATTCATGATGTGTTATTACTTGCTCTCAAATTATTTGTTCTAGTCATCCACTTGAACTTTGAAGGTGTCCTGGCATTTATGTTTTTCCCCACTTTTAAGGATAAGCGAAATATCACTTTCCTATGTTTTCTTTATGCTTGAAACAAATGTATAACTTTCAAGCTCATTATTATTCATGATCTTTTTATTTGTGTTACTTTTGATGATGCAAAGTGATTGCTAAGTTTCATTGTTAGAATTATATCTACCATGCATGTGTTTAAAGTACTATGATCTCGGCATACATATGCTTTTACTTTATGATGATCAAGTTTATATTGGTAGCATGTCACCTCAAAAATTATTTTGTTATCACTTACCTACTCGAGGACGATTAGGAGTTAAGCTTGGGGATGCTTGATACGTCTCAAACGTATATGTAATTTTTGATGCTCCATGCTTGTTTTCTATGCAATAACTTTATGTTTTCACATGTTTTCCTTCGTTTTCCGGATGTTTCCATGGACTAACCTATTGACAAGATGCCACACAGTCAGTTCCTATTTTCTGTTCTTTTTAGTTTCAGAAAAGTTGTTCTAGAAATATTCTCGAAATTGGATGATTTGAAGCCCAGAAGTCTTAGAATTCCAGGAGGATCCACAGAGTCCAAAAGAGATCCGGAGAGGGGCAGAGGGGTGCCCACACCTTGGGTGGGCGTAGGTCCCCTGGCCGCGCCAGGGGTGGTGTGGCCCCTGGCTGCCCACCGGCATCGCCCTTTCGCCTATTTAATCCCCCCGCTGCATAAACCCAAAAGATATCGTCCTCCTTCCACGAAAAGTTCCGTAGCTCCGCCGCCTCCGGCGAAAAGTTTCGGGGGACATAAATCTCTGTTCTGGCGCCCTGCCGGGACGGGGAAGTGCCCTTAGAGTCATCTCCATCGACTCCACCGCCATCTTCATCGCCGCTGTTGACTCCCATGATGAGGAGGGAGTATTTCTCCCTCGGTACAGAGGGCTCTACCGGTAGCTATGTGTTTCATCTCTCTCTCCCATGGTGTAATGTTTATGTGACCATGAGCTTTGTAATCTAGTTGAATAAGTAGATTTAGTCTTCATATGTTATGCTACTCAAGTGGTTTTGTTTTGAGATCTCCATAGACACTTTGATCACGGTGTAAAAGTGACAGTTTGTGCGCCGTGTGGTTTGGCATGATATTTATGTATTGTGTTGGATGACCCTATTAAATTGTGGCGTTTGTTTAGTACTAATTTGGGGCGCTCATAGTGACAGCGTGGGGTGCCCTAGAGAGGAAAATACAGACTTGAGGAGTGTTGTTACATCCCTACGCATGGATTGGTGTTCGTTGTCCGACATAAGAGTGGTTCGGTGTCGGGGGGTTACCCCCGAGTAGGGTAAAGACAGGTGGTAAAGGCAGCTTACAGAAGAGAGGTTTGGTCGAGTAGCCGACTACCTGGTACTCGGTACCCGGTCGACTGCTACTCGGTCTCACCTCAAGACGACCAGAAGGAGATATCAATCAAGTTCTATCCTTTCGAGTAGAAGGGTTGGCCCGAGTACAATTGGCGGGAACAATTGGCGGGAACCTACTCGGGCCAGAAAGTCAAAGGAGCCGTTCTGACACAGGATCCCGCGTATCCTGGGTCCGTACTTGGCAGCATTCGAACTACTGTTCATCTGGGGCCGGTCGCCCTGACAGTGACAGCATGGAAGCAGGCCGTGGCAGGATAAGGGGGGCCTACTCTGTGCCTAGGTACAGTGATACCAGTCTGTCCCCTAGTTTTGCCCAACGACTTTACAGAAGCAGCCAAGATTAGGAACCAAAGCTGTCAGCGGGTACTCGGAGAAAGGACGATGTGCACACTATGTCGACACTTGTCTAGATTTGGACGTATCCGGCTGGGCACCGTGTATATAAGGTGCCCCGCCGCCTCCTGCGCGAGGCACGCTAACAGTTGCTCACTGGGAACCCTAGAAACCCTAAGTTCTTGACCTAGCTCTACTCGGAGAGGAGAGAGGGGCTACTCGGTAGAGATACCATTTGTACTGTAGCTACTCGGAGAGACATCATAATACATAGAGAAAGGCAGGAGTAGGGGTTTTACCTCCTCACGAGGGCCCTGAACCTGGGTACATCGTGTTGTTTGTGTTGTGTGGATCTTATCTCACGCGGCTATTCGTCGCGTGATCCCTCCCCGGACACCTCCAGCGTCCATCGTCCCCACATCTTTAGCCATCCCATGGCATCTGCCGTGACACCACCACGACAGTTGGCGCCCACCGTGGGGCAACCAGCAGCGCTGGCTGGAGTTTCTGTTCGGACGGGATCTTCATCAGCGGAGCACGTAGTTTGTGGCCTTGTCCACAGATTCGGCTCCTTCGACTTCGTCACCGACAACGCCGGCTGTTTCGGCGGCATGGCCATGCCCGAGGGCGGCTCGGTGATCTCCTTCGGCTCTCACCTCGTCTACGTCGCCACCGTCGCCAACAGCGCCTACCCCGAGCTGGTGCATGACGCGGAGGATCCTCCTGCGGTGGTTGCTGCTCGCGGAAGGCCTGCATGCAGCTCTGCATGCTGCGCTGAGGTGATGGTGACGGGCTTGGCGGCGAACACTGGCGCAGCTGCTATTGGCGCTGCGGCCGTCGTCGAGGAGGTTGACGACCCGCCTGCTGGTGGCAGGAACCATCGGCCTTACGAGAAGGAGAGCAACTTGCCACCTTCCACGTCTACGGTCATCCCCGCGTCTGCTGCGCGAACCGGTATGCCCACTCCTACCGACATCGAGCTCCTAGCCGCGAGGGAGCAGCTCGAGCGGCAACGCCAGGAGCTGCTTGCCGAGCAGGCGGAGTTGGAGAAGATCAGGCTCGAGCTGAGTCTAGACCAGCTCGAGTACAACAAGGCTCACGGCTTCACGCCGGTCGCCAGGAGGCCCAGCAGGGTAGGCGCTACGCGGCGCAACCTGGGTGCCGAGATGGCGACAGTTGCGGAGGTGCCCGCGCAGTCCGCCACCGCGAACACTTTCACAAGGCCAAGGTACAGCACACCCGCCAAGACGCTCAGGGCTGCACAGGCCGTGGCTGCCGAGTTGCCGCGCCTGGATGGAGAGGCGCGTCTCAGGCAGCAGGAGAGGCTCAACGAGTTGGTGTTGGAGGCCGCCAGGCAGAACGAGGAGTTCCGGAAGGCCAACCCGGGAGCTGGAACTTCGCAGGTGGTTCACTCGCACGCGGCTATATCTAACGATCAGGCCTCGTCTCCGCATCCCAGCCGCGAGAAGAGCCGCAGCGGGCGCTCGGGTAGAGACAGGCAAATGCAGGTGTATGACCCGGCTGCTGCCGCGAAACAGGTTGATGTGCCGCAGCAGCCCGGGCAGGAACACAACGCTGCAAGAGCAGGCTCTCAAGCCCATCAAGCTCAAAGCCGTGCCCGAGAAGCCGCGCGTCCGGGCACTTCTCGGCAACCCGCAGCTCAGCCTACTCGGCAGAGGCAGCAGCCGCGCCCAGTGGCACCAGTCGCCAACCCGGTGGAGCAGCCCGCAGCTATGCAGGTGGATAGGTATGATGATGGCTATTCGGCTATGGAGATGGCTGGCTATGATATTCACGACCGTGTTGGTGAGCGTGTGTTGGCGCCTGGAGATGCAAGGCACCAGCTGGACCGTATCAGCTTGTCGGCGCGGCTTGAGAGCACGGGTCCTCCTGGCCCCGAGTGCTTTGGCCCGCGCATCATGAATGAGCCTTCCGTGAAGGGCTTCCAGCTCGCAAGAGGCACCAAGAGCTACAATGGTAGCACCAAGCCCGAAGATTGGCTCAATGACTACGTCACCGCGGTCCACATTGCGGGTGGCAACAGGAGATGGGCAGTGCGGTACGTCCCGCAGATGCTAGAGGGTCCAGCTCGCACTTGGCTCAACAACTTGCCCAAGCACAGCATAAATTGCTGGCTGGATTTCTCGGACGCCTTCGTCAGCAACTTCACGAGTACATACAAGAGGCCGAATAGGCCACAGCAGCTGTCGGCTTGCAGGCAGCGAGAAGATGAGACGGACCGCGAGTACCTTACTCGGTGGAGCACCTTGAGGAACACTTGTGAGGGTGTGAATGAAGCACAGGCCATCACTTGGTTTGCGCAGGGTTGCCGACATGGCAGCATGCTTTGGCAGAGATTGCAGAGGGAGATGCCGAACACCCTGGCCGAGACCATCAAGATTGCGGATCAGTACGCACTCGGTGATCCTACTCAGCCACTGATGGACTCCTCCGAGCCGAGAAGAAACTTCAACAGCAGCAAGCGCAACGAGTTCCGCAACAAGCGCCGAGTAGATACTCGGTATGATCCTGAAGAGGTGAATGCAGTGAATGTTGGAGGCGGTGGTGGCCAAAGGCAGAAACCTGCTGGAGCCTACGGGCAGAACCAGAACCAGGGCCAGGGCAACAAGAAACCGTTCCGGACTGCGCAGTCGGGTAGCGGGAACTCCGAGCAGCCGAAGAAGTTTGTCTTCGACGACATGAAGGATGGCCCATGCAGCTTTCACACTCATCATCCCTCGAGGCCCGCTAACCACACTACTTGGCAGTGCGAGTGGTGGGATGTGATCAAGAGTGATGGCTTGCCTCCTCCTCCTCCCCTGCCAGCTGCCAATGCTACTGTTCAGCCTACTCGCGCGCCCGCAACTCGGCCGCCAGTCTACCCGAGAAGAGAGAATGTGAACCAAGTGGCTTTAGGAGCCAACCGGAACTTCAACAATGAGAGATACCGCAACAACAACAACAACTACAACCGCAACAACAACAACAGAGGCAACAACAACTATCAGGGCAACAACAACAACAACAATGGCAACAATGGGGGCAATGGCTCCAACCAGTACCAAGAGCACCATGAGAGCTATATGATCTTCACTTCTGAGGCAGTCGACAAGCAGTCACACCACAGGCGGGCCATGGAGGTCAATGCAGTGATTCCGGCTGTCCCTCACTACATGTACTGGTGCGACCAGGAGATCAGGTGGACTCGGGAGATCACCCCAAGGTGATGCCCAACCCGGGCACCTATGCCTTGGTGTTGGATCCTACCTTCCTGGGCCCCGAGAAGAATGTGAGGTTCAGCAAGGTGCTAATCGACAACGGCAGCAGCATCAACATTGTGTACAAGGACACACTCGAGAAGCTTGGCCTAGCCGAGAACATGATGCTGCCCAGCAAGACCACCTTCCATGGCATTGTGCCCGGGATCTCATGCAACCCGATTGGCCGAGTGTGGATTGATGTGCTATTCGGTACTCGGGAGAACTGCCGCACAGAGCGCCTGCAGTTTGAAGTGGTGGATCATCAGAGCCCTTATCATGCTCTACTCGGCAGGCCTGCACTGAGCAAGTTCATGGCCTCTACTCATGTGGCTTATCTGAAGATGAAGATCCCTGGTCCCAATGGCATCATCACCATCTCGGGAGATTACAAGAAGTCCATGGAGTGTGCTTCTGCTAGCTCCCAGCTGGCGGAATCGATGGTGATTGTTGCCGAGAAGAAGAAGATGTACGAGGTGGTGGCCATGGCTCAGTCCGCACAAGCTGGCGCACAAGGTGTGCCGAGTACCCAGCATGGTACTGCTTTCCAAGCTGCCAAGGAGACCAAGACAGTCCAGGTTGACCCCGAGTTCCCGGAGCGCGTGGCCATCATTGGTTCCGGGTTGGCGGAGAAATAGGAAAGCGCGCTCATCCACTTCCTCCGTGAGAATCGGGATGTGTTCGCCTGGACCAATGAAGATCTACCAGGAGTCCCGAGGGAGTTGGTTGAGCACTCTTTGCATGTGCGTCCTGACGCCAAGCCCGTGAAGCAGGCTTTGCGCCGTTTCGGAGATGAGAGAAGGAAGGCCATCGGTGATCAGATCACCAAGCTGCTGATAAGTAACTTCATCATGGAAGTACTGCACCCGGATTGGTTGGCCAACCCGGTCATGGTCGAGAAGAAAAAGGAAGATCCCAAGGCTGCCACTACATGGCGCATGTGCGTCGACTACACCAACTTGAACAAGGCATGCCCCAAGGATCCTTTCCCGTTACCTCGCATCGATCAGGTGATCGATTCCACTGCCGGCTGTGAACTGTTATCTTTCATAGATGCCTACTCTGGTTTCCACCAGATTGCACTCAACCCTGCTGATCAAATAAAGACTGCTTTCATTACCCCGTACGGGGCTTATTGCTATCGTGTCATGTGTTTTGGCTTTAGGAATGCGGGTGCAACCTATCAGAGATGCATGCAGAAATGCTTGCACGACCAGCTCGGCAAGAATGTGCAGGTGTACGTAGATGACATTGTCATCAAAACGAATAAAACACATACTCTGCTTGCCGACCTGGAGGAAACCTTTGCTAACCTACGCAAGTACAAAATGAAACTGAATCCGAGTAAGTGCACCTTTGGTGTACCGGATGGAAAGCTACTCGGCTTTCTGGTTTCTAGTCGGGGCATTGAAGCCAATCCTTCTAAGATAAAAGCTATTGAGAGCATGTCTTTACCGAGATCACTGAAAGATGTGCAGAAGTTCACGGGCTGTCTGGCATCTTTGAGCCGTTTCCTGGGCCGAATGGGCGAGAAGGCTCTGCCTCTGTACCAGTTGATGAAGAAAAGTGACAAGTTTGTCTGGACTCCGCAAGCGGACGTGGCATTCAATGAGCTGAAAGCAATGCTGGCTAGCGCTCCCGTCTTGGCTAGTCCGCTACCCAAGGAGCCTATGCTGCTGTATATTGCTGCGACTAACCGAGTAGTCAGCGTGGTGATAGTGGTGGAGCGAGAAGAAGGAGGCAAGAGTGTGCAGCGCCCAGTTTATTATCTCAGTGAAGTGCTGTCCAGTTCCAAGCAAAACTATCCGCACTACCAGAAGATGACATATGGTGTGTACCTGGGCGCCAGGAAGCTGAAACATTACTTCCAGGAGCACCCCATCACGGTTGTAAGCTCTGCTCCCATCTCGGACATCATGGGAAACAAGGAGGCGAGTGGCAGAGTAGCCAAGTGGGCAATCGAGCTAGCCGCGTACGCTCCCGCGTATGCGAGAAGAGAAGCAATCAAGTCTCAGGTCCTGGCGGAATTTCTTGTGGACTGGGCCGAGATGCAGTATGAACCTCCTGCTCCAGTTTCCAACTATTGGAAAATGCACTTTGATGGCTCAAAGGTGAAAGAAGGCCTTGGTGCTGGCGTTGTGCTTACATCACCCAAGCGGGATCAACTCAAGTACGTGCTGCAGATTCATTTCAAGGCATCCAACAATGTTGCCGAGTACGAGGCAGTGGTGCATGGTTTGCGAGTAGCAAAGGAGGTTGGTGTGCAGCGCATTATATGCTATGGCGATTCAGATCTGGTGGTGCAGCAAGTCTCGGGTACCTGGGATGCGTTGGATGCCAACATGGCATCGTATCGTTTCTTGGTGCAGTCAATGACTGGGTTTTTTGAAGGCTGTGAGTTTCAGCACATTCACCGAGCAGAGAACGAAGCAGCAGACGAGCTATCCAAGTTGGGATCTTCTCGGCAGTCCATCCCGGCAGGGATTGCCTTGGAACATTTGAGGAAGCCGTCCATCAAGCCTTCCCCCAACTCGGAATCCATCTTTGTTCCTTCTCTGCCAAGTGAAGAATCTGACCCAATGGAGATTGACTGGGAGAGTGCTGCAGGGAACCCGGGGACTGCCGTCCTCTACTCGGGGACTGCCATTCCCTACTCGGGGACTGCCGTTCCCTACTCGGGGACTGCCTTTCCCTACTCGGGGACTGCCGTTCCCTACTCGGGGACTGCCGTTCCCTACTCGGGGACTGCCACTCCTTACCCGGGGACTGCCACTCCTTACTCGGGGACTGCCACTCCATACTCGGGGACTGCCGCCCTCAACCCAGAAGCTGTTGCATTCATTGAAGAAGTTCTCGCCAATCGGTCTGGGCTGCAAAGAAGCGCTCCTACTCCTCCTGTGCAACCACCAGAGCCTGTCCCAATGGAACTGGACGAACCAGTGTTTCCCATACGGGAGACACCGAGTTGGGCTATGCCCATATTATCCTTTCTAAGGGACGGCACTTTACCTGAAGATGAGGTGACTGCGAGGCAGATTCAGAGAAGATCCAAGGGCTACACCATAGTCCGAGATGTGCTGCACAAGAGAAGTGCCACTGGTGTGCTGCAACGCTGTGTGAGCCCGGAAGAGGGAGAAGAAATCCTGGTGGAGATACATCAAGGGGAATGTGGGCATCACGCCTCATCTCGGGCTTTGGTCAAGAAAGCTTTTCGGCATGGCTTCTACTGGCTCACTGCACTGCAGCAAGCTGAAGATATTGTGAGGAAGTGCACCGGCTGCCAGATGTTCGCAAGTAAGATTCACATGCCTGCTTCCGAGTTGAAAACAATTCCTATCACGTGGCCATTTGCTGTTTGGTGCTTGGATATGGTCGGTCCTTTCAAGTCGGCTAAAGGCAATATGACACATATCTTAGTCATGGTGGACAAGTTCACCAAGTGGATTGAGGTGAAACCTATTCGGAAGTGCGATGGGGTCACAGCTGTGAAGTTCGTGAAGGATGTGATCATGAGATATGGCTACCCGCACAGTATCATCACCGACAACGGCACCAACTTTGCAGAGGGGGCAATGGTGCGATTCTGCAGAGATAAGCATATCCGACTAGACGTTGCGTCAGTCGCGCACCCTGCCTCCAATGGGCAAGTTGAGAGAGCAAATGGGATGGTATTGGCAGGCATCAAGCCAAGGCTGATTGAGCCATTGCTGAAAACACCTGGGTGTTGGCTAGAAGAGTTGCCAGCGGTGTTGTGGAGTCTAAGGACTACCCCTAACCGGTCAACCGGCTACACGCCATTCTTCTTGGTATACGGGGCTGAGGCCGTGTTGCCAATAGACTTAGAGCATGACTCCCCCCGAGTAGCCCTCTATACTGAGGTGGAGGCGAGAGAAGCTCGAGAAGACGACGTTGACCTGCTTGAAGAAGCAAGAGAGCTGACTCTGTCACGTTCGGCTATCTACCAGCAAAACCTGCGGCGCTATCATAGCCGAAAGGTGAACCCAAGGGTTTTCCGAGAAGGAGACATGGTCCTTAGGCTGGTGCAGCGCACAGCCGGGATGCACAAGTTGTCTCCCCCATGGGAAGGGCCTTTCATTGTCAGCAAAGCGCTGCACAATGATGCGTACTACCTTGTAGATGTGCGCCCGTCGCAGGCGAACAGGGCAGATAAAGCTGGAGAGGAAACGAAGCGCCCTTGGAATGTAGCTCTACTTCGTCGTTTTCATTCGTAAGCAAAGATGTGTATGTACCCTCTTATCCGAGTTGAAATTCTACTCTGCAATCTGAAATTGTTCTCGGGGACTGCCCTCGTCCAAATTTGCTCTAAGTGTTTTTGCTCGGCTTGGTACTTTGTCTATTCGGTTGCTCCACTTCAGAACTCATAAGTGCATTGAGTAGTGTGTTTAAACCTATATGCCAACTCTTCGACTCTGCTGCTGTCCGAAACCCGGCTTCATGGCAAGCAAGAGAACAAGCAAAAGGTCAATGAGCACACGAAAATCGCTAAGGAAGAAAGAGTGCAGGAACCGAGTAGATCGTTTGTTACTTTTGTTCCCTGTTTTCGTCTTCTCGGCTAAGTGGTGGGCTGCGTTACCATGATTGTTTCTAGCGGCTAAGTATTTGCAGCCCTACTACTTGATTCTTGTGACTCGAATACCAAAAAAGCGACAAGTCGCGGGTAGAGCAGAGATGAAAAGATAGGGTGAATAAGAAATGCAACTCGGGGACTCGCATGGAAACGCAACTCGGCATTAAGCCGGTGTCATTCAACTTGAATAATGTCGAAATAAACAGAGTGGGCATAAAAATTGAGTAGCAAGCAAAACAAAGGTAGTCTATTACATCTGCTCCCGGCATCCCGGGGATCTGATAAGTTTTCGAGTAAAAGAGAGTGCAGGTTGCTTCAAGATGAGGAGGCAGTGTTCTCGGCGCTGGCCTTGGCTGCTGTTTCTTCGGCGGCGGTCTTGGCAGCGGCTTCTTCGGTGGCGGTCGTGGCAGCTGTTCCTTCGGTGCTGGCATGGGTGGCATCCGCTCCCGTCTGGACGGTGGCGGATTCCTTCATCTCGGCGTCATCCTGGGTGGCCGCCTGCTCGGAAGTGGCCGTGGCCACCGAGACGGGTCCTGGAGCCGAAGAGGAGCCTGGAGCTTGGCCAGGAGGGGGCACCGTGTCGTCAAGAGCAGCACCTGAGGAGGTGCCAAAGTCGAGTGCGGCGGTGTCGATGTGGGCGTACTCGTCCTCATCGCTACTCGCGACGGCGGCGTTCTTCCCCTTCCCGGCCTTGCCCTCAGGAGATTCGAAGAGGCCTTCCAAGTCGGATTCTACTTCGTCGTCCTCTTCATCTTCCTCTTCGTACTCGGTGTCGGGCTCGGGGAGGCCCTCGATGAAGGTCTCCGTCTCAGCGCACTCCGCGACCTCGTAGGCGATCTGCTTGCGTGTGGCCACGCAGTCGGGGTCTACCTCCCACTTGGAATTGTTGCGCTTCCCGCGGATGAGCTGCATGTTGAGGTTTTCATACCAGGATGCTATGCAGAGAAGCATCACGTCCGCACCGGCCCGGGCTCCCGAAGCTCGCCACTTCTTCAGCTCTTTCTTCACATTCTTCAGCTTGAAGGCTAGGCCCTTCATGGTGGTTGGCCGATCATCATGAGGCCAAAACAGCCTGTGGAGCTCAAAGCCCTCGTGCACCAGGTCAGTTCCGACGCCAGCCAGCTGTTCGAAATAGTTGTTGAGCACCAGCAAGCTGTCCTCGATCTCGGCTCTGGTATCTGCTGCCTCACCTTTCGCAAGGCGAGCTGCTTTGGCCTTGGCCACCATAGGCACAGAAGGGGAATCAAGATGAGGCCAGATCTCTGAAATAGCATGTGGTAGCTTCAGAACCGAGAAGAGAAGAACCGAGTAGAAGAAAACCAAGAAGAAATACGACCGAGAAGAAAAGAAGCAGCGAAGAAAAGACTCACCGGACAGTTCGTTGCGCAGCCGCTGCAGCTGGGTCCTCCAGGACTCCTCGTTAGAAATGTGTTTTTCTTGGATCAGACGCAAGCTATCCATCTGAGCGAACAGATCAGCGTTGGTCTTCTTTAAGGTTTCGCATTCCTGCTCAAGGGCCCTCTCCTTGGCTCTGAAAGTGGTCTCGGCCTTGGCCTTCTCGGCGATGGCTCTGTCCTTCTCGGCGCCAATCTTGACGGCATCCTGGAGTGCCTTTTGCAACTGGAGTTGCAGCTTCTCGGTCTCCGTGGTGTGGTCCTTCAACAGCTCAACGGCCTGGTCGGACAGCTGCTTCTGCACCTCTGCTGGCTTGACACAGTCTTGGTGTGCCTCAGCAAACAACTTGTAATCTTCTGCGAAGAGATAGATAAGGTTAGCAGAGGAGCAGAGAAGAAACAAACTCAAAGTCAAACCGAGTAAACAACAAGCTTACCTTCTAGCTTTTTGATGGTGGCCTCGGAGTTCTCCACGAAGCTGCGGCACTTCTCATGTTCGTCTGCTAAGGCATTCAGTTTTTCTGCAGAGAAGGAAAGGTTAGCGCATAAGAAAGCAGAAGCGGGCGTAAACATAAAACGCAGAAACCGCGTAGCTAAAAGCATACCTTGTACTTCAGCCAGCTGCTGGGTGCTGTCGTTGGCGTTCTTGCTGGCTGCCTCAGCAACTGCCTTCTCCTTCTCCAATGCAGCAATTCGCCTTCTGGCGATAGAGTGGTTCCAGAGAAGAATGCGGTATAAATGGGTCCGCTTAAGAACGCTATCCTGAGAAACGAGAAGAAAGTGAGTTAGGCAAAGCAGAGAAGATTCAGCCCGAGTAGGAGGCTACTCGGAGAGTATCCGTCTACTCGACCCGAATCTCGGGGACTGGGGGTGATGGTAAGAAAGAAGAAAGGCGAGTAGAAGAGAAGAAAATTCAACTCGGAAAAGGCAAGAAGGACGTACTGCATAGGACTGCTCGATGTCCTCGGCGTTCTTGCGGTGCAGGAACATCTTGGCTGCGAGGGTTGCGGTCTCGGTGGAGACGGACATGGGCTTGTGTCCCAGATCGACCTTGTTCCAATCCACGCGCATGTGGTCGATGCCGCCAAGGGTCAGGCCGTGCCATTTCTCCTCCCCGAGAACCCTGCTGTCCCACCTGGCGTTGATGTGGCCAACGGTGTCCAATACCTGTTCAAGACCCTTGGATGTTATTGGTTTGTCTTGGACTCCACGAGAAGCGATGTTGACAGACTGGGGTTGGCTTGGATCCGGAGGAGGGGAGTTCATGGCTACAACCTTCCTTCCCCTCTGGATAGCTAAAGCTTTGTCCTTGGGAGGGAAGCCGATTGAGTGCTGATGGCTAACCTCAATCATGTACTCCGGGTAGCAAGGCTGGCCAGCAGCGCGAGCGTCTGCAGAGAGCGCAGCAGGAATCGGGCCGGACTCGTGGATCACGAGCGCTCCGCCTGAGGATGTACTCTGGTCTCTGGCCCGCTTCTTCGTTTGCTCCTTCTCAACCCTCTGCTTCTCGGGATCCTCAGTCTTCTTCCCGTCAGTCTTGGCCTTCGCCTTCTCGGCGACTGCCTTCTCGGCAGCTTGCTTCTCGGCCTTCTTCTGCTCAGCCCTGGCTTTCTTCTGCTCAGCCTTGGCCTTCTCAGCAGCTTCCTTATCAGCAGTTTCCTTCTCGGCCTTGGCCTTCTCAGCAGCTTCCTTCTCGGCTGCCCTTCTGACAACCTCATCCTTCAGAGCATCCAAGGCTCGCTGCCTGGTTACTCGCCCGGCAGGAGGGCTGGATGCGTCCTTACTCTGCGGCGACGAGGAGGAGGTTGGCGGTGTAGGGCCTTGCGCAGTTGGTGGTGTAGGGCCTTGCGCAGTTGGTGGTGTAGGGCCTTGTGCAGTTGGTGGTGCCGCAGATCCGTCGCCCTGTGCAGCTCCTGGCTGGGCGCTACTCGGTGTCACGCCCGGTTGCACGCTGCTCAATGGGTAAGCGTCAGTCGTGGTGGCATCCGCGGCGGTGGTGTCTTCTACTTGCTGCGCGGCAGCGAGGCTCTCTTGTGCAGCAGCCCCTGTGGCGGGCTGCTCTTGCTCTGCTTCAGGCCGCTCGGCGGCGGTGTTGTCTTGCATCACTTGATCTTGGCTCTCCTCGGCATTGCTAGCCGGAGGAGAAGGTGGTCTCTCATGGTGGGCGGTAGTGTCCTGCGCCGCTGGCTCTGACGCTGCTCCTTGTGCATCAGCGGCCTGTGGATTGGCAGCAGCAGTGTTGGCGGTGTGGTCTTCATCATCATCCAGATTGATCAAAGGTACTGATGATTCCTTAGTGCGGTCAGACGCGAGAGCTGCGTTCGCGTCCATAGGAGGTCTGCAGAGAAAGAGAAATCACAAATTAGAAGAAGATTGGGGAAATTAGCACAGCGCGAGAAGGGAGGCGACCAAGAAGAGGACTTACGCGGTGGTGCATTTGAGCTCTCGTCTGGATCTCTTCACGACCACTTTCTTCTCGGCGGGCTTCTTCCTCTTGGCAGGAGGCGCTGGTGCTCCGCTACCAGCCCGTTTGCGGGTCTCAGGAGCGGCGACGGACAGGGGCTTGACGACTAGGGGCGCATCGCCCTCGTTCTCGTCTTCGTCCTCGTCGTCCTTGTCCGCGGCAACTTCATCTGGGAATCAAAGAGAAAAGAGGAAAGAATCAGAAACAGCAAACGAGGGATTGATGCTTCTCGGAAACAAACAGAATGAAAGTATAGTTACCATCAAAATCCTCGTCGGACCAGGTGCGGAGAGTGTCGCGCTTATCAGTGATGGGGGAGCGAGAGAGGTTGGACTGCTCCGCGGCATCGAAAGAGGGCACATCGTCCTCCTCACGGTCAGGAGACCAGTTGCCCTCAAAAACCTCGCAGCTCTCGATTATCTGGCGAGTGAGGACCTGAAAAGCAGAGAAGGATCACAGACTAGCCGAGTACCAGGAAGGAATTCTACTCGGACAGGCGTGCAGGTACGAAGCACACAAAGCCTAGGCAGTCTACTACGCATTCTACCCGGATAGGCGTGCAAACACAAAGCATACTAAGCCTAAGCATGTTTGCCGAAAGGTATTACTCGGAAGGGCGTGCAGGTATAAAGCACATCAAGCCTAAGAATCGTTCTCGAGTAGGCTATCCGGCAAGGCGTGCAAACACAAAGCATACTAAGCCTAAGGCGATTCGGCTAGATGTCCTACTCGGAACGCAAGGCAATTGCTAGTTGATGCAAGAAGGAGAAGTTATCTACTCGGAAAGTGTATGCAGAGAGCAAAGTAAGAAAGGCGTACCCGCTCAATTGGCTTTGTACGGCTGTACGGGACGAACCCGTATTGCCAGTGGTCGCCAAGGCTTGTCGTCAAGATGTTCCTTGCGTGCCAGGGAACGTCGATGTTGTCGATCTCGATGGTGGTGGTCCTGGTGTAGTCGCGGGGGCCTCCCATGTAACACATGAGATGGCAGCGCTCCTGCAAGGGCAGTACTCGGCGCTGGATCCAGCAGGCCACCGGGTCGTCGTTCTTGAGGCCCTCCGCCTTCAGCCAGCCGAGTCTATTCTCCATCTCGATGGCGTCATCGTCATTGACGGGCTTGTCCTTCCAGTACATCCCGATTGGAGCACGATTGCTCCAAACGGGCAAGTTGATTCGATCGTTCACCGGGGCTCCTTCCGCGGCGGCAACGTTCCTGACGTAGAGGAACGTCTTCTGCCATAGCTTGACGGAGTCCAGCCCCTTGATGCGGGGGTGGTTCGTCCCGGACCGCTGCACCATCATGGCGCAGCCGGTGTCGGTGGCGCGGGCGACGCCCGCGGAGTCCTTCTTCCCGGTAGATTGCTGGCGCAGGTGGAAATACCTGAGCCACGTCTCCCACGTGGGACGGATGCCGAGGAAGGCCTCGCAGACCACGGCGTGGTAGGCGAGGAAGACGACGGCGTTGGGCGGCAGATGGTGCATCTGGATGCCGAAGTGGTTGAGGAATTTCCGCAGGAAATCGGAGGCGGGCAATCCGAACCCGCGCTCGAAATGCGCCAGGAAGACGACGCGCTCTCCCTCCCGCGGGGACGGCACGACTTCACCGTCCGGCGCCCGGCACTCCACGCCGGGAGGGACTCGCCTGGTATTGACGAGCCAGGCGCAATCTTCCGCGGTAACGCAGGAGCCGGCCCAGCCAGATTTGGCCATTGTGGCGAGTTGGGAAGGTGGAAGAAATCGAAGGAGTTGTTTGGGGGATTGAGCCCGCGGCGGCGCGAGAGCTTGCGCGGCGGCGGAGAGCTCGGTGGCGGAGAAGAGCAGGAGACGAAGAAGGAATAGTGCGAGGGAAGGGGAAAAGGAAGTTACCGGCGGGGGTATTTATATCTCCTCCGCGAGTTTACCGTTACCGTCGTGGAAGTGGGATCGATTGTGGCGTGTGGTGGATCCTGTGGCCGGCTAGAAACGCACACAAGCGCCGGTTGCGCGCGTAATGGCCACAGTTGATCCCACCACCGAATCGTGGCCTATAACTACACTTGATGGGACATGACGGCCGGTGGGCCCATTGCGTGAAAACTGGACGCGTGGCAGGTCGTGTCCTGGGCAACGAAACGACAAGGTCGTGGATGCTTGACACGTGTGCAGTTGCTGCGCGAAGGGCTGGATTGTGCTCTGTGCTGCAGAGACTCAATCTGAGAAATTTCTCTAAGTCTTTTTACTCGGTTACAGAGTAGAAAGCAAGTGCTACTCGGGAAAGAGGAAACTCAAGGTACTTTCCAGATAGCTACTCGGAGGTTCTACTCGGCATCTTGAGGTTCAAGGGCTGAGATGCAAAGACTGGTTTTAAGCTGGCAGAGCCTAGTGAACAAGTTCGCAAGACTCAACCAGCTTCGGGGACTGCTGTCGGGGGGTTACCCCCGAGTAGGGTAAAGACAGGTGGTAAAGGCAGCTTACAGAAGAGAGGTTTGGTCGAGTAGCCGACTACCTGGTACTCGGTACCCGTTCGACTGCTACTCGGTCTCACCTCAAGACGACCAGAAGGAGATATCAATCAAGTTCTATCCTTTCGAGTAGAAGGGTTGGCCCGAGTACAATTGGCGGGAACAATTGGCGGGAACCTACTCGGGCCAGAAAGTCAAAGGAGCCGTTCTGACACAGGATCCCGCGTATCCTGGGTCCGTACTTGGCAGCATTCGAACTACTGTTCATCTGGGGCCGGTCGCCCTGACAGTGACAGCATGGAAGCAGGCCGTGGCAGGATAAGGGGGGCCTACTCTGTGCCTAGGTACAGTGATACCAGTCTGTCCCCTAGTTTTGCCCAACGACTTTACAGAAGCAGCCAAGATTAGGAACCAAAGCTGTCAGCGGGTACTCGGAGAAAGGACGATGTGCACACTATGTCGACACTTGTCTAGATTTGGACGTATCCGGTTGGGCACCGTGTATATAAGGTGCCCCGCCGCCTCCTGCGCGAGGCACGCTAACAGTTGCTCACTGGGAACCCTAGAAACCCTAAGTTCTTGACCTAGCTCTACTCGGAGAGGAGAGAGGGGCTACTCGGTAGAGATACCATTTGTACTGTAGCTACTCGGAGAGACATCATAATACATAGAGAAAGGCAGGAGTAGGAGTTTTACCTCCTCACGAGGGCCCTGAACCTGGGTACATCGTGTTGTTTGTGTTGTGTGGATCTTATCTCACGCGGCTATTCGTCGCGTGATCCCTCCCCGGACACCTCCAGCGTCCATCGTCCCCACATCTTTAGCCATCCCATGGCATCTGCCGTGACACCACCACGACATTCGGAGTAGCATAGTGAAGAGATGATCTTTATGCATTCAATTATGTTATTATTGTTGAGAGTGTTCACTAGTGAAAGTATGATCCCTAGGCCTTTTTCTAAGCATTGAAACACCATTTACAATCAGTTCTGCTACTTGTTTGCTTGATGCCATTTTTATTTCAGATTGTTATTATCACTTATAAACATCTATATTACTTGTATTTCACTCTCTCTTCGCCGAACTAGTGCACCTATACAACTGAAAATTGTATTAGGTGTGTTGGGGACACAAGAGACTTCTTGTATCGTAATTGCAGGGTTGCTTGAAAGGGATATCTTTGACCTCTTTCTCCCTGAGTTTGATAAACACTGGGTGATCCACTTAAGGAAAACTTGATGTTGTTCTACAAACCTCTGCACTTGGAGACCCAACACTGTCTACAAGAATAGAAGCGTGCGTAGACATCACTAGGTGGGGGTGGCCGGGTTCGAATTTTGAAAATCCCGCCCAGACTTAGCCGTGCCGCACCAAACATGTGGTACGCCATGACTATCTTTTTTTTTAGGAAAAAATCACCTGTTTGAAATATTTTTTTTTCTTTTGAAATTTCCTGGTTCAAGGAGCACCAAACATGTGGTGCACCACGGCTATTCCTGTGCACCAAGCCACCTTGCCCCACCTATAGCCGTGGTGCTTGACGCGGATGGTGCGCCACGGCTATCTCTTTAGGCGTGGTGCACGTGTAGCGTGGTCCACAACGGCTCTGACTCCACCTATAGCCATTTTCCTAGTAGTGCTTTGTGTGTGATATATTTTATATATCGAAAAGAATATATATTGAGGGCATTGGATGACCCAGAGTTATAGAAACAAATTCTATTATTACGGGGATTTATTTCGAAGTTGTTCTGAGAGAGAAATTGAGGCCACCCGCTTTACAGAGAAAATCCGGGGGGCATGAGATGTCCTAGGGTGTCAAAAATATTTTTCTGACATTGTCTAAAGGGATCCTACGATCCCGAAAGAGTTTTGGGGGACTTTCCATAAAGGGAGGGGAGTACCGGAGGGGGCAGATTTCCCCCTCATGGTTGCACCCTATTTAAGGGGGGCGCAAGGTGGCCCCCAGTGGCATCACATATTGGTACTAGTCATGTATGTATTTTTCCTGAATTTATTGGAGAGAAAAGGACGAAAAGAAAAAGGATAAAAAGGGAAAAAAGGAAAGGAGAGAGGTGGGACTAGGATCCACCTTGGCCAACCTGATTTGGGTTAGGAGGCTTGGTGCGGCCACCACATCATGGTGCGGCCAAGCCTCTCCTAGCTCAACTAGGATTCCTCTCCCCTTTGGCAAGTCTCTCACTCCCTGCCACTATATAAAGGACCCCAAGGTTGAAAGGAAAACACACAATTGACTCTCAAGAATCTCACTCTCTAGTAGAATTAGAAGGTATAATTAGAGCTTATAATTAGAGCCCTTCTAATTGAATTAGATATTCTTCTAATTGGCTTTCTGAGGTGTCGTCTCCCAATTAGATCTAGTTTCTAATTACTTTCTCTCTATCATATGTTGATAATTCCACCTTCATATACACCTGCGGTGTCTAGTCCTGGATGGCGAAGCGCTACAGAATTGTCCCCAATGTATATATGCATACTCTCAGAGGGGTAGCACGCGAGAACCTCATTCTGCTGGATCAAGGTGCTGGATATTGGGAGTCAGCAACATCCTGACCCACACACTTGTGCATGAGGATCTTCTACATGCTTCATCGACAACGTCAGCGATATCTGTTCCGCTACTACAGTGTTTGGTACACGATCTCGGGAAATAAATCTTGGAATTATTATTCACTTGTATCTGCATAGCTAGATCTTGGTTGTTGTGTATGGTGAAAATTTTAAATTCCCGTTGTGCAACCCATCAGAAACTACACAGTATATATTAATAGTCACACCTTATTTTATATGTATCAATAATCACACCTTATTTTGGACTTACCTTATTTTTTATGTATTACAGACAGAGTTGATAGCGGACATTCAAAATGACGTTGGTACTTATGCCCCGCTGCCGCAGCAGGTGCCTTGGTTCAAGCGTCTAGAGGACAAACTAAGCCACGTCTAGACGATGCTTGTCTGTACTGGCGGTGCGGACGTTGCACCCCGCCTGCATCTCCATGTCCCACGCTCCACTCTTCAATCACTTGGGATGTATAGGTATCACCTTCACATCACTCTACACATCAGAAGGACCCGCGACCACGTCGTACAACACTATAGATGCCTCGCCAACAACCTATGTACGAGTCTGGTAGTTCGTCTGAGTAGTCAGATCCTTCCCAGCAAGATCCTTTGCTGTCTGGTCCTTCGAAGCCGGGTAGTTCGTTGTGGCAGCAGCCGCGTGGTTACATGTTCGGGATGTGTAGGGGTTCAGGATCCCTCCTAGTTATAGGTTTGGGATTCCACTTGGTAACGGGGTGTAGCCACCTCAACATATCCAGTGGAACCCGTCTCTTGTGTCGTTGACTCAGCGGACATCTTGGTAAGTATATTTTAGTCAGTGCACTTATTTACGTTATTCACCAACATGTAAGTATATTTTAGTTGGCGCACTTATGGGACATCTTGGTAAGTATATTTTAGTCGGCGCACTTATGGGACATCTTGGTAAGCATTGACGTAGCACCAACATGTGGGGGTGATGAGTCTACATGCGTGGAGCCGGAGGAGGACTCAATGTACCAGTCTCCACCACCGCTTGTCACACAGGAGACATAGACATAGGAGGAGCGTCCGTTGCGTGACCGAGGGATGTGTGACTACAACCGTTCGGATCACTTGACACTTTCCGAGCCCCGGCCGGGGTGACCGCGGTATTGTGCTCATAGAGATGACTAATACTACTATCTATGTATGCGAAATTTATGTACCATTTGACATAATACTCTGTACGAGAAATTTATGTACCATTCGACATAATACTATGTATGAGACATATTTCTATAAATCAAAAGCTACTTCAGAAATTTATTAAAATTACTAATTGATAGTACACAGTTACACCAAGAAATTAAAATAGATCCGTATTCGAAATAAACTATTAAGACTGAAATTATAAACTTCAACTAACTACACGAAGTCATCCATCGTCGATGCATCCTCCAGCGTCTGACGATGCAACACCCTGGCCCTTGGATGATTCATCACCCTTGCCCTTCAAATATGCAGCACTCTTACCCTTCGGCCGCATGAAGTTATCGTCAACGTATTCACTCTCGGGAATCCATGAAGATGGATTTTTTTCAAAACCACCTACGCTATGATTCATTTCTAAATTTTCCATTAATAACTCGCTTCTCCCACCTTGCACGCAACCTGAGAAGTTCTTTCCGGCATTACTGGGGTATCTATTTAGCCACCCATATTGTAGTAATGCCACCCTAATCTCAATCACTACTAATGAGTTCTTCGCACTGAACTTACTTATTATCTACCCTCAACTTGCTTGCACACAACAAAAGATACTCGGACATACTAGTAACCCACTCCGATCTGCAAGCCAACCCGGGGTAGTTAAACCCATCATTTTAGAGTGTTTACAGTGGAATTCTTACCCAGATCAGTTATCAGGGGGTTTTATAGGAGAGGAAGAGAGGAATTGGTGGGAAACGGCTACCGAAGAAAAGGGCGGGAGCAATGATGGCGGCAAAAATGGCAGGTGCAGTGATGGCGGGAGCAATGGTGGCGAGAGAAAATGGCGGGAGCAATGGTGGCGGAAAAAAAGACAGGTGCACAAACAAAAAGGGTGGTACATATATGCCAGGGAAAATGGCCAAAAATTTGGTTATGCAGCTTTCATCACGGCCACTAAAGAAACATGCGTGCCGGCATGGGCCCTACGCGACACGCCGAAGGTCATGCAGCTTTCTTCTCTGCCACTGACGAAAGATGCTTTCGTTCCAGGCCAAGACGGAGCTCGTGGCTTTCGGCATTGACCATGACGACGACGCGTTGTTTTCCAAAATTAACCAAAACACGTACTATTATTCAAATTAATGTTTTTAAAAATATTATTTTTTTAAAATGCACAGATCCCTAGAGCACGCACGAGCACATCGGAGGAGGCAATGAAGGTGACTCCAAGCACAAACACCTCAGCACGAGAGAAACCTACAAAAAACAACACCAGCAAAAGAACAGACAGCTGACAAGACGCAAGTCGAAGGATGAGATTGACAAAAGAGGACACAACGAGAAGATGGCATATGTGCCACTGTGAAATGCCAGATCTTGCAAATGCCGCTGTATCAAGACACACACCCCTTTCTCCCAGGCCCGAGGGCGTCAACCCGCCAATAAAAAGAACCACCTATGGAAGTCGAGCACAACAAGCCAAGGAGGAACACCGACCGAACACGACACCACAACGCCTCCGAAAAAACACCGCCACCAGCAAACCATGAACCACACACAACACGAACACCTTCCTGCAGTCCCAAGGAAACACCTCCAGGAAGGATACGACGCCAAAACGCTACCGCCACACAGTCAGAAGGTTTTAAGATTTTCACCCGGGAACATGGGAAGGAGGATAAGGGGATAAATTGATACGTCATAAACGTATCCACAATTTCTGATGTTCCATTTTTATCGATTTCCTGGGACTCACCTATAGAAAAGATGCCACAGAGCCAATTTCTGTTTTCTGTTGTTTTTAGTTTCAGAAA
The DNA here is from genome assembly GCA_028641055.1 of Alopecurus myosuroides. Lineage (NCBI taxonomy): Eukaryota > Viridiplantae > Streptophyta > Magnoliopsida > Poales > Poaceae > Alopecurus > Alopecurus myosuroides. The sequence goes on from CM054061.1 coordinate 319,200,630, forward strand.
AGTTGTTCTGTAAATATTCTCGGAATTGGATGATTCGGATCCCGGAAGTCTTAGAAAGTCATCGCGCACACCGGGTCCGGAAGGGACCCAGAGGGGAGCCACAGGGGCCCCACACCATGGGTGTGCGCCCCCTGGCTGCCCACCGATGTTGCCCTCGCGGATATATATTCTCCTCGAAGGGTTAACCCTAAAGACGAGAGACTTTTCCACCAAAAACATCAACAGCCGCCGTCATTGCCAACCCTAGTTTGGGATGGTTCCGGAGCTCTCCCCGTCACTCTGCCGGGAGGGGGAATCATCACGTAGGCCTCTACACCACCATTCCCGCCTCCGGAATGATGCGTGAGTAGTTCATCCTTGGACTACGAATCCATAGCAGTAGCTAGATGGTTGTTCTATCCTCTTTATGCCTCATGTTTAGATCTTGTGAGCTTCCCTGCAAGATCAACATCATCTTATTGCAATGCTACATGTTGTGTTTGCTGCGATCTGATGAATATTGAATGCTATGTCCAATGATTATCAATCTATCATGTTCTTTTAATGTGTATGTTATTTATGATCTTACATGCTCTCCGTTGTTAGTAGATGCTCTGGCCAAGTAGATGCTAGTAACTCCAAGACGGAGTATTTATGCTCGATAGTGGGTTCATGCCTCCCTTTCACTCACGCTCCAGTGACAGAAACGTAAACGGGTGGGGGATGTGCTGTTGCCACTAGGGAGAAAACAACAATGCTTTGTCTAAGGATGATGTTATTGTTTACGTTACACATTTTGCTTACTGCGATTATCTTTTGCTTGCAACTTCATACCCAAGGTTTGCTCGGATGACATTCTGAGGGTGGATTATTAGTCATATATGCAGTTGGATAACGGTCTATGTATCTTGTTGTAATGACCACATGAATCACATAGTAATCATCATGTCATACATATGCACTACGGTACAGCCTTTATATCTGTCAATTGCCTAGATGTAATTAGTTTACCCAACATGCTATCTATCTATTTTGGAGAGACACCTCTAATGAACTGTGGACCCCGGTCCATATTCCTCACACTGATAATACAACCACTGCAATCTCTGTTTGCATACGGTTACTACTGTTTTCCTACTACCATCACTGTTTTTTTTATCTACCGCAAACAAATATTATTTTCCACACGGTAGATTTAACCTCTTTGTTTTCAGCAAAACCAGCGAGATTGACAACCTTATTGCTTCGTTGGTACAAAGTGATTTGATTGTGTTGTGTAGGTTCCACGTTGCTTCTGAAACAGTAGTGCGCCCTGCCACATCAGCTGCATCAACCTTCAGAAGTGATTTCTTTCTCCTACTGGTCGATTGAACCTTGGTTTCTTTCTGAGGGAAACTTGCTATTGTGCTCTTCATACTTTCCTCTTGGGGTCCCCCAACGAACGTGTGTTACACGCGCATCAAGCTAATTTCTGGGGCCATTGCCGGGGAGGAAGAGGATTTCTGCAAGGGGAGTCTCTCACTTCCAATCTCTTTACTTCTTTATTGTTTTGCTTAGTTTATTTTATTTTGTCTTGTTTGCTTCTCATTATCGAAAACACAAAAAATAGTTCTTATTCTTGTTGTCTTTTTTATCCTGTTTTTAATCCTGTTAAAATGAGTATTCCTGAAGTTAAGGTTCGTTCTTTTAAGCAACAAGGAGGAGAAAGATTGAAAGATGCTTGGTATAGAATAAGTGATGCTCATCATAGATGCACTAAAAAATATTCCACTTTAATCCTTCTTAGGAATTTTTATGTTGGCATTACTAGCTGATATGGGTATGTTCTAGACACTCTTACAGGTGGTAATTTTCTGGGAACTCCGGCTTTGGAAGCCTGTAATTTAATTAAAAGTTTAGTTGGAACACCAGCTACTAAGGTTGTTAAAACTGAGATCGCTTTAGATGATGTTATTAAAAAGCTAAACTCTATGGAGAAAATTTGCCGAATTTCCTTGACAATGCTAGCAAAGTTAATGAATCAATAGTAAGTATCAACAAGAGAATTATTGTTTTAGAGGCTAGCAATATCCATGATAGTCAAAACATGAGGATTGGTAAACTAGAGGAGGCTATGAAAACTTTAAGTTCAAAATTTTCTTCTCTTAATTTTAAGAGGGAGAAAGCTTTTATGGGAAAAGAGCAAAAATTTATGTATGTCCCCAAGGTGCCTAAACCAAAAACCCCTAATGTGCTTAAAATTGATAAAACTTTTAGTGAAACTAAAAGTGATTTGCATGTTGAATCATCTTCATGGGTACCTAAAGTACCAATTGCTACAAGTGGTGTTTTGGAGGAAATTATTGATTTGGGTGCTTCTTCACTTGAAAATACTTGATTCTATTTTTCTGGGCCTAGCTAAAAGGCGTTAAAGAAAAGCACTTCTTGGGAGATAACCCATGGTTTTATTTTTTCTTTGTTTTTCTCTGTTTTCTTTGAGTCAAGGTGTTGTATACTTATGTAGCAACTCCTTTATATCTTTATTTTCATGTATTAGTTGTGCCAAGTAAAGTTTCTAGCGAAAGTTGGTGTTGGTTTTGGATTTCTGCGCAGGAAACAGATTTGTGCTGTCCACCATAAGAAATCTCATAATCTATAGAAAGATAAAAATGACCTGAAATTTTTTGTGCTTATTTCTCAGCTAATTCCAAAACTTTTTCGTTCTTTACGTTTTTCTATTTGAGCAATGCAAGTGCCCCAAAACAATTCGTCTTCACAAACCATTCTGGTTTTGACAGATTCTTCCTTTTTTACTTGCATTCTCTCTTTTACTATGTAAAGTGGATTTCTTTGCTTCATGAAACATCAGTGGATTTAGCTAATGTTAAAAAAGTATCAATAATGCTTGTGTCCATGCAGAACATGTGAATTTTTTATTGTGCACTAACCCTCTAATGCGAATTACATTGAGTGTGGTGTGAAGGAAGTTTTCAAGGGTCAAGAGAAGAGCGTGATATAATGTGATCAAGAAGAGTGCAAGGAGAAAGATTGGGGATGCCCCCGTGGTTCATCCCAGCAAATTCTAATAATACTCAAGCGTCTAAGCTTGGGGATGCCCAAGGCATCGCCTTCTTCATCAACAATTTATCATGTCACTTCTAGTGAAACTATATTTTTATTCGGTCACATCATATGAATTTTACTTGGAGCGTCTGTTTGTTTTCTTTTCCTCGTCGAACGATAACCACAGATCTCTTTGCTCCCGTCACAACATCGGCTTGAGAAAGCTGTTTAATCGGGAGAAGCCTCTTTGAGATCAATTCTTTCTTTTGTGCGAGAGAAGTCTATGGATGTTTTCCTTACTGCAATAATATTTTTGGAACCTAGCATTCTTTGTGTGGGAGCGAGACACGTTCCACTTTTTCATATGAATACTCGTTATGCTCGTATTCTTAGTTTTTTCTTCTAGCTGCTGCAAATCCTTTTGGCTCGTGTTTTTCATGCATCTCTTATTAAGAGATGTTAGTTCTAGTAGAGTTATGTTAGTACTCTCTTATTTTATTGCTGTATTGGTTGGAGAGTTTTTTTTTGAATGTTGCTTGATGGAAATAGAAAATGCTACATGTGGTAAATGGTATAATGAAAAATCTTGCATATTCTTGTAGATCACTAAACTGTTTCACTTGATTATTTGTTGTTGTTTTGAGATATTAATATGCTTAATGGTAAACTTGCTAGTCTAGTAGAGTAAAAACAACTAATGGTTGGTCTAAAATCTTGAAACTGTGCCACACTCAAATAACCAGTTGATGGGATAATGGTATATGACTTCCTTTGCTGATAGCAATCGTAATGGTTTTCTGTTACGCGCTGCGATCGGGGTAGCTAACAGTGACTTTTCACTACCACAGACCCTCTTGGAGTGATTTTCATTATGCCTTATAACATCATAATTTTAGTTGTAATGATTTAACTTGTGAGTTCTATGTTACGGTTTTCTGGCACTTCCACCATCCATATTTGCTAGCCTCTTCGGTACTGTGTATTTCTCATTCTCACATTGAGAGTTTGTGCAAACTTCCCCAGTGCATCCAAATCCCGTGGGAGAACTTTGTTCTTCTACACATAAGCCAAAAATTATCTTCCTCAAAACAACCACCATACCTACCTACCATGCCATTTCCATATCCATTCCGAGATATATTGCCATACAACATCCATCATCATTATGTTACTTGGCATGCTTCATTGTTATTTTGCATACTGCTACACTAGCAGGAGCATTTAGTTTTATATACATCAGAGATATTTCAGTTTGAGTTATGAGTACTAAAAGTGTGATGATTCATTGGAAAATAGAGTGTTGCCCCTACCAGTGAGGTTATATATAAAAAAAGCCCAAAAAGAAAAAAAAAAGGAAAGAAAGGGCAAAAGAGAGATAATTAAGAGAGAGGGGGCAACACTACTATCATTTAATCCACACTTGTGCTTGCTTAGCATCATTACTTCAGTTTGGAGAGAGTTTTCATATTATAACTTGCATAACTATGTGTGGAACTTACATTATAGAACTTGTCTTGTATATTCCAATGATGAGCCTCCTCAAAAGAGCTCTAGGTTTTCGTGAGCAAGCAAGTTGGATGCACCCCCACTAGTTTCATTGGAGAGCTTTCATACACTTATAGCTCTATGTGCATCCGTTGTGTGGCAATCACTACTCCTTGCATAACTTTGATTATAAGACTTCCTCTTGTCTAATGATCACTTTCAGTTGTGTGGGACTTTCTTCCATTGACCATCCAACCGCCCATAACGTTCTTTTAGCCATAACATCTTAGTGCTAGGGACCAATAAAGAACACTTGCTTGTTTTGAGTGCACAAATATTTTAATGATTATCCTACATGCATATTGTTGTCACTTGACTTGATCCTAACAAGAGTTGTTGTGAGAGTTTGATGCCTTGCATGATTATATTGTTGTTCTTGAAGCTTAAATCATCTTTAATAAACCTTGCACGGTTGATTGTCTTTTAGTATTGATTCACTGAAAAGTTTTACTTTGTTCTTCCTAATGGTTTATACATTATTCTATTTGATATCAACTATAAACCACAACCTTTATTCATTTGATCCTAGTTTACATGCTTTACATTACTATGATGATCAAGTTTATGTTGGTAGCATGTCACCTCAGAAATTATTTGTTTTTATCGTTTACCTACTCGAGGAAGATTAGGAACTAAGCTTGGGGATGTTGATACGTCATAAACGTATCCATAATTTCTGATGTTCTATGTTGTTTTCATGCCATATGCTACATGTTTACTTTACACTTTATGCCATTTTTATCGATTTCCTAGGACTAACCTATTGACAAGATGTCATAGAGCCAGTTCCTGTTTTCTGTTGTTTTTAGTTCCAGAAAAGTTGTTTCGAAAATATTCTCGGAATTGGGCGATTCGAAGCCCGAAGGTCTTAGAAAGTCGTCGCGCACACGGAGTCCGAAGGGGACTCGGAGGGGAGCCACAGGGGCCCCCACACTATGGGTGGGCGCCCTCTGGTCGTGCCCAGGGGTGGTGTGCCCCTGGCTGCCCACCGACGTTGCCATCGCGCCTATATATTCTCCTCGAAGGGTTAACCCTAAAGACGAGAGACTTTTCCACCAAAAACATCCGCAGCCGCCGTCATCGTCAACCCTAATCCGGGAGGGTTCTAGAGCTCTCCTCGGCACCCTGCCGGGATGGGGAATCATCAAAGGAGGGCTCCACACCACCATGCCCGCCTCCGGAATGATGTGTGAGTAGTTCATCCTTGGACTACGGGTCCATAGCAGTAGGTAGATGGTTGTTCTCTTCTCTTTATGCCTCATGTTTAGATCTTGTGAGCTGCCCTACATGATCAAGATCATCTTATTGCAATCTATATGTTGTGTTTGCTGGGATCCGATGAATATTGAATGCGAGTCCAACGATTATCAATCTATCATGTTATTTCATGTGTATGTTATTTATGATCTTGCATGCTCTCCGTTGCTAGTAGATGCTCTGGACAAGTAGATGCTTGTGTCTCCAAGAGGGAGTATAGTGGGTTCATGCCTCCCTTTCACTCACGCTCGAGTGACAGAAACGTAAACGGGTGGGGGATGTGATGTTGCCACTAGGGAGAAAACAACAATGGTTTGTCTAAGGATAATGTTATTGTTTACATTACACACTTTGCTTACTACGATTATCTGTTGCTTGCAACTTAATACCCAAGGTTTGCTCGGATGACATTCTAAGGGTGGATTATTAGTCATAGATGCAGTTGGATAACGGTCTATGTATCTTGTTGTAATGCCCGCATGAATCACATAGTAATCATCATGTCATGCATATGCACTACGGTGCAGACTTTATATTTGTCAATTACCCTGCTGTAATTTGTTTACCCAACATGCTATCTATCTGTTTTGGAGAGACCTCTAGTGAACTGTGGATTCCGGTCTATTTTACTCATACTGATAATACAACCACTGCAATCTCTGTTTGCATATTGTTACTACTGGTTTCCTACTGCCATCATTGTTCTCTTTCATCTACTGCAAACAAATATTATTTTCCACACGGTACGGTTAACCTCTTTGTTTTCAGCAAAACCGGTGAGATTGACAATCTCACTACTTCGTTGGGACAAAGTGATTTGATTGTGTTGTGTAGGTTCCACGTTGCTTCTGAACCGGTAATGCGCCCTGCCATATCAGCTGTATCAACCTTCAGAAGTGATTTCTTTCTCCTACCGGTCGATTCAACCTTGGTTTCTTTCTGAGCGAAACTTTCTACTGTGCTCTTCATACCTTCCTATTGGGGTCTCCCAACGAACGTGTGGTACACCCACATAGGAGTAACAGCTGCACCTCCCCTGATATAAAAGTGTGGGCAGCCACCTTGTTTCTAAAATAGGAGTAACAGCTAACGAATCAGATTGTACGTCCAAACCTTAATCGAGCACAAGTTGACATGGCCTTGCGTACCCTCGTAATACCAACAGCACTTCTCCTCGTCGTATTGATGGTCCTGTTGCTGCCGCTTGGTGCTCACGCGGACAGTCACAGTACCGCCGGTCATACCAGCGTCTCTGTTCGCCGCCAGTTAAGACAGAAAAGTGACCATAATCAAATCAATGCTCCAAGAAACGGCGTAGCCGAGTACGGCCGTAGACTGGGAGAGTCGACCAAGCCTTCAGAAAACCTCGTCGAGGTCGACGTGGTAAGCTACGGAGCTATTGGTGACGGCCAACAAGATGACACGGGGGCGTTTCAGGAAGCATGGATCGCGGCTTGCTCCTCATCTACCTCAGCCACCCTTGTGGTTCCAAAGGATAAGACGTATCTCGTCAGGCCGATCACCTTATCAGGTAAATGAAATTCTAACATTACATTCAACCTCCAAGGAAAATTGGTAGCTCCCGCCAGATCTAGCTGGCCAGCAGAGAACACACTAAGGTGGATCATGTTTAACAATGCTGACGGCCTAACCGTCACCGGTAGCGGGACCATAGATGGCAACGGCGAAATGTGGTGGAACAATTCATGCCGAGTGGACAAGAAGAAAACATGTATGTTTGCTCCCAAGGCCTTGTTGCTTATTAACTGCAATCAGCTCAAGGTGGAAGATATTAAGCTCCTGAACAGCCCACAAATCCACATCTCAGTCAAAAATTGCAAAGACGTACTTGTAAAGGGAATCATAATAACTGTGCCTAGCTACAGCCCAGAGAATGACGGAATCCACATTATTCGCAGCAAGGATATCCACGTGATGGACTGTAGTATCAGAACCGGAGACAATTGCATCTCGATCAAGGGCGGCACGGAAAACCTCTATGTTTCTAGAATCGGCTGTGGCCCAGGCCATGGAATAAGCGTGGGAAGCTTAGGTAGATACAACTCAGAGGACCGAGTTTCTAATGTAACAATCTATAAGGCACGCCTCTCTGGCACAACGAATGGCGTACTGATCAAAACCTGGCAAGGAGGAAAAGGATATGCGAGGGACATCACGTTTGAAGATATAACCATGACGAAAGTTAGGAATGCTATAATCGTTGACCAGAACTATTGCACTATAGTGGATCCTTCAAAGTCTAAGGAGTGCGAGAAACAACCTTTGGCGGTGGAGCTCAGCAACATCTGGTTCATAAATATACAAGGCACGAGTGCGACAAGAGAGGCTATCAAGCTTGACTGCAGCGACCCGGTCCCATGTCGTGACATATTGTTGCAAGACGTGAACCTTAATTTTATGGGGCACAAGAGGGCTGCCACAACAAGCGTACGTATGCAATAACGTGCAGCTGAAGAATTCCATCAATGTCACCCCAAAGACCTGCTAAGCCTGTGACACCTGTCTCTTTTTTCGTTCTTTGATGTACATGTAAATTGTTTAAATAGTATCTTGTATAGGCAGAGTTGAGATTTATGTACCCTAATTAATTAGGAACGCTACTATATTTATACAGATTATTTTGTACAGTGTGCCACCTGTATAAGTTTGAGATTTATGCTACCGGTATTTTTCTTTCGTAATTAGGAGTTATGCGACCAAACGTAATCAAGCTTCTCAATTGTATCGGACAATATTTGTAGGCATGCTGCACATATTGTCATATTTACATGCGGAACTGCTTCACGTATTACAGTTCTTCTATGATTTATGTCCGATTTCTAATTCGATGGTGTCCGACGGCCTGGTCAGTACTGTCCGACGGTTTGATAGCAGTGTCGGACAGATATATATCAGACGTATACTGCTGTGCATATAAAGGTTTATTTACATGTGCCGATGTGTAGGCTTCGGACTTCTAATGGCAGAGCATAGCAGCCGACCAAGTGTAATTGTTCAATAATTAAGAACTTAAGATTTCATTAGTCAAGTGCAATCCATTTGACCATTTCTACTTGGTATTTTGCAGAATTGCAGGCTTCTCGTTTACCTCAGGCAGCCACGGCCATTTTTCACACTTTCTCAGATTAATTCTATATGAATACATACCAACCAAAATTATCTTCCTCGTACTTTGGAAGCCTCAAGAGTACTCCCTCCGTTCCACAATATAAGATGTTTTAGATTTTTTTCACATTCACATACATACACATGTATCTAGACACATTTTAGTGTATATGTACACTCACTTAAGTGTGTATCTAGACAATATGTGAAATAGCTAAAACATCTTATATTATGGAACGGAGGGAGTATATGTTAGATTCCTAGAGTTACCATATAAACCACAAAGATGAAAAATGCTTGCAGTCGTAGGCACTCAGCTTGCTGGATTTCTTGTAAAGTTATTTCAGACCGAAATTCGGGGACAAAAGAAAAATCATTTGGAGTCGCCCACCGTGGGGCTCGAACCCACGACCACAAGGTTAAGAGCCTTGCGCTCTACCAACTGAGCTAGACGGGCATTTGTAACAGGTCGAACTTGAACATATTTCTTCATATATGAAAGTACTTGAAAATCGTCAGTCCATTGGCAGCTGTTGCAAATGGAGTTCTCTTTATGATCAGAATAATGTCAATGTTCATGAACCGGTAATAGCACCTCTTTTTTAATAATACACTTTGCTGCTCTCATGAAAGAACACAGGATACATGCTAGTTCCATCGGATTCTAGAAAACTTTGGATTATCTATTCTGCATTTGGCATGACTTACCTATCAACGAGAGAAGGACACAAAAATAGAGCAAATTCTGCAACAGACCTACTCCCTCCGTTCCCAATTACAAAATGTTTTGGATTTTCAATCTGGATTACATATGGATTGAAATGAGTGAACAGATACACTGAAACTTGTCTAGATACACGCTATGCAGAAAAACTAGAACATCCGGAACAGTTGAAGCACATTACATCTGAATCATTGTGCCATTGCAACAGACCTCCCAAAGATAATTCTTAAACAAACAACTTCCATTTTACATAGAGAGGGAGATGACATCGCAATAGCCAAACTCTGATCAAGCGCCGCGGTGGGCAAAACAAAACCAGATAAACATCTTAATTAATTGCTGGTCACCTGTAGAATCAAACTTAGGACAGCAGAATAACTGAAACATTCTCGACATGCGAAACCAAATATTTATGTCCAAAAGTTTCATTAGTAATTATTATACCTTCCTGTTCGATCATCAGGCACGCTTCAACATCTTCAGAACAGTCGATGCAGCACTAAATAGCCTTCTGGATCTGTAAGTACTTGCTAATTTTGGTTTACTTGCTAATTTTGTAGAGCTTCTCTCTACCAACAAGCCAACACGAATTTTAGAAGATCTTTGATCGGTCAATTTCTTCAGAGCGCCATCAGGTTGAAAGATTGGTAACTCATTCCTTGGAACATGAGATGGAAAGAACCTGGTAGTAAACCGAGCCTTTAACACCGATCTCCATGTCGGGAAAAAATGATCTCTGGCATACTGGAGGTTCTGTCTTCTGCATGGCTCATTTATCACAGCCTGGTTATCAAAGAAACCAAAATAGACGAGTCAAGAAAACACAAGATGTATATATTTCAATATGACCAAACAACAAGCATCGTTCTTTTTTCAGGTTAAACCCAAAGTTATCTTCATTGAGTTGTCGATTAGCAAAACAAATACCATTCAACCCCTCCTCAGCTGTAAAAGCGTGCATATGGATTACTATGTCAATAAAAAAAAGCTATCCAGGTTAAGTTGTTTGAACTAGACAGGGAAATGCCATTTGGTTTGCAAAAATCACATGCTTAACAGACAAACCAAACTTCCTAAACACCCCCAGACCGGATTTGTCCTTAGCTGTTCTGATTCGGATAGACTGCAAAAATAGAACAAAAAGAGTGTTTCCTTCCTATCCATCAAATTTGACCACACTTATCCTAAGAGAAAAACCTAAACACGAGTGTTTCAACTGTAGCCAATAAACATGCGCCACTAAAATATGGGATGATGCGCATAAGTATATTTTTTAGTGCCACTACAGTCAAATGGTGAACATTGGTGTCCTCATAAAAAAACTGTCATTCAGATAAATTTGAAGAGCTTTAATTTTCTCTTCAATGTCAACATACAAAACATCATAAGGAATTGAAAATAGAAAATACGAAATTCATTCAAGAAACAATAATCAACATGCAGAAAGATAATAGATGATCGAGAGGAACTCCAGTCAAATATTCTTACATTGTTTGCCTCAACTTCCAGCATAGGCGACAATCCTATGGCTGCGCTGGACAAATTTGTATCCCCTGTTTCCCATTACAGAATGATTACATGTTAGTTTGAAAGAAAAAAGATGGTAATCACAGACAAAATACAGAGCTGTGAAACGCACATGAACCATGTTTGTGCGAGGCACTGTCTGGGACTTCACAGTCATAGGGGTGGAAAATATGCAGAAGAAATAATTAAAATATTGTTGCACGAATCATTTATATGTAGAAAGGTAGCGACCATATATGAAGAAAGCAAGAAAAAACCAAACCAGTTCAGATCATCAATACAAATTCCTTTTCCACTGGGACTAACGTCATAATTCTGGAGAACTGCTGAAACTTTTCCAATGACCTCCTGATGAGATGCCTGCATAATATATTTCTTATGTAAATGCAACAACATAGGTAAGAAAGTTTTTCCTTACATTTTTCTACTTGACGAATATGCAATCCTACTCAACTCATGTGCTATTGAAACAAACTTAATTACTCTAGACCTACTAAATAGTAAATACTCTGAATTCTCATTGCTTTATTGATCATGGGAGAAGTCCAATATATAGGAGGGATAACTTGGCTCACAAGCCGACTCAAAGGAGGTACAATTAACTGAATCTAAACAGGATTCTGCACTTAATCCGAATCTGAAGCTACCATATGTGGTTCCCACGTAACATCTCTCCCTTCCTCGAAAAACAGCTTGTCCGCAAGTTGTAGGCTATCAAGTTATGGAGCTCTCTTGGTCGTAGTCCTCAGCCTCAATGAAGAAGAGCCGTGCGCACCGGTGACCCCTAACATAAATCTCATCGCAGTTGAAGCAAAGGCCCTGACGACGGCGATCTGTTAACTCTGCTGGAGTGTCGTGGCAGGGTTGGCTCTGGAGTGGTTGACGGTAGTGCTATTCGTGCTGGCGGGGAAGACTGCATAAGTGCCGGAGGGGCACAAGGGCTCTGTAGACCCAAAATGCTGATGTGGTGATGTTGGTGAAATGACGCTGCTCATAGGCGTTGGCGAAGGAGATGGAAGTGTAGAGGTCAACCGGTTGCTGAAGTTCAACATCAACTTTGAGGGCCTCGGGAAGTACAGGAAACGTTGTTGGGCTGAGCTTCATGGCTCGCTGGTCCTGCATAGCAGCGCCATAAATCTGCTGGTGTAGTCGGCAACGATGGAGCTGAAAGGAAGTTGAGCCAGGTCACCTAGGGGATTGGCGCGTACCGACGGCCCAAATTGAAGGTGACACGCCTCCTTGAAGTGCTGCCCGGAGGTATTGCCATGATCGCACTCGAACTGGAGGTACCATAACTGAGCATTGTCGACAAGGTGGTACGCCTCTATCCACACCTTGTCACCCCGAAAAAATTGCTCGCACCGATGAAACCAACCAAGCGGATCGACGGAACCATCATAAGTTGGAAAGTCGAGTTTGTGGAAGCGTGCGACAACGGAGATAGAGACTTAACTAGGGTTTTGGTGCTGGTAAGGGAGGGGTGAAATAGATGTGAGGTATGACGAAGTTGCATATGTGGGGGCTGCTGCTAGGGCGGTGGTGGCAGAGAGACATGGAGGGCTGGGTTGAACGAAGGGTAAGAGGGCTGGTGGCCGCGAAGGCAGTCGAGGCATGGGCTGGTGTGGAGGAGGAGGCCGAGGAGCCGTTGGTTGCCGGCTGAAACGTCGTGCGCGGGCCGGTGAAGTTGAGCGCACATGCTTGAGGGTCTACCAGGGCAACAGATACGGGAGCGCTAGGGCGCTGCTCCAGGGCATCGAGGCGCTGGACGATGCGCTCCATGAAGGCTTGGTCGGCGCCTCGGTGGTCCGCTGCGCTACGACTTCCTTCAGCTGGATCGCCAGATCCTTAAGCAGGCCTCGTCCTTGAGATCGTCCCCCATCGCAGATGGCTCTAATACCAGATGAAACAAACTTAATTACTCTAGACCTAATAAATAGTAAATACTCTGAATTTTCATTGCTTTATTGATCATGGAAGAAGCCCAATATATAGGAGGGATAACTTGGCTCACGAGGCGACTCAAAGGAGATACAATCTGGACTCTTTAACTGAATCTAAACATGACTCTGCACCTAATCCGAATCTGAAGCTACCATATGTGGTTCCCCACATAACAGCTATCTACTGACTTGTTGCATAGACCCAAAAGATCATGTACACAGAAGTGAACTCATACCCTTATCATTATCATATCATCAGGTTTTGTAATCAGAAGACAACAATCAAGATAATGCTTACTCAATGTCAAGACTAGACATCTGGGAGAGCTACATTATCCATTCCAATTGCACATTATGAGTAATAATATAGGCATGGGTTGGAGCTAGCTACCTATTATAAAGTGAGGGGTACATGCCATGCTGACATCTACAAGGATGTAAGCGAGTAGAGGAAGGGATGTTAATGGCCCGATAGGAAACTTAGACACTTGATCGGTTTTCTTGTAAATAGTCGAGTTGACTTTCTTCCTTCTTGGGATAGGTTAACATATTGTGTGAGGCTTGACACTTGCCAACTTGGTGGACTGGCATGAGGAGAGGATTAATAATATCAGCACCCATAATGTTGTCCAAATTATCAGGGACGCGGACGAGGTAATATTAGGGGTGTACTTTAGATCCATGGCAGTAACATTTTTCAGGTCAGAGCTATAGTACCACCAACTAACATGAAAGTAGTTTATAGTTTCTCTGTGACTTCCCAGCACAATCAGTTAATTGCGACCTGTATAGCAAACATTGATATTGCACAATTTCATGATATACTGATTCAGAAATATTTCATAAATAGAGGAAATCTAAGCCATTGGACTGAGGGTCCACTAGATATATTTTGTTTTATTCCTGAATGTCATTCCTGTTGAAAAATAATTGTATCATAGTAAACATTTTTTATCTTAGATTCTCTAAAGTTCCACATGCTGTTAATTATGTAAAAGTAAATCTGATTCGAACATGGATCGGTACTGGTGTGTACTATTATTTAAGGAAGATGAATTTGAGCATAACCCCATCATCCACACAGGCTTCTGAGGTATCCTAAAAGAAAGCATGAGTTTCTGGAGAACAGTGGTAACTATCAATCAGGAGATTGTTCCACACATGTCAATTATAGCAACACGTTTGGAATCTAATCATCCATATTTCCTGTGCAGTGCACCAAAAAGATTGTTGGGAAAGGAGGAACTTGGACACAAGAAAGATATGTCCTTTACTTTCTTTTACTTTTTTTCTATTTCTTTTGCTATGTGCCTCAATGGGTATGAAAATGGTCAATGGGGAAGGGACACGCGAGCCTGACTTCCTTACTCTAGTATTTTCTTGTTTTATTTAGTGCCTGCATGCCGTGAGAAATTTAGATTTTAGATGTTGTGGGCAGCTTATTTATTACTATGCGTTAAAAATACGAAGCGCATTTTTTTTCGGGCAATTAGATGTTGAGGCTGCAAAAAAGATAGGATAAAAATTTCCAGACTTGGATTGACGAAGCAGAGTAGTTATTTGCATCAGTTTTATAGAGTACCATCCAAGTGGAAGCTATTGTCCTAGGAATTCAAGGAATTTGTTACTCTTTGTCCTAGGATGTGGAATATAGTGACGAACCAATTTGGAAATTCTGAAACTTCACTGCATTACTGAATATAGTGAATACTGGTAGGCTGTAAAAGCGAAGGCAGAGCGCTAGATAATGCTCCCTCCCTCCCTCTCTCTCCCTCTCTCCCTCCCTCTCTCTCCCTCTCTCCCTCTCCCTCTCTCTCCCTCCCTCCCTCCCCCTCTCTCTCTCTCTCTCTCTCTGACTGATTAAGGCCATGGCCTCCCACGCTGCGTTCCCATCCCACCAGTGAAACCCTAGACAGGCGTCGCTGGCGCAAGCTCAGTGCACGCCATCGCCGGCGGCTGTGGTTGGTAAAGCCGAAAATAATCGCAATTTCACCGATGAGTCCATAGCATTTATAGGTTCACTGGTACATACCTGATGAAGCGATCGGACTTCAGCCGGAACTCGCGCGCGGAGGCGCCGCCCTGCCTTCCACGGCGGGCCGTGCTTTTTTGGCCGGCCCGAAGCACGGTTCGGAAGCACGGCCCAAGCACGGCACGGCCCACGGCTAACAGGCCAAGGCACGGCACGGGCCCGCTAGTGCCTGTGCCCGACTTCATTTCGCGGCACGCGGGCCGGCCTGGCACGGCACGAGCACGGCTGGCACGCCGGGTGGGCAGCCCCTTTTATAGCAAAAAACTGAATTTTTTCGAACTAAAATGACCCTCAAACGATCAATTATGCCTAAACAGCTCAAAAATGGGCCAAATTACACTTATAATGGGCTAATTACCCCCTAATTAGCCCCTAAACCGCAAATCCGGCGCCCCCGCGCGTGCCTTACCGTGCCGTGCCTGGGCGGGCTGCCGTGCCTCAAAGTGGCCCGATGGGCCGTATACGTGCCGCCGGGCCGTGCCCAAACGGAAAAGCGAGCCCGTGGGCTGGCACGGCACGGCACGATTAGCGCCGTGCCCTAACGGGCCGTGCTTCCCGCAGGCACGCGCGGGCCGTGCCGTGCCGCCCGTTTGGCCGGCTATACGTGGTACGCGCGACCGCGCAACGCGGTGGGCCACACAGCTGAGCGAGAACCTTATCCTATCTCTCCTTCGCTCGATCTCCACTGCCTCCGTGAGCGAGAACCTTATCCTATCTCTCCTTCGCTCGATCTCCATTGCCTCCGTGTGCCACCGCCCGTTCCGCAGAGCCAACCGCCGTCGCCCGCTCCCGCTGCTCGCGGTGACGCGTGCAGCTTCATCGGCGCAGAGCGGCTTCCTCCCGGCGGTGCCGGCGCCGGGATGCGCGGGGTGGGCGAGCCCCATCTTGGAGACGGGCGCCTGCTCGTTGCCTTCCCTCCGGACTTCGTGGACCAGGCGTGCTCCACCAACGGAGCCCTGGTCGCGCCTGCCCTCCTCCCTCCTTCGAGGAAATTTGGCATCTCCTCCACCGGTTCTGCAGAAGAAGGGCGGCCTCGGGCACCGGTTCTGCAGAAGAAGGGCGCCTGCCCTCCTCCCTCCTTCGAGGAAATTTGGCATCTCCTCCACCGGTTCTTCGAGGGATGCTTCCTCGGGACGAGCCGATTTTATCCCCGCACCCGCCAGGCTCCAGCGCTGTTGGACGTCCTCCCCGCCACCGGAGCTCCACCCCGCCATCCTCGCCCGATCCCCCCCGCCAAATCTCGATTGGCGCCGCCGTCCTCGACCGACCCCGCCACCGAAAGCTCAGCCTCGTCCCCGGCGCGCACGAGCCTCCTCCCCGGCAGCTCAGCTCGTCGTGCTCGTATCCGGTGCCCAGTAGCCTCCTTCCCGGCGCCCAGTACCAGACTGCTTCATTTCTGGCCCCCTCCCCACCTCCCGGCCGCCGCCATTGGCGCGCTCTGACCCCTTGGCGTCGCAGTGCTCCCGAAGGCCGGCGGTGATGCTCCCGTAGGCCGGCGGCGATGCTCCCGAAGACCGGCGGTGTTTGCAAATGTTGCTACAATAGGGTTTTTCTTTTGCTTTTTTTTTACAAATTTTTTGCTACTGTAACTCCGGCGAGGTCCGATTTTTTGCTCTAATGCATAAATATTTTGCTACAATAAGGTTTTTTTTTTGCTTTTTTAGAATAAATTTTTTGCTCCGGCGAGCAAAAGTCTCCGGTAACGCCTCCGGTGAAATTTGACTTTTTGCTACTATAGCAAAAAAAATTGCTACAGTAACTCCGGCGAGGTCTGACTTTTGCTGTTTATTTTTGGGCGAAGCGTTTTTTGCTACATAGGAGCAAAAGCGGGGTGTTTTTTTGCTACACAGAACACAAATACGGGTTAGGCAAAAAAAAAGGACACGTGTCAAGCAGGGGACCCGGGGGATGAAAATTTTCTATCCCCCGGGGGACGCCCAGTGTTGTCCATTTTCTTTTCTTTACTGGTCCTATTGTCCTTTTGAGTTGAAGTAGTCGACCACTACGATCCCAATAGTTCGTGTCTTTCATGGATGGATCGTGCTGAGCGTCCCCGGGGGATCGGAAGCCCCGGTCCCCGTATGGAGCTGCTGACACGTGTCCCTTACATTGGTCAAGGGCGTGGGTTTTCTTCTTCTCCAGAGAAAAAATCCCTCCCGCACATAGCTTCTCCGCACGTCACATGTCCTGTGGCGGAGCCTGAATGCAGATGTTGCCACCACTGGAAGTCGCCGGAGCTGCAAATGTCGGCGGTCACACCGATTCCGGTCAGCAGCTTCAACCGAGAGCTTGCAACATGGCCATGGTCCCACGGCAGCATCGACATCCTCCCATGGGAGCACCTGCACACTCCTTCGACAGCACCGTCGCCTCTCCATGGGAGCACCGCTGTCGGACGCCGGAGCTGCAGCCGGTGCCGCCACAAAAAGCTTGTTGTAGCACCACCACCCTCCCATGGTAGCATCACCTTTCTCCTTCGGTAGCACCATCGCCTCGCTATGGGAGCACCGCCACCGGTCGTCGGAGCTAGGTCGTTGCAGCACTGTCACCCTTCCATGGTAGCAACGCCGTCCTCCCATGACGGCAAACACGACTCAATGCCTCTCACCCAAGGGAGCACCGCCATGCTCTTTTGGTAGC
Organism: Alopecurus myosuroides; assembly: GCA_028641055.1. NCBI lineage: Eukaryota > Viridiplantae > Streptophyta > Magnoliopsida > Poales > Poaceae > Alopecurus > Alopecurus myosuroides. The sequence goes on from CM054061.1 coordinate 319,218,442, forward strand.
ACCGGCATCGCCCTAAGGGAGCAATGCCATCCTCCTACGGGAGCAAACGTCGCCCTTCTTCAAGAGCAACGCCGCCCATGGCTGTATGGTGATGCTCCTGTCGGTGTAGGACGATGCTCCCGTGGCCGAACGGCGATGCTCCCACGGTTGTATGTCGATGCTCCCGTGGTCGGCGATGCTACCACGGTGCAGAGGAGGCGCGCTCCCGTGGCCAAACGGCGATGCTCTCGTGGGCGAACGACGATGCTCCCATGGTTGTATGTCTCGTCTGCTTTGCTTTGGTCGGGAGAACAAGCTCGTCGCCCGGCCAGCCGGACAGAGATCAAATCGGCGACAAGCACTACAACACGGACGGAATCAAATGAAGGGATTGGTGGCATCTTTCTCCCGATCAGTACAAGGAAAGGAATGTTAGCGAGTAGATCGATCCATCCATAGGTTATTCGCGAGCCAGAGATGCTTCGATTCCTGCAGTTATGCGTCAACCTAGTACAGTACTTAGTAGGAGCAGAGCAGGTCCCAGCAATTAGGAGACGCGGTGTAGCAGCAGTAGGAGTAGGAGGCAATCGTTGATGTCTACTCCGACTACACCTGCACCTCCTGACGACCGTAAGGTGTACGTATTCTAGATTTTACGATCAAAACCTGAGTTGCATATCGAGTCGGTCTCTTCTTTCCTTCCTTGTCATGCCCTTTAAATACGGGACCCTCCCAGGTGGCCGATCTATCCAAAGCTCTATTAGCTACACACGCGAACGAACGAGCCGACTCGACGAGAGACTAACCATGGCGGCCACGACAGCAGACGGAAACAAGGCCGACGAGGTCGTGGGCGAGAAGGGCAACGCCGCCTACGAGAATAGCAACATGATGATCACGCTGGTGAGCTCCGACAGCGAGCGCTTCGAGATCACCCGCGAGGCAGCGGCCATGTCGCAGACCATCAACCACATGATGGAGGATGACTGCGTCGAGAACGGCGTCCCTCTCCCCAACGTCGGCTCCAAGATCCTCACCAAGGTCATAGAGTACTGCAACAAGCATGTCGCCGGCACCACCACCGACTCCGGCGAGCAGCAGGAGGACCTCAAGAGCTTCGACGCCAAGTTCATCGAGGTGGATCAGGCCACGCTGTTCGACCTCATCCTCGCCGCCAACTACCTGGATATCAAGGGCCTTCTGGACCTCAGCTGCCAGACGGTCGCCGACATGATCAAGGGAAAGTCGGTCGAGGATATTCGCAAGACGTTCAACATCGTCAACGACTTCACGCCGGAGGAGGAGGAGGAGATCCGAAGGGAGAACCAGTGGGCATTCGAGTAGACGTCCTAGCCAGGACATTGCTTGATCTTTTTAAATTTCGCAGGTTGCTTGATTACTATTTCCAAGTTTTTCTTGTTCAATTAGTTACTATGAGTTATTCCAGTCTGTCGGTAGGTGAAACTATATGCTTGTAAGCTATATGCAGAGTTCCGTAAACAATACTGATATCTATATATGGTAAGATATTCGAGGTTTTTTTTCTTTTTTGCGGGTAAAACAATACTGGTATCTATAGGGATACAAGACGATCCTGTTCTAGCACCTGACGGATACCTTCAGGAGCAGAATCCAACCAAACATCAATTGTAGACTATGCTCTTGCAAGGTTTGCAAGACAATGGCCAGCCCTAATCTGAGAACGATCCACTTGTACAAAATTCATCTACACTGAAAGGAGAATTTTTATCCAGATTGAACATCTTACTAGAAATTTAAGTATATACTGCTAGGATACAGTACAGCTATATCCACGAGGCATGGAAACTCTTACCAGCTTAATGTTTTGTTCATTGGGTTTTTCCTGGAATTGCTACAGATGAATAATTTGAGCAAGGAACCAATCGTTATGTAAAGAAATTTTATCCAATGAATCTGTCTCACATCCAGCTGCTGTGAACTGAATCAATTGGTAGTCCGGGCCAACCTTTTCTAAGTGCAAGACAAGCATAAACATCCCAATATTATCACTCGAACAAAACAAAAACCAAGCTGCTGGTGACCTAAACAATGGACAGGCAAAGAGAGACTACGTCCCTTGCACGGGAGCCACAGCTCTGGTGAACCTGGAGCCCTCCCTCTGGTTCTACAAGCTCAGCAATAGATGGTGGACTGACGAGATCAAGTCAGGGTGCGTGGTGCCTTTGGTGGAACGTGCAAGGACTCAAGGCCCGGTTGATATCACCGGACGTGTGCACATGCTCAGAGCTGAACAACTCGCTAAAAAAAAGCCAAACCAATCACTCACGACCAAATACTTGCACATCACATCGATGGTCGCTCGTTGGTGGCTGGAGGGCTCGCTCGTCTTTGCTTAAAAAGTACAACAAAGCACCCCACTACAATAATTCAAGATTGAAAGTTCACTACAACACATCAACTCATCATAAGCTCTCAATGCTGAACAAGAGTAAATCACCTGAATTCATCAAACAACAAACAGGTACACCTGATAATCTCTCACCAACGTTTTACATTGCCAAATTAACCACGCACAAAAGGAAGAAACTTGGGACTGGTATCAACTCTGTGACTCCCTTAAGCGAGTGATCAGTTCGTCCTACAAAAGGCCACCATAATGTTAGTATTTTTCCATAAGATAGGTGCTCCCAGATGGGGTGATGCATGCACAAAAAAAAGAATTATAAAGTGCATCATACAGAAAACAATAATCCAAACAACCTCACTAGCACCTCAGGCAGATATTTGGATTTTGCTCGCAAATCTATTTTACCTTTAAGCATAAACTTTGCCAAGCCATTGTTGAACTTACTACTAGCATGGTATATATGTAGGTTTCTCAGAACACTTGAATATCACTTCGCATGTTCTATAATTAACAAGCTTTCAAAATATATTTTTAACTGTTGCCAAGCATATTCAGAGTTATCCAAGATTTTATATGCAGAACATACAGTTGATCTTCAATGAACTTCTTTTCTACAGCTTTAGCACAAGAACTCAAAATGGATATAAGATTAGCATGGATATATTGCCTTTTTTCCTTTAGTTGTCAAGCCTCTTTGTCGGAGAAGTGCACGCAACCTCTCTACAGTGAAGGATTGCAGTGTATGCTGTGAAAAGCCAGATATTGCTTCTTCTGCAAGGTTAAAGTATCCATTAGATTGGCGAAACAACAGAGCTATTGGGTTTTGGAAAAGACAAGAACATGTTAATTTTCACATGTTAAAATGCATGCTAAAGCATGCACAATTAAGAAATATACTAATAAATCCCAAGTGTATTACAAGATATGTGGTTACTATTAAACCTAGAAATAGGGTTCGATGATACAGAAAAGCTACCCCGGATAGACTTGATTCACTTGTAAGTCGAAACGGAATTTGGTGTAAGAAGTTGGATGTAAGCTGATAACTTATACTACTTCAGACAAATTAGACAAATTTGGCTTCTGCTGAACACTGTATGACATATATCTCTTGCTCTATCTGCCTCCAAGATTCACACCTTATACACTATCACGGCATCCATTTACTCAGAGATGATCAAAATAGAAGACTCAAAGGTGAAGATAAAAGTGAAGAAAATTATTATGGAACTTACCAGAGGAAGGCAGCCCAGAAGAACTACCCACGTTGGGCCTTTTTGATGAATTTTGCACGTCCAAACTTCTGGCAGCCGATCTAGAGAAGAAGAAATACAGTTACTTTGATATTCAATTTACGTGAAGTTAAATCACTGATAAGAGAGCAAATCAAGATAAAAACCTCTTTGAATTAAAAAAAATACAAGTCTTGATAAGTAGGGAATTCGAGAAGTAGGTAGGCATACTTCGAGTAGTTAATTACACCCAAAGATCACTGATGATCAGACATATAAAAAGTGTCAAAGCAACTAATGTTGCAGCATCAAGAGCGTCTGTAACAGAATATCCACATTCTGAAGTAACTCCACAAACTTCATGCACAAGATCATACCAGGTTGCTACTGTAGTTTTCTTTTTCGAGAAAACACAAAAAGCCTTTGCGTTCCATTTCATGGAATAGGTAGAAGGATTACAGCAGTTCAAACCTCCTATGAGGGCAGTCAAAATATGAAGGATATACATCAATGTACATCCCAGGTCGTCGGGAGGATGTCTCGCAATCCGGTGGCACCGGGTCCGGACCAAAGGGCAGCCTTTTCCTTGATCTTGGCCACCAGGTCATGAACAGAAGGGTGGGCATCGTCGAATACGCAGCTGTTGCGATGCTTCCATATAAGCCAGGGGATCATGAGCGTGTCGGTGGCCAGTCCTTCGCATTGCGGCTTGGGCGTGGTCTGCGTTGCGTGCAAGGCCAGCACGTTGAATGTCCTGGACCCGAAACCGCCATGGGATAGGGGCCAGCACACCCGACGCCAATTGACAAGGCAGTTGCCTCCATTGGTGCTAGCACGCCGCGCCCAAATGAATCTGTGTTGGATTTTCTCAAGTTGTTTAATGATCTCTTGGTGAGCTCGTAGACCAGCAGTTGGTGTCTGGTATAGTGCTAAGGACTGATTTCACCAGGGCAAGGCGGCCTGTTTTGTTCATAAGCCCGTCTTTCCAGGAAGGTAGCTGGCTGGCCACACAATCAACCAAGGGATGGAGCTGTGCGCTAGTACGGCGTCTGATCGTAAGCGGGATACCGAGGTACGTCATAGGTGGCTCGCGATGCAGTAGGGCAGCAGAGCTCTTGGTATAGTGCACCAGGAGCCTGGAGGAGCGCCCAAAGATCTGCAGGATCGCTTTAACTCTGGGCAGCGGTTGATACTGTAGGTAAGCCCTTAGTAGTCACTTCATAGGTCCTTAGCTCCTTTATCACTTCTATGGCTTTCTAATTGCAAACCTTAAAAATTTGTGAAAGACACCTGACAACTTCCCCACTGCTTCTTCTCAAAGGTAAAAATATTAACCTATAAATAAAGTCTTATCACTTATCAGGAAACAAATACGATAGCCTAGAAAATTTGTCAAGCTTCATGTGGTAACCAACTATTCCAAAAGACCGATCTGATGGAAAGGGTTAGACAATCCACATATACACTTCAACAAAATTGACTGTGCTGGGTGGGGTTTAAGTCAAGAGCCTGCAACACGTATGATACTTCTTCTAAACCCAGACTTCCAGGTTTCAAATTAAACCAAACGTCCAAGTTTTAAAATAATCTAACAGACATTTAACGGAATGAACGCCACCAATTGCAAACATATCTTTCAGTTAAACCTACATGCTACAATTGAGGATTGAAATTCAGATCATAGTGAGACACTCAACTTTGTGGACAATCATTAAAGCTCTGGCTGCAAGTTAACAATAGCCAGGTCAATTTTAAGCGTTCGATAAATCCTGATGGCCTTTCTCAATGGAAAAGCTATTCACAAACATTGCATCTGAATAGAATAACTATGTGAAATAATACATTCAGAAATCTAAAAATAAGAGCAGCTCTGTTGGATCGTAAATTAGATATTTCCCGCAGATAGAAGTGAAGTATGATCTAATTTTGCCTATACTGGATCCACTATAGAGTGACCCATGCCAAAGCTAGGTAGGTGTCCTATACTCAACCCCTCCTATCATCATAGGAATCTTGTAATAAGACAAACACATGTTCTGACTGAGTAAATAAGAATTTTTTTACACAAATCCAATGGAAACAAAAAGGAGTAACTCGATGCGAATCTAGAAAGTTCTCAATTCGTGAGAAAATTGGAATTTAAATTAACCTATGACTTCATCTCTGGATCAAATTGAATATTCCCTTAGGAACATCAAACATAGAATGACAAACAAGCAGACAAAGGTTTTGACGTACTAACAGACTTAAACAGCATAAAGTTTAAAACGCAATGACTAACTGGGCACAAGAAATTCAGAGATCATGGATTTGAATAAGCTTGATCCTGAAATTTTGAGAGGTAATTCGCTACATAATAACCATTGAGGCCAAAAGAACTGCTAAATGCAACAGGAACTGCCACAAGGTTGGTCCAACTCACATGTACAGGGATCCATAGTTTTATACAATGGAAGAAAAGGAGATTTACTAACAAAAGAGATGCCCAGATAGCACTATAGAACATAGGTTGTGCATACTGTCAGTAGTCTTACCTTTTACCCTTGCTGCTTTCCCCTGGAGTCCGAGAACCTGCGTCTTTGGCCTCACTCTCCTTTTTCTTTAGCTGGAGATGTCTAATTAAGATATTTGTCGTATCCGTCTCGATTAATTGTCCCTCTAAAATAGCACAAATATCAATTATTCAAATTTACAAAGGTAAATGTGTAAATAACATATATTCAGGTAATCGGTGCGACCAGCGAACTGCAAAAATAGGACCAGGCAAACCTCCATATCAATCATGGATTATAAATATACCAACCAGCTCGAGATAGGCTGGACCCACGTTGCCAATCAACCAGTAACAATTTAGCTAGATGGTAAGCTAGAAATTTGCCTCATCACAGAAGTGTGTATGGGCCCCACTGCTACGTCAATTTGGGCTATGGTATGCCGACCTGTCAGGCTAGGAGGACTGGATGACCACACCATTACACACATTGAGTGGTCGGTGATATTGTGGCAGAAACTGCAGTGTCACATAGAAGAACCAAAACCATGCAATTCTTCCAAGATTGAGAGGGATCTCTTCTTCACCTCAACACTCATGATTGTCGGTGATGGGAAGACTGCCTTCTTTTGGGAGGATCCATGGGCAGGAGACATTGTTAAGATTGCTCCACTCATCTACGACCTCGACGTAAAGGGCCGCCAGCGGCAAACTATGGCAGAGAATCTGATCGGTCGACCATGGTTTGCGGGCATAACGAGAGCTCTTAGCGCCATAGGATGGGTCCAATACGTGAGGCTCTGGCGTGCTATGCAATCGTCTAATATGTGAGGCTCTGGTGTGCTATGCAGTCGTTTCAGTTTGGTAACAGCGTGGACACGCTTAGATGAGCTGGACACCACAAGGAAACTACTCACTCTGGCTATGATGCCTTCTTCCTGAGTGCTGCGGGATCCCGTCCATGGAGGCTCATCTGGAAGAGTGGATTCCCAATAGCATGCACTTCTTCACTTGGCTGGCATGCCAAGAGCGGTGTTGGACGGCTAACCGTCTTGCTTGTCACGGCCTTCCCCACGCGCCTTGCTGCCTCCTCTGTGACCAGCAGTTGGAGACAATACTACACCTCATCGATTGGGCCTCCAGACAGGTTGGCACGAGGTCTTAGCTTAGGGCAGTCCACCAGCACAGCTATGATGGAGAGCACATGGCTTGATCAAAAGGTGGCAGTCTACTGTTTCTGTGGCGACACTGACACGCAGTGGAGGGGTGGCCTCTCCTATCATGCTCTCTGTCTTGCTCACTTCCAACACTTGCATATTTGAGGGGGAATGGCCAAGGGTATTCACAACTGGGAGAGAAGATCAAGGCAGAAGCACTTCTTTGCTTGCTGTCCGGGACAACAGGTCCTGTGACATACTGCAACACCAGCCTCCTTAGCTCTAGCAGGGTGTCAAGATTTTAATTAATCTCCTCGAAGGCATGTTCATGTGTTCTTTCCTATACATGCATCTAGGCGCAAACTTAGCACTTCCCAAAAAGAACATCCACAACAGGTGTAAATGTGTTCCAGTTCACCAGCGCCAGGTGCAAAGTGGGCTAGGCAATGTTTTGGCAATGTCAAAACTTGCACACAAATGACAATGTTTTCGAGGTTGGCTAGACAATTTGGTAGCCAAGCAATTAGTAATCCAAAAAATTGGCATCAAACCAAGCAAGCTCTATATCAACTTATCAACAATTTTGTAAAAGTGTGAACACCTCTGATGATAATTTTTCATGTTGCGTTGATGCATCCATGTCTGTGCAACATTCATAAAAACTACTGACATAATAAACTTCAATTGATGTTAAAAGCACGCATCTTACACTGCATACTATATTTAATTTATTTTAAGCGCCACGAATTCATGGGAATTGGGAGCCACCATGCAGCTGCACCCATACTAACACTGCAAATCTTCGTAGGTTTAACTTTCACGACAACGTTTCCATGTTTGTATGTAAACTCTGTACTTCCAAAATGTCATATGATATTGAAGTTAAATTGTCCATGTGGTTTGTTCCTATTCCAGAAAGAGGTTCCAAACAAGCAATTTTTTTTAACACGAGAATTGAGAAATAGCCTTATGAGGGGAAATTAATAAAATAGTGATGTGCAGTAATTCCTCCAATTCTAGAAATGATAGATCCTTCTCACTGGGACTGAAAGAACGATACCTTAACCAAATTTCCAGTGTCCTATTATCTAAAGTTATACGTACAACAGCCTCCAGAGCAAATGTTCATCAGACACACAACATAGACCTACAGTAAATCTATAAATGCCCCGGATTTTTGATGATTTGCCACGCTTTACGTGTGAAATTTGATTATTTGCCCTGTGACCACCACATGTCAGTGAGACATGATGTGGCAAATAATCAAATTGCAAAGTAAAACGTCGCAAATTGTCAAATGCCCCATGCCCAGTGTCCAGTAAAAGCATCATATCAAGCAAACAGCTTTTAAGATGATTTGTCTTAACCTCCAAAGACCTACAGTGGGTTCGAAATTACATCCCAATCCTTGGCATTACATCTCTGTCAAATATCAGGATTAGCTATATTTTTATGTTACTTCTTAGGCTCTTACACTAGACTAAAGCACCGATATAAACTGAACAGCAACCCAAGCACACTGGATACATAACCTTCTCTACCAATGCACCTTTCTGACATCAACAGTACACACTAGTCTCACATTTCAGGCACCAAAAATACTAAACCTAACAGCCTCACTGGAAATTAGAGAAGAGACCCACAAAACCTACAGCAAAGAATTCTAATTTCGCATATCTTGCTGAATCCAACATACAAATTCTGTCACATCAAATTTCCCGCATACCCTTCGTCATCATAAATGAATTGAAGAAAAAAATTAACCTTATAATCAGCTAATCGAAATGGGGAATTGCAAGGTCCAACTGACCTGGAGGATCTGTGTCGTGCTCGCAGACATAAACCCTAAGTCCTCCCTGCGCAGGTCACGGCACGAAAAAGTGGATTCAGAAGCCTCTCGCCACGAGATTCAGAGGGCCAGGAACAGAACCGTTTATGGTTTTAGCAGGGGGCGCGTGCATACCAGGTTGGAAGAGATGGGGCTGGCGGAGAAGTTGCCACGCGATGGCAAGCCGGCGAGGAATTTCGCCGCTCCACGCTCTCTTGTCTTCTGGGGCGACGATGTTTTCTGGCCGCCGCCGCCGCCGCCGCCAGAGCTGCCGCTGGAACCCTCGGCTGCCATGGTGTTTTCTCCTCTCTTTTTACCCCCTCTTCTTTTCTGTTTTTATTCGATACAGTTGCTATTTGCTTCTCTAAACCAACCCGCAGATCCGGCCGCAAAATGGCCCAAAACCGAGGGTGGCGTTTTGCCTCCGGTGGACATGCTTTAAGATGCATGTAAACAAATTTTAGAATATCAATCAAAAAATATAAAAAATGTTCGCACATAGATCTTGACATTCTATACGTTCAAAGAGTCCTTTCATGGAAAAACTAAATTTTGTGTACCATATGCAAAAATAGCAAAAATTAGTGCTAAATAAGCCTTTTCGCGAGATTTTTTTGTCTTTTTATCGATTTTTGACGGAACAATCACATGAGCACATAGATTTTGAAGATGTATTCGCAAAATTTTGTTTTCAAATTTTTTAATATTTCAAAATTTGTATTTTAAATATTGGGTGCATATACACCCATGTGTCAAAATAGAGTTCACCAAAACCGCGTAAAACTCGCCCTACCGGATTTCAAAAAAATGTGTGACTTGCAAATTTTATTTCCGGGGTACTTTGTACCACTAGTAGGCTACCCAATTTTTGTGTTCCTCGTATAGAGGAAAACTCTGGGCACTAGGAGAATCTCATCACAAACCTGACTCCGCCGCCGCCACCTCCCATCCTCGATGTGAGCCGTCCCCGAGAGACTCCTCTGTCGGCCTCCACGCCATGCCCTCGTGATTTGGATCTTGGCGGGCCTCTTCTCCTTCTGCCCCGAGCTTTTCCAAGCCTCCTAGAATGGATGCACCTGGAGCTCTCCGCCAAGTTGTGATGTGCTCGAGCGACGTTTCTTGAGCCACGGGGCCTTGCACCGCCTCTTTGCCTCGTCCCAAAGCGACACCAACTCATTGGCTCCATCCCCAGCCTCGGATCTCATCGCCATCGGAGGTAAATTTCTATCCCTATGTTTAACTTAACTCCGATGCAAATATGTAGGTGGTAAATTGTAAATATCTATAGATGAATTCTACCATGAGCATGTCTGTTGTCAAATTCTTTTTTGAAGACTCCTCGTCATCGGGCGATTCCGTTTTACACGATTTACATCAACCAACGTCATGTCCCAACTATCATATTTTGAAGCAGATTCCTCTGAAGACTTGTGGGTTTCGCGTTACTTTTTTATGTTTGTCGAGCTCACTCACTCATGTCAATATTTTTGTAGATATCCCGTATATTTGTTAGGTTTGGAAATGGTGATGCTCTCGCTTGCAACTTCGTTGTCAATAGCCATGCATCCGACATGGGTTTCTATTTAGCCGAAGACATTTATCCATCATGATCACCATTTGTGAACACTATTCCAAATCCACAACGCAATACCAAGTCCATTTTATTGCCTGGAAAGAAGCTTGTAGAAAATACAGTGAGAGGGATTTTGTGTGTTGCGAGCTCAATTTGATATTATCTGAGGTCATGCTCATTATTTGGACAAAGAATATCTCACATATATCATCACTCCTTCTATTATTCTCCAAAACATGATCATCGAGGATGAGAGGGTTTTGGACCTATACTATGACTGAAAATATTGGTATTTTGTGAAACCTCGCCGAAACTCGGACCGGATTCAAGCATTTCTTGAGACATACGAGATGAATGAAAATCGGGAGTCACATACCCAGCTTCAAGATGAACTCATGGAGCATCTATGGCAAACTTATGGGAACATCTAGTCTCCCATTATTGTTTTATTAGATTATGTGTGATTTGAACCATTGTTTGCATTTTGAACCATTCATCATTGTTTACTTGTTATAATTTGATATTGTAATTTTGAACATTGTTTTATCGTGTGATGTTAAAACTTTATTTATTTTGATTTATATTTGATGTAAATATGCACTAAAGGCAATAATAAATGGATTATTATTTATATTTTTGTTACATAATTAATTTTATTGTTATGTGCTATAATTGTCTTAGTTCCGGATAATGAGTATTTGGAGGAAAACCTAACACATGTGTGGAATTGTAATATCATTTAGATATCCCTAGTCTTGCCTCTTAGACTAGTTCATATATTATTGATAGTCTTGATTTCCTAACTATATGGAAAATATAAACTGTTGTGGGTTTGCCGATGATATATGAGATCGGAATTGTTGGAGAACAACAACGATGGAAAGACCCAATTGATTTACCGTGAAACACATCGTCAATATTATTATCGATAGTTTCTATTTTGAGTATTACCATTACTATAATATCGTTTGACCATAAGACACATATAGAAATGGGTAATTATAAAGTTGGTCTTTAGTTTTACTGGATAGTATGACAATGTTCTATATGACATAGTTATGGAAAATGCTACTCCTAAAGGTGGAGAGATACACTATAGGCTCTCTCAGGTATTACGGTGTTTGTCATCGTCCGACCGTACACGTGATCATTGTGATGAACACTGGAACATCGTTAATACGAAATGAGTAAAATATTACATGTCGGGTAACAAGGATAATACTGGATTACGTGCATGAATTTAAAAAATTATGTCTTACGCAACACACAGGATCTACTACCAAGGTACGTGCGAAGATAGATTTGATTGTTACCAACACGGATATGTGAAACGAGTGTTGATGACGATGTCGGTCATGGTGACAAAGATTCCCACGGCTAAGACTAGCGGTGGGACCTTTGTCGTCTCCCCGTATCCAGCCTTCTGAATCCAGTACAGTGAGGGTCTCACGTGTTACCCCTTTGAGAGCTCTCACACGTACGTCCGCCAAAGTCTTGTAGCACTTCGTTGTCTAGAAATAGAAACTACAGGTGCACAATGAGGTTGGGAGATCCCAACACATGGGAGAGAAGAGATATCCTACCTAATCTACAGAGAGAGGACACCTCAAAACTCCAAATAGAGATCTATCTCAAGAAATTGTGTATTTCCCCATGGGGTGGGGTATATATAGTGGGGAGGAGAGGGGGCCTACCTTATAGGCTAGGTTGGTTTGGGAGGCCCAAACCTGGCCGCATCAAGGCCCCCTCTACAATTTGTATTATGCTCATGTTAACCCACAAGTGTAGGAGATCGTAACAGACTTCGAGGGTAGATATAGCTCAATTTATTGATTCGACACATGGGGAGCCAAAGAATACTTATAAGCCTTAAAAATTGAGTTGTCAATTCAGCTGCACCTGGAAAATAACTTGCTTGACAGAATTTATTAGTACTAACGGTGATATGATGGCATCAATAGTGTAATAGTAACACTAGCAGTAAAATAATAGTAACAATAGTAACAACGAATATAAGGGAAGTGGACAGCGGTGCTAAAAACATCGTAGGCAGAGGGATGGATGTAAGGGTGTTGTATGAATGAGATAAACCAAGTAATAGACTTAACATAGGACAACATAAATATATAAAAGAACATCCAAGTCACTAACAATCATATGCGTTGTACGTGCTTGCAATAAGAACTTGCACAACATATTTTGTCCAGCCATCCCGTTGCTACCAGGCCAATTTGGAACAAATGGTAATTAAGGTACTTGTTTACCAAGTACCGGACCAAAGCATTAACACTCAGTGGATAATGTAATCCTCAAACTAAAATCCATCCCCTCTGATATCCCAACCTGTCACCATTGGGGTCTCGGGTTCTGAAAAATATTAGGTGCATACAACTCGTAGATATGATCCAAAACAACATTTATATTCATGAAAACATAACATATTCAGATCTAAAATCATGGCACTCGGTCCCTAAGTGACAAGAAGTAAGCACTCCAAGTTGCAAAAACGATAATTAACATCTATAGTGGATACTAGGCATATGCCCTATCAATCTCATGAACTACTACATGATAAATCACATCCAATCCCTGCCATCCCCTCTGCCTACAGCAGGGAATTACTCACACGTCAAAGGGGGAATCATGGAGGGTTGATGGAGAGGCGTTGGTGATGCCGATGGAGATGATCTCCCTCGAATCCTCGTCCCCACAGGGTGCCAGAACAGGAACTTTTGTCTTCTGAACAAGGGTTTTGGGTGGCGGCGGAGCTGTGAATTGTATTTGAGAAAATCCTTCGGGGGTTCTCCTTTTCGGGGATCAAGTGATCTATATGCCAAAGGTGAGCCCTAGGGGTAGCCCCAGGAGACGAGGTGGCCACCAGGTGTGGCCTAGGGGGCGCGCTTGGCACCCCTCTGGTTGTTGTGGGCCCCACCTCTTGCAGCCTTCTGGCTCCGGGAGTCTTTCATTGAAAAATAATCTTCGTGAAATTTTGGGAATTTTTCGGGAAAGTTCATTTTTGCACAAAAATAGACACCAAGGGTAATTCTAATGAAAACAACGTCATTACGTATTAGTTTGATCCAAATATTGAAAATTAGATGGAAAACAAAAAAAAAGTGCTTGGAAAAGTATATACGTTTGGGACGTATCAGTTCCCCCAAACTTAACTTATAGCTTGTCCTCAAGCAATTCAGTTGATAAACTGAATGCGGTAAAGAAAACTTTTGACAAACATTATTCTTCGAATGATGTGCATAAGACTATTCTAAAACCATTATTTAACAACTGCATAATAATTGCTATAAGGATAATGAAGATTATGAGTTCATCCTGGCTCATGAAAAGTGCACAAAGAACTAAGAGTTAATAATATGAAACTATAACATCTACTAGGTTGCAATGATCATAATTGAGTATGGTAAGATGGTATCTCGCTTTCCCTTAACTGTGGAGTAAAACATAAATGCCAGGACACCTCCAAAGCTTAATAGGTGACTAGATATAATAATTCCAGGAGAAACAATACTGTAAACATGCTTCAATCAATAATGTTTTGAGACAATGTGCATTGTACTCAAAATGACAGTTATGTTCTCCTAATTTGTGCATTAAGTAATAAGATGGAGACTCATCCTACATCTAAATTAAAGGCCATTCGCATAGAAAAGTAGGGATTACTCATGTGCTAGAGCTTTTCATTTCATAAAACAGAGCATATTTAAAATATAATTTTGAGAGGGGTGTATGTCTATGTCAATGAATGCTAATAAAGTTTTATTTTCCTTCATGTCGAATGGCTTCTAAGAGCGGATCCCATTGAGGAACGATATCATTCCTCTTCTCCTTTGTTTACACAGGCTATGTTTGAACTGATTTCTCAGGAACAAAGTGTGAGGACAATAATTTCTATTGTTGTAATTTATCTTTTGTGGGTTGGGCACCCGTTTGCCAGCTCCTTTTGCGGTATTAAGGACACGCACATTATGCATGCAAGTCAAGAGGTGAAGCCATCTAACATGAAGAAATAATAAATCATTTAATACTTCCTCGTGAGCTAAAACAGGAACACAAAACAAGTTTAATAATTTTGAAAGTTTTAAAGGTAGCACATGAGAAATTTACTTGGAATGGCTATAAAATACCATGCATAGGTAGATATGGTGGACACAATAGAATAACTTTGGTTTAAGGGAGTTGGATGCACGAATAGAGCTCATACTCAGTACAGGTGAAGGCTATCAAAAGACTGTGAGCGACCAACTAAGAGGGAAATAATGGTCATAATCATGCATTATGACAAAACAACATTGAATAAATCATGGATATAATATTATTACCCTGAAACAAAATATCATTGAGGCTTGATAGACTTTCTTTATAGTCTTTAACATATGTGAGCATGTGCCAAGTCGATCCAAATAAATTCTTCGTAGGGAGATACCACCATACAATACTGTGTAATGAACAAAGCAACACATGTGACATTCTAATAACACATTACGCACTTTTAATTTTTTGAGACTAGTCATAAGAAAGCATGAACTACTAAAGCAGTATTATACATACATCTATATATCATGACGAGATAATATAGGGTCGTGTGAAGAGTCATATGTACAAAAAATAAGAGAAAAGAGTTCATACCAGCTTTCTGATCACGTCCACTTCATAATATATCGTCATTATTGCCTTGTCACTTGCACAACCAGATGACATAAAGATAATAATAATATAGCACAAGTGTCACCATCGACGTGATATGAATTCTGCAAACAACTTCACAATAACAAGAAGAAGAGAAAATACGTTTTGTTCTTTTCGAGTTTTTTAAAGCGGCAAAATAAAAAAAGAAAACACGAGCAAAGAAAGAAAACGAAAAGAGAAGAACAAAGGAAGCAATAAAACATACAAACAAAAGAAATTATGTTTGGTATTTTTGATTTGTGGAGAGAAGAAAAGCAAACAAAGAAAACAAAGCAAAGATTTTTTTTGGTGATTTATAAATAAGTGAAGACGTAATAAAAACAAAGAAAAAACAAGGGAAAAATATTTTTTGGTCTTAAATAATAAAGAGAAGAACACAAAACAGCGAGGAAAACGAAGGAAAAACAAAAAGATCAAAGAGAAAGAGAAAACCCAAAACAAGAAGAACAAGCAGGAAATATTATTGGGTTTTTGACTCTTTATAGAAACAACAAGAGAAAGGGAGAAATAAAAGAAGAAGAAAATTCTAAAAAGTCTAAAGAATATACAATGCAACAGGTACTACACTGACATAAATAATGAATAAGAATTATCTACTGAGTGTCAGCGTATATACATACTTCCCCAAGCTTAGGCTTTTGGCATAATAGTAGCATTGATCCCATGGAACCCATTCGGACTGTGGTCCTTGTGGCGTCTGGTACTATTGATATTGTGTGAGCTGCCCGTCCGACGCCGATAGTTGCAATGAAAGTGCATCCAATGATGGCTGCTGCGATGAAGATCCCTCCTCGTAACCAAACGAGGATGGCCTTACCGTCGGGTGTATGGGCATCCTTGGCATGAGGTACTCATCAATATATCTTGAGAGAATGGCCACCCGTTCCTGGAACTGTCAAACAAAGCAGGTGCGGTCAAACGAACAAAGCGGGGTGATGCTGACGTGATCACATGCTCGTTGGGAGATCCCAAGCGGAAGGTATGATGTAGTCTACGGAAATTTCCCCCCAGTTAGGAACCAGGGTTAATCGAACCAAGTAGGACTTCATAGTCTTGGAGAAGGTTGCTTGTTGCCTGGTGCGTCAACAAGCGTGGAACCTGCACACAAACACAAACTCTCTCTTGCCCCCAACTTTCCGGTAGGTTGTCAATCTTCCGGTCTTGTTGGAAACTAGAGAATTAAACGTATAAAGTCTTGAAAAGTAATGAAAGGAAAAACAGAATAACAAGGAAATAATTATGAATGCTTAAAAGAAGATTGTAAATATGAGGAAAATAGGACCAGGGGCCATAGGTTCACTAGTGGTGTCTCTCCAAAGAAAACAAACATGCTGAGTGAACAAAGTACAGCTGGGAAATTGATAATTCATGAACTTATAACAATACTATTATGACGAGATATGGTTCACAGGTTTTAACATTGTAGGCATTACATCAAGGCATATGGATCGTTATCTAGCATGCATCCATATCTAAAAGTCCAGCTCAATAAAGCTATCCAGCAAATATCTCTGGTATTAAGTAGCAGCAACGAAGTTGCAGCAAATATCTCTTCTTCGGTCTCCGTCTTCGTTCTGGGGTAAAAATCATCTCCGTGGATTTTCAATCCTTTCCGAGAATATTTCTTTAAGAAATTTTCAGAAATAGAAAAACAGCAGAAAACATCAACTGGCCTAGGACATCTCATTAATAGGTTAGTCAATGATAACATCCGGAAAATGAAGGAAAACATGTAAAAAAAGATAAGGTCATTGGATAGAAAACAAGCATGGAGCATCAAAAATTATAGATACGTTTGCAACGTACCAGCATCCCCAAGCTTAACTCCTGCTCGTTGTCGAGTAGGTAAGTGATAACAAAATAATTTTTGAGGTGACATGAAGCAACACAAATCTTGATAAACGTTATATAAAAGCATTGCAAGCTGAAATCAAAGTACTTTAACAAAGGAATGATAAATATTATTTGAACTGATGTAAACTTAGCAACTATGTTGGACAAGAAAAGTAACACAAATAAAAGACAATGAGTAATGAAGCATTGAAAGTGATATGTTTGTTTCAATCATAAAGAAAAACATAATAAAGTGGTATCCATCTTGTCCTTCGTTTGGTAGCAAAACATAAATGTCAGGAGACTTTGGAAGTTTAAATGGTGACTACGTACAAATATTTTGAGAACAAGCAATACCATAATCATGAATCAATCAATAATAAATTTTTGGACTATGCACATTATCCTAAAAATGACAACTATCCTCTCTTAATTGGTGCATAAAGTAAGAAGATGAAGACTCCACATAAAATTAAAAGAAAGGCCATTCGCAGAGGGAAGCAGGGATTACTCATGTGCTAGAGCTTTTTATTTAATAAAACAAACATATTGAAAATAATTTTGAGAGAGGTATATGTCTATGTAAACGAATGCTATCAAATGACCTATCACCTTTTCATGTTTAATGGCTTCAAGAGCGTCTCCCATAGGAGAATCATAACATTTCCTGTCTCATTTGTTTGCACAAGCTAAGTTCATGATTTCTCAAGTCCATAGTGTGAGGAGATTTTAATATTATTATTGTAGCTTACTTTGGGCTGGGCACCCAGATGCATGCTCTTTTTGCAAAATTAAGGACTAGCACATTATTCATGCTAGTTTGGTGTGAAACCATCAAACGTGAAAACATAATAAAGCATTCAATACTTCCTAGTGAGCTAAAATAGGAAAACAAAACAGGATAATAATTTTGAAGGTTTAAAGGTAGCTGATGGCGTGCGGATGCACGTTCGTTGGGAGACCCCGAGAGGAAGGTATGATGAGTACAGCAACAATATTTTCCCTCAGTAAGAAACCAAGATTTAATTGGACTAGTAGGAGAAAGAAATCACTTCTGAAGGTTGTTGACAACTGATGTTGGCAGGGCGCACTACCAGGCTCAGCAGCAACGTGAAATCTGCACACAACACAACCAAGATACTTTGCCCCAACGAAACAGTGAGGTTCTCAATTTCACCGGTCTTGCTGAAAACATAGGATTAAACGTTTAGTGTGGAAAATGATGTTTGTTTACAGTGAATTAAATGAGAATAGTGTTTGCAGTGAAAAAGAATAGTGTTTGTAGTAGGTTTTATTATCGGCAATGTTGAGGAATTCGGCCGATTAATCAGTTAACGGGTCAGTTAATCGTTGCTCGTAGGGTGGCCGACGTGAATACCACCTATTCGTTGTGTTACCTGGCCTGGCCGATTAATCGGCAGTTAATCGGATGTCAGAGCGAATAATCGTTGTCAGACCTAGTAATAGGCCAACGAGCAGGTAACTAGCAGTGCAAAAGAGCCAATATTTTAGCCCGTGACCATGCCCAGCCCGCTCCCGCTCCCAAATCGCTAGGGCTGCCAGGCTGGGGCTCCTCCCATCCGTCGCACTCCTCCATCTCCTCTCGATCTTGCTGGGGGCCGGCCATCTCTTCGCCGGCTCCAGCCACCGTGCGCCACCTCCGGTAGGTAGGGATCCCGCCATATTCCCTCTCTCCTCATCCGCTCTCACGTTCAATCTCCGTGACCACTCCATCCCCGACCTGCAGGAGCCCCGACCTGCATCACCTCCGATCAGCAGCGGCTATCACCGTCGCCTCCATGAGATCTTCCTCCATGGCTTCAACGGCTAGCAAGGTATCATCTCCTCTCTATCCTCTTCCTCTCACTCCGCACTTGAGCACGGTCTTGAGGTGATCGAGCCGGTTTGCATCGTCCTGCCTGCCGGAGGTGGTGCATCACCGCGTTCCCAGGGAGGACGACCTCATTGATGTGTCTCTCTCATGCAGCTCTAGGATTTTTGTATGGAATATGATCCAATCTAATTCATGTGGCTGTGTTGTTGCGTTTATCTGCTTGCTACTAGCATGATTGTGGAGTTCCGATTGGGCGGCTCACTACTAGTGCTAGGTGCTAGTTAGTTTGGTAGTTCGCTAATCAGCAAGGTACTTGCAGCAGTCCACTGGTTTGCTCGCTGCTAGGTGCTAGTTAGTGTGTTGATCTGCTCGATGGATGCTGCTAATATTATTGATAATCTACTTATATTTATTGTATCATTTAAAAAATTACTTTTTATCTAGTTGTCGTTAAATTTTGTTGTGTGGTGTGCATGGTATTTGCAGGGGTCTACGGCTGCTTCTACCGCTGCAAGTTCTCAAACTCTCGAAAGAAATTCAGATGACATGGGGTGGGAGTTTGCAGTGTTGGTCAATCCTCTAGATTTGCAGCGAGTGAAGTGCAAGTTGTGTGGCAAGGAGATGGGTGGAGGGGTTAATAGGATGAAGCAACATATTGCCCAAATTAAGGGACAAGTCACAAGTTGCATGGTAGCTAATACGGACCAGCAAAAAAGGTGCAATGAGGCTTATGAGGCACCCCAAAGGAGGAAGAAGAAAAAAGAAAAACATGATGCGGAAGTACGGGCTGATGTTGTCATTGAGGTTGAGGACAATGACAAGTCCGTAGAAAAGCTAGCTGCAATTGGAGAAGGTGAACCTCGCAAAGCAAGGCCTATGGATTAATCCGTAAAAGGATGGCATGTTTGGGAAGGTAGCTGCCATGAAATCAATTAGCAATGAAAATTTTGATGTCGGTAAGCTTGTTTTCGTAGCAAACAAAATATTATAGCATTTCAGAAATTATTGGATGATCGCATATTATTTATCTTTTTCAAATTTCAGGTGAGTGGTGGTCAACTTATGGATTACAAACTCCTTCATTACAACAAATGGCCATACGGATACTCAACTTGACCACAATTTCATACGGATGTGAAAGAAATTGGAGCATTTTTGAAATGGTAACCCTCAATCAGTTAGTCAAATAAAACCTGAACATTCTTACTCGTAAAAAAATTCTAACTAGGCTCCCGTTCGCACTTTGTACTTTGTAGGTAGATGCAAAGAGGAGAAATAGACTAGATGTGGTCCGTAGGGACAACCTAGTTTATATCCAGATCAATGGAAGAATGATCGATAAAAGAAATAAATTATCTTCTTCTAGTGACGTTCTTCTTGGTGAAGATGCATCACAAGCACAAGATTGGATATGTGCAGGTGCATACATTGACGAGGAGATTGATCCCACAACGGGGCTTCCATATAATATCAATGATGAAGCAACGGTAGAAACCGAATCTTTTGAGCCCCGTAGGAGTGCAAGATTAGTGGGAGAACTCCATGAAGTTGAAGAATTCATTTCCGATGACGATAATGAATCTGATCATGGGATGGACATGGAGGATGACATTGATTTCGAGTATGATAATGATGGTGTGGTGGCAACCAAAGATGACGATGATGAGGAGGACCACCCGCAACCTTGAGCCATTTTTCATCAACCTATACTCACCATAATAAATTATTTTTGCTTGCTTGTTCTCATGTGGTCTTTGCTGGTTTGTTTTGATACTTTATTGTGCTTGTGATGCGACTATGCGAGTTTTGGTCTCCGAACCTTGTTACCTATCTACACCTATTTTTGTTGAACTTGTTATGAACTATTCACTATGTCATATACTCACACGTGTGTGTGGTGTGGCTGTCATTTGTCTTTCACGTGTGGCTCCAAATTGTCATTTTGTTGTATGGCTTTCATTTATATTGTCATGTGTGGCTGCAATGCATATTGTCACATGTCTAGATGTAAATTAGTATATTTACGTAGATGGGAGCATGGGAGTATGGTATCGTATATGCAAAACTAGATATATATTTGCAATATGTTCTCATGTACCTATTTAATCTACCGATTAATGGTCGACCGATTAATCCAGTTAATAGGATGATTCACCGATTAATCGCTACTCCCAAGCTGAGCGAGCAGCTACCAGTTACCAGTTTCCTGAACATTGATTATCGGTGTAAAAGAATGGACCGGGGTCCACAGTTCACTAGTGGTTTTTCTCCATAACAGATAAATAACATGCTGGGTGAACAAATTACAGCTGGGCAATTGACAAATAGAGAATTCACCATAATGAATATACATGATATGATCACTACTATGATATTCATTTGGGCATTACAACATGATACATATACCGTTATCCAACTGCATCTATGACTAATAATCCACCCTCAGGATGTCATCCGAGCAAACTTTGGGCATTAAGTTGCAAGCAACAGATTATTGCATTAAGTAAAGTGCGTAATATAAACAACACAATTATCTTTAGACAAAGCATTGTTGTTTTACCCCTAGTCGCAACAACACATCCACAATCTTAGAAGTTACTGTCATTCTCCTAGATTACTGGAGGCACGAACCCACTATCTAGCATAAATACTCCCTCTTGTTGTCACAAGCATCTACTTGCCCAAAGCATCTACTAGCAACGGAGAGCATGCAAGATCACAAATAACATATATGATAGATCTATAATCAACTTGACATAGTATTCAATATTCATAGGATCCTAGCAAACACAACATGTAGCATTACAATAAGATGATCTTGATCATGTTAGGCAGCTTACAAGATCTAAACATGATGGCACAAATAGGAGAAGACAACCATCTAGCTACTGCCATGGACCCGTAGTCCAAGGATGAACTACTTACGCATCACTCCGAAGGCAGGCATGGTGATGAAGAGCCCTCTGGTGATGATTCCCCTCTCCGGCAGGGTGCCGAAAAGATCTTCAGAACCCTCCCGAACTAGGGTTGACGACGACGTCTGCTGCGGAAAGGGTTTTCCCGAGGAAGGAAATATATAGGCGGAAGAGCGATGCCAGTGGGCGACCAGGGGGGCCACACCACGTGGATGCGTGCCCAAGGGGGGCGACGCCGCCCTATGGTGTGGCTGCCTCCCTCGCCCCCTTCGAGTCCCCTTCGGACTCTGTGTACATGATAGAAAATAGGTTCTTCGGCTTTTGTTTCGTCCAATTCCGAGAATATTTCTAGAACAACTTTTCTGAAATACAAAAACAGCAGAAAACAAGAACTGGCACTGTGGCATCTTGGCAATAGGTTAGTCTCAGAAAATGCATAAAAATGCTATTAAGTGTATAGAAAACATGTAGCAATTGGCATAATATCAACATGGAACGTCGGAAATTATAGATACGTTGGAGGCGTATTAGTAGCACAAGAGAAATTTACTTGGAGTGGCGGTGAAATACCACATATATGTAGGTATGGTGGACACATTTGGAAAACTTTGGGTTTTGGGAATCGTATGCACGAGTAGAGCTCATACTCGGTACAGGTGAAGGCTAGGAAAAGACTGGGAGCGACCAACTAAGAGAGCAATAATGGTCATAATCATGCATAGCGACAAAACATCATTAATCAAAGCATGAAGTGATATTACAAGTCAAAAACTAAATGATAATCAAGGATAGAGGTGACTTTTTCACATTCATAACATGGTGTGAGCATGCGCCAAGTCAATCCAAGTAAATCATTCAAAGGAGAATACCACAATGACATGCTTCGTTATGAGGAAACAACACATGATTTAATTTCAATGGCACATTAAGCACTCTCAAATATTTGAGACTAGTCATGATACATCATATACTACTAAACACACAGTTAAAATAACATCTAACATGACATGCCAAAGTCTAAGCCACAGTAAAAACAAGCTTCCTACTGCACCACTATAAGCATGAAATAATTTACTCTTCTCCAACTACAATCAACTTATATACTATGAATCACACAATTAAAATAACATCTAACATGGCAATGCCAAAGTCTAAGACACAATCAAAACAAGCTTCCTATTGCACCACTATAAGCATGAAATAATTTACTCTTCTCCAACTACAATCAACTTATATGAAACAACTCTCAAAGAAAATGAACATCAAAGAACAGAGAGCTAATCATATATAACTAAATCAAACCAATAATCACTGCACAAAACTTGAGTGAAAACAAGAGCTAAATGCAGTGCTAGCAAAAACTGAACACTCACAAAACAATAAAAGTGAAAACTAGAGTGTTCTAGGCAATAAAAACGGAGAGTGTCTCTCTCAAGACTAAAATATGCTAGGATCCAACCATAAAGTACAGAAAAGAAAAGAAAACAAAACCGAAAGAAAAATAAAATGATGCCCCAAGAATAACACTTATCATGTGAAGCAATAAGAATATAGTGTTTTGAAAGAAACGTGATATTTTTGTTGATGAAGAAGAGGATGCCTTGGGAATCCCCAATATTTTACGCTTGTACCTTTTGGATATGTCTTGGGGTGACATGTTCGTCCCCAAGCTTGAGATTTTGTCCATCCTTCATCTCATCATATCATTCTTCTCTCCCTACACTTGAAAACTTCCTCCACCTAAAACTTCTCACAATCTTCATTAGCAATATTAGTGCATCAAAAGAATAAATACACTTGGTTCAGTTTCAACACAAGTCTAACACCCAATTTAAAACACTAGCTATTGTCACAACTTATTTTAAGGCTCTTCCCCCGAAAGAAACAAAAGAAAAAGTTTAAGAGGCAAATGCAAATATTGGCAGAAATCTGTCAAAACAGAACAACTAGTAAAGGTGAATCTTTTAGGACCTTCTTTTGCTCAAATCAAAAATTTGGAAACTAATGAAAGTTAGGTAACAACCTGGGGCAGGTTCGAAAAATTATTAAAAAACCCTAGGGTTCTGTATGAGAGAATCGATGTTTTTGGTGAAGCACAAAAATCTAGACAGAAAACAACAATGTCCCCAAATCATACTAACTCTCTATTAGAGGCTATTCTTGGCACAAAAAGGAAATAAAAAGGATAAGGGGAGGTTGTTACATATATAACAAATTCCTAAAAAAAACAGAAGAAAACATACAAATAATGAAGGAAAACAAAGTGGGTTGCCTCCCACTAGCGCTTTTCTTTAACGCCTTTTAGCTAGGCATGAAGAAGGAATCGAGTATTATCAATATATCCATCATCAAGATCATAAAAAAATTCTTCAATAGTGCAACTAGTTCTTTTAAGAGGGTTCTCTGAAATAAATTTGTTTGAAATTCTACGTGAATCAAGAATAATGCTTTTACCTTTGCTCACATTATATTCCTGCTCTACAGTTTAGAAACTCCCCTTCTTTAGATAAATTAATTTTTGGTGGGGGATTCATTAGGGCATGCATGAATTTAGGCTTCTTTCCCACTGTAGCTTCTACCTTTTTAGTTTTAAGAGAGGACAAGGTAGACCCCAAAGTTTCTATAACCTCTTCAATTTTGTCTATTCTAGATGGCTGATTTTCGTTGACTTTTGTAGTTTCAAGGATTTTCACCTTTTTGGAAATACTATTTATAGCACCATCAAGTTTTTCAACATGCTTAATTAATTTCTTGTATAGCTCATTTTGTTTCTGAATATTAATTGTATTCTCCTCAATAGAATCCAACCCATTTTGCACACACACTACTACAATACCCACAATCTCAGCCGGGTCCCGTGCATATGCTTGAGCCGGTCCTCCCAGTCGTTTTAGAGCATAAGGTGCTAATAATCAGGCCTTATTGGAGCTGGGTTTTCGGGCCGGCTGGGAAACGAAACCCTTACACGGTTTCTAGAAACGGGCCGACTCTGATATGTTGGGCATCGGCAGCGGCCGAGCATAATGGCCGACGCAGCCGCATGAGGCGGCCTATTCCGATGGCCGACTCTAGCAGATCCAGGATGTCGACGATCTAGTAGGGGATCCAAATATTTATAAACACGTGACAGTTTAAAAAAAAACAGTCGTATCCTAAAAAGCGGCGGCTCCGATTTACATCCGGTTGATGAGTTGTTGGAGACTCTGAATATGTTTGGACGGTGTACGTAATTTCGGAAATTACCTACTATTATCGGATGGGTGGGAATTTTCCAAATATTGGTGCAAATGAGTACATATATTGATAATTGAGCATTGCCTTTGCAGTACATCATGACCAAATACAGGAGTACTACTTACTCCATAGAATCATCACAGACCTTGATCTAAATCCTATAAGAGCTAGGTCATATATTTGAAGTACCCTATTGTACAGAATACTAGCTGTCACATTGCTTGATGAAGACACATATGGATAGCACCGTTGATCCTTTCAGCGCAGCGAGCGATGAACGATCCGATTTTAATCCCAGCATGCTAGAAAATTCATTCCACCGTATCTTCTACAACGTAAATTCACCTCTTTTATCGAGAAACCAAGGTACATTGGCTTTGTGGATTGATCGTTCCATCGACAAGGATAATACACATGACAATGGGATGCTGAATTTTTTAATAAATCCATTTCCAATATTCTGCAAATTGGACCATACATATTAATGATGTTGCACGTAGAATTCAAATATGTGAAAGGGCATTTGAGTTTGACTAATTAGGTTGTTACTTACTAGTGTAGCACCCCAATGTTTCTGTCTGTAACCTTATAGACAATAAGAAAATCCATGTGTTGATAGTGATTTCTAGCGAAATCAACAATTCTTTGTAGATGTTTATAACGCAGTGACGACAATGAATCATTGTATTCGAAACAATCAATTACTTATGCATATTCTACAAAATAATAAAGAAACCACAACATTTTAAATTAGTGGCTATGTAGTATGAGGTTGTAATTCTGAAGAAACTAATAACAACAGACATGAATTACGCATCAGCTATTGGTTGTTAATTTTGTTACCTTGCATAGCTAATGGATAGTGAAACACATTGACTTGTTGATCTGCATATCATACATTACAATTAATGTTAGTAGAATATACACCTACATACATGTCTACAAATCTATACTTGCCTTTGTAGATATAGGATATTATATATGTGTATATATGTTAATTTACCTATATATATATAACTTGGCTCAACGAGCGGGTCCTTCTCTTTATTGGAGTGGTCAAGTATAGTAGCTTTGAAGAATGCATGGTGATCAAAATCCACCACTATCTTATCAAAGTAGTATAATCCGTAGTGCTTGACAAGGTCGTCCCAGTCTGCACCAGTTATCTATGTGGTGTCCTCTTCTTTCTCGAGAACAAATTTATACATAAATCCATCTGGATTCACAATTTTAATTTGGTCCCCAGTTCTGTTATTTATCTTTTTCCTGATACAGCAAGGAACAAACTACAACAGTCAAATATCGTTTTTACAAAACCAAAATTACAGGACACATAATCCATGTGTGTTGAACTGCTATTCAGATGGTAGTTAAGCAAGAAATGATGTGCGAGCACCTGGTGAACCAATACATACCATGTAATTTTTGTCCTCAGGAATATGTATCATGAAACTGGACCTTTTTCTTCGTTCTTCAATTCGCATGGGCCTTAAGGGTTGTGGCAGAATCGGCAGTGATCCTCCTAAAAAGTAGAGGTATGAAATGAATCATAGACAAAATTAGAACCACCCAATTTTACTTCATAGATCTGAATAAATTACATACCATTAACAAGGAAGAGAGGACGTTGGGTCCAATGAGACGACGGAGAGGAGGAGAGAGGGGTGTGGTTGGGGTGGGGTTGGCGATGGCGCTGCTCCATCGGAAGGAAAGGGGCGGCATAGTGAGAGAGGAAAGGTAGGCCGCCGGGGTGGTGTAGAGGGGAAGGGACAAAAAATCGAAATGTGTCTGACTGTAGTCGACTCCCAAATTCGAGTTAGAGTGAGGGGGAAAACTGTCGGGACGAAAAAAATCGGCGCCAAAACAATAAGTTTGTGTCGTCCGGATATATATTTGCAATTTCCAAAATTTTTTGTTGACTGTGGCAGTCGCATTGACCAAGATATTATAAGTGTGTTAACTGGGAACCATTTGCAGACCCAAAAGCCTTCCTTTACACCGTGGGATTGTTCCCCTCCGTCATGCAGTCTTGAACCATGGCGCCGCAATTCCAAGTACTGCGGAGGCGCGTTGGCCTCATTTATTTATTGATAAATCAGGTGCAAATTGCAATACGTGGATTATTTATTACATGAAACCAACGTCTATCAGAATGTTGCTCCGCCCGCTCTTCCTCTAAAGGCATGTCCGTCGTCGCACGAGCGATGATGATCGTCCCACTGTCGGCAACATCAACTATATGGATGAAGATCGGGTGGGTATACGAGCGCATTCTTGCAGGCGAGGATGGAGGCGAAGCGGATATAGGGTCGCCGGTCAACGGCTATGGGATCTCTATGTGGTACACCTTTGAGACAGTGCACGGGTCGTTCATCCACGCCTTGACCCTCATGGCCCACATGTACGATGTAGCACCCGGACTTCTAAAGGATACTCGCCGTTCCGTTGAACAGTAGTAGATTGGATTACGGGGCTTATCGGCACCCGCGTCCTCTTACGAGTAGGCCAACACACGTATGTGTGACAACCAACCCCTATCTGTTCAGCGTCGACGTAAACTATCCCATAGAAATCAGGACACTACCATTGACGTACTTCATACCATACACACATGGTACGTCAACGGCTTGTAACAGAATGATAGCACAACATATCTCTAAGACACAAAAGATTGAAATAAGTTGCAAATAGCTCTCACTAGAGCAGAGATAGCAAATACAATCATCCAGAGGACACATGTCCCAACATAACATCATTACATCTCAGCGGAAGCATTCAAAGGGTCTGAGTACAGACAAATCCAAATAGGCTTAAGAAGCCGGAAACTGAAATAAAGACGGAGCCCATCCACGCAGTCTCGGATCCTGCCCGGGTCCGCTACCTACTCGTCAGCAGCCTCGTCAAACTCCACGTAGTAGCCGTCACCTGGATCCTCGTAAGCGTAGTCTGCGGAAACCACAGCCCCAAAGGGGTCAGTACACCAACGTACTGACAAGCAAGACTCACAGTTCACCAAAGTGTAGCCCGTCAACACCAAGCACAGATGCCTTGGGTTCAACAGAAGAAAGGGTATATAAAAAGATGCTGCAACTGGCTGCGCTAACCAACTACAGAGATTCTACCACTTCCACTAACAGAAAGGGGATAAGATCGAGTATTGTAACCAACTGAAAGATAAATTCAAACAAACCCATCCTGGATCTCGCCCCTTATCCAAAGAAGCAATCCGAGGATAACTCACACAGTTGGATTAAAGATGAATCAGGTTATTGTGTCAATAATCCTTTTACTAGGCAAGTAGTTAATCATTGGGTGTGAGATTGTGAATCATTAGGTTTAAGTTGTCCTGAGTACTTGTTAGCCAGTACTTTCACCAAGTAGTCCATAACCACGGAAAACACGGCTTCTCGAGAAGATTATCCCTGCAGGGTTGCACCAATTTGGCCGTACACGTATGAATAACCCGCCAGATGGGATGCCTCCCACCAAGCGGGGCACTCAACACAACTCAACTCTTCTTCGCATCAAGCCCAAAGCACCTTGGGCGCACGGCTAATCGAGCCCAGAAGAAAATGGACCCTCATAGCACTCTAAGAACGTGTCCCCCTATATGCCGACTACGAAAGTTCCACCCTGCGCTGGGCTCGCAAAAATATGCATGCGGCAAATGGAAAACACGAACTAAATGAGGCGATTTGGACGAGATGCGAATCGAATCAAATTGAGGGGGGCGCACATACTCGCTTACCACATGCGGGTAGTGCGCTCATCATGGATCAGTAGACAAGACCCTTTTCCTATTAGGGTCGACACTAGCAGGCCTCAAAACCACACAGGGCCTCCTGCCGGTGCCTTATCATCAAATTATTATTTAACAATAACATTAGCATGATTGATTGATTAAACATCGAGCCCCCAGAACATAATGAAAATATAGTAACTGAAAGTAACGGGTAACAGACTCGAGCAAAACAACCTAAGCATGCTAGTAAGACACTAGCTCAATCAATAGGGTTGTAGGAGTGGTGGTGAGGCAATATCAGGGTTAAGGGATTCATGTGATAGGTTCGTAACAGAAACAACTACTCATAGGGCTAGCAAAGTAGACAACGGAAAGTATCGGTAACCAATGTTGAAAGGAACATAGTGGTTCATGTGAGTGATAACTTGCCTGCAAACTCAGTAGCCGGGTACTGAGCTAGATCCTCAGAAGGGGTGCTGTAAAGATCGTCTGTCTCAACGTCGTCGTCTATTCGAGAAGAAGCAAACAAACAAGACAGAAATATAAACAATCAATATCATGGCATAGTGCACAATCAGGGGATGATGCATGTCAAGTTAATGGATGCATCAAAATAAACTAGTTAACATGGTAACACAATTTAAATGGGCCCCTATGCAATTTTGAGTTGCATATGGAAAAGGTCCATGCCTTGGGGTGGAAACAAATGAACTACAATTAATTCTCATGTGAAAGTTGTTTAGCATGATGCATGCATGAGAAAAACAACAAAATAACAACAATAGATGCAAGTGGTAAAGGAATTTAACAAGTTTGGAGATTATTTATTAAGTTTGGAAATTTTTGGTTACTTAGAGATGTCACACAAGTATTTGTTGTTTTCATCAACTTAAAATCTGCAAAACAAATAACAAAATTCATATTTGAAAAGAATGCAAAATTTTAGTTGGATTACATGTTTCAAATATTGAAAAAGGAATTAGGATGATTTTATTATGACTTAAACAAGATTAAACAAATTTTAAATGAATTTAAAACAAGCATGAATTTTATTTGAATTTTATTTGTTCAAAACATAAATTCAAATTCATATTTGAAAAGTTTATAATTTTCTAATTTGAAAACATATTTTGCATGTTCAAAATTAATTTATTTTAAGCAAGTTATGATTTTTGCAAAATTTAAATGAATTAAACAAGGATTAAATTATTTAGGCAATTTAAATTATTCAAACCCTGAAACAAAATTTATATTTGAAAAGGTTATTTGAAATAGCATGGAAAACATATTTTATTTGCATTATTTGGATTAATAATGAATTAGTTATGAATTTTAGCAAATTGCAATTGAATTATTTGAATTCAAATTTGAATTGCATTTTGAAAATTCAAAACAGGAAACAAAAGCTACCAATAGGTAGATAATTAAATTTAGATCAGCACACATATTTTATTCTTATTATTTGAGTTTATAAAATGAAAGTTATTATCAAATTACTTTGAGGGACCAAACTGCAATTTTTGAGGGACTGGTTTTAAAACAGAAACTGTTAAAAACATTTTACACGCACAGAAACCCTACCCTAGGCACTGCCAGGGGGGCCCAGGGTCACTGCGCGCTTGTGTGGCTTCAGAGTGGCTGACAGGGGGGCCCTCCCTGTCAGCGATGCGGGCAAAAAAGTTGGGATTTTTATCCCGTGGGAGAGCCAAGGCTCGAACCCGCGAGCTCACCCGTGCGCGCACTGCCTGCAACCAGTGCGCTGCGCTGCGTTTGTTATCAGTATACGCCGCTCAGGGAGGATAACGTTCAGATCCAACGTTAACTGACGAAACTGAAACAAAGTTTCAGTCTTGCGACAGTGACTGACCGCGGCGGAGGGGATCGACGGGATACCGGCGACGAGGCCACGATCTGGCGGCGTTGAGCGGGTGGATGTGCGCGCAAACGTTAGGGGAACATGTTCGCGACCGTGGAGTGCTCGTGAACGTACCGTAACGAGCTCAACGGTGATCATGGCGGCACGGTGGTGGATGCCGCCGGCGATTCAGAGAATTACCCGCGCAACAAGGAAACGAACAACGCGTACAGGGGGCGGGATCGCTTCGGGAGCTCACCGGGAGTTTGTCGAAGGCGAGAGGAGGCCGGGGAGCAGACGGTGGCGATGGCGCGGTGAGGATGTTCAGAAAAACCGCGGCGGCGTCGAGCTCGTCGTCGTTGATCCAGAGGGTCACCGTGGCCAAGCAGTTGTCGTTGAGGGAGAGGAGGAAGCGGCGGTCTGGTTTTGGTGGCTAGGTGGGGTGGTGGAGCGACGAGGTGGCGGTGGCAGCCATGGATTCAGGCGAGCTTGCTCCGGTGAGAATTCAGAAAGGGAAATTGGGGCAGAGAAGGAGAAGATGGCGGCGATCGCGAGGGGAGAGGGGGTCTAGGGTAGCTAGGGCTGCGGCGCGCTGCCCCAGGGGGTCTTATAGGGGGCTACGTGAGCTCCTGGCCGTCGCTGCCGTGCGCTGCCGCCGTGGCACGCGCGGATGCGCGGCCGTACTGAAGGAAGACGACGGGGGGCGGCTGATCGAACCGTTTTCGGGCCGCGCGGTAGATTAGTTGGGCTGGGCCCTGCGCTAGGTTAGCTGCCGCGCGCCGTTTTTTTTTCTTCTATTTTTGCTTTTCTGTTTTTTTTTGTAGCAAACAGAAAGGGAAGAAAATGATAGGGTTTAGAGTTTAGAAAATTTTGGAAAAATTCATGTGGGCTTATTAGGGCAACATCTACCAGTGTCCACTTTGGTTTTTGAAAAAAAAAATCAAATTTATGTTTGCTGTTTGCAAATTGGTTTGAATTTGAATAATTTGCAAATTAATTGATTAATATTTGAAAACAACAAATTTAATAGGGTGAACCCTATTATTAATTGGATTAAAATATTAGAATGGTTTGGTAGTTTTCATGACTTGGAATTTGGTGCTGTTTGAATGTTTCTGATTTGAATTTGAATAATTTGATAATTAATTGATTAATATTGGAAACAATGTTTTTATTAGGGTGACCACTATTGATTAAATAGAACAAATGTGACTATAATTTGTTTGGTATTTTTATAATTTTCAAATGAGGTGCTGTTTGAAGATGCTTTGAATTTGAAAGCAATTTGGAATTACTTAATTGAAAAAAAGCACCATTTTATTAGTTGATCTTTATGGAATAATTGGAAACAAAAGGTTGTTTGAATTGAACTTTCATTTGAAAATGTTGTAACATGACAAGTATGAAACACATCATTTGAATTTGTTTGAAATTCAATTATGAAAACAGAATAAAAACAGAAGCAAAACAAATAGTAACAAATGCAAATAAGGAAATAAATATGATGACATGATGCAATACTTTAATAACAAGAAATCAAACATTCTAAATGGTAGGTTTTCATACTTGGGATGTTACATACGAGGCTGGCAGCATCTCCACAACCTCGCCACCGAGGTTGTTGACGAGAAAGTTCACCGCCTCCGGATCCCTAGCATGGAAAGGGATGATGTCGAAGCTTAGCGTGCATAGATAGCCAAGCTTTGATGGTGTGCCGCCATAGGCCTCATGCCAACGAGAGAAACGGATGTTCGCGTCGCCGCACCTCAAAGTTTTTGAGGTGCAGAAGACGCGTTCGCAGTCGTCGGCTGACTGGAACCGTAGGAAGAAATCATCGGGTGATGTGCACACGTCGACAAGAACTTTGCTCCACCAGAATGGAGCATTGTGTGCCAAGCTCAGCCACGACATCGGCCGGCAAGACTGGAGGCCGTGACCCTAGCACTCGACCGGCAAGAGTGAAAAATCATCTTCTGTTTTGATAATTGATGACAACGTAACTATAGGACTATTGTCTATTTAAGAGCATTTGCAGGTTATATTTGATATCTATGAAAATGCTCAGGTTCTTCAAGTACACATTCCCAATGGGTTGCAGGAATTATTCTAAAGGAAAGGGCTCGAAGAAACAAAACTGGAATGCTATTTTTGCAAGCAGCGGATGCTCCGGTGAAACCAGCGGAACCTCCACCCCGTTCATTTCCCCAGCTTCTCCAAGGCGCCAGCCTTCGGTGCAACCTCCGCTAAAAACACCTTCGGGTGGATAAGAGCGGAGGCTGCAGCGGAGCCTCCGGTGGGCGGAGCCTCCGCCAAAACCACCGGAGCCTCCGCTGGTTCCACTGCCCCACTGTGGGGGCTGGCCTCCGGTGGCACCTTCGGTGCTACCTCCTCTCAAAGTGTCTTCAGGTGCATATGGGCGGAGGCTGGAGCGGAGCCTCCGGTGGGCGGAACCTCCGCCAACACCACCGGAGCCTCCGCCACTGAAGATTCCAGAAAGGACCAGAAGGGCCACGCTGGTGCGCACAAGTGAAGGCCACCAGAGCCTCCGGTGGAAACACCGGAGCCTCCGGTGCTGCGTGGGCTGCTCAACGGTTGGATTGGGGAAGGGGTATTTAAAGCCCTTCCCTTACCTCTTAAATGCTAAGCTTTTCCCACTCTCTCTCCTAGTCCTAGCCATTAATGAAAGCTTCAATCTCCTAGATCTCACTCTCTGACCACCCAAACACTTTGAAACTTTGTGGAGATCTAGAGGAGACCTAGATCCATGATTCCACCAAAGGAATTTCAAATTCATCCACCCATCCTAGTAGATCTAGAATCCTACTTGAGGCCTAGAAACCTTAGTAGATCTTGTGCTTGTAGCTTCCACCTTATTGCAAGAAGCTTCAGATTCGTTGAGAGCCTCCATCCATCTTGTAGAGTGTCCTCAACCTCGTGTAAAGGTTTGGTCAACGCCTTCAAGTCAACCTCATAGTGGAAACAAGAATATCCCTCACCGGAGAAGCTCAAGGATAATAAGGTGTGCACGACCGTGCTATTGAGGAGCGCCTAGGTGGCTCCCCACCTCTCCAATGTAGACGTCCTTCTCTTGACAAGGAACTACGGGAAACATATCCTTGTCTCCTTGTTTACACTTGTGGTTTATCTTGTTACCTTTCGTTTTACTTCCGTTGCATATCTTATCTTGTATCACTTTGGTTGCTCACCTAGTTGCACATCTAGAGAACCTTATCTTATCTTGTTTAGCCCTAATTAAAAGAAAAGGAAGAAAAATTGGTAGTCAACCTATTCACCCCCCTCTAGTTGACCATAGTGCACTTTCAATCGGTATCAGAGCCTCGGATCTTGCTAAGGGCTTAACCGCCTAAGAGTATAATGGTCAATGAAAATGAGCCCGACGGTTCTAGTGCGGAAAGCGCCAAAATGGACGACACTATAACTAACCTACAAGAAATGGTTGTAACCATCCAAACCGAATAGTCCAAGGTTAGCTCTAGTGTTGGTTCAGAGGTTTATAGCATAAAGAAGATGTTGGAGGCCATGATGGGGAAAACCAAGGAGTCCGAGGAACCACCTCTCGCCGCCGAATATGTTAGCTCGGATGATGAGTCCATTCCGCACATCACCGAAATGGAAGCTAACATTGCTTTAGCCAAGGCAAAAGACGATAAAAAGGCTAAGAGCAGTGGGAGCTCCGAAGGCTCCAAGTCTCAAACGGCTAACCGTTCGGGGTCTAACTCAAAAGTTCCACCACCTCCCAACTATGACACTATTCATCCTATTGCTATAATGCCACACATTCTAAATGTTGGACTTCCTCCCATGCTTAACACTAACGAATTCTCTTCTTGGAAGTTCGATATGGAGCCTCATATTTCAGGGTCTTGCACCGCCTTGTGGAGAAGTGTTCTCCATGGATTTCACCATCACAATGCAAGCAACTTGACTCCAAGAGAAGATGTTTAATTTCAACTCAACAAGACCACTCTTGTCACTATAAAAAAGGCTCTCCCAATAGAACATCTTGAACACATTCGCGGTATCAAGACCGCCAAGTAGGTTTGGGATAAACTCGACACCTTGTTTCAAGGCAATGCTAGCATCCAATCCTTCAAGTATGTTGTGGCTCTTGACAAGTCCGAGAACTTCGTTATGCTTGAAGATGAAAGTCCCGAGGAGCTATATAGAAGAGTTGTCACCCTGGGCAACCAGTTGAGGGACTTTAGAAAAGAGGAAATCTCCAATGAGTGGATCAAGAGGAAGTTTGTCAAGGCCATCACTCCTTTCGAGAAGAACCTCTCCACTAGCATTCGAACAAGATC
Organism: Alopecurus myosuroides; assembly: GCA_028641055.1. Classification (NCBI taxonomy): domain Eukaryota; kingdom Viridiplantae; phylum Streptophyta; class Magnoliopsida; order Poales; family Poaceae; genus Alopecurus; species Alopecurus myosuroides. Next base: position 319,253,530 of record CM054061.1, read on the forward strand.
GTACTACAACTCCCTCAACTCCATTGGTGTTCTTAGTGAGTTCATAGTCATATCCCTATCTCACAAGAGTGCGGATGATGCTCTCGCTCGCTCAAGAGGAGTTGGAAAGTCTCCCAACCTCCCTTGAAGTCTAAGGCGGTTGCTCGGATAGAAGAAGTGGATGAGGATGATGAGGATTATGAAGACACATACAAGGGTGCTCATAAGTGCATCGCTCTTGCCATGCATGGTTATTGGAAGAGATGGGAGGCTCACAAGGCCGGTGCTCCTAGACCTTCAAGAAACAAGATCTACAAGAATAAGGGGGAGCGGCCAAGGACATGCTTCAATTGTGAAAGTGCAAATCACTTAGTTAAGGAGTGTCCTTTTGAGCCAAGAGAAGAGAATGAAGGGAAAGCTTGTTCGCAAGGACAAGAACAAAGCTCCACAAAACAAGAACCTCGCTAGAAGAGTCCCAAGGGCTCTATATGTTCAAGAAGGGCCCACATTGGAAACATACTACTCCGGAGATGAAGGATAAGATGAAGTCGTAGGTGTGGCCCATGTCTCCATAGCTACGACTTCCTCTTCATCGGTCTCTCTATTTGAATCCCCCAATGAGAAGGCATTGATCTGACCTACATGTCTCATGGAAAAAGGCACCGCGGTAATATCTTCCACCTCCAAGTCTATTGCTACTAGTTCCCCCTCATTATTGGATTGTGTTGAAAACATTGTGGATGATGAGGAGGCCAAGAATCTTGGCTCTTGGTTATGTAGTCTTTAAGGTGAAACCAAAGAAAAGGTAAAGGCCCTCTTGAGGCAACTTGATGATGCTAACTCTCTCATAGATGAGAAGGAAGAGATCATCATGACCTTGGAAAGATATGGTGGTGGCCATGAGAACCATGACAATGAGCTTGTGGAAGCTCTTGAGAAAGAGAGATCCTTGAGAGCCTCTCTTGAAGAGAGACTATCTAGTCTAGAAGAGACTAATGCTAGTGTTTCCAAACTTAGGAAGGATAATGAAAAATCTCTTGTTTTACTTAAAATCTTTGAAGAAGAAGAGTTGAAGCTAGGAATAACTCATGAGGAACTTGTTGAGCGTCATGGAAAACTAGAAAAGGAGTTCACGTCTCTTAAAGAAATCCATGACAAATTCACCATGTCCCGAAATAAGCTTCTAGCTCAACAATCTAATAAGCAAGTGTCATCTTCCTATAATTGCATTGTTATCATGCCTACCTCTTGTACTACCACTAACGTTGCAGGAAGAGAGAAAGTTCTCAATGACGCCATAAGCTCTCAAGGAGCTAAGAAAGGGAATGAAGGGCTTGGATTTGTTGCCAAGTCAAAGGAGAAAACCAAGAATGTCACCTCTTCCTCTCGGAATGTTTTCTTTGTGAAAGAGGGAGAGGTGACCAAGGAGAAGGATATCAACGCCGTGGTGGGTGGTGATACCTCTAGGGGGAGCATCACTCACAACGACTTTGCCGGAAAATATAACCCCTCTTATGTTCTCATGAAATCTAGAGATGGTCATGTTTATGCTAAATACATTGGTACTTATTATGGTGATGATTATCATTGTACTATTTGGGTTCCTAAGACCCTTGTTACTAACAAAAGAAGACCCATTGAAGGATGGGTACCTAAATCAAGAAATTGATCTCTTGTAGGGAATTGCTTCCGGGTCGGGTAGATGGACGGTGGATAGTGGTGCATCCCAACATATGAAGGGAAGCAATGATGCAATGAGTAATATTGAACCTCCATTACCTCATCTCAATTGCGTCACTATTGGTGACAATTTCGAACTTAAGGTATTGGGACGGGACAAGGTGGATATCTCAAATGATTTATCAATTGAGAATGTTCTCCTTGTTGAGTCCCTTGGTTATAACTTGATGTCCATTCTTCAACTTGCACATTGTCGTTTTACCTCTTTATTTAATAAAGAGAATGTGATTTTCACTTGGGAAACAACTCTTAAAGTAGCCTTCGTTGGGTTTGTCGAGGACGGCATGTATGTAGTGGATTTCTGTAAAGGAGACACATGTGTCGCGACATGCCTAATGGCTAAAGTTGATGTGGGGTGGCTTTGGCATCGCCGGTTAGCCCACACCAATATGAGAATGTTGCATGACCTTCAAATTGGCAATCATATTCTAGGAATAACCAAGGCTAAGTTTGCTAAAGATCGTGTGTGTAGTTCTTGCGCCTTTGGAAAGCAACATGGAGAACTTCACCCAACCAAAACTAATATCTCCACCACAAGAATTCTCGAGCTCATTCACTTAGATCTCTTTGGTCCACTGTCGTATGATAGTCTCATAGGAAAGAAGTATTGCTTGGTGATTGTGGATGATTATTCAATATATTGTTGGGTGTATTTCTTCAAGAGGAAGAGTGAGACTCAAAAGAGAGTCATCGAGTTTATCACTCTAGTGGAGCGCCAACACAATGATTCCATATTGGCCATCCGGAGTGATAATGGCTCGGAATTCAAGAACTATACCGTTGAGGGTTTTCTTAGTGAAGAGGGCATTGCTCATCAATTCTCGACTACCTATACCCCTAAAAAAATGGTGTTGCGGAAAGAAAGAACCGGACTTTGATGGATGCGGCTGGGACAATGATTGCGAAGTTCTCTTCTGCTTATAACTTTTTGGCCGAAGCCGTCTCCACCGCCTGTCATGCTACCAACCGGTTATATCTCCGCAAGATCTTGAACGAGACTCCCTATGAGATTCTTACGGACAAGAAACCAGACGTATCTTACTTCAAGGTCTTTGGTTGCAAGTGCTTCATTCGCAAGAAAGGTAAACGTTTGTCAAAAATTGAGACCAAATATTATGAGGGTATTTTTGTTGGCTATGCCACAAACGCTCATGCCTATAGAGTCTACAACAAGTGCACCGGACAAGTTGAAGAAGCTATAGACGTGGTGTTTGATGAGGATAATGGCTCCCAAGGGGGGCGTATAGATCATGGTGTTGTAGGAGATGAAATTCCTCCCATCGTCATAAGAAGAATGGGGATTGGTGAAATAATTCTCATTGAGGATTACCGGATGATGGAGGGAGAAGGACTATGCCCACTCAAGTGGAGCCATTGACTACACCCATTGATAATCAAGCTACCCAACAAGATGCACCAAGCCCTCAAGATAATGAGAAAGGTCAAGCAAGTAATCAAGGCCAAGATAATTACGAAGTCCAAACTTCTCATCAAAGTCATGATCAAAGTCCCATCATTGTTGATAGAGCTCAACCTAGCGGTGATCCTTCACCCACTAATGATCAAGGCCAAGATGAAGATGGACATGTCTCCGGGGAAGAAGGTGATTCTCAAGCAATATCCAAAGAATCTTTGGAGGAGATACTAGCTCGTAGAGCAAAGAGAATGCTAGAGAATCTTGAACGAGCAGGTCACACGGAGGAAAATATACTTGGCAAGTTTTTGGAAGGGTTTTCACTAGGAAGCAATTGGCGGATTTGAGCAAGGCTCATGCTTTTTTCTCTTTCATTGAACCCAAGAAGGTTTATGAAGCGCTCAAAGATCAAGATTGGCTTGAAGCCATGCATATTGAACTCAATAACTTCGAGCGCAAGAAAGTGTGGAAGTTAGTGCCCAGACCCAAGGATTGCAAGAGTGTTATTGGCACCAAATGGGTGTTCAATAACAAGCAAGACAAAGATCGTATCATCATTCGCAACAAGGTGAGATTGGTGGCTCAAGGGTTTTCTCAAGTCGAAGGTGTTGATTTTGGTGAAACCTTTGCCCCCGTAGCTCGTCTTGAATCCATTCGCATCTTACTTGCTTATGCATCTCATCATAATTTCAAGTTACAACAAATGGATGTTAAGAGTGCTTTCCTAAATGGTCCCATTAGTGAGTTAGTATATGTCACAAGCAACCTCCGGGTTTCGAGAATCCGAACCACCCCGGTTATGTCTATAAACTCGATAAGGCACTCTATGGACTTAAACAAGCTCAACGTGCGTGGTACGAGCACCTTAAAGAGTTTCTAGTGGATCGTGGGTTTAATGTTGGTTTAATCGATCCCACCCTCTTTACCAAGACGGTTGGAGGTGACTTGTTCATGTGCCAAATCTATGTGGATGACATAATTTTTGGGTCTACTAACACTTTGTTCAATCAAGAGTTTTGCAAGCTTATGACCAATAGGTTTGAGATGTCTATGATGGGAGAATTGGAGTATTTCCTTGGCTTTGAAGTGAATCAATATCATGAAGGAACTTTCATCAAACAAGCCAAATACACTCAAGACATGCTCAAGAGATCCAATATGCATGATGCCAAGCCTATGAATACTCCCATGTCCACAACCCTTACCTTGAAACCCGACCCCAGCGGTAAAGAGGTAGATCAAAAGGTATACCGCTCCATATTGGCTCTTTGCTCTACCTTTGTGCATCTAGACCGGATATCATGTATAGTGTAGGTAAATGTGCAAGGTTTCAATCTCTCCGAGGCAAAGTCATTTGGAAGCGGTTAAACGAATCTTTCGATATTTAGTTCATACCCCAAATTTTGGTCTTTGATATCCCAAGGGTTCAAGTTTTCAGCTCATCGGGTATTCGGATGCGTATTATGCGGGAGAGAAGACGGATAAGAAGTCCACATCCGGGGGTTCCCAATTCCTTGGTCGCTCCTTAGTGTGTTGGTCTTCAAAGAAGCAAAAATGCATTTCTCTCTCCACCACCGAGGCAGAGTATATCTCCGCAGAAAGTTGTTGTGCCCAATTGCTTTGGATGAGGCAAACCTTGAAGGGTTATGGTATTCATTTTGACAAGGTGTATCTTCTTTGTGACAATGAGAGTGTGAAAGTAAAGTATGGGCACCTAGAGGGGGGTGAATAGGTGTTACGACCAATTTTAATTTTTAACAAGGTTTAGGCTTGACACAAAGGTAAATTCTCTAGATAGTGCAACTAATGGTGAATTTACCTATATGGCAAGGCAAGCAATTAATGCAACTAGGACAACACTTAATACAACAAGTACTACAATAAATGCTACAAGTACGAGTAAGTAAAGAGTGAGGAACGAGGTAACCGATGGAAGCACACGGAGACACGATGTATTCCCGAGTTCCTCCTTGTTAGGGGAGTACGTCTCGTTGGAGGGGTGTGAGCTCGCCACGAAGGCCTACTCAACGCCACAAAGGCCTCACCCTATTCTCCGATGAACTTCCGCCACAAAGGCCTAGCTCACCTTCCACTATTGAACCCCTTTGAGGCGGGGATCGAGTCCTTTACAAACAAGCTTGGGGAACACACCCACAACCAAATTGGGGGCTCCCAACTCTTATCAAATCACCAAGAGTAACAAGAAGCCTAGGTTCTCCACATGAGGAAACCCTAGGCAAAGATCCCTCAAGCTAATGAGGCGGAAATGGAAAACCGGTTGGTGAAGATGTAGATCCGGGGCTTCTCCTTCAGTCCTCAAAGAATCAACAAGTTTGGGTGGAGGAGGAGGGAGATCTAGCTTGGTGGGTGAGCTCAATCAATGGAGTCTTCAATGCTGGTGGAGCTAACCCTTGGGGAAGAAAGGGAGGCCCTATTTATAGGCCTCACTTAACTAGCCGTTTTTCTGCCCAAAATGCGACCAGGTCGGATTGGCCCGGAATATTCCGGACCCCGGAATAATCCGGAGCAATCCGGATTGCAACAGAGTCTTTTCCCGTTATGGCCGGAATGGCCCCAGAATGATTCCGGATGCAAACAAAGCATTTTCCCGTTGAGGCCGGAATGGCCCCGGAATATTCCGGATCCCGGAATCATCCCGAAAATTTCGGATTGTAACAGAACAATTTCCCGTTGTGGCCGGATTGTTCCGGACTGATTCTGGCACCCGGATAGGCCCGGAATATTCCGAGCTGCACTTTGAAGCTCTGTTTCAGGCCATAAAAAATCTGTTGATCTTCGATTTCTTCACCATTTCTTCGACACCGTATACGTGCTGATTTAAGACCAAATCCTTTGACAAAGTAGCACATACGGTTAGTAACTTCTTTATGTTGTTAACAAACACACAAAACATCGAGATATCGAGAATGCACTTTCAATCTCCCCCTTTTTGGTGTTTGATGACAACATAAAGATTTCACGGGGATTAACCAATATGAACTAAAGAAATGGTGTCCAAAAAAATAGACGGAGTTTTTCCTCGATGTGTGTCGTGAGGCACTCACTTTATAGGCTTTGCCCCCCCTATGTTTTAGACACCATGCCGTCAAAACAAGTTCATACAACCATGCATAGATAATAATAGAGATAAAACAATCATGATAATAGTAGCATAACCACGGATAGGGTGACAAAATTACGTCACGAGGTTCCACACAAATAAAACGAAATTTGCAAACGAAGAAAACGAACTAAAGATAACGGAGCACAAGCCTATAAGATCGAAATCAAAAGGCAAAAGACTCGTGCTCCCACCCTTGCAAAGCCTGTGGAATCCTAATATTGGGACTCCTTCTCCCCCTTTGGCATCAAGACGCCAAAAAGGGAAAAATGAGTCCAACTAACGTCCCAAGGGATCACTCCATGTTGTCGTCTTATTCACGTTGCTCATCATCATTTTCCTCTTCCTCAGCTTCATGACCACGACCTCCAAGCCCAGCAGTACCGAAGTAGTCCTCATCATCAGAATACTCCTCAACATCAACATCAACTGGAGGCACCCCGAAGTAGAAGTCGTCATCATGGATCTCAGGCATCTCAATGGGGACAAGATCAGCAGCAGCAAGAGAGGGAGGATCAGCAGGCACTTGAATCCCAGCAGCCCTGCCGTCGGCGTTCTGAATACGCCTAGACTCCTTGGCCAACTCCCTAGCCTCATGGGAAATCGCCCTAGTGTCCTTGCACATGTTGAACATTGCCTTGAAGAACTTTGCAATGTCACTATAGGGACGCTCAGAAGTACCACTCGTGGAAGCAGAAGGAATGGCCATGGGTGTCTTGGACTTTGCCTGAGCATACTCCGGAATCTCATCTCCATTAATGAAGGTAGGAACCAACTTCTTTCCCTTGACCACTGCATAGTGGTCCATGATCTCAACCCCCACTTTGGAATTTATGAACTTCTTAATTAGTGGGCCATATGCGGGCTTCCTCTTCTCCATGACCCCGATGCAAATCTCACGGTATATGAAGTCCATCACATCAATCCTCCTTTGGTTCTTAGGCCTAGTGAGGAACATGAGGTTCACCATGAAGGCCCTAATAGCTGAGTAATCACCAGCCTTGATCATAATGGTGGCACGGAAGATCTTGGAAAACAAGTTGTAGAAGGGGTACATATTGGAGTTGAAAGGCCTAGTTTTGCCTTTAGCGTTAGGAGGATAGCAAAAAGTCAAGCTTGAGTTGTCATACTCTGGTCCTTCATGAATTTTGTAGCCATGATCAGCATAGGTGACAGTCCAGGTGTATCCAATTGCCTCAGCAAACTCAGCCAAGTTGCTAGTAATGTTCTCCTCCCCACACATCCAGGTCATAATGCGCCGGGCATCACCCGTGGCATGGAGAGTGTAGTAGAACTGAGCAACCAATTCAGGGCAATACTCACACTCAGTATCCAGAAGAGGTATCAAACCAAGTTTCTCCAGGCAGGCATGCACATGGCGAAGATCATCATTCTTGTGCCTATTATAGAAGTCCATGTCAATCTGAGCCTGCTCACAGACAAGTGGCTTATGAATAGAATAGAAATCCTCCCAACACTTGAGCTGAAGGTTCGTCCAGAAGCGAGGATCCTCACAAGTGGACTCAACAAAGCGGTATGGATTCTTCCGCTTGATGTGCTTCCACTGAGGGATAGTGTAGGCATTCAGATCACCTTCGGGCACCCTCTCAGTCTCATCATCATCACGAGATCCCCCACGAGGACCGGAAGTGCGACCCCTATTAGGGCGAGCACCCCTCCCGGCAGTGTACTTCCTTTTCAAACCAGTACGAGCTCCAGGACCTGTGAATAGAGGACAAAGGAATAGCAAAAGGTAAGTGCATATGCCATATGGGTCAAAGGAACTCCAAAGGGTTTGGTTCAGTGCAAAATCTCAAATTTCTGGCAGCATCCGGAAAATTCCGGCTGAGCCCGGAATCATTCCGAATGGGCCGGAATGGTCCAAAATATTCCGGGTGGGCCGGAATGGTCCGAAATATTCCGGGCTCCTCGATCTGACTCGAGAAAATGCCCAAAAACTCGAAATCTTGACTCAAAAACTGAACCAAACAACAAGGGGTACCATAGAGATGATCCTAAAGTAGATCTACGTGCTGGAAATCGTGGGAGTGACAAAACCTAAAGATTTGGATCTAAGTCTAGATTGGTGAGTGGTTAGACTAGATCTGACAAACCATGGCATCTAGGTAGGGATTAGCACGAAGAATAAATTGATAGAACTTGGAACTAGATCAAACCCTAGGTGAGATTTCATCTAGAACCAAAATCAACCAACCAAGACGAAAAGGATGAGATGACAAACACAATACCTTCCATGGGGGAGTCCTTGTCCAAAGGAGGGATCAAACAATCCTCCTTAGGGGCAACGGGGACGAAATCGGCGAACTTTGGTGGCTAGGGCACGGTAGGAGGGAAAGGAGTGGAAGAAAACTGCCCCCCGTGCGTGCGGCTCTATTTATAAGGAAAAACGGTCCATCCGGAATAGACGGGAAAATTCCGGCGGCCAGAATATTCCGGCCCAATCCGACCTACCCGGAATGATTCCGGGCTGGCCGGAAAATTCCGGGCACAACAGCGAAAAGCTCCAAACTTTTCCAGAGTAGACAGTTTTGAATGTCTAGGAAAGATGTGGCTTTGTGTGGAGTAAGGCATATGCATAGATGAACATAGGAGGGACAAAATAGAGCAAAACACAAAGGGGTTAGATCTCCTAGTCTTACTTCTCAGGGAAAATGCAAATAAGATGGAAATAGCAACGAGAAGTAGTATTCGGAAGGATAACACAATAACCCAAAAGATATCCAACTAAGAACCAACTCTTCAAAAGAGAAGAGGTTGGTGGCCTAAGACACCATGTAAGAGTTCATGGTATGCAACCGCGAAGATATATCTTGGGGGAATCGCCATTACTCGACATTGAAGCTCACAATTCAACATTAGAAAAAGAGAGATAACAATGATTTTTTGCTTTGGGCATAATGGGGGAGGGAGAACCCAATGTGTTAGGATAACACTCCCCCTATGTCCATGCCTACACCTAAACTCGAACACGTTTCATCTATAGGGGTGTGTGCAAGATCTTCAAGTCAAACTCCTAGAATCAATCACATTTAGTTCATTCCTCGAGAACAAGAATCTTGCATCATCAAGTGGCTTCGTGAAAATATCCGCAAGATTTTCCTTGGTGGGCACATAAGATAGTGCAATATCCCCTCTTGCCACATGGTCTCGGATGAAGTGATGGCGAATCTCAATGTGTTTGGTCCTTGTGTGTTGCACGGGATTGTATGCAATCTTGATGGCACTTTCATTGTCACACAGAAGAGGCACCTTATCCAAATGAACTCCATACTCCTTGAGAGTTTGCTTCATCCATAGCAATTGAGTGCAAGCACTTGCGGCGGCTACATACTCAGCTTCGGCGGTTGAGAGAGATATGCAATTTTGCTTTTTGGAAGACCAACTCACCAAGGACCTACCAAGAAATTGGCAAGCCCCAGAAGTGGACTTCCTATCATCTTGATCACCCGCCCAATCGGAATCCGTGTAGCCCTTGAGAGAAAATTGTGCCCCCTTTGGGTACCACAAACCAAATCTTGGGGTATGAACCAAATAACGAAAGATCCTATGGACCGCCATCAAATGGGTATCCTTAGGAGCCGCTTGATACCTTGCACACACACCTACACTCAAAACGATATCGGGCCTAGATGCACAAAGATAGAGCAAATAACCAATCATAGAATGATATAACTTTTGATCCACATCCTTACTCCCTTTTGGATTACGAGATAGGTGGCACTTGACTTTCATAGGAGATGTCTTGATCTTAGCATCTTGGAAATTAAACCTCTTGATCATATCTTGGGTATACTTGGCTTGAGAAATGAAGGTCCCACGATCCAATTGCTTGATCTCAAATCTAAGGAAGAATTTAAGCTCACCCATCATAGACATCTCGAACCTATCAGTCATAAGCTTAGAGAACTCATTATTGAAAGCTTGGTTAGTTGATCCAAAGATGATATCGTCCACATATAGTTGGCATATGAAAAGCTCTCCCTTTACTCTCTTGGTGAAGAGAGTGGGGTCAATCTTCCCAACTTCGAAACCACGATCATCTAACAACTCCCTAAGATGCTCATACCAAGCACGAGTGTAACACCCGGGTTTTTTTTCCCAAATTAGTTTTGCTTGTTTTGTTTTGCATCATCATGCATGATGGCATCATGCATCTATAGCACCTTTGTTTGTAAACCAACTCAAAAATTCAATCCAACTTAAAAGTTCACCCAAATTTCAATCAAATACAAATCTTCACCAACATTTAAAAATTTCAAAAACTACAAGCGGTGCAACTGGGAATTTGCAATAATGAACCCATAAAAAATTATCCCCATAATTTTTGGAACCCCAAAACCCTTCTATCTCTCTCTCTTATTCATCTTCTACAAAAAAAAGAGAAATAAATAAAAGAAAAAAAGAAAGGGAGTGAGGAGGCAGCCGAACTGGGCCAACAAGGCCCAGTCGGACACCTACAACTCGAGCGCCCCAGCCCACCTCCCTTCCTCTCCTACCTCCGTACGGCCATGACGCCAGCACAGAGGAAAAGCACGCACCACCACCGATCCCCTCCTCCACCTGCTCCCTTACCTTTCCCCTCCATAAAACCAGCCTCGGATCCCTCCTAAACCCTAGCCCTCTTCCCACTCCTCTTCCTCCCAGCCGCCACCCTCTTTCTTCCTCCTCTGCTCCCTCAACTCTCTGTACTTTCCTGAACCGAAAACAGCCACCATGGCCGATTCTTGGTGGCCATGGCGCCGTGGCTGCGCTCGCCGTTGGGCCCCGTTCCCCGCGGGAATGGAAACGGGGGACCTCCCTCTACGCCCTCGTCACCTCGTCCAGCCCGGGGAGGCAGCAGGATCCCGGCGCCATCGCCGTCTTCTCCCGGGCGTTGCTGTCGTCGCCCTGCGTCCCCGACAGTGCAGCTGCACGCCTTCGACCCTCCAACCTCTCCTTCGAGCCACCCTCGGTGAGCCTCCGCCTCCTGGATCCCTCCCCCCAAACCCCTTGCTCTGGTGGCTAGCCTTAGCGCTACAATTCGTTAATTTTCCAGCGGAATTGCTCGTTGTCCGTCCGTCCGTTCCGTCCTCGACGAAGCGGTTTCAGTTATTTTCCGCACGATGTTCACCTCAAAATCCCGAGCGTTGCTAGATCTAACACAAACACGCACAGCAGCCCATTGGCACAATCCCTCTCGCGCGCACACAGCAGTCGCGGGTTCGAATCCCCCCCGAGCCGCAAAGCCACCTCTTTTTTCGTCCTTTTACTTTTATATTCCCGAAAGCCAGAAAAACAGAACTGAGTCATTAATTGTAAAATCAATAACAAATTGAAAAATGCTCCAATTTAAATGATTCAAATTGCTATGGATTCAGAATCTTGTGCTCTTTCTATTAGTCACAAAGTTGCAACATGTTTCTGTAATAATTTTTGCACTAAATAATTAAATACATAAATGGCTATTAAAATTTGAAACTTTGGGAATTCATAACTTGAGTTCTGTTCATCCAATTTGAGCAAACTTGGGCTCTAAAAATTTGTCTTAACAACCTCTACACATTGGTATTTTATTTGGTCACAATTGAATTAAATTTGAACATGATTACCTCTGTTTACTAAAAAGGGCAGAATGAAATACTTATGAAGAATTGCATAATAAATTCAATAATAACCCAAAAATTATGTTTAATAGCTCAAATTGTTCATTGAAACATTTTATACATGTTTTCAACCTTTTCAATACATTTTTTTTGCTGTTTTTCCTAATTAAAAGTGGTGCAATAATTCAATGCTTTAAATAAACATTTTAAATTGCAAAATTCATAACTTGGGAAATTCAAATCCAATTCCAACATGTAAAATATGTTTTCCATCCCATTTTTCATGCACTTTGCAAATATAAACTTTTTTTTTTCTATTTTGAATAAATTAAATTGCTGAAAACAACTATTTCTTAGTTAATGCATTTAAAATTGTCAAATTAATAACTTGCTCATCTAAAATCCAAATTCAACAAATGAAATATGTATTCCATCTAAAATTTTGTGTTCTTTCCAAATATAAATTTTTTTATCTGTTTTGGAACATTTAAAATTGGTGAAAACAACAAATGTTTGTTTAAATCATTTAAAATGCCAAAGTTCATAACTTAATAAATAAAATTCCAAACTTGGTAAACAACATCTCAAATTGAAGCTATTGTTGTTTTCTTATTGTTTTCATCATCCATGCATCATTCTAATCAACTTTCACATGATGTGTCGCACCCGGACTTCTAGAGGATACTCACCGTACGAACTGAACAGTATTTTGATTGGATTACGGGGCTTAACGGCTCCCGCGTCCCCTTACGGGTAGGCCAGCACTTATGTGAGACAACCAACCGTTACTGTTCACCGTCGATGTAAACTATCCCGTAGAAATCAGGATACTACCATTGACGTACTTCATACCATACACACATGGTACGTCAACGGATTTTGAACAAAAGGATAACACGACATGCCTCTAAGACACAAAAGATCGAAATAAGTTGCGAATGGCCCTCACTAGGGCAGAGAATAGCAAATACAATCATCTAGAGGACACATGTCCCAACATAGCATCATTACAACTCAGCGGAAGCATTCAAAGGGGGTCTGAGTACAGACAAATCCAAATAGGCTTAAGAAGCCAGGAAAATAAAGAAGACGAAGCCCATCCACGTAGGTCCTGGATCCAGCCCTGGTCCAGCTATCTACTCGTCTGCAGTCTCGTCAAACTCCACGAAGTAGCCATCCTGGTGGTCATCGTAGCCGTAGTCGTAGTCTGCGTAAACCACAGCCCCAAAGGGGTCAGTACAACAACGTACTGGCAAGCAAGACTCACAGTTCACCAAAATGTAGCCCGTCAACACCAAGCACAAATTCCTTGGGTTCAACGGAAGAGAGGGATATAACAGATGCTGCAACTGGCTGCACTAACCAACTACAGAACAAACTACAACTTCCGGTGTAACAGAAAGAGATAAGATAGCGCATCGTAACCAACTATAGCTAACCACCAAACAAACCCATCCTGGATATCGCCCCTTATCCAAAGAAGCAATCCGAGGATAACTCACACAATTGGATTAACGATGGATCCAGTTGTTGTGTCAATAAGCCTATTACTAGTCAGGTTATCATTATTTGGGTGTAAGTTGTTCTGAGTACTTGTTAGCCAGTACTTTCACCAAGTCAACCATAACCGCGGAAAATACGGCTTCTCGAGAAGATTTATCCCTGCAGGGGTGCACCAATTTGGCCGTACACGTAAGAATAACCCGCCAGATGGGAAGGCCTTTCCCACCAAGCGGGGCACTCAACACAACTCAACTCTTCTTCGCATCAAGCCCAAAGCACCACGTGTTGTGCGTGCGCGGCTAATCGAGCCCCCCGAAGAAAAGGAGGACCATCATAGCACTGGAAGACCACGCCGCCCTAAATGCCGACTACAAAAGTTCCACCCTGGCCTCGGGTTCGTACCTGCATATGCGTGCATCAAATGGAAAGCCCGAACTAAGTGTGGTGATTTGGACGAGATGCGGATCGAGTCAAATTGAGGGGGGCGCCCATACACGCTTCTCACATGCGGATAGTGCGCTCATCATGGATCAGTAGACAAGACCCTTTTTCCTATTAGGGTCGACACTAGCAGGCCTCAAAACCACGCCGGGCCTCCTGCCGGTGCCTTATCAGCAAATTATTATTACCTCAAATTAACAGGTCGTTGTTTATCATCGAGCCTCAGAATATAACAGAATATAATAACAGAAAGTATCTGATAACAGACTCGAGCAAAAACAACCCTAAGCATGCTAGTAAGACACGGGCCCAAGCAACGGGGTTTTAGGACTGGAGGTGTGGCAATATCAGGGTTTAGGGTATCATGTGGTAGGTTCGTAACAGAAGCAACGATACATAGGGCTAGCAAATATAGACAACGGAAAGTATCGGCAACCAATGTTGAAAGGAACACAATGGTTCATGTGAGTGATAACTTGCCTGCAAACCCAGTAGCCGGGTACTGAGCTAGATCCTCAGAAGGGGTGTCGTAAAGGTCGTCGGTATCAACGTCGTCGTCTATCCGAGAAGAAGCAAACAAACAAGGCAGAAATATAAACAATCATTATCATGGCATAGTGCACAATCAAATATGATGCATGACAAATTAATAGATGCATCAAAATAAACTAATTGATATGATAACACAATTTAAATGGGCACACATGCAATGTTGAGTTGCATATGAAAAGCCCATGGATTTTGGTTAGATTATTTGTTTTCCAACTAATCAACAGGTGCTAGTGGTTTAGTATGATGCATGCAAAAGGAAAACAGCAAAATAACAACATTAGAATCAAATTAAAATAGGGTGTAGCAATTTAGAATTTTATTATTAATTTAGGGAATTTTTTGGGTGCCTTAAAGGTGACACACAAGTATTTGTTGTTTTCAACCATTTAAATTGTTCAAAACAAATAGCAAAGTTTATATTTGAAAAGAACATCAAATTTTAGTTGGGTTACATGTTTCAAATATTGAAATTGGAATTAGGATGAATTTATTATGAATTAAACAAGTTTTAGATGAATTTAAAACAAGTTTGAATTTAATTGAATTTTTATTTGTTCAAAACATAATTTCAATCTCATATTTGAAAAGTTCATACTTTGGTGGTTTGAAAACATATTTTGCATGTTCAAAAAATAATTTAAATTGAGCAAGTTATGATTTTATCAAATTTAAATGAATTAAACAAGTATTAAATTATTTAGGCAATTTAAATTATTCAAACCATGAAGCAAAATTTATATTTGAATAGGTTATTTAAAATAGCATTGAAAACATATTTTATTTGCATGATTTGGATTTATTATGAATTACTTATGAATTTTGGCAAAATTCAATTGAATGATTTGAATTTAAATTTGAATTGCAATTTGAAAGTTCAAATCAGTACACAAATGGATTATTTGGAAAGATCATTTGATTTGGATCAGAAAACATATATAACTTTTATTATTTAGAGTTAGGGATTAAAAGTTATTAAAGTTTTGCTTTTAGGGATTAATTCTGTTATTTAAAAAAAAGATTTGGAAAATAACAGAAATGTGGAAAACAGAAAGCACCGCGCAGTGGCTAGCCATAGCCACTGCCAGTGGGCCACAGGCCACTGTGGCGCTGCGCGCTTGCTTGCGTGGCAGAGAGAGCCCATGACATGTGGGCCTCCTGCGCGGGAAGCAAAAATGCCACCAAAAAGGTTGGCGCTGCGGGCTCGAACCCGAGACCGGCCGCAAGTTTCAGAGGAGCGCAACCACTGCGCTAGGGTTCAGTCATTTGACAGAGATAGCGACGCGGACAGGTTAAGCTTCCTTCGCCTGCTTAACTGAATTTTCTGACGACGCACCCGTCCGCGACTGACAGAAACAAAGGCGGCTCGCCGGCGGGGAGATACGCGGCCGCGCTCGAAATTGGTGGTGTGCAGTAAGGGGTGGACGTGCACTGAACCGTGCGCAAGCAACAGAGGGAGAGATGGGAGATGGTGGAGCTCACCAGGCGTGGATTGAGGTGGCGGAGGTTGCTGACGACGGCGTGACAGAGGCGACGGCGGCGGTGTCGTGGACGGCGGGGAAGATCCGGTCGATCTCCGGTGGCGCTCCCGTGTCCAAAACGTAGAGGAGGAAGAGGGCTTCTGGTTCCAGGGGTAGGGGCTAGGTAGAGTGGGGAGGTGGCGGCGCCATCGAGAGATTCAGAGGTTCGATTCCGGCGAAGGTGACAGAGGAGGGGAAACTCGACGGGGAAGAAGCAAACGACGGCGGCGGAGAGGGGAATAGGAACCTAGGGGGACTAGGGTTTGTCGGCGCGGCCCCTAGGGCACTTATAGGCGCGGCAGGGGCTCGGATCGCCGTCGAGTGGCCGTCGCTGCCGCGGTGGCGCTCTGGATGCGCTGCTGTACTTCAAACAGAAGTACAGCATGCATTTCAAAGCGTTACGCGGGGAATAGACGGGCTGGGCTTGCGCTGCGCGGGGGTAAGTTGGGCTGGCTAGCGTTTAGGTGCTGCGCGCGCGGTAGGTTTTGCTTCTTTTATTTTTTTTTTCCTTCTGTTTTTTTTTTTGTAGGGTTTAGCTTTGGGAGAAAAAGATGGGTTTTTGGTTAGTGAAAAAAATTGAGAAAAATTAGGGAAGCTCCTTAGGCCAATTACTAACAGTTGGTAACTTTTATTTTCAAAAATTTAAATATTTGATTGCTGTTTAAAATTTAACCCAAATTTGGGTGAATTTGTTAATATTAATAATCATTAATAAAACCAACATCTAAAATAGGGTAACCCCTATGGTAATTAGGCAATTTGAATTGATTTGTTTTGGTATCAACATAATTTCAAAATGATTCTGTTTTGGGTGCTTTGATTTGAATTTTTAAATGTGTTTGGAAAATGAATAATTGATTTAAAACCATCATTTTCACAAGTGATCACTATGGAAAAACATGAAACCAATTGGTTGTTATTATTTGTGATTTTTATTCAAAATGTTGTAACAGAGAAAGTATGAAACCATTGTTTGAATAAGGTTTGAATTTGAGTTGTGAAAACAGTGGAAAAACAATTGCAACAATTAAGAAACAAATGCAACCAACATGGAAACAATATGATGACATGATGCAATACTTTAATAAACATGCAACAAACATTCTAAGGGGATGATTTTCATACTTGGGATGTTACAAAACGCCCCCCTTGAAGGAATCGCGCCCCGAGATTCCTACTGAGAAAGGAAAAGGTCCGGATACTTCTTGCGAAGATCCTCTTCGGTCTCCCACGTTGCCTCTTTATCGGAATGATGCGACCACTGCACCTTCAAGAACTTGGTGCTCTTGTTGCGAGTCTTACGCTCGGTCTCATCGAGAATACGAATAGGGTGCTCCTCATAAGAGAGATCATCTTGCAGTTCGATAGAATCATGATCAACTGCACGATCTGGATCTTTGAAACACGTCTTGAGCTGTGACACGTGGAACACGTCGTGCACTTTGGATAGCTTTTCTGGAAGTTCAAGACGATAAGCATTTTCTGCACGCCTTGAGAGAATGTTGAAAGGACCAATGTATCTTGGTGCAAGCTTTCCTTTCACACCGAAACGATGAGTGCCTCTGAGGGGAGTTACACGGAGATATGCCTTGTCACCAGGTGCATAGATCATATCCCTGTGCTTGCTATCATAATAGCTCTTCTGACGAGACTGAGCAATCCTGAGATTGTCACGAATGATACGAACTTTCTCCTCGGCTTCCTTAACAATGTCAGGGCCTAAGAGTGAACGTTCACCGGCTCCAGACCAATTGATTGGACTCCTGCATCTGCGACCATACAGTGCTTCAAATGGTGTCATACCTAGGCTTGCCTGGTAGCTGTTGTTGTAGGAGAATTCAGCATATGGAAGGCAATCCTCCCATTTCATGCCAAAGGAGAGACCACATGCTCTGAGCATATCCTCGAGAATCTGATTGACCCTTTCGACTTGCCCTTGAGACTGAGGGTGATAAGCTGTGCTGAACAGAAGTTTAGTGCCCAATGCTTCTTGAAAGCTTTTCCAGAAATGAGAAGTGAAGATACTTCCACGGTCTGAGCTTATTTCCAATGGAACACCATGAAGAGGAACAATCTTTGCTGTGTAGAGTTCTGCTAACTGGCTAGCTGAGATAGTTTCCTTGACAGCAAAGAAGTGAGCTACTTTAGTGAGACGATCAATAACAACGAAGATTGCATCGTTGCCCTTTTTGGACTTTGGAAACCCAGTAACGAAGTCCATTTCAATCATGTCCCACTTCCACTCAGGAATTTTGAGAGGTTGGAGAAGTCCGGCTGTTTTCTGATGGACTGCCTTAACACGTTGACAAACGTCGCATTCAGAAACGTATTGAGCAATTTCACGTTTCATGCCATGCCACCAATACAGAGTCTTAAGATCCTGGTACATCTTTGTACTTCTAGGGTGAATGGAGAGAGGAGTTTCATGAGCCTCCTTGAGAATGATATCTTTGAGACTTTGAACTTGAGGAACTGCAATGCGTCCTTCAAAGAACACAGTTCCTTTATCATCAACTGAGAAGGACTTGAATTTCTCCTTGCCTGCCTTGATGTGCTCAAGCATCTTCTTGATTTCAGTATCACGAAGTTGTTCAGAACGAATTTTGTCCTCGAGAGTTGGACTGGCTGTCAAGCTAGCAAGGTAGCCTTGAGGAACAAGACCAAGGTTCAACTTCTGGAATTCTTCATGAAGTGGAGGTTGGCTTTCCATGATCATGAGATTATTGCAATAAGACTTGCGACTGAGAGCATCGGCCATAACATTAGCCTTGCCTGGAGTGTAAGAAATGGTGAGATCAAAGTCTTTAATCTTGTCAATCCATCTCCTTTGCCTGAGGTTCAGATCTGGCTGAGTGAAGATGTATTTCAGACTCTTGTGATCGGAAAAGATTTCAGTTTTGTTACCCAACAAGTATTGTCTCCATTTCTTGAGGGCAAACACAAATGCTGCAAGTTCAAGATCATGTGTGGGATAGTTTTGCTCATGTGGGTTCAACTGACGTGAAGCATAAGCCACAACTTGACGTTCTTGCATAAGAACTGCTCCTAGGCCTTGGAGAGATGCATCACAGAATATCTGGAAAGGTTTGGTAGTATCTGGGCCAACCAGAACTGGGGTGGAAGTGAGTTTAGTCTTCAGGAGATTGAAACTCTCATCACACTGTGGAGTCCAAACGAACTTTTTGTCCTTCTTTGTGAGATCAGTGAGAGGTTTGGCAATCTTGGAAAAGTTTTGGACGAAACGATGGCAATAGCTAGCCAAGCCAAGAAAGCTTCTAACTTGTTTTACCGTCTTAGGAGGTTTCCAATCAACAATTGCTTTAACCTTTTCTGGATCAATGGCTATGCCTTTGGCAGAGATGACATGACCAAGGTAAGCAACTTCTGGAATCCAGAACGCACATTTAGAGAACTTGGCATACAGACGATGCTCGCGAAGTTTCATGAGAGTGAGACGAAGGTGTTCTCCATGCTCTTCCTCGGATTTTGAGTAGACTAGAATATCATCGAGATATACCACAACGAACTTGTCGAGGTATTCATGGAATACAGAATTCATGAGTCTTGAGAAGGTTGCCGGTGCATTGGTGAGACCAAAGGACATGACGGTGTATTCATATAGACCGTAACGAGTGGTGAAAGCTGTTTTTGGAATATCTTCCTTTCTGATCTTTATCTGATGGTAACCCATCCTCAAGTCCAACTTTGAGAATATTGAGGCTCCAGCAAGTTGATCAAAAAGATCATCGATACGAGGAATTGGATACTTGTTCTTGATGGTTTTCTCGTTGAGAGGACGATAGTCAACCACGAGTCTTTTTGTTTGATCCTTCTTGGCAACAAACAGAGTTGGGCAACCCCAAGCGGAGGAACTAGGCTGAATGTAACCTTTCTCCATGTACATATCGATTTGCTCCTTCAACAATTTCAGTTCAGGAGGAGCTATCTTGTATGGATGCTTAGAGATTGGTGCAGTACCTGGTTCAAGCTCGATCACGAACTCAACTGCTCTGTCCGGAGGCATCCCTGGCAACTCCTCTGGAAAGACGTCAGGGAATTCACAAACCACCGGAACATTTTCAATTGCAGGAAGAGGTTTAGCATCGAGCGTGTACAGCTGAACAGAACTTGATTCACTTGGAGAATAGACTATCTGGCCGGAAGGGTGGAACAGAGTTATTGACTTCTTAGCACAATCAATCGTAGCTTTATTGGCCTTCAACCAATCCATGCCAAGGATGACATCAATGTCAGAATTGCCAAGCAGAATGAGGGAAGCAAGGAATATGTGACCTCCAATCAAGATCTAATTCTCGTGACTGATCTTGGAAGTTTGCATAGTTGCTCCAGGGGAGTTTACTACTAGCGGGGAACCCAAACCAACAAAAGGTAGTTTAACTGTTGTTGCAAAGATCTTTGACACGAACGAATGCGATGCTCCGGTATCAAACAACACTTTAGCTGGGTTAGAGTTTACGGGGAATGTACCGAGAACGACGTCAGCAGCTTCCTCGGCTTTGTCGGCCTTGATATGATTCACCCTCGCGGTCCTCCTGACAGGCCTGTTGTTGGAGTTGAAGGCTTTAGCCGGGGGAGCACGAACCATTGCCTGGTTGGTGTTGGGGCGAGGAGGTGGTGGAGGTAGCTGCCTCTGAGTGCACTTATCAGCGTAGTGCCCAGTCTCCTTGCACTTGAAGCAAGTGACGACACGAGGAGGACCTGGCCTTGGCTGCCCCATTGGAAACCTCTGACCCTGCATCTGAGATGGGTTGGGTGGGCGGGGACCAAAGCCTGGAGAATCTTGGGCATTTGGAGCCCTAGTGACAACACTGTTTGGCACCTAGATGCGGCGCTTCTGCGGAGGGGTGGTCATGTTGGAGGAGGAACCACCCTCACGCGAGTGCTTGCGTGACTCCTCGAACGCCTTGCGCCCATTCTCCTCATTGAGCGTTGTGTTCACGAGCTCCACGAAGTCCTTGCACTTGATGTTGGTGAGAGCGTACTTCAGTTCCGGGTTAAAACCTCGGCGGAACCTTGCCATCTTCTTGGCTTCAGTGGACACCTCGTCACCAGCGTATCGAGCGAGACGATTGAACTCGTTCTGGTAGCCGAGGACGTCCAGCTTGCCCTGTTTGAGAGAGCAGAATTCCTCACGCATCCTTTCCATGAGACCATCTGGGATGTGGTGCTTCAGGAAGGCATCCTTGAAACAACCCCAGGTGATAGGATAGCCAGCTCTCATGGTCTGGTAGTTCTCCCACCAGGTAGCTGCCTGACCCTTCAGTAGGTAGGTGGCATACTTGACCTTATCTTCCTCAGCAACATGAGCAATCTCCAGAGCCCTGTTCATTTCCCTGATCCAGTCATCAGCATCCAGAGGCTCACGTGTTGCCACGAAAGCTCTCGGCCCCATGCTCAGAAACTCCTTGATGCTGACTCGCGGAGCATTCTGGTTGTTGTGCTGGTTAGCCTGGATCTGGGCCATCTGAGCCACGACCTGAGTCATCTGAGTCAACAGCTCCGTGAGCGGAGGTGGTTCAGGCGGGGAGTTCCTGGTTGGAGGCATCCTGAACAGAAATGCATTTTAGCACAATAACAGCAAAGGATAGACTTGGTAACCGAAAGATAGATTATTCCGACGCATGAATAGATAACCAACAGGTACATCATCACATGTTCCAATACATCAGAATATCCAACACACCAATACCTGGTTCGAATGCCGCAGGATAACTAAACATAGCTAGGAACGGATACATCGGTACTCCCATGCTCATCACGCAGGACGGCGGCGAGTAGTACGACGAGAGATACGGTGCGGAGGAATCCCCCGGAAGTAGGTATGACGACGATCCACGTAGAGAGGGACTGCTCTGAGAGGGACTCTCGGTGTGGTGAAGTAGAAAGCGTCGTTTCCCTGTGCTCCAAAGCGGGGAATCCCAGTGTAACCTGGACCAAGGTCGAGAAGTGGACCTCTGATCGGCTCGTAACCTCCAGCATCTGGCAGCGGTAATCCAGCTGTCTGAACGCAACGTGCAAAGCGCTCGTCTCCAACAAAATCTATGGTGTACGTCGCCAGACGAGTGAGAGCAAGGTGGAGCTGCTCCCTGACTGAAGCCAACTCCTGAGACAGTGTGGAAGCAACTGCGTCACTGTGCCTCACAAACTGAGCAGTGGTGTGCAGCCTGGAGCTATCAGACTCGTAGGTATCCAGGTTGCCGTGGAGAGTGAAGTGAACTCCCGCCGACGTGATGTAACCACGGGGGATGTGGCGATAGATAGAATCGTCAAACCCCCAGTAGTCAGCACGGAGGACGGTGAGACTCACGTAAGCTGCCTGTTGCACGGCCATATCCACTGTGGAACCTACTGCCTCGTAGCGGTGGACAACGCTCCTGCCATCATCCGACAGAATGTAGACGATAGCCTGGTAGTAGGTCTGGTCAAACTCTCGCTGCTGCTCGTAGACCTGGTACTCTGGTGCCCAATGGAACCCCAGATAGGTAACCATGTCTCTCAGCATCTCCGGATAACCGGCAGTGCTCTCACAGCGAGTCATCCGAACCACCTGCGGGAAGAACCTGAGATCCATCTGCAGATGATCGGGGAAGTTTTGATTAGACTCCGGTAGAAGAAATGAAGTGGAAAACAACAGCAAGGTTTCAACGGACGAAAGGTTCTTTAGAAGAACAGGATGTCGAAGCAACATCGGGAAAACGAGACCAAAAGTCCTGAGGTACTACGGAGAACCCAAAACACGTGAAATCCTAACTTGAAAGTTTAGGTGAGAACAGAAAACAACGTTGCACTTCCTTACCAGAAAAGGGGTGGGTGGGTGGGGAAAGAAGAAAAATGGCAGAATTCCTACTCTCACGTTTCATTTTTCCTATATAGCTACAAAATAGTTTCTAGACTCAACTGCGACCAGTAAAAGGGATCCTACAGGCAGACAGGCTCTGATACCATTTGTCGCACCCGGACTTCTAGAGGATACTCACCGTACGAACTGAACAGTATTTTGATTGGATTACGGGGCTTAACGGCTCCCGCGTCCCCTTACGGGTAGGCCAGCACTTATGTGAGACAACCAACCGTTACTGTTCACCGTCGATGTAAACTATCCCGTAGAAATCAGGATACTACCATTGACGTACTTCATACCATACACACATGGTACGTCAACGGATTTTGAACAAAAGGATAACACGACATGCCTCTAAGACACAAAAGATCGAAATAAGTTGCGAATGGCCCTCACTAGGGCAGAGAATAGCAAATACAATCATCCAGAGGACACATGTCCCAACATAGCATCATTACAACTCAGCGGAAGCATTCAAAGGGGGTCTGAGTACAGACAAATCCAAATAGGCTTAAGAAGCCAGGAAAATAAAGAAGACGAAGCCCATCCACGTAGGTCCTGGATCCAGCCCTGGTCCAGCTATCTACTCGTCTGCAGTCTCGTCAAACTCCACGAAGTAGCCATCCTGGTGGTCATCGTAGCCGTAGTCGTAGTCTGCGTAAACCACAGCCCCAAAGGGGTCAGTACAACAACGTACTGGCAAGCAAGACTCACAGTTCACCAAAATGTAGCCCGTCAACACCAAGCACAGATTCCTTGGGTTCAACGGAAGAGAGGGATATAACAGATGCTACAACTGGCTGCACTAACCAACTACAGAACAAACTACAACTTCCGGTGTAACAGAAAGAGATAAGGTAGCGCATCGTAACCAACTATAGCTAACCACCAAACAAACCCATCCTGGATATCGCCCCTTATCCAAAGAAGCAATCCGAGGATAACTCACACAGTTGGATTAACGATGGATCCAGTTGTTGTGTCAATAAGCCTATTACTAGTCAGGTTATCATTATTTGGGTGTAAGTTGTTCTGAGTACTTGTTAGCCAGTACTTTCACCAAGTCAACCATAACCGCGGAAAATACGGCTTCTCGAGAAGATTTATCCCTGCAGGGGTGCACCAATTTGGCCGTACACGTAAGAGTAACCCGCCAGATGGGAAGGCCTTTCCCACCAAGCGGGGCACTCAACACAACTCAACTCTTCTTCGCATCAAGCCCAAAGCACCACGTGCTGTGCGTGCGCGGCTAATCGAGCCCCCCGAAGAAAAGGAGGACCCTCATAGCACTGGAAGACCACGCCGCCCTAAATGCCGACTACAAAAGTTCCACCCTGGCCTCGGGTTCGTACCTGCATATGTGTGCATCAAATGGAAAGCCCGAACTAAGTGTGGTGATTTGGACGAGATGCGGATCGAGTCAAATTGAAGGGGGCGCCCATACACGCTTCCCACATGCGGATAGTGCGCTCATCATGGATCAGTAGACAAGACCCTTTTTCCTATTAGGGTCGACACTAGCAGGCCTCAAAACCACGCCGGGCCTCCTGCCGGTGCCTTATCAGCAAATTATTATTACCTCAAATTAACAGGTTGTTGTTTATCATCGAGCCCCAGAATATAACAGAAAGTATCTGATAACAAACTCGAGCAAAAACAACCCTAAGCATGCTAGTAAGACACGGGCCCAAGCAACGGGGTTTTAGGACTGGAGGTGTGGCAATATCAGGGTTTAGGGTATCATGTGGTAGGTTCGTAACAGAAGCAACGATACATAGGGCTAGCAAATATAGACAACGGAAAGTATCGGTAACCAATGTTGAAAGGAACACAATGGTTCATGTGAGTGATAACTTGCCTGCAAACCCAGTAGCCGGGTACTGAGCTAGATCCTCAGAAGGGGTGTCGTAAAGGTCGTCGGTATCAACGTCGTCGTCTATCCGAGAAGAAGCAAACAAACAAGGCAGAAATATAAACAATCATTATCATGGCATAGTGCACAATCAAATATGATGCATGACAAGTTAATAGATGCATCAAAATAAACTAATTGATATGATAACACAATTTAAATGGGCACACATGCAATGTTGAGTTGCATATGAAAAGCCCATGGATTTTGGTTAGATTATTTGTTTTCCAACTAATCAACAGGTGCTAGTGGTTTAGTATGATGCATGCAAAAGGAAAACAGCAAAATAACAACATTAGAATCAAATTAAAATAGGGTGTAGCAATTTAGAATTTTATTATTAATTTAGGGAATTTTTTGGGTGCCTTAAAGGTGACACACAAGTATTTGTTGTTTTCAACCATTTAAATTGTTCAAAACAAATAGCAAAGTTTATATTTGAAAAGAACATCAAATTTTAGTTGGGTTACATGTTTCAAATATTGAAATTGGAATTAGGATGAATTTATTATGAATTAAACAAGTTTTAGATGAATTTAAAACAAGTTTGAATTTAATTGAATTTTTATTTGTTCAAAACATAATTTCAATCTCATATTTGAAAAGTTCATACTTTGGTGGTTTGAAAACATATTTTGCATGTTCAAAAAATAATTTAAATTGAGCAAGTTATGATTTTATCAAATTTAAATGAATTAAACAAGTATTAAATTATTTAGGCAATTTAAATTATTCAAACCATGAAGCAAAATTTATATTTGAATAGGTTATTTAAAATAGCATTGAAAACATATTTTATTTGCATGATTTGGATTTATTATGAATTACTTATGAATTTTGGCAAAATTCAATTGAATGATTTGAATTTAAATTTGAATTGCAATTTGAAAGTTCAAATCAGTACACAAATGGATTATTTGGAAAGATCATTTGATTTGGATCAGAAAACATATATAACTTTTATTATTTAGAGTTAGGGATTAAAAGTTATTAAAGTTTTGCTTTTAGGG
This sequence comes from Alopecurus myosuroides, assembly GCA_028641055.1. NCBI lineage: Eukaryota > Viridiplantae > Streptophyta > Magnoliopsida > Poales > Poaceae > Alopecurus > Alopecurus myosuroides. The sequence continues at coordinate 319,279,184 of CM054061.1, forward strand.
ATTAATTCTGTTATTTAAAAAAAAGATTTGGAAAATAACAGAAATGTGGAAAACAGAAAGCACCGCGCAGTGGCTAGCCATAGCCACTGCCAGTGGGCCACAGGCCACTGTGGCGCTGCGCGCTTGCTTGCGTGGCAGAGAGAGCCCATGACATGTGGGCCTCCTGCGCGGGAAGCAAAAATGCCACCAAAAAGGTTGGCGATGCGGGCTCGAACCCGAGACCGGCCGCAAGTTTCAGAGGAGCGCAACCACTGCGCTAGGGTTCAGTCATTTGACAGAGATAGCGACGCGGACAGGTTAAGCTTCCTTCGCCTGCTTAACTGAATTTTCTGACGACGCACCCGTCCGCGACTGACAGAAACAAAGGCGGCTCGCCGGCGGGGAGATACGCGGTCGCGCTCGAAATTGGTGGTGTGCAGTGAGGGGTGGACGTGCACTGAACCGTGCGCAAGCAACAGAGGGAGAGATGGGAGATGGTGGAGCTCACCAGGCGTGGATTGAGGTGGCGGAGGTTGCTGACGACGGCGTGACAGAGGCGACGGCGGCGGTGTCGTGGACGGCGGGGAAGATCCGGTCGATCTCCGGTGGCGCTCCCGTGTCCAAAACGTAGAGGAGGAAGAGGGCTTCTGGTTCCAGGGGGTAGGGGGCTAGGTAGAGTGGGGAGGTGGCGGCGCCATCGAGAGATTCAGAGGTTCGATTCCGGCGAAGGTGACAGAGGAGGGGAAACTCGACGGGGAAGAAGCAAACGACGGCGGCGGAGAGGGGAATAGGAACCTAGGGGGACTAGGGTTTGTCGGCGCGGCCCCTAGGGCACTTATAGGCGCGGCAGGGGCTCGGATCGCCGTCGAGTGGCCGTCGCTGCCGCGGTGGCGCTCTGGATGCGCTGCCGTACTTCAAACAGAAGTACAGCACGCATTTCAAAGCGTTACGCGGGGAATAGACGGGCTGGGCTTGCGCTGCGCGGGGGTAAGTTGGGCTGGGTAGCGTTTAGGTGCTGCGCGCGCGGTAGGTTTTGCTTCTTTTATTTCTTTTTCCTTCTGTTTTTTTTGTAGGGTTTAGCTTTGGGAGAAAAAGATGGGTTTTTGGTTAGTGAAAAAAATTGAGAAAAATTAGGGAAGCTCCTTAGGCCAATTACTAACAGTTGGTAACTTTTATTTTCAAAAATTTAAATATTTGATTGCTGTTTAAAATTTAACCCAAATTTGGGTGAATTTGTTAATATTAATAATCATTAATAAAACCAACATCTAAAATAGGGTAACCCCTATGGTAATTAGGCAATTTGAATTGATTTGTTTTGGTATCAACATAATTTCAAAATGATTCTGTTTTGGGTGCTTTGATTTGAATTTTTAAATGTGTTTGGAAAATGAATAATTGATTTAAAACCATCATTTTCACAAGTGATCACTATGGAAAAACATGAAACCAATTGGTTGTTATTATTTGTGATTTTTATTCAAAATGTTGTAACAGAGCAAGTATGAAACCATTGTTTGAATAAGGTTTGAATTTGAGTTGTGAAAACAGTGGAAAAACAATTGCAACAATTAAGAAACAAATGCAACCAACATGGAAACAATATGATGACATGATGCAATACTTTAATAAACATGCAACAAACATTCTAAGGGGATGATTTTCATACTTGGGATGTTACATGATGGTTATTTGTAGATCATTTAATTCAACATTAATTCATGGGCTTTTCCATATGCAATCCAAATTGCATATGGGCCCATTTAAATATGATTACCATGTCAACTAGTTTATCTTTGATGCATCTTTAAACTTGTCATGCATCCATATCTTGATCATGCTGGATCTTTTGCCGTGGTAGTGATTGTTGCATCCGGTGTTTGTTCTAGTTCGTTGCTTCTTCGCGGATAGGACGTTGAGATGATGTGAGCAACGACAAGTTCTTCGGATGTACCTCTACTTGCTGGATTCCAGGCAAGTATACTCACTTGCTGCCTATGGCTGCCTTTCATCACTTGTTACCGATTCTTTCCGTTGTTCTTATTCTAGCCTTATGATTCGATGCTTGTGTCTCGATCCTATCATATGTTTACCTTGCAGCCATGATATAGCCTTCCTCCCACTTCCTATTAACTGTTGTTTGTTTACCTTGTTGGCCCTCGTGTCGTAGTGGCATGCTTAGTGTTGTTTGCGCTCAAGTCTTGTTGTCCGTCTTATCACCTGTTTAGTTGATAGTTGGGTTTCAATTCAATCAACAACCTGTTAATGTTTTGGGTAATATTAATTTGATGATAAGGCACCGGCAGGAGGCCCGACGTGGTTTTGAGGCCTGCTAGTGTCGAACTTAATTAGGAAAAGGGTCTTGTCCTCCGATCCATGATGAGCGCACTAACCGCATGTGGGAAGCGAGTATGGGCGTCCCCCGCAATTCTGATTCGATTCGCATCTCGTCCAAATCGCCACACTTAGTTCGGGCTTTCCATTTGATGCATGCATATGCAGGTGCGAGCCCTTGGCGCCAGGGTGGAACTTTTGTAGTCGGCATTTAGGGCAGCGTGGTCTTCCAGTGCTATGAGGGTCCCCCTTTTCTTCGTGGGGGCTCGATTAGCCGCGCATGCACAGCACGTGGTTCTTTGGGCTTGATGCGAAGAAGAGTTGGGTTGTGTTGAGTGGCCTGCTTGGTGGGTTTGCTCCCCGCCTGGCGGGTCATTCTTACGTGTACGGCCAAATTGGTGCATCCCTGCAGGGTTAAATCTTCTCGAGAAGCCGTGTTGTCCGTGGTTATGGATGACTTGGTGAAAGTGCTGGCTAACAAGTACTCAGACAACTTACACTTAACGATGATAACTTGACTAGTAACATATATTACCTCCACCATAAAAATGAATGACACCTTAAACAACCGTGTGAGTTTCCTTGGGTTGCTTCCTTAGTAGGGGGTAACATTGGATGGGTATTGTTTGCTGAGTAGTTATAGTTGGTTTTGTCGCGCTATCTTATCCCTTTCTTTTAGCCGGATGTTGTAGTGCTGTTCTGTAGTTAGATAGTGCAGCCCGCTGCCGCTTCTTTGCAATAATCCCTTCCTTTCCGTTGTACCCAAGGTATTTGTATCTTGTGATGATTGGTTACGCTGGTATCTTGTGAGTATGGTTTATCCACTTGCCAGTACTTAACCGTACTGACCCACGAATCCCTTTCGTGGCTGCATATTCCACATTGCAGTCAACAGGTTTGAAGTCTGACGACGTTAGCTTGGGAATCCCTCCGGCTTGGCCTGGGCAGGGATTGGACGCCATCGGTTATCTTCAGGACTCTTAGTCCAATTTGTATCTTGTCCGTAGTCGGACGCTATGTTGTTTCTTCCGCTGTTATTTGGATCTTTGTATTGTATCAGTTGTATTCTTGACTCGTTTGAGTCGTCTTGTATATATATTTTCTGTTGTTGTTGCGGAATATTCGTGAACTGTTGTAATGTTATCACAAGTGGCAACCTGGAATCGGTTATTATGTGGATTTTGGCGTAAATGCTGAAATCTGCATAGTGCCCGATCTCGGGGCGTCACAACGAGGTGCTTGTTTGAGACCATAGATATCCTTGTCAAGTTTGTAAACGTGGTTAGGAAAGTTGAGATTCTCGAACCCCGGAGGTTTGTTAACATATACCTCCTCTTTTAGTGGACCATTCAAGAAAGCACTTTTCACATCCATTTGTTGCAATTTGAAATTATGAGAAGATGCATAAGCAAGGAGGATACGGATGGACTCAAGGCGAGCCACTTAGTGCCAATAACATTGTGGCAATCTTTGGGCTTCTCAACCAATCTCCAAACTTTGTTGCGCTCAAAGTTATTGAGCTCATCATGCATAGCTTCAACCCAATCGGAGTCCTCAAGAGCTTCATACACTTTCTTAGGCTCCACCATAGAGATATGAGCTTGATGCTCACTAAAATGTGCCAATTGCCTTCTTGTGGATCTTCGAGCTTGAATATCCTCCAAGACCTTGTTATCTTGGGCATCAATTTGCTTCAAAGCTCTTCTTATCCTTTTGACACGACGGGCTTCAATCTCCTCATTATTGCGAGGAGGGGTCACTTGATCATCTTCATCATTTGGGTCCCCATCTTGACCAACTTGGCCTTGATCATCATCATCAACAACAACAATATCTTCAACACTTGCTTCAACTTGAGGAGAAGATGAAGAGGATGGTTGATCTTGGCCTTGACCTTGACTCGCATTAGTGAGAGGAGTGGGTACGACTTGCAGAGTCACTTGGTCAATGAGAGGAGGGTCTTGAACATGTTCTTGGTTAGGTGTAACACTTGGCTCCTTGGCTTGTTCTTCTATTGTAGAGGAGGGCTCCACTTGAGTAGATCATAGTCCTTCTCGAGTCACCATAAGGTGTCCCTCAATGGTGCGGAAAAATCCCACACCCATCCTTCCTATGGCTTCTTGAGGTAATTCAACATCTACATTAGAAACATGAAATTGCGCCACTTGGGAGCCATCATTTTCCTCGAAAGCCACACTACAAGATTCTATGACAATCCGTGAGGCTTTGTCAAAGAATCTATAAGTGTGGGATTCGGCACCGTAACCAACAAAAACACCCTCAATAGTTTTGGATTGAAATTTAGACAACCTAACACCCTTGATCAAATAAAAGCACTTACAACCGAATACACGGAAGTAGGAGACGTTGGGATTGTTGCCGGTGAGGATCTCATATGGGTTCTTGTCCAAGCCTTTGCAGATGTAGAGGCGGTTCGAGGAGTGGCATGCGGTGGATATGGCCTCGACCCATAAATATTGGGGAGAAGAGTACTCCGCCAACATGGTCCTTGCCATATCCAAGAGGGTGCGATTATTCCTTTCGGCAACACCATTTTGTTGAGGAGTGTAAGTGGCGGAGTATTGATGACGAATGCCTTCTTCACTAAGAAATTCATTCAAAGTGTAGTTCTTGAACTCCGAGCCATTATCACTCCTAATAGCCATGATTTGCACATTGTGTTGACGTTGCACTTCGTTGGAGAAATCGATGATGGTTTGTTGAGTTTCACTCTTGCACTTGAAGAAATAAACCCAAGTATATCTTGAATAATCATCGGCAATCACCAAGCAATACTTCTTGCCACCAAGACTTTCCTCGGGCACGGCACCAAAGAGATCAACATGGAGAATCTCCAAGATCCTCTTTGATGAGATAATAGTCTTGGCCTTGTGCACCTTGTCATGCATCTTCCCTTCAACACACGACCTACAAACGCGATACTTTGCAAAGGAAACATTTTCTTTTAGTCCGACAATAAGGCCACCTTTGTGAAGACTTTGCAAAGTTCGCATGTTGACATGGGATGGGCGGCGATGCCACAACCATCCCAAGTTCGCCTTTCCGAAGAGACACATTGCTTGAGTGTTGGTAGACTTCGAAAAATACACCACAAACAACTCATTTTCAACATGTCCCATGTAAGCGACGTCAAGAGTCTTGCTCCTCAAAAGGACCACAATATCAACATCAAAGAAGACGGAGAAACCCATCTTCCCAAGAGAGCGGACGGAAAGTAAATTGTAACCAAGGGATTCGACAAGCATGACGTTCACGATAGTGATATCGGGAGCGACCACAACCTTGCCGAATCCGGATACCTTAGACGAGGACGAGTCTCCATAAGTGACGGTTGCTTGTATGTCATTTGGGCGCAACTCCGTCACAAGTTCTTTGCTTCCGGTCATATGGCTAGTGCATCCACTATCAATTATCCATTTAGTCCCACCGGAAGCATAGTCCTGCAAGAGATCATTGACTAGAGTTAGGACCCGAGGAGGGTCCCTTCATGTTAGCAACAAGGGTCTTTGGAACCCAAATAGTATAGTCAACGAAACCCTCAATAGGACCAACATATTTAGCTTTCACAACACCATAATAATCGACATATAAGAAATGGTGTGGATTGTAACGAAACCCTCAATAGGACCAACATATTTAGCTTTCACAACACCATAATAATCGACATATAAGAAATGGTGTGGATTGTTAGTTCCCGCGGAGGTGCTACAAGTAGTGTTGTCCCTCATACACTACTACTCGAGGCAATGTTGTTTGCTTGAGCGGGTGTACCAAGAGTAGTGTTGTCCCTAATGACAACCCCACTCAAAGCACCATTGTTGGTCATCTTGTTGCTCTTCTTCTTCTTCTTCTTCTTCTTGGCTACATAGCCTAGACCTTGCTTGCCCACTTGTTTCCTTGGAGCACTCAATTATGGTCTAGCAATGACCACATTAGAGTTAGGGGAAACCACTTGTGGGGAAGGGGTCACAACTTTCTCAACTTGAAGGCCTTTACCCTTGAGCCTTGCTAGCTCATCTTTCAACCTAGCATTTTCCTCAATAATATTTGCATGATCACAAGAAGAAGTAGAGGTGCTAGGATTGTTAGTTTGATTAAGTTGAGTTTGAATTTGTTCATGCAACTCCTTGAGGGATGAGTGTTGGCTTTCCAAAGCTTTGTAAGCCTCGGTTACCTTTTCAAACTCCTCGGTTAGTTTACCATGACCAACCCCAAACTCAACCCTATCCTTTTTAGCCTTTTTATATTTAGCAATAGCAATATCACGTTCCTTAGTGATGTTTGATACAAGTTCATTATGAGTTAATTCAATAGATTCAAGTTCATCTTCTAGAGAAACTCTAACATCATGCTCTTCCTCAAGAGTCGTAGAGAGAGATGCAATTTCATCTGCATCCCTTCTCTCAACCTCACCTTTCTTCTCAAGAGCATCTTGGGCCTCTCCCAATTTCCTCATGAGATACTCAACGTACTTCTTGGTCTCCCCTTGCATGTTAGACATAAAACGGTCCAAGGAGACCCTTTCTTCTTCTTCTCTAAGACTAGCAAGATGTTAAACATCACTAGGGGTCTTAGAGTTGGGGGAAGGTGATACCTCCGTGGCCTTAGCCATGAAGCACTTGGCATTACGTTGAGGAAGATCGTCATTGGGGGATCCAAAGAGGGATGAAGATGATGGAGTACAAGCAATATCTAGAGCGGCCACTTCACTTGTGGTTTCTTCTTCTTCATCACTCCCGGAATCATACTCCTCTTGAGTCAAGAGCACAAACTTGGTGGGAGACTTCTTGTTGAATGGCTTCTTCTTGAAATGAGGTTTCTTGTACTCAACCTTGGACTTGTCCTTGCGAATGAGCTTGCCACTATGGAGCTCTCTATTCTCATAAGGGCGCTCCGAAATGAAGTGATGCTTATCTTGACAATTGAAGCAAGACCTCACTTTTTGAGCCCCATCATTTCCATAGCGAGACCTTGTCTTCTCCTCGACAAATATCTTGCCCTTGGGAGGATTGCTCCAAAAAAATTGCACGGTGAGAGCAATGAGATACTTTAGAACGGGATCATAGTCTTGTTCCTTCAAAGGAGGCAACGCCTCTTCTCCTTCTTCTTCATTCTCAACCTCTCTTTACAACACCTTGGCCTTCAAAGCAACAGATGCTCCTTGGTGCATTCCAATGGCCCGAGCACGGTTGTCAAGCGCATTATTGGTTTGCACTTTGTAGGAGCACATCTCTTGCATCACTTGAGTTGAGGTCATGGAGGATAAATCATGTCTCCCTTTAATGCTCTTCATGTCCGCGCCCTCAAATGGCATAATGGCAATCATGTACTTCCTATTGATCCAAGCATCATCAATGTACGTGGCACCAACATTTGAGAAGTCGGTGGCAAGAGTTTTGAGTCTTCGGTACATGTCCACATGATCCTCTCCATCATGCATATAGAACCCTTCGGCCTCATTGGTCAAGGCATCATATCTATTCCTTTGCATGCTCTCTTTTCCCACAAACATGATGACAAGAGCGTCCCATGTTTCCTTGGCGGTGGAATATTGTTGAAGATGCGGCATGTGGTTAGGACCCACGGCTTGTTGAAGAATGGACAAAGCGGTGTAGTTGAGTTGGCAATCTACGGCTTCTCTTCTTGTGAGATTCTTGGGATCAAATGGTTTGTATCCGTCACGAGTGATCCTCCAAAGATCTATACAAGAAGAGTTCAAGTGAGTCTCCATGTAGTATTGCCATTCACAGAAAGAAAAATCATCAATTTTAGGTGGGTCTCCCCTAGGGATTAAATGAGGATGAGGGACGGGGGGATCGGGAGAATATCGTCCTTCAACGGAGTGATATCCTTCCTCTCCCACCGCACCCTTCTTAGTGGATTGTTCGGCGGAAGAATTTTTAGGTGGATCACCATCAACCCCTTTCTTGGCGCCTTCCGGAGGAATTTCCGGAAGAGAGGATTCGACTACCTCCGGTCCTTTGGCTTTGAGGAGTTGTGCCATGAGTTCACGCAACTCATCAAATTTGGTGTCTATGGATGAGGTCAATGAAGTTCTCAAAGCATTGAGATCATCCATGGTAACCTTGCCAACGTACGTTTCGGTATCCAAATCTTCTCCCATACTAAAAAATCTTAGGCGGTTAAGCCCGATAGAAGAGCCGAGGCTCTGATACCAATTGAAAGTAAAGTATGGGCACCTAAAGGGGGGGTGAATAGGTGCTATGACCAATTTTAATTTTTAACAAGGTTTAGGCTTGACACAAAGGTAAATTCTCTAGATAGTACAACTAATGGTGAATTTACCTATATGGCAAGGCAAGCAATTAATGCAACTAGGACAACACTTAATACAACAATTACTACAATAAATGATACAAGTACGAGTAAGTAAAGAGTGAGGAACGAGGTAACCGATGGAAGCACACTGAGACACAATGTATTCCCGAGTTCCTCCTTGTTAGGGGAGTACGTCTCGTTGGAGGGTTGCGAGCTCGCCACGAAGGCCTACTCAACGCCACAAAGGCCTCACCCTATTCTCCGATGAACTTCCGCCACAAAGGCCTAGTTCACCTTCCACTATTGAACCCCTTTGAGGCGGGGATTGAGTCCTTTACAAACAAGCTTGGGGCACACACCCACAACCAAATTGGGGGCTCCCAACTCTTCTCAAATCACCAAGAGTAACAAGAAGCCTAGGTTCTCCACATGAGGAAACCCTAGGCAAAGATCCCTCAAGCTAATGAGGGGGAAATGGAAAACCGGTTGGTGAAGATGTAGATCCGGGGCTTCTACTTCAATCCTCAAAGAATCAACAAGTTTGGGTGGAGGAGGAGGGAGATCTAGCTTGGTGGGTGAGCTCAATCAATGGAGTCTTCAATGCTGGTGGAGCTAACCCTTGGGAAAGAAAGGGAGGCCCTATTTATAGGCCTCACTTAACTAGCCGTTTTTCTGCCCAAAATGCGACCAGGTTGGATTGGCCCGGAATATTCCGGACCCCGGAATAATCCGGAGCAATCCGGATTGCAACAGAGTCTTTTCCCGTTATGGCCGAAATGGCCCCGGAATGATTTCGGGTGCAAACAGAGCATTTTCCTGTTGAGGCCGGAATGGCCCCGGAATATTCCGGATCCCGGAATCATCCGGAAAATTCCGGATTGTAACATAACAATTTCACGTTGTGGCCGGATTGTTCCGGACTGATTCTGGCACCCAGATTGGCCCGGAATATTCCGAGCTGCACTTTGAAGCTCTTTTTCAGGCCATAAAAAATTCGTTGATCTTCGATTTCATCACCATTTCTTCGACACCGTATACGTGCTGATTTAAGACCAAATCCTTTGACAAAGTAGCACATACAATTAGTGACTTCTTTATGTTGTTAACAAACACACAAAACATCGAGATATCGAGAATGCACTTTCAGAGTGCTATCAAGATCGCCTACAACCCAATTCTTCACTCCAAGACGAAGCACATTGAGATCCATCATCATTTTATTCGGAATCATGTTGAGAAGGGTGATATTGATCTCTCATATGTGTCAACCAAGGATCAATTTGCCGATATCTTCATGAAGGCCCTTGATGAACCAATATTTCGAGCTTTGAGGAACGAACTAAATGTCATCGATTCATCCAACTTCACTTGAAACCTTGCATATGTACTTTCATTATAGATGTTATTAGGTTTGGATGTAGGCATGGACATAGGGGGAGCGTCACTCAACTCATGAGTATACACTCCTCTTATTATGCGAAAATCAATTCGTCATTGCATATCTAGTCATTTTGTGACTCATTGTGCTTAATTGTGAGTAGTACTCTTGGACCCAAGATACATCTTCGTGGTGCCAAAAGTACACACTCAAACAAGGTCGCCACGGCCACCGACCTCCTACTCTCGGAGTTATTTTATTTTAGCTCTTTCACGCACATACTATTCCCCCTTGACAACTTGTGCGGGTTCGGATTTTATTCCTTTGGATCTTGCGAACCCAAATCAAGTAATGTATCTCGTATGACAGTTACAAACTATCCAACCCAACCTCCCTTTGCCCAAAATACCATTTCCATCTAAATGCTCTCGTTTTTTCGATCTTGGTGTGCTGTGACTGGGTCTAGCGGAACCTCCGGTGAAACCACCAGAGGCTCCGCTGCGCCTGTCCACCAGAGCCCACCGGTACCTCTGTTCCTGTGAATCTCGCCCAGTGGATCCGTACCGAACCGCACCGCGTGGACAGGGGGCGGAACCTCCGGTGAATGCGCCGGAGCCTCCGCCCGCTGCGGTTTTGCTGGGATAAGGGTAGGGCGACCGGGTCAACGAGATCCAAGATCTCATTTTCCCCACTCAGCCCCACTCCTTCTCCTCCAAACAGTTGCCGCCTCCTTCGTCTCTGTCGTCGAGAAGAGCGGCCCACCGCCGGGAGGACCTCCTCCTTGCCTTGAATTTCTCTGGGATCTTCTTCCTCCTTCAGCTTGCACCATGGATGCGGGTATGTGATACGTATCCAACGTATCTATAATTTCTGATGCTCCATGATCATATTATGTCAACTGCTATTTGTTTTCTCCCTTATTTATAGCATTTTTATACGTTTTCTGGGACTAACCTATTAACAAGATGCCAAGTGCCAGTTCCCTGTTTTCTGCTATTTTTGGTTTCAGAAAAGTTGTTCTGGAAACATTCTTGGAATTGGACCCCACAAAGCCCGAAGTTCCTATTTTCCCCGGAAGCATCCAGAACACCGAAGAGGAGTCGAAGACGGGCAACAGGGGGCCACACCATAGGGTGGCGCAGGTCCCCCTGGCCGCGCCACCTATGGGTGTGGGGCCCCTGGAGCTCCACCACCTTTGCCATTTCGCCTATTTAATCCCCCCGGATGGAAAACCCTAAACACCTGATAAAAATCCCCAAAAAGTTCCGCAGACGCCGTCACCGTCAACCCTAGATCAGGGGGGTTCTGAAGCTGTTTCCAGCACCCTGCCGGAGAGGAGATCATCACCGGAGGCCTCTCCATCACCATGCCTGCCTCTGGAGTGATGCGTGAGTAGTTCATCCTTGGACTACGGGTCGTAGCTGTAGCTAGATGGTTGTCTTCTCCTCATATGCCTCCATGTTTAGATCTCGTGAGCTGCCTATCATGATCGAGATTGATCTTATGTAATTCTATGATGTGTTTGATGTGATCCGATGAATATTGAACTTATGCCAAGTTGATTATAGTCTTTATTTGCATATGCTATTTGTGATCTTGCATGATTTCCGTTGCTAGTGGTTGCTCTGGCGAAGTAGTTGCTAGTGACTCCAAGAGGGAGTATTTATGCTCGATAGTGGGTTCATGCCTCCTCACCACCTTGCTCGAGTGACAAAAACGTGAAGGGGGGGGTGTACTGTTGCCATTAGGGAGAAAACAGCGGTGAGAGTGCCCGCGTGCATAATCATTGCTTAAATTACACACTTCGTTTAATGCAGTTATTTGTTGCCTGCAACTTAATACCTAAGTGGGTTCGGATGATAACCTGAGGGTGGATTATTACTCATAGATGCAGATGGATTTCGGTCTATGTATATTGTTGTAATGCACGCACTAAATATCATAGTAGTCTTCATGTCATATATGTGCACTATGGTGCAACCTCTATTTGTCAATTTCCCAACTGTAATTTGTTCACTCAACATGCTATCTTTTATGGAGATACACCACTAGTGAACCTATGAACCCGGTCCATTTTTCCACACAGTTAAACAAACCACAACTATTTCCTGCTTTCTTTAGTACCGCAAGCATACATCATTTTCCACACTATACGTCTAATCTTTGTTTTCAACAAGAACGGTGAGATTGACAACCTCATTGTACCGTTGGGAAAAATTATTTTGGTTGTGTTATGTGCAAGTTCCACGTTGTTGCTGACACCGGTGAAGCGCCAACACAACCGTCAGTGGCATCAACCTTACTGAGATCCTCTTCCTCCCTCTGGATTGATAACCTTGGTTCTTAACTGAGGGAAATTCTTGCCGCTTGCTCATCACACCCTCTTCTTGGGGTTTCCAACAACATCATCAACTCTGCAAGCATCAAGGAAATTTATGGCGCCGTTTCCGGGGAGGTAAGGTAATGAAGGGGTCGTTGCATAGAAAACAAAAAATTTCCTACGCGAGAGACACCCGAAAGGCCAAGATCTAATCTAGGAGACGAATTGCAACGGGAAACAAGAGGGTTAAGGAGAACACATACCCTCGAAGATTCAAAGTGGTACGAGATCAAATCTCGTTGTTGGCGTAGTCGTACTCACACCGATCCCGATAGCGAGAAGATGGGCACCGCAATCCGGCGGTGCATCCGTGATCGGTCACACGTACGGTTGATGACGACCTCCGTTCCCTCGTTCCAGCGGGGCGTGGAAGTAGAGGATCCCTCGGAATTCCAGCAGCACGACGACGTGGTGGTGGTGAAGAATCCCACGGTCAGGGCTCAATTTTAAATTTCACTAATACGGTACCAATCTTAAATGATTTTTACCAGATCATAACAGTTATATCTCAATCAACAATCTAAGTGTAAGGTAGTTTTGTGGATGCCAATGAATACTACAATTTGTGCAAATTCACTTTGATTGGTTGTTTATGATAAATAAGTTCAAGTTAATTCAAAATTATATCATGAACTCCCACTCAAAAACAACATCCCTCTTAGTCGTCTTTAGTGATTACACGAACCAAATTCACTACACCAAAACCGATCATCACGTGAGATGATGTAGCTTCAAAGGCGAACATCGACATGTTCATCATATCATCCATATGACTCATGCTTTACCTTTCGGTTACGTGTTCCGAGGCCATGTCTGTACATCCTAGGCTCGCCAAGTAGAACCGTAGTATTGCGTGTGTTTCAAGGCCATGTCTGTACATGCTAGGCTTGAAAACACCCGTTGTATGCAAACGTTGAATCTGTCACACCCGATCATCACGTGGTGTCTCGAAACGACAAACTTTCTTAACGGTGCATACTTTAAGGAAGAACACATTATTATCTTGATATTAAGTGAGAGGGATCATCTTATAATGCTACCATCGTTATCTAAGAAAAACAATATGCATAAAAAGGATTAACATCACAGACATCACATGAAAGGATAACGTGATATGATATGGTCCTTCTTGCACTTGATCTCCATCATGTGCATTATGGTATGATCTCAATCATTCCACCGGCGTGGTACCAAGTACCACGGTACCCCAAACTTGATTGTCCATCAATAAGAAGACAACCATATGAATACCTTCCGGTATATCAATAATTTACAAAATAGATCATCTCATAATCAAATTTGTAATATTGACCATATCACATCACATGCCCAGCAAAAACTAGTTAGACGCTTCTAATTCATTTTTGCATATTTTACGTGGCTTAGGGCTTTCGAGGATAGAATCGTTCTCGTTCATAACTACGAACATCAACCACAACGTTGATAAACATATTTTTAGCAACCCTTCGTAGATTATATCTTAACTATAGTAGGAGAAACGGACACCCCCTTAGCCACAAGTGAGACAACTCTCGCGTACATAGTACACGTAAACTTAGTCTGGGGCAGCTTCATCCTACTATGCCACTAAGATCATAAAATACTCAAGGAGACAATAACATGATCATCAACGCCCACATACACCTATGTGTTCTACCCGTACAAAACATCTACGCATAGATCCGGCTCTGATACCACTGAAGGGGTCGTTGCATAGAAAACAAAAAAAATCCTACGCGAGAGACACCCGAAAGGCCAAGATCTAATATAGGAGACGAAGTGCAACGGGCAACAAGAGGGTTAAGGAGAACACATACCCTCGAAGATTCAAAGTGGTATGAGATCAAATCTCGTTGTTGGCGTAGTCGTACTCACACCGATCCCGATAGCGAGAAGATGGGCACCGCAATCCGGCGGTGCATCCGTGATCGGTCACACGTACGGTTGATGACGACCTCCGTTCCCTCGTTCCAGCGGGGCGCGGAAGTAGAGGATCCCTCGGAACTCCAGCAGCACGACGACGTGGTGGTGGTGAAGAATCCCACGGTCAGGGCTTCACCAAGCCGGAGACCATGAAATGGAGCAGCGGGTGGAGGGAAAGGGAAGTGGCCAAGTGTGTGGAGAAGAGGAGCTCTCGTCCTCCTTTTATAGGGGAAGGGGATGCAGACCAAGAGGGGGGTGCGGCCATCCATGGTATGCCCCCACCTCTTCCCTCTTCATGTGAGTGGAAGCTCCACTCACACCCACTCGTGCTCCCTTAATTTTCCACTAGGAAAATCCAAAGGTTTTCTTTTAATAAATAAATAAAACATTTTTATTTCTTTATTTATATTTGTTAATTCCATTAACAAACATTTGCATATAGCACCTCGAATGATTTTTTAATTCTATTAACAACCATTCAACGAAAAACCCCTTGAACTATTTCAATTTTCCCCGAAACAATTTCGGTCCTGCCCAAAATATTCTTCGATATTCCATATCCTCTCAAACGCGTCATCGAACCTTAAGTGTGTCACCCTACGGTTCGCGAATAAGATAGACATGATCGAGACTCCTCTCCGATCAATAATCAACAGCGGGATCTGGAGATCCGTGATGACTCCTATATATTCAACGATGACTCCCGTGATCGTGTGAACCAACAACGCCGTGAACTATTCCCTTTGTCTCGCGATATTTTACTTGTCCGAGATTCGATCATTGGTATCAACCATACCTTGTCCAATATCGTTACCGACAGGTACTCTTTTCTCGTTCCCGTGATATAACATCCTTTTTTATCATATCACGTGCTTGCAAGCGGTTTCGATGTGATATCACCGAGAGGGCCCAGAGTATATCTCTCTGTCATTTGGATGGACAAATTCCACTCTTAATCCATGATCCTCAACTAATACTTTCTGAATACTTAACAACACCTTTATATTCACCCTGTTACGGTGTGACGTTTGATGCCATCAAAGCACTCTTCCGGTATCAGCGATTGACATGATCTCATGGTCTAAGGAATAAGTTACTTTGTATGTTTGATATAACAATGTAAACTAAATGACTTGATAGCATTGCTATATTCTATTTGGGTATATGTTCATCACATCATTCTTCTAATGACATGACCCCGTTATTAATAACATCCAATGTTCATGATCAGGAAACCTTGATCATCTATTAATCAACGAGCTAGTTAAAAGAGAGGCTTTATTAGGAACCATTGTTTGTTTATTAAGCACACATGTATCAACGTTTCCGGTTAATACAATTCTAGCATGAGAAATAAACATTCATCATAAACAAGGAATAAGATAATAACCATTTTATTATTGCCTCTCGGGCATATTCCCTTCAGGTAAAAGGTACTCACATCCTTTGTGAGTGCTCGAAGTTATTTCCTTTAGATTCTGCAATCATATCTTTTTGTTTCTTGTTTTCACTAGTTAGGCTTATTTTTACTCGTTCCTTGTTGTTATCTGTATGCTTAAATGGAAAACAACAAAAATATGAGAGAGCGTTATTATATTTATCTTGAGTTAGGACATGAAGTGTTTGAAGAGAAAATTAAAAAACCTATGGAAGTTTGTTTGCACAATAGTGATAGCAACGTTATAAGTATGAATTATTTGAACACCATTATTGCTAATTCTATGGAAAAGTCTAAACTTGGGGAAGCTAGTTTTGATGAATATGATATTTTTAGTCCCCCAAGTTTTGAGGAGGAAATTTTCTTTGATGATACCTTGCCTCCAATATATGATGATTATAATGATTGTGTTATTCTAGTTCCACCTGTTTACAATGATGAATATGATATTTTCAATCCACCTACTATTGAGGAGAAAATTAATTATGATTACAATATGCCTCCTATATTTAATGATTATGGTGATGAGAATAATAATGATAGCTATTTTGTTGAATTTTCTCCCACTAATATTAATAAGAATGACTATGCTTATGTGGAGAGTATTAATTCTTTTATGCATGTGGCTCATGATAAGAATGTTTCTTGTGATAGTTATATTGTTAATTTTATTCATGATGCTACTGAAAGTTATTATGAGAGAGGGAAACATGGTTTTATGCATCTCAACAATATTAAGTTCCCCTCTTTATGTTGAAAATTTTGATGTTGCACTTATTTTGTCTTCCTATGCTAGTCACTTTGTGCTTTGTTGACTTGTTTTTCTACAAGATTATTTTTCATAGGAAGTGGGTTAGACTTAAATGTGTTTTATATTTGCTTCTTGATTCTCTCTTATTGTGCTTAAACTCTTATTCTTATGTGAGCATCTTTTTAAAATCATTGTGTCTAGCTGAAAGGCTTTAAAGAAAAGCACTTCTTGGGAGATAACCAATGGTTTTATTTTTTTGCTTTGTTTTTCTCTGTTTTCTTTGAGTCCAGGGGTTGTATACTTCTGTATCAACTCATTTGTATCTTTCTTTCCATGTTTTAGTAGTGCCAAGTAAATTTTTTGACGAAAGTTGGAGTTGGTTTTCGGATTTCTGTGCAGAAAACAGATTTCTGCTGTCCACCATAAAACATCGTATAAAATCCTGGAAGATCAGAATGATCTGAAATTTTTTGTGATTATTCCTCAGCTAATTACGCAACTTATCTTAGTTGACCACCTTTTTATTTGAGTAACAGAAGATTTTCTAAAAAAATCATCTTTACCTGCTGTTCTGTTTTGACATATTTCTGCCAATAATTGCATTTGCATCTTAATCTCTTTCTTTTGGTGTTCTTTTGAGAAAAAGAGGTTTAAAAGAAGTTGTGACAGTAGATAATGTGTTTATTAGTGTCAGGATTGTGTTGAAACTGAACCGTTTGAATTTATTATTTCGATTGCACTAACGTTGCTAATGAAGATTGTGAGAAGTTTGGTGTGAAGGAAGTTTTCAAGGGTCAAGAGAAGAGGATGATATGACGTGATCAAGAAGAGTGAAGAGCCTAAGCTTGGGCATGCCCCGGAGGTACATCCCATAAAATTCCAAGAATACTCAAGCGTCTAAGCTTGGGGATGCCCAAGGCATCCTCTTCTTCATCGACAATTTATGAGGTCACTTCTAGTGAAACTATATTTTTGTTCGGTCACATCTTATGTGTTTTATTTGGAGCATCTTTTATTTTTTGTTTTCAATTTAATTGGTTTTCTTTGATGTAATAAATGGTTGGATCTTATCATACTTGTGTGGGAGAGAGACAGACTCCTATTTCATTGCTTAGAACACTCTAGTTTTCATTCTTATTGTTTTGTGAGTGTTCACTTTTTGCTAGTACTACGTTTAGCCTTTGTTTTCATGCATCTATTATTCAGAGCTGTTAGTTTTAGTAGTGTTATGTGATTACTCTCATGTTTTCTTTCTGTATCATTTAGAGTATTTTTGTTAAAACATATCTTGTATGGTGCTTGTTTGGAAAAGAAACTGTTGTTTAAAGTAGAATTTATAATAGTGCAAGTAGAAGCTTGTTTAGACTATTGCTAGAACTTTTTCATGCCATGCTACACTTTATTTTAGTTCTAAAGCCTCGTGATGTTGAGTATAATGAATAGCCTAAAATATATGAGAGTGCTTAATATGTCATTGAAAGATTCATGAGTTGTTCTTGTCATAGTAAAGCATCAATATATGGTATTGTCTTTCGAATGTTTTATTTGGTTGACTTGGCGCATGCTCACACCATGTTTATGACTACAAACCAGTCACGAATAGCCTCCATGACCACTTAGTTTTTGAACTTGTGATACTGCTTATGCTTTAATTAATGATGTTTATGTCGATATGCATGATTATGGCTCTTATGCTCTCTTGATTTGTCGCTCCCAGTCTTTTGCTAGCCTCCACATGTACTGAGTATGATCTCTAATCGTGCATCCAACTCCCTTAAACCAAAGTTTTTTCCATTGTGTCCACCATACCTACCTACATGTGTTATTTAACTGTCACTCCAAAGTAAATTGCTCATGTGTTACCTTTAAAACCTTCAAAATTACTCCTGCTTTATGTTCCTGTTTTTACTCATGAGGACGTAAATAGTGAATATTTATCTCACTTGTTGATTGGATTTCATACCCTGTACTGGTGGCTTCATCCGCTTATCCAAATGATAGAAGAGCGGGCAGCAGGGTGCCCAGCCCCAAATTAATAAAACGTATTCTCCTCACTATTTTTGCCCTGATTTATCAGTCAAAGCATAATTGTGTAAACAAAAGAGAAAGAGGGATGACCTTCTACACCAGTTGCGTCCTTCACCATGGGAGCCTCTCTTGTGAATCCAGTTGGCTTGTGACATACTGCATTTTCTGTTTACCATTCGTTGACATTAGCATACATATCCCAAAATATAGACACCCAGTGTCAAACTTTTAATACCTTTGTTTAATAAAATAAAAGCTCTAGCACATGAGTGATCCCTGCTTCCCTCCGCGAAGGGTCTTTCTTTTACTTTTATGTTGAGTCTCCATCTTCTAACTTTATGCATAGTTGAGAGAGAGTTTTTGCCATTATGAGTTCTATGTGCATTTGTCCCATAAACATCAATAATTACTTCATAATGTGATATTATTTGTTCTTAAATTATTTGTTCTAGTCTTCCTCGTGAACTTTGAAGGTGTCCTGGCATTTATGTTTTGCCCCACTCTTAAGGACTAGCAAAATATCATTTTGCAATGCTTTCTCTATACCTGAAACAAACGTTTACCTTTCTTTGCATTATTATTCATGATCCTTTATTTGAGTTACTCTTCGTGATGCAAAGTAATTACTATGCTTTATTATTAAAGTTCAATTTATCATGTTTGTGTTTGAAGTTCTATGATCTCAGCGTGCATATGCTTTTACATTAGATTGATCAAGTTTATGTTAGTAGCATGTCACCTCAGAAATTATTGTTTTATCGTTTACCTACTCGAGGACGAGTAGGAACTAAGCTTGGGGATGCTATAATTTCTTATGCTCCATGATCATATTATGTCAATTGCTACTTGTTTTCTCCCTTATTTATAGCATTTTTATACGTTTTCCGGGACTAACCTATTAACAAGATGCCAAGTGCCAGTTCCTTGTTTTCTGCTGTTTTTGGTTTCAGAAAAGTTGTTCTGGAAACATTCTCGGAATTGGACTCCACAGAGCATGAAGTTTCTATTTTCCCTGGAAGCATCCAGAACACCGAAGAGGAGTCGAAGACGGGCAACATGGGGGGCCACACCATAGGGTGGCGCGGGTCCCCCTTAGCCGCGCCACCTATGGGTGTGGGGCCCCTGGAGCTCCACCGCCTTTGCCCTTTCGCCTATTTAATCCCCCCGGATGGAAAACCCTAAAAACTTGATCAAAAATCCCCGAAAAGTTCCGCAGCCGCCGTCACCGACAACCCTAGATCAGGGGGGTTCTGAAGCTGTTTCCGGCACCCTGGCGGAGAGGAGATCATCACCAGAGGCCTCTCCATCACCATGCCTACCTCCGGAGTGATGCGTGAGTGGTTCATCCTTGGACTACGGGTTCGTAGCTGTAGCTAGATGGTTGTCTTCTCCTAATATGCCTCCATGTTTAGATCTCGTGAGCTGCCTATCATGATCGAGATTGATCTTATGTAATTCTATATGCTGTGTTTGCTGGGATCCGATGAATATTGAACTTATGCCAAGTTGATTATAGTCTTTATTTTCATATGCTATTTGTGATCTTGCATGCTTTCCGTTGCTAGTGGTTGCTCTGGCCAAGTAGTTGCTAGTGACTCCAAGAGGGAGTATTTATGCTCGATAGTGGGTTCATGCCTCCTCACCACCTTGCTCGAGTGACAGAAATGTGAAGGGTGATGTGATGTTGCTATTAGGGAGAAAACAGCGGTGAGAGTGCCCGCGTGCATAATCATTGCTTAAATTACACACTTTGTTTAATGCAGTTATTTGTTGCTTGCAACTTAATACCTAAGGGGGTTCGGATGATAACCTGAGGGTGGATTATTACTCATAGATGTAGATGGATTTCGGTCTATGTATATTGTTGTAATGCCCGCACTAAATAGCATAGTAGTCTTCATGTCATATATGTGCACTACGGTGCAACCTCTATTTGTCAATTTCCCAGCTGTAATTTGTTCGCCCAGCATGCTATCTTGTATGGAGAGACACCACTAGTGAACCTATGAACCCCGTTCCATTTTTCCACACTGTTAAACAAACCACAACTATTTCCTGCTTTCTCTACTACTGCAAGCATACATCATTTTCCACACTATACGTCTAATCTTTGTTTTCAGCAAGACCGGTGAGATTGACAACCTCACTGTATCGTTGGGACAAAGTATTTTGGTTGTGTTGTGTGCAGGTTCCATGTTATTGCTGACACCGGTGAAGCGCCAGCACCACCGTAAGTGGCATCAACCTTCCTGAGATCCTCTTCCTCCTACTGGATTGATAACCTTGGTTCTTAACTGAGGGAAATTCTTGCCGCTTGCTCATCACACCCTCCTCTTGGGGTTTCCAACAACATCATCAACTCTGCAAGCATCAGTATGTTGCTATCTCTCTCTCCCATCTCGTTGACGGATGGGGAAGCACTAGGAGCCACATGTTCTTCACATCTATATGAATGGACTTAGGTTTTGGAGTAGTAAATCACGAGTACCAACCCTAGAAACCTATATTGTGAGTATTAGGCATGAATTACCTTGGTTCTTAGGGTGGATTTTGTTCATATTCCCTACCTCGTTGTTATTCATCCCTAATACTCCTCATATCTTTGTTTCTAGGATTTGTGCGTCATATAAACTTGAACATTATCTCTTATTCATGATTTTCTTTCTATATTTCTTTCATAGATGCATCTGGTTACAAGGGCAAGGGCCCTCGCACCAAGCAAATGGGAGGTCGCAAGGCACCAAGAGTTAATGAAATTGAGGAGACGTTGGATCCATCTCAGACCAAGCGCGAGCCAAGATTCCCGGCCCCCGAGAAGACATTTCCTCGCAAGGAGAAATCCTCCTCTCAAGTGTCTGAGGGTGTGTTCTTGGAGACTCGTCGCAAGAACCCGTATATTTTTGATCGAAACCACTTGATGCCACAGTTCCGGGGAAGGGACACACGTTTCCACACCGTGTTTCAAGCTCAAATTTATCATGATATCCTTATGACTAATCCCAAGGAAAATGTTGCCCCTCAACATGCTATCATCTTTGGTCATATGGAGAGGAAGCCCGACTACTTTGGAAAATCCCTAGGAATTGTTGATGCCTTCGGTCTTGCTCCCATTATGCAAGTGCAACAACATGATGACGAGGGATTGGTTTGCGAGTTCTTGGCCACAGTGCATCTCGCCAAGGAAACTGAGCGTCATCTCATCTGGATGACAAAGGGACATAAGCTCACTATCAAGTGGTCTGAGGTTGGAGTCTTCTTGGCGGCTACCCGGATCATGGACCTTTTGCTAGTGGCCCGGAGTTTGATTGTGAGTGGTTTCGTGTGCATGCACCCAATGCCTCCTCCATCTCCAAGGACCAACTTTCACCCCTCTATCACTTGAACAAGTTTGTTGTTGGGTTTTTCAAAGGCCTCTACACCACCTATGACATTATGCTTCGCATCTGTCGAGAGACTATCAACCCCAAGGTGGGGAACATTGATGAGATACAAGGCTTCCTCAAGAACCTCATGCTTCTTACTCATGAGAAGCGGCTCTCCGGTATGACTCAGAAGCTTGATGTGCTTGACTATTTTTGGAATGAATTGTGGCATGTCATTGTGCAAAGGAAGAATGCTTGCTTTGGTCCTTTCATTATGAAGATCATCTTGCATGTGTGGGAGAACAAGTTCCCGGAAGATCCTCTTGAACCGGTAGTGCGCCCTGCCATCTCAGCTGCTTCACCTTCTGAAGTTACTCCTTCCTCCTATTGGTCGATTCAACCTTGGTTTCTTTCTGAGGGAAAATTGATGTTGTGCTCATCATACCTTTCTCTTGGGGTCTCTCAGCGAGTGCAAGTCATGCACCATCAGCGCCCAGGGGTGGTGTGGCCCCCTGGCCACCCACCGCCATCGCCCTTTCGCCTATAAAGTCCCCTCGAGGCATAAACCCTAGATAAATCGTCCTCCTTCCATGAAAAGTTACGTAGCTCCACCGCCGCCACCGACAAGTTTCGGGGGACAGAAATCTCTGTTCCGGCACCCTGCCGGGACGGGGAAGTGCCCCCATAGCCATTTCCTTCGACTCCACCGCCATCTACATCGTTGTTGCTGTCTCCTATGATGAGGAGGGAGTAGTTCTCCCCCGAGGCTGAGGGTTCTACCGGTAGCTATGTGTTTCATCTCTCTCTCCCATAGTGTGATCTTTATGTGATCGTGAGCTTTGTAATATAGTTGAATAAGTAGATGTTACTCTTAATATGTTATGCTACTCAAGTGGTTTTGTTATGAGATCTCCGTAGACACTTTGATCACCGTGTAAAGGTGATAGTATGTGCACCGTGTGGTTTAGCATGATATTTATATTTTGTGTTGGATGACCCTATGAAATTATGGTGTTTGTCTGGAACCATCTAGGTCTCATGGTGATAGTGTGGGGGTTACCTAGATGGGGAAATGCAAACTCTAAGGAGTTCTTTTTGCAGCCCTACGCAATGATTGGTGTTTGTTATCCGACCGGAGATTGGTTCAGAGTAGCGTAGTGAAGAGAGATATTTATGCATTCAATTATGTTATTATTGTTGAGAGTGTTCACTAGTGAAAGTATGATCCCTAGGCCTTGTTTCTAAGCATTGAAACATTTTTTTCAACCAGTTCTGCTACATGTTTGCTTGCTGCCATTTTTATTTCAGATTGCAATTACTACTTATAATTATCCACATTACTTGTATTTCACTATCTCTTCGCCGAAGTAGTGCACATATACAACTGACAATTGTATTAGGTGTGTTGGGGACACAAGAGACTTCTTGTATTGTAATTGCAGGGTTGCTTGAGAGGGATACCTTTAAACTCTTCCTCCCTAAGTTCGATAAACCTTGGGTGATCCACTTAAGGGAAACTTGCTGTTGTTCTACAAACCTCTGCACTTGGAGAAACAACACTGTCTACAAGAATAGAAGCGTGCGTAGACATTAAGCTTTTTTCTGGCGCCGTTGCAGGGGAGGTAAGGTAAAAGGTACTCACATCCTCTATGAGTGCTCGAAGTTATTTCCTTTAGAGTCTGCAATTATATATTTTTTTCTTGTTTTTATTTTCAATAGCTAGGCTTATTTTTACTTGTTCCTTGTTTTTATTTTTATTAGTTAGGATTAATGGAAAACAACAAAAATATGTGAGAGCTTTATAATCTTTATCTTGAGTTAGGACATGAAGTGTTTTAAGAGAAAATTAAAATACCTATGGAACTTTATTTGCATGCTAGTAGAAATGTTATTAGTATGAATTCTTTGAACACCATTATTGTTAATGCTATGAAAAAATCTAAGCTTGGGGAAGCTGGTTTTGATGAATATGATATTTTTAGTCCCCCAAGAACCAAGGAACAAATTTACTTTGATGATATTGTGCCTCCAATATATGATGATTATAATGATTGTGGTATTCTAGTTCCACCTAATATTGATGATGAATTTTATTGTGATCATGATATGCCTTCTATATATGATGTTTACAATGATGCACATGCTATTTTAAGTCCACCTACTATTGAGGAGAAAATTAATTATGATTGCAATATGCCTCCTATATTTGATGATTATGCTGATGAGAATGATAATGATAGCTATTTTGTTGAATTTGCTCCCACTACTATTAATGAGAATGGCTATGCTTATGTGGAGAGTATCAATTATTTTATGCATGTGGCTCATGGTAAGAATGTTTCTTGTGATAGTTATATTGTTAATTTCATTCATGATGCTACTGAAAGTTATTATGAGAGAGAGAAACATAATTTTATGCATCTCGACAATATCAAGTTTCCCCTCTTTATGTTGAAATTTGTGAAGTTGCATTTGTTTTGCTTTCCTATGCTTGTTGCTTTGTGCTTTCATGACTTGTTTTTATACAAGATTATTTTTCATAGGAAGTGGGTTAGACTTAAATTTGTTTTACATTTTCTTCTTGATGCTCTCTTTTGCTTCAATTAATATTTCTTATGTGAGCATCTTTTCAAATTATCATGCCTAACTAAAAGGCTTTAAAGAAAAGCACTTCTTAAGAGATAACCCATGGTTTTATTTTTGCTCTGTTTTTCTAGGTTTTCTTTGAGTAAAGGTGTTGTTTTTCTAGATTTCTGTTGTCCACTGTATAAAATCGTAAAAATTACAGAACAATCAAAATGACCTGAAAAATTTTGTGCTCATTCCTAAGCTAATTCCGAAACTTTTTCTAATTTTGCGTTTTTCGATTTGAGCAACATAAGTTCCCCGAAAAAATTCGTATTTACATGCTGTTTTGGTTTTGACAGATTTTGCCTTTTTTACTTGCATTTTCTCTTTTACTATGTCGAGTGGATTTCTTTGCTCCACAAAACATCAGTGGCTGTATCTAATGTTTAAAAAGTATTAATAATGCTTGTGTCCAAGAGGAACATGGGAATTTTTTATTGTGCACTAACCCTCTAATGCGAATTACTTTTATTTTGGTGTGAAGAAAGTTTTCAAGGGTCAAGAGAAGAGGATGATATAATGTGATCAAGAAGAGTGAAAATCCTAAAATTGGGGATGCCCCCATGGTTCATCCTAGCAAATTCTAAGAAGAGTCAAGCATCTAAACTTGGGGATGCCCAAGGCATCCCCTTCTTCATCAACAACTTATCAGGTCACTTCTAGTGAAACTATATTTTTATTCGGTCACATCATATGCACTTCACTTGGAGCGCCTGTTTGCTTTTATTTATTTTCCCTTCTGCAATAAACTAAATAGAACTGTCTGTAAATACGAATTTTTTCGAGGCTTCCAAAGTAGGTGTTCCCAGAAAATTACCGCCTGTAAGAGTGTCTAGAACATACCTATACCAGCTAGTAATACCAACGTAAAAATTCCTAAGAAGGATTAAAGTGGAATATTTCTTAGCGCATCTATGATGAGCATCACTTATCCTGTACCAAGCATCTTTCAAACTTTCTCCCCCTTGTTTCTTAAAGGAACGAACTCCAACTTCAGGAACACTCATTTTATCAAGACTAAAAACATGAATAAAACAGCAGCTAGAATAAGAACTATTTTTTTTCTGTTTTTGATAAAGAGAAGAAAACAAGACAAAATAAAATAAACTAAGCAAAACAAAAATAAAGTAAAGAGATTGGAAGTGAGAGACTCCCCTTGCAGAAATTCTCTTCCTCCCCGGCAACGGCGCCAGAAATTAGCTTCATGCGCGTGATACACACGTTCGTTGGGAGACCCCAAGAGGAAGGTATGAAGACCACAGTAGCAAGTTTCCCTCAGAAAGAAACCAATGTTGAATTGACCAGTAGGAGGAAGGAGTAATTTTAGAAGGTGAAGCAACTGAGATGGCAGGGCGCACTACCGGTTCAGAAGCAACGTGGAACCTGCACAACACAATCAAACCACTTTGCCCCAACGAAGCAGCGAGGTTGTCAATTTCACCGGTTTTGCTGAACACAAAGAAGTTAAACATATGGTGTGGAAAACAGTAGGAAAACAATAGTAACAGTATGAGAGCAGTATGGAAGCAGTAGGTGTTTATCAATATGAGGAAAAAGGATCGGGTTCCACAGTTCACTAGTGGTGTCTCTCCGTGAAAGATAAATAACATGTGTGGTGAACAAATTACAGCTGGACAATTGACAGAAATGAAGTCTGTACCGTAGTGCATATGCAAGAAATAAAGATTACTATGTGATTCATGCGGGCATTACAACAAGATACATAGACCGTTATCCAACTGCATCTATGACTAAAAATCCACCCTTCGAATATCATCCGAACAAACGTTGGGTATTAAGTTGCAAGCAACATATAATTGGAGTAAGAAAAGTGTGTAATGTAAACAATAACATCATCCTTAGAAAAAGCATTGTTGTTTTCTCCCTAATGGCAACAACACATCCTCCATCCGTCACGTTTCTGTCACTCGAGCACAAATGAAAAGGAGGCATGAACCCACTATCAAGCATAAATACTCCCTCTTGGAGTTACTAGAATCTAGTTGGCCAGAGCATCTACTAATAACGGAGAGCATGCAAAGCATGAAGATAACATGATAGATTGATAATCAGAAGACATAGCATTCAACATTCATCAGATCCCAACAAACACAACATGTAGCATTACATAAAGATGATCTTGATCATGATAGGAAGCTCACAAGATCTAAACATGAGGTACAAAGTGGAGAGAACAACCATCCTAGCTACTGCTATGGACCCGTAGTCCAGTGATGAACTACTCACGCATCACTTCGGAGGAGGGCATGGTGGTGTAGACTCCTCCGGTGATGATTTCCCCCTCCGGCAGGGTGCCGGGGAGAGCTCCAGAACCCTCCCGATCTCGGTATGACGGTGATGGCGGCCTCGGGTGTTTCTCAGGTAAAAGTGGTATCACCTAGGGTTTTTGTCTCAGGGGGATTAAATAGGCGAAAGGGCAGAGGCGGTGGAGGCCTGGGGGCCCCACATGACCCCCCGGCGCGGCCAAGGGGGGCGCGCCGCCCTATGGTGTGGGCCCCCTGAGGCCCCCCTCCGGGTCTCTTCGGGACTACGTGGAACCTTCAGGAATTCTAAGACTTCCGGGCTTCGAATTTTCCAATTCTGAGAATATTTTCATAACAACTTTTCCGAAACTAAAAACAAAATAAAACAGGGAACTGGCTTTGTGGCATCTTGTCAATAGGTTAGTCCGGAAAATCGATAAAACTGACATAAAGTGTATAGCAAATATGTGGGAAACAATAAGAAAACAACATGGAACATCAAAAATTAAGGATACGTTTATGACGTATCAATTGCTTAGAACACTCTAGTTTTCATTCTTATTGTTGTGTGAGTGTTCACCTTTTGCTAGTACTGCATTTAGCCCTTGTTTTCCACTCGTATTTTCTTCAGAGCTTGTTAGTTTGCTTCAGTTATATATGATTAGCTATATGTTCTTTGATGTACATTATCTATGAGAGTTGTTTCAAACAAGTTAATTGGTGTTGGAGAATAGTAAAATATTGCATGCTTATAATGGTGCAAATAAAAGCTCGTATAGACCGTGGCTAGACTTTTTCATGTCATGTTGGA
This sequence comes from Alopecurus myosuroides, assembly GCA_028641055.1. NCBI lineage: Eukaryota > Viridiplantae > Streptophyta > Magnoliopsida > Poales > Poaceae > Alopecurus > Alopecurus myosuroides. The sequence goes on from CM054061.1 coordinate 319,306,760, forward strand.
TGTTATTTTAATTCTATGCTTAGTAGTTATTATTGTAGCATGACTTGTATCAAATATCTGAGAATGCTTAATGCACCATTGAGAGAATCATGAGTTGTTTTTATCACATTGAAGCATAAATTTGTGGTGTTCTCCTTCGAATGCTTTATTTGGTTGACTTGGTGCATGCTTACACCATGTTTATGACTACAAACCAGTCACTTGTAACCTCTATGAACATTTTTTTTTACTTCTAATATCATTTATGATTTGATTAATAATGCTTTTGTCGCTATGCATGGTTATGGCCATTATTTCTCTCTTAATTTGTCGCTCCCAGCCTTTTGCTAGCCTCCACATGTACTGAGTATGATCTCTACTCGTGCATCCAACTCCCAAAAACCAAATTTTGCCAAATGTGTCCACCATACCTACCTACATGTGGTATTTAACCGCCGCTCCAAGTTAATTTCTCATGTGCTACCTTTAAAGTTTCAAAATTATTCCTGTTTTGTGCCCCAATTTTAGCTCATGAGGACGTAAATAGATAATATTTATCTCACTTGTTGATTGGACTTTACACACTTGGACTAGTGGCTTCATCCAATTATCCAAATGGTAGAAGAGCTAGCAGCGGGGTGCCTGGCCCCAAAATTGGTTAATATTAAATTCTCTTCACTATGTTTGCCCTGATTTATCAGTCAAAGCATAATTGTGTAAACAAAAGAGAATGGGAGCCGTTCTTGTGAAGTCTAGTTGGCTTGTGACGTACTGTATTTTCTGTTTACCATTCGTTGACATAAGCATACACCTCTCTAAAAAAATGTTTCCAATACCTATGTTTAATAAAATAAAAAGCTTTAGCACATGAGTTAATCCATGCTTCCCTATGCGAAGGGCCTTTCTTTTACTTTTATGTTGAGTCTCCATCTTCTAACTTTATGCACAGTTGATAGAGCGTAGTTGCCATTCTGAATTTAATGTGCATTGGTCCCAAAGACTCTTATTAATTGATTCATGATGTGTTATTATTTGCTCTCAAATTATTTGTTCTAGTCATCCACTTGAACTTTGAAGGTGTCCTGGCATTTATGTTATGTTCCATTCTTAAGGACAAGCGAAATATCACTTTTCTATATTTTATTTATGCTCGAAACAAACATATAACTTTCAAATGCATTATTATTCATGATCTTTTATTTGTGTTACTTTTCATGATGCAAAGTGATTGCTAAGTTTCGTTGTTAGAATTCTATCTATCATGTATGTGTTTAGAGTACTATGATCTCAACTTACTTATGCTTTTACAATTATGATGATCAAGTTTGGGTTGGTTGCATGTCACCTCAAAAATTATTTTGTTATCACTTACCTACTCGAGGACGAGCAGGAGTTAAGCTTGGGGATGCTTGATACGTCTCAAACATATCTATAATTTCGATGCTCCATGCTTGTTTTGTATACAATACCTTTATGTTTTCACATGTTTTCCTTCGTTTTCCGGACGTTTTCATGGACTAACCTATTGACAAGACGCCATAGAGCCAGTTCATGTTTTCTGCTGTTTTTGGTTTCAGAAAAGTTGTTCTGGAAATATTCTTGAAATTGGACGAAACAAAGGCCAAATACCTTAGAAGTCTGTCACGTACACGAAGTCCGGAGGAGACCCGGAGGGGTGCCCTGGAGCCACCACACCATGGGTGGGCGCGGGTCCCCCCTCGCCGCGCCCAGGGGTGGTGTGCCCCCTGGCCACCTACCCCCACCGCCCTTTCGCCTATAAAGTACCCCCGAGGCATAAACCCTAGATAAATCGGCCTCCTTCCATGAAAAGTTCCGTAGCTCTGCCGCTGCCACCGACAAGTTCCGGGGGACATAAATCTCTGTTCCGGCACCCTGCCGGAACGGGGAAGTGCCCCGGGAGCCATATCCATCGACTCCATCGCCATCTTCATTGTTGTTGTTGTCTCCTATGATTAGGAGGGAGTAGTTCTCCCCCGAGGCTGAGGGTTCTACCGGTAGCTATGTGTTTCATCTCTCTCTCCCATGGTGTGATCTTTATGTGATCATGAGCTTTGTAATCTAGTTGAATAAGTAGATGTTACTCTTCATATGTTATACTACTCAAGTGGTTTTGTTATGAGATCACCGTAGACACTTTGATCACGGTGTAAAGGTGATAGTGTGTGCACAGCGTGGTTTAGCATGATATTTATATTTTGTGTTGGATGACCCTATGAAATTGTGGCATTTTTATAGAACCATCTAGGTCTCATTGTGATAGCGTGGGGGTTACCTAGATGGGGAAATGCGAACTCTAAGGAGTGCTTTTTGCAGCCCTACGCAATGATTGGTGTTTGTTATCCGATCGGAGATTGGTTCGGAGTAGCGTAGTGAAGAGAGATATTTATGCATTCAATTATGGTATTATTGTTGAGAGTGTTCACTAGTGAAAGTATGATCCCTTGGCCTTGTTTCTAAGCACTAAAACACCATTTTCAACCAGTTCTGCTACATGTTTGCTTGCTGCCATTTTTATTTCAGATTGCAATTACTACTTATAATTATAATATTACTTGTATTTCACTTATCTTCGCCGAACTAGTGCACCTATACAACTGACAATTGTATTAGGTGTGTTGGGGACACAAGAGACTTCTAGTATCGGAATTGCAGGGTTGCTTGAGAGGGATAGCTTTGACCTCTTCCTCCCTGAGTTCGCTAAACCTTGGGTGATCCACTTAAGGGAAACTTGCTGTTGTTCTACAAACCTCTGCACTTGGAGGCCCAACGCTGTCTACAAGAATAGAAGCATGCGTATACATCAATTACTAACAAAAGAGAACCCATTGAAGGATGGGTACCTAAATCAAGAAATTGATCTTTTGTAGAGAAGTGCTTCCAGGTCGGGTAGATGGACAGTGGATAGTGGTGCATCCCAACATATGACCGGAAGCAATGACGCACTGAGTAATCTTGAACCTCCATCACCATATATCAATTGTGTCACTATTGCTGACAATTTCGAGCCTAAGGTATTGGGACGAGGCAAGGTGGCTATCTCAAATGATTTATCAATTGAGAATGTTCTCCTTGTTGAGTTCCTTGGTTATAACTTGATGTCCGTTCTTCAACTTGCAAATTTTTGTTTTACCTCATTTTTTAATAAAGAGAATGTGATTGTCACTTGGGAAATAACTCTTGAAGTAGCCTTTGTTGGGTTTGTCGAGAACGGCATGTATGTAGTGGACTTCTCTAAAGGAGACACGTGTGCCCCGACATGCCTAATGGCTAAAGTTGATGTGGGTTGGCTTTGGCACCGCCGGTTGGCCCACACCAATATGAGGATGTTGCATGACCTTCAAAGTGGCAATCATGTTCTAGGACTAACCAAGGCTAAGTTTGATAAAGATCATGTGTGTAGGTCTTGGGCCTTTGGGAAGTAACATGGAGAATTCCACCCAACCAAGACCACCATCTCCAGCACAAGAATTCTTGAGCTAATTCATTTGGACCTATTTGGTCCACTATCCTATGATAGTCTTGGAGGAAATAAGTATTGCTTGGTGATAGTGGATTACTAATCAAGATATTGTTGGGTGTATTTCTTCAAGAGGAATAGTGAGACTTAAAAGAGGGTCATCGAGTTTATCACTTTGGTTGAGCGTCAACAGAATGCTTCCGTATTGGCCATCCGGAGTGATAATGGCTCGGAGTTCAAGAACTATACTGTTGAGGGTTTTCTTAGTGAAGAGGGCATTTCTCATCAATATTCCACTCCCTATACCCCTCAACAAAATGGTGTAGCGGAGAGGAAAAACCGGACTTTGATGGATGCGGCAGGACAATGATTGCGGAGTTTTCTTCTCCTCATAACTTTTGGGACAAAGCCGTCTCCACCACTTGTCATGCTACCAACCGGTTATATCTTCGCAAGATCTTGAACAAGACTCCTTATGATATTCTCACGGGTCAGAAGCCGTACGTATCTTACTTCTAAGTCTTCGGTTGCAAGTGCTTCATTCGCAAGAAAGGTAAACGTTTGTCAAAGTTCGAGACCAAATCTTATGAGGTTATCTTTGTTGGTTATGCCACAAATGCTCACGCCTATAGAGTCTACAACAAGTCAACCAGACAAGTTGAAGAAGCTATAGATGTGGTCTTTGATGAGGATAACAGCTCCCAAGGGGGCGTATAGATCATGGTATTGTAGGCGACGCAATTCCTCCAATCGTCACAATAAGAATGGGGATTGGTGAAATAATCCCCATTGAGGGTTACTAGATGACGGAGGGAGAAGGACTATGCCCCACTCAAGTGGAGCCATTGACTACACCCGTTGATACACAAGCTACCCAACAAGATGCACCAATCCCTAAAGCTAATGATCACGGTCAATCAAGTGATCAAGGCCAATCTAATGATCAAGGTCAAGCAAGTGAACAAGGCCAAGCTACTCATCAAGGCCAAGATCAAGGTCCTATCATTGTCGAGAGAGCTCAACCTAGTGGTGATCCTTCACCCATTGATGACCAAGGCCAAGATGAAGATGGACATGACTCCGATGAAGAAGGTGATTCTCAAGACATATCCAATGAATCTTTGGAGGAGATGCTAGTGGTTCAAGGGGAGTTCGTCCCAAGAAGTTGGAGGCTCGCAAGACACCGCGCGTGGATGATATTGAAGAAACGACTCCTTATCAAGGATCACTTCGAGCCCATTGAGCATCCCACTCGAGCTTCTCGCAAGGGCAAGGCCAAGCCAAGGGTCGTGATTGATGATGAAGAAGAAGAAGTCGGGCCCTCTCGCAAAAGAGGCCGAATATTCCGCCCCTAATTTTGCAAGTAATGGCTACATTTTGAGAGGGGGTATAAGTACCCCTCTCCTTCTTCAAGCTCAGTGGGCTCGTCTAGATAAAAAATTCCACCATTGTTGAGGTCACCAAAAGGAAGAGAGCTCTCAATCCATCCACCCAAACTTGTTGATCTTTGGAGTATTGAAAGAGAAGGCCCAAATCTACATCTTCACCAAGACTTTCTTCAGTTCCCCCTCATTCAATTAAGGGATTTGAGCCTAGGCTTTCCTTGTGAAAAATCTAGGCATCTTGTACTCACTGTAACAGATTCGTGGTGATATTGGGAGCCCCCCAATTCGGTTGTGGGTGTGTGCCACAAGCTCATTGTAAAGGCACCAGATTCTTCCTTGAAGGATCTCAATAGTGGAAGGTGAACTAGACCTTTGTGCAGAGTTAATCGGAGAATAGGGTGAGACTTTTTTGGCGTTTAGTAGGCCTTTGTTGCGAAACTCACACCCCTCCAACGAAACTTACTCCACTAAAAAGAAGGAACTCGGGAATACATCCTTCTCTCTGCGTGCTTCCACTTTGTTTCCTTGTATCTTTTAGCTTTACTTTGTGCTTGTTTCTTGCTTAGTGTTATCCCTGTCATATAGGTAAATTCACCTTAGTTGCATATATAGAGAATTTAACTTTGTATAAAGCCTAAATAGAACAAGTATTAAAATTTGGAAGTAGCACCTATTCAACCCCCTCTAGGTGCCATACGATCCTTTCAGACTTGTTGTTTCCTGATCGCTTCGGAGGGGTTGCTGGTGAAGACGCGAAGGCTCACCAACGACTTGAAGCTATCGTGCGACTTGATCCCCTCTTCTTCTTCTTCCTCGGTACTGCCGGTCTCTATTGTCTCCTTAAATAACTTATTTATAGTGTGGCATTCCTGCAAGAAGTGATTGGTGGGTTCGTACTTGCTTCGATGGTAGAGGAAGGACTGACAGGGAATTCCTCCTTGCAAGTTCTTTTTCTTCCTATACTCCTTCTCCAAAATTCGCCGCCGAGGCTTGGGTCTGTGATCTTCCAAACCACCTGGCTCGGTGTGGCGCACACAAGGTTGTCGCGAGTTTGAATCCAAGCTGGCCAGGAGCCGCTCTTCTTGGGACCCCTTCTTGTGGCTTCTCTTTATAACATGTCGCCAGCTATTGGGACAATCCTTAAGATGATGATTTACCGGATTGTTTGGCTGGGTATGGTGAGAGCAAGGTTGCCATCGGACCATTGTCATGTTGACTCCTCTGTCTTGTCTATGGCTCACTCTCTCTTACTCTTTAGCCTTGACGTCTTTGGTACTTTCCATGCTTACGGTATCCGTGCCGCTCTCGTGCATCCATGACCGATAGTACGAATTGTAATGCTCCTTGACGTTAAACTTCGCTGGCTTTCGTGGTTGAGGATCCATGATTGCTACGAAGACCTTGAACTCACCGAAGGGGATCACGTAGCCACCCTTGAGTGCTTATGTGATGGAATCCCACTATTAATCCTTAGTGGTGTCTCCGGTTGCGGTGCCTGTGGTCTAGGAGCTTTACGCCTAACACCCTATTTCGCGGGCAGCGGGATGACCCGACTGTTGGAGATATGCCCGAGAGGCAATCATAGAGATGATCATATATCTATGTATTCATGATTTTTAATAATGTTCCTTGAATAATATCTTTGTATTGATTGGCAAGTATGTGACTTGTCTGTGAAAATCTTTACTTGCATGGTTATTCTAAATATGCCCCTAGTCGGAGTTCATGTGAGGACACACCTGAACATTAGACTAGCACATGTATTGGTTGATGACTATGTTTCCCAAGTCATAGACATGGTGATGTCAAACTAATAATATGAACTCATGTTACGGACATGGTGTTGGACTGACCCAGCTTGAGACATTACAACAATGTTAATAGTTCTCTCTCTACATGTTGTTCTTGCTTTGTCCTTAGACCCGAGATTGTCGCATGTTCTTGAGATGTGAATCGGCCTACTTTGGGGCTATCAAACGCTAAACCGTGACAGGGTAGTTATAAAGTTAGCTTTCGGGTTTGTCATGAAGCATGCTGCAAGGCATGGTCAGTTAAGATGGGATTTGCCCCTCTCTTCACTAGAGAGAGATATTTCTCTGGGCCCCTCGAGTGACCGGATCCAGAAATGCATGGCCATGCTGAATAAGGTTAATAATTAACCTGGAAATGGATTCCGATTCACAAGATCGAGAAAGAGTGATCAGCTAGGAGTATGATCAAATATCGTGAGGCAAAAGGAATAGCATAAACATGTGGTGGTTCGTATGATGTGATCTTTATGCACGTTTGGGAGTTGGCACATTTTGTTAGAAGCCGCTACCAACTATTGGCCGAGTAGGTGTACTCGTGTCATGTCTAAACGTGCGTGAACCTATAGGATCGCACACTTAAGGCAGAAGATGCAGAATTCGGATAGGATCTGAAATGGGCTGGAAATGGACTCGAGAGTGGGTTGTTTTAGTGGCAGCCCACTATGGGGACGTCTATATAAAGGAGAGAAGGCTGTGTGTTTTAGGGTTGCTAATTCCGCACCACATTCCACCGCAGCCACCGTATCTCCACGCTCCTACCACCCGCGCGGACCTAGCAGTCTGGCGAGTGGCGCTTCGACGCCGCACGTGTGGATACCGATAGAGGTGCTGCATCTGTAGCACTTGAACGAGCTGCCATGAGGAGTTGTTCGTGGGAGCGACGGGATCCGGAGGATTCGTACGACTACCCTGCCCCGACCCGCTTCACCGAGATCGTCACAGCGCGTCTAGTGGTAATCTCGTGATCTATATCTTGCAGCAGATCTTGGTTGACGCGGTAGAAATTTTAATTTGCGCTAGTGTAGCCTACCCTGTTTTCCTACAGTGGTATCATAGCCGCTGCTACGTAGTTATAGATTCGGATTGTTTTCATATGTGATATGTAGAGGGGGTATGATCGATGTGATCAATTATATGAAGTAGATGTTTCGATCTGTGATTTGGATTCCGTGATCGTGATGCAAGAGGTCGTGGAACGACATACCCCTACCGGTTGGCTTCCGCCATCGTGGTATACTGTGACACGTAAATTCAATTGCAGCACACAAAGATCAATATGATTGGTCGAATGGGAGTCTAGATCATATAAGATGTGCATGAGATGCGCGGGGTGACAGATTGGATCTGCCGCCGGTTTCGGGGAATTCGCAGAAATGGACAGTCTCATTAAAAACGGCCGTAACTTTTGCATACTACCTCGGATCGATAAAGGTCGACAGAGACCGATTTTACTAGTTCTTTTGTAAGACATGCTTTTAGGCCCTGCAAGTTTTGGCATTAGAACATCTAACTCGTTTTTGCAGATTTTGTGACCGGTATGACCCTATGTGTATATGATGCATGTGTGTAATATTTTCATGACCTGCGTGTCGTGAGTATGTCAACACGGCTGGAGCCATATTGTGTTGTCACTTATTGTATTAACGGCCTGCGTGCCGACTTGTGATGATTCCTACTGTCCATGTAATCTTCTGTTCTAGTTGTTAGTAGTAATAGCTTGTAGAAGTTTCTTGGAGGACTCATCACCCGGAGGGATGGCGCATATGGACCATGGAGATGGAGATCATCATGGTGGACGGGTTCCATGGAGATGGAGATCACCATGTGAAATGGGCCATACTGTATCACAACTATGTGATTGCTATTCATGTTGTTTTACTCCTATGTATGTTAGATTTGTAGAAGTAGAACGATCCCTCGCAGATGTTAAGTTCCCATGCCCCCCAACTAAAACTTGCACCATCCCATGTCTTCTACGATTGATGGTGGGTCTGTTGCAGCAGGACGCCATCAGTTTTCGTTGACTAGGTGGGTATGTATCGGTTAGGTGGTACGACTGTTGCAGCAGGGTGCCATCTGTTGATGCTTACGCGCATAAAGGGTTGGTTAACTCATCAAGGTAATCTTAACGGTTAAGCGCCTTGGGGCATAAATGTTGGTGTTTTTGACATGGAGATGTCACCCAACAACAAGAGTCATATGTGATATGATTAGCAAGTGGTTCTTACCAATCTACCTTGTCTTCTAGCAGCGATGCAAACGTCACTAGTCGACTGTTTGTTGCGGATCTTGAATCACTAAGTACCAATAGAGGATGTTGGTTTTAATGGGAGTAGACCACGTTAAATTTTTTAATGTCTTTTACTCTATCATGGATTTTTGTCTTAGTATTTTGCATGTTTTTATGTTGTAGATCAATGGCACGTAACAACCAACCCACCCCTTTTGCGTTGTGATCCGTCCTTGAAAAAGGAAAAGTTAAATGGAACAAACTATTTGGATTGGATCCTAAACCTGAGAATTGTTCTCAGGGTTGAGAGAAAGGAAAGTGTTCTGGATACCCCAATCCCAGATACGCCTCTTGATACTGACACTGTTGCCGTTAGAGCTGCCTTTAAGAGAGCATATGATGAGTCTCTTGAGGTTAACTTCCTTATGCTTGCATGCATGGAACCCGACCTTCAAAAGCAATTTGATGGTCAGGAAGCGTATGATATGATCATTGCGCTGAAAGATATGTTCCAGACTCAAGCCAGGACGAAAGGTTCAATGTCGCTAAGGCTTTTGGTGAATGCAAGCTAGATGAGGGCGGAGCAGTAGGGTCGCACGTGATCAAGATGCTTGGTTACGTGCAGACTTTGGACAAGCTTGGTTTTCCATTAGACCCTAAGTTGGTCACATATTTCATTTTGGCTTCGCTTCCATCTAGCTATGGGAACTTCATTTCGAATTACCATATGCATGCGGCGGAGAAGGACCTTAATGAACTTTGTGGGATGCTCAAGACGACAAAGAATAACATTAAGAAGAGTGCAGGGCATGGCCAACTGTTGGCTATGCAGAACATGCCTAGCTTCAAGAAGTAGGGTAAGTCTAAGGGGAAAGGGAAGGCTAAAGATTTGATCTCCAAGCCAAAGCTAAAGCCTAAGGACGGACCCAAACCTCACACATAGTGCTTCTACTGTCATGAGACTGGACACTGGAAGAGAAATTGCAGCAAGTACATTGCTTCAGTGAAGAAGAGTGGAAGTAAGACTTCTAGCTCAGGTACGCTTGTAATTAATGTTATAGACATTTTACTCGCTGACTCTATTATTGACTCTTGGGTATTTGATACCGGATCGGTTGCTCACATTTGCAAATCGATGCAGGGGCTAGTAAGGAGTAGAAGCGTGAGACACGGAGAAGTTGATCTTCGCGTCGGAAATAATGCAAGGGTTGTTGCGTTGTCCGTTGGTGTCTACCAACTGCACCTCCCTTCAGGATTTATTATGGAATTGAATAATTGTTATTACGTTCCTAGTTTTAACCGAAACATTATTTCTCCTTCATGTTTGATGAGAGATGGTTATTCATTTGTGAGTAAAGACAATGGTTGTTTAATCTCCAATAATGATATGTTTGTGGCTTTTGCTTCCATTGTGAATGGGCTTTTTATTATAAATCATGCCGATGCTCATGATGATGCACATGTTTATAACGTAAGTGCTAAAAGGCTACGACCAAATGATTTGAATCCCACTTATTTTTGGCATTGTCGGTTGGGTCATATAAGTGAAAAGTGTGTGAAGAAACTCCATAATGATGGTCTTCTAACTTCGTTTGATTTTGAATCATACGAGACATACGAAGCTTGTTTACTTGGAAAGATGACCAAGTCGCCTTTCAACGGTTCTCCTGAGGGCGGCGGACTTATTAGAACTCGTACATACTGATGTATGCAGACCAATGAGCACGGCAGCAAGAGGTGGTTTTCACTACTTCATAACTTTCACTGGTGATTTTATTAGATACGGTTATGTCTACCTAATGAAGTATAACTCTGAAACTTTTGAAAAGTTCAAAGATTTCTAGAATGAAGTAGAGAATCAGCGTGGCAGGAAAATTAAGCCTCTACGATCCGATCGTGGAGGAGAATATTTGAGTCACAAATTTAGCGATCATCTAAAGAGTTGTGGAATTTTTCTGCAACTAACGCCGCCTGGAACGCCTCAAAGAAACGGGGTTTCCGAACGACGTAATCGAACCTTGTTGGACATGGTTCGGTCAATGATGAGCCAGTCAAATCTTCCATTGTCATTTTGGGATTTTGCTCTGGAAACAACAACACTCACACTAAATAGGGTACCGTCTAAATCTGTAGTTAAGACGCCATATGAGATGTGGAATGGGAAGAGTCCCAACTTGTCTTTTCTAAAGATATGGGGCTATGACGTGTTTGTCAAGCGACTTCAGTCGGACAAGCTCACACCCAAGTCGGATAAATGCATTTTCCTGAGATATCCAAAGGAAACATTTGGGTATTACTTCTACAACCGAGAAGAGGGCAAAGTGTTTGTCGCTCAGAATGGTGTTTTCTTAGAGAAAAAGTTTCTCACAAAGGAGACAAGTGGAAGAATAGTGCAGCTTGATGAATTTCAAGATGAGCCTACCGGGGAGGACTCAATGAGTGATGCTATAATGGCAGAACGAGTTGAAGAACCCGTGGCAAGAGAAGCACCACCACCACGAAGGTCGGAAAGGCTCCGCAACTCGCGAGAGATATTATTGTTAGACAATGATACGCGGGAAATATTATTGTTAGACAATTATGAGCCTACGACCTATACGGAAGCAAGGATGGACCTAAACTCTGAGAAATGGCAAAGTGCCATGAGATCCGAAATAGATTCCATGCGTTACAATCAAGTTTGGAACTTGGTTGATCTGCCTGATGGTCATAAGACCATAGAGTGCAAATGGATCTATAAGAGAAAGATTGATATGGACGGAAATGTTCATGTCCATAAAGCTCGACTTGTCGCAAAAGGTTTTTGGCAAGTTCAAGGAGTTGACTACGACGAGACCTTCTCTCCCGTACTTATGCTTAAATTTATTCGGATAATTCTAGCTATTGCTGCATATTTCGACTATGAGATATGGAAAATGGATGTCAAGACGGCTTTCCTAAATGGAAACCTAACCGAGGACGTGTATATGATGCAGCCCGAGGGTTTTGTCGATCCTAAAAATGCTGGAAAGGTATGCAAGCTTTAGAAATCCATTTATGGGTTGAAGCAAACATCTCGGAGTTGGAACATTTGGTTTGATGAGGTAGTCAAATGTTTTGGCTTTATCAAAAAACGAATCAGAGTGTTTTGTTTACAAGAAAGAAAGTGGGAGCTCACTCGTATTTCTAATCTTATATGTGGATGACATACTACTGATTGGAAATGACATTCCTATGCTCGAGTCCGTTAAGACCTCATTGAAAAATTGTTTTTCCATGAAGGACTTAGGGGAAGCGGCATACATTTTGGGTATTAAGATCTATAGAGATAGATCAAAGAGGCTAATGGGATTAAGCCAGAGTACTTACATTGACAAAGTGCTGAAACGATTCAGCATGGAAGAGGCAAAGAAAGGGTTCTTGCCCATGTCACATGGCATAAATCTTAGCAAGACTCAGTGTCCTTCGACAACTGATGAGCGAGAGCGTATGAGTAGGATTCCATATGCTTCAGCAATTGGGTCTATCATGTATGCAATAATATGTACTCGCCCAGATGTCTCATATGCTCTAAGTGTTACGAGAAGGTACCAATTAGATCCCGGTTAGAGTCACTGGACAACAGTAAAGAATATCCTTAAGTACTTGAGAAGAACTAAGAATATGTTCCTAGTTTACGGAGGTGAGGAGGAGCTCGTTGTAAATGGTTACACCGATGCTAGTTTTCAAACCGATATGGATGATTCCAAATCACAATCGGGCTATGTGTTCACGTTGAACGGTGGAATGGTTAGCTGGAAGAGTTCCAAGTAGGACACGGTTTCTCATTCTACAATGGCGAGTATATCGCGGCAGCTGAAGCCGGCATGGAAAGTGTTTGGATGAAGCAGTTCATTACTGATCTAGGTGTTGTCCCCAGTGTGGCCAATCCATTGGATCTCTACCGTGACAATAGTGGGACCATTGCGATAGCAAAGGAGCCAAGGAGTCACCAGAAAATCAAACACTTTATGCGGCGTTATCATCTCATTCGACAGTTCATCGAACGAGGAGAAGTAAGCTTATGCAAAATACATACGGATCTGAATGTTGTTGATCCTTTGACAAAACCTCTCCCAAATCCTAAGCATGAGGCGCACACAAGAGCTATGTGTATTAGATATCTTCTAGATTGACTCTAGTGCAAGTGGGAGACTGTTGGAGATATGCCCGAGAGGTAATCATAGAGATGATCATATATCTATGTATCCATAATTTATAATAATGTGCATTGAGTAATGTCTTTGTATTGATTGGCAAGCATGTGACTTGTCTGTGAAACTCTTTACTTATATGGTTATTCTAAATATGTCCCTAGTCGGAGTTCATGTGAGGACACACCTGAACATTAGACTAGCACATGTATTGGTTGATGGCTATGTTTCCCAAGTCATAGACATGGTCATGTCAAACTAATAATGTGAACTCATGTTACGAACATGGTTTTGGACTGACCCAACTTGAGACATTACAACAATGTTAATAGTTCTCTCTCTACACGTTGTGCTTGCTTTGTCCTTAGACCTGAGATTGTCGCATGTTCTTGAGATGTGAATCGACCTACTTTGGGGCTATCAAACGCTACACTGTGACAGGGTAGTTATAAAGGTAGCTTTCGGGTTTGTCATGAAGCATGCTGCAAGGCATGGTCAGTTAAGATGAGATTTTCCCCTCTCTTCACCAGAGAGAGATATTTATCTGGCCCCTCGAGTGATCGGATCCATAAATGCATGGCCATGTTGAATAAGGTTAATAGTTAACCTGGAAAGGGATTCCGATTCACGAGATCGAGAAAGAGTGATCAGCTAGGAGCATGATCAAATATCGTGAGGCAAAAGGAATAGCATAAACATGTGATGGTTCGTCCGATGTGATCTTTATGCACATTTGGGAGTTGGCACGTTTTGCTAGAAGCCGCTACCAACTATTGGCCGAGTAGGTGTACTCGTGTCATGTCTAAACGTGCGTGAACCTATAGGGTCGCACACTTAAGGAAGAAGATGCAGAATTCGGATAGGATCTGAAATGGGCTGGAAATGGACTCCAGAGTGGGCTGTTTTAGTGGCATCCAATTATGGGGACGTCTATATAAAGGAGAGGAGGTTGTGCGTTTTAGAGTTGCTAATTCCGCACCACATTCCACCGCAGCCACCGTCTCTCCACGCCCCTACCCCCCGCGCGGACCTAGCAGTCCGGAGAGTGACGCTTCCACGCCGCACGTATGAATACCGATAGAGGTGCTGCATCTGTAGCACTTGGACGAGCCGCCAAGAGGAGCTGTCCGTGGGAGCGACTGAATCCAGAGGGTTCGTACGACTACCCTTCCCCGACCTGCTTCACCGAGATCGGCACATCGCGTCTAGTGGTAATATCGTGATCTATATCTTGCAGCAGATCTTGGTTGACGCGGTAGAAATTTTGATTTGCGCTAGTGTATCCTACCCCGTTTTCCTACAGTGACCTCATGGTTGTTCCGGCCAGGCTTGAACAAGCCTTGGTCCTTGTTCATCGCCGGTTGCTCCGGGCGGTGGATCTAGGGTTTGGTCTCGTCGGTGGGGAGTGGGGACGATGCAGCGCCATCTAACAGGACCTGCCAAAGGAGACGAGGAGCCGTAGGTCGCTGCCAGGTGGGGCAGGGGAATACGAGGGGCCACAAGGTGCTGCCAGGTGGGCCAGGGAGGACACGACGCTCGTTCGTGGACCGTCCCAAACTCAAAGCAAAGTTGGACCAGGTTTAGAGCGAAATGGACGTGTGCCCCAGGTCCTTTTAGGAGCGCTGTTGAGATGACCGAACGTAAAAGGTTTGCTCTTGCTTTATCAAAGGACAAAATATATAAAAAAGAAGCATATGAAAAAAAATTAAAGGAACAAATAGCAATTCCTTTTATTTTTTTGAGGAAACAAATAGCAATTCCTGTAAGTACGCGGGTCAACAGAATTTCCCCTACGTACGGGAAAGCCTTTTCCCGCGGCTGCCGACCGAAAACCAGTTTCATTTACGTACGGGAATCCTTTTCCCGCGGCTCCAGAAAACTAGTTTCATTTTTAAGCGCGAAAAGAAAAGAAGAAGCGGGCAACTGACCGGAAAATCGTATGTGCTGATTGGCCCGTGAGACCCTCCCACGGATCGCTCCCCCACGAATCGATCCCCACCGCTCGCCTCTCCCAGATCAACGGTACCCACGCCTCCCTGGCCGCTATAAAATGCCTTCCCGCCCCCCCGATCCAACCCACCAGTTCAAAGCAGATACCCACCGTCAGCAAGCAGCGCGTGCTCCGTTTCCATCCAGCCACCGCCACCGCAGTAGTAGTACAGTTCGCCGGAGAAGAGAAGAAGATGGCCGGAAGGAAGGGCGGCGAAAGGAAGAAGGCGGTGACCCGCTCCGTCAAGGCTGGGCTCCAGTTCCCCGTCGGCCGCATCGGGCGCTTCCTCAAGAAGGGCCGCTACGCCCAGCGCGTCGGCTCCGGCGCCCCCGTCTACCTCGCCGCCGTCCTCGAGTACCTCGCCGCCGAGGTATGCAGCCTACCCCGCTCGAACTCTGCTTTCTTGCCCTCGTCACCGTTCCCTTTCTGAATTCTGGACACGCTTCGGTTTCTGAACTCTGGACTCTCTTGTGGCATCAGATCCTGGAGCTCGCCGGGAACGCCGCCAAGGACAACAAGAAGTCCCGCATCGTGCCGCGCCACCTCCTGCTCGCCATCCGCAACGACGAAGAGTTCGGCAAGCTGCTCTCCGGAGTCACCATCGCCCACGGCGGCGTCCTCCCCAACATCCACTCCGTGCTCCTCCCCAAGAAGGTCGCCGAGAAGGCTGAGAACTCCAAGTCGCCCAAGAAGACTTCGCCCAAGAAGAAGTCGCCCAAGAAGTAGGGCCACCGAGGAGTAGAATCTAGAGTCGTGACGCTCAGTAGTTCCATTGGAAGTGGGGAAATGTGTTATGGGTTGGAGTCGTGTATGTAATCCTGGTTCAGAAGAACACCTGGTTGTGTCTGGTTCATGCTAATGGAAGTTGAAAACTGATTTTACCCATTCAAGCTGCACCGTGCCTCTATACTGATCTTGATATTTCTTGTAATTTCCTTCTGTTGTTCCAACTAGTTTGGGATGTTTTCTCTGTTGATCTTGTGGGCGTTCTTTCAATTACTACGTTCAGGGTGGTGATAATCAGAATCTTTCTTGGATCGATCTGGTTTGGGCGAGGTCGATCTGGGGATTATTTTCTAGGTTTCGTAGGCAATGTCCAATTGGGGAAGCCAAGCGGTGCTACACTCATCTGGTTGTGTCTGGTTCTTGCTAATCGAAGTTGAAAACTGAATTTGCCCTTTCAATCTGCACCGTGTCGAAACTGATCTTGATGTCTTGTAGTTTCCTTCTATTGTTCCAACTAGTTTGATTTTTTTTCCTCTTTGTTGATCTTGAGGACGTTCTTTCAATTACTAGTTGCAGCGAGGTGATAATCAGAAATTTTCTTGGATCGATCTGGTCTGGGCGAGGTGGGTTTGGGGATTATTTTCTAGGGTTCGTAGGCGATGTCCAATTGGGGAATCCAAGCGGCGCTACGCTCTGCGATTCCTATTGGGAGGCTGCTGAATCGAAGCGCCGAGGTATGCTCGTTCTCGCCTATCTCTTTACCCATCTTGTTCAGTTTCTGGTCAAAATCGTTTGATGCATGGACCCGAATTCCTTCTCTGTTCGATGGGGTTCGTGAACCAATCTGCTTGCTGACTGCAATCCGAGTGCATTATCCTGTTCAAATTCGTGCAAATATTGCCTTCAATTTTAGCAGAAATCTTACCAGAATTGTTATTGGCTTCAATTTGGAATTAACTAGGGAAGAATCCCGTGTGAATTAATCTGGTTTCATGCTTAGATTGTGAACATTGATATGGTTCAGCATTTGTTCATGCCCCGCTATCTGTTCCATTGGAAGTTGACTTTCAGGTTTGTCCTATGACACCAACGAGATTGCTCTCAGGGACGCGTTTTCTGGGCATGGTGAAGTCATAGAAGGTAGTAATCTGAATTTTGTTGGTTGGAAGTTGTCTTCTGACTAATGATAGTGTGTTTGGCTGACAGTCAAAGTCATATGCCACCCTGTGACGGGGAGATCCAAAGGATACGGTTTCATCAAGTTCTCTTCGGATAACGAAGCAGCTGGAGCACTGGAGAAGATGACCGGTGAGGTGAACCGTGCTTCACATACATATGTTGTTAAGTTCCTGCATGATAATATGCAGTGCCGAGTGCACTCTTTTATCCTTTTGCTAAGCTTTCCTACATGATGATAACTGTTGAATTGTCAGGTGCTTGATGGTAGGAACATACGGGTGCATTACGCGAACTGCGGATGTTCTGCTGCTGCTTCTGACATGAGTATGGGCTTATTCGATGTCATTTCTTATGTTTGAAATCTGCGAATTTTAAATCTTGTGTTATGTAGGTTAAATCTGTGATGGTGAAAAATTCATGCCCCTGACCTTAAAACTTCAATATGACATCAAGTCCCTGGGAAAATATCTGTCCGTCTAATAGTGTATTATCTGACCTTAAAACTTCAATATGACATCTAGTCCCTGGGAAAATATCTGTCCATTAGTAGTGTATTATGTATGACGCAGAAAGCATGGCCTTATTGTATCTATCTACCGTGCCACCGGCTTAAATTAGAGCGTACTTTTGAAAAAGTTATTTTAGCGGCCAGTAGTCAGTTGAGCTTAATTTGGGCAATTATACCAACAGGAGAGTTGCTTTTCTTCAAGCAAGCTTGAATCAGTAGATATTCACAATGGCAAAGGCATATTATGAATCTCGATCATTAATCTTCAAGCAGCATAAAGACTCCTGTAAAACAATGGTTGCATATCTGCATTATGCACATTGCTTAGAAGTTGAAATGTTTGGAAATCAAAACTGGCATGGAGAGACGGATGGACTCCAAAGTGGCGCTTCTAGACATGAAGTCAGCGACCTCCTTATTCTTCATTCGCCTTGTTTGGTTTCCCCAATTAAAGAAAATCACTCAGTCTAAGATAGTGTCGCTCTCCGGTAGACACGTGCTAACTGGTTAGAACTGTTGAGATGAGTATGGTCTTTCTTCGATGTCTCCAAATTATAATTGTTAAATGAAGCGCTAAGAATGTACCCGTGATTTCTTACATTTTCATGATCACAATACATACTTGTTGCTTCACCAATAGCCTATTTTTTTTGTTTTTTTTAGCTTGGCAATGCCTGAACTATCCTGATTGTTGATATCCAAAGAAAACAGAGGAACCCATGATTTGCTCACCTAATTTCTTCCACTACAACCCGAAATTATCAGCAAAGTTTGTCTTGTGATCTAGGTCAATGATAGCCCTGAACAAATTGATGCCCCGATCTTAATAATCTTCATTATGGCATCAAGTCCCTGAGAGAAACTGCTATCCATCCACCAGTGAATTATTTATGTTGCAGAAAATTGC
Source organism: Alopecurus myosuroides (assembly GCA_028641055.1). NCBI lineage: Eukaryota > Viridiplantae > Streptophyta > Magnoliopsida > Poales > Poaceae > Alopecurus > Alopecurus myosuroides. The sequence continues at coordinate 319,325,125 of CM054061.1, forward strand.
GTGCCATACCATAACTATTCACTTATTCAGATTGACCATGAGTCTAGAAATTAGAGTTTATTTTTGACAAATATATTAAGGACTACCCATCGTCGAATTATGTATGTTGCAGGAAGGCCGATTAGCACTCTCCGACACACACCCGCAAAAAAAAAAAAAGCACTCTCCGACACACATGCTAGCTGGCCAGAGATCTAAAATCCGCACATCATAGGTCTTATCTCCTCCGGATACTGTAATCTACTATCAACTGGTCTAAATGACAAATTTGTAGGAAAAATAAGTATAACAGAGTTACTAGTCAGTAAAATCTTTGACATGGGCAATGAAAAACCTGCAGACTTTCATGGCCCACATTCTTCTGCATGAATGTCATTAAGCAGAAGACATTGACAAAAGGATATATGAGAAGGAAATGTATTAGAGCAGTTACTAAGCTGTAAGTCTGTAACGTTAAAATGTACTAGATCGGCAGAGCTAGTTTATATGGGAAGAAAATGTTTGTGCACTATGATCCCTGTCATCACACAAGATAAGGTGCTAATAATGAATCCGTAGTGGCGAGGATAGACAACCGACAACACGGTTCACCTGCACAAACGCACAGCTAATTTTCTGCGAGTTTAAATTTATACTAAGGAAAGGTGTGCGTTGCTGCGCCCGTCGTTTTTAAGTGACGTCATGGTGATTGGTATGACATAAAATTCGCCATTCGAACCTTCCTGAAGCGAGCCAAATAAGAAAGCTCTACAAAATTAATGTATATAATAATATAATACTGACTACATTGATGAATTAATTTTATAATAATATGACATAGAGTTGCTGGGTCCGACCACATCGCTGAAAAAACAATAAAAGTAAAATTCTCAATACTACAATTTATGGAAAATTTGGAAGACTCATTTATAGTTCCACAATGTAGGTGTGACATAGATGTCCAAAGTTTATGTTTGTTTAGAAATTGGACATATCCAAAAGAAGATTTTTTTCCCACATGAACTCCTTAACAAAAACACGACTGTACAAACAAAAGATCATAAAATATTTGGGTCACTTAATTCTAAATCAGCGTATGAGAGGGACTGTGATATTGCTTTAGGTTCAGCAAAGAAGAAAGCATGTTCATATCGTATAGGGAGACTAACTTGTGCACTCATAATTGTTAAGAAAATAAAAATCTTGGTCAAACACGTATATGGAAACTTCAAATATTTGCTCAAATATATACTCCAATCCATGTTTACTCAGCAGCAACAAAAGTTTGTTTTAGTTACATTTGGTTATAGAAGTAGTATCTATTAACCCCATGACCATAAGAGTCGGCCTGATTTGCTACTCGATGCTAGATCTGAAGTTTCTAACATGTTGTTCAACACTTGGAGCTCAAAGCATGTACAGGTTTGATGTCTGACAGGAAGTAGCAGTGAAAATATTCAGTTTCCAAACAGTTTGGTTTGTCATTCAATGCTGGATCTGAAGCTTGTAACATGTTGTTCAATAGTTGGAACTCGAACCATTTACAGGTTTAATGTCTGACACGAAGCAGTGACAATATTCAGTTTTAAAGTAACGGGAGTAGAAAGAATGAGGGCATGAGACTACTGTTACATCTAATCCATCTGGGATCTGAAGGAAAAGTATATGTTTACCAACTTTATAAAACCACGCCATATTCAAATAAACTGCCAGAATACAGCGTGCACTACAAAGTACAGGTTGCATACGTTGGAAACTGATTACACGTAAAATATATATATTTCATATGTTTTTCTTTTCATAAAACAACTCATATAGGTTTAAATTGATTAACTGAACTATGGCTGAATGTTTTAAAATATCTTACTCAAACGAAACTAATATCAACATTCAACATGACATGTAAGTAATTCCAGGAAAGTGATAATTACTCATGACGGGGAGACAAAATTTTTCTCTCCATTTATAGAAGAGATTCTGAACTGGCAGGCTAAATAATTCACCAAAATCAGTTGGCCACTCTTTATACTCCTTTCTGTAACACACAAAAAAAAAATCAGAGAAATGGATGAGGGATCGATCCCTATTTGATAGGGCTGGAAAGTCTGTGCTTCAATACAACATTCACTCTCCAATTTAATGCAACACTAGCTACACATGGACGAACAAGAGGCGTATCCCTATGCTAGTAAAATTGGATCGGGCGCTAATCAACCTGGAATGGAGCCAGCGCTTTGTGGCGTCCACATGCAAGGTGCTGCCACGACCCACCTCGGATCACAAACCAATACTGTTGGATACACGCAGCACACCTCGCAGGACAGAGTGTTTCAGATACGAGGACTACTGGCTACAAAACCTGGAGTTAATCAACATCACGAGAAACAGACTGACGAGGAACACTAAGCAGATGGCCATTGTGACAAATATAAACCACAGACTGAGAATGGTCAGGGCAGCAACCAGAGCGTGGCAGAAGGAACAGAGATCATATATCAGCTTGCGTAAGAACACCGCTCACGTGCTCCAATTCATGGATGAGGTGGAGGAGTGGCGCGCTCTGACAGACCTAGAATTCAGCTTCAGAATAGTATGCAACCGAAAAAACAAACAGCTCTTGGCACAAGAAGCTAGTCATTGGCGCCGCAGAGCTAAGATTAAGTGGTGTACGCTTGGAGATGAGAACTCCAAGTTCTTTCACACCATGGCAACGTATAGATTCAGAAAAAACAGTATCAAGGTTCTGCACCATAACAATTCTGAGTATTTCCAGGATACTGAAAAAATCAACATTGCTACAACTTACTTCAGAGAATTGTTCCTAGAAAACAGGTCATGGACTCCTTTCTTGAAGCTAAACATGCTATATCACGCACAGAATACTGAACTTCAGCACCTGGCAGACCCATTCACCTGGAACGAGATTGAGAGGGAAATTACCATGACTCCCCCTGGCAGGAGCCCAGGGCCGGATGGATTCACTAATGAGTTTTACAAGTTCTACAAGAATGAACTCAAAGATGATCTCACAACCATGTTCACTGAACTCCACGGCAAGAAAATTCAGCTGAGAGGAGTTAACATGGCAAGCATCACCTTGCTGCCCAAGCGAGACACACCTACTGGAATCACTGACTATAGACCGATATCTCTACAACACTCCATCCCCAAGCTGATCGCCAAAGTGCTAGATAACAGACTACAACGGAAGATGGATGCCTTAGTAGATACAATGCAGTTTGGATTCATTCGGGACAGATCAATAATTGAGAATTTCGCCACCGCCGTTGAGATGATACAGTGTGCTAAAAAATCGAGCAGGCCAGTGATCATACTAAAGCTAGACTTCCACAAGGCATTCGACACTGTCCATTGGGGGGCAATTAATGAGATCATGCAGGTTAGGGGCTTCCCAACCAGTTGGATATGGTGGGTACAACACCTCCTAAGTACATCTCAGGCTCAGCTACTAATAAATGGAAAATATGGAACCAAATTCGAAATCCAGAAAGGTGTGAGGCAAGGAGATCCGCCCTCCCCTTATATATTCAACCTCGTCGTTGATGTGCTACAGCAGATGCTAAAGAAAGCATATGTACATGACATCCTGCAACACCCAATTCAACCGGGAGCACCGTTGCCCATCTTGCAGTACGCAGACGACACTCTCCTCATCTTGCAAGGCTAACAAGCCAGGTATATCGGAGATTTCTTGCATTTTCATGATCACAATACATACTTGTTGCTTCACCAATAGTCCAATAGCCTGTTTTTATGTTTTTTTGTTTTTAGCTTGGAATGCCTGAAGTATCCGGATTGTTGATAACCGAAGAAAACAGAGGAACCTCTGCTTACCTAATTTCTTCCACTACAACCTGAAATTATTAGCAAAGTTTGTCTTGTGATCTAGGTCAATTTTAGCAGAAATTTTATTGGCTTCAGTTGGAATTAACTTGGTTGGATCCGTGTGAATTAATCTGGTTTCATTCTTAGACTCTGAACATTGATATGGTTCAGCATTTGTTCATGCCCTGCTATCTGTTCCATTGAAAGTTGAGAAGCTGTCAGGCATGCGTTCTCTGGGCATGGCAATGTCGTCGAAGGATCTACTCTGGATTTGTAGTCTACATAGTATAATTGTTAAATGAAGCGCTAAGAACCTACTCTGGATTTCTTGCATTTTCATGATCACAATACATACTTGTTGCTTCACCAATAGCCTGGTTTTCTGTTTTTTTTTGTTAGCTTGGCAATGCCTGAAGTATCCTGGTTGTTGATAAGCGAAGAAAACAGAGGAAACCATGATTTGCTCACCTGATTTTTTCCCTACAATCCGAAATTATTAGCGAAGTTTGTCTTGTGATCTAGGTCAATGTTAGTGCTGAACAAATTGGTGCCCTGGTCTTAAAAAAATCTTCAGTATGGCATCAAGACTCTGAGAGAAACAGCTATCCACCCACCCGTGAATTATTTATGATGCAGAAAATTGCGTCGTACCATAATTATTCACTTATTCAGATTGACACCGAGTCTATAAATTAGAGTTTATTTTTGACAAATATATTTAAGGAGTACCCATCGTCAAATTATGTATGTTGCAGGAAGGCCGATTGGCACTCTCCAACACACATGCTAGCTAGCTGGTCAGAGATCTAAAATTGATTACCTGTGGCCAGAGTTACTAGGCATCTATTAGAAGTCGCACGCCATAGGTCTCATCTACTCTGGATACTGTAATCTAATCTAAATGACAAAGTTGTAGGGAAAAAGATGTACAACAGAGTTAGTAGTCAGTAAAATACTTTGACATGGGCAATGAAGACCTGCAGACTTTCATGGCCCATATTATTCTGCCTGAATGTTATTAAGTAGAAGACACTTACAAAATGATATACGGGAAGGAAATGTAACCGTTAAAATGTACTAGACCAGTAGAGCTAGCCTATATGGGAAGGAAATATTCGTGCACTATGATTCCTGTCATCACAGAAGATAAATGAATCCGTAGTTGCGAGGATAGACAACATGGTTCGCCTGCACACGCGCACGGTTTATTTCCTGCGAGTTTAAATTTATATATACTTGTACCTGTCAAGTTAGGTTCAACAACAGTTATTGTTACTCTTGTCTTGAAGGGGGTCATGGTAAACTGGAGCCCCATGTTAGCTGTTTAATGAGTCTCCCATTAGCTTTTCAGTCAGCAGAAGCTGGGCTGTGAAACATCCTTTCTAATAAGTGAAGCTTTCCATCCTAAACTTTCATTCTATGCAGGTAAAAAGCTGCCACAATCATGGATGCTGATGAAGGCAAGCGTGGCGATATTTCGGGTGTGCAGTCGAGCGGTTGTCTTGAGCATTGGCCATCAGAGAGATGAGGTATTAATGGGGAGATGTTATGTCGTCGTGGATGTCATCGCATAATATGTTTCCTTTTTGCCTATATGACATTTCATTTTCCAAGCTGTAAAATTTTATTGGGAGGGCGGTGCTGATTCCATGAGATTTCGTCAAATAAGCCGGGTCTATGTGATATCAGATACTGAAGACTGATGTCAGTCCAATTGCCGATATGACCACCTTGTTGTCTTTCATGTAGGAGACTGATGTCAGCCCAATGACTGACATCATTTTTAGACGAATCCTGTTAGTATACCTGCTCTGCTCTTATAAAGGATATTCAAGGTAAATAGTAACTGCAAAACAAAAAAAGGTGTCTATCTGAAGTTGCACACCATAAGGTATTATCTCCTCCAGATACTGTAATCTGCTGTAAACTAATTGAAATGTCCGTAACCAGGGCGACTAGGCCAAACCCTAGCCGCCACAGCCGCCGGCCGGCGCGCCGCCTCCCCTCACCCCTCCCCCTCCGTCTCAACGCCGCCGCAGGCCGCCCCTCCCTCCCTCCCGTCACCCCCTCCCTCCCGTAGTTCCTCCTCGCGTCTCGCGTCGCCCCCCGCGCGGGCGGCCGAGACGCCCAACTGCTCTCCGCCGCTCGTCTCCCCTCTCCCTTCCCTCCTCCCTGCCGTCGCCGGCGTGCGCCGCCGGTCCAGGCCCGCGCGGGGCCGGCGGCGGCAGGACCCTCTTTCCCCTCTCGTGGTGGCTGGAGCGCGGGCGCTAGTGACCCTGATTGGCGGCGTTCTCTGCGCGCGGGGCATCGGCGCGGCCTTCGGCGGCGTGGTGGGCGTCGGTGCACGAATCTCCGGCGGGCGCGGAGGTCTTCGAGGAGGCTGTGCAGCAGCACCTCTGCCGGCGGCGCACCGAGTTGTGCCTGATCTGGGCCTGCCGCGGGCCAGCGGGCCTGTGGCGGCTAGGAACGGGTCGACGAGGAGCACGCTGCGGGAGGTGTGGGTACCGGTGATGGCCATGGTGAGGTGATATGGTGGGGCAGGGAGAACGGGGTAGCGGCGCAGCGGCGTATGTCGTGTTGCAGCGTGGCGGCGGGGACTTCACGGGCCCGATCCAGGGCCTGGCCGAGCCAGAGGGCATGGTGTGCCCCCGCTGCCGCGTCCGGTCGACGCCCACCTATGGTGGTGGAGGACGGTCTCCTCCGGATGGCCCTTCTGTTGCTACCGCCCTGTGGTCTCGTCCATCCCGACCATATCCGCCTCGCAATCCATACGGTGTGCCTTGCTACATGAGCGCGAGTCCGCGGATGCCGGGGCGGCGGCCCCGGAAGGTGTACTGCACGCCCGTTTTGACGGCAGGGCGGCGTTGCGGTGGTGGTGGTCCATCTCTTTGGACCATGCGGGTGGCGAGGAGTGGTCTTTGGGGTCTCCTGGTGTTGGCGACGACGGCTCAACACCCAGATCGTGTGTGAGAAGCTCGGCTCGGGGATTGTCGGTGATCTGTGGTACCAACTGCGGGACGGGTCTGTCCGAGCGAAAGCTCAGCGCTTTGCGCCAACGACGGCGACGCCTGCGGGTGTCGTTCCCCTCTTGAGGGCGTCGTTGTGACTACCCTCTACGTATGGCTCCGGGTGAAAACCCTAGACCTTGGGGTCTCGATGACGGCAGCGCTTGCGTGCGTCGTTTCCTCCTTGGGGGCGTGGTCGTGGAGCATTGGTTTCCTTGATCTCGACGGCATCTTCGGTGGCAAGCTCGTTGCTTCTTAGTTTTTCTCTCTTTTTTATCTTTGATCTGCTTGTACGAGGTTTCCCTCATCACTATGTATCGGTTCGGCCATGTGGCTTTATTTATAAAGCGGGGCGAAAGCCTGTTTCGGTCGAAATGTCCTTACTAGTCAGTAAAGTACTTTGTCATGTGCTATGAAAAGCTGCCGACTCTAATGGCTCACGTTATTCTGCATGAATTTTATTAAGATTAAGTCATTGAGAAAAGGATCCTGAGCTCCATTTTTGTCAACAGTCATGGTTGCCACGATTACGACTTTCTTCGCTTGCCGCTGTCTAAACACAGAACAAAACGATCTCAACAGTCACGGTTAACACAAAGGTTTCTCCGGACGCAATCTGGAACAGAACAAATAACAAGCTAGAGTTTGCACAATCACGAGACTTTGCTTAAGAAATGCTTGAAGCAAGAACCCATTACCCAAAAACTGCATTTAAAATGTAAAAAATAAACCCAAACAAAATATTTGGGTATACATCGAGACATTTTATGTTCACACACAAATGACTTTTCATGAGATATCTTTTTTGGTACTTTTCATGAGATATATATTTTTATTTTTTACGCGGCCCACAACAAAATATTTTTCTTCGCGGAACTTTGTATGCTGACATGGAAACTCTGGATGTGCACCCAAAATATTTGTTCGAAACTTTTTAGCATTCTAAAATGTATTTTAAATACATTTTCTATAACGCTAGAAACATTCATAATTATAATTACAAAATAAATATTCCTCTCCGTTTGGTTGGCCTGAACACGTGTGTGCACGGCTTGTTTCCTCAGAGTTGAAATGTTGTAAATTTCAAACGCCTGCACTGCATAAACTACGCGGCACCGATATGGATACGAGTATCGGTATCGGGCCGATACGGATACGAAAATACGACATTCTGAAAATACGCCAATACGAGGATACGATTTAATACTTTTAAAATTAATCAACAAATAAATTTGGTAGCTAGAAACAAGCAACAGAATAAACACTAGACATTATTTCTTCCATGTTGGTATATGGGAATCAATCAACTAGTTAAAGTATTAAAGAGAGATACAGAGAGGGACGGAAGAGGAATGCACCGGAGGGAGAGCCAGAGAGGAGGAAGAACCGGGGAGTGTACATGCCAGCGTGGGCGTGGCTGGGTCGTCGGAGAGTGCATGTGGCAGCCTGGAGGGTTCGGCGTGGCTAGGCCGCTGGCTTGCCACCGTCTACTGTTGGTTGTTGCTGGCGAGGGGGAGCCAGGGACACCTAGGCAGGGAGCTGGCAAGGGGGAGCCGAGGAGGCACAGAGCTGCTCGCCGGCGGCTGCAGTTGCTGGCGAGGGGGAGGTAGGGAGCCCGCGAGGGAGAAGCAGAGAGACAGAGAGTGGCTCGATTTGACCGGCCACCCTGAGGAGTGAGGACGAGGTGGCTATGTTTGGGAGAATGAAGATTCGATGCGTGTATGCCTGTGCGGGATGGAAGGTTACATGGGCTGGGCCGTATCCAGTTTAGGTCCGATACGTATCCAAATGGTGTCCTTAATTACTTTAAATGGTTTATTTATCGATATTCCCGCGATACGAATCGAAGAGGTATCGAACATGAATTGGTATCGGGTACGGTATCACACGGCCTTTGGACCTTGTATCCGTGCAGCGTAGTGCATAAATCGATACATTCGTCTGTACTCTTGGGGTGGATAGCATAAAACCACCAGTTTAGCGCGAAAATTTCGAAAAACCACCGCTCTATATTTGAATCGCCAAAAACCACCACCTTAGCGCTAAGTTTTTTCAAATCGAACAAACCATGAATTAAAACCGAGTTGACACGCTTTCTGACTAGGGGGCCCACCAGAAAACCGACGTGGGTTTTAGGCAAATAAAAAAATTATAAAAAGCAAAATCAGGCGTGACTCGCTCGTTTTCCTCCCGCAAACTACATCCTCGCCAGTCTTCCTCCCCACCGCCGCCACGCCTGGCCGGCCTCCTCCTCGCCGCCGCACTTGGCCGGCCGCCAGCCCCGTCCCTGTCGTTCCGCCCCGCCGCCTATCCCTCAACAGCTACCCGTCATGGCTGTCGCGAGGCCTAGGTAGCCAAGGGAGGCCCGCGCCTGGCCGACCCTAGCCCCGTCCACGCCTGGCCATCCTGACGCCCCGTCCGCACCGCCGCGCCTAGTTGTCCCGACACTAGCCCATCCACGCTCGCGCTCGTCCATGCCGGTTGCCGCCGCCGCAGTCACAATCGAGTGAGCGAACAACGACTTCGATGTCGTATGACGTGGGCGAACAACGGCCTCGCTGCCTCGTTATCGATGACGGGGGCTCTACGCACCTGGCTCCTCCTTGCTTCCCCTTCCCCAGCCTCGTGCCGCTCGCCAAATTTAGAGGTCACCGTTGCCCAAGCCAAGGCCAGAAGCCAGAGAGGTCGCCGCGCCGAGGCTACGCACGGGAGGCATCGCTCCCTCATCGCCGTAGAATCCCCCGTGCACGCAATAACGACCGGATGCCCCACTCTCCTCCAGCACACGCGTGTGCTTCTGCGCCGGCGATGTGGACAAGGCGAGGAGGGTGAGGTCGTTGGGCGCGGCAGGCGGGAGGGAGAGATGGACTCGCCGTGGTTCTACGCGATCCTGTGGGTAAACAACGGCCGGCGGAAGCGGGCGCCGGGGACCTGTCGGCGTGCTCGGGCTCCCCGAAGGTGAGCCTGGTCGGGGCGAGAGGAGAAACCGACCAGTTCGAAGCTTATTCCCTCCGGCGAATTTTATTTTATTTTTAATTGGGCTAAAATGCCACGTCAACCTGATAGGTGGGCCCTACACGCCAGAAACCGTGTCAATTTGACTCTAATTTGCCATTTGATCGTTTTGAAAAAGCTTAGCTCCGAGGTGGTGATTTTTTTGCGATTCAAACGTAAAGTGGTGGTTTTTCAAAATTTCCGCACTAAACCGTTGGTTTTATGCTAAATACTCGGTGGATGCTTCGATCCATGTGTCAGTCACATAACCAGTCTCGCGTAAGCGTACGCGTAAAGTCGATCCGGGCCGCCTCATCCAAGAATTCCGCGATATGAACATGTAGAGGCTAGAGGGTAACAATTATATGATCGATGCCCACATTCAACATGTGTTCTAACAGTAACAGTAATACTACGCATAGATCAGCTCTGATACCACCGAAGGGGTTCGTAGCAGAATAAAAAAAATCCTACCGATGAACTCCAGAAAGTAGCCAAGATCTATCTATTAGTAATGTGGCAACGGTTACGGTGTTTGGTAACACTAGAAGTATACCCCGCGCGTTGCTGCGGGGATCGCTTTAAAAACTACAGTATTGTATAAACAAAAGGTTATGAGAGATGTAATAAATTATGTTTTCTAAGTGAATATGAAAAATTCAATTGATCATAGATATATTTTAAATTGTTAATATTAATAATTGGATGATTTAATAAATAATGCATGCAATGATTAATAAATATGAGTGGAGATGACATGGACAATTGATTGGTTAAGAGAATGGATGATGTGGATAGCTTGCATGTTGAGATAGAAAAATAATAAATGCATGTTAGTGGGGTTTTGCTTTATAAGAAGTATAGATACCTCTTGTAGACCGAACGTGGAGATTACGCTCCCGCACAAGTATTGATGAGGAAGACGACGAAGCCGACCTCAATGTCGTGAATAACTTGACGAGTTGATGACGACCTTGGTACACTGACGGTGTTTTCGGAGTCGAAGCAGTAGCGCCCCCAAGTACTCTTACACGCGCAGTTCTTGACGTCGACTCCCGTCTCCGATCCAACAGAGGTTGCGGAAGTTGATCTACTGTACGTAAGTCTCACAACACGGCGGTGGGGTGAAGAGGGAGAAGTCTCATGCGCACAACCCAAACTTGGTTCCGCGCACCGGAAGAGAGAGAGAGGGATGGCAGATGGAGGAAAAAACTCGATCGGATATTTTATTGGGAATTTCCTGAATTTTATGTGTTGTAAAAGAGCACCAATGCCTCTCTTTATATAGGAGGAGGAGGGGTGCATCTCCCTTGAGCTCCCTCATGTGGGACTAAAAGGAGAGGAGGTGGGAGGGGGCATCCGCACCCCCTCCTTAGCCGCATGGGCCTCTGGGGCCCATTAGGGGAGGTGCGAACTCCCCTTGTGGGCTACCTCCATTTCCCCTTTTTAAATTATTTATTTAATATCAATTAAAATTAATATATTTAATATATATAAATTAATAAATATATTTAAATTAATATTTGTATTTGTTTTAATAGTAAAGCAACATATAAATATATTTAATTCATAATTAATATATTTACATATTATTTAATTAAAATGATCCCGGAACACCTTCCGGATCACCCCGAACTCTTTCGGACCTCTTTGGAACCGTTCTGATGTTTTTCCCATTATCCGGAACCCTTCCGCTCTCTCTCATTCTTTACTCCGATAATTTCGATGTTTCCTGTAATGATCTCCGAGCAACATCAAGCCCTTAACTGTGTGTTACCCCTGATTCGGGAATACTCCATATATAATCGAGAACTATTTCTCCGATCAATGATCAGTAGTGAGATCTGGATACCCATAATGACCCGTGTGCATTCCAGAATAGAACATCGCTAAACCATAAGGTGCCATATTACTTTTGTTTCATAGATACTTATCTTGCCCGAGATACGATTGTTGAAATCTCCATGCCATGTTCAATCTCGTTACCGACGAGAATTACTTTACTATTCTCGTGATATTACATCCCCATGACCTAGTCATATGCTGCAGCTTTATGGATGCAATCTCACCGAGTGGGAGCAGAGTATCTCTCCGTCACATGGAAGAACAAATCCCAATCTCGATACAAACACCTCAATCCATCTCTTTGGAATACCTGATGTACACCTTTATGATCACCCAATTACGTTGTGAAAAAGATGCAATCAAAGCACCCTCAAAGGCAGTAATGAAATACGATCTCACAGTCTAAGGATTAAGTTACTATATCTTGAATATTACAATGGTGAACATCGTGACACGATCACGTTGTAATACTTATATTGGGTATCTCCATTATCTCATTCAACTAGTGAAATAACCTCATAGTCAACTAACATAAATGTCACATGACCGTGAAACCCTCGATCATCTATTTCCCAATGAACTAGTTAGAATAGAGGCTAACTACAGACAATGCTTGTTTATATATCATACATGTATTAATATTTCTTGTCAATAAAATTATAGAATTACGGAAAAGTTATTGTAAACTTTAATGAGATATATAAATAACTCATAATTTATTTTTCTCTAGGGCATATCTCCTTAACCACCATGTATGAGGATCTTGCTCTCAAAGGCCTAGCTAGTGACAATTCATCTTGGGTTTGGAATGAAGATGTCATGTGACAATTTTATGGCACCCTTAATGTTGATCCTAAGCGCAAGGAAATGGATTTCATTATAGGATCACGCCATTGATTTGCTACCAAGGAAGATCTTGAAAAGGCCCTGCTAATTGAGCCTAGAGGTGTGATATGTCATAAACGTATCCTTAATTTCTGAGGTTCCATGTTGTTTTCATGTTATTTCCTACATGTTTGCTATACATTTTATGCCATTTTTATCGATTTTAGGGACTAACCTATTGACAAGATGCCACAGAGCCAGTTCCCTGTTTTCTGCTGTTTTTAGTTTCAGAAAAGTCGTTCTGGAAATATTATCGGAATTGGAAAATTCGAAGCCCAGAAGTCTTTGAATTCCCGAAGGTTCCACGGAGTCCCGAAGAGGCCCGGAGGGGGCCAAGGGGGGTCACACCATAAGGCGGCGCGCCCCTGGTCGCGCCTGGGGGTGGTGTGGGCCCCTCGGGCGTCCACCGCCATCGCCCTTTCGCCTATTTATTCCCCCATATACATCAACCCTAAAAATATACCTGCCGGGAGGGGAATTCATCACCGGAGGGGTCTACACCACCATGCCCTCCTCCGAAGTGATGTGCAAGTAGTTCATCCCAGGACTACGAGTCCATAGCAGTAGCTAGATGTTTGTCTTGTCCACTTTGTACCTCATGTTTAGATCTCGTGAGCTGCCCTACATGTTCGAGATCATCTTTATGTAATGCTACATGTTGTGTTTGCTGGGATCTGATGAATGTTGAATGCTATGTCTTCTGATTATCAATCTATCATGTTATCTTCATGCATATGTTATTTATGATCTTGCATGCTCTCCGTTATTAGTAGATGCTCTGGCCAAGTAGATGCTAGTAACTCCAATAGGGAGTATTTATATTCGATAGTGGGTTCATGCCTCCTTTGCATCTGTGCTCGAGTGACAGAAACGTGACGGATGGAGGATGTGCTGTTGCCATTAGAGATAAAACAACGGTGTTTACTTAGTTTACATTGTTTACATTACACACTTTGCTTACTGCGATAATCTGTTGCTTGCGACTAAATACCCAACGTTTGTTCAGATGATATTCACAAGGTAGATTATTAGTCATAGATGCAGTTGGATGAGTGTATCGTGTTGTAATGCCCGCATGAATCACATAGTAATATTTCTGTCTTGCATATGCACTACGGTGCAGCCTTCATTTCTGTCAATTGCCCAGCTGTAATTTGTTCACCACACATGTTATTTATCTTTTATGGAGAGACACCTCTAGTGAACTTTGGACCCCGGTCCATTTTCTCATTCTGATAATACACACACTGTTACCACTGCTTTCATACTGCTTCCACTGTTTTCACACTACTGCTACTGCTTTCATACTGTTCTCATACTGTTTTCCACACCATATGTTTAACCTCTTTGTGTTCAGCAAAACCGGTGAGATTGACAACCTCACTGCTTCGTTGGGGCAAAGTGATTTGATTGTGTTGTGTAGGTTCCACGTTGCTGCTAAACCGGTAGTGCGCCCTGCCATCTCAGCTGCATCAACCTTCTGAAGTTACTCCTTCCTCCTACCGGTCGATTAAACCTTGGTTTCTTTCTGAGGGAAAACAGCTGCTGTGCTCATCATACATTCCTCTTGGAGTTTACCAACGAGTGCAAGACTTGCACCATCAAGGTGACATCCTTGTTCTGCACATGGAATGATGTTGATGTCCACTCTCTCTTTCTAGTACCAAATCTAGACTCTAGTCTAGTTCGGGATCTTAAAACTGAAGTTGATCTCATCCAAAAGATCAGGAAGTCGGGGCAGTCATAGCATCAATACTCTCAAGCTTTCGTATGCCACATACCATGGAAAGCACTTTGATATCACAAATTTTCTCTTGGATTCTTTGAATGCTCCATGTGGTGACCAGCCGACAGCAAACCAAAACCACTTCTAGTCAGGCCTTGTCTGTCTTTTATTCAAACCGACTATCTATTTTTTACCTGGACCATCTATGCAAACCCGTACGTCCTAAAGATTGTGGAGTCGTCTGTTAAAACAACCCGTTTCTATGTTACACGTCGGCCATTTAGTTGGACCGCTTCCAACGGACAGATTATCAGAGGCGACCTATTTTAAAAAACTGTCTAAGGGGTGCGTTACCGAGACGACCCGTGGAACCGGCTTCGATGGGCCTGGTTATTAGCACCTTATGCTCCGAACCGTCCGGGAAAATCGCCGCAATCCTATGCACGAGAACCGGCTGAGATTGTAGGTATCGTAGTAGTGTATCAGAGCATTCTATGCGTAGATACAGTTTGATCGAGAGCATAATTTTGTGCGGTATTGCATAAAGTTTTGCAAGTATATTAGAAAGTTCTCTAATATTCAGTTTATCCCCATTGCTTCCCAATAAGTTCCGACGACATGGTGATTTTTTAACAAACTTCTGTCTATTCTAGGACGCTCGAGTTACCCCTAACATATCTCGCTTGATCCAAAGAAGTGCTTCAGTAGTTTTAGGTCGCACCATAGTTGGTATCATATAACAGAATGGTGGAAAGGGCACGTGGATTGGATCCACGCGGGGGTCATGGTTATGATAAGTTTATATTGAGGCTCTAGACATTTTTGTAATGTCTGTGTTCCAATCACCCCACAAAGTTAATCTAGCAATGAGAATGAACATACCTCAAATTGCATAGGTGATGACGATATTTGATCGTAGAACCTACGGCCAGGCTAAAACTTAAAAACAAAGCGTTAGAGACGTCTGACTTAGTTTTGCAGGGTGTGCATGTGTTTTGGTATAGCTACCTTATTACTGTATTTTTACATGATGGCCAATGCAAAATAATTGTTATTGTTTGTCATCGACAATCATACGTTCATCGCAGAGCTCAGAGGAAGTACATGGTAAGAGAAAGTGGTTGTTTCTCTATCCTGGAAAAGCTTGAAGCAATTTTCACTACAACGGAATTTCCTCGGATTTTCTGCTATGGTGAAAATAACGGAGATGGAGGATCCTCGTTAGAGATGCGTGAAGAATCTCCAAGAACAAAGGCTATACTGAATCACACAAATTATAAATTGTTTGTGATGTTTATCCTTTTTTGTTTGCACCTTGATTGCACAGTAGTCGTTTATTAGGGTGATTCTTCATTGAAAATATCAAGGTAGTTTGTGTTCTTTGTAACAGCCCAATTTTCGGAAGACAGGAAAAACTTGTTTTCAATAACCCAAAAATCAGGGCCAACAAAAACTTTTTAATATGTTTGACTAATGCCTGTGTTTCTTTTCTGTTTGCTTGTTGATTGTGTTTTTGTTTGAGTTTGTTAACAACTAACATTAAAACCTATGATCATAAAATTCTTAAAACACAACCCTTGTGATCAAGTCATGACAAGAAAGCTTATCATCTTCATCCATCACACTCTTTTGGCAAAAAACTTTTTGAAAATGTTTTGATCTAAGAAGAAACCCAAAGGCCAAGTTTTGAGAAAACAAAAGATAATTTCCAAAACTATATGAAAAGTATTTTGGAGCTAATCATCTCCAACCTGTTTTCAACCAATATGTTTTTGTAAGTATTTCAAAAACTCCTTCTCACTTCCTTCTTTTGCAAAAACAATAGGAGGGGACTATGTTACCCCTGTGTTTTACCTCAATTATATTCTTCTGGAAATAACAACTTTTAAGCTGAACCTCTTTACAAAATCCTCTCGTCATGGTATGTCGAATCTGTTGCTCAGCAAATCCCTCAGGTGAACCTATAGGGTTTCGAATAGGAGAACCCATGAGCGCTGGTGGCGATCGTCGGCTAGACAGGGGGCACAATTTACCCAGGTTCGGGGCCCTCGTAGAGGTAAAACCCTTACTCCTGCCTCTGTCGATCTGTATTATTGAATAGATCGGTTACAAAGATGATCGCTCAAGTCGAGAGTACAATCTTGAGCTTAAGGCTTTGGTGGTACGGTATTTCTTGGTCCTCTTCCGGTGGTTCTCCTGGCCTTATATAGGCGACCAAGTCTCAAACCCTACCCCGGGGAGGACTCGAACTCTAACCCTATGTCGGTTACAAATTTCCTAACTTAATCCGCAAGGTACTGCGGGTGGGCTTCACGCGGGCCTTCTGGAACACTCCAAGGACTTCCCTTCTTGGGCCTTAACGTCGGGCCTGAGACGGGGTGGCCTTACCCGCAGGGTCTAAGATCCATTCCTTCGTCAGTAGCCCCGAGCGTTTGCTCGATTGGGATTTTTCCAGTCGAGTAGACGGTCAGATTTTTCATCTTACCTTCAGATAACCAGTATGGTTGTTTCCTGTTTTAGAGGGTGTGCACCCTGTGTGATGAGATTTTGTACTCGAGTGTCGAGAAATGAAAGTGCCTGTTTTTATGGCTATTATCGCAGAAGGATACGATGCAGTAGCTTGGCTCTCCCGAGAGATCGGGGCCAATTAATTGCGACTAGGGCAAAAACAATTCTGGCCTACACAGATTCGAGACCTCCGACTCGAACCCGATGAGGTGATTGTTGCGACTGGGCCGTGGTGGTCTTACCGAGTCGAACTTAACCTATAGGGGTACCTGGCGCGTCCGCTAGGATTTTTCTTCGTGTTGTTGACACGGAATTATACCGGAGGACGCAGCTTGAGTGCGATTCCAGGCCCTTAAGAGAGATCTTTTGGGTCTTACCTTCATATTCGAAAGAATATGGCATCCGGATGTACCTAGTCGGCTGAACTATCCAGGTTTATGATATGCAAACATCGTGTGGATGAGTGGCAGGATCTGCCTACTCGTGTATTTTTGGGTTTGTAGTTCCTTCTTCATAAGAAAGAGTTTTCGTGTTAGGAGTTTTCATGCCCATATGAAAGAGTTTTCATGTTTTCGGGGTATTGTGCCCATACGAAAGAGTTTTTCGTGTGTAGGGTATTTTTCCTGTGAAAGAGATTTCACGTCATAATTTGTCCATACGAAGTTATTTTCGTGTTTGAATTTTCTATTCGGAGGAATTTGTCCATACGAAGTTATTTTCGTGTTTGGGTTTTCCATCCGAAAGATTCTTCAGCTTGATGATGCACACTATGACGTCATGGCGCACTTTTATCCTCCCGATGGGACGTGACGGAGTGAGAGCAGAAGGGCTGGCCCACTTTGTCAGCTTTTTGACCGGAAACGAGACGACGTTCCCGGTTTTTACGCGAACTGCGCAGTAAATGCCCACGATCCTCCGTTAGGATCGTGGCACGAAACAGCATCCGGCGCCCTCTTGTTTAGCCTTCGCACGCGGCGGCCGCGATGGACGCCACGTGGCGTATCGAGTGGCCAGGATTGAGCGGTCCTGTGTATAAACACAAGACTTGGTGGAACGGTGAAAACTTCCCAGCCTTTGTCTTCTTTGTTCATATTCCTCCTCGCGCTCCACCTTCCCTCGCTCTCCAAGCTCGTGCTAGCAGCAATGGCGGGCGGCAAAAAACGTGCTGTCGCCTCGTCGTCGAGGGCCTCAGGGGATGCTCCTCCGCCACCCGCACCACGCTCAGGTGATTGGCATTCGCCCAACACCACGGCCAAGAGTATCAAGGGAATGCAGCGAGATGGACTGCTGCCTCCGGAAGCGGAGAAACGGGCACGCCTCGGCAAGAAAGAGGAGGTACCCAATCCCCGCGCGAATGAACGCGTGATCTTCGCGGATCACGTGTCGCGCGGTCTTTCTCTCCCTCTTCATCCTTTCCTCATGGCTCTACTGTATGTCTACGGCATACAGATCCATGATCTGCCTCCAAACGCAATGCAGCACATCTCGTGCTTCATTGTTCTTTGCGAGTGCTTTCTGGGCATTCGCCCCCACTGGGGTCTCTGGAAGGCCCTCTTCAAGGTGCGTGTCTTCCGCGAGAGATCGCGAGTGGAGACGGAGCTTGGGGAACCGTTGCACACCGGCGGCTTCGGGATCCAGGCGAAGTCCAAGAACGGCTACTTTACCATGCACTTCATCGACTCCTCCCAGGGATGGAGGAAGAAATGGTTTTATGTAACCGACAACAGCGCGGGTGGAGTCAGCGAATTCCATCCGTTCGCTGTTTTGAAGAAACGGAAGTCTTGGGCGCACAAACTTTCGGCTGAAGAAAACCGAGTCGTCGCTCCCCTACTCGCCAAGGTAGCTGCTCTTCGTGATCAAGCCGCAGGAACTGCGCTGAACGGCCTGCACTTGGCGAGTGTCTTCCTCAGGCGCAGGGTTCATCCCCTGCAAGATAGGCCAGCCGCGATGTGGGAGTACCTGGGTGCTGGGGATCCTAGTCGCGTGAGCCGTGAAGAACTCTCGAGTGCCGAATTCGAGAAGAAGATCACGGCTATCACGAGTTTAAAGGAAGGTGATACCTTCCCCGACTGCCCGGTAGGCGCTTTCGAGGCATCGAAGCCACCGCCAGCTGAAGTAAGTTTTGAATTTCCCTGTCTTAATTTCTTTTCCTTGTTCTGAGATTTTGTCGACTGAAATTTTCTCTCGTTTTTCTTCTGTCTTTTTCAATAGAGCTTAGCCGTGACTACCTGCTACCCGCCAATATCCGGGGAGGATGCCTCGGACTTGCTGGCAAGTAACTTGGACGGCCCAGCCGACACCAGTGTTGCTGACGCCTCCTCGAGCTCCGAGAGTGTTTCCTCGGATAGCGTGGAGGATTCGGGTGACGGTCTCCTCCAGCGAAAACGCCGTCGGGTAGAGGGTGATGAGGCCACTTCCAAGGACAATTGCTTGGAGGAATCGCCCGGGAAGGGGCCCCTCATCGTAACTCCGCTGCACTCACTCGCCCCTTCCCCTTCATTGCCAGCAATCCAAACCGCCTGGAATGCGGATATGCTGGACGAGGAGGATGATGACGAGTAAGTTTCTCTTCTCGCTCTTATTCGAACATTTCCTTTCGCATCTTGTTGATGCATTGTCTCCATTGCAGCCTGCAAGCTATCAGCCCTCGCAGGTACGCCTCTTCCCTTCCTCCCGAGAGGAGGAATAAAGCGGGATCTGCGGGTGAGACTCCTACCGTCAGCACTGTCCAAAATTCACCGAGTGTAGCCCCCAATGCGGCGACTACGGAATACAGAATTCCTAGTTTTGCTGCTGGGGCTTCGGCTCCGAAGGAGGTGTCGGGCAGCTCGGCGGATCCCCTCTCCCTCGCTCAAGGCCAGGTAAACTCCGCTACCTGCTTTTTAATGCTTTATCGTCCTTGGATTTGTTATCGGGTGCACGTCAGTGCTCCCGATGGGAGTAGCCCCTGAGGCTGTAGTCGATCGCATGCGATCGGTTACAGGCTCAGAGATAGTCTTTTCCTTCTTCTTCTTTTTATCGGGTGCACGGCAGTGCTCCCGATGGGAGTAGCCCCCGAGGCTATACTCGAATGTTTACAATCGAGTATAGGCTCAAATTTCACTTTTCTGATTCTTCTATCTTCATGCTCCTTGCAGTCGCTTATCGACTCCCTTGCGGTGATTGGTCGCCGTGTTGTTCTCGCTGAGTCGGAATGCGGGATCCTTCGATCGGACCGTGACCGACTCGCCTCGGAGAACGAGCTTCTTTGAAGTAAGTTCACCATCTTCTTTTGTCTTTATTTTTCCACCAATGCTTCGGTTCTAACAACTACTGCTATTTAGCTCAAATTGAGTTTATGAAGACCGAGAGGGCGAATGCCTCCACTCGGGCAACCGCTCAAGAGGCTGAGTTGGCGGCTGTTCGACGGGATCTCGAGTCCTCCCGCATGTCGTCGACTGACCTTGAAGGAAAGCTTGCGGCTGCCCAGGAGGCTCTGAAGAAGTTGGAGGAAGCTGGCATCAAGGCAGATACCGACCTTGTCGACTTCCTTCGTCCCCTTGCCGAGCGCTTTGCGGGTAAGTTACCTTTGTCCTATGATTTGTCTTCTGCCGTCTTGAGTCCTTTGGATCTTAACATTTTTCTTTGCAGGTCTTCTGGGTGTCCCACTGGAGCTTCCTGGGGTCCATCGGGTGGATGCCCTGACGGATTCTTGCGCCCAGCTCAGGAGGCACACTGAAGGGGTCTGCACTTTGATTGGCGATGCCATTCGGGTGTTGACGCAACTGCACGGCCGCCTTCTCGTCAACGTCGTGTCTCCACCCGCGCTGGGCGATCTGCTGAAGATTTTCTCGGAGAGAAATCTCCTTGAAGCTTACGCGGTTGCTCAGTCAGAATCTGGGGCGAAGACCGCCATCCAGTTCGCGCTGGCGCACGGAGTCACCGGCTTGGAGGATGCCTACTCGGAGCTTCCTGTCGATCCTGCTACGGGAAAAAAGGTAGGGCTTCGTCGTTTTGGCGAGCCAGCCGGAGTCCTTGCTCGGAAGTTATCCGAGTTGTTTGCCCGTGCTAAGGGAGGGACCACCGCCGCGAGCGGTAGCACGACTATAGCTCCTTAGTATATTTCTTTTGTACTTCGCTGTTTCGATTGTAATGAACCTTGGGATGTGCTCCCGTATTTTCAATATTTTAATCGAGATGTTCTGCTGAAATGCTTCCCGCGATTGTGTGTTTACTCCCGATGGGAGTAGCCCCCGAGCACCTGTCGAATAGGTGGTTGATATATCTCGAATAGGGCATCTTATTCCTTTAACTTCCTTGTATTTTTCAGGTATCCGGGGTGGCTGCGGAGCCTTCGGGTGGACTCGCTACTCCAGCAAATCCTCTTGTTGCCGCTGTTGGGACCTTGGCGGGTCTCCGTGATCGTGTAGCTGATGGTGAACGCAAACTAAAAGCGTTGCGTGGGATAGCTGATGTGGCTAAGTCCAAACAAAAGCTGGCGACTGAACGCGAGCAGTTTGTGATGGATGAATTGGCGTCTGTTGCCAATGATTTGCTCTGTAAGTAGTTCAGCCCCCAAGTCTTTCTCATCTTGTGCTCTTTTTTTTGATCATGTATCTTTGCTTTTCAGTTGTTCGGCCGGATGACAGGAATGAGAAACAGTGGGTGGAGAACCACATCTTTCAAGAAGCTGGCAGCTCGAGGCCTCATGCGAATAATTTTTGGTCCGATCGTAGTCGAGGTTTTGTGCTTGCCACCTTGAAGTTCCGAGTCATCCAGGCGAAGATACTCGTGAGTTCCTTTCACGAGGTTTTGATTGCAATGAACGCCGCTTTCTATCCGCTGCAAAGGGGTCCAGAAGATTGGAGCCATCTTCTCAGGGTGTTTGGTCGAGAAGGAGAGATTCTCGAGTGTGTTCGCAATCAGATGACTTGCGGCTCGGTGGTGGCTCTCTCTTTCGTCCGGTTGTGGCATCCTGAGGTGAATTTCAACTCCATAGCTAGACTCCCTGATGGTCCAATCGTCGATATGTCTCCTCATTATAGGGCTGTTCGACCGGCGGCAGAGGAAATCATTCGATTGACCTCGGATGAGGTTGATCGGGTTTTGGCGGCTGAGAATGCTCATTGCCATTTGTAAACGTAGGATGTATGTATCCTGTTGTGCTGTATAGTTTGAAAAAACTGATGTAAGGTGTTTTAACCTTGTGTATATAAATTTTCCTGTAATGCTGAGTTAGGCGTAACCCCCGTATGTTTTGTGGGGTGTATACCTGTTACTTTTTAGCATGTAAGGATGAAGAATCTTCGAGTATCTATGGTTGAGAAACCATGTATTTTATTGCAATGACCGAGAAATCATGTGTTTTTCTGTCGAGCTACAAGATGGCTAGTATAGCCTTATTATTGCGAGTAAAATAAATCTAAGGATAGAATTTGCGGAGTTGTGCGACATTCCAAGGATTGAAATAGACGCCTCCAGTCGCCGGGTTCTTCAGTCGATAGGCGCCACCTGGGATAACTTCGCGTATGATGAAGGGTCCTTCCCATGGTGGCTCAAGCTTGTGTCCTTCCTTCTGCTTGAGCCGTAACACCAGATCTCCTACTGCGAAGGCCCTGTGGCGTATGCGGCAACTGTGATAGTTACGCAGCGATTGCTGGTATACTGCTGATCTTGCGAGTGCAATATCGCGTATTTCGTCGAGTGCGTCCATGTCATCCGCGAGTGCCCTGTTGGAGGTTTCTTCGCTGTAAGCAACAACCCTTGGGGCGTTGAACCTAACGTCCTCGGGAAGGACTGCTTCGGCCCCGTAGACCATGAAAAATGGTGTGTAGTTTGTGGATCGGTTTGGAGTTGTGTGGAGGCTCCATAGCACGGAGGGTAGCTCTTCTGCCCAATGTCCTGCTGCTGGGTGTAGACGATCGAGTAGACGCTTCTTGATGCCAGCCGAAACTAATCCGTTGGATCTTTCGACTTGGCCGTTGGTTTGCGGATGGGCAACTGAGGCGAATTTGAAGTTGATGCCCTTTTCTTCACAGAACTGCTGTGTTTCTTTTGCCGTGAAGTTAGTACCATTGTCTGTAATGATGTCGTGTGGTACTCCAAACCTGCATACGATGGAGTCGAGGAATTTGACGGCGCATTGGGCGCTAGCCGATGTTACCGGCATGGCTTCAATCCATTTGGTGAATTTGTCAACTGCGACCAGCAAGTGTGTGTATCCACCTGGTGTGGACTTGCGTAGTGGTCCTACCATGTCTAGCCCCCATTGTGCAAAGGGCCAGGCGATGGGTATCATATGCAATTCCGTAGCGGGTGCGTGTGGTTTTGGTGCGAATCGCTGGCAAGCGTTGCACCTGTCGACCAGCTCCTTTGCGTCTCTGGCGGCTGTAAGCCAGTAGAATCCTGCTCGGAAGGCTTTCCCCATGATTGCTTTCCAGCTAGCATGATGTCCACAATCTCCTTGATGGATATCTTGCAATAATTCTTTGCCGTCCTCAGGTGCTATGCATCGTTGCAATATGCCTGAGATGCTTTGCTTGTATAGCTCTCCGTTGATCACCCGAAAGGATTTGCTTCGCCTGACTATCTGTCGAGCTTCTCATGGATCTGCTGGGAGCTGTTTCGCGGACAAGTAGTCGAGGTATTTCTGCGTCTAGACTGGCTCGACCAGAAAAACTTGTCGCAAAATATGATGAATGAACTCGATAATAGCAACTTGCGGGCTGACCTCTGTCTTCGATGTTGTGGGTACGTCTGCAGTTTTCTTGATTTTGACTGATTGTCTAGTCATCCGCTCAAAATATATCCCTGGCGGTATGGGTGTATTTGTGGAACCCATGTTTGCCAGCCTGTCTGCTTCTTCGTTGCTGGATCTTGCGATATGCTTCAGCTCGCATCCCTTGAAACTTCCTTCGAGTAGGTTGTACATGTCACGATAAGCGACCATGTTTTCAGCGATGGCGTCGCATTCCTTCATTGTCTGTTGCACGATGAGGTTGGAGTCGCCATAGATCATCAGTCGGGTGGCTCCACACGCAACTGCCATCTTCATCCCATGCAACAAAGCTTCATATTCTGCGTCGTTGTTTGATGCTGGATCATCAGGTGGAAAATCCAATCGGAGGACGTACTGCAGTTTATCCCCTCTAGGTGATATTAACACGATTCCAGCTCCTGCTCCTTTGTTTCTCTTCGACCCATCGAAGTACATGATCCAATTACTCGTGTATTATGGCGGGCCGGGCGTTTGTAGCTCTGTCCACTCGCTCAGGAACTCCACGAGTACCTGAGATTTTACTGAGTTGCGCTCTGCATAGATGATGTCCCAAGCGCCCAGCTCGATGCTCCATTTTGCTATCCGTCCAGATGCCATTGGGTTGTTCATGATTGTACCGAGTGACTCATCGTTAACCACTGTTATGGTGTGTTCCTGGAAGTAGTGCTTGAGCTTTCGAGCCGTGAGAACAACTCCATAAGCGAGTTTCTGATAGTGAGATTATCGTTGCTTGCATGGCGAGAGCACTTCACTGATGTAGTAGATTGGTCGTTGGACCCCGTATGCCTTGCCCTCCTCAGGTCGTTCGACTACAATTGCCGTGCTGATGACCTGGTTTGTTGCGGCTAGGTATAGGTATAATGGCTCCCTCTCTTGCGGTGTTGCAAGGATACGCTTGCTTTGCAATGATCGCTTCAGGTTCGCGAATGCCTGCTTTGCTTCTGGTGTCCACTCGAACTTGTCTGTCTTCTTTAGCAACTTGTAGAAGGGTAATGCTTGCTCGCCCAATCGCGCGTTAAACCTGCTCAAGGCGGCTAGTCGTCCTGCGAGCTGCTGGACTCCGCGTAGATTGGTTGGCTCCTTCATTGTCAAGATTGCTTGTATTTTCTCCGGGTTGGCTTCGATGCCTTTGGCGGATACCAGGTACCCGAGTAGTTTTCCTGCTGGCACGCCAAAGACGCACTTTGTCGGATTGAGCTTGATCCTGTATGCGTTGAGGGCGTCAAATGTTTCTCTAATGTCCTCGAGGAGTGTATCCTCTACTCGAGTCTTGATGACGATGTCGTCAACGTACACTTGTACGTTCTTGCCAATGAGTTTGGCGAGGCATTTGTGCATGCAGCGCTGATACGTCGCACCTGCGTTTTTGAGCCCGGAAGGCATTGTCGTGTAGCAGTACACACCGTGTGGCGTGATGAATGCTGTCTTTTCCTCCTCTTCCTGCTTCATCCGGATCTGATTATATCCCGAGTAGGCATCCAGGAAAGATAGGCGTTGACAACCCGCAGTAGAATCTACGATCTGGTTGATTCGCGGGAGGGGAAAATTATCCTTGGGGCAGTGCTTATTTAATGACGTGTAGTCAATGCATACTCAAAGAATGTCAGTGTTCTTCTTTGGAACCAGCACCGGGTTTGCTAACTAGGTGGATATCTTGATCTCTCTGATGAATTTTGCTGCTAGCAATCTGTTTACTTCTTCTCCAAGCGCTTTCTGCTTGGGTTCTGAAAACCGTCGAGTGGTCTGCTTGATGGGTTTTGCGTCTTTGAAGACTTCGAGTGAGTGCTCGGCGAACTCCCTGGGTATTCCTGGCATATCTGAGGGCTGCCAAGCGAAAATTTCCCAGTACTCACGGAGGAGTTCGACGAGCGTGCTTTCCTATGCTGGCGAGATGGTAGTTGAGACCATCGCTGTCTTCGCAGAATCCGTCGGGTGCACCTGATGCTTTCGGGTGTCGCTGTTTGTGCTGAACTCCAATTCCGGCGCGTTTTTCTTTGTGAGGGGCATCACGGAGTGGTCCGTGGTCTTTGCCAGCTCCTGCAGTTCTTCTTGCATCCCGAAAGATTTTGCGATCTCGTTGAACTCGATGTCGCATTTGTTGGACTTCTGGAAATCTCCGTCGATGGTGATTACACCATATTCTCCGGGTAGTTTAAGCTTTAGGTACGCGTAGTGCGGTACTGCCATGAATCTGGCGAACGCTGTTCGACCAAGAATGGCGTGGTACTGCGAGGGCCAGTTGACTACTTCGAAGTCGAGGAATTCTCTTCTGTAGTTGCGTTGATTTCCCAACACAACCTCTAGGTTAATTGTTCCGAGTGGTCGGATCGCCTTTCCCGGAACTATCCCGTGGAAGGATGTTTCTGATTCCGCAAGGCCGTCCAGGTTCCTGTTCATCCGGCGGAGCGTATCCGCGTAGATAATGTTGATGCTACTGCCACAATCCATAAATACGCGGGCCAGTTCGTAGTTACCAATCTGTGCTTGGATTACGAGGGCGGCGTGTCCTGGTCGGTAGACTCGTGGTGGGTGGTCTTCCATTGAAAATGTGATCGGTTGGTCCACCATCTTCAGGTATTCGGGCCTTGTTGGCGAGGTCTGCACAGCCATGCATAACTGCCTTGTGTTTGTCTTCTGAGCTCTGCGGGATGGGCACACTTTCTGGATCATTCCTAGTTGTCCTGCCGGGTTCGGGTACGCGTTGGCTCCGGTGTTTTGTGCAGGTGGCGCAGGTAGTGCGGCTAGCGCCATGTTTGGATTTGCTGGTGGAGGTAGGGGTTGTGGCGGCCGGAATCCTTGGTGTCCTGCTCCCGGAAGTGGCGGGTAATTTTGATTGGCTACTGATCTACTTTTCTTCGAGAAGGCCTCACTGATTTCGATAAACTTTCGGCAGTCCTTGAGAAGGTGTGTTGCCTTAGTTTTGCCCGTGCGCTTATCTGTAAATAGATGTAGCGAGCAGTACGCATCGAGGTCCTCCTCGGGAGTTTTGTCCTCAGCCTTTGGTCTCCACTCGCGATTTCCACGGCGTCCAGTATCGCGACTTCGCGCTAATTCCGCTGCTACCATCTCTTCTCGATCCTCGTGATCGTAGTATTTCCTCCTTTTCCTTCGGCCATGGCGATCTTCTTCGGGCGCAGGTGATGACGCTCTCTCGTTGTGCACTGCGTCTTCTCCATTAGCCCATTTGTCGGCTATGATCATCAACTCCCCGATAGTTTTGGGTGCCGCTCGGCCTAATTCTTCTTTGAAAGCAGTTCGTCGGGCGCCTTTTGCGAAGACTTCAACCGCTACTTCTTCCGAGATGTTTCCTGCGGTGTTCTTGAGCGTGGTCCATCGCTGAATATACTCGCGGGTGGACTCTCCGCTCTTCTGTTTGCAGGCTCGTAGTTCTTTGATGGTTGCTGGTCTTTTGTAGGTGGACTGGAAGTTTTTGCAGAAATCGTGGTGTAGGTCATCCCATAATGTGTAACAAGATCTTGGCCTTGCTTCCAGCCAGCTGCACGCCGCGCCGACCAAGTGCAGGTTGAGATACTGCATAGCCGTGTTTTTATTCCCACGTTGGCATTTTACTGCCGTGAGGTAGTCGTTTAGCCATGTCGAAGGCTCGAGTGAACCATCGTATTTCGTGACTTCTGTGCTGAGCTTGAATCTCTTGGGTAGGGGTGCCTCGCGGATGCTGCGAGCGAAACACAGCGCGCCGCAGGTCTCGTCATCCGAGGAACTGGACGAGGAGCGCGCGCGGTTCCTCGCAGCTCTTGCTTTGTCCACCTTGTTTTGTGCGATATCTGACCGCGCGTTATATCCTGGCTGGTCGCGATCAGTTTCTTTCCTTGGCTCGTTGCTGCGATTCCGCGAGCGGCTACTATGACGCCGCGAGCTTTTATTTCTCGGGCTACCTTCACTGCTGCTTCGACTATCGCCGCGTCTCCGAGCTTCTTTTCCCCGACCGCGGCGAGGTGATTTGTCTCTTCTAGGCGAAGTGCTCCTATGCTTGCGTGATGCCTCTTTTTCTTTTTCCTTCTCCTTTTCTAGGTGTTCGGCGGCCTTTCGGCGGTCATAGGAGGCGAGCCTCGCGGCTGCCAAACCTAGTCCCTTGCGCACCTGCTTGTACTGTTCTGCTCGAGGATCGCTTTCCGTCGGTTGGTTCATCTGCATGTAGGTTGCTGCGGCTAGGACTGCGGCAGCAGGAGTTTGCGGGTAGACGTTTCCGTCTTCATCGACCCACATCAGGGAAGGTGCGATCGACCTGCTGGCTCCGCCTAAGGACTCGACGTCCATGGATGTTGACGCGTATCCCCTCCTCGCAGGTTGGGCCCCGACCGAGGGTGTTAGGGACAACTCAGCTCGTCGTTGACTTGATTCATCCGCCGATTTTTTTTGACGGGCCAGATCTATCCGAGCTTCTTTGATGGTTGCGGCCACTCTCACTAGATGGTAGTGGTAGGCGATCATGTCCTCGTGTGGCGCTTCAACTGCGGGTGGCTTGCTAGTTCGCATAGCCTCCTTGGCTCGATCCCAGGCTTCCCGCGAAATGCCAATCTCAGCGCGTTCTGCCGCACTGTGTTCTGTTTCCGGAGGTAGTTCCGATCCTGCCATGCAGACTTGAGCGAGTCGTGGCTCGTGCGTCCTAGGCGTAGTACGGAAAGCTTTTCGGACTCGAGAAGGTTCCTCTGTCGAGAGGGTGTGGTAGTCGTTGGTGTTGAAACGGACGGACTCGCCGCTTTTCTCCAGGTAAGGGCGCGAGTTGACGGCTTCTGACTCAGATCTTGATTCCTCAGGGAAGTGGAGGATCCCGTCCCTGTCGGTTACGAACTTCAGGCTTCCGAACGTCAAGGTGACGCTCCTTTCCAAATTGCTGAATACCGGGCGCGATTCCGGCGAGTGAGGGTTGACCACGACAGATCCGATCCGGATCGGATTGGTCGGAGCCGTAGTCGAGGGTTTCCAACGTGAGTTGGTTGTCGATGAAGTCGAAGATGCCGGAGATCCAGCGCCTGCCGTTCCCATAGACGGCGCCAATTTTCGAATCTGTTGCTCGGCAAATCCCTCAGGTGAACCTATAGGGTTTCAAATAGGAGAACCCATGAGAGCTGGTGGCGATCGTCCGCTAGACAGGGGTACAATTTACCCAGGTTCGGGGCCCTCGTAGAGGTAAAACCCTTACTCCTTCCCCTGTCGATCTGTATTATTGAATAGATCGGTTACAAAGATGATCGCTCAAGTCGAGAGTACAATCTCGAGCTTAAGGCTCTGGTGGTACGGTATTGCTTGGTCCTCTTCCGGTGGTTCTCCTGGCCTTATATAGGAGGCCAGGTCTCAAACCCTACCCCGGGGAGGACTCGAACTCTAACCCTATGTCGGTTACAAATTTCCTAACTTAATCCGCAAGGTACTGCGGGTGGGCTTCACGCGGGCCTTCTGGAACACTCCAAGGACTTCCCTTCTTGGGCCTTAACGTCGGGCCTGAGACAGGGTGTCCTTACCCGCAGGGTCTAAGATCCATTCCTTCGTCATGGTATGTCTTGGTCACTACCTAAAATTAACACTTGAGAAAAATATCCTGGAAATTAATTTGAGAAACTCAGTTGTTTGAGTGATCTTGTGTGTCTTGTTATTTTATATGCTTGTGATGTGATCTTATCTTGTGTTTGCTTTGTAGTATTTATTTCTGCTTGTTGATGAATGTGTTTTGATTTATTAAAATGAAACCTATTAATAAAAAGATCAAGCATCAATATCATATTCCATCACATGCCCATATCATCTTCTGTTTCCTAAAAACTTCCAGCTTTGGAGACATGTTTATATGGCAAATACTGAGCTAATCATCAATGCACCATCATACATCTCATTGTATATGTCTATGCTATGAGTCCAAGTTATTCATTTGGATATTTAAACCCTTTGGTGTCCTCTTTCAAAACCCTTTTGAAGGCATCCCCAAAATAATGATCATATCTCCTTTATTATGAAGCACTTTGCCCATGTTACTCCAAATCACTCCTTATTATTTTCAGGCCCAATGAACCTACCCTTGTCATCTCCATGACCTATACATCACCTCCATATGGTCCATTTATTTTCCAATGACCATTTAATTATTTATCTCTCATGGTTTTAACCTATTAAATAACCTCCTGTTTTCACCCTTTTCCACTTGGTGTCTCAAATATTTTCAAAGGATTTGTTTATTAAAAATCACTTTTGAGACCTATATTATGTACTCTCTCATACCAACTCAAAAATATTTGTTTTAAAAGCATTTTACTATTTATTATTTTCCATTTTCCAAATAGCCAGAAATGAGCTTTAAAATATTTTGTGAAGAAAAGTATTTCCTAAAATCTTGGAAAAATTACCCAACATGCCTATGGTCATGTGGGACTTACTTATAAAAAACCATTTGCAAGTTGTTTTGAAAATTTTGGAGAAAACATTTAAAAACAGATTCAGCACTTTTCAAAACTCTTGAGAACACCATCCCTAGACTCCATTTTTGATCATCTATCCATTGGACACAATCTTTCCCTTATGTTCTGTTCAAACTATTGGTGAAAACAATCAAAAACCACTTCTGGTTATTTTGGACATTGTTGAGTTCATCCATGTCTTGATCAATTATTGGACTCTCTCTGCCTCTCTCCTGTTCTGGGAGATGAAAAACACCCTCCCCAACCTCCTAGACATGGTCTAGATGAACCACCACCTCTCTCTCTCTCTCCAACTCAGCGAACCACAAATGGACAAGGATTGGTGATCACCCCTCATTCTCACCCCCACCTTCTCTGTCCAAACCAGGAGCCGCCCTTGCGCCACAAGGCTCCTTATGACTCATGTGAACTCCCTGGCAAAGCCCCTTCTCTTCCCCTTGTCCCTTTCCTCCATTTCTATGAGGTGGCCATGGTGCTCTGGGCACCCTCGCCACGTCGCTCACGTTCCAACACTTGTGCAGCATGCTGAGCCTTGCGACCTTGTCTACTAGCTCCAAGGCCTCTCCAGGAGCACGCCCGTGAACTTCATTGTCCCCAGATCGTCCTCCTTCTACCTTTGCTCGCTGTCGAACACCTTTGGGTAATCCCGAAGAGCATTCACCTCACCTCCTCCATGGACCTTCTCTCCCTCCATATTATCTTCCTATAGAATGTCCACATCGTACCCACACCCCTAGACATGCCCGAGCTCGATCTCTATTGCTGGAACTTGCATGTCCGTAGCCGCCATGGATGCCACCATCCGAGCTCCGGCTCTAGGATAGCACGAGACATCCTCTTTCTGTCCACCGTGCCACACAACTCGCCCTCCTTCCTAATTGCATTTCTGCGTCAAAAGCCCCCCTCGATTGCTCCCTCGGTTGTTGAGATCCGGCACGGTCTTCCCGCCGGCGAGCACGTCCTCGAGTCGCCGCTAAAGGACGGCTCCGACCTCACCATTCATTCCCTTTCATTCCCCTTGATCTATGCCTGCCCTTGCTCACCTTACTTCATTATTCTTACTATCGCAGGGGCGCTGCCATGAGCGACCTACGACCCTGCCGCCTCACCTCGTCGTGGTCCAACCTCCACACATATCCTGCACGAACCGACATGTCTGCCAGGTTCGCGCCATCGCGCTGAGCCCGGGGATCCCTTTTTATTGCCTCGGCGATGTGCTTGAACCTCACCGGAGTTCCCTCCGGTAACCACCGGGCCACCGTGTCCTCCATTGCCCCGCTTGGATTTGGTCACCGCCGGCGAGGGATGTTGCTGGTCATCCGATGTGGATCCGACGGCGGCGTACCGTTTCGGCCTGCGCCAAGCCACTGCCGGGCGGGCCCTGATGGACCCCGCCTGTCGGGTTTGAACCCGGGCGCGCGCTCGCGTGGACGTAGAGATGGGCCGGCCCTGGTGCGCGTGGCCCATTTCCCTGCAGATCCAGCCCTTTTACCTTTTTCTGCAGGTTGTTATTTTATTTCCCATGCATATCCATTTCTGGTGCTTCACTTTTAATCGAAATAAAAATGTTAACAAGTGAATCTTGCCTAACTAAAAATCACAGTTGTATATCTACTAATTATTAACCATCTCCAACTTGTAGATCTAGGTTTTGTGCTGTAGTTTAGGAGAAATAAAATAAATGGCCGAGGTACTCTATTTCACCATTTAATTCATAACTTGAGTTTTAAGTATCCAAATCATGCAAACTCAACTGTTCTGAGTAGCCCTTGAAAATTTCTATCTGTGGCAGTTGGCCTTGTGTTGACTTGAGTTGTGGTGTGAAAATGACATGCATGTTAGTTTTAGGCCAGAGAGCACTTCTGTGAATTATTTAATTTTATTGGTGATGAATTTTGATGTGAATCCACTTGTGTTGGTTTTCTAGTGACTAGTATCACCATTTACTAGATTTTCATGATTTTAGGAGTTACAGAATAGGATTGTGCTTTATTTAGTAAATAGTCCCTTTCTGTCCATTATTGATATGACTTGATAAATTGTTGTGTTATTATGTTCTTGCTATAAATTTGATTCCTAGCATGTGTAGGTTATTAATACATGTTTGATATGTGCTTTGAGTGTGACACTATCATGTTAGGAATTGTGTGTGAAAAACAATGTTTGTTATAGTTTTATTCTCATAGGGTGTTTTTCCTAATAATAATAGGTTAAATTATGTTATTCTTCATATTGCTATGACTACTTGCATAAATTCTTTAGTATTGTTTTACATATCATAGCTACTGTTATTATAGAATATTATACTTGATTTCATGCTTGAGTGAGCTCTAGGTCAAATAGTCTTGCATGATAGTTTTAGATGATTTTCTACCACAGTTGCTATTTGCATGCTTAATTTTTTAGGCATTGATTAGATTGTTATTTTGAGATTACTAGCATGTTTAGGTGTTGTTTTATCTGTTATTTGGATGCTATCTTACAGATCCATCATGTTAGAATAAATCATGTTTGATGATCTAGTATTGTTATGCATGTATGCATGTCTAAATGACCCTTTTTGCATCTCTAGTTTTAGTAGTCTCTTGCCCCATGATTATTTTCAAGTATTGAGTGATGCCATGATATGTTTGGTATTGTTTTGTCTCTGTTATTAGGTTGCTTAGGTACTGGTTATATTGTTTCTCCATGTTTAGAAAAGTATGTGTCACTATAGGCTCGTAGTATTGCTTCTTATTATTTTTCTATGCATGTGTATGTGTTCCTAGGTTGTTTTCTTGTTATTTTGCTCATCCTCATGAATGAACAGAGAGTCATTTAACCTCATTTGAGCATGATATGAGAGTGGCACACCCACTGAACTCATGCCATTTTGGTTGAGGATCCATAGCATCTTTTCTAGTGTTATTCATGTGTGTTGTCTGTGCATGTTTTGCTTGATGGTGTGCACCCTAGTAATATTGTTTGTGAGTGTACTTATTTCATGAAATGCTTGCTGTATGTTTACTTTTTGTCAAGTGCTTGCCTTTGTTTGGTTCTGATTGGGTGTTTTCCTTTTCGAGTTTACAGCGTTAGATAACGAAGACCGTATTATTTCCCGGAGAGGTTTTTATTGCAACTCTTGTTTATTTCAAGAGCAAGACCAAGACCAGTGCCAATGCAAGCCACTCTAAATGCTTGCTGTTGTTTTACTTATCATTATCTATCATGCATGTTTTACTTCTGAAGTTTTACAAAAGTTTGGTTCAAAAACTATTCTTTTAAGTGGACTATACCACTATCTATTTTGTGTATCTAATATGCTTTATCCACTATATAATCTTGGTGTTACCAAGCCCTTTAGATATTTTAGTATCATCACTTCATTAACTTAAGTCCCCTAGTGGACATTTTCAAATTGATGTTTTTGGAAAGCAAAAGCTTGGAAAACCCCCGAGGAAAGGTGGGACCTTGTCCGAGGGAGGTTTTGTGAAGAAGGAAATGTTTTCGACTTGTTTTCCCAAAAATGACACATAACCTAGTCTTCGCCGGACAACCAAGCCGTGCTGCCACATTACCTCAATATGGGAACGGGGTCTAGCTAATTGCTTGTCGGTGTTAGTCCGTGTCTACCTCAATGTGCTATAGGGGTTAGAGTCCCCCGAACCGAATTGTCGCCAGGAGGGAGAAATGGGACATTCACAGTGTGGGGATTAAGTTCACCACCGGTTGCAACAATTGGGTCTCCTGCCATGGCGGTGTGTTGTCAGGGGAAACCGGATCGATACGGCTGACTCACTCGGTGCCGGGGAGAACAAACCCAGTTGAAGAGGTAGTTGATGGGGAGATAATAACCCGGTAGGCCAATTCCAAGGTATAACCCGGCCCAAAGGACGCTGTGCAGGATCCGGCTAAGGATAAAGACACTTCTGGAAGGCCCAAAGTTTGTAGGCCTCGTAACCCGGATTGTGGGTTGCGGTAAGGAAGCTAGGATTTGTAAGCGGTGTTCGGGTAGGACTCAAGTTGTGCCTTGGAGGGCAAGCCAGGTAGGGGTGCGGGTGTTTTATAAACCGGCTCCTAGGCTTAGTTTAGAAGAGATCCAAGTAGTAATCATATCGCCGAATATCGAGTATCCATTGTTCACAAAGAGATCGAGTTAATAAAGTGAGATCGGAGACTCGGCGACTTCATCGCCGGCTACCAGATTGAATTCCATCATGTTTTCCTCTGAGCTGAACCCTCTCCCAAACGCCTGTGTCGACTTGCCCCAAGATCAGTTACCCCTGGTAACATCTGCCGTGATCATCCCACGACAGTTGGCGCCCACCGTGGGGCCTGCGTCCAAAGGTGTTTACATCACGGGAGAAGCTCGGAAAAGCATGAGGAACCTCGTCGTCGGAGAGATTTACGACGACCACGAAGGAGAGAAGGTGGTGGACGACTCCGGCTGGGGGCCAGAATCGGATCACCTCGAATCCGGATCTGTCGTGACAATCGGCGAGGTCAACATCTTCATCGGTATGGTACGTACGTTTGACTTAAAAGGACAATATCATGTGCATGTTACAGGAACTTCTAGCAGGGATAAAGAAACACCAAAGCAAACGGTAAATTCGGTTTCCTCGGCCGTTCCGAGATACCTGAGATGGGCGGAACAAGAAGTAACGTGGAGCAGAAGGGATCACCCGGAAGGAATAGAACGCCCAGGAATCTTGGCGTTGGTGGTCGCACCGCAGGTCAATGGTTACGAGTTGAAAAAAGTCTTGATGGATGGGGGAAGCAGCATTAACATCTTGTATTGGGAAACCTTCTTACGCATGAACCTCAAAGAATCCCAGCTGCAGAAAAGTTCAACAGTTTTTCACGGAATTGTGCCAGGTCACTCAGCGCGCCCTGAGGGAAAGATCACATTGGAGGTTGCTTTTGGAGAATCAGTGGATAATTATCGAGTTGAGTGGCTCACGTTTGAGGTGGTCAAGTTGCGTAGTCCTTATCATGCGTTGTTCGGAAGACCGGCTTACGCTAAGTTCATGGCCAGACCGTGTTACGTATATTTACAGCTAAAAATTCCGGGTCCTAAGCAGACCATCACCATACAAGGAAGTAGGGATATAGCGGCTGAGTGTGATGAAGGAGATTCAGTGATGGCTGAGCAAGCTTGCAGAAAAGAAGAACTCAAGTATTACCGGTCCCAGGTGGATCCGGATGATGGAACAGCATTGAGAAGGCCGGATTCTGAGGATGAAAGAGTGAAATTCAAGGCAGCACAGGACACCAAGAAAGTAGATTTTGTTGAAGGTGATCCCACCAAGCAGTTTACTATAGGGTCTAATTTGAAAAGCAGGCAGGAAAAGGCGCTGGTGGAGTTTATTCGTTCAAATGCGGACGTATTCGCTTGGACACCCAGCGACATGCCGGGTATCCCCACGGAGTTGGCAGAGCATAGTTTGCATGTGGATCCCAAGGCCAGGCCCGTGAAGCAGGGCTTGAGAAAGATGAATGAGGAAAGAAGGAAAGCAATAGGCGAAGAAATTGCGCGGCTATTAACAGCTGGCTTCATCATGGAAGTATTCCACCCGGATTGGCTGGCAAATCCGGTTCTAGTAATGAAAAATACCAACGAGTGGAGGATGTGCATCGATTTCACAAGTCTCAACAAGCATTGCCCAAAGGATCCGTTCGCACTACCAAGGATAGACCAAATAATAGACGCAATAGCTGGGAGCGACTTGTTGTGCTTCCTGGACGCATATTCGGGATATCATCAGATTAAGCTCAAAAGGGAGGATTGGGAGAAAACATCGTTCATAACCCCTTTTGGAGCCTTCTGCTACAAAACAATGACGTTTGGACTGAAGAACGCAGGCGCAACCTACCAACGGTGCATTCAGAAGTGCTTCGAACACCAAATTGGACGCAATGTCCATGCTTATGTGGATGACGTGGTTGTCAAGACCAGGAAGGCAGAGACATTTATAGACGATCTAAAGGAGACGTTCAAAAATCTAAGGAGATATCAGATGAAGCTCAACCCGACAAAATGCGTATTTGGGGTTCCAGCTGGGAAGTTACTCGGCTTTATCGTTTCCGAGAGAGGAATTGAGGCAAACCCGGACAAAATCAAAGCTATCCAAAGTCTGAGAAAGCCGAAAAATCTGAAGCAGGTCCAAAAGCTTACAGGCTGCGTAGCAGCCTTGAGCCGGTTTATATCCAGGTTGGGAGAAAAGGTAATACCCCTGTACCGGCTCTTGAGGAAATCCGACAAATTCGTATGGGATCAAGAGGCGGATGAGGCATTCGAGGCACTAAAAAAGCAGTTATCTGAAGCACCAGTATTAGCGGCCCCGGGCCCTAAAGAACCTATGTTGTTGTATGTTGCAGCTGGCCCCAAAGCCGTCAGTGCAGTAGTGGTCGTGGAACGCAAAGAGGACGGAAAGGGTTACCCGGTTCAGAGGCCGGTTTATTATGTCAGCGAGGTATTGTCTGAGGCGAAACAGCGTTACCCGCATTGGCAGAAGCTGGTTTTCGGGGTCTTCATGGCTAGCCGGAAACTAAAGCCGTACTTCCAGGAGCACCCTATAACAGTAGTCAGCTCAATACCAATGGCGGATATCATCAGAAACTCGGATGCAAGTGGAAGAATAGCCAAATGGGCGATAGAGATGGGGGATTATCACATCAGCTACGAGCCTAGGTCGGCAATCAAATCACAGGCCTTGGTGGACTTTGTTAATGATTGGACACACACAGGCATGGCTACCATAGTTCCAAACTCCGAGTCGTGGATCATGCATTTCGATGGATCGAAACAGTACGAGGGTTCAGGAGCTGGAGTGGTGCTAACGTCACCCAAAGGAGACAAGTTGAGTTATGTATTACAGATTCACTTTGATTGTTCCAACAATGTAGCCGAGTACGAGGCCCTATTGCATGGCTTAAAAATAGCTAAGGAGATGAACATTAGGAGGATACGATGCTTTGGAGATTCGGATCTTGTGGTACAACAGGTATCAGGAACTTGGGATAGAAAGGACGCAACTATGGCGGCATACCGCAGAGAGGTCGATAGGGTAGCCGGATGTTTTTCCGGGTATGAGGTGGAGCATATAGACAGGAGAAAGAACGAGGCAGCCGACGCCCTAGCCAGACTCGGCTCGCGCAGAGAACCGGTTCCACCTAACGTATTTTTGGACGAATTATGGCGACCATCAGTTAAAACAGAGTCTGAGGAAGAGCTAGCAAATCAAGACCCGGGCTTGGAGCTCGTGGCCACTGTACGCGCTATTCCCGAGTGGACAGAACCTTTTTTGGCCTACCTATCACGAGGCGAGTTGCCGCAGCAGGAGGTATTAGCAAGGCAAATTTTGCGATGAGCAAAGGGATATTCTATTATTAATGGGGAGTTATATAAGATAAGCGCCACGGGGGTCTTCCTGCGCTGTGTGGCACCAGAGGAAGGCCGACAGATCCTCAAGGAAATTCATGAAGGTGATTGTGGGCATCACGCGTCTACAAGGTCACTTGTGGCCAAGGCTTATCGACACGGGTTTTTCTGGCTCACGGCTCTGGCAGATGCGGAACGATTGGTAGCAAGGTGTGACGGATGTCAAAGGTACGCCCGCCAAATCCACGTGCCGGCTATGGAATTACGGACCATCCCGCTAACTTGGCCGTTCGCCGTCTGGGGTATGGACATGGTTGGCCCCTTTCATATGTCACCTTGCAAAAAGACACATCTGTTGGTAGCTATCGATAAGTTTACCAAGTGGGTAGAAGTTATGCCAGTTACTAATTGTGAAGCAGCTACAGCAGTCAAGTTCCTGAAAAGAATTATCTATCGGTTCGGGTATCCTCACAGCATAATTACCGACAACGGAACCAACATGTCCCTTGGCGAGATGGAGAAGTTCTGTGGTAACAACGGAATCCGGCTTGACGTAGCATCGGTAGCTCATCCACATGCCAATGGACAAGTAGAAAGGGCGAATCAAGAACTGCTTCGCGGACTAAAGCCACGCCTACGAGTCCCCTGTATCAGGGCTGCTGGTGCATGGGTCGAAGAACTTCCTGCTGTGGTTTGGGGTATCAATACAACACCTAACAGATCCACTCAGATGACGCCGTTCTTCATGGTATATGGCGCGGAGGCAGTGTTACCGAGTGACATTATTCATGATTCACCGCGAGTGTCAGCTTACGTTGAAGTGGAGAACGAAAAGAGCCGGCAGGACGCCGTGGATATGTTAGAAGAACAAAGGGAACAAGCCCTGGAAAGATCAGCGATATATCAGCAGGATCTACGGAGGTATCATAGCCGGCGTGTGAAAACCCGGGTCTTCCAGGAAGGAGACCTAGTTCTGCGTCTGGTTCAGTCAAACGAAGGAAAACACAAGTTATCACCACCATGGGAAGGACCATTTATCATAAGCAAGAATTTGCATAATGGGTCATATTACTTGGTAGACGCAAGGGAAGAATCGGCCACGGTTAATGACACCGCTCATACCACTTCGTCTATGCAAGAAAGAAACAGACCGTGGAACGTGGCCCAGCTACGCCCGTATTATACTTAGCAAGGATTATGTTGGCACGTGGAGTTGAACGATGTAACAGGCAGCAGGTTTCAGACGCACTCTTTTCCTATCCAGGGCACCCTTGGGGACTGGACGGGTTTTTAATGAGGCGGCTTGCTGACCTAATTTTTCATATCAAATAAAGAGGTGATTATCGAGAATAGAGGTGATTATAAATTGAGTCTTATACTTTCAGCATGATGCGTATATTTAGGTCTTGAGGGCTGATTGCTTGGATAAGCGCAGTTGCAAACTCAAAAGACCCGGCCTTGATGCCTATGAGTTATAAGGGCCGATTACTCGCAAACGAGTACGGCTGCAATCTTATAATCGGACAAAGAAGTCCAAATTTCTTGGCTATTCTTACTTAAGCTCGATGTGACTCGCACTGAAGTGGCATGATTTGTTCGCTTACGATTACAGGCAGCCATGAAGCCCAATGGGACTTGCCTGACCTCGTTTTCGTATAGATGTAATAACATGGTATCCACGCGAAAGCCGGTTTACAGTACAAGATAGTCAAAAGGGTCATCTAAACCACAAGTTATGTAGAGTACAAGGCTAATAGCCGCAAACTCAACGATTATTAAGCATAACTTCAAACCCCATGTGAAACGACTCTGGGGCCTTTGCGAATTTAGCAGCAGGCAATTTGTTCTCCTCTAAAAAGTCACGTGCCCTAGACCCGGAAGTCCGGGTCAGGGGGACTTGGGATCTTGGAAGGGAAAAATTGCTTAGTTGTTTAATTTCCAACAAACCCAAACATCCGGGTCTTGGGTACTGGGGGACTTAGAAGCAAGTCCGCTTGCCAAACACCCATATAACCTGGATGCCGAGTCTCACAAAGGGAAAAATAAAGAATGTCGGATATCAAGAACAAAGAAAGTTGCATATCAAAAGTAAAAGAATGTCGGATATCAAGAACAAAGAAAGTTGCATATCAAGAGTAAAGAAGGTTGGATATCAAGAGCAAACGAGTTCAAAAGTAGATAGATTTAAGCCAGAAGAGGCACAAGGTGTATCAGGAACTTAGAGTGCATTACAAAATTTCACCAAAGAGTATCAAAGGCGCACAAGCGCACCATTCAAATAATAATTGTTTCAACAGCACATCGGCCGACTAACGAGTACGAAGTGGCAGATATTACTCGGCACTCTAGGCCGCCGGATCCATCTTGGCCTTACCCTTGCCGTCACTTGGGGTAGCAGCCCTACTCGGATTAGCAGCACCGCCGACTCGCGCAGGTGGAGGGACGATAGGTGTCGAGGTAGCGGGCGCAGAGTCGGCTTCAGCCTTCTTCTGTGCAGCTTCCTCTCGCATCTTGGCAGCGTCTTCCTTCCACCGGGCAAGCATATCGAATGGCTTGGGGCGATCTGCCTTAATGACTTTGTCGTTAGCATCATATGCAGGAAGAATAGTGTCAATGATCAGGCTATCGGCGATCACACTGTCCGGATGACGAACTTCCTTTTGAATGGCTTTGAAATCCTTCGGCGAAAACTTGGACCCATCCTGATTGAACTCCGGAAACCCGGCTATCATCTTGGCCGGTTCTAGCTTTGGGTTATAAGCTTTAGCCAGGGCGAGTCCCCGGGTTACCCCAAAACGGCAGGATGAGCGCTTCCAATGCCAAATCCATTCAGGAATGGTGGAGCAGGCCTCCAGCAACTTTTTCATGCTACCCGGCGCAGCGCACGACAGTCGTAGCTCATCAAGAATCCATCCAACGCCGGCACCAAGTTGCCGGATAGTATCTTTAATCAGTTGCAGTTTGGCGGTATCATCTTCTTCTTCAGGGGCAGCTTCACCCGGACCTGTTGAAAAGCAAGGAAAGTAACGAGTAAGAAATCCGGTTATCCAACCAAATGAAATATGGGTCATAATCGCCAGAGTCCAGAAATTGTACCAGTTGCGACGCGATAGATATCAGCAATCTGCACTGAAAGAGTCGTCAGCCTATCTTCAGCCATATGAGCCCTTTTTCTGTATTTCCTTGTGATTTTTCCGCTTCTACGCGCTTCAGCTTCCGCTGCTTCGCGCAGAGCTGTCTCCTTCTCGATGCGTTTGGCAGCTTTGGCCAGTTTCTTCTCAGATTGCGCAGCAAAGTCCTAGATGGATAACACAAGGAAAAGGGTTAATTGGAGCCATTGCACAAAGTTCCAAGCAAATCAATCAGTAATTCACTCGGAACTTGGGGACTATACAAGGATGCAGATGATATTACTCGGACTTACCTTGTGCTTTGTTATCAAGGCGTCTAAAATATTTTCTTCGTCGGACCTTAAGGTGTAGAGGGCATCAAGCATTTGGGCAAACGTCATGTCTTCAGGACGAATTCGTGAAGGACCGGCAGATTGGTCTTCTGGTTGAAGGAGTTTTCCGACTTTTGGGGTCGAAACCCGGATCGTCTGGGTATCCGGGTTAGGAGAGCCCGACTTGGTCTCTAAGATAATGTCTTCATCTACCTCTTCAGAGGATTTGGGGGATGCGGTCTCCGGCTTAGCTGGGTCCTTGAAGGGGTCTTGTTCTTGCCCGTCCTCAGCCTCATCATCAGCTGCAGCATCCGTGTTAATGTGCGGCTCCTCCCCTCCTTGCTTTTTTGCTTCAGGAATTTCCGGGTCATCGGTGGTCACTTGGGCACTAAAAGGGGAAAAAGGAAAGAGTGGTTAGTAGTACATATTAAAGAGTTAATAAGTGTAAAAGGATATCAAGTAAAGGACCTTTACCCGGTGTTTATGGCATAATCCGGCGGGAGCTCGCTGCTGGAGGCGGACGAAGTTGTCAAAGGTACCGGCTGCGGTACCCGGAATTGCCCAGCGTGTGGGTGGTTAGGAGATGGATGGCGCTGAGGTGGAGGAATGTTGGCTCGGTGAGCAGGGGAAGTGGGGATACCCGGGTTAAGGGGATCGTCCCCCGGGGAACTCCGGGTTACCCTGCGCTTAGCCGAGAGGAGATCCTTCAAGAGTGGTGAGTGTGACAACCGTTCATTAAGGATACGCATAGTTTTGAAGGAGTAAGGCTCAGAAGACATGAAGGAGAAAGGAACCTTTGCAATCACCCCTCTGGCCTTCCTCTTGTTTCCGACTGTGGCTTCCTGGTCGGATTCGGTGGCCTCCGGTTCATCCTCTTCTTTTTCTTCCTCGTCCTCCAACCCTGAAAGTCGAGTATGTATCAGACAAGAAGAAAGATGGGTGATAGGAAAGTAGTATAGGTAAAAGGCGAATGTAAGATTTGGGAAAGCACCTTCATCATCATCGGCCGGCTCGTCCTCCACTTCCGGGTCTTTGGACGAGGGGGAGGTTTCGATCCTCCAGAAGGGATCTTCAGCCTATGATCGAGGAAATGAAAGCAAGAATCAGAGGCAGTATCAAGTTAAAGTATTGAAATAAGTTGTGGGAACCGGGTCTTACTGCTGGATCCGGGTTTTCTCGAGTGAATGGGGGTAACCCGGCGATATTTCTTATCACCTCCAACTTTTCAGTCAGGAAGCCTTTGATGGTCTTGATGGTGTCGCCGATTGCGAAGTTCTTAGTGGAATATCGGAGCGCGTCTGTGGTGTGCCCTGAGTACTCGTGCATCAACTTGGAGCGGATGGAGTTGGGTTGGATCCGGAAATCCACCCAGGTCTTCACCAAGTTGAGCCCAAGAAGGCCTTGGGCCGAGAAAACAACCAACTTAGCCAGCAAAGGCTGGATCGCCTCCCTGTCCGAGTCAGGGGCAAAGGCGTTGAAAGATTCGGAAGGCTCGAGGAGACTCTCCGAGTAACCCGGCAGCTTCCTCTCGCTGTCCGGGGAGGTATCATGGCAATAAAAGAAAGACAATTGCCAGTTTTTGACGTGGGAGTTTAAGTTGAGGGTTGGCATTGGTGAGTGCTTGCGGCGTTGGATGGATACCCCGCCACAAGTAAGAAGTGTTCCGTTACCGCTTTCGCAGCACGGCTTGCACTGGAATAGTTCAATAAAAAGGGTCAAACTTGGCGGAACGCACAAGTATGATTCCGATAGAACGATGAAGTGGGTAATATTTAGCATGGAATTGGGCCCTATGTCAAATACCCGGAGACCGTTGTAGTTTAAGACCTCCCGGAAGAAAGGGTGACCTGGAGGACGGAATCCCCGGGTCACGTGCTCAATGAAGCAAATTACCTCACTGTCGGCAGGAGTGGGACGGGTCTCGTCGCCTGGTGCCTTCCAGTGTATGTCCTTCTGAGAGGGGAGAATTCCTAGTTCGGCCAGCTCGTCCAACTTGGCCTTTGTTACTGTAGATCGACCCCAATTGGCCGATATGGTTTGGGTAGTCTTTACCGGAGCCGGCTGTTTCCCTTGCCTTTTTGGAGCCATGGGGTTAACCTGCAAAACGCGAGAAAAAGAGGTGCAGGAAATAAGACTCGGAAGTATTGGATTACCCGAGTTTGAAATATTAGGAAAGTGTGAAGACTAAAAAAATATCTGGGTAACGCATCCCGGAGCAAAGATTGCGAGGTGTCCGGGTATCGAGTACGGCTGTGGAAATCATTGGTCACTTACGTGTTGAGGTGAGTTTGGGGCGCACGGATGGTTGCCCATGTCTCTACTGCAAGCAAAATAACTGGAAAAGGAGGATTTTCCGGGTGTTAATGATACACGCGGAAGTTTGGACGAAATGGATCTAGGTTAGGAGAACTCGCGAGTGATTTTACGAAGAAATTGGAGATTAATAGCGGTAGGGGGGTGGTATGAGATCATCCAACAAGTTGTTGAAGGAGCTAGCAAGTATCTAAGCGGTTTAATTCAGCGCAGTAAGAACAACGGCTCGCGGATCGACCTAGATCCAATCTGGAGTGAATCTAGAAATTGCAAGGTCAAATTGCTGGATGCGAGAAGCTTACCAGAGGAGATCGGAGTAGCGCGTGGCGGCGGCGAATAACGCAATAGGAATGCTCCTTTGTGACCGCCGGCCATACGCTCACAGATGCGGTGGTGAGGGTCGACGACGGCGCGGGACGAATTGCGGCGGAGCGCAGCCTGCAACAGGATGGATCCAAAGACGAGCGCGGGGTTTCTGTGGTCACTACAACAAATGTGATAATTTGTGACGCTCATTATGTGACGATTCCATGAAAAAACGTCACGTTTTGTGAAAATAAGATGATTCCCTGACGTTATTTAACTGAATCGTCACTGAATGTGCGTCACAGATTATTACATTTGTTGTAGTGGGTGGTGCTCCGTGAGTTCGAGCACGGAAGCGAAGAGAAGATGAGGGAGAAATGAGCCGTTGGGATTAGGTTAACCCTTAAGTACCTATTTATAGAGTGCGGCAGGATAAGCCTAGGCCAATGGGCGAGAACCGGGAATTACGGATAAAACGTATCTGCCCGGATTTTCCGAGATATGCGTTAAATGTTAGACGAGATTTCCGGGATAGATGTGACACAAATCTTTTCCGTGATTACCGGAACGGAAAAACGAGTAATGGGTTTGGAGAAAAGCCAGGTTGCTATATGGCCACCATGGAGTTAGGCCTAGCTGTTTATCAAAGCAATCTAACCCGGCCTCCGTGAAATGGTGAGTTTGATATTTTTGCAGGGAATAGCGTGCGCTTCAAAGAAAATCTCGAGAAGCCCAAGCTATTCTGGGGACTACTGATGGGGAGATAATAACCCGGTAGGCCAATTCCAAGGTATAACCCGGCCCAAAGGACGCTGTGCAGGATCCGGCTAAGGATAAAGACACTTCTGGAAGGCCCAAAGTTTATAGGCCTCGTAACCCGGATTGTGGGTTGCGGTAAGGAAGCTAGGATTTGTAAGCGGTGTTCGGGTAGGACTCAAGTTGTGCCTTGGAGGGCAAGCCAGGTAGGGGTGCGGGTGTTTTATAAACCGGCTCCTAGG
Source organism: Alopecurus myosuroides (assembly GCA_028641055.1). Taxonomy (NCBI): domain Eukaryota; kingdom Viridiplantae; phylum Streptophyta; class Magnoliopsida; order Poales; family Poaceae; genus Alopecurus; species Alopecurus myosuroides. Next base: position 319,369,523 of record CM054061.1, read on the forward strand.
CTTAGTTTAGAAGAGATCCAAGTAGTAATCATATCGCCGAATAACGAGTATCCATTGTTCACAAAGAGATCGAGTTAATAAAGTGAGATCGGAGACTCGGCGACTTCATCGCCGGCTACCAGATTGAATTCCATCATGTTTTCCTCTGAGCTGAACCCTCTCCCAAACGCCTGTGTCGACTTGCCCCAAGATCAGTTACCCCTGGTAACATCTGCCGTGATCATCCCACGACAGTAGTCATTTACTAGCGCTGACATAGTGGATGGTTAGGACCAGTTATCCGATGTTTGCATACTGTCTCGGACAGTCCGTGGTTGTTCATGGCGGATGTACTGGATCTTGTGGATTGTATACACCTCTGCAGAGTAAAACTATTCGGAATAGCCGCGTCCTCGGATATGGACAGTTGAATGGCCATGTAGCTAGCATTGTGTCAATGTTTTCGAAAAGCTGGAAAAGTGTTTTGGAAATTGTACCTGGGAGGTACGTTGAAAGGGAATGATTGTACCTTTGAGGTACCGGATAAATAATGATCTTGAAGATGTGATCTTCCAAGAAGTTTTGCAAAGAAAAACTTTCTTTTATTTAGAATGCTTTATAAAAACCTTGTGGACATGCAATATCTACAAGAGAAATAAAATATCTTTTGAAGTATCTTCTAAAACAAAGAAAAAAAAACAAAAACTTGGGGCAACTATGATGAGTCTTAAATTCATCATAGCTAGTTGAACCCTAATTAAAGTATTCCTACCACCTATATATATGCATACTTGCATGTTTAGCTTTCATTTGGGGTGTCTTGCGGAGTACATTCAAACGTACTCACATTGGTTTCGTCCCTGGCTATTGTCTTAGCCAGACTTTGAGCAGAAACCCGGAGAACCTGAAGAAGATGGTGTCGCTGACGGCTATGCGAACTAGGATCGTCTCCGAGTCAGTAGCCTGTAGGTAGTCAAGGCATGACTTGGGTTTACCACGAGTGTGTTTTGTAGATTTCCGCTGTTTTTAGTGTGTGTTCCTGCCCTGCGTGGCAGTTGTGTTTCAACTGAGTCATGTGACCAGTTGTGTAAGTCGTCTATTCGTGTAGTGGATGTTGTATCTGTAATGCCAACTCGAGTATGTTGTTCACGACTAACTGATCACGAGATCGTTAATGTATGCATACTAGAGGTCTCGGACTGCTAGTCTGGGGTCCCCACATTCTCCCAATTGTAGCACCGTCAAACTGGCATGGGTACGCGTTCATCAGATGGATACATAGGTCAAAGTGCATCTTCTTGTCGGGAGGCGGGTTATAGTTTGCTCACTTTGATACAAGGTGCATTCTATATGTCGGAGTCAGTTGGTTCTCTTGTCGTTCTGGCATGAAATTCATGATCTCGGAACAGATACATGGAAAGATGAGCAAGAATGCCATAGTGATTGGCATAGTGGCCTACTCTCTAGGTTATGGTTGCTTTAGGTGGATACATCCTTCTAGTCATAATCTATTGGGATCTCGCTTCACTTAAATTTTATCTTGAGGAGTATCATTTTAATTGGGAACATATATGAGTTCTAATTGAATTGAATTAAGTAGTGCAAATTGATTTTGAACTATGGAGTCTAAATAAACTTGTTTTTATTGTAGATATGGATCCCTATGAAAACACAAGTCTGAATGAGTTGTTGGGGATAAAGAAATTAACTAAGAAAAGCGTGAACTTCTGTGATTGGGTTCACGATCTGAGAGCTGTTCTCAGAAGTCTTGAGGTAGAGCATGTGCTGGGCAGTGAAGTCCCGACACCTAATGTAGAGTATTCTCCATTGGGATATGGGGAGTATCAAGTTTCTGTGATCAAGCAGGACATGCATGGTGAGTTATGATCTAGGCGATCGTTACCCACACTTTCGCCCCTTCCGTCTCATGGAAGCTTTAGTGGCTCGGTTCTCCATGTAAGTCTTTCATGGTCGTCATAAGCTCAATGCTGAAGTGTTGAAGTGCAAAATCACGTGCCTTGGTTCACAGAGGGATCACAAAGACAAATTCTGTAGAGGCTTAAGGATATTGGTTTTCCAGTTCCAGAAAACAAAGAATTTGACATACACTTCATGTCACTTGCATCACATTAATTTGGTTTTGTGGGTTGCTACATCTGATGGAAGTGGAGAAGACAATTGAAGAAGTCTTCCAGATGCTCATGTAAGATGACATGGATGTTTTCATCCACACCGTGATGAATACACCGATTAAGAAAGACAAGTTGCAAGTCCACATGAGGTATAAGAGTTATACCAATTATTGACATTTTCTTGTCTCAAAGATATTTTGGTTTTGGATACTATTTTTTTTTTCAATTTGCAATTTGATGCAGAGTGAGAAGGAATAGAGGCAATAAAGCTGGGGAGCCTGGAAGTCGCAGCGGAATACGTATTTAAAGGCGCCACACCAGCTGCATCATTTATGAAGTCCAAGTCAATAGAGAGGATCAACACCACGACTTCAAAATAAAAGTTATTTTGAGTTCGATCATTTCATAATGAACATTTTAGGTTCAAGAACCATGTTGAGTTCTAATTATAAAATATGCGTGGGAATTCCAAACTTGGAAATTCAAAATTTATGATCTTCAAAATAAAAGTTATTTTGAGTTCGATCATTTTGTAATGAATATTTTATGTTCAAGAACCATGTCATTAAGTTTTATTATTAAGTCTAGAAAATTTGGACCCACTCACTTGGCAAAATATTTTGAGTAATAGTTTTATAGCTTGTTAAATAAATTAGAGATACATCTTTTATTAATTTATCAAGGTTTTGAGATTGTCTCCAAATTATTTAATAAAGCCAAAATCCATAAATTTCTAGGCACTTGTGAGTTTTAAATTCACATAAAGGATGTATGTTTTATCAATTGATTTAATTCCATTGAAGACTTAATATGATGAGTTGATCATATTGATGAAGTGGAATGGATGAAATAATTGAAGTTTCAATGTTTCATGAAAGTCGGTGTGTGTACTTGGAATAAAAATTTGAAATCAAAATAATTTTATTGAAGTAGGAAAAGACTTAATAAGAATTATAACATGATTGAAAAAGAAAGTTTTGTTTGTCAATGTTACTCATGATTAATTTCGGAAGACTTAAAATTTTGTGATAATGAAATATTTGTGAGACAAGGATTTAATCAATGTTATATTGAAATTGTCAAAAATCATGGTGTGATAAGTAAAAGCATGAAACTAAAATAATTCTCAAACCACTAAGAAAATTATTTTGTTTGTTTGTTAAAGTTGGAGCATTGTCATTAATTGACTTAGAATTATTTTAATGAAAACTACTAGTAATAAATATTGCTCAAGTATGATGAATAATTAATTATAGGGTTTTGCATAAAACCAATATATACTTATTGGTTGTAAATTTCCACATTAAACTCCAGAAGTGTTTAAAACCTTGGATTAAGGAGAAACATATCGCGAAGGGACTTAAAATTTAGTGGGAGCTGAATATGATCTTTTAATTTGGATATGCCTAATTGAAAGAGAGTTACCTCATGAAATGATTTAAGAGAGCTTTAAATGAAATGTCAGAAAATGTCTTATTAAATTCAGAATCTACGAGATAGATAAAGGAGTTTAATAAACGTGAATATGATTAAGGAGAAATTTTGAATTACAATGAGACAAAATATTTTATCTCATAAGTAATCATAAAGTGATATGTTGCAGTAGACTTGACCTTCACATTCTTGGTGATAAATATAGAAAGGGTTGAGATCAAATCATAAAATTTTGTGATTTTGCCAATCTCGTTGTTATGAATAAGCACACAAGAACAGGTATATTTCCGCTTGCTAATTTTTTTAGTCAAACCAGTATAAAGGAGTACTTAAGTAAAAGTTTCTCTCATGTAGTTAATTTTTTGTAATTAAACCTAAAAATATTATGGTGAGATGTTCTCACATAAATATCTCACCGTGGTATTACAAAGTATAAAACGAATCAGTATGATTTTGTATATCTGCAGATAATATTGTGAGATGTATTCACATATGTATTTGTAGTGGAATTACGAAATCAAATCTTTATTGATTTTAATTCAGATTATGATTCTTCAATTTATAATACTGTATTTCATATATTTATCAGTATTAGAGTCTTATGAGTGGACTCTACAATATATCATTGTGGATAGTTGCAACATGTCTCCTCAGCGTGGCAGCCACAAACTCAGCGAGTGTTCCTCTGGAGGAATCCAGTTCACGGAGCAGGGGTGGTGCTAGCTTCTTGAGAAGATTAGCGCATGGCGTTTTGATTCTTACGAGCTGCAACAAGTCCTGAGATGCAACTGGCAGTGTCAACTATGTGGGCTCCCCAATAATGCTTGTGTCAACCTCCTCAACTCCTATGGAAGTTTCCTGAGAGTCATCGTGATCAGAGAGCGATACCTCGACGTATTTCTCTCTAACGAAGGTGGTATGATCTTCACACTAGTGGAAAAGGGCCCTTTCGTCCGGGCCGGGACTAAAGGTCCGGACACGACGCCCCGAAAACAGCGCAACCCACGGCAGCCTTTAGTCCCGGCCCATTAGGTCCCGCTACGGCCTCTCAAACTGGGACTATTGGGCCATGCCTATATATGGTAGCCCCTCCCCCTCTCTCTTGTTTTTTTTCTGGTGGGAGGTGGTGTGGGTTGTGCTAGTTTTTTTTTCTTCATATGCACTAGAGGTGTTCGGTGAAATGCCTGTTAGAGGGATACCACTTCTTTTCACCTAAGCTTCCTCCTCTTTATGAGGTGTTCGGTGAACATGCTTCCAAGAAAGAACGAATTGCCCGCCAGCACGTACGAAGCAAATAAGCTTGTCTGCCCTCTAGGATTAGACGTGCAGAAGATACATGCATTCCCTAATGACTGCATCCTCTACCACGGTATAAGATCATGAAAAATGACCCTGGTGATGTTGAGGGCGATCGACCCAGGAAGAGGGTTCCTGCCAAGGTGATGTGGTATACTCCTATAATACCACGGCTGAAACGTCTGTTCAGAAATAAAGAGCATGCCAAGTTGTTGCGATGGCACATGGAAGACCGTAAGAAAGAAGACAAGTTGAGGAACCCCGCTGATGGTCGGCACTAGAGAAAAATCGAGAGAGAGTTTAAGGACTTTGCAGGTGACGCAAGAAACTTATGGTTTGGTCTAAGTAAAGATGGCATGAATCATTTTGGGGAGCAGAGCTGCAGTCACAACACCTGACCCGTGACTCTATGTATCTACAACCTTCCTCCTTGGTTGTGCATAAAGCAGAAGTTCATTATGATGCCAGTGCTCATCCAAGGCCCGAAGCAACCCGACAATGATATTGATGTGTACATAAGGCCATTAGTCGATGAACTTTTGCAGTCGTGGGCCAAACCAGGTGTAAGTGCGTGGGATGAGCACAAACAGGAGCCATTTGACCTACGAGCGTTGTTTTTTGTAACCATCAATGATTGGCCCGCTCTTAGTAACATTTCAGGATAGACGAACAAGGGATACAATGCATGCACTATTTTGATCAGACAGAAAATATATGTCTGGATAAATGTAGGAAGAATGTGTACCCGTACAATCGCCATTTCTTCTGCCCATGCATTCCTTAAGGAAATAGGCAAGCATTTCGATGGTAAGGCAGAAACCCGGACGAAGCCTGCCTACCGTACGTGTGTTTTTAGGTACACAACTACCTATTTCATCAGAGATACACCAAAAGTTTCCCAATATTCAACTCCTACCTACGAACGGTCATGCCCGCCGTCTTGACTTTTCCCTGAAACCGGCTTAGAAAATTCCAGAAAATTCAAAAAAAACCCAAAATTATGCAAGACCTCATTATACATGTCCTAGTATCCACCAAAAATAATAAACTTGGAACACGACAGTTGCGTTGAAAATGTGTTCATATAAATGAGCTATCTCCTCCGAACATTCTAGGGTATTGGGCCAAATGACGGGTGTTATAGCCAAATCCATGGCATAGTTTGTTTAAATGTGACTATATTCCACCCAAACATGCATCTTGGAAGCACATACAATGTTGACGGAGAAAGTTTTCCTTTTTATTGAATAAAAAAACCATTTTCTATTTTCCGAGTGTCAAAAATGGTTTTTTTTAAGGACCTACCACAAATATGTTGCAAAACTTGGGAGCTGTATTTTTTGAAAATACTAGACCATGTTATATCCATGTAACTATATCAAAAATGTATATTTGTATGCTCAATGGTAATACAAGTGATCTTATATGCTCAATCGAATAGACGGGCTCTAGTCCCGGTAATTGTGTACGGTATATATTTAGCAGCATAAAGAAACGGAGAAAGAAACAAATAAAAGAAAAAAAATGAATTCTCTGCCGCGGCACAGAAAGTGGCCAATTTTCTGCCGCGACAGAGAATCAATAGTCCCGATTCGTTATACGAGTTGGGAATAAAGGTGTGCCCCCAGCGCGACATGCGACAGCCACGTGGAGGGCCATTGGTCCCTGCCTGTAGCAGATCCGGGACTATAGGTTGGGTCTTTAGTCCTGCCTGGCCAGTCCTGGTTGGCCAACCGGGACTAATGGCCCTCATGGGCCGGGACAAAAGGTCCCCTCTCCACTAGGGCCAAGCAATGGTACGGTCTCCAAAGTATCCTCCACCGAATTTGTTATACTTTTTGAATCTGCAAAATCAATGTCAGGGCCCACCTTGCAAGCGGTAGCACCCAACCTTGCAGCACACGAAGGACCCCTGGCGTTGCATCCAGTAACCACCCCCGCCGATTCCTGGCTCTCCACGATCATGGGGCCCGCCACATGGCAAGTAGCATCCTGACCCGGACCGAACCCGTTGGAACATGCTCGATGAGCCACGCATGTTTTCTCCTGGCCGGTAGCACCCAACAGCGTGGGGCCCACCATAGCGGCGCTTTCCTTCTTCGGCATGCCAAAATCAGCCATAACCTCAGTGGGTCCCCTCGTAGAACGGAAACACCCGGGGTCCTCGGATCCCTCCCAACCACCTCCGCCCGTGGGCCCATCTCGAAGACGGTCGCACCAACTGCGGTGGCATGTGGCACGGTGCAACTTGACCGACCAGCAGTAGAGACAACCTCCGTGGGGTCCGCTCCTAGGACGGTAGCACCTACAGTCCTCATATCCCTCCCAACCACCCTCGCCAGTGGGCCCATCTCGAAGACGGTTGATGTCTATGCATACTTCTATTCTTGTAGAAAGTGTTGGGCCTCCAAGTGTAGATGTTTGTAGAACAACAACAAGTTTCCCTTACCTGGATCACCCAAGGTTTATCAAACTCAGCGAGGTAGAGGTCAAAGATATCGCTCTGAAGCAACTCTGCAATTAAGATACGCGAAGTCTCTTGTGTCCCAACACATATAATACAATTGTCAGTTGTATAGGTGCACTAGTTCGACGAAGATATAGTTAAATACAAGTAATATGGATAATTATAAGTGGCAATTGCAATCTGAAATAAAAATGGCAGCAAGCAAACATGTAGCAGAACTGGTTGTGAACGGTGTTTCAATGCTTAGAAACAAGGCATAGGGATCATACTTTCACTAGTGGACACTCTCAACAATTATAATGTAATTGAATACATAAATATCTTCTCTTCACTATGTTACTCTGAACCACTCTCCGGTTGGATAACGAACACCAATTCACTGCGTAGGGCTGCAAAAGCACCCCCTAAAGTCGCATTCCACATCTAGGTACATCCCACTCTGTCACTTTGAGCATCCAAAGATAGTACTAACAAACACCACAATTTCATAGAGACATCCAACACAAATAATAACTCATGATAAGTATTTCTGTAATCTTTAGCCTAAGATCCACACACGGTGCGCACACTTTCACGTTCACACCGTGGGACAAAGGTGTCTCCGGAGGTCACATTAATAAAACCACTTGAGTAGCATAATAGATGAAGAGTAACATCTATTTATTAAACTAGATTACAAAGCTCATGATCACATAAAGATCACACCATGGGAGAGAGAGATAAACCACATAGCTACTGGTAGAGCCCTCAGCCTCGGGGGAGAACTACTCCCTCCTCATCATGGGAGTCAGCAACGGTGATGAAGATTGCGGTGGAGTCGATGGAGATGACTCCGGGGGAAATTCCCCGTCCTGGCAGAGTGCCGGAATAGTTATTTATGTCCCCCGAAACGTGTCTTCGATGGCGGCGGAGCTAGAAAACTTTTCGTGGATGGAGGCTGATTCATTTAGGGTTTTCGCGTCAGGGGCAATATATATGCGAAAGGGCGATGTCTATGGGCTCCCGAGGGGCCCACACCATGTGGAGGCGCGACCAGAGGTGGGCCTGTGCAATGGCATGGTGGGGCCACCTCGGTGCCCTCCCCCGTCTCTGCTTTGGACTCAGTTGACGTGTCGGGGAAAATAGGAGGTTTGGTTCTTGTTTCGTCCGATTCCTAGAATATATCCATAAGTAATTATCTGGAATAGAAAAACAGCAGAAAACATGAACTGGCACTGTGGCTTCTTGTTAATAGGTTAGTCCCAGAAAATGCAGAAAAATGCTATGAAGTGTGAATAAAACCTATAGCAATTGATAGAAAACAAGCATATAGAATAAAAAATTATAGATACGTTTGCAACGTGTCAGCATCCCTAAGCTTAACTCCTGCTCGTCCCCAGGTAGGTAAGTGATAACAAAATAATTTTTGAGGTGACATGCAGCCAACACAATCTTGATCAACGTTATGTAAAAGCACTGCAAGCTGATGTCAAAGTACTCTAAACATAGACATGATAGATATTATTCCAGCAATGTAACTTAGCAACTATGTTGCAACATGAAAAGTAACACAAACAAAAGATCATGAATAATAATGCACTGAAAGTTATACGTTTGTTTCGAGCATAGAGAAAACATAACAAAGTGGTATTCATCTTGTCCTTCATGGAATAGAAAAACATAAATGCCAGGAGACCTTCAAAGTTCAAGTGGTGACTAGATACAAATAATTTGAGAACAATAAATAACATAATCATGAATCAACCAATAATAAATTTTGGGACTATGCACATTATACTCAGAATGACAACTATGCTCTCTTAACTGGTGCATAAAGTTAGAAGATGAAGACTCAAAATAAAAGTAAAAGAAAGGCCCTTCGCAGAGGGAAGCAACGATCACTTATGTTCTAGAGTTTTTGTTTAAATAAAATAGAGATATTGAAAATATAATTTTGAGAGAGGTGTATGTCTATGTAAACAAATGGTAACGAAACACATATCATAACTCATGTCAAGCAAGGTTTTTAGACTTTTGAGAGCGGTTTCCATTGGCACTTTCCTCTTTTCCTTATTGTTGGCACTTCCCCCCACCTTTTCTTACACAAACCATGGCTAGCCGAATCCTCGGGTGCCGACCATCAATCATCAATCCATGGGGAAGTGACTTTTATTTATGTTATAGTTCATAATATTTGGCACCAGCTCTCTGCAATATTAAGATGAGCACAAATTCCATACTCATCGGGTGAAATAGGGGGAAGAACTTTGCTTGACATAAGATACAATAAACTTTAAACTACTTCCTCATGAGCTAAAACAGGAGAACAAAACATGTAATAGGTTTTTAAGGTTTTAAAGGTAGCACACAAGCAATTTACTTTGGAGTGGTAGTGAAATACAAAATATAAGTAAGTATGGTGGACACATTTGGCAAACTTTGGTTTTTGGGAGTTGGATGCATGAGTAGAGCTCATAATCAGTACATGTGAAGGCTAGCAAGAGACTGGGAGCGACAAACTAAGAGAGCAATAACGGCCATAATCATGCATAGCGACAAAGCATTATTAATCAAAGCATAAAGTGATATTACAAGTCAAAAACTAAATGATCATAGAGGCTAGAGGTGACTAGTTTGTAGTCATTACATGGTGTGAGCATGTGCCAAGTCAACCCAAATAAAGCATCAAAGGAGAATACCACAATACTATGCTTCGATATGATAAAAATAACACATGATTTCTTTCAATGACACATTAAGAACTCTCAGCTATTTGAGACAAGTCACGATACATCCATGAATACTAAGCATATAATTAAAATAACATCTAACATGACATGATAAAGTCTAAGCCATAGTCTAAACAAGCTTTCCATGACACCACTATAAGTATGAAATATTTTACTCTTCTCCAACATCCATCAACTTGTTTAAAACAAATCTCATAGATAACAATCATCAAAGACCATAGATATAATTGTATATAAGTGAGGCAAGCCAGCAAGCTCTGAACAAAATCCAAGTGGAAAACAAGAGCTAAACGTAGTACTAGCAAAAAGTGAACACTCACAGAACAATAAGAGTGAAAACTAGAGTGTTCTAAGCAATGAAACTGGAGCGTGTTTCTCTCCAAAACAAATATGATAGGATCCAACCATATACTACAGCAAACAAAACAAAACAAAACTGAAAGCAAAAAACTGATGCTCCAAGAATAACACATATCATCCGAAGCAATAAAAATATAGTGTCTTGAAATATGACCTGATATTTTTGTTGATGAAGAAGGAGATGCCTTGGGCATCCCCAAGCTTGAGCTTCTGTCCATTGTTCATCTTCTCGTATCATTCTTCTCTCCATACACTTGAAAACTCACTCCATACAAAACTTCACACAATCTTCATTAATAACGTTAGTGTAATAAAAATAATATATCCACTTTGGTTTATTTTCAACACAAGTCTAACACCTATTAAAGCATTAGCTACCGTCACAACTTCTTTTAAAGCTCTTCCCCTCAAAAGAACACCAAAATAAAAAGATTAAGAAGCAAATGCAAATATTGGCAGAAATTTGTAAAAGCAGAACATCAGGTAAAGATCGATTTTTTTGAAAATCTTCTGTTGCTAAAATAAGAAAGTGCAAAACTAATGAAAGTTATATAATAACCTGGGGCATGTGAACAAACAATTTAAGATCAATTTGACGTTCTGGCTGAGAGAATTAATTTTTTTGGTGGTAGCACAAAATCTGTTTCAGAACAACAACTTCCCCAAATCTTACTTCCTCCCTATTAGAGGCCACTCTTGGCACAAAAACGAAATAAAAAAGATAAGTAGAGGTTTCTACAGAGGTAACAACTTCCAAGACTAAAAAAGTAAAGAAAAATTCCAGAAATAAAACATTGGGTTGTCTCCGATAAGCGCTTTTCTTTAAAGCCTTTTTGCTAGGAAAATTGATTTTTGAAGATGCTAACATAATATTAAGAATTGAAGCACAATAAGAGAGCATCAAGAAGCAACTATAAAACACATTTAAGTCTAACCCACTTCCTATGCAAAATAATCTTGTAGAAAAACAAGTCAACAAAGCACAAAGTGGCTAGCATAGGAAGACCAAATAAGTGCAAGTTCAAAAATTTCATCATAAAGAGGGGAAACTTAATATTATTGAGATACATAAAATCATATTTCCCTCTCTCCTAATAACTTTCAGTAGCATCATGAATTGAATTAACAATATAACTATCTGTGGGGACCCCAGACTAGCAGTCCGAGACCTCCAGTATGCATACATTCACGATCCCATGATCAGTTAGTCGTGAACAACATACTCGAGTTGGCATTTCAGATTACAACATCCACTACACGAATACACGGCTTACACAACTGGTCACCTGACTCAGTTGAAAACAATGGCCACACAGGGCAGGAACACACACTAAAAACAACGGAAGACTGCAAAACACACTCGTGGTAAACCCAAGTCACGCCTTGACTACCTACAGGCTACTGACTCGGAGACGTTCCTAGTTCGCATAGCCGTCAGCGACACCATCTTCTTCAGGTCCTCCGGGTTTCTGCTCAAAGTCTGGCTAAGACAATAGCCAGGGACGAAACCAATATGAGTACGTTTGAATGTACTCTTGCAAGTCACCCCAAATGAACGCTAAACATGCAAGCATGCATATATATATATATATATATAGGTGGTAGGAAGGCTTTAATTAGGGTTCAACTAGCCATGATGAATTTAAGACCCACCATAGTTGCACAAGTTTTATTTTTCTTTGTTGAAGAAGATACTTCAAAAGATATTTCATTTCTCTTGTAGATATAACATGTCCACAAGGTTTTGATAAAGAATTCTAAATCAAGAAAACATTTTTCTTTGCAAAACTTCTTGGAAAAACACATCTTTAAGATCATCATTTATCCGGTACCTCAAAGGTACAATCATTCCCTTTCAACGTACCTCCCAGGTACAATTCCAAAACACTTTCCAGCTTTTTGAAAACATTGACACAATGCTAGCTACATGGCCATTCAACTGTCCATATCCGAGGACACGGCTATTCTGAATAGTTTTACTCTGCAGAGGTGTACACAATCCACAAGATCCAGTACATCCGCCGTGAACAACCACGGACTGTCCGAGTCAGTATGCAAACATCGGATAACTGGTCCTAACCATCCACTATGTCAGTGCTAGTAAATGACCACCTCTTCAACTGGGTTTGTTCTCCCCGGCACCGAGTGAGTCAGCCGTATCGATCCGGTTTCCCCTGACAACACACCGCCATGGCAGGAGACCCAACTGTTTCAACCGGTGGCGAACTTAATCCCCACACTCTGAATGTCCCATTTCTCCCTCCCGGCGACAATTCGGTTCGGGGGACTCTAACCCATATAGCACTTTGAGGTAGACATGGACTAACAACGACAAGCAATTAGCTAGACCCCGTTCCCATATTGGGGTAATGTGGCAGCACGGCTTGGTTGTCCGGCGAAGACTAGGTTATGTGTCATTTTTGGAAAAACAGGTCGAAAACATTTCCTACTTCACAAACCTCCCTCGGACAAGGTCCCACCTTTCCTCGGGGTTTTTCCAAGATTTTGCTTTTCCAAAAACATCAAGTTAAAATGTCCACTAGGGGACTTAAGTTGATTAAGTGATGATACTAAAATGTCTAAAGGGATTGGTAACACCAAGATTATATAGTGGATATAGCATATTTAGATACATAAAATAGATAGTGGTATAGTCCACTTAAAAGAATAGTTTTTGAATCAAACTTTTGTAAAACTTCAGAAGTAAAACATGCATGATAGATAATGATAAGTAAAACAACAGCAAGCATTTAGAATGGCTTGCCTTGGCACTGGTCTTGGTCTTGCTCTTGAAATAAACAAGAGTTGCAACAAAAACCTCTCCGGGAAAATAATACCGTCTTTGTTATCTAACGTCGTAAACACAAAAAGGAAAACACCCAATCAGAACCAAACAAAGGCAAGCACTTGACAAAAAGTAAACATACAGAAATCATTTCATCAAATAAGTACACTCACAAACAATGGTACTAGGGTGCACACCATCAAGCAAAACAGGCACAGACAATTCACACGAATAACACTAGAATTGATGTTATGGATCCTCAACCAAAATGGAATGAGTCCAGTGGATGTGCCACTCTCATAACATGCTCAAATAAGGTCAAATTACTCTCTGGTCATTCATGAGGATGAACAAAATATCAAGCAAACAATCTAGAAACAACTACACATGCATAGGAAAATATTATCAAGCAATACTACAAGCCCATAGTATCACATGCTTTTCTAATCATGGAGAATTAATATAACAAGTACCTAAGCAACCTAATAATAGAGACAAAAAATACCAAAAATACCATGGCATCACTCAATGCATGAAAATAATCATGGAGCAAAACAACTATTAAAACTAGACATGAAAAGGGCTATTTGGACAAGCAGACATGCATAACCATAAGAGATTATTAAACATGATTTATTCTAACAAGATGGATCTGTAAGATGACATCCACATAATAGAGAAAACAACACCTAGACATGCTAGTAATAACAAAATAACAATCTAATCAATGCCTCTAAAATTAAGCATGCAAATAGCAACTATGGCAGAAAATCATCTAAAACTATCATGCAAGACTATTTTACCTAGAGCTCACTCAAGCATGCAATCAAGTATAATATGCTAGAATAACAGTAGCTATGCTATGGAAAACAATCCTAAATCATTTATCCAATTCCTCATACCAATATGAAGAATAACAATAATTAACCTATTATTACTAGGAAAAACACCCATATGAGAATAAAACTATAACAAACATGGCTTTCACACACAAACACTATCATACTAGTGAAACACTTAAGACACATTTCAAACATGTATAAATAACCTACACATGCTAGGAATCAATTTTATCACAATAGCATGATAACACAACAATTTATCAAGTCATGTCAATAATAGACAGAAAATGACTATTTACCAAATGTTGCACCAAACCTATTCTGTAACTCCTAAAATCATGAAAACCTAGTATAAGGTGATCCTTGTCACTAGCAAACCAACCCAAGTGGATTCACATCAAAAAGCATCACCAATAAAATCAAACAATTCACAGAAGTGCTCTCTGGCCTAAAACTAACATGCATGTCATTTTCAAACAGAAACTCAAGTCAACACAAGGCCAACTGAAACAGATAGATATTTACAAGAGCTACTAAGAACAGTTTAGTTTGCAGGATTTGGATACTTAAAACTCAAGTTATGAATTAAATGGTGAAACAGAGTACCTCTGCCATTTATTTTATTTCTCCTAAACTATTGCTCAAAATACAGATCTACAAGTTGCATGTGATTAAGAATTTGTAGATCTAGTACTATGATTTTTAGTTTGGCAAGATTCACTGGTTAACATTTTTATTTCGATTTAAAGTAAACAGACAGAAAACAGATATGTTGGAAAAGGATTAACAACCTGCAGGAAAATAAAACTGGTCCAGATCTGTGAGGAAACGGGCCGCGCGAGGCAGGCCGGCCCGCGAGCGAGCACACGCGAGTTGAAGCGTTAAGTTGCCGTTCGATCGGCCGTCGACGGTGGAGATTAGATGGCCCATGATTCAAACTGCTCCGTCGGATCTCGGATCGGACGTCCCAGAGGACGCCACGAAGTCCTGGCCATAAACATGCGGCGCGACGGGGTCGTGCGGCGGCCCGAGGCGGTTGCCGCCGGAGATCTCGCCGTAGGGAGTTAGGAGGCCCGCCTGGACACGATATTGGATCACCGAGAACCATGGGGGCGCCGTGGATCTTATGCCCTCAACAGCGGCCGTAGGGGTGGACCAGAGCAAGGTCTGCGACGAATCACGGCTGCCGGTGATCTAGGTCGTCGATGGCGGCTCCCCTGCAGCAGAGGAAAGTAGGAATTAGAGGGTGCGTGAGATTTGCAGGAGCCCAAGGAGGGTGAGGGAGGAAGTGGCACGACCGGGGATAGCTTCAATCGGCGGGTCGACGGTTGCTCACCCGCGGCGAGTGCGGGCACGCCGGCGTCGATTAGAGGGCGAGGCAGAGGGGTTTCGCGATGGAGGTTTGATTAGGGTGTAGCAGAGAAGGTTAGACAAGGTGGGAGAGCTAATGCGCGGCTTTGGGTGTCTGTACCAAGAAATACGGCGAGCTCGCTGCGCACGTCCGTACGACGGACATGGCGGCTCGCGTGTGGTCTTCTAAGTAGGAGGAGAGGAGGTCTGGGGGCTTGCCTGAGGTGAGTAGGCTTATCAGGGCAAGAGATGGGCGGAGGAGGAGGTCTGGAGTGGTGGAGAATCGAAATTGCGTCTGGGCACCCGCAGGCGTTCGACAGCGAGTAGAGGGAGAAGGAGAGCGAGTGGAAGGCAATGGGAGGCACGGGTGTGCTCCTGGACATCTCGTGGAGCTAGTAGACAAGGACCCGAAGCTTGGCATGCTGCCCACGCGTTGGAACGCGAGAGACGTGGCGAGGGTGCTCTAGACACCATGGACAGCTCATGGTCGAGGGGGATGGAGACAAGGACAGGGGGAGGGCTCTTCCAGGGAGATCACATGTTGCACTAGGAGCCCTGTGGCGCAGGGGCTCGACCTGGAATGGACTGAGGGAATGGGGTAGAAAAATGGAGGGGTTGATCACCATCCTTGTCCTCATGTTGGTGGATGAGCTAGAGGGAGAGAGAGAGAGATGGGTGGGTAGACCATGTCCACTAGGTGAGGATAGATATATTCCATCTCTCAGAGCAGGAGAGAGGTAGAGAGAGTGTAATAATTGGTCAACACATGGACGAACCCAACAAGGTCCAATATAACCAGTTGAGGTTTTTCATTGTTTTCACCAAAATTTTGAATAGAACAGATATGAAATATCATGTCCATTGGATAGAGGGTTCAAAATTGAGTCTAGGGATGGTGGTCTCAAGATTTTCCAAAAACATTTCTTTCACAAACTTTTGAGAATTCAAAAATGGCAGAAAGGGTTTTTAAATGTTTTCTCCAAACTTTTAAACACAACTTCCAAATGTTTTTGCATAAATAAGTCCCACATGAACATAGGCATGTTGGGTAATTTTTCCAAGATTTTAGAAAATACTTTTCTTCACAAAATATTTCAAAGTCCATTTCTGGCCTTTTGGAAAATGGAAAATAATAAATAGTAAAATTCTTTTAAAACAAATGTTTCTGAGTTGGGAGGGGAGAGTACATGATATAGGTCTCAAAAGTTATTTTTAATAAACAACTCTTTTGAAAATATTTGAGACACCAAGTGGAAAAGGGTGAAAACAGGAGTTTGTTTAATAGGTTAAAGACCATGAGAGAAGAATAATTAAATGGCCATTGGAAAATAAATGGACCATATGGAGATGATGTATAGGTCATGGAGATGACAAGGGTAGGTTCATAGGGCCTGAAAACAATAAGGAGTGATTTGGAGTAACATGGAAAAAGTGCTTCATGATAAAGGTGATATGGTCATTATTTTGGGAATGCCTTCAATAGGATTTTGATAGAGGATAACAACGGGTTTCAATATCCAAGATAACACCATGGATATATGGCATATATGTTAACCATGATATACATGAGGGTATATTGATGAATAGAACAACATTTGATATAAAGGCATGTCTCCAAAGTTGGAAGTTTTTAAGAAAACATAGAATGAGATGGACATATGATGGAATATGATATTGATGTTTGATATTGCTATTACTAGGTTTTATTTACTTAGAACAACACACATTAATCAACAAACAGAAATAAATGCTTCCAAGCAACACAAGATAAGGTCACACAACAAGCAGATAAAAATAACAAAACACAAGATCACTCAAACAACTAAGTTCTTCAAATTAGTTTTCCAGGTGTTTCTCTCAAGTGTTAAATAGAGGTAGTGATCAAGGCATACCATGACAATAGGATGTTGTAAAGAGTTCCATCTCAAAAGTTGTTATTTCCAAAAGAATATACTTGAGGGCAAACACATGGGTAACATAGTCCCCTCTTAGTGTTTTTGCAAAAGAAGGAAGTGAGAAGGAGTATTTGAAATACTTGCAAAAACATCTTGGTTGAAAATAGGTTGGGGATGATTAGCTCCAAAATACTTTTCATATAGTTTTGGAAATTATCTTTTATTTTTCTCAGAACCTTGCCTTTGGGTTTCTTCTAAAATCAAAACATTTTCAAAAAGGTTTTTGCCAAAAGAGGGTGATGGAAGAAGATGATAAGTTCTCTTGTCATGACTTGATCACAAGGGTTGGGTTTTAAGAAAGTTATAATCATTGGTTTTAATGTTAGTTGTTAACAAACTCAAACAAAAGCACAATCAACAAGCAAATAGAAAAGAAACACAAGCATTAGTCAAACATATAAAAACGTTTTTGTTAGCCCTGATTTTTGGGTTATTGAAAACAAGTTTTTCATGTCTTCCAAAAATTAGGCTGTTACAGCTCTTCCCACCTTAAAATGAATCTCGTCCCCGAGATTCGTAAGTGGGTACTTAAGAGTGTATCTAAAAACAAGAGTCTCGGGCTTCTTCAATTTTTTTGTAAATGAAGATCCTTTAACGGGGTGGTCTTCTGAGAACTCGGGGTGTTGATGTTGTCAGATTGTTGCTTGTCGAGGAGATGGATATGTTCACTTGACACTTCATGTCCTTGTTGCTGATGTTGGTGGAACGACACAAGCTAATGAAGGGTCTTGATTTTTCTGCTTCGTAGACCTTCTGTCGTCGTCTAGACCTGATCTTCTTTAGGAGTTTCATGGGTAGTTACCCATGACAACAATCGAGTCTCACAGGGCGTCAGGTCCGTAGACTTGACTCTCTCCGATTATTGCTATGAAATCTGTTAGAAACTCCTGTATGCTTCTTGACTTCTTGAGTGGTCGACCGCGTTGAAGTGCGGATGCTTCCCCCCTTTGATTGATCTTCGTAGGTTGTCGGGAATTATCTTCGCCTTCGTCTCATTTTTGCTTGGTGGCGACGGCAGGTCGTGGAAGAATTTGTTGGGTCTTGATCTTCATGGAGCTTTGTAGGCGTCTTCATAGGTGATTTAGGATCACATAGTTAGCTTTCCCTCGGGGAAACTAGCTAGTGCCTTAAGTAAAACTTCGGTTAGATGTTAGTCTAAAATTAGATAGTTATGTTAGTACTGTTAGAATAGTAAAAGTTTTTGTTGGCGT
This sequence comes from Alopecurus myosuroides, assembly GCA_028641055.1. NCBI lineage: Eukaryota > Viridiplantae > Streptophyta > Magnoliopsida > Poales > Poaceae > Alopecurus > Alopecurus myosuroides. The sequence goes on from CM054061.1 coordinate 319,388,063, forward strand.
CGCGAGACACATCTCGCATCTTCTCGGGCTTGAATCTGAATTCACCGCCCTGCTTGGTGGCTCTTGATGTAGATGCTCAAAAATGGTGTGTGAAGTCCACTATCCGTCTTGAAGAAGATTTCAGAGATCTTGGGCTCTCAGGTTGAAGTAGAGAGCGCTCCATACCTTGCACTTCTCATGAGGGGATGGGGGATAAAACTTTTTAAAAAGAGGTTTTTGCTAAGTCAGACTTTTTGAAGAGATATCAAAAGTGTAATTAAGGTCGACATGCCAAAAGGGGTTTTGCAAACAAACCTGAAAAGAGCAAGAGAATGAAAGTGTGGTGACTTTGCTTTGACGAAAAAGGCATTCTTGAGACACACATGAAAAATAAGTCGAAAACACACACAACAAGGGAGCAAGTAAAAACACAACGCAACAGTAAAAACACATAATTAGCACCCAGGCAATCGACAAACAAGGTACCTTTAGTACCAGCAAACGTTTATTACCGCTGAAGAACGGGTAGCTCAGGTAAAACAACTGAGCGAAACCTATCAATTCCTATGAGGCTGGGTCGACAAAAGGGTTGTTGAAGTCTCCTCTTTATCTCATCTTGATGTTGAGGCCTTCGGAAGGAAGCTTCTTTTTCTTCAGGTTGCTAACTACTACGGTCTTCTCGGGACATCACCAAGTATGTAACTTTTTAATAGAGAAAATAACAGAAGAAAACTTTTTGATATACTTTTAAATGAAAACCAAAATTTTATAAACTCATGATTATTTATTTACAAAATATTTTGAGCCATGAAAACAAAAGGGTAAAAAGGTATGTTTACTATTTTCTCTGGTTTTCTTTAAAAATTATTTTATAAACAAGGCAATAATGTTTTTTGAAAATATGAGAAAAATGGAAACCATGCTTAGGGTTCCTTAGATAAATTTTTTTAGGCAATAATATAGTTTTTACAAAAATAGTTTTGTTTCCTATCGGACGTCCATGCTAAACTAAGGTCTCCTAAAGTCAGGATGGCTCTGATACCAACTCTGTGGGGACCCAGACTAGCAGTCCGAGACCTCCAGTATGCATACATTCACGATCCCATGATCAGTTAGTCATGAACAACATACTCGAGTTGGCATTTCAGATTACAACATCCACTACACGAATACACGGCTTACACAACTGGTCACCTGACTCAGTTGAAAACAACTGCCACGCAGGGAAGGAACACACACTAAAAACAGCGGAAGACTGCAAAACACACTCGTGGTAAACCCAAGTCACGCCTTGACTACCTACAGGCTACTGACTCGGAGACGTTCCTAGTTCGCATAGCCGTCAGCGACACCATCTTCTTCAGGTCCTCCGGGTTTCTGCTCAAAGTCTGGCTAAGACAATAGCCAGGGACGAAACCAATATGAGTACGTTTGAATGTACTCTTGCAAGTCACCCCAAATGAAAGCTAAACATGCAAGCATGCATATATATATATATAGGTGGTAGGAAGGCTTTAATTAGGGTTCAACTAGCCATGATGAATTTAAGACCCATCATAGTTGTACAAGTTTTATTTTTCTTTGTTGAAGAAGATACTTCAAAAGATATTTCATTTCTCTTGTAGATATAACATGTCCACAAGGTTTTGATAAAGCATTCTAAATCAAGAAAACATTTTTCTTTGCAAAACTTCTTGGAAAAACACATCTTTAAGATCATCATTTATCCGGTACCTCAAAGGTACAATCATTCCCTTTCAACGTACCTCCCAGGTACAATTCCAAAACACTTTCCAGCTTTTTGAAAACATTGACACAATGCTAGCTACATGGCCATTCAACTGTCCATATCCGAGGACACGGCTATTCTGAATAGTTTTACTCTGCAGAGGTGTACACAATCTACAAGATCCAGTACATCCGCCGTGAACAACCACGGACTGTCCGAGACAGTATGCAAACATCGGATAACTGGTCCTAACCATCCACTATGTCAGTGCTAGTAAATGACCACCTCTTCAACTGGGTTTGTTCTCCCCGGCACCGAGTGAGTCAGCCGTATCGATCCGGTTTCCCCTGACAACACACCGCCATGGCAGGAGACCCAACTGTTGCAACCGGTGGCGAACTTAATCCCCACACTCTGAATGTCCCATTTCTCCCTCCTGGCGACAATTCGGTTCGGGGGACTCTAACCCCTATAGCACTTTGAGGTAGACACGGACTAACACCGACAAGCAATTAGCTAGACCCCGTTCCCATATTGGGGTAATGTGGCAGCACGGCTTGGTTTTCCGGCGAAGACTAGGTTATGTGTCATTTTTGGAAAAACAAGTCAAAAACATTTCCTTCTTCACAAACCTCCCTCGGACAAGGTCCCACCTTTCCTCGGGGTTTTTCCAAGCTTTTGCTTTTCCAAAAACATCAAGTTAAAATGTCCACTAGGGGACTTAATTTGATTAAGTGATGATACTAAAATGTCTAAAGGGCTTGGTAACACCAAGATTATATAGTGGATATAGCATATTTAGATACATAAAATAGATAGTGGTATAGTCCACTTAAAAGAATAGTTTTTGAATCAAACTTTTGTAAAACTTCAGAAGTAAAACATGCATGATAGATAATGATAAGTAAAACAACAGCAAGCATTTAGAATGGCTTGCCTTGGCACTAGTCTTGGTCTTGCTCTTGAAATAAACAAGAGTTGCAACAAAAACCTCTCCGGGAAAATAATACCGTCTTCGTTATCTAACGTCGTAAACACAAAAAGGAAAACACCCAATCAGAACCAAACAAAGGCAAGCACTTGACAAAAAGTAAACATACAGCAAGCATTTCATCAAATAAGTACACTCACAAACAATGGTACTAGGGTGCACACCATCAAGCAAAACAGGCACAGACAATTCACACGAATAACACTAGAATTGATGTTATGGATCCTCAACCAAAATGGCATGAGTCCAGTGGGTGTGCCACTCTCATAACATACTAAAATAAGGTCAAATTACTCTCTGGTCATTCATGAGGATGAACAAAATATCAAGAAAACAATCTAGAAACAACTACACATGCATAGGAAAATATTATCAAGCAATACTACAAGCCCATAGTATCACATGATTTTCTAATCATGGAGAATTAATATAACAAGTACCTAAGCAACCTAATAACAGAGACAAAACAATACCAAAAATACCATGGCATCACTCAATGCATGAAAATAATCATGGAGCAAAACAACTATTAAAACTAGACATGAAAAGGGCTATTTGGAAAAGCAGACATGCAGAACCATAAGAGATTATTAAACATGATTTATTCTAACATGATGGATCTGTAAGATGACATCCACATAATAGATAAAACAACACCTAGACATGCTAGTAATAACAAAATAACAATCTAATCAATGCCTCTAAAATTAAGCATGCAAATAGCAACTATGGCAGAAAATCATCTAAAACTATCATGCAAGACTATTTTACCTAGAGCTCACTCAAGCATGCAATCAAGTATAATATGCTAGAATAACAGTAGCTATGCTATGGAAAACAATCCTAAATCATTTATCCAATTCCTCATACCAATATGAAGAATAACAATAATTAACCTATTATTACTAGGAAAAACACCCATATGAGAATAAAACTATAACAAACATGGCTTTCACACACAAACACTATCATACTAGTGAAACACTTAAGACACATTTCAAACATGTATAAATAACCTACACATGCTAGGAATCAATTTTATAACAATAGCATGATAACACAACAATTTATCAAGTCATGTCAATAATAGACAGAAAATGACTATTTACCAAATGTTGCACCAAAACTATTCTGTAACTCCTAAAATCATGAAAACCTAGTATAAGGTGCTCCGTGTCACTAGCAAACCAACCCAAGTGGATTCACATAAAAAAGCATCACCAATAAAATCAAACAATTCACAGAAGTGATCTCTGGCCTAAAACTAACATGCATGTCATTTTCAAACAGAAACTCAAGTCAACACAAGGCCAACTGCAACAGATAGATATTTACAATAGATACTAAGAACAGTTTAGTTTGCAGGATTTGGATACTTAAAACTCAAGTTATGAATTAAATGGTGAAACAGAGTACCTCTGCCATTTATTTTATTTCTCCTAAACTATTGCTCAAAATACAGATCTACAAGTTGCATGTGGTTAAGAATTTGTAGATCTAGTACTTTGATTTTGGTTTGGAAAGATTCACTGGTTAACATTTTTATTTCGATTTAAAGTAAACAGACAGAAACCAGATATGTTGGAAAAGGATTAACAACCTGCTGGAAAATAAAACTGGGCCAGATCTATGAGGAAACGGGCCGCGCGAGGCAGGCCGGCCCGCGAGCGAGCGCGCGCGAGTTGAAGCGTTAAGTTGCCGTTCAATCGGCCGTCGACGGTGGAGATTAGATGGCCCATGATTCAAACTGCTCCATCGGATCTCGGATCGGGCGTCCCAGAGGACGCCACGCAGTCCTGGCCATAAACAGGCGGCGCGACGGGGTCGTGCGGCGGCCCGAGGCGGTTGCCGCCGGAGATCTCCCCGTAGGGAGTTAGGAGGCCCGCCTGGACACGATATTGGATCACCGAGAACCATGGGGGCGCCGTGGATCTTATGCCCTCAACAGCGGTCGCAGGGGTGGACCAGAGCAAGGTCTGCGACGAATCACGGCGGCCGGTGATCTAGGTCGTCGATGGCGGCTCCCCTGCAGCAGAGGAAAGTAGGAATTAGAGGGTGCGTGAGATTCGCAGGAGCCCAAGGAGGGTGAGGGAGGAAGTGGCACGACCGGGGATAGCTTCAATCGGCGGGTCGACGGTTGCTCACCCGCGGCGAGTGCGGGCACGCTGGCGTTGATTTAGAGGGTGATGCAGAGGGGTTTCGCGATGGAGGTTCGATTAGGGTGTAGCAGAGAAGGTTAGACAAGGTGGGAGAGCTAATGCGCAGCTTTGGGTGTCTGTACCAAGAAAGACGGCGAGCTCGCTGCGCACGTCCGTACGGCGGACATGGCGGCTCGCGTGTGGTCTTCTAAGGAGGAGGAGAGGAGGTCTGGGGGCTTGCCTGAGGTGACTAGGCTTATCAGGGCAAGAGATGGTCGGAGGAGGAGGTCTGGAGTGGTGGAGAATCGAAATTGCGTCTGGGCACCCGCAGGTGTTCGACAGCGAGTAGAGGGAGAAGGAGAGCGAGTGGAAGGCAATGGGAGGCACGGGTGTGCTCCTGGACATCTCGTGGAGCTAGTAGACAAGGACCCGAAGCTTGGCATGCTGCCCACGCGTTGGAACGCGAGAGACGTGGCGAGGGTGCTCTGGACACCATGGACAGCTCATGGTCGAGGGGGATGGAGACAAGGATAGGGGAAGGGCTCTTCTAGGGAGATCACATGTTGCACTAGGATCCCTGTGGCGCCGGGGCTCGACCTAGAATGGACTGAGGGAATGGGGTAGAAAAATAGAGGGGTTGATCACCATCCTTGTCCTCATGTTGGTGGATGAGCTAGAGGGAGAGAGAGAGAGATGGGTGGGTAGACCATGTCCACTAGGTGAGGATAGATATATTCCATCTCTCAGAGCAGGAGAGAGGTAGAGAGAGTGTAATAATTGGTCAACACATGGATGAACCCAACAAGGTCCAATATAACCAGTGGAGGTTTTTCATTGTTTTCACCAAAATTTTGAATAGAACAGATATGAAATATCATGTCCATTGGATAGAGGGTTCAAAATTGAGTCTAGGAATGGTGGTCTCAAGATTTTCCAAAAACATTTCTTTCAAAAACTTTTGAGAATTCAAAAATGGCAGAAAGGGTTTTTAAATGTTTTCTCCAAACTTTTAATCACAACTTCCAAATGTTTTTGCATAAATAAGTCCCACATGAACATAGGCATGTTGGGTAATTTTTCCAAGATTTTAGGAAATACTTTTCTTCACAAAATATTTCAAAGTCCATTAATGGCCTTTTGGAAAATGGAAAATAATAAATAGTAAAATGCTTTTAAAACAAATGTTTCTGAGTTGGAAGGGGAGAGTACATGATATAGGTCTCAAAAGTTATTTTTAATAAACAACTCTTTTGAAAATATTTGAGACACCAAGTGGAAAAAGGGTGAAAACATGAGTTTGTTTAATAGGTTAAAAACCATGAGAGAAGAATAATTAAATGGCCATTGGAAAATAAATGGACCATATGGAGATGATGTATAGGTCATGGAGATGACAAGGGTAGGTTCATAGGGCCTGAAAACAATAAGGAGTGATTTGGAGTAACATGTAAAAAGTGCTTCATGATAAAGGTGATATGGTCATTATTTTGGGAATGCCTTCAATAGGACTTTGATAGAGGATAACAAAGGGTTTCAATATCAAAGATAACACCATGGATAGATGGCATAGATGTTAACCATGATATACATGAGGGTATATTGATGAATAGAACAACATTTGATATAAAGGCATGTCTCCAAAGTTGGAAGTTTTTAAGAAAACATAGAATGAGATGGACATATGATGGAATATGATATTGATGTTTGATATTGCTATTACTAGGTTTTATTTACTTAGAACAACACACATTAATCAACAAACAGAAATAAATGCTTCCAAGCAACACAAGATAAGGTCACACAACAAGCAGATAAAAATAACAAGACACAAGATCACTCAAACAACAAAGTTCTTCAAATTAGTTTTCCAGGTGTTTCTCTCAAGTGTTAAATAGAGGTAGTGATCAAGGCATACCATGACAATAGGATGTTGTAAAGAGGTCCATCTCAAAAGTTGTTATTTCCAAAAGAATATACTTGAGGGCAAACACATGGGTAACATAGTCCCCTCTTAGTGTTTTTGCAAAAGAAGGAAGTGAGAAGGAGTTTTTGAAATACTTGCAAAAACATCTTGGTTGAAAATAGGTTGGGGATGATTAGCTCCAAAATACTTTTCATATAGTTTTGGAAATTATCTTTTATTTTTCTCAGAACCTTGCCTTTGGGTTTCTTCTAAAATCAAAACATTTTCAAAAAGGTTTTTGCCAAAAGAGGGTGATGGAAGAAGATGATAAGTTCTCTTGTCATGACTTGATCACAAGGGTTGGGTTTTAAGAAAGTTATAATCATTGGTTTTAATGTTAGTTGTTAACAAACTCAAACAAAAGCACAATCAACAAGCAAATAGAAAAGAAACACAATCATTAGTCAAACATATTAAAAAGTTTTTGTTGGCCCTGATTTTTGGGTTATTGAAAACAAGTTTTTCATGTCTTCCAAAAATTGGGCTGTTACACTATCACATAAAACATTCTTATCATGAGCCACATGCATAAAAGAATTAATACTCTCCACATAAGCAGAGTCATTCTCATTAATAGTTGTGGGAGCAAATTCAACAAAATAGCTATTATTATTATTCTCATCGCCATAATCATAAAATATAGGAGACATATTATAATCATAATTAATTTTCTCCTCAATAGTAGGTAGACTGAAAATATCATATCCATCATTGTAATCATCATATATTGGAAACATAGTATCATAAAAGTAAATTTATTCCTCCGTGCTTGGGGGACTAAAAAGATCATTTTCATAAAAACTACTTTCCCCAAGCTTAGATTTTTCCATAGCATTAGCAATAATGGTTTTCAAAGAATTAATACTAATAACATTGCTACTAGCATGCAAATATAGTTTCATAGGTTTTTAATTTTCTTTTCAAACATTTCATGTCCTAACTCGAGATAAATATTATAAAGCTCTCTCATATTTTTGTTGTTTTCCATTAAGTCTAACTAGTGAAAATAAAAACAAGAAGCACAAATATATAATTGAAGAATCTAAAGGAAATAACTTCGATCACTCAAACACCAGCAACAATGCTATAAAATAGCTTAGTAGCCAGAGGATGTGAGTACTTTAACCTTACCTCGCCGACAACGACGCCAGAAAAGAGCTTGATGGCTACGCACGCTTCTATTCATGTAGACAGTGTTGGGCCTCCAAGTGTAGATGTTTGTAGAACATCAACAAGTTTCTCTTAAATGGATCACCCAAGGGTATCGAACTCACGGAGGTAGAGGTCAAAGATATCTCTCTCAAGCAACCCTGCAATTAAGATACAAGAAGTCTCTTATGTCCCCAACACACCAGATATAGTTGTCAGTTGTACAAGTGCACTAGTTCGGCGAAGAGATAGTGAAATACAAATAATATGGATGATTATAGGTGGTAATTGCAATCTGAAATAAAAATTGCAGCAAGCAAACATGTAGCAGAACTGGTTTTTGTAAACGGTGTTTCAACGCTTAGAAACAAGGTCTAGGGATCATACTTTCACTACTAGACACTCTCAATAATGATAATGTAATTGAATACATAAATATCTTCTCTTCACTATGCTACTCTGAACCACTCTCCGATTGTATGAAGAATACCAATTCACTGCGTAGGGCTGCAAAAGCACACCTTAAAGTCGCATTCCACATCTAGGGACACCCCACTTTCTCACTTTGAGCGTCCAAAGATAGTACTAACAAACATCACAATTTCATAGAGACACCCAACACAAATAATAACTCATGATATGTATTCCAGTAATCTTTAGCCTAATAACAAATTTCGGGGACGAGATTCTTTTTAAGGGGGGAAGACCTGTCACATCCCAATTTTGGAATACCTGTTAACACAGTTGTTTTGCTAATTGCTTTACTAATAAACCTTGGTTGTGTTTGTTTGTGGTTGTTTAAGTGCAACTAAACAAACTAATTATATAAACTTGCAAACTTAAAAAGATAGCAAAGCAGTGAACTAAAAATATTCAACATATTGTTCCAGGGATAAAAAAATATTCAACATATTGTTCCAATGACCTTGGCAATATTTTCTAAAGTAAATATTGATCAAAGAGTTTTCCAAAAACATCTTATGAATCTAATACTTGTTGAATATTATTCCAAGACCTAAATTAAGAAAGAGGAAACACTTAATAAAATTTCCCTAAAAGATTATCAGAAAAAGAGGCATTCTTAAATGCTTCACCAAAATATTATCAAATGTTTTTCCAACCTTGCAAGATTAAAAACAAAGGTATTGGAGAGCATTTACTTGCTATCTCTAGTCACATAAATATTTTGGCAAATCATTTGCTAAAGAAAAGCCAAGTGCTTTATTAAATAGAAATTCCAATATTTCCGGAAACAGAAAACTAAAACAAGTTACTATTGGAAACTTTCCTTAAATGATTTGAAATTCATACCATTTCTTCCTTATATCAAATAAGGAACACACACAAGAGGAGACCAAAAATTGAATCAATTAAAGTCCTGAAAACAAGATTTTTCTCCACAGCAACATTTGGGATTTTGAACAAGTTTGTTCTACAAACTTTTTCCAAATGCCAGGAAATAAATACCACATTCTCTATAGCATAAATAAGGATGAAAACCAAAAGGGCACAAGTTTTTGAATAATTTAAGTTGCCAAAAACCCCTGTTTTCTTGACAGCACCTTTTTGAAGTTTGAACATGTTTGTTCTATGAAGTAACTCAAAATGACTTGAATTTTCTACCACATAAGGAACACCTCAAATAAGGAATGTGTGCCAAAAATTATCATTTTTGGAAGCTCCTAAGTAGGTTAATAAATTCAATGTCCATTTATGTAAGAATTCAAATTTGAACAACTTTGAATTACCAAGTTTATCCATTTGAGCCAATTTTCATATATGTTGTGCAACTCAACTTAAAAGGGTTTCAATTGTTGACTTTGTTTGATGGGTGAAAACAACCTTTTTCAGAAAGGACAGGGACCTAGTTGTAAATACCCAGGGACCAAAATGAAATCTGAGTCATCTTCTACCTCTAGCTCTCTGTAGATATACAGAACACCTATGCCTTTCCTTCGATTGGAAGGAATCCTTGGGGATAAAGAGGCCCCCCATGTGCATTGTCTGCCCCATGCCCCCTCTATCTCTCCCCCCCCCACTCGAGCTAGTTTTTCCTCTCTCTCTCTCTAGTTCCTCTCAACCCGAAAACCTAGCTTTGGAGGTCGTCTTCGATTCGGCCAGTAGAAGGCACGCCGCTGGCCACCGTGTAGGCCATTAGCTCCGCCTCGTCGTGGTGATACTCCGTGCGGAGGGAATCGAGCCGGAGTGCACCGTGATGGCCGCGCCATCCGTTTCCCTCCTCGGCACCGATGAACTCCGGCGAGAGATTGCCGCCTCCACGGACCTCCTCCGTCCTCTCCGAGCCGTCCCTCACGTTCGTGGTGAGCAGGGGAATCCCCCCGACCACTTTTCCCCCTCCCTAACCCCCTAAAACGTGACGGCGCCGTGGTCACCGTCCGGCCACCGCGCGTTGCCGTCGCCGCCGCCCTCCGCTTGCTTCCCGGGAAGCGAGGGTAGCTCCTTTGGGTTCCCCTCGTCGAGACCATTGCGTGGGTGCCCTCGAATCGCGAATTGGTGGCCGAACTCGCCGGATTGTTGCTCGCCGGAGCCGTTCCGCCGGCGAGGTGACGTCGCGCTGACGGTGCGCTGACGCCAGCGTCTCCTTGACCGCGCGCTAGCAGTCAAACCTGCTGGTGGCCCCTGTGCTCGCCCGCGTGGCTGCCCGCGTGGCAGCTGGCCCGCGAGTCAGCGGCGCTGGCTAGATCCGCGCGCGGTGGGATTGGATCTGGGCGGCCCGTTACCAGATCTGGCCCAACAACTTTTATTTTCTCATTTTATTTTTACAGAAACATTGCAGTTTACTTTTGGCTTTAAAAGGCAACCTAAAAGATGATTTTTACCAAACAAAAATTCACAGATGTACACAAACAAAATCTAAACCACCTCCAACTTGTATATCTACTTTTGGATGAACAGGTTTGAAATGAAAAATGATTTGGTAACAGGTACCAGAAACACCAAAATGAGCACCATTTTTATTTCACAACTCATAATTAAGTGAGGCCAACTGCATTGGAAAGCCCATGAAATTTCCTAACAGTAGCATTTAACCTTGCTTCCAAATTCATTGTATTTTTGAAATGGCATGCAATTTGGTAAGACACCAGAGAGCACTTTGGTGATTTTTATAAAATTATTAAAAATGAATTTTGATGCAAACTAAATTGGATAGTCTTGTATATGTTTAGGACTATCCAAACCTAGAAGGGTTTAATTTTTAGAGCATCCTAGAAAATTTTGTGGACAGATCCTTGTTTTGCATATTTCTGCCATTTTGGCATTTTAGGAAATTAATTGTTGTGATTATATTTTTGTGTTGCAATAATGTTTTCTAGCATGTATAAGTTGTGTGAACTTGTTTTCTAAGTGTTACTTAGCTATTTTTAGCATGTTAGATTGTGTGGACTTGAGTTGAGAAGAAATAGGATTTTGTTATTAACATATGATTATTCTCTAGTTAATATTTGCATAGCATTTTTGAGTGATAAATTTAGGTGCAAAGCACTTGGATTTTTGATTGGATCCAGTACCATGTTGGTACTTATTTTGTGTTGTTATCACCTCTGCTAGCTTGCATTTGAGTTGATAGAGAAGCATGAGTAATTTAGTCATTACTATGAGAATGTTATGGAAAAATTCTCTCATGTGTAGAATTTTTAGCACAATATTTGTGGTTGAGTAGCCACATATTTTTATGTTGTATTCATAGGACCAGTAGCATTTTGATGATGTTTTTATGAGTACTTGACCCCTAGATTTTTCACTTGTGTGAAAATCATAGCATGAGTAGCATTGCCTTGCTTATTTAAGCACCCTATTATTTTCTGCTAATATTGTTATTGCACTAGGTGCTAGTTTAGGTTTTTGCTAATTTTTGTCAAGTATGACCAGAGGCATTGTGACCTCTTAATGCTTTTATATGCTAGTGGAACACCCACTGGTGTCATTGCATTTTGGGTGGAAACATTATTTTCCCCACACTAGATGTGTTTCTCTTATATAGTTTCATAACTAATGAGTGCCTAGTATTTTTGCTTTGGGAATTTTTGTGCTAAATGAAAATGGGTATGCTTCTGTTTGTAAGTGGTTATAATCATGTGTGGCTTGCTAGGAAAAATACATTCTTGAAGTGTTGATTGATTCCTCTAGTAATGCCCTTTTTATTACTACTAGTATGTAGGAGTTGCCCTGCAAATTGATACCTTGTTATATCAAATGGGATATTTTTGTTATAGAAAGTATAGATGTTTTTCAGTTCTGTTCTTATGACATGGACCCTCTGGTTGTATTTCAATTACTTGATTGAAAATGCATCCATTGATTCTTCATGTTGGAGTAGTACTAGTTTCCTTAGCAGTTTTTGTATTGAATTATTTTTCCTGCCAACTTGTGTTTGGTAGATATTTATGTATCCTTGCATGAGGACATGTTTTCATTTACCATAATGATAACATGGTTCCTTGTTTGCATGTTAGTACTTTACATATTATGCATGCTTGCATAGCAAACTTTTAGTAGAAGCATGTCTATAGGATTCCTCCTTTTAGTCATTATTTCTATTGTTCTCACTATGAGAAATTGTGTGTTTTGTGACGAGTCTATTACTTTGTTACATTTGTGTAGGCTCACTGATTTGTAAAAGTAACTTTTACAAATCATGTGTTTCTTTTATTCTTGATGTCAATTTAGACTCAGTAGAATGGCTACCCTTTTATTTTTGTGGTTGGGTTGATAGACCCATTGCCATGATTAATGTGGTGCATGTTTTATATACTTTTAGTAGTCTCACCCTTGTGAAACTAAGTATATTTTGGGTTTATTAATATCTTGGTATGAGAGTGGCACACCCACTGAATCCATGATATTAAGGTTGTGAGATATGTCCCTCCAACCTTAAGTTGTCTTATTAAATGGCATTTCTGCCAAGTAGGATTGTTTGATTGTTTGCCTCAATTAATAATTGTGTGATTGGTTATTATTAGATTTCCTTGCTGTATGTATTGTCATGTATTGTTGCTTGCCTTGATTGGTTCTGAATGTGTGTCCTTTATTCTTTTTACGACGTTAGAAAACGAAGAGGAAGGAAGTGTCGTGAAGCTCTGTTTCAAGTTCCAGTCACTCCAAACACCAGGGACACAAGAGATACCAGGCAAGCCATCCTGATGCTTGCTGATACAATAATTATCATTATCTATCATGCATGTTTTACCTCTGAAGTTTTACCAAAACTTGATTATCAAAACTATTTTTGATGTGGCTATTACTACTATACTAGTAGATAGGTTACTATTATGTCAGTAGTTAAACTTGGTAATACCAAGCCCATAGGCCACCATATGGTATTTATTATCATCAAATATACTAGTCCCTAAGTGGACACCCTAAAATTGTGATTCTACAAAACAAAGGCTTTACGGAAAAACCCGGAGAAAAGGGCGGATCCTTGTTCTCCGGAGGAATGTGGAAGTGGTCATTTTTGAGAAAGTGGTGTTTTCAAAAATGACACATAACCTAGTCTTCGCCGGACAACCTTTACCGTACTGCCACCCTACCCCAACATGGGCAAGGGGCTTAACTTGAAGTTTGTTCTTATTAGTGTGTGCTATCTCAATGTGCTATAGGGGATGCGATCCTCTGAACCGAATGTCGTGGAGACATATAAAGTGTGGGATTAATTTTCCCTCCGGATGCATCAGTTGAGGCATCCTGGCTTGGCGGGGATTAGCTCGGTGCCGGGGATGCGGTAAAACTCAACTGAGAGATAGGCATATTCTAGCTTGAACATAGTGGATGGTTATGATCAGATACCTGATGTTTACATACTGTTGTTATAGTCCGTGATTGTTCACGGGAGGTGTACTGGATCTGGTGGATGTGTACACCTCTGCAGAGTACAACTTTTTCAAAGAAGCCGCGTCCTCGGATATGGACAGTTGAATGGCCATGTAGCTAGCATTGTGTCAATGTTTTCAAAAAGGAGTTTTGAAAGGGAAATTTTGGAAAGGAAGTGTTGAACTTGTGAAGTTCGGAAAGGAAGGAAACGTATACCGTGGAGGTATCGTCGATGATGAAAAGCCAGATGATGTGATACAAAACAAATTTTTTTGCAAAGAAAACCTTTTCTACTCTAAGCAAGAATTCTGGAAACTGATTCCAAGAAGTTTTGCAAAGAGAAAACATGCTTTAACAAAACTTAACGAAACCTCTTGTACATGTGATATCTACAAGAGAAATAAAACTAGATTATTTTCTTCTGAAGTATCTTCTTCAACGAAGATACAGATAAACCTGACTGCAACTGTGGTGTCATCATATATGAACACCATTGGTAGTGAACCCTATTTATAGCCTACCTATTCCACCATATAAGCATACTTGCATGTTGGTAAGTGATATGATGGATGTCTTGCTGAGTACATTCAAATGTACTCATTATGGTTTCGCCCCTGGTATCTACTTGCCAGACTTTGAGAAGGCGCCTCCAAAGGAGATCTATGAAGAGAAGTACGGAGTTGACGGCTTTGCGAACTAGGATCGTCTCCGGGTCAGCAGCCTGTAGGTTAAGGCGTGACTTGGGCTCAACTACGTTGTGTTTTATTTGTCTTCCGCTGTGTTTGTTAAGTTGCCTGCCCCATGTGGCAGTTGCGCTAAACTTGATCATGTGATATTTGTGTAATACCTTTATGTATTCGTGTAATGGATGATGTATTTCTGTGTACCAACTTTGTATGTTGTTCACGACTGATCTTTCTGGGATCGTGAATGTATGCATACGTAGGGTTTCAGACTGCCGGTCTGGGGTCCTTACAGAGTTGGTATTAGAGCCATCCTGACCTTAGGAGACCTTAGTTAGCATGGACGTCAGATAGGAAAGAAAAGTATTTTTGAGTAAAAACCTATTTACTATCTACATTATTTTTATCTAAGGGAATTTTAGTAGATTTTCCCTCCTTATTATCTTTCCAAAAGATTCTAAATGCATGTCAAGGGCGTCCTTGAACAGTGGTTCGAAGGGCGGGCCTTACAGAGTTTGTATCTCTCTCGGTTAAGAGTTTATTTCTTACTTGTTTGCAACTGCTCCGCTCTGTTTTTGAAACACCTCTCATCTTTGAAGTTTTCTGTTCAGAAATAGTTGGGGTTTCAAAAACAGATTGTTGCGTAGTTTTACCTCTCTCAGTTAAAAGTTTATTCAAAAACTTTACTTCTATTATCTTGTATACTTGTCGATGTCCCGAGAAGACCAAAATAATTGCCTAGCTCTACAGTGATGATGGTCAGAAGTAGATATAGTTCTTCAGCCACTTCTAGGATTTTGGATCATCCCCCGACGTAGCTCCCATGGAGCCTTGCTTGTGTGTTTTGGCTTGCTTATGTGTGTCCGTAGGACTTTGTGCTATTGTGTGGTGTAGAATTTGGTTCATCTAGGCTTCTATATGTTTGCGAAGTGCTCAAATTTTTGCAAATTTGTGATTGCCCCGCTCTTGTTTTTGAATCGCCTCGTGTTAAATTTTTGCAAGCAAAAATGTTTGTAGAGTATTCAAAAGCAAGAATTTGTTGCTTAGACTTATACTTGTTTTCGCTTCATAATGCCACCCGTCGTGAACCACCACCATCTCCCCCACAATCAATGAAAGCGCCTTTGGGCCTAATAATAGAGGACCATCAAGCCACACGAGCTGATAGCGTTGCTACCAGTGATGCACTCCAACAAATAAAGCTCCAACAACGACAATCCTCAAAGAAGAAAAGGCGTGAAGAAAACCAACCAATACTGACCAAAACCTATGTGTTTGTCTGTTTGCAAAAGAAGTCTTCACATGCCATGATGCGCCACCCCCTCAAAAGCCAATCAAAAGAGCACAATTCACTATTCGACGTACGATGACGCTAGTCGTATCTTGTCGGACAAACATTATTTACTAGAAAGCTAACAAGACTAACATGCTTTGTCTAATCTTAGGTTGGCACCTAACCAAAGCATGTGAACTACTGACAACTCTTTCTAGAAATTAAGTGACTTATGACACCTTTTAATCTAGTTGGTAAAAAGGAGAAGTCATGAGAAAATAAAATGATGACCTATTCGTTTACTAGTCAATAGGATATCATGTGTATCTACTTTGGAAACCAAATAGTAGTAGACATTGTAGGTGCTATGAAATTCGGGGTTTAGAAATTAAGTGAACGATGGAATGTTTATGATAGAACTGGAAAAACAACAGTTTTCCTGTTGTTGTTTCTTTGTGTGCTCTTGATTGAATAAATTTGTGTTTTATTTAATCTTGCTTCCTAACTTATATGGAGTTGTTAGGACTTGTTATTGTGTTGTTTTCTTACAATAAATCTACCCTAGAAAGTGTGTGCATGATTGGAAACTCGAATAAAAATGAAATAGCATTTGTTACCTTCTAGTTTATTATTTGGATGTAATTGTGAGAGCTAGATCTGTGTATACTTTCTTAGTAGATTTTGTGCTATGTTTTCTTTAAGTCCAGTACCATTTAGGTACTGTTATTTTGAGTCTTGTACCTATGTTAGCTTGCATGTCTCTTAATAGTAAAGCATGTGTAAGCATTGCTATCAGTATGCACTAGTATTGTTTCACTAGATTAAATAGCCTTATATTTTTTTATCTTGTATGCAAAGTTTTTCATGAGTAACCAGAGGCTTAGTACCTATTTTTACTTGGTATTAGTGGGCCATAGCCCACTGGTCCCATTGTATTTTGGCTTGAGGATGAAAATCCCCAACCATACACATGGGTGAAAATATCATGTTTCACTACGTGATTGATTTCTATTTTCCACCATGGAAAATATAATTGTTTCTTTTCACTTATGCAAGTGAGAAGTTTATCTATTATTAGTAAATACTAATATGTTTAGGTGTGATCCTTTTGTTAGCATAATATTCCTTAGGGGTATCATGTTAAGAAATGTTTCACTATCGTGTGTTGAAATTAAATTGTTTGCAAATAAAATAAATTCCTCTTGATTGGTAGATTGTTTGTGAATAATTTTAAATTGAGTGTATGGATTTTTGAAAAGGCTTAGATAACTTTTCATTAATTGCATAGCTACTGGTTGTGTGAGTTATACCTTGCCTTTTTGCTAGTAATTGGTTAAAGGAAAACATAAATTGCTAGAAGAAATTTCTGCATGATAAATGGTTGATCCATAGAATTACTTTGATGTTTGTGCTTACTAACATGAGTAAGTTTTGTGTACTGTTATTAGGTACATTTATATTCATGACTTGCTTGTTTAATTTTAAACATCATGATAGCAATGGTTTGCTTCTCTAGAGTGAGACTAGTTTCACCACTAGAAAATGGTGATTTTTGCTCTAGTATTACCCTCTTTTTATTTTATGAGTATATGTGTTGATATAGCATGTTTAGGAAGTTATTACTTCTGTTATCATGCCATGAATTATTTAGTTACATGTTCTATGGTTATAGGATATGATTATCTCTTATAGCATGATGGTGTAGATTTTTCATACTAGTGTGTTATTTGTGCAGTCCATTTTTTTTTATGCCTGGGTAATAGGAGTTCTATCTTGTGTGAAGATAGTGTTTTAAATTATATTTATGATTGAATTCATTGGTTTTTAGCTACTGGTTGTTTGCTAATTGTTCATGATTGATGGATTCCAAAACCTCTAATAAACAATAACCTAGTGAATAAATAGTCTATTCATCTGTGGTGTTGTTTGCTTGC
The DNA here is from genome assembly GCA_028641055.1 of Alopecurus myosuroides. Taxonomy (NCBI): domain Eukaryota; kingdom Viridiplantae; phylum Streptophyta; class Magnoliopsida; order Poales; family Poaceae; genus Alopecurus; species Alopecurus myosuroides. Next base: position 319,405,734 of record CM054061.1, read on the forward strand.
TTATTGGGTTTTGGTTAAATGTTTTACCTTAGCATGAGTTTATACTTGGGTTATGATTGTTCTTAAGAGTATCTTATGAAACTAAAACATCCAACTAAAATCATGAACCTTTTAAGTGATAGTTGCTGGTGGTGAGTAATAACCACTGCCATGGCTATTGTTCTATCTGTTTGTTTTACCTTAGCAACCTAACCTTTGCACCCACAAGCTATATTTTTAGCTTATTATATACCTTGTTATGAGAGTGGTACACCACTCCATATGTGGTATGTAATATGTGGGATATAGCTAGGAACTCAGGTAAATAATTGACGGTACATTTCCAGGTAGTTCTCCACTAACCTTAATTTTTGTTCAAACTAGGAAACAAAAGTTTTGGACCTAAAACAGTACTGGTGTACTTTTTAAAGTGAATTTGCTAATTTAGTGAAGTACCCCGCCTCCCAAGTAAAGTCAAAGGGGGGAAGCACCTGCATTTCAACACTAACATTGTGTTTGTTGGCCCTCCCTTAGTCCTCGCTTGCAAATCTCGGGGACGAGATTCTTTTTAAGGGGGGAAGACCTGTCACATCCCAATTTTGGAATACCTGTTAACACAGTTGTTTTGCTAATTGCTTTACTAATAAACCTTGGTTGTGTTTGTTTGTGGTTGTTTAAGTGCAACTAAACAAACTAATTATATAAACTTGCAAACTTAAAAGGATAGCAAAGCAGTGAACTAAAAATATTCAACATATTGTTCCAGGGATAAAAAAATATTCAACATATTGTTCCAATGACCTTGGCAATATTTTCTAAAGTAAATATTGATAAAAGAGTTTTCCAAAAACATCTTATGAATCTAATACTTGTTGAATATTATTCCAAGACCTAAATTAAGAAAGAGGAAACACTTAATAAAATTTCCCTAAAAGATTATCAGAAAAAGAGGCATTCTTAAATGCTTCACCAAAATATTATCAAATGTTTTTCCAACCTTGCAAGATTAAAAACAAAGGTATTGGAGAGCATTTACTTGCTATCTCTAGTCACATAAATATTTTGGCAAATCATTTGCTAAAGAAAAGCCAAGTGCTTTATTAAATAGAAATTCCAATATTTCCGGAAACAGAAAACTAAAACAAGTTACTATTGGAAACTTTCCTTAAATGATTTGAAATTCATACCATTTCTTCCTTATATCAAATAAGGAACACACACAAGAGGAGACCAAAAATTGAATCAATTAAAGTCCTGAAAACAAGATTTTTCTCCACAGCAACATTTGGGATTTTGAACAAGTTTGTTCTACAAACTTTTTCCAAATGCCAGGAAATAAATACCACATTCTCTATAGCATAAATAAGGATGAAAACCAAAAGGGCACAAGTTTTTGAATAATTTAAGTTGCCAAAAACCCCTGTTTTCTTGACAGCACCTTTTTGAAGTTTGAACATGTTTGTTCTATGAAGTAACTCAAAATGACTTGAATTTTCTACCACATAAGGAACACCTCAAATAAGGAATGTGTGCCAAAAATTATCATTTTTGGAAGCTCCTAAGTAGGTTAATAAATTCAATGTCCATTTATGTAAGAATTCAAATTTGAACAACTTTGAATTACCAAGTTTATCCATTTGAGCCAATTTTCATATATGTTGTGCAACTCAACTAATTAGAATTTTGGGCAAAAGGGTTTCAATTGTTGACTTTGTTTGATGGGTGAAAACAACCTTTTTCAGAAAGGACAGGGACCTAGTTGTAAATACCCAGGGACCAAAATGAAATCTGAGTCATCTTCTACCTCTAGCTCTCTGTAGATATACAGAACACCTATGCCTTTCCTTCGATTGGAAGGAATCCTTGGGGATAAAGAGGCCCCCCATGTGCATTGTCTGCCCCATGCCCCCTCTATCTCTCCCCCCCACTCGAGCTAGTTTTTCCTCTCTCTCTCTCTAGTTCCTCTCAACCCGAAAACCTAGCTTTGGAGGTCGTCTTCGATTCGGCCAGTAGAAGGCACGCCGCTGGCCGCCGTGTAGGCCATTAGCTCCGCCTCGTCGTGGTGATACTCCGTGCGGAGGTAATCGAGCCGGAGTGCACCGTGATGGCCGCGCCATCCGTTTCCCTCCTCGGCACCGATGAACTCCGGCGAGAGATTGCCGCCTCCACGGACCTCCTCCGTCCTCTCCGAGCCGTCCCTCACGTTCGTGGTGAGCAGGGGAATCCCCCCGACCACTTTTCCCCCTCCCTAACCCCCTAAAACGTGACGGCGCCGTGGTCACCGTCCGGCCACCGCGCGTTGCCGTCGCCGCCGCCCTCCGCTTGCTTCGCGGGAAGCGAGGGTAGCTCCTTTGGGTTCCCCTCGTCGAGACCATTGCGTGGGTGCCCTCGAATCGCGAATTGGTGGCCGAACTCGCCGGATTGTTGCTCGCCGGAGCCGTTCCGCCGGCGAGGTGACGTCGCGCTGACGGTGCGCTGACGCCAGCGTCTCCTTGACCGCGCGCTAGCAGTCAAACCTGCTGGTGGCCCCTGTGCTCGCCCGCGTGGCTGCCCGCGTGGCAGATGGCCCGCGAGTCAGCGGCGCTAGCTAGATCCGCGCGCGGTGGGATTGGATCTGGGCGGCCCGTTACCAGATCTGGCCCAACAACTTTTATTTTCTCATTTTATTTTTACAGAAACATTGCAGTTTACTTTTGGCTTTAAAAGGCAACCTAAAAGATGATTTTGACCAAACAAAAATTCACAGATGTACACAAACAAAATCTAAACCACCTCCAACTTGTAGATCTACTTTTGGATGAACAGGTTTGAAATGAAAAATGATTTGGTAACAGGTACCAGAAACACCAAAATGAGCACCATTTTTATTTCACAACTCATAATGAAGTGAGGCCAATTGCATTGGAAAGCCCATGAAATTTCCTAACAGTAGCATTTAACCTTGCTTCCAAATTCATTGTATTTTTGAAATGGCATGCAATTTGGTAAAACACCAGAGAGCACTTTGGTGATTTTTATAAAATTATTAAAAATGAATTTTGATGCAAACTAAATTGGATAGTCTTGTATATGTTTAGTACTATCCAAACCTATAAGGGTTTAATTTTTAGAGCATCCTAGAAAATTTTGTGGACAGATCCTTGTTTTGCATATTTCTGCCATTTTGGCATTTTAGGAAATTAATTGTTGTGATTATATTTTTGTGTTGCAATAATGTTTTCTAGCATGTATAAGTTGTGTGAACTTGTTTTCTAAGTGTTACTTAGCTATTTTTAGCATGTTAGATTGTGTGGACTTGAGTTGAGAAGAAATAGGATTTTGTTATTAACATATGATTATTCTCTAGTTAATATTTGCATAGCATTTTTGAGTGATAAATTTAGGTGCAAAGCACTTGGATTTTTGATTGGATCCAGTACCATGTTGGTACTTATTTTGTGTTGTTATCACCTCTTCTAGCTTGCATTTGAGTTGATAGAGAAGCATGAGTAATTTAGTCATTACTATGAGAATGTTATGGAAAAATTCTCTCATGTGTAGAATTTTTAGCACAATATTTGTGGTTGAGTAGCCACATATTTTTATGTTGTATTCATAGGACCAGTAGCATTTTGATGATGTTTTTATGAGTACTTGACCCCTAGATTTTTCACTTGTGTGAAAATCATAGCATGAGTAGCATTGCCTTGCTTATTTAAGCACCCTATTATTTTCTGCTAATATTGTTATTGCACTAGGTGCTAGTTTAGGTTTTTGCTAATTTTTGTCAAGTATGACCAGAGGCATTGTGACCTCTTAATGCTTTGATATGCTAGTGGAACACCCACTGGTGTCATTGCATTTTGGGTGGAAACATTATTTTCCCCACACTAGATGTGTTTCTCTTATATAGTTTCATAACTAATGAGTGCCTAGTATTTTTGCTTTGGGAATTTTTGTGCTAAATGAAAATGGGTATGCTTCTGTTTGTAAGTGGTTATAATCATGTGTGGCTTGATAGGAAAAATACATTCTTGAAGTGTTGATTGATTCCTCTAGTAATGCCCTTTTTATTACTACTAGTATGTAGGAGTTGCCCTGCAAATTGATACCTTGTTATATCAAATGGGATATTTTTGTTATAGAAAGTATAGATGTTTTTCACTTCTGTTCTTATGACATGGACCCTCTGGTTGTATTTCAATTACTTGATTGAAAATGCATCCATTGATTCTTCATGTTGGAGTAGTACTAGTTTCCTTAGCAGTTTTTGTATTGAATTATTTTTCCTGCCAACTTGTGTTTGGTAGATATTTATGTATCCTTGCATGAGGACATGTTTTCATTTACCATAATGATAACATGGTTCCTTGTTTGCATGTTAGTACTTTACATATTATGCATGCTTGCATAGCAAACTTTTAGTAGAAGCATGTCTATAGGATTCCTCCTTTTAGTCATTATTTCTATTGTTCTCACTATGAGAAATTGTGTGTTTTGTGACGAGTCTATTACTTTGTTACATTTGTGTAGGCTCACTGATTTGTAAAAGTAACTTTTACAAATCATGTGTTTCTTTTATTCTTGATGTCAATTTAGACTCAGTAGAATGGCTACCCTTTTATTTTTGTGGTTGGGTTGATAGACCCATTGCCATGATTAATGTGGTGCATGTTTTATATACTTTTAGTAGTCTCACCCTTGTGAAACTAAGTATATTTTGGGTTTATTAATATCTTGGTATGAGAGTGGCACACCCACTGAATCCATGATATTAAGGTTGTGAGATATGTCCCTCCAACCTTAAGTTGTCTTATTAAATGGCATTTCTGCCAAGTAGGATTGTTTGATTGTTTGCCTCAATTAATAATTGTGTGATTGGTTATTATTAGATTTCCTTGTTGTATGTATTGTCATGTATTGTTTCTTGCCTTGATTGGTTCTGAATGTGTGTCCTTTATTCTTTTTACGACGTTAGAAAACGAAGAGGAAGGAAGTGTCGTGAAGCTCTGTTTCAAGTTCCAGTCACTCCAAACACCAGGGACACAAGAGATACCAGGCAAGCCATCCTGATGCTTGCTGATACAATAATTATCATTATCTATCATGCATGTTTTACCTCTGAAGTTTTACCAAAACTTGATTATCAAAACTATTTTTGATGTGGCTATTACTACTATACTAGTAGATAGGTTACTATTATGTCAGTAGTTAAACTTGGTAATACCAAGCCCATAGGCCACCATATGGTATTTATTATCATCAAATATACTAGTCCCTAAGTGGACACCCTAAAATTGTGATTCTACAAAACAAAGGCTTTACGGAAAAACCCGGAGAAAAGGGCGGATCCTTGTTCTCCGGAGGAATGTGGAAGTGGTCATTTTTGAGAAAGTGGTGTTTTCAAAAATGACACATAACCTAGTCTTCGCCGGACAACCTTTACCGTACTGCCACCCTACCCCAACATGGGCAAGGGGCTTAACTTGAAGTTTGTTCTTATTAGTGTGTGCTATCTCAATGTGCTATAGGGGATGCGATCCTCTGAACCGAATGTCGTGGAGACATATAAAGTGTGGGATTAATTTTCCCTCCGGATGCATCAGTTGAGGCATCCTGGCTTGGCGGGGATTAGCTCGGTGCCGGGGATGCGGTAAAACTCAACTGAGAGATAGGCATATTCTAGCTTGAACATAGTGGATGGTTATGATCAGATACCTGATGTTTACATACTGTTGTTACAGTCCGTGATTGTTCACGGGAGGTGTACTGGATCTGGTGGATGTGTACACCTCTGCAGAGTACAACTTTTTCGAAGAAGCCGCGTCCTCGGATATGGACAGTTGAATGGCCATGTAGCTAGCATTGTGTCAATGTTTTCAAAAAGGAGTTTTGAAAGGGAAATTTTGGAAAGGAAGTGTTGAACTTGTGAAGTTCGGAAAGGAAGGAAACGTATACCGTGGAGGTATCGTCGATGATGAAAAGCCAGATGATGTGATACAAAACAAATTTTTTTGCAAAGAAAACCTTTTCTACTCTAAGCAAGAATTCTGGAAACTGATTCCAAGAAGTTTTGCAAAGAGAAAACATGCTTTAACAAAACTTAACGAAACCTCTTGTACATGTGATATCTACAAGAGAAATAAAACTAGATTATTTTCTTCTGAAGTATCTTCTTCAACGAAGATACAGATAAACCTGACTGCAACTGTGGTGTCATCATATATGAACACCATTGGTAGTGAACCCTATTTATAGCCTACCTATTCCACCATATAAGCATACTTGCATGTTGGTAAGTGTAACATCCCAAGTATGAAAATACCCCTAGAATGCTTTGTTCTTTGTTTTATTTCAAGCAATGCATCATGTCATCATGTTTACTTATTGTTTGCATTTGTTTTCCATCTGTTTTATCATGTTTTCACAATTCAAATTCAAACCTTTTTCAAACCTGGTTTCATACTTGCTCTGTTACAACATTTTGAATAAAAATCACAAGTAATAACCATCATTTTGGTTCCATGGTTTCCATAATAATCACTTGGGAAGATGATGTTTAAAATCAATTAATTATGATTCAAACCCCATTTAAAATTCAAATTCAAACTCACAAACAGAACCATATTTGAAATTATGTTGTTACCCAAAGCAAACCAATTCAAATTGCCTTTTACAATAGGGGTTACCCTATTTAAATGATGGTTTTTATTAATGTTTATAAACATTAACAAATTGCAACCAAATTGGGTTGAATTTTAAACAGCAAGCCAACATTTAAAATTTTGAAAATCAAAGCTATAAAATGTTTTCTTTTTACCTAAGGAAACTCCCCTAATTTTTCTAGATTTTTCCCTAACTTAAAAACTATGTTTTTCTACCAAAAGCATTTGCTACAAAAAAAAATAAAACAGAAAAGAATAAAACGCAGCTAACCTAGCGCGCGCGCAGCAGCTAACCCCAGCCCAGCCCAGCTAAGCCTACCCCGCGCGCGCCCAGCCCATCACTTAACCGCCCGTACCGTTTCGTTTGCGCTAAGATTCGTGCGCGCGCCTATCTCACCTTCGTCTTCCTGTACGGCCGCGCATCGGCCGGTGCCACCGCGGACCGCACGCGACGCCGGCGGCCGTCCCATCGCCCCGCGGCCCTATATAACGAACCTAGGGCTTGCGCCACCTAACCCTAACCCTAGGAGCCTAGTTTGCCTCTCCGCCGCCGTCAGATGCCTCTTCCCCGAGGTTTTCCCTCCTCTGCTGCCACCTCGCCGGAGACGGAGCTCTGAACCTCGCCCTGGCTCCGCCACCTTCCGCCTCCACCTAGCTATCCACCACCTGAAATCGAGCCGCCACGAACCCCTCTCCTGTTTGCACACCGAAGCAGCCGCGGGTAAGCCTCAGATCTTCGCCGCCGTCCTCCTCTCTTTTCCGGCCACCGTGAGCCATTGTCTGAATCCGAGTTTATCGACGACGTTGCAGTACCTTTTCGCTCCAATCGCTTGCTGGTATCCATCTGCCTCGTCATCCTCTACATCTTGGACACCCGCGGGGGCACGGAGAAGCACCACGTCCTCGACACCGTCCGCGAGCGCGCCGCCGTCGAGCTCGCTGCCTCCTCTGAACCTCGACGCCACCTTGGTGAGCTCCCCCGTCTCTCTTCCCTCCCTCTGCTGCTCTGCTACGGCACCGTGTGCACGCCCTCTGCGCCCAACACGACCACAGCAGCGCCACCGTGCACACCCACCTCGCCGCCGTTGAGCTCGTTAACTGACAGAGACGCAGTGTTGCGTTTCGTCGTCAGTTAAGTTTCAGTGGCGTTCACTGAACCTTAACCTTGTTGCCTCCCTGTATCTGTCGAGCAAGCGATCGTAGCGCAGTGGTTGCGCCCTTTCTGAACCTCCTCGTGGTCGCGGGTTCGAGTGCTGGCTCGCGCACGGGAGAAAAATCCCACCTTTTTGCGCTCTGTGCTGACAGGGTGGCCCCCCCTGTCAGCCTCTCTTCTGCCACGCCAGCGTGCTGGCCCCGCAGGCCCACAGGGCAGTGCCTGTGGGTAAACCCCAGCACGGTAACAAACGACTAAAAACCATTCCGTTTTAAATTTCTATTTCATTTTAAAAAGCAGAATAATGAATAAACTTTAAAATTCCATATCTTTTATTTTATAAACCCAACAAACACAAACTTTATATCTATTCTGATCCAAATTTTATACTCTTTCCAAATATTCAATTTGTGTTCTGTTTTGAATTTTCAAAATGCAATCTAAATTCAAATTCAAATAATTCAAATGTAATTTGTAATCATTCATAACTAATTCATACTGTTTTCAAATAATACAAATAAAATATGTTTTTCACACCATTTTGAATGCTCTATTCAAATATAAATTTTGTTTTCTGGTTTGAATAATTTAAATTGCCTAAACAATTTAAATCTTGTTTAATTCAATTAAAACTTGTTTAATATTGTTTAATTCATAACTAAATAGTCCAAAGTCCAATTTCAAAATGTGAAACATGTAATCCAACTAAAATTTGATAACCTTTTCAAATATAAAATTTGTAAATTGTTTTACACACCCTAGCTTGATGAAAACAATAATTGTTTTGTGTACCATGTTTAAGTAACAAAATTCCAAATTTGATAAATGCCTTTCTAAATTGTTAACTATTATTCCAATTGCATTTAACTTGTTATGTTTTGTTATTCATCATGCATGCATCATACTAAGTCACTTACACATGATGCCTAGTGATAGAACAATTAATTCAACTCTAAAGCATGGGCTTCCATATGCAACCTTTGCATATGGAATCCATTTAAACTTGTGTCTCATCTCAACTAGTTTAGTTTAGTGCATCTATTAAACATGACATGCATCATCCAATGTTTGTGCACCTATGCCATGTATTGATTGCCCGTCTTCCTTCGTTGTTGTTTTTGCTTCTTCTCGATTAGACGACGACGTTGGTACCGACGAGCCTTACGACACCACTACTCAGGACCTAGCCCAGTACGAGACTGAGCTGTCAGGCAAGTTATCACTCACATGAATCATCGAGTTCCTTTCCACACTTGTTGTCGATACTATCCTTTTGTCTACTATTGCTAGCCCTATGTATCGTTGCTTGTCCTCCGAACCTATCACATGATTCCCTGAACCAATGATATTGCCTCACCTTCATACCTACAGCCTTTGTTTGTGCCTTAGTATTATCTAGCATGCTTAGGGTTGCTTTTACTCGAGTCTGTTGTCGGTTACTACTTTTACTATCTTATTATCTTGTACCGGGGCTCGTTGTTAATCAATCAATCCTGTTAATTGCTAATGGTAATAATAATTTGAGGATAAGGCACCGGCAGGAGGCCCATGAGTGGTTTTGGAGCCTGCTAGTGTCGACCCTAATAGGAAAAGGGTCTTGTCTACTGATCCATGATGAGCGCACTACCCGCATTTGGGAAGCGAGTATGGGCGCCCCCCCTCAACTTGACCTGATTCGCATCTCGTCCAAATCGCCTCATTTAGTTCGTGTTTTCCATTTGCCGCATGCATGTTTTTGCGAGCCCAGCGCAGGGTGGAACTTTCGTAGTCGGCATATAGGGGGACACGGTCTTAGAGTGCTATGATGGTCCATTTTCTTCTGGGCTTGATTAGCCGTGCGCCCAAGGTTCTTTGGGCTTGATGCGAGGAATGGTTGGTTGTGTTGAGTGCCCCGCTTGGTGGGAGGCATCCCATCTGGCGGGATATTCATGAGTGTACGGCCAAATTGGTGCAACCCTGCAGGGATAATCTTCTCGAGAAGCCGTGTTTTCCGCGGTTATGGATTACTTGGTGAAAGTACTGGCTAACAAGTACTCAGGACAACTTCAACATAATGATCAATCATGTTTCACCCAATGATTAATAACCTGACTAGTAATAGGTTATTCACACAATAACTTGATTCACCTTATCACAACTGTGTGAGTTATCCTCGGATTGCTTCTTTGGATAAGGGGCGAGATCCAGGATGGGTTTGGTTGAAGTTATCTTTCAGTTGGTTCCAATCCTCGATCTTACCTTTTCTGTTAGCCGGAATTTGTAGTTATCTTCTGTAGTTGGTTAGAGCAGCCAGCAGCAACTTTTATATCCCCCTTTCTTCCGTTGATCCCAAGCATCTCTGCTTGTGTTGACGGGTAACTCTTGATGAACTGTGAGTCTTGCTTGCCAGTACTTGATGTACTGACCCCGTTGGGGCTGTGGCTTACGCAGAGTACGACTACGACTACGATGCTTCCCAGGACGGCTACTTTGTGGAGTTCGACGACGCTGCAGACGAGTAGTTAGCTGGACCAGGGCAGGATCCAGACCTACGTGGATGGGCTTCGCTTTTCTTTATTCTCTCCCGGCTTCTTAAGCCATGGATTTGTCTGCACTCAGACCCTTTGATTGCTTCCGCTGTTGTAATGATGATATGTTGGGACATGTGTCCTCTGGATGACTGTATTCGATATTTCTGCCTTAATGAAGGCCAGTTGCCCTTATTTCATTCTTTTGTGTCTTAGAGACATTCTGTGCTATCGTTCGTACCAAACTGTTGACGTACCGTGCGTGTTTGATTATTGAAGTACGTCGACAGTAGTGCCTTTAGGTTCCTAGCGGATAGTTTACTTCGACGGTGGAAGCAGGGCTTGTGTTGTCGCGCATAAGCGCAGGCCTACCAGGAAGCTGGGACGTGGGAGCACGCTGGCCCCATAATCCAAGCACCTGACTTCCAGTTCGTGCGATGAGTATCCTCTAGAAACCTTGGGTGCGACAAATGGTATCAGAGCCTGTCTGCCTGTAGGATCCCTTTTTACTGGTCGCAGTTGAGTCTAGAAACTATTTTGTAGCTATATAGGAAAAATGAAACGTGAGAGTAGGAATTCTGCCATTTTTCTTCTTTCCCCACCCACCCACCCTTTTCTGGTAAGGAAGTGCAACATTGTTTTTCTTTTCTCACCTAAACTTTCAAGTTAGGATTTCACGTGTTTTGGGTTCTCCATAGTACCTCAGGGCTTTTGGTCTCGTTTTCCCGATGTTGTTTCGATATCATGTTCTTTTCAACATCCTTATCGTCCGTTGAACCTTGTTGTTGTTTTCCACATCCTTTTTCATCTACCGGAGTCTAATCAAAACCTTCCAATAATCTGCAGATGGGTCTCAACTACTATCCGCAGGTGGTTCGCATGACTCGCTGTGAGAGCACCGCCGGTTTTCCGGAGTTGCTGAGAGACATGGTTACCTATCTGGGGTTCCGTTGGGCACCAGAGTACCAGGTCTACGAGCACCAGCGAGAGTGTGACCAGACTTGCTACCGGGCTATCGTCTACATTCTGTCGGATGATGGCAGGAGCATTGCACACCAGTACGAGGCAGTAGGGTCCACAGTGGATATGGCAGTGCAGCAGGCAGCGTACGTAAGTATCACCGTTCTCCGTGCTGACTACTGGGGGTTTGATAAGTCCAGTTTTCGTCACATCCCCCGTGGTTACATCACGGCAGCGGGAGTTCACTTCACTGTCCACCGCGACATGGATACCTACGAGACTGATAGCTCCAGGCTCCAGATCACTGCCCAGTTCGCTAGTCACAGTGATGCCGTTGCTTCCGCACTTTCTCAGGAGTTAGCCTCAGTCAGGGAGCAGCTCCACCTTGCTCTCACTCGTCTGGCGACGTACACCACAGACTTTGTTGGAGACGAGCGCTTCGCACGTGTCGTTCAGCCAGCTGGTCTTCCGTTGCCAGATGCTGGAGGTTACGAGCCGATCAGAGGCCCACTTCTCGACCTCGGAGCTGGTTACACAGGGATTCCCCGCTATGGAGCACAGGGATACGACGCTTGCTACTTCACGACACCGAGAGTTGCTCTCAGAGCAGTTCCTATCTACATGGATCGTCGTGATACCTACTTCCGTGGGATTCCTCCTCACCGTATCTCTCGTCGTACTACTCACCGCCGTCCTGCGTGATGAGCATGGGAGTACCGTTGTATCCATTACTAGCTGTGTCTAGTTTATCCTTTCGTTTTCGAACCATGTATTTGGTCTGTTGGATATTCTGATGTATTTGAACATGTGATGATGTACCTGATGGTTATCTATTCATGTGTCGGAATAATCTATCTTTCGGTTACCAAGTCTATCATTTTCTGTTGTTGTGCTAAAATGAATTTCTGTTCAGGATGCCTCCAACCAGGAACAACCCGCCTCCGCCACCACCAATGGGGGAACTGTTGGCTCAGATGACCCAAGTGGTGACACAGATGGCCCAGATCCAGGCTAACCAGCAACACAACCAGAATGCTCCAAGGGTCACCATCAAGGACTTCCTCAGCTTGGGCCCAAAAGCTTTCGTGACAACACGTGAGCCCCTGGATGCTGATGACTGGATCCGTGACGTAGCAAGAGCTCTGGAGATAGCTCATGTTGCTGAAGAGGATAAGGTCAAGTACGCCACCTACCTACTGAAGGGTCAGGCAGCTACTTGGTGGGAGAACTACCAGGCCATGAGGGCTGGCTTTCCTATCAACTGGGGATGTTTCAAGGATGCCTTCCTGAAGCACCACATCCCGGATGGTCTCATGGAAAAGATGCGTGAGGAATTCTGCTCTCTCAGACAGGGCAAGCTGGACGTTCTCGGCTACCAGAACGAGTTCAATCGTCTCGCTCGGTACGCTGGTGACGAAGTGTCCACCGAAGCCAAGAAGATGGCAAGGTTCCGCCGAGGTTTTAACCCGGAACTGAAGTACGCTCTCACCAACATCAAGTGCAAGGACTTCGTGGAGCTTGTGAACACCGCGCTCAATGAGGAGAATGGGCGCAAGGCGTTCGAAGAGTCCCGCAAGCACTCGCGTGAGGGTGGTTCCTCCTCCAACATGACCACCCCTCCGCAGAAGCGCCGCATCTGGGTGCCAAATGGTGCTGTCACTCGGGCTCCAAATGCCCAAGCTTCTCCAGGCTTTGGTCCCCGCCCACCCAACCCATCTCAGATGCAGGGTCAGAGGTTCCCGATGGGGCAGCCAAGGCTAGGTCCTTCTCGTGTCGTCACTTGCTACAAGTGCAAGGATACTGGACATTATGCTGATAAGTGCACTCAGAAGCAGCTACCCCTACCTCCTCGCCCCAACACCAACCAGGCTATGGTTCGTGCTCCTCCGGCTAAAGCCTTCAACTCCAACAATAGGCCTGTCGGGAGGAACGCGAGGGTGAACCATATCAAGGCCGACAAAGCCGAGGAGGCTGCTGACGTCGTTCTCGGTATATTACCCGTAAACTCTATTCCAGCTAAAGTGTTGTTTGATACTGGAGCATCGCATTCGTTTGTGTCAAAGATCTTTGCTACAACGTACAATTTATCTCTGGTTCCGCTAAGCAATCAAATCTATGTGCACTCTCCGGGAAATAAAATGATTACTTCCAAGAAAAGCATGGACAATCAGATCCTAATTGGAGGTCGCATATTCCTTGCTTCACTCATGTTGCTGGGAAATTCTGACATTGATGTCATTCTGGGTATGGATTGGTTGAAGACCCACAAAGCTAAAATTGACTGTGCTCAAAAGTCAATAACTCTCTCCCACACTTCAGGCCAGATAGTCTATTCTCCATATGGATCAACTTCTGTTCAGCTGTTCAGCCTCGATGCCAAACCCCTTCCGGCAATTGAAAATGTTCCGGTGGTTTGTGAATTCCCTGACGTCTTTCCAGAAGAGTTGCCAGGGATGCCCCCGGATAGAGCAGTTGAGTTCGTGATCGAGCTTGAGCCAGGTACTGCTCCAATCTCTAAGCATCCATATAAGATAGCTCCTCCTGAACTGAAATTGTTGAAGGAGCAAATCGATATGTATATGGACAAAGGTTTCATTCAGCCTAGTTCCTCCGCTTGGGGTTGCCCAACTCTGTTTGTTGCCAAGAAGGATCAAACTAAGAGACTCGTGGTTGACTATCGTCCTCTCAACGAGAAAACCATCAAGAACAAGTATCCACTTCCTCGTATCGATGATCTTTTTGATCAACTTGCTGGAGCCTCAATATTCTCAAAGTTGGACTTGAGGATGGGGTACCATCAGATAAAGATCAGAAAGGAAGATATTCCTAAGACAGCTTTCACCACTCGTTACGGTCTATATGAATACACCGTCATGTCCTTTGGTCTCACCAATGCACCGGCAACGTTCTCAAGACTCATGAATTCTGTTTTCCATGAATACCTCGACAAGTTCGTTGTGGTATATCTTGATGACATTCTAGTCTACTCAAAATCCGAGGAAGAGCATGGAGAACACCTTCGTCTCACTCTCATGAAACTTCGCGAGCATCGTCTGTATGCCAAGTTTTCCAAATGTGAGTTCTGGATTCCAGAAGTTGCATATCTTGGTCATATCATCTCTGCCAAAGGCATTGCCATTGACCCAGAAAAGGTTAAGGCAATTGTTGATTGGAAACCCCCTAAGACGGTGAAGCAAGTCAGAAGTTTTCTTGGCTTGGCTAGCTATTGCCGTCGTTTCGTCCAAAACTTTTCCAAGATTGCCAAACCTCTCACTGATCTCACAAAGAAGGACAAAAAGTTCGTTTGGACTCCACAATGTGATGAGAGTTTCAACCTCCTGAAGACTAAACTCACTTCCACACCTGTTCTAGTTGGCCCCGACACTACCAAACCTTTCCAGATATTCTGTGATGCATCTCTCCAAGGCCTAGGAGCAGTTCTTATGCAAGAACGTCAAGTTGTGGCTTATGCTTCACGTCAGTTGAACCCACATGAGCAAAACTATCCCACTCATGATCTTGAACTTGCAGCAGTTGTGTTTGCCCTCAAGAAATGGAGACAATACTTGTTGGGTAACAAAACTGAAATCTTTTCCGATCATAAGAGTCTGAAATACATCTTCACTCAGCCAGATCTGAACCTCAGGCAAAGGAGATGGATTGAGAAGATTAAAGACTTTGATCTCACCATTTCTTACACTCCAGGCAAGGCTAATGTTATGGCCGATGCTCTCAGTCGCAAATCCTATTGCAATAATCTCATGATCATGGAAAGCCAACCTCCACTTCATGAAGAATTCCAGAAGCTAAACCTTGGTCTTGTTCCTGAAGGATACCTTGCTAGCTTGACAGCCAGCCCAACTCTCGAGGACAAGATTCGTTCTGAACAACTTCGTGATAATGAAATCAAGAAGATTGTGGATCACATCAAGGAGGGCAATGATAAGTTCAAGTCCTTCTCAATTGATGACAAGGGAACTGTGTTCTTCGAAGGACGCATTGCAGTCCCACAGATTCAAAGTCTCAAGGATGTCATTCTCAAGGAGGCTCATGAAACTCCTCTATCCATTCACCCTGGAAGTACAAAGATGTACCAGGATCTCAAGACTCTGTATTGGTGGCCTGGCATGAAACGTGAAATTGCTCAATACGTTTCTGAATGCGACGTTTGTCAACGTGTTAAGGCAGTCCATCAGAAGACAGCAGGTCTACTCCAACCTCTGAAAATTCCTGAGTGGAAGTGGGACATGATTGAAATGGACTTCGTTACTGGGTTTCCAAAGTCCAAAAAGGGCAACGATGCAATCTTCGTTGTTATTGATCGTCTCACTAAGGTTGCTCACTTCTATGCTGTAAAGGAAACTATCTCAGCTAGCCAGTTAGCAGAGCTCTACACAGCAAAGGTTGTTCCCCTTCATGGTGTTCCATTGGAAATAAGCTCAGACCGTGGAAGTATCTTCACGTCTCATTTCTGGAAAAGCTTTCAAGAAGCTTTGGGCACTAAACTTCTGTTCAGCACAGCTTATCACCCTCAGTCTCAAGGGCAAGTCGAAAGAGTCAATCAGATTCTCGAGGATATGCTCAGAGCATGTGGTCTCTCCTTTGGCATGAAATGGGAGGATTGCCTTCCGTATGCTGAATTCTCCTACAACAACAGCTACCAGGCAAGCCTAGGCATGGCACCATTTGAGGCACTGTATGGTCGCAGATGCAGGAGTCCAATCAATTGGTCTGGAGCTGGTGAACGTTCACTTTTAGGCCCTGACATTGTTAAGGAAGCCGAGGAGAAAGTTCGTATCATTCGTGACAATCTCAGGGTTGCTCAGTCTCGTCAGAAGAGCTATTATGATAGCAAGCACAGGGATATGGTCTATGCACCTGGTGATAAGGCATATCTCCGTGTAACTCCCCTCAGAGGCACTCATCGTTTTGGTGTGAAAGGAAAGCTTGCACCAAGATACATTGGCCCTTTCAACATCCTCTCAAGACGTGCAGAGAATGCTTATCGTCTTGAACTTCCAGAGAAACTATCCAAAGTGCACGATGTGTTCCACGTGTCACAACTCAAGAAGTGTTTCAAAGATCCAGATCGTGCAGTTGATCATGATTCCATCAAACTGCAAGATGATCTATCTTATGAGGAGCACCCTATTCGTATTCTCGATGAGACCGAGCGTAAGACTCGCAACAAGAGCACCAAGTTCTTGAAAGTCCAATGGTCGCATCATTCTGATAAAGAGGCAACATGGGAGACCGAAGAGGATCTTCGCAAGAAGTATCCGGACCTGTTCATTTCTCAGTAGGGAATCTCGGGGCGCGATTCCTTCAAGGGGGGGCGTTTTGTAACATCCCAAGTATGAAAATACCCCTAGAATGCTTTGTTCTTTGTTTTATTTCAAGCAATGCATCATGTCATCATGTTTACTTATTGTTTGCATTTGTTTTCCATCTGTTTTATCATGTTTTCCCAATTCAAATTCAAACCTTTTTCAAACCTGGTTTCATACTTGCTCTGTTACAACATTTTGAATAAAAATCACAAGTAATAACCATCATTTTGGTTCCATGTTTTCCATAATAATCACTTGGGAAGATGATGTTTAAAATCAATTAATTATGATTCAAACCCCATTTAAAAATTCAAATTCAAACTCACAAACAGAACCATATTTGGATTTATGTTGTTACCAAAAGCAAACCAATTCAAATTGCCTTTTTACAATAGGGGTTACCCTATTTAAATGATGGTTTTTATTAATGTTTATAAACATTAACAAATTGCAATCAAATTGGTTTGAATTTTAAACAGCAAGCCAACATTTAAAATTTTGAAAATCAAAGCTATAAAATGTTTGCTTTTTACCTAAGGAAACTCCCCTAATTTTTCTAGATTTTTCCCTAACTTAAAAACTATGTTTTTCTACCAAAAGCATTTGCTACAAAAAAAAATAAAACAGAAAAGAATAAAACGCAGCTAACCTAGCGCGCGCGCAGCAGCTAACCCCAGCCCAGCCCAGCTAAGCCTACCCCGCGCGCGCCCAGCCCATCACTTAAACGCCCGTACCGTTTCGTTTGCGCTAAGATTCGTGCGCGCGTCTATCTCACCTTCGTCTTCCCGTACGGCCGCGCATCGGCCGGTGCCACCGCGGACCGCACGCGACGCCGGCGGCCGTCCCATCGCCCC
The DNA here is from genome assembly GCA_028641055.1 of Alopecurus myosuroides. Lineage (NCBI taxonomy): Eukaryota > Viridiplantae > Streptophyta > Magnoliopsida > Poales > Poaceae > Alopecurus > Alopecurus myosuroides. Next base: position 319,423,161 of record CM054061.1, read on the forward strand.
GCGGCCCTATATAACGAACCTAGGGCTTGCGCCACCTAACCCTAACCCTAGGAGCCTAGTTTCCCTCTCCGCCGCCGTCAGATGCCTCTTCCCCGAGGTTTTCCCTCCTCTGCTGCCACCTCGCCGGAGACGGAGCTCTGAACCTCGCCCTGGCTCCGCCACCTACCGCCTCCACCTAGCTATCCACCACCTGAAATCGAGCCGCCACGAACCCCTCTCCTGTTTGCACACCGAAGCAGCCGCGGGTAAGCCTCAGATCTTCGCCGCCGTCCTCCTCTCTTTTCCGGCCACCGTGAGCCATTGTCTGAATCCGAGTTTATCGACGACGTTGCAGTACCTTTTCGCTCCAATCGCTTGCTGGTATCCATCTGCCTCGTCATCCTCTACATCTTGGACACCCGCGGGGGCACGGAGAAGCACCACGTCCTCGACACCGTCCGCGATCGCGCCGCCGTCGAGCTCGCTGCCTCCTCTGAACCTCGACGCCACCTTGGTGAGCTCCCCCGTCTCTCTTCCCTCCCTCTGCTGCTCTGCTACGGCACCGTGTGCACGCCCTCTGCGTCCAGCACGACCACAGCAGCGCCACCGTGCACAGCCACCTCGCCGCCGTTGAGCTCGTTAACTGACAGAGACGCAGTGTTGCGTTTCGTCGTCAGTTAAGTTCAGTGGCGTTCACTGAACCTTAACCTTGTTGCCTCCCTGTATCTGTCGAGCAAGCGATCGTAGCGCAGTGGTTGCGCCCTTTCTGAACCTCCTCGTGGTCGCGGGTTCGAGCGCTGGCTCGCGCACGGGAGAAAAATCCCACCTTTTTGCGCTCTGTGCTGACAGGGTGGCCCCCCCCCTGTCAGCCTCTCCTCTGCCACGCCAGCGTGCTGGCCCCGCAGGCCCACAGGGCAGTGCCTGTGGGTAAACCCCAGCACGGTAACAAACGACTAAAAACCATTCCGTTTTAAATTTCTATTTCATTTTAAAAAGCAGAATAATGAATAAACTTTAAAATTCCATATCTTTTATTTTATAAACCCAACAAACACAAACTTTATATCTATTCTGATCCAAATTTCATAGTCTTTTCAAATATTCAACTTGTGTTCTGTTTTGAATTTTCAAAATTCATTTAAATTTCAAATTTGAATAATTCAAATGCAAATTGAAATAATTCATAACTAATTCATACTGTTTTCAAATAATTCAAATAAAATATGTTTTTCACACCTTTTTGAATACTCTATTCAAATATAGATTTTGTTTTCTGTTTTAAATAATTTAAATTGCCTAAACTATTTAAATCTTGCTTAATTCAATTAAAAATTGTGTAATATTGTTTAATTCATAACTAATTAATCCAAAGTCCAATTTCAAATTGTGAAACATGTAATTCAACTAAAATTTGATAAACTTCTCAAATATAAAATTTGTAAATTATTTTGCACACCCTAACTTGATGAAAACAATAATTGATTGTGTACCATGTTTAAGTAACAAAATTCCAAATTTGATAAATGCCTTTCTAAATTGTTAACTATCATTTCAATTGCATTTAATTTTGTTATCTTATTGTTCCTCATCATGCATGCATCATACTAAGTCACTTACACATGATGCTTAGTGATAGAACAATTAAGTCAACTCTAAAGCATGGGCTTCCATATGCAACCTTTGCATATGGAATCCATTTAAACTTGTGTCCCATATCAACTAGTAGTTGGTGCATCTATGAAACATGACATGCATCATCCAATGTTTGTGCACCTATGCCATGTATTGATTGCCCGTCTTCCTTCGTTGTTGTTTTGCTTCTTCTCGATTAGACGACGACGTTGGTACCGACGAGCCTTACGACACCACTACTCAGGACCTAGCCCAGTACGAGGCTGAGCTGCCAGGCAAGTTATCACTCACATGAATCATCGAGTTCCTTTCCACACTTGTTGTCGATACTATCTTTTTGTCTACTATTGCTAGCCCTATGTATCGTTGCTTGTTCTCCGAACCCATCACATGATACCTTGAGCCATGATACTGCCTCACCTCCATACCTACAGCCATTGCTTGTGCCTGTTGTTATCTAGCATGCTTAGGGTTGCTTTTACTCGAGTCTGTTGTCGGTTACTACTGTTACTATCTTATTATTTTGTACCGGGGCTCGATGTTAATCAATCAATCCTGTTAATTGCTAATGGTAATAATAATTTGATGATAAGGCACCGGCAGGAGGCCCATGAGTGGTTTTGGAGCCTGCTAGTGTCGACCCTAATAGGAAAAGGGTCTTGTCTACTGATCCATGATGAGCGCACTACCCGCATTTGGGAAGCGAGTATGGGCGCCCCCCTCAACTTGACCTGATTCGCATCTCGTCCAAATCGCCTCATTTAGTTCGTGTTTTCCATTTGCCGCATGCATGTTTTTGCGAGCCCAGCGCAGGGTGGAACTTTCGTAGTCGGCATATAGGGGGACACGGTCTTAGAGTGCTATGATGGTCCATTTTCTTCTGGGCTTGATTAGCCGTGCGCCCAAGGTTCTTTGGGCTTGATGCGAAGAATGGTTGGTTGTGTTGAGTGCCCCGCTTGGTGGGAGGCATCCCATCTGGCGGGATATTCATGAGTGTACGGCCAAATTGGTGCAACCCTGCAGGGATAATCTTCTCGAGAAGCCGTGTTTTCCGCGGTTATGGATTACTTGGTGAAAGTACTGGCTAACAAGTACTCAGGACAACTTCAACATAATGATCAATCATGTTTCACCCAATGATTAATAACTTGACTAGTAATAGGTTATTCACACAATAACTTGATTCACCTTATTACAACTGTGTGAGTTATCCTCGGATTGCTTCTTTGGATAAGGGGCGAGATCCAGGATGGGTTTGGTTGAAGTTATCTTTCAGTTGGTTCCAATCCTCGATCTTACCTTTTCTGTTAGCCGGAATTTGTAGTTATCTTCTGTAGTTGGTTAGAGCAGACAGCAGCAACTTTTATATCCCCCTTTTCTTCCGTTGATCCCAAGCATCTCTGCTTGTGTTGACGGGTAACTCTTTGATGAACTGTGAGTCTTGCTTGCCAGTACTTGGATGTACTGACCCCGTTGGGGCTGTGGTTTACGCAGAGTACGACTACGACTACGATGCTTCCCAGGATGGCTACTTTGTGGAGTTCGACGAGTCTGCCGACGAGTAGTTAGCTGGACCAGGGCAGGATCCAGACCTACGTGGATGGGCTTCGCTTTTCTTTATTCTCTCCGGCTTCTTAAGCCATGGATTTGTCTGTACTCAGACCCTTTGATTGCTTCCGCTGTTGTAATGGATGATATGTTGGGACATGTGTCCTCTGGATGTTTGTATTCGATATTTTCTGCCTTAGTGAAGGCCAGCTGCACTTATTTCATTCTTTTGTGTCTTAGAGACATTCTGTGTTATCATTCGTACCAAACTGTTGACGTACCGTGCGTGTTTGATTATGAAGTACGTCGACAGTAGTGCCTTTAGGTTCCTAGCGGATAGTTTACTTCGACGGTGGAAGCAGGGCTTGTGTTGTCGCGCATAAGCGCAGGCCTACCAGGAAGCTGGGACGTGGGAGCAGTTATGCCCCATAATCCAAGCACCTGACTTCCAGTTCGTGCGATGAGTATCCTCTAGAAACCTTGGGTGCGACAGTAAGTGATATGATGGATGTCTTGCTGAGTACATTCAAATGTACTCATTATGGTTTCGCCCCTGGTATCTACTTGCCAGACTTTGAGAAGGCGCCTCCAAAGGAGATCTATGAAGAGAAGTACGGAGTTGACGGCTTTGCGAACTAGGATCGTCTCCGGGTCAGCAGCCTGTAGGTTAAGGCGTGACTTGGGCTCAACTACGTTGTGTTTTATTTGTCTTCCGCTGTGTTTGTTAAGTTGCCTGCCCCATGTGGCAGTTGCGCTAAACTTGATCATGTGATATTTGTGTAATACCTTTATGTATTCGTGTAATGGATGATGTATTTCTGTGTACCAACTTTGTATGTTGTTCACGACTGATCTTTCTGGGATCGTGAATGTATGCATACGTAGGGTTTCAGACTGCCGGTCTGGGGTCCTTACAAGTGATTCCCCGTCCCGGCAGGGTGCTGGAACAAAGATTTCTGTCTCTCGAAACTTGTCTTCGATGGCGGCGGAGCTACGGAACTTTTCATGGATGGAGGCTGATTCATTTATGGTTTTCGCGTGGGGGCAATATATAGGCGAAAGGGCGATGTCGGTGGGCTCCCGAGGGGCCCACACCATGTGGTGGCGCGGCTAGAAGTGGGCCCGCGCCATGGTATGGTGTGGCCACCTTGGTGCCCTCCTCCGTCTATGCTTTGGACTCCGTTGACGTGTCGGAAAAAATAGGTGGTTGGGCCCTTTTTTCGTGCTATTCCGAGAATATTTCCTTAAGTAATTATCTGGAATAGAAAAATAGCAGAAAACAGGAACTGACACTGTGGCATCTTGTTAATAGGTTAGTCCCATAAAATGCATAAGAATGCTATGAAGTGTGAATAAAACATGTAGCAATTGATAGAATACAAGCATGGAAAAAAAAAATTATAGATACGTTCATCAACTGCGGTGTGACGTGGCGCGTCGCAATTTGCTAGGCCAGTAGCAAAAACAGCCTGGCCCATCACGACTGAAAAAGCGTCCGCGGAAGGCACTTTTGGACCCGGTCGCACCGAACCCTGGGCCCCCGTATCGCCCTCGGGATCCCTTCCCACCCTCTGATCTTGGTTTTCTGGAGCAGGAGAGGCAGGCAGGGCCGACACGATCTCCAACACAGTCGGGACAGCTTTTGCGCCCTTGGATGGTAGCGCCACGCGCCGAGGGCCACCACGACCAAGTTCGAAACCGGCGGAATTGCCACTAACGGCACCACACGTCGTACGCCAATAGGTAGCAGTCTCCACTCCCGCGCGTCCACCACGACCTATGAATAGGACCACATTACCCCTTGACCGCCTGCCACCTGGCCGCGAGCCCCACCACAATTGTTATGGACCCCCAGGGTCCATGGCAGGGGTCTCGACGACCAGCCGCCGTTGGCCCTGCCACCAGCACCACCACTTGGACCGCCGCTAGCACCACAAAGGGGAGCAACATGATCCCACCGGCGCTCACCACCACCATCTACCCATTCCTCCACGTGATCGACATGGATCATAACCCGGTAGCGCAATGTTTCCACCTCCGTAGCTCCGGCAACCGATGTCGGACTGCGATCACCGAAGGGGGAAGACGGAGGCGACGGTGTGCGGTCCGCAGGGCTGGACGGCTCCAGGATCACTAGAGTCCGCGCCGGAGGGATTGAATCGACATCGTCCGTCCATGCCACGAGCTTGAACATGGCAAGATCGTCGCGGTTGCTCGATTCTGGCGCAAACTCACCGATGACGCAGGAGGTCCCAAGAAGGTCTTCCACCACCTCGATGGACCACACATGCAGAGGGACACCTTCTAACACCAGACACACATTCTTGCGCATCACTCCTTGGACGGCCTGAGATTGCCGCGTCCATGTTCGAAAAAAGAGAGAGAAACCATCTTCGGCAAGGAAAGGGAGCACCGCCAACAAATCCTGGCTCGCCGCGCTCACGAACACGAGGAGGAAGTCTCCCGACATGTACTTGTGCACCGAAGCCTCCTCGAAGAAGATGCCGAGCTTGCCCTCCAGCGCAGCATAGACCTGTTCGCAAGAGACCTCCGGCCGGGAGCCAGCGATGTAGGCCACCATGGCATGGCGGAGCCGGTTCTCCAGGTCCTTCATCCCCGGGGAGCGGCGTACCACGCAAACCGGCACATCTTCCAGGACGGGCCCATCTGCATGCGAAGTAGTCTGTGCCAAGGTGTTCGAGAGTGGAATCCGCGCAGCCTCAGCTGTGGCGGCTCCTCTGTTCAATCCACCGAGACCCGACCGCGACGCCGCAGACGGTGGCACCATCATCGCTCTCTTGGCAAGCAGCTCCATGCGCAGTTCTTCCTCCGATTTGTAACTGCGCGGCTGCGAGCACCCATCGCTCTGTGACCATCCTCGCCGCAGCGCAGGCAGACCATGGCATTCGGGCACTCCCTCTTCATGTGGCCCGGCCAATAGAAGTTGAAGAAGAGCCCCACCATCTCGGGAGGCACCGGAGAACGCGGTGTGGAGGCCGTCGCCGCTGCAGTTGCCATCTCCACTGCCACGGCCGCGACACGCTGGATAGCCTTCCGTTTCCTCCAAAGCGACTTCCGCGATGGCGGCTTGGGCACCCACGTGAGCCGGTCCTTGACTCCAGTCCCCGTCGGAGCCGGTGCAGCCCTGGAAGCCGCAGCGGAGCCACACGCGCTCGTGTCTCCCGGCGAAGACGAACTAGAGGAGAGGCCAAGGCCCGAGACCACCGGGCGCCCCATCCTGGACGAGATAGAAGCAGGGCTGGAGGGCGCAACGCCACCGTGCTGGCCACCTCCGACCAGCAGCGGAGTCGAGCGTGCGTGGGCCATCGAGCCGGGGCGAGGGGAGGAGGACGCCGGAGCCGGAGAGGCTAGCGGCGGAGCTGGAGTGGACGCCGGGGCAGGAGTGGCTAGCGGCAGGGAGCGGGGGGAGAAAAAAAATCTCTATGAGGAAGGGAATCTCAACAATTCATGTGCAGGTTAAACAAATATTGGATCCAGCAATACGGGCCCGAATTTAGGTGACTTACTCTTGCTCAGCATTGAGAGCTTATGATGAGTTAGATGCGTTGTACTTTCACTACTTTATGCCTATAGAATCCTTGACACGCCATTTGAATTCTTGATTAGGAAGGCAGCGACTATGATTTGTGTAATTCCAGGGCACCCTGAAATTAGCTTAACCGCAGGCCACGCTCGTTGCCGTCCGACCAAAACTGAACCGCCCGACTCGCTCCACTACTCTTCTTCAACCGAAGGGGCCGCTCCATGGTCCAAGTGAAACTGAGGGAGTACAAAATAAACTTGCTCGCCTATGGGAAAATAGTGAGAAGCTGACCACACCGCTTGGCGCTTGCCCTCGTTGCATTTCCGCACATGCGAGGTTGGCAACCGCTCGGCTACAAGTTACTAATGAATGGATATTTGTAGGAGCTCCTCCGTGTTCGGCCTCTCCCGCCGCCGGCGCTAGCGCTGGTTGGTGTCGAGATGGGCTGGGGTGCCACCCTGCTTTGTACAAAGTAGTCGCTATGCTTTCTTTTTGTTGTTGGTTGCTTTCCTTCGTGAGTTTCGGCGGTATGCCGCGGGGAATTTGCTGGCTGGCGCAACCGAGCTGCGTCTGCTGGTCGTTTCTAGCCTCCTTGCTCTCGGCGGTGCTCCGTTGGTTGGAGTCGTGGGCGGAGGGTGAGGGAGTTGTGGCCTCCCGACTGAATAAGCTCGAAGATTGGCCTCGTTTGCGGGTTGGTTTTGGCCTGGATGTGGATGGAGTTCGTCGTCGCCCTCTCCTTCTTACTGGTTGGCATGGAGCCAACAGATGGGTGGAGAAGGTCGCTACTGCTTCTCCTGCGTTCAGGTGGCCGTGTGGAAGACCAAAGCTCCAGATCGGAGATCACCACACGGCGGCTGAGTGCCACCGTGATTCTTGGCTGAGCAGGCAGCCTCTCCTAGCGGCTAGCGTCCTTCGTGGTGCTTCTTCAACCTCCAGATGGGAGGCCTCGTTCTGGATTCGTCCCGGTGTACATCTTCTCGTCTGCTCCAAGTGGTTCCGTCCCTGGATGCTCTCGAGATGGCGGGCGTTCGTCTCCAAATTCCGGTGGTGGAGGCCAAGGACCGGATTGCGTTTTCTGGGCGCTTTCTAGGGTGTTCCTTGCAAGATTAGAGGACTGCTTTGTAATTTTATCTTCTCTTTGTTCTCTGTACTTTGTACCCCACCGAAATTTTAATGCAGCTAGGACTTTGGACCGTCCTTTGTTCAAAAAAGAAAAAAAAGTTGGCAACCGCTCCAGAAGCTTCTAGAAGCCTCCGCCGACCCGTCCACGCCCCTCGCCGCTGCGCGCCTCCACGCCCACCTCCTCCGCTCCGGCCACCTCCACTCCTCCCACCACCTCACCTCTCATGTGCTCGCATTCTACCCTCCAGGTCTCGCTCGCCACCTGTTCGATGAAATTCCCGTCCCGACCCCGCGCCTTGCCAATGCACTCCTCCGCGCCCGTGTCCGAGCGCGTCAATGGCGAGACGTGCTCCACCTCCTCCCTCGCCTTCGCGTGCGCCCGGACGCCTTCACGTTGTCCCTCCTTCTCAAGTCCTGCGCCATGCTGCCCTCCCTCGCCCATGGCCGCGCCGTGCACGCACTCGCAGTCCGCTCCTGCGCCGCGTACACCGATGCCTTTGTGGCTGCATCGCTTGTGCAGATGTACGCGAAATGCAGGGACATGGTCGGCTCGATCAACGCCTACAATGCATTCGAGGAACCGGATATGGTCCTCCGGACTTCCATGGTCACTGGGACTGGGTACGAGCAGAACGGGATGGCGCAGGAGGCACTTGAGTTCTTTGCAAGGCATGTGGTTGGACAGGGCACCATGCCGAGTGCAGTCACTCTTGTGAGCGTGATCTCGGCAGCGGCACAGTTGAGGGATGCCCGAAATGGGCAGGCCTGCCATGCATTTGTTCTCAGAAATGACTTTGAATATGACTTAGCTCTGGTGAATTCTATTCTTGGGTTTTACATGAGGACTGGGGCAGTACAACATGCAAGGAGGTTGTTCGAGGGAATGATGGAGAGAGACGTTGTCACATGGAGCTGTATGGTCACAGGATATGTGCAATCTGGAAACACATGTGAAGCATTACCGTGGTGAGTGTTGCGCAGGCTTGTTCACTTGCTCTGGATGTTGAAGAAGGTAAAAGGTTGCATGACATTGCTGTGAAGATGGGGTGCGAACTTGAGATGACAGTTGCAACTGCGCTGGTTGATATGTACATGAAGTGCTCGTGTCATGAGAAGGCAATGCAACTTCATTGGTGGTCTTATCCAAAATGATCTCCCTGATGTTTCAATGCGAGTGTTCAAGTGCATGTTGTTGGATGGTCCTGTCCCTGACGCTGTCACTATGGTGAAGGTACTTGCTGCATGCTCGGAGTCTGGTGTTATGCGCCAAGCCTTTTGTCTTCATGGCTATTTGGTTAACACCGGTTTTTCTGGTAAGATTTTTGTGGCAGCCGCACTGGTGGATTTGTATTCAAAATTTGGAAACTTGGGTAGCGCCGTCAGGGTATTTGAAAGCTACTGAGAAGGATGTTGTGCTATGGAGCTCAATGATCTCAGGTTATGGAATCCATGGCCTTGGACAGCAAGCTGTAGCCTTGTACCGAAGGATGGTTGCCTCTTCAGTTCAACCTAATAGCCTGACATTTGTGTCTGTGTTATCGGCATGCAGCCACTCCTCGAAACAGGCTTTACGCCCCGCTTTATAAATAAAGCACCAAACGTCATACAACGAGGACCCGAACACACACACACAAGAGCGGTCCAAAGTTTGCTGGGGCAACAGCACAAGACTGCCCAAAGTCGAAAGATAAGAAAAACGATACAACTCAGCACAAAGCTCAGCGGCTGGACGCTGAAGATAGGCGGCGAGCCGCCGTCACGAGGTCCTGAATCACGCCGTCCAGCCGCTCCAAGTCCCGCTGTCTACAGAGAGGATGCCACTGCTTCAAGAAAGCCAAGAATTTAAACACAGAGTCAGAGCCCCGTCTCAGAAAGACGTGCTCGATAACCATCTTATTACGAATAGTCCATAAGGTCCAGGTCATCGCGGCAAATAGTAACCAGAAGAGGCGTCTCCTCCTCCCGTTACGGTTTGCCTGCGCTTCCAGGAACTCACTGAGGTCTAGGGCCCGCCACTCGGGCCCAGCGCCTCAGCAACGAAGCTCCAAAGGAAGCGGGCTGCGGGGCAGGAAAACAAGATGTGGGTTCCCGTCTCTGGAACCGCACATAGGGGGCAGGTCCCATCACCGGGACCAAACCGCTTGGTGACCTCCACCCCCGAAGGGAGACGATCACGCAGTAACTGCCAAGTGAAAATCTTAATTTTTAATGGCATGCGGGCTTTCCAGAGATGGATCGCCCAAGGAACCGTGGGCCCTGTAAAAAGGGCCCGGTATGCCGAACCCACCGAAAAGTTACCCGAGGGTGCTAGAGATCACGCAACCGAATCCGGTTCGTCTCCTAAGGTCTGGGGGAGAGAGGCCAAGAGCATCTCCCACTTTGCAGCCTCCACCGGGCCAAACGTGCGACGGAATTCAATATTCCATTGCCCGTTCTGGAGCGCGCCCGCCACCAACAGTCCCGGGTCTGAGCATGTCGCGAACAACTCCGGGAACTCATGACGGAGGGGGCGTGCCCCTATCCAGGGATTCACCCAAAACAGGATTCCTCTTCCGTCTCCTACGAAAAAGGAGACCCCCCGGCCGATCTCATGTTTGATAGTCTGGATTGTTCGCCAAAACTGCGAACCCTCCTTCCGCTCACATGCTAGAAGCGGGCAACCCCTAAGATATTTAGCCTTAAGAAGTTGGAGCCAAAGGCCCCCGTCGTCCCGTAAAATCTGCCACAGCCATTTCAGTAAGAGGGCTTTATTCATATGGCGGGAGGCCAGGATCCCTATGCCCCCCAGCTCTTTAGGGGCGCAGAGATCCGCCCATTTCACCATATGGTACTTTTGGTGACCCTTCGCATCCTGCCAGAAGAAGCGAGATAGTTCCTTATCGAAGCTGGCGTGGACACCCTCCGGGAGAGAGTAGAGCCCCATCATATACATGGGGAGACTAGACATGCAGGAGTCAATAAGAATAGTCTTACTCCCTTTGGATGTGAATCTCCCTTGCCATGGTTCCGATCTAGTTTTGACCCGCCCTACTAGCGGGTCCAGATCCCTGATAAGGATCCTAGAGTCACGATAGGCATTCCCAGATATGATACTGGGAACTGCAACAACCTACAGTTAAGGTTGTCAGCAATCCGTTGTTGGTCCACCGCGGAGTAGCCGAGAATCACAACTTCACTCTTGTCAAAGTTGATCTTGAGGCCAGACATGGATTCAAAGCAAAGGAGTAGGAACTTTAGGTTGATAATGTCCAGTTCCGACCCCTCAACCATGATCATGGTGTCGTCCGCATATTGGAGGTGGGTCACCCCTCCTTCAGGGACCAAATTTCCAACCACCCCAGAAATGTGGCCAGAGGTCTTGGCGCGCTCCAAGACCTCTGCTAGGACATCCACCGCAGCGTTAAACAATAAGGGTGAGATGGGATCACCCTGTCTAACGCCACACGTAGATTTAAAATAGGGGCCGACTGCCCCGTTGATATTAATGGCGGTATTCCCACTCATCACCAATTGCATAATCCAGCAAATCATCCGGTTATCCACTCCCCTTCGTTCTAACACTAGGAGAAGGAAGGGCCACTGCAGGCGATCATAGGCCTTTTGAAAATCCAGCTTAAGAAATACGCCCTTCTGCCGGCGTGACTTCACCTCATGAACTATTTCATGGAGGGCCAGGATCCCATCATGGATGTATCGGCCTTTTAGGAAGGCGAATTGGTAAGGATGTGTGAGGCGTTCCAGAATTGGAGCAAGTCTGGTGGCACACACTTTGGAAAAGATCCGATGGATGACGTTTAGGACAGTAATCGGTCTAAACTGGCGGATGTCCGAGGCCCCACTACTTTGGGGATCAAGGTAATCACGCCAAAATTAAGGCGGGTCATCACCAAAGTTCCAATGTAGAACTCCTGGAACATTGGCATGATGAACGCCTTGATTGTCTCCCAGAATTTCTGGAAGAAGGTCACTGGAAGGCCATTAGGCCCCTGGGCCGAGTTTTCCTTCATCTCCATGACCGCGCGGGCTACTTCCTCCTCCAGGAAAGGAAGGGTAAGGTCCGTGTTTTCCGCATCCGAGACCTGTGCCCCAGCTGGCCACATATCCTGGACTAGCGAGGTCCTCGAGCGAGGACCCGGGGAAAATAACTCCTTATAGAAGGAGTAAATATGGGTGGATATCTCTCTTGGCTCCTCCAAGAGACGATATCGCTCCCATAGGAAAGGAATAGAGCATTTCCGCCTACGCCCATTAGCGATCGCGTGGATGTATGCTGTATTAGCCTCACCCCTAAGGAGCCAGTTCTGGCGACTCCGCTGTCGCCAGAAGGCCTCTTCGCCCTTGTAGATCTCCATAAGGGAGTCTTCGAGGGCATACCGCTGAAGCTACTCCTCCGCGGTAAGCCCTACCGAGTCCGAGGCGCGATCAAGGGCTTGGATTTCCTCCAGGATCGTACCTTTCCTCCTCTTCACCTACGCGCCAAGGTTAGCACCCCAACCCCTCATGAACTTGCGGGACATCTGGGCGCAGTGATGCCAGGCGTCCACCGCATTAAACATGCGAGGTGGATTAGCCGCGGCCTTAGTCCAGCGCGCCTAGACCGCTTCCACAAAACCTGGTTTCTCAAGCCAGAAGTTTTCAAAGTGGAAGCGGTTCAATTTCGGCGGAATAGTACCGCCAGACGAAAGCAATAGGGGAGTTTGATCCGAACCAACCCTAGTCAGGGCCCGTAAGGAACACAGAGGGAATGATATCTCCCAGTCCACCGACACAAGGAACCGGTCCAGCACACTCCGGACCGGGTCTACCCGGTTGTTAGTCCAGGTGTATCTAGCCCCAACCCGCCTAATTTCCTTAAGGGCAAGGTCGGCGATGCAGTCATTGAACATATCGATCCACCGATGATCCACATTCGCCAAACTTTTGTCGTCCGGGGACCTTATGAGGTTAAAGTCCCCGGAAATAACTATCGGAGTAGAGCATCCATCTACCTTGCCGCGTAACTCGGCAAGGAAGGCCGGCGATCTATTGTGGTCCGCGGGGCCATAGACGATAATCACCTCCCATTGAAGGGAGGTGTGCCTATGGGTAAGAAGCATACTCACGAAGAATTCTCCGCGGTCCATATCCTCCATCTCAAAGGTCTCCTCCTTGGCACCAAGGATGATCCCTCCTGAACGACCCGTAGCCGGCAGCCATTGCCAGGCAAATTTGTAGGGGCTAAGGCGTTGTAACTCGTGGATGGATAAATCTTGTCGAATCGTTTCCTGAATCCCCACAATATCGACCTCTTCCCGTTGCATATACTCGCTAAGCTGCTTTGAAGAGCCCTCCCGCCCGAAGCCCCTCATGTTCCAAATGAATGAGCGAATTGGGGCATTCATTGGCGAACACTATCGGGGGGTGTCTCCTTACGGGGGACAGAGCGGGCCCTACCAGAGGTCGAGGGCCGAGACGAAGCCTTGGGGACCTTGGGAGGCCGCCCGCGAGGTCGCCCCGTCTGGGTAACCCGCTCGGTAGCCTCCATCCCACTAGGAGCACTCGGGGAGCTAATACTCGGGCCTGGTGCCGTCTGCACCAGGGCATCTGAGTTGGGGCCGCCGTCTGCTCCAGCTCCGCCTGGGCTCGTGCAGCAGCCAGGGCCCCTCGTAAACCTCCTTTGCTTTAATCGTAGCAATCTGCTCGAGATGGGGGCCCCGCTCGCCCCGGAATACCACGCCACAATCAGCGGCAAGCTGAGCCAAGTGGTCCAACGGGACCGCATCGAGAACAGAGAATCTAGAATCCAGAGAAGGAGAGCAGGGAGGGGAGCATGGCGTACCTGGGATATCATGGCGCGATGCTACCAGCCAGATCGCCTGAGCCTCCACAGTAGGAACCGGCCCGTCCAGGCCCCCCTAGCGCGGGCCAAGCGAGCGCTGTAGCGGGACGGCTGGGGAGTCGGCCTGGGGCAGCGCGAAGCCGGCTCCTGCGTGGGGGGGGGCACAGGGGTGTCGGGGAAGACCGTGACCTGCATGTACGAACCCGGCGCCGGGGTCACCGGGACAGGAGGGGGGAGCTCACTGGTGAGGTGGGGGACGAGCCTGGTGAGAGTGTGTAGCACAGCGCCCCTCCGGAGCGTGACGAAGATGGCGGGGCCACCTCCAATCCCACACTGGCGCAGTCCTCCTCCTGATCTCCCTCTCCCAAGCCAAGGGTGGCGGAATCGAGACCCGGGAGACCGAAGTTGGATCCATACTGAGAGAACGGGACCTTGGGGGGCGCACCCACCCCGTCCCGCACCGCAGAGGGGCCCAAAGAGCACAGCCGACCCGTGAGGTGGCGCAGCAGAGTGGGTCACCGGCGCCACGGGAGGGGGGGCATCTGTCGAGGGGTCAGGCGCCTGGGACTCACGCTGTCCAGTCTCGTCATCGTCATCGTCCGAGGAATCCGCCTCCGATGAGGGCATGCAGCCACTCTGGACTTGTGCAGGAAGGAAAGTGCATCTTTAAAAGCATGACTCAAGTTTATGGAATTGTGCCAAACACAGAGCATCGTAGTGCCATGGTTGATCTCCTTGTCCGTGCTGGTGTATTTCAAGAGGCAACGGAGCTCCTTCGTGAATTGGGTAGGATAGCTGATGCTCATACTTGGTGTTCCTTGCTTGCTGCCTGCAGAGCACACCGTGACACAGAGATGAGTGCAGTGGTAGCTGCCAAACTGCTCAAGCTGGATCCTGACCATGCTGGTTACTATAATCTCTTGACCAACATATATGCATTCGACGAAAAGTGGGACAGTGTAAAAGAGACTACGGATATTATCAGAGATAGAGGTTTGAAAAAAGTGCCAGGTTGCAGTGTAGTAGAGATCAATAATGTAATGCACACATTCACAGCTGGGAGAGGTCACACCAAGACTGGGAGAAGATTTCTACATTGCTCTGGGAGTTGTCACTAAAGTTGAGGGGCGATGACTGTTTCTTTCAGTTGCACACTCACTTAGTGTTTGCAGATTTCTGATCTTCTCTGAATTGAAAACACTGTCTTTAAATGCGGTTCACTTTTTTTTAACAAGGGAATGGTCCCGAAGGACCGAGAACTGCTTACATTGATGACCAGCTTACAGATAGGACCTGGTGAGACAAGAGATTTGCACCTAGGTCCTCAGAAAATACACCCAGCACCTTAGAAAGGAAAAAGAAAACGCGATCAGGTCCCTGGATGCCATGGCCATCGGCGATTGACCAGCAGACGCCGGCAGGAGCTGCGCCGCCGGGGACGAAACCACTTGGGGCACCGCTTCTGATGAATCCAACGCCTTGGTCGATGAAGATCCTCCGCCATCGGAGGAAGGATCTCGGATTGAGATAGAAACCGAGTGCGGAGTGGCCACTTTGGCCAGCAGTAGCAGCGGCGCGTCGGCGCCAGTGCTTGGGTACTCCGCCATTTGCAGCTCGCAAGGGCAGTACGTCTGCACCACCCTCGCCTTCCCACGACCGCAAGGCGTCGAAGAACCGGGCTCGACCTCGGAGCCGTGGAACCCGCCGCCTGCGCTCCACAACGAGCTTATTGGGGGGAGGAGGGAGCGCAGACCACTCCAGAGCTCGTCGTCTCCAACCTCTGGAGCACTCTGAGCAGAGGAAGCAGCTTCACCCATCGCTGGCCGGCGCTCGGAGCCGACGGTGATGAACTCCCTGGCAAGAAGCCACACACCAATTCGAGGAAGGGGGGCACGCACCACATTGACGGCTTGTATAATGCGGTTCACTTGCTGGTGGCTTTCTAGAAGAAAGTCACGAACAGGCAGCATAGGCAAGGTAACAATTCTTCTTATAACGAATAAGTTGTGTAATTTGCTAATAGCCACAGCTTAGGTTTGCACTAATTGTAACATTTTCTATGTAGTTTTTTTTTCATAAAGGGATTTATTACCTAAAATGTTAAGCATTATACCCGGCCTCTGCATCGTAAAATACATACAGCCGAAATCCGAAACTGAAAGTAGACATGACGACAAGACTACAATACATCTGATGTAGACTGTCTATGCTATGGAGCCGCTATCCGTAGATCAAGTGGCCATTCATGTGGGATAAAAATATCCCTCGCCACCTGCTCCAGTCGTGCACATGCCTCCTTAAAAAGTCCTCGTAACTCCCCCCACTGTAATGTGGACCACGAACGGAGAATACCTGTGCACCTGAATAGAATCTGCATACGAGAAAAGTGTTTGTCATTGAAAATCTTGTCATTTCTACATAGCCAGAGCGACCAAATAACGGCAAGCGCTTCTACCCTAATAATAGTCTTAAATCGTTTATCAACCCTATTTAACCAGTTACCGAATATATTCGCAACGGAAGTAGGTTGATAAAGATTCGAACCCATTTGGATAGTTGATCATATAGAACACGCAAATGTGCAATCAAAGAATAAGTGTTTAATTGTCTCATCATGAGTACAAGAAACACACTTAGAGCTCTCATGCCAATTACGTTTGACAAGATTATCCTTTGTAAGTATGACCCTCTTACGGAGGTACCACGCAAAGATATTAATCTTCAAAGGTACCTTCATACGCCATACATTTTTGAAAATATCGACTGGCATGTCCGATTGGATCATAGCCCTGTACATGGAGTCCACCGAGAACAGACCGTTCTTAGTGATCTTCCAACGAAACTCATCAGCGCCTGGTGTAAGAGTAACCATAGTTAATCTAGCAACCAAGGTCTGCCAAGACGTAAGTCGAGGACCGATTAAATCTCGTCTAAACGTGACATTAGGAGGTGATGTTTGCATGACCGTAGTCAGCGTATCATCCTTATGTCGCGCAATCGTGTACAAAGCCGGATACTGTTCTCTGGGTGTGGTATTACTTAACCACTTGTCCTCCCAGAACCGTATATGCGAACCATCCTTAATTTTAAATACCCCATAGCGAAAAAACTTATTTTTGTTCGCCATAAGTCCGGCCCAAAAGTGTTAATCACCTGGTTTTCACATAGCCTGTGATACTGCTTTCGAGCCTATGTATTTACGCTTCAGGATGGTTTGCCATACCCCATCTTCGGTTAGTAGTTTAAACATCCATTTACCAAGTAGGGCTGAATTCTTGACTTGAAGGTCATGAATACCCAACCCCCCTGATCCCGCGGACGACAAACTACATCTCATCTGGCCAATCGATATTTCTTTTTCTCGTTGTCACCTTGCCAAAGAAATCTTGATCGGAAATAATCCAATTTTTTCAAGACTCCTTTAGGTAACTGGAATAATGATACCATATACAGTACCATATTAGTTAGGACTGAATTAATGAGTACCGGTCTTCCACCAAGTGACAACAATTTTCCTTTCCAACTAGTAAGCCTTTTCTGTAGACGTTCCTCAACTTGACACCATTCTGCATTAGTCAATCTCCTATAAATTATTCCCAAATACTTAATAGGAAATTGACCTTGCTCGCATCCGAATAGCTCGGTATACTGTGGAACTGCATCTTGGGCCTCACCAAAGCAAAACAATTCACTTTTATGGAAATTAATTTTTAATTCGGATAGTTGCTCGAACACCGAAAGAATTAACTTCAGATTCGCCGCTTTCTCCAAATCATGTTACATAAAGAGAATTGTATCATCTGCATATTGAAGGATAGACAATCCCCCATCGACCAGATGTGGAATCACTCCCTCAATTTGGCCATTTTCCTTGGCTCGATCAATCATGATCGCTAACATATCAGCCACTATATTAAACAATATGGGCGATAGCGGATCACCTTGTCTCAAGCCTTTTTTTGTTTGGAAGTATCGGCCAACATCGTCATTGACTTTGATAGTCACGCTACCTCCAACCACAAAACTGCGAATTTGAGCGCACCACTCTTCTGAAAATCCTTTCATTCTCAGAGTCTGTTGGAGAAACTCCCAATTCACTTTATCATAGGCCTTCTCAAAGTCTATTTTAAGAATTACCCCATTAAGTTTTTTCGAGTGCAACTCATGTACGGTTTCGTGTAAGATCACGACCCCGTGAAGGATGTTCCTACCCTGCATAAATGCAGTCTGTGTAGATTTTATCACATGGTCTGCCACAGAATTCAACCTAATGGTTGCAACTTTCGTAAAGATTTTGAAACTAACGTTGAGAAGGCAGATTGGTCGGTACTGTTGTATTTTTTCTGCGTTCAAAACCTTAGGTAACAAAACGATTTCCCCAAATTTAAGGCTATTAATGGGTAAACCTCTCTCAAATTCAGGCTATCTATGACAACGTTGAACAAGAAAGGCCAATGACCATCAAACCGTCCCCGACTTTTCTCATGTGGAAACCTTAGCAAATTAAAATCTCCTCTAATTAAAATTAGATGTGGGTTATTATTAGCCAAGTTAACCAACTCACACAGAAAAGCCTCCTTAAACTCTTCCTGGGCAACACCATACACAGCAACTAAGCTCCATACGAAATTGTCGGCACGGTTACGGAGGTGTAATTTAATATGAAAATCACCATCCGACCTTGCTAACACATCAAAGGAGTCAGTTTTAACGCCAAGTAAAATGCCTCCCGACCTACCGCGTGAAGGAATAGAGTGCCAAGTGAAGTCTAAACCCAATGAAGTAACATTTTCTATGTAGTACATCAAGAAGTGTAGTATAGCTGTGTTTCTCTTCATGTAAAGATCAGCTATGTACGTTCGTTGAATATATTAACTTACTGATGGTTATACTTGGCAAACTATGATTAAAGAAGCTCATTGACGTCCTGAACTAACCACTGGTTTGGAGGTAGGTCGATTCATTTTGGAGAATGTGTTCGTTCAGATTTGGTCATTAATCATCAATCATGTTATGTGGGCGGTTAGTGATCTCTTAGGTTCCACTGGACATAATGAGTCGCATTCATAAAGACTTCAACGCTTGTGTGCGTACGTGCGTTTATAGGGGTGAGTGAGTGTATGTGCGTGTATGTGAGCATAAGTTAATTGATCTACAGTTCTCTGCAGCTTGTATATCCTATTAAACCAATTTAAACAGTTGTTTCCAATAGAAAGTTGGTTGATCTGTTTTTTGTTTTTTGTAGGGAAATATGCCACATAGACTGCCGATACTGTACTTGCAAACAGGGACAAAGAGCTAATTAGCCACACTAATTAGCTAATATTTGCCTCCATTGATCTCAGTTACTGGCTCCATCCCTGGGAGCAAACGGAAACCCCCAGAATCAAGATTGCCCAATAATCTGGAAAACCAAGAGTGTTTGGTTTGGATCGAGTTATATTGCCGAACTTTGGTTGTTTGTTCTTTGGTTTGAAGAGCCCACAAGCAAAGCTATCATGGCTCTGCAGCGAGAACACTCAGACGACCATCATGGTGATGTTAGATGCTGTACGGAAAGAATTAAATATATTATTTAATATGTCAGGACAATAGAACAATTGCAGTATATATAATTCATGTGACAGACAATTAGAAGAGTCAGAGACATAATTAACGAGTAAAATTCTATGAGAAGTGAAAGACGATCTTGGTCTTCTATTCTATGGGATGTACACGAAGTCATTCGACCACTTACACTGATACATGTCCCTTTTCGTGCAATGGATCTAAAGTACACCCATAATATTACCTCGTACGTATCCCTGATAATTTGGACAACATTACCGCCATTGATATTATTAATCCTCTCATGCCAGTCCACCAAGTTGGCCGTGTCAAGTTTCACACAATATGTTAACCTATCCCAATAAGGAAGAAAGTCCTCTCCTGACTATTGGCAAGAAAACCGATCAAGTGTGTAAGTTTCCTATCAGGCCATTAACGTCCCTTCCTCTACTCGCTTACATCCTTGTAGATGTCAGCACAGCATGTGCCCCTCACTTTATGATAGGTAGCTAGCTTCAGCCCGTGTCTATATTATTACTCAGAATGTGCAATTGGAATGGATAATATAGCCTGGTCCATCTCCCAGATGTCTAGTCTTGACATTAAGTAAACATTATCTTGATTGCTGTCTTCTGATTACAAAACCTGATGATATATAATAATAATGATAAGGGTATGAGTTCACTTCTGTACATGGGCGGAGCGCCTTGGAGGCGAAAGTGGGCTACGACCCCCCTTTCCAAAAGCACAAATGTTTATCTGTGTATAGTTTGTCTCAACCGTCTTCTGTTCTTAATTAGTAATTGTCAGTCAATCACAGGGGATCAAGGAGAAAGAGGCCTCAGTTCTTATCCCGTCATACTTCCCTTGCTCGACGCATTGGGTGGCTGGGGCTGGTCTCTTTTGTCTAGATTGTTTATTGGTTGTGTGATGGCATGGGACCCTGCTAAGTAGTTCCAAAATAAAATAGCAGCAGATTAGTTTTTCATGACCTCGTGGCTTGGGCCATCGAGTGATTCTTCATGTTTTTTCCTTGTTAGCCATCGGTGGATTTTTGGGTTAGCTGATAGCTCCTCTTTTTTATTACAATAGAATTACAAGTTGCTATCCAATTTCTACATAAACCAAAAAATCCAAAAAAATCGCTGGAGCATGGCCAAAAGAAATTATGTTTCTTATCCTGCTTGCTATGCAATTTGTAAATCAAGAAATTAAGTGCATTTTCAAGCTTAAAATCGTCTGTTGATGTTACAAATGAAATTGTAGCAAAATTAGTGTAAAGTGTTTTGCGGCCAATTTTTTTTTGGGATAATTAACAGGGTGCCCTCAGTTGGCACCACGACCTCAGTTTTACCCTAGCGCCGAATCGACCTCAGTTTTGCCCCTAGTCAGTGCGCAAGGACTGCTTTGGCTGCTTCCACCGTTACTTTCACCCCCCCGTTAGAATCCTGACCTGTGGGACCCAACATAGAACCGTTGGCGCGGCCTGTGGGCCCCAGCAGTTGAGCGTTGCCGCAGCTTGTGGGCCCAACTGTTGACCGTTGGCGCGGTTTGTGGGCCCCAGCGGTTGACCGTTGCTTGCGGCCGGCGGTTTAAAAGCGGCGGAGCTCGCAGCGGTGAGCAGGAAATCAGCCGAGCTTCTCAGGCAGCGCGTCCCCTTCTTCTCCGGCGGCATGTCGTCGACCTCTGCTTCCGAATCGCCCTCTAGATGGCCGCGCTTCGGGCCAGTTCCGCTGGGAAGATGCCCTGCCTGCCCACGGACGGCGTCCCTGCAGCGGCGGGTCACCGAGAGCGACAAGAACGGCAACCGCGGGCATGAATATGTGAAATGCGGGAGCAAACAACAGCTTGGGGAGGTGAGATCTATGTTCCCCCTGTCAATTTCGTTCTTTTTTCCTCAATTTTCAGCCGATTTGGGTTTTCATCCGATTTGGGTTTTCACATTTGCAGGATCTTCTTTCATGTGACCATTTCGAGTGGCTTGAGGACTACATAAAGAGGATTCAAAAGGAGGACAACAAAAAGGAGCAATTGGGATCTGCTACGGTGCACAATGGGGTGCAGATTGACGAGTTCAAGAAGATGGCAAAACAGATGGAGACGCTTGTCGGTCTAAAGAAGCAGAGCAATATGATGGCTGCATTTTTTTATTTATGTGCAGTTGTTCTTGGAATTGTGTATTTGAAGATCGTTAGTCAAAAATAATGTAGTTAGTGTTGTAGTTAGCTTGACATGGTCAATTTGAGTATGGCTAAGACTTGGAATAAATGCGTCAGGAATCCAGCCCTGATTTGGTTTGTTTCAGTTCGTTTTCAGTTCAGTTCAGTTTTCAGTGTTCAGTTCAGTTTCAGTGTTCGTATGTACAGGTTCAGTGTCCAGTCCAGTTCAGGTTCAGTTCAGGATAAAATGGTAGGCCCATCTAAAACCAAGACAGGCCCAATGTTAAATGAGGCCCAACGTATACTAGCACGGACAAAAAGTGGACAAATATAATTTAAACATTTGGACAAAAATAAATTTATAATTTTGGACAAATATAATTTAAACAACTGGACAAATATAATTTAAACATTCGGACAAATATAATTTAAACGGGGGGACAAATATAATTTAAACATTGACTTCATTTGGGCAAATAGAATTTAAAAATAAATTAATTGGCAAACATAATTAAACAGTGGATATTATATATATGGATAATATTGGCCCCACTTTACATATATTCAGTGGGGCCCGTCGGACATTACATCTACTAAAAAAAAGGGGCCTTGCTAGCCCTAAACCCTAACCGCCCGCTGCATGCATGCGGGCGCCCTTCCGGCCATCCGGCCAACCGCCGGCGGTTGGCCTACTTCTTCCTATCCGCCGCCCTGATCTTGATCTCGTCGTCGATCCGGGCGCGGCGGTTCGCCTCCTGCAACCTCTCCACGTCGTTCTCACGGGCCCTCTTGATGCGGGCCCGGAGAGCCTTCTCCTCCCTCTCCTCCTCCTTCTTCTCCTCCTTCTTGATCTCTTTCTTCTCCAGCCGCTCCTCTTTCTTGAGGAGGCGGTTCTTCGTCTTGGGGGAGAGGTTGTCGGCGTCGGCGGCGGGCTCGTCGCTATCGGGGACGTCGGTCGACGGCGATCGCTCCCGTTTGGGAGATTCGACGGGCACGAGGCCCGTCTCCTCCGGCGTCCAGTCGGGCTCGTACCAAGGCCGAGCCTTGGGGTGGTTGTCCTCGTCGGAGACGGACTCGAGGCTTGAGGGGAGAGAGTAGGAAGACATGGTGTTCGGGGCTTGAAGGGAGATGAGAAGGCAAAGAGGCTGGAGAGTGATGAGAAGATGGAGGAGGAGAAACGGGCTATTTAAAGACACGATGAGACGTGAATTTATTGGGGTAGATGAAGCAAACTGTGTGAAACGTAGGATGCAGTGTAGAAAGTACAGTCGATGCATGGTCAAAGCGGTGGTAGAACAGGCCTAGGTGTAGGACTGAGCGCTTCGGGAGTCAAAATGATTTGACGTTGCATGCGTGTATTGAAGAGGTGAAGAGAAGAAATCCAAAGTCTCACTCCAAATCCTGCCTCGCTGCATATGCATTGATGTGTATCTTATAAAAAACTAGGCGTGGAGGGCTGCGTCGCTGCAAATGCGACGCGACTTGTGTTTCTGAAAGGAGGCGTGCAGGGCTGCTACAAATGCGACTCGACGTTCACTCGATATTTTCTTCTTCTGCCACGTGTTGTTTACTCTGAAAAAACGAGGCGTGCATGCACCGGGCTGGTGAACGGGGCCCCAGTAGACGGTGTCCGTTGTTGCATGCAGTTACATTGAGCCAAAACACCACGTCCATGCACCTGCGTCATTTTCGACCGTTTGATCGTAAGGAACGGTGCAGATAGAGTCCATGCATGCAAACTACGGCGGCAACGGCCTACAGACGCTGAGACGCGATCCTCTGACTTTAGGTCACTGACAAATGGAGCCCATCACACACCGGACCCACATGTCATGGGAGAAAGTCAGAGAACATAAGGTGGGCAAAGTAAGAGGATCGGGTTCCCTCTGTTTTTTGTGCATGTACAATAGTCTAGACGGGTGCTGTCTGCACTACTCGGCCATGTCATTTCTAGACATTTTTAGAGATAGTAGGTACAGTGCGTTGACCCCCTAGCTTGTGTTGGGATCCATACGCTCCGTAGCCCCCCTCCCGGTGAAACCCTAGCCCCGCTGGAGAAATACCGGACTTATACGGAAACACGCGGTAACAGCGTCGAAAGGGGGTAGCAATGTGGAACTATTTGCTTGGTTGTGCTAGGATAGCCCATAGGAACACACAACAAAAAGGTAGAACCCACCTCTTCGGAAGATTCACGGTGTTTGGTCCGATACGGGAGTTTCACCCTGTAATCGCCTACGAGAGAGAAGTGGATGCCGGTGAAGCCGGGTCACACCCCAGAGAGCAATCTTGGACATACAAAGCACACAACACACCTATACTAACATGGTATGGCACCCCCTAGCTTGTGTTGGGATCCATACGCTCCGTAGCTCCCCTCCCGGTGAAACCCTAGCCCCGCTGGAGAAATACCGGACTTATACGAAAACACGCGGTAACAGCGTCGAAAGGTGGTAGCAATGTGGAACTATTTGCTTGGTTGTGCTAGGATAGCCCATAGGAACACAAAACAAAAAGGTAGAACCCACCTCTTCGGAAGATTCACGGTGTTTGGTCCGATACGGGAGTTTCACCCTGTAATCGCCTACGAGAGAGAAGTGGATGCCGGTGAAGCCGGGTCACACCCCAGAGAGCAATCTTGGACATACAAAGCACACAACACACCTACACTACAAGAAATATGTTGATACATGACCCTTTTTTAATGACCATGGATGAATTTGTCATAGATCCATGACCATGTTTAATCTGTTGGTCATGACATGTTTGGGAGGGACTAAACACATGACTTTTTTGTCAAAAAAGTCATGATTTTCTTTAACAAGATGGTCATAGGACATGATACCTGGTGTATGACCCTTTTTTTGCTTAACTAAGACCAAATTAATTGGTCATGCGTTTGTTGGCAGTAATTTTTGCCTATGTATCATGTCCACGTGTCAATTTTTGCCTATGTGTCATGTCCACGTGTCAATTTTTGCCTATGTGTTATGTCCACGTGTCAACTTTTAATCATCCACAGAAAACAAAGAAAATGTTGGCAGTAATTTTTGCCTATATATCATGTCCACGTGTCAATTTTTGCCTTTTGGATAGACACGTTATCAACTCCGCCCACGTGGCTTGTCTTTTGGATAGACACATCATCAACTCTGGCATGACATGTGGGACAGCTGCCATGTGGGATAGGTAAATGGGACATACTGGCAATGACATGTGGGACCAGGAAAAGAGACTTGCCACGTCATGCATCCTGTGGAAAATGCCACAAAAAATGCTAGTTGGGGGGTTCGAACCATGTACCTACTGGTACAGCGCGTCGTGAGCAAGCCACCAGGCCACCGAACACCCCTTGCTAGAGGATCGTGTTCATCTCTTTTAATGCTTCTTTGCGCCATGCATTCAGTGGAAAATTCCTAAAAAATGCGCACGGTGGGGGTTCGATCCTTGAACCTACAGGCACCGCGCGGTCTCCGCTAGCCACAAGGCCAGCGACCACATCTTGTTAGAGCAATGTGTTTGTTCCTTTTGTTAGTGAGCGAACTCACTTTGGGCCAAAGCCCAACAAGACCACGAAACTTGAGGGAATTCAGCATGGGCCGAATTCGGCAGGGACATAAGCATTGGGCTGTTTGCACGGGCAAGCTGGCGTCTGGGTTGGGCTGGGTCGTTTTTTTTTTGTTTTTTTTTGTGTGTTTTCATTCTATGATTTGAATTTCACCTCATAATTGAACTTAACCAATTTTGAAAAAATTGAAAAAATATTTTTCGTAATTATAAACCATTTGAAACCATTTTTTAAACATAAAACAATCATTCCCATGGTCATATATATATTAAGACTTTAGGGGATTTTGAATAACGGTTTTGGAGTCAAAATGACGGGAACGATTATTCTTATCTGATTGTGAAATTTTGTGAAACTCTTGCTATATCTCTATTGAAATAGGTACTTTTGTATCTAAAAATGATTTTTATAAAAAATCATGACCAAAGTACGAGGCACCTGTAGTTCAATTTTGACCCGTTTCCAGCTGAATCGGCTGAAACTTGTCTTTTTTGAAAGAGGTGTATTTTGAGCTATGGAGAGGTAGTAAGTTTGTTATTTGTACATAAAATATGACATAATATATTTAGAATTTTACTTTGCACATTTTGGCAACATATTTTGTGTATGTGCTTCACAAAACAAGCCGGTTTTGGCACTCCGGGAAGGGAAAATGGTATTTTTATTCAACGAAAAATAAAACTTTCTTCGTGAACATTGTTAGTTGTATCAACATGCATCTTCGTGTGGAATATGGTCACATTTAAACAAACTATGCCATGGATGTGGCCAAAACATCCGTCATTTCACCCGAAAGCCATGAATCTTCGTACGAGATAGCTCATTTCTGTGAACACATTTTCCACCAAATTGTCGTATTCCAAGTTTATTATTTTTGGTGGATACTAGGACACATATAACAACACCACGCGAAGGTCTTGCATCGTTTCGAGTTTTTTTGAATTTTCTGGAATTTTCAAAGCCGGTTTCGGAGAACGGTCAAAACGGGGGACATGACCGTTCGTACCTAGGTGTTGAATCTTGATGAACTCTTGGTGTTTCTATGTTGAAATAGGTACTTGGGTACCTAAAAATGATTTTTTCAAAAAATAAAGAAAAAACTACGAGGCACCTGTAGTTCAAATTTGGCCCGGTTTCAGCGGAATCGGCAGAAATTTGTCTTTTTCAAAAGTGGTGTATTTTGAGCTATTGAGAGGAAGTAAGTTTGTTATTTGTAGATCAAACATGACATAATATATTTAGAATTTTACTTTGTACATTTTTGCAACATATTTTGTGTATGTGCTTCACAAAAATACCCGGTTTTGACACTCCGGGAACGGAAAATGGTATTTTTATTCAACGAAAAATAAAACTTTCTTCGTGAACATTGTTAGTTGTTCCAATATGCATCTCTGTGTGGAATATGGGAACATTTAAACAAACTATGCCATGGATGTGGCCAAAACATCCGTCATTTCGACCGAAAGCCATGAATCTTCGTACGAGATAGCTCATTTCTGTGAACACATTTTCCACCAAATTGTCGTATTCCAAGTTTATTATTTTTGGTGGATACTAGGACACATATAACAACACCACGCGAAGGTCTTGCATCGTTTCGAGTTTTTTTGAATTTTCTGGAATTTTCAAAGCCGGTTTCGGAGAACGGTCAAAACGGGGGACATGACCGTTCGTACCTAGGTGTTGAATCTTGATGAACTCTTGGTGTTTCTATGTTGAAATAGGTACTTGGGTACCTAAAAATGATTTTTTCAAAAAATAAAGAAAAAACTACGAGGCACCTGTAGTTCAAATTTGGCCCGGTTTCAGCGGAATCGGCAGAAATTTGTCTTTTTCAAAAGTGGTGTATTTTGAGCTATTGAGAGGAAGTAAGTTTGTTATTTGTAGATCAAACATGACATAATATATTTAGAATTTTACTTTGTACATTTTTGCAACATATTTTGTGTATGTGCTTCACAAAAATACCCGGTTTTGACACTCCGGGAACGGAAAATGGTATTTTTATTCAACGAAAAATAAAACTTTCTTCGTGAACATTGTTAGTTGTTCCAATATGCATCTCTGTGTGGAATATGGGAACATTTAAACAAACTATGCCATGGATGTGGCCAAAACATCCGTCATTTCGACCGAAAGCCATGAATCTTCGTACGAGATAGCTCATTTCTGTGAACACATTTTCCACCAAATTGTCGTATTCCAAGTTTATTATTTTTGGTGGATACTAGGACACATATAACAACACCACGCGAAGGTCTTGCATCGTTTCGAGTTTTTTTGAATTTTCTGGAATTTTCAAATCCGGTTTCGGAGAACGGTCAAAACGGGGGACATGACCGTTCGTACCTAGGTGTTGAATCTTGATGAACTCTTGGTGTTTCTATGTTGAAATAGGTACTTGGGTACCTAAAAATGATTTTTGCAAAAAATCAAGAAAAAACTACGAGGCACCTGTAGTTCAAATTTGGCCCGGTTTCAGCGGAATCGGCAGAAATTTGTCTTTTTCAAAAGTGGTGTATTTTGAGCTATTGAGAGGAAGTAAGTTTGTTATTTGTAGATCAAACATGACATAATATATTTAGAATTTTACTTTGTACATTTTTGCAACATATTTTGTGTATGTGCTTCACAAAAATACCCGGTTTTGACACTCCGGGAACGGAAAATGGTATTTTTATTCAACGAAAAATAAAAATTTCTTCGTGAACATTGTTAGTTGTTCCAATATGCATCTCTGTGTGGAATATGGGAACATTTAAACAAACTATGCCATGGATGTGGCCAAAACATCCGTCATTTCGACCGAAAGCCATGAATCTTCGTACGAGATAGCTCATTTCTGTGAACACATTTTCCACCAAATTGTCGTATTCCAAGTTTATTATTTTTGGTGGATACTAGTACACATATAACAACACCACGCGAAGGTCTTGCATCGTTTCGAGTTTTTTTGAATTTTCTGGAATTTTCAAAGCCGGTTTCGGAGAACGGTCAAAACGGGGGACATGACCGTTCGTACCTAGGTGTTGAATCTTGATGAACTCTTGGTGTTTCTATGTTGAAATAGGTACTTGGGTACCTAAAAATGATTTTTGCAAAAAATCACGAGCAAACTACGAGGCACCTGTAGTTCAAATTTGGCCCGGTTTCAGCGGAATCGGCAGAAATTTGTCTTTTTCAAAAGTGGTGTATTTTGAGCTATTGAGAGGTAGTAAGTTTGTTATTTGTAGATCAAACATGACATAATATATTTAGAATTTTACTTTGTACATTTTTGCAACATATTTTGTGTATGTGCTTCACAAAAATACCCGGTTTTGACACTCCGGGAACGGAAAATGGTATTTTTATTCAACGAAAAATAAAACTTTCTTCGTGAACATTGTTCGTTGTTCCAATATTCATGTTTGTATGGAATATGAGCGGATTTAAACCAACTATGCCATGAATGTGTCCATAACATCCTTATATCATCTCCACCCTTGGTTTTTTATGCGATGATTCTATTATCATGAAGGATCAACCATCAAGAGGTGGATAATTTTCTTTTACATGTAACATATGTTTAATTCTACATAAAATATGCTCTAGTATTTTCTAAAATTGTTGTGGTCCAGTTTTGTAACAAAATTTTGGCAAATTCTTTTTCACATAAATAGAGGAAGTTTATGTTTTCTTTTCTAACTATTCTGCCGAACTGGGCCCAGCCCAGCTCTTTCTCCAACCCGACCTGGGTTTTAGGCCCGTTGGATAACTGCTGGAGCACCTCGAGTCGTCAGATAACGATCAGACGGTCGTGAGCATTCGCTTCCTAGATAAAGCCACTGCGTTGCCGCCTCGTCCGGGTCAAACCCTACCTGCCCTCTTCTCAATCCCATCCCCTTCTCTCCGCCGCCGGGGAGAGAGCTCCACGATCGCCTCCCTCTCCGCCGGGCAGAGATCTCCACCGATCCTCTACCCGTTGCTCGCCCCCAAGCTCCGCTCCGAGCGGCGCCTCACCTCCACGACCCGATGAGCTCGCCTTCTCCCCTTCACCTCCATGACCCGAGATTTGCTCTCTCCTCTCGGCTCCTCCTCCCCTCCAAAACCCAATCTCGCGAGCACGCGCACGCACGCAAGATCAACCCTTCCGCTCCGCCTCGCGTCGCACCAAACCCTAACCCTAGGTCGGTCATGGTTGCCGAGACCCCGCCTTCGCGAACGAGGTCGAGCAGACGGTCACCCTCAGCGAGTTCATGGACGGCATCGAGGCCGAGGAGCTGGTAACCCCTGCCCCCCCCCCCCACGCGCGCTCCCTCCATCTAATCTGACGTGTTTTTAAGCTCGATCTGGCAGCGCCTCACTCTTGCGATTTGAAACCCTAGGAGGTCGATTTGGTGCTCGTTGGCGACGAGTCCACCTACGCCGCCGGCTACCTCAAGCGCCAGACCGTCTTCTTCTGCATCACCTGCGTGCCCGACGGTGTCGCCGGAGTCTGCACCGCCTTCTGCTTCGCCTGCCACGCTGGCCATGAGGTGAACCCCTCCATCTTTCGCTTAAATAGAGATTGCCTGGGTTTTAGTTATAGTTTCTAGCCTTGCACTGGTGTGTTATGTTTGCCGGTAATTAACAGGGCGCCATGTTAATTCCAACCTGTGAATAACTTGTTTGTGATCCATCCCTCTGTTTAATTCTAATCTCTGTCTTTATGAGATTAATCACTAGCGTGTGTGAGATTAGAGTTATATACACACAACAAGTGTAGTCCTGTGGGGTCTGTCTTTATTACCTCAGCTAACCTTGTAGATGCCGAGTATGAACGCATTCTTGTGTCTACCACTCTACCATTCTTACAAATGTATAGTTTGCGGTTGATTAAGTATGTTATGCCGTGGCGTTAAGCTTAACCACACAGCTCATGATCAAACTGGACTTTATATATATACCCTTGTGAACACCTTAGATGTACTATTATTATGGCAGTGAACTTTATTCGTGTGAGATTAGAATTTGAGTGGTATGCCTGGTCTTAATTTATCTTGTCAAAGATTCTCCATGGTAATATTGACTTGCAAGATGCGGTGGTGAATTACTATATGTATCCACACAACTAGTATATGGTGTTGTCTGATGGTTATGCTGCATATATATCACTGATGTTTGTAAATCCCATCACTGTCTTTAATTAGATCAATCACAGTACATCTATATTCCAGGCAGTTCCATCTAATTATCTACTATGTGCTATATCCACTGTAATCTTTTTGACATCCTCTGGTACTTTTTTTTCAGGCTGCCAACTACCTGAACATCAAGGCCTTGCTGGACCTGACGTGCCAGACTGTTGCTGACATGATCAAGGGCAAGACCCCTGAGGAGATCCGCAAGACCTTCAACATCAAGAACGACTTCACGCCCGAGGAGGAGGAGGAGATCCGCAGGGAGAACCAGTGGGCGTTCGAGTAAGAGGGGAGACCCAGATCCGGTAGACAGTCAGAGGACAAGAGGTAGCGAATTCCACAACCCGCACCCCCCTCCTGTGTTTCCCAGACACGAATTTGCTTGCTGCTGTACCAAGATACCGTGCAATTCATTAGTTATTATCAAGCTCAAAATGGCCTGAGCATCAATGATTTGTTTTCCTGGTGGATTCGAGTTCTGTCATGTTTGTTTACTTATACTATCCATTTGTAATTCGTTAGTTCACTTTCCATGACACTTAAAATTGATCAGAGGGAGTAGATAATATATATATATGTTTCCAGTCTCTGATTCTGAAATTTTATTAGCCTACACCTAGTCTTAGCTAATTCCACTTAATATTTTCTTGTGCAACTTCAGTTGGTCACATCTCTTTTCGTTTATACCCAATTACAGCTTCAGTTGCTGGTGGTGAGGGATGGGAGGCAGCCCCTGCTGCTGTGGAAGGCGTGGCTCCTGCCCCTGTGGCTACTCCTGGCTGGAACCCAGCAGCACAACCCGCTGCTCAAGGCTGGGAATAGGCTCTGCGGTTACTCTTATATTACCACATAAGAATGGGTATGGAGCTGTTTCTGTGTGTGCCAAGAGAGATCAGTGCACCTACTTTGCTTAGCTTGCCTTTTTTTTTTTACATAAAAGTTGTTCTGCTTCCATGTATGTTCTAGTTACTTCACATGCAGATAACCAAAATTTTCCATTGTTCTTACTATATCTTGTGCCGTACTTGCTAGGTATTGCACTCGGGCAGCGGCAACAAGAAAGCTTTCAAGGCACTTATTGCTGCAGAGTACTGTGGGGTCAAGGTTGAGCTGGCCAAGAACTTTGAGATGGGTCTGTCCAACAAAACCCCTGAATTTATCAAGATGAATCCCCTTGGGAAGGGTGTTTTGTGCGTGCTGTTGAAATGACGCAGCGCTCCGCCTGATGCTGGTCGGCAAGACAGAATGTTTTCCTTGTGTATACTGTTTTGTAAGAATGTACCGTTTTGATGAATGCTGGCTGAACTTCAATTGCGATGGCACTGAAATGAAATGAAATATTCTTTTGCTTCTGTTCTTCTGGTTGAAATGAGAGAACTGTAATAGCAGTGACATGGAATATTGTGTGTTTATCTTTGTAGAAAATTGTTGGATGTTCAAATTGTTTGCCTGGAGTTTGTATTCTGAAAACAGCAAAATACCACAGCCCAAACCATAATGGTGTTAAATTGGGCAGTCCTGAACAGTAATGGACCATAAAAGGCCCAATCTAAATTTGTCCGTAAAAGGCCAAAATCGAAAATTATCTGGATCTTTAGGAGGTAGGCCCAAAATATATAGGTCCAGAATCAGTCCCACAGGCTTTTTCGCCCAAAAATCAGATAGAGTTTTTTTTTTAAATGGGCTAAATAGTTGGGCTTGGCCCGTGTAGAGGAGCAATATGGACTAGGCTGATTCTGATGTATGACTTTCTCATTTGGTCATGATTTTGCCACGTAGGATTGGCCACGTAGGATCTGACGTGGCTATGGCAGGATATCACATGACCAAATCAGTTGGTCATAGGGTTATGACCCCTCTGATTGAGTCATAGAGCCTATGACAATTTCATTCAATTAGTCATTGACGATCAAATAAGACGCTCGGTATGTGACTTTCCATTTTTGGTCAAAAATGGGTCATCAATCAACCTACGTGACCTTCTAGTGACAAAAATTGAGGGTCACGTATCAACATATTTCTTGTAGTGCTATACTAACATGGTATGGCACCCCCTAGCTTGTGTTGGGATCCATACGCTCCGTAGCTCCCCTCCCGGTGAAACCCTAGCCCCGCTGGAGAAATACCGGACTTATACGGAAACACGCGGTAACAGCGTCGAAAGGGGGTAGCAATGTGGAACTATTTGCTTGGTTGTGCTAGGATAGCCCATAGGAACACAAAACAAAAAGGTAGAACCCACCTCTTCGGAAGATTCACGGTGTTTGGTCCGATACGGGAGTTTCACCCTGTAATCGCCTACGAGAGAGAAGTGGATGCCGGTGAAGCCGGGTCACACCCCAGAGAGCAATCTTGGACATAAAAAGCACACAACACACCTATACTAACATGGTATGGCACCCCCTAGCTTGTGTTGGGATCCATACGCTCCGTAGCCCCCCTCCCGGTGAAACCCTAGCCCCGCTGGAGAAATACCGGACTTATACGGAAACACGCGGTAACAGCGTCGAAAGGGGGTAGCAATGTGGAACTATTTGCTTGGTTGTGCTAGGATAGCCCATAGGAACACAAAACAAAAAGGTAGAACCCACCTCTTCGGAAGATTCACGGTGTTTGGTCCGATACGGGAG
This sequence comes from Alopecurus myosuroides, assembly GCA_028641055.1. Lineage (NCBI taxonomy): Eukaryota > Viridiplantae > Streptophyta > Magnoliopsida > Poales > Poaceae > Alopecurus > Alopecurus myosuroides. Next base: position 319,455,873 of record CM054061.1, read on the forward strand.
TTTCACCCTGTAATCGCCTACGAGAGAGAAGTGGATGCCGGTGAAGCCGGGTCACACCCCAGAGAGCAATCTTGGACATAAAAAGCACACAACACACCTATACTAACATGGTATGGCACCCCTAGCTTGTGTTGGGATCCAAACGCTCCGTAGCCCCCTCCCGGTGAAACCCTACCCGCTGGAGAAATACCGGACTTATACGGAAACACGCGGTAACGACGTCGAAAGGGGGTAGCAATGTGGAACTATTTGCTTGGTTGTGCTAGGATAGCCCATAGGAACACAAAACAAAAAGGTAGAACCCACCTCTTCGGAAGATTCACAATGTTTCCACCTCTTATTCTTTGAAATCTCTAGTCTTGTATTCGAGGAATCTCATTTTAGTGATGGATTTCGTTCTAATGTTTATAAATCCTATTTATATTTTTACTAGACTTGTATTAGACCTATATAATGCAATTCCGAAGCCCAAAAATTTATTGGATGAATATTCGTATTATTTATTTTCTTTTGAATAATAATGGTTTTAATCGAAAATCGTAAATAAAACAAGTTTAAAACATCAAAATGAAAAAATAACTTTGGATCTTTCTTAGTCACACAAAATGAAGCTTTGGTGAGATTTTGACCTTATTTGAGTTCAAAAGGTTTGAAACTCATCTCATTATCTTGAACTCTCTACTAGACTGTTCAAGATATCATATGTTACACAAGGTTTTTTCGTTCCATTCTTTATAAGACAGATTTATATTTTTTTCTCGTTACTATATGACATAACACTACTATGTGCGTCGCCAATATATTTTTTCGATTTTTTTTGAATTATTTATGCTCATTTCAAGCTTGGTCAACCCTCTGTTTGACCAGCCGAAAAGCTTCTAGAAGGAAACACACAGATTCGACCTGGGCTGTTGGATCGACGCCTTCTAGAAGGAATCGTGCATCGGACGGATGCGCTCGCAGCCACAGCGATCCGCGAGACGCTCGTTCTGCGCTCTGATTGGTTGGTCCGTTGGCCACAGGGATCGGTGGTTTCTATATGTTCTACATATGATTTCTTTGCTGTTAAGTATTAAACCTTGTTATTTAAATAAAAAAATAGAAGAATACCCTTATTCAAAACATAATGAAACTTCATATTTACTAGAGAGATGATTTTTATCTGTTTTATATATGAATTTTCTATTAAACCATGTTATTTAAAAAATATTAAAAAAAATAGAAGATTTATTGAAAACATAACGAAACTTCAGATTTACACTATATATGTACAATAGTTGTGTAGGAAATTAATTTGGCTGATGTAGACGAGATGCCAAAAATTGTTGAAGCACAAATGGGGGTGTTTACCCTAGCTTCACACCTCATTTGAAGCACATTTCTCATGAGAATATAGCGATGGTTTCAAATGAGCATAAATAATTCAAAAAAAAAAAACAAAATGACATGAATCCAACGCACCATGTTGTTATTTGCGATATAGTTGCTCCTCAAATTTATTTGGATAATTTTGACAAGATAGAATTTTTCATGAAATTACAAACGGGGGTGTTTACCCTAGCTTCGCACCTCATTTGAAGCACATTTCTCATGAGACCACATCGATGGTTTCAAATGAGCATAAATAATTCAAAAAAAATCAAAATGACATGAATCCAACGCACCATGTTGTTACTTGCGATATAGTTGCTCCTCAAATTTATTTGGATAATTTTGACAAGGTAGAATTTTTCATGAAATTTCCTAAAAATTTGAAACGACTTGGTTCAACATCATCCAACATTATTCAAACATCATCCAACTATGTTCTAACTTAGATACATCACCAGTCAACATAAATACAACATTATTCAACAGAAATACAACACCAACTTAGTCCAAATAGCGTCGAGGCTTCTTTGTGATCCTTGGCTGTTTTGGTGGCGCTTTGCTCCTTGTGCTCATCTTGCTCACAACTTCTGGTCTTCTCCTCTTGGTAGTCGGTACCTTGGCTTTCTTCTTTGAAACTACACCAGATCTGTACAAAACATAAAGGATCATGATAAATAAATAAAAAATAAAATGAAAAATGAAAACTGGTGAGATCATGGCAGGATTTACATACCCATCTAAGCTTGTAACTGGTGACATCATGGCAGAATCATCCAATGGAGCATCCAATGAAACTTGTGTGTCCATGGCAGAATCATCCAATGGAGCATCCAATGGAGCATCTAATGAAACTTGTGAGATCATGGCAGAATCATCCAATGGAGCATCCAGCGGATCAGCTGGAGCATCTGGAGCATCTTCTGGAGCATCCGGAGCATCATATGAATCATCAGCTGGATCATCAGATGGAGCATCCAGAGGATCATCAGCTGGAGCATCTGGATCATTGAATGGAGCATCATGGACTTGATCATCATATGAATAATCAGTTGGATCATGTACTTGATCATCATTTTGTTGTTCTGGAGCATCATCTGAATCACTTGACTGCTGAACATCATTTTCAAATGTTTCATCCGGCTGTTGATCATCATTTTGATGTTGATCATCATATTGAAATGCTGCATCCGGCTGCTGACCATCAGTTTCATCAGGCATACTCTCTCCAAACCCTGGATCGACTGCGTTATCACAATATTTGCCGAAATTACCGGTCCCACCACACCTTGTGCACTTACGCACCCTCGCTCCACCTCCACCTTCACTGCGACGTCGGTGTCGACTCTTCCTCGGTCTACCTGCAGCTCTCTTCAGAACCGGAGCACAAAGTTTGAATCCAGGGTCCACTCTATCCCACTGCTGTTTTCTGCTGTATATCCCCTGCTGGACCTGTGAGAGAAGTGATGAAAAACAAGGCATGAATGCATGGCAAACCAGTTATCTGCCATTGCCTACAAGTGCAAGTCTTCGCTTCTAAATCCACTGGATATCTCCATTCTTTGTTACTTTTATCAAAGAATGATACCTCTGATTTGGTATCCGAGACAAATCTCATGTTCATATTCAAGCCCAAAGTTTTCTGCTTCAACGCCTTCATCACATTCGGGATAATAATGTGGCCCATGAATTTTGCATTAGCTATTTCAAGACGGAAATGAAATTTCTCGGCGTATTCTATCCTTATCCTGTCAAGCAAATCAGCCAAATAAAGATCCTTATGTTTCCGGATCGTTGAGTTGAAAGATTCTGCAAGATTATTGTGCACATAGTCAACTTTGCTCAATTCACTGAATTGGCTTCTAGACCATAGCTTCGAGTGGTGTGTTTCCAAGTATTCCTTCACTTTCTCTTTTGTGTACAACTGCCTCATGTGGTAGTTGTGCTTCCTGACACTGCAAGTCAAAGATGCAGGCCATAAATGATCGGTATAAAACTTTCCTTTGAATTTCTTCACAAAATTTGCAGCAAGGTGACGCATACATTCCCTGTGCTCTACTCCTGGGAACACATTATCCACGGCCACTTCTAAACCTTTGCATGCATCTGTGTGGATTACCAATCCATTGGGATGTCCAATAGCCCGGCGCAGATTCTGCAAAAACCATGTCCAGCTCTCCTCGGACTCTGTCTCCAGCACACCGTAGGCAACTAGAAAAACAAAACTGTGTGCATCAACTGCACAAGCTGCTAGTAGCTGGCCTTTAAACCTCCCTGTGAGAAAAGTAGCATCAATAGCCAAATAAGGCCTGCAGCCTACCAAAAAACCCATTTTGCAAGCTTCAAAGCACACAAAACCCCTCCTAAAGCATTGCTTGGTCCTTGTCACTTTCTTCAATGTGTAATCCACGGCGTGGTGATCAATTTCAACAACACTGCCTGGGCTTGCCCTCTCCACTTCAGCTTTGAATGCATACAACAACTGAAAACTTTCATTCCAGTTACCATGGATAGATTCCAATGCTTTGTTTTTACCAGTGAACACCCTCATGTATGGTAAATCTAGCTTGAACTTGTCTTTCATGTTTTTCTTCAATTGCTTTGCACTCACTTGATGGTTTTCTGCCACCCATCTTTTTACTTCATCCGCCACCCATCTTGACTTGGCTCTGCTGATTGTTTGCTTCCTAAGGGTTGATTCTTCGCATGTGTGGGGAAAAGGGTTCACTTTTACCTGAACATTGGTGCTGCCCCGCATTTTAGATGCGTGCATCCTCCATTGACAATCTTCAGACACGGTGTCTGTCTTAAATTCCTAATAACATCAGGATATAGCCTCTCTTCATCATCCGCAGACATGCAGGCATCCTCCTCCACAGCGACTTGAACCCTTTTCCCAGTGCCCACACTTGTCGAGCCACCACGTCGAGCTGGTTTTGAACTGTTCTGGCTGGAGTTGGCAGTACGACGTGATGGTCCTGCCACAAAAGATGAACCCGCCACAACTGCCGGCACAACCACATCATTTTGCAGCTTCACATTAAAATTCTCTGCCTCCGTATGCTTAGCAAACATGGTAGCGAGCTCTTCATCATTACTAATTTGGATCCAATCTTTTCCCCCATCAAAGTATCTAAATTCCACTTCATCATGCAAACCCCAAGGATATGGGCTACAAACTATCTCCCCAAATTGTCTGAAACTCCAGTTACAATCCATTGGGACCGAATAACTGAAACCTGCTTGGTATTTCTTCTTACTGTCTGCATCGACGATGTAGCGCTCTCTTCTAACGTGCACCAAGAAAGCAAACCGCAACTCCATCCTAACCCACGAAAACAGAGACGCAATCAGCTGCAAATCAATGGCATCCGTGTCTAATCGATAATTCAAAGCTCAGTACTTACCCAATGGGAACCCAATCGTGGACGCGGCGTGTCTCCGGCCCCACGGCGCGGCCGCTCTCCATTTCATTCCTATCCATTTCGTCGAGCAGATGGCGGGCAGAGTGGTGGAACGAGCGCCCCACCAGCGGCGTCGCAGGACGGCCCCGGCGGTGAAGCAGGTGGCCACGCGGAACGGCCGCGCGCGGCGGTGCAGGTGGTGCTGGCGGCGCAAATGCGTGCTGCTGGCTGCGACACAGGTGGCGACACAGGTGGCGGTGGCGCGCTGGCTGAGGAAGGTGGCGGCGGAACAGGTGGTGGTGGTGCCGCAGGTGGTGGTGGTGCCGCAGGTGCTCGTGGCGCAGCAGGGGCTGGTGCGGAGGTGGCGGCGGCGAGAGCGGCAGCGCACGACGGCGGGGCAACTAAATTGGGCGGCAGCGCACGACAGTTGTGGCGGGAAGCTCGGGTGTGGACTATTCAGATTAGTCAACTAACTGCCCGGTCCCACCTGTAAGCTCTGGACGGTTTCAGCGAACTGGCAGTCCCACGCGGTCCCACTTCGCCAAACGGAGCCTGACTCCTCCGGGCCCACTTCGACTAACGGATTCGACTCCAAACTTACCGTTCCAGCCTCTCCATAGTGGTTGCGCACGGACTAGGGGCAAAACTGAGGTCGATTCGGCGCTAGGGGTAAAACTGAGTACAAGTGACCCTCTGTGGGCAATTCGATAAATGACCCTTTTTTTTTGGCCCCCTCTCTCCTTTTGTTCACGCTCCGCCACTGTCTGTATACATGATCTTTTGGGTTTATGTAATAAGTTAGTAGATAGCACATGAGTTGTGTAAGCTTGCATACTCGTCAAGTAGAAAAAATGTAAGGAAAAACTTTCCTACCTATGTTATTGCGTTTACATAAGAAAAATATTATGCAGGCATCTCATCAGGATGTCATTGGAAAAGTTTCAGCAGTTCCCCAGAATTATGACGTTAGTCCTAGTGGAAAAGGAATTTGCATTGATGACCTTAACTGGTTTGATTTTTTTCTTTCTTTCTGCATATATGGTCGCTACCTTTCTACATATAAATGATTCGTGTAACAATATTTTAATTATTTCTTCTGCATATCCTGGAAGCCACCCCTATGACTGTGAAGTCCCAGACAGTGCCTCGCACAAACATGGTTCGTGTGTGTTTCACAGCTCTGTATTTTGTCTGTGATTACCATCTTTTTCTTTCAAAATAACATGTAATCATTCTGAAATGGGAAACAGGGAATACAGTTTTGTCCAACGCAGCCATAGGATTGTCGCCTTCTCTAGAAGTTGAGGCAAACAATGTAAGAATATTTGACTGGAGTTCCTCTCGATTTTCTATTATCTTTCTGCATGTTGATTATTGTTTCTTGAATGAATTTCGTGTTTCTATTTTCAATTCCTTATGTTGTTTATATGTTGAGATTGAGGAGAAAAGGTCTCCAAATTCATCTGGATGATAGTTTTTTACTTTTTTTATGAGGATACAATGCTCACCACTTGACTGTAGTGGTACTAAAAAATATACTTCTGCGCATCATCCCATATTTTAGTGGCGCATGTTTATTAGCTACAGTTGAAACACTCTTGTTTAGGTTTTTCTCTTAGATTGAGTGTGGTCAAATTTGATGGATAGGAAGGAAACATTATTTTTGTTCTATTTTTTTCAGGCTAACTGAATCAGAACAGCTAAGGACAAATCCAGTCTGGGGGTTCTTAGGAAGTTTGGTTTGTCTGTTAAGCATGTGATTTTTGCAAACCAAATGACATTTCCCTGTCTAGTTCAAATAACTTAACCTGGATAGCTTTTTTTTTTGTTCAATTGACATAGTATGAAGATCAGCTTTTGCTTTGCTAGTCGACAACTCAATGAAGATAACTTGGTTTAAACCTGAAAAAAGAACAATGCTTGTTGTTTGGTCATATTGAAATATATGCATCTTGCGTTTTCTTGACATCTCTATTTTGGTTGCTTACGGGATAACCAGGCTGTGATAAATGAGCCATGCAGAAGACAGAACCTCGGGTATGCAAGAGATCAGTTTTTTCCGACATGGAGATCGGTATTAAAGGCTCGGTTTACTACCAGGATGTTTCCATCTCATGTTCCAAATTATGAGTTACCATACTTTCAACCTGATGGTGGTCAGAAGAAATTGACTGATCAAAGATCTTCTAAAATTCGTGTTGGCTTGTTGGGCTTGTTGGTAGAGAGAAGCTCTACAAAATTAGCAATTAGACCGAAATTAGCAAGTACTTACAGATCTAGAAGGCTATTTAGTGCTGCATCGGCTGTTCTGAAGATGTTGAAGCGTGCCTGAAGAACGAACAGGAAGGTATAATATCTACTAATAGTAAAACTTTTGGACATATAAATATTTAGTTTCGCATGTTGAGAATGTTTCAGTTATTATGCTGTCCTACGTTTGATTCTGCAGGTGACCAGAAATTAATTAAGATGTTTATCTGGTTTTGTTTTGCTCACCGCGGCGCTCCACAGGGTTTGGCTATTGCGATGTCATCTCCCTCTCTATGTAAAATGGAAGTTGTTTGTTTAAGAATTATCTTTGGGAGGTCTGTTGCAATGACACAATGACTTAGATGCAATGTACTTCGTCTGTTCCGAATTATAAGATGTTCTAGTTTTTCTGCATCGCGTGTATCTAGAAAAGTTTCAGTGCATCTGTTCACTCATTTCAATCCGTATGTAATCCAGATTGAAAACCCAAAACATTTTGTAATTGTGAACGGATGGAGTAGGTCTGTTGCACTTGCAGAAGTTGCTTTATTTTTTTTGTCTTTCTTTGGTTGGTTAGGTAGTCATGCCAAATGCAGAATAAACAATCCAAAGTGTTCTAGAATCCGATGTAAGCATGTATGCTTTGTTCTTTCACGAGAGCAGCAAAATGTAGTGTTACCAAAAAGGCACTATTACCGGTTCATGAACATTGACATTATTCTGACCATAAAGAGAACTCCATTTTCATCAGCTGCTAACGGCTTCGATCTAACAGAAAGACAATTCTTTCATTGGGAAACACTTGGAGCTTGCTTGGCATCACGAGTGCGTTAATGTATCCATGTAACGATTTTCGAATACTTCGGTGTATGAAGAGTACGTTCAAGTGCAGTCCAATCAAAATGCCCGTCTAGCTCAGTTGGTAGAGCGCAAGGCTCTTAACCTTGTGGTCGTGGGTTCGAGCCCCACGGTGGGCGACTTCATGTAATATTTTTTGTCCTGCTCCGTGCAGACTCGTTTTGTGTTCGAGAAACTAGGTCATATGCAAAAATCTTGTGCAAGTGCAAGCATTTCGCAGCGAGTTGGGTGCCTACGAGTGCAAGCATTTTTCATCTTTGTGGTTTATATGGTAACTCTAGGAATATAGCATATACTCTTGAAGCTTCCAAAGTACGAGAAAGATAATTTTGGTTGGTATGTACTCACGTAGAATTTTATAAAAAAGGGCATGGAAATGCCCTCCTCTAAGAAAGCAATACATGCGCAGGGGCAGGGGTAGCAGAAACATAATAATACAGAAAGGCCAAAACACGCGACTACCGAACTTCTGGGCAACTTCTAAGATACCTTTTACTACTGAGGAGCGAGGACTAGTCACTAGTGGAAACAGGGGCATTAGTCCCGGTTCGTAGGCCCCATTTGTCCCGGTTGTGCAACCGGGACGGGGCATCCGGGACAAATACCCCTCCCCATTGGTCCCGGTTGTGCCAGGACCCGGGACAAATGGGGCTGACCACGTGGCCCGTGCGCTGGAACCTGGCCGGGGCTATTAGTCCCGGTTCTCAATACGACCCGGGATGCATGCCGCTTCTGCCGCGGCAGAAATTTACAATTTCCATTTTTTGGCCCCCAGACCTCCTGGCGGCCCCTCCCCGGACCTCGAGAAGAGAGGAGCCTCGGTGGACCCTCCACGGAGCTCCCGGATCGCACGAGTGAATAAGTATATAAAGCAGAATAAGAAACACTTATATTACGGAAGCAAAGTATATCGAGCATATTACATGACCGATGGAGTGTATTACAAAATCAAACTTAGTTCCAACCGGAGGCATGGTACTCTCCATCTACGTTTATGACCTCTGCATCTAAGAAGCCCGCAATTTCCTCCTGAATTGCTCGTATGCGGTCCCTTGGTAGAAGACCGTCCCGAAGCCGTTCGATCTAATATAAAAAAGAGTGGTCAATACATATATATATATATATATATATATATATATATATATATATGTGAAACTAAGTAACTAAAATAGATAGTAATAAAAAGAATTGACGACTAACGTACATGAAGTTGCTTTAAATTTCTGCCCTTAGGAGATGTCGTCTGACGAATGAACTCGCAAACGTAGTATCCACACAAGTTATTCCCGTCTCCTTGTTGCAAGCACTTTACGAGAAGATTGTTTCAATCAAAATAATAATCAACCAGGCATGATAATGGTATCGACACTAGAATCAAGGAGATGGGCGCGGATCTAGATAGTACTTACTTGCACAACATCAAATGTAACCTTTTTTTCCCATTCACCGGGAGACTTCTTTATGAACCTCTTCCAAACCCTACCCGAGAAAGAAAAAGAATAAAAAGAGTTAGTAATTACTTGATATCCGAAAATGAAACAAAGTAGTCGATATATTGCCATATATAAATACTGAAATTAATAAAGATTGAAATTACCGCTGGATCATTTCCTGCATGTCAGCCCACATTGAGAGGGGTTTACGTTTTGGGTCCATTACAATTACTTTTCCTTTGTCAATTTGGAAGATTAGCAGAATATAGTGAAAACTGCGCACGCAGAACTCATCAATTATATAGTGAACATCGAGTAAGGAAAACAGAATGTTTACAACAGAGTAACACACTTACTTGAAGTTGTAAGGAAATAGTATTTCCCGTCGGTGTTGGTTAAATATTATTGCGCTCAGAATATTATTTTCTATATCCTTGGGAGATTGCCGAAGAGTCTTTTCATAAATAATATTTGGATCAATGAACCCAATATCATAGATTCCACCTCTTTTGCATTCGAGAATCTTCATTCTGCAATTATAATATATGAGTGTACTATATATATATATATATATATATATATATATATATATATATATATATATATATATGCAATTGAATGAGGTGAGCTAGAGAAATAAGTGCTTACAGACAATAGGCACTAAGGATAGATTTGTCGAGGGCCTGCTGCTGGTATAACTGAAACAATTCCTCAAATTGAATCATAACATATCCATTTCCATTTCCATAGTGCTCGTCCTTAACGTTGAGACATATCCAGTCCATAGATTCCTCAACGGCTTCCATATACCAACTATGCACTCTTCGCATTTTCGTTGGTAGATCCTTTATCTCCTCGGGTTTGACAAAAGACTTCCCGTACTGGTATTTGTACGCACATTCAGCTGCGGGGAAGTAGTTCACTGTTTGCATATACTCAGCAATGGACAAACCCGCATCAGCTGCCTTGTCTGCGTACAGTGTTATAAACTCCGGATCAATATGCTCGTCAGCAATATTAGTGCTCGGCCCCACCTGTGTATTGGAAATCATTTTGAGCGGGGACGTGGATTGTTTTTCTGCTCTCCGAGCTGAGCAACTGATTTTCCCTTTTTCCCGCTTGCGCTATTACTCTTCGTCGACCGCACCATTTCCTGGTGTGACTTCAGAATAGAGCGGTCATAGTCAGATGACAGACTCGGCTCGGGTTGATGAAGAGTCTTCACCATTTTCCAAGCTCGTTCTATCTCTTCTTCGGTCTCGGGGAAATCTGGCTTTTGCTTCTCCTTCCGCTTTGATTTCCACGCCTCGTATTGGTCCTTTGCGATTTTCTGGTTTTCCTCGGGAGTATAGTCGTAAGGTAACTTGGGTACCTCTTTTGGTACCTTCGGGGGGGGTGACCGTTGACGTTTCGGTGATTTTTTACGTTTCCGCAGAAACTTAGTGGGCGGAGAAGGCTGACGCGGCGGCGTAGGCGACCGCGCTGGAGACGAGCACGGCGTAGGCGACCGCGCCGGAGACGGCATGCGTTGCGAAGACGACCGCACTGGAGACTTTTGCGCTGGAGAAAGGCGAGGATTCGATGGCTTTGCCGTCTGATTTGTGAGCACAATGCATTCCTTTAGCCATAAAACGGTCAAGTTCTTGGCTTCTCCGAGTTCAGTCAACTCTTCGTCTTCACCTTCAGAAAAATCAAGCTTTACCCGCTCGAATCCGTTGACAACTTCATCGACCCCAACAACAGCGTAGCCCCGTGGAACCGGAAGACTATGGTGAGTTGGTTCGTTGCCAATTGGTAAGACATAGCCGGCCGCCGCCTTGATGGTTATATTGACGACCTTCACTTGGAGCTCACAGGATGTCATTTCCGTGATCTCATCCACCGGGTGAATCATCGGCGGTGCATCATCACCCGGTAGCTGCGTGGACGCAACACTGCTTTTGCGATGAGAATGTGCGGCGTCGGGAGCCTCGACTTCAACTTCTACCATGTGTACTGATGCGCCGGTAGACACTATCTGCTGGCTAAGTGTGTTAATTTGGTCCTGCTGCTTCTTTGCTACATCCTGTGTCAGCTTTACCATTTCTTCAAGTTGACGCCTCCAGTTTGCCTGATTCTCTGCTTCAGCTGCCTCCTTGTCCTTTTTACGTTGACGACTTCTATCTGGGTATAACTTTCTGGTGGAGTCGAACGCAACACTCCACGGAGGAGTGCCTTTTGTGCCTCGTGTACGCCCCGCGTTTTCCTTATTCCCGAGGGCTCGTGTGAGCTCGTCGTTCTCTCTATCTGGCACGAACTTCCCATCTTTAACGTCCTTTATTGCGTCTCTCAGCTTCTCTATGGGTAGAGGACTCTCTTTATGCCTTAGGTTATATATTGCTTTTCCTTCGGCGTCCAACGTGCCCCCATGCCCGTAGAACCATGACCTTGTCCGCTCGACCCACAAGAACGGCTCGGGAGTGATCCCCTGCTGAAGCAGGCTGTTCTCCCATGTCTCCCACTTGGGACTGGAACCCTTGTAGCCACCTTGCCCCATAACATGGTGATATACCTTTTTGGCGGCGTTTTTCTCATTTGTTTTTGTCCTTTCCAGTTCATTCTCTGCCAGCTTGTACTTCACGAAGTCTGCCCATACGGGTTTTATTTTCTCATACCCTTGAGTGAAATCAGGAGTCTTGTTCTTCTTAACATAATCAATGTTCAATCTTTTCTTCCAGTTTTTGAATTGCTCGGCCATCTTTTTCAGGGTCCACGCTTTGACCTTTTCCCGTATCTCATGTTTCATTTTAGTAACATCGGACTCATTCACAGCCGCTTCATTCTCGTCCACCTCCGGCACGGGTAAGTTGAAATTAGCCAAAATCTTTGAGAAAAGATGATCTTTGGCTATTTTGCCGACATATGAAATTCCTTGTTTCCGCGGATCTTTTGGCTTATTCCACTCATTAACAGTGATCGGGATGTGATCTCTAACTAGCACTCCGCCTTGCTTCACAAATTTTTGGGCAACATCAGCGGGAAGCTCGGGTGCGCCGTCTGCTGCGATCGTGTCGATCCTGTATCTTTCAACTTCTTTGTTGCGCCTCGTTTAGTCTTTTTTCCGGTTGATATACTTGAACCGGATGGTTAAAAATATAAAGACTGTTAATACATGTATATAGACAACGGATGCTTCATTAATTAACATATCTATATATGCACCTCGGAGCCGGTGTTTGTAATTTGTATGGTTCCACCGGAGCCGTCGGCTGCTCCCATATCGGAGCCGTCGGCTTCTCCCTCATCGGAGTCGTCTCCCTGGGTGAGCACCGGATCTCCCTCACCGGAGTCGTTCATCCACTGGCTCACATCGTTCTCTACGTCGGGCCCGCGGATTAAACCCTCGATCATATTTTCGGCATCTTCGTCTCTTGGCTCCATACTATACAAAAAGAGTAAGTACATATTTCAGATCAATTTAATTAAAATTGCTTATACATAATAATTAACTAATGATCAATTATTTTCATCAAAATTGTTTATAGATAATACACAAAAAGAGCAACATATTCATGAAATATTTAAACGTACGATAACATTTCTAGCATTCTTAAATTTATAACACTATCTTAATTAAATTTTCTAACATTCATAATTAATAATTCTAACATACAAATCTAAAATTTCTAACATTTTTCAATTTCCTATATCAATTCTAAACGTACAAATCTAAAATTTCTAACATTCATAACTAATAATTCTAACATTCTTAAATTTCCTATATCAATTCTAAACGTACAAATCTAAAATTTCTAAGTCTACTCTAAAATTTCTAACATTCACAACTAATAATTCTAACATTCTTAAATTTCCTATATCAATTCTAAACAAACCTAAAGTTAATAAGTCTAATCTAAAATTTCTAACATTCATAAACTAATAATTCTAAAAAAGGCCCCGGGCTAGGGCGAGATGGAGGCAGGCCTTACCTCCTCTCGGGGCAGCGGCGGGCCGACGGCGCGGGGCAGCGGCGGCGCGGGGCGGTGGAGCCGGCGGGGATCGAGGGCGGGGCGCGAGGCCGGCGCGAGACGGGATCGAGGGCGGGTGCGCAGAGGAGGACGCCGACGGGGGCGAGGGGCGGCGCGGGGGCGACGCGACCGAGGGGCGGCGCCGCAGAGGAGGACGGGGGCGAGGGGCGGCGCTGGTGCGACGGGACCGAGGGGCGGCGCCGCAGATTAGGACGCCGACGGGGCGAGGCGGGTGCGACGGGACCGAGGGGCGGCGCCGCAGATTAGGACGCCGACGGGATCGAGGGGCGGCGCCACAGAGGAGGACACCGACGGGGGACGAGGGGCGGCGCGGGGGGACGGAAAAAATGGGCAGCCTGGCGGCGTCGATTTCGTCTCTGCGCGCGGTCTGGAACTGGGAGGGACGGTGACGTGTATATATGTATCTAGCATCCGTCCCGGTTTGTGGCAACAACCGGGACGAAAGCCCCTTCCGTCCCGGTTGGTGGCAACAACCGGGACGAAAGCCCCGGCTGGTCGCACGCGCCGGGACCAGAAGTACTTTTGGGCCGGGCGCGCCAATTGTTTTAGCGCCAAAATTTGAATATCTTAAATATGCACGTGAATAACTTCTATATACTTTCAAATTTGAAAAAAATTACAACATGAAAATTGTTTGAATTTGCATAACTAATTCAAATCCGTTTTCTGTTTACCTAAATAATTATTCTAACTATTCAAACTATTAACTATTTCACTATTTGCACTTAATTTAAATATAAATATCTTAGATTGTTTTAAAATTAGTAATAATTACATTAAACAGAAAACAGACGCGCTAGCGCGCCGCAGTGTCGCCGGAATACAAATTCTTTTATTAAAAAGAGAAAACAAACGAATACCGAGGGGTGATGTCGCTGCGGTAAACATTCTGTTCTGCCGTGCTCGGACGCCGCGGAAGCCGGTGATGATGTTCCCGTGCACACTACTACCCGAGCTCAAAGTGAACACTGACCCAAGCATGCATTCTGTATCCTTAATGACGCCATATTTAACAAAACAAACGGTATCGCCATCATACAGCCCAACCGTGGCTACTGGGTGCATATATGCATACCAAATGCACGGCTGGACGTACGATGGCGAATCCGGATGTTTTGTATTTGGGAGATGAACTGACCGGTGTATGAAGCTGGGCTATATATAGGGTCCTCTGGCTCACAAAGTGTTGAGCTAGGGTTTTGATCCAACGGTTAAGAAACACCTCATCCAACGGCTCACAGCAGCTCGAAAGAAACACACCGTAGCCCTAATTGAACGGCTCACAACAGCTCGAAAAAAACACACCCGGATCCAACGACTCACGAGCGCTTGAAAGAAACACACGATCCGTGTGATTCTATCTGATTGGTCCAAACGAAACCCTAATTCTCATTGAGTCCCGGTTGGTGTCCCCAACCGGGACTAAAGGGATGATCCGTTTCCCAATGAAACCCTAACCCATTTAGTCCCGGTTGGTGTCCCCAACCGGGACTAAAGGGATGTTTTCTTCTCGCTATATATATGTATGCATTGCCACACCATTGGCATAAACACATAGAAACTCACCACTCTCTTATAGCTTCTACCGTACCCACTCTAACATTCATCCAGGCGGAGGCACTTTCCGCCTCGAACTACCCCTGCCCGTGCGGCTACAACGTTCCCGCCGCTTGGATGCTGAGCGCCGAAGGAGTGCCGGTCCCTCCTCTTCCTCAAGGTGTGGCGCGTCGGGCGGCCATCACGAACCACTACTACCACGAGCTCACGCCGGAGCAGCGGAGGAATCCCAGTTGGCATCCCGATAACCAGCATAGTTGGGATGCCTTCTTCATCAATCGGCGTGAGAGGGCGCTCGCCAGGTATGAGGAGGACGGTCCGCCTCCTGGGAACTTTCACGAGGCCGGTCGTCGGCTATGGTGGTCCGGCCGGACTCTACAGAGCGTCATGGACTACATCAGGGCCGGCGATATCCCCCGCCTGCGCTACCCTCAGGCCCAGTCCTGGAGTCGTGATCCTCCGAGGGAGTGCAGAGCACCGTCAGACGATAGTGACGACGACGGCGGCGGCGACTACGAGTACATGTACTATAGGCCTAGGCAGGAGTATGACTAGTAGATCGATGCACTTTTGCCATTATGTACTGCCTTGTTTATTTAGATCTATGCTCTCCGTTTAGATTTAGATCCAATCTTGCCATTATGTGTACTGTGCCTTGTTTATCTATCGAAATGCATGTCCCCCTCTTTTTAACGTCTATCGAAATGCCATTAGATGTCTGAATCCAACCAATCAGGAAAAATCACACGGAAAACAGAAAACACACGAGCTAGAGGGCCACTGTTTCCCGGAATACAACAAATTATTTTATTAAACAGCCAACAGAAAACAGACGCGCTAGCGCGCTACTCCTCGTCCTCGTCCTCGTCGGTGACCTCCTCGTCGTCGGAGGAGGTGCATGATGGTATTTCCGAGATAGGCCCCCACCTCGGATCGTCGGAGGCCCAGACTTCGCCGGCGTGGTCGGCCCGACGGAGCTCTTGCAGCGCCTTCGTCCTCGCCTCCCGAGCGGCATCTAACTCGAGGTGGCGTTCGAGGCGCCGCTCCGCCCGCTCAGCCGCGCGGGTCTGCCATAGCTCCCCGTCGGCGCTCTCCTCACCCGGATTGTTCCGGTAATACTCGCGGACCACGCGGTCGTCCCTGGCGTCGACTAGGCCCTGAAACGCGCGGTGCCTGTGGTGGCGGTGGTCGGCGGCAGTGACGATCTACGGCGTCGGCGCCCTGGCCTCCGCTTCCCAGAGGGTGTGGCAGTCGTTAAAGTTCATCAACGACCGCGGGCAGCTGAGGCGCCAGGCCGCCGCGTCCCAAACGCGGGCGGCCTCCGACGCCGTCGCAAAGGAGCCGAGGGGGATGCGGTCGTCCCCGAAGCGGATAGTCGCGGTGAACATTCCGTTCTGCCGCGATCGGACGCCGCGGAAACCGGTAGTGTTGTTCCTCCTCGGAGGCATGGTGGTGGCACGACGGTGCGTGGAGTGGAGGCGCGGCAGTTTATAACGCGCATTCGTGGCCACGCGTTACAACTCCCGCGCCACGCGGCAGGACTCCCGCGCCACGAGGTACAATACACACTACCACCCACACCTCTCTCTCACTCCCCCAAGCAAAAAAAAAGGGATGGGGCTGTGGCCGCATTTGTAGGGGAAGGGACATTGGTCCCGGTTTGGGGGATGATCCGGGACCAATGCCCATGCGCGTGCCACGTGGCATGTGGCTAGGGATTCGTCCCGAGTCGTGCCACGAACCGGGACCATTGGCTCCCCACGAACCGGGACAGATGCCCCCAGGTGGTTTCTGCTGCCTCGGGCACACGAACCGGGACCAATGCATGGCACTTGTCCCGGATTTTGGTGCAACCGGGACAGATGCCCCCTGCCCCCTTGGACAAAAGGGGTTGTTTCCACTAGTGAGTATGAATACAACGATGTGTCAGATTAAGCGAGATAGATTAGCCCCAACAGCCCTCGAAGCCGTAAGTATCTCTATCTATCCAAATTCCCCATTCGTTTCATCCCCAACCTTCAGCAACACCTGGTTGCTCGCGCGCGCTGCGCATCTCATATTCCGCGCACCAGCCGGTAACGTAGAGCTACTCCGCCCGGCCCTAGGTCCCATGGCCACCACCGACCGGACCTCTCTGCGGCGAACCTCTGTTCTGCCGCCGCCGCGCCACCGGAAGGACTCCCTTGCCGGCGCTCTCCATTGATAGTGCCGCTCCTCCCAGGTCGGTCACTGGACAAGCTCGCTTGTGTATCATTATCATGCAAACCAAGAAAAAAGAAGTGCTTATAATAGCATGTATGAATACAAATACTCAAATTGTATACCGCACCGTTGCCTCGCTTGTGTTGGTGCCGCTGCTCCCAGCTCGGTCAGCCCCTGTCTTGTTGGAATTGGCCCTCGCTCTGCTCCAGGTCATGTTGACACGCGTTATGTCACCTAGAAGTCTAGTTGCCGGAAGTCCATCAGCGCCTGACACCACGGCCAAATATAGTCGTGCGCGGGGACAGACCAGATTGTCTTCCCGGCCGTGTGCACTGCACATCTAGATTCGTTGCTAGCAAAGTTTGCCCGACGCAACGACGAAGGTGCAAGCTCTCCCCTTGAGGTAATCAAAACGCTTAAACCGAGATTTACCAATGGAATATTTTTTTCCAAACAATAGCACATATAAACAGTTTGGACTCCGTCGGGCCAGGGCCCATGTACTGACTTATTTTCGTGTGAAGCTGATATTTGGAAGTAGTATCAATTGTCCTAATCATCTTTTTAGCACTAGTATGAAATCTTGTGGGCCATTGGATGGACAAAAATGAAGGAATGTTATTTATTTTGGGGTACCAGTAACATAGAACACCTCAATTTCTAAACTTCAGCTAGACCACTACAGAAACTTCTCAACCCATGCCTACGCATAGTAACCACCAACTGCACCTCCATGATCTTCATCTTTAGCCTCACCAGCATCAAAGACCACCACCCTTCACACTTTGATGCGGGCATCTACTGGTTAGCACGCTAGGACAATAAATTACAATGCATAAAGTCTAAGGTCTACGAGTAGCATATGTTGGCCGAGCCTTTTAATAGGCCGGTTCGTATCGTGTTGAGTCCAACTATGTTTAGCTTCGAGACAGTTTCGGTTTGGATCTGTCCAGCCGACTAAGGGTTGACCTCTTATATAAGGAGAGCCAAGGCTTAGGGTTTTAGACAAGTTAAAAATTATTTAGAACATTGTGTTCATATTACCACCGTCCCTAGGGGATCGTCGTGTAGACGGCGTCTCGGACGTTCGTCGGTTATCTTTGCAAATAAAGGCATGAGTGTTCTTGGATCTGCCAAGGGTTATCGTGTGTGTCTAGGGGGCTCTTGGATCTGCCAAGGGTTATCGAGCTTGACGTGAGGCGTGGTGTTCATCACCTTGATGCTCGCCTAAATCTATCAAGTTAGTATATGATGTGTCGTATGTGTGCACATCTCGGAGGCACCGTTCGTTGCAGTGTAGATTGGCTGGATCGAAGGAAGGACGTCATCGACCTAGTACGACTACACCGAGCTGTGTTAAAATAACGCGTTCAACGTATGATCTAGCACTCCCGCTCTCGTTGCTAGCATTTCCAAGATTGGATCTCGGTTTTCGTTTTCATCTCGTACGAAATTTTATGTTTTCTATGCAACAAATTCCATCAAACATTAAGCTAGTTTTATCTATCTTTGAACAACTATATGAATTAAAAATTAATTTTCATAAGAGTGAGATCTTTTGCTTCATGGAGGCTAATGATTCTACGGAGAACTACCGACACATTTTTGGATGTGAGATTGGTAATCTTCCATTTAGGTACCTTGGACTTCCCATTCACCATCAGAAACTTCCTAATAAAGAATAGAAACCAGTTGAGGATCGTTTTAAACAAAAACTCAGCTCTTGTATTGGGAAGTTTCTCTCATATGGAGATCGACTGGTCTTAATCAACTTTGTTCTAACAAGCTTGCCCATATATATTCTATCCTTCTTCAAAATACCTATTGGGGTACGAAAAATTCTAGATTTTTATAGATCCGTTTCTCTAGCAAGGTGATCATCATAAAAAGAAGTATCGTCTTACTAATTGTAACATCGTATGTCGGCCTAAAGAAAAGGG
The DNA here is from genome assembly GCA_028641055.1 of Alopecurus myosuroides. NCBI lineage: Eukaryota > Viridiplantae > Streptophyta > Magnoliopsida > Poales > Poaceae > Alopecurus > Alopecurus myosuroides. The sequence goes on from CM054061.1 coordinate 319,474,913, forward strand.
GGGCTAGGTATTGAAGTTCACGATATCAAGAATAAATGTTCACTTAGTAAATGGCTCTATAAGTTATTAACGGAGCAAGGGGTGTGGAAAGAAATATTAGTCAATAAATATATTCGAGGTAAGACATTAACCTAGGTTGAGGCAAAACCCACGGACTATCCTTTCCAGAAGGTGGTTATGGGGGTTAAAGGAGTCTTCGTTGAACATATTAATTGCATTGTTGTCAACGAAAAGGGATCCAATTTTGGGAAGATCCTTGGTTAGGCAATATTCCTCTTTCCACTCAATATCCGGGGTTGTTTAGTACTGTGAGTTGGAAAAATGTTTTTGTCTCACAAGTTTTAAATCAAGAACATATGAATTTACAATTTAGATGTACTTTAGTTGGGCTAAATGGGATGCATGGATTCACTTTGTCCATTTAACAAATGACACCGGTTCTTTCACGTGGAAACTGACACCATCGGGTGTGTTTTCCGTTCGTTCACTTTATGGACAAACGATGGATGGTAATGTTCGTTTCTTACTTCAGTATCTTTGGAAATTGAAGGTCCCTCGAAAAAAAAAAAGATTTTTATGTGGTTAGTTTCTATTAAAAAATTGTTGACTAAGGATAACTTGGCTAAGAGAAGGTGGATAGGGTGTAAAAAGTGTGTCTTGTGATACTGATGAATCTATGCAACATCTTTTTATTAACTATGATTTTGCTAAGAAATCTGGCGACTTGTTCACTTTACTTTTAGCATTAGCCCCCCGATCAGTTCCACTCATGTGTTTGGCAATTGGCTTGCTGGGATTGACAAGAGTACTAAGGCTTCAATTCGTATTGGAGTTTGTGCTTTTCTTTAGGCAATTTGGAACGCTTGTAATGATGTTATTTTTAACAACACGTGAGCGGGTAATTTCTTGCAGGTTGTTCATCGAGCTACACATTGGATTCATATGTGGTCTTACCTCCTACCAGCAGACCAGTGAGGACGTTTGGACTCTCGTTGCACTAGGTTGATTGCGGTCATTCATACTATCTTCAACAAGGGTGGTAGATTGCATAGTAGATGTTTGACTGATGCGTAGTGTTTCTTTATCATCTTTGTTTCGCTGGTTTATTCATGTGGCCACTCTGAGTGGTCCCTAAACTATGATGAGTGGGATGCTATAAACGGTTTTTATTTTTGTTAATGGAAAAAGATGTGTGGATCATCATGATGCATAGGTTGGGTATACCCCATTTTGAAAAAGGTAGATAGGACGTTCTGGACGCCACCTATAGTGGTTTTGGGTCTGTGACATCATGCACCTGTCTTCTCTATCCGGATGGGACGACATAATAGTTGACTATGTACAAAGATCCTATATAAGGAGGGTAATAGCAGTGAGAAAATTGAGTCAAACCGAAACATATTGCCACATACTCCTCGGTCTAGGGGCAACAGAGGAGGAGGGGGGTTGGGAGTCGTGGATGAGAGCTAAGAGCGGAACATGTTTTTCCTCCACGGTTCTTCATAGACCATATTCACGTAGAATTGATGTGTGAAAGTGTGAAAAATGGTTGTGGCCGCCAAAATAGGCTTTCACCCCGCTATATTAATATAGCAAACAACCGATACAACCATCACGATGCTGGGGCAGCAGCAAACAAGCGCCCAACAAGAAAAAAAAAACGGAGACATAGGCGGGAACACTAAACAAGGATAACCCGCGACCGCTGCGCCCACCGGAGAATTACCACCACACTCGTAGTGTCAAATCGTCGAGTGGCGAGCAACACCTTCAAGAAGGAAATCATGCTGCTTCCTGGACCAGTGCACTGGTCGTAGGATTTCCCTCGGCACACAGAAGAAAGTGAATGACGGTAGCCACGATGCCCTCCAGGAAGGAAAGATGACACCCGAAGGCCGCACCGTGTCGGTGCCGGACGACTCGACAAGGATTTCCCCCGAAAAACCCTATCCACAACCCCCGTGTGATCCAACACATGAGCCCTACAACGGCAAGTCCTCTCCACCCAACCTCGCCGCCCACCAACTTGCGTCACTATGGTCACGAATCCGCCACTGTCGTCTCACCGAAGATACCGCCACAAAGTTTGCAAGACGGAAGCGAGAGAAAGCTCACACGGGGTTCGCGGCATCGCGACGACACGGAGGGAACTGCCTCCACCGCCGAAACAGGAGTCGACCGGGCGCGGCCGCAGGCACACTAGTCCCTGTTAGGTCTGGCTGCTGCCAGACGGTCCTGGGTTGGGCGCACCTGCAAGATCACCGCCACCTCCATCTGCAGCACAGGATGCCTACCAGGCAGGCCGGCCCGCCGGTACCCAGATGGGGCCCTGATAGCCCTAATCTTGGCCAGCATGCCCCGCAGAATCCCGCTGCCCCGCGTGCCGGACTGCCCACCGCACCACGGAGATGCCGCCGTGCCGACACATCCCGAAGAGAGCCGAACCACCGCCGCCCTAAGCGCACCGCCACCAGGAAGGAAGGCCCCGAACCACCTCTAGCCGCAGGGAAAAGCGGACCGCCGACGCCAGCCAGGCCAAGCCCAGCGGCCACAGCCGACGGCGGCGGCGAGGGAAGGAGGCGAGGAGGGGGGCTGGAGCGGGAGAAGAGGAGGCCGCACGCTGCCGCCTCAGGGGACGACGGGGGCGCGGGGAGGGTGCCTTTTTTTTTTGTTTTTTGTTCGGTCCGGTCTTCGATTTTTTTTTTGTTGTGGCTGCAAGCACATGCAATTCTGCAAAATACCAAGTACAAATGGATTACACTTGGCTAATGAACTCTTAAAATCTTAATTATCAAAAATGTTTTGTGACTACTCACTAATCATAAGTACGCACATAGTACATGACTAATTAGTAACTGCAGTACGTACAATCTGTAGTCTGTCTAGGCTGTCGTGGTACGCTTTGATTTTGATGCGCTTTAAAAGCATGAAATGAATGTCTTTGCAACCTTCGACAGACATGCGCGCGAGCTCCTTTTGTGTATACTAGCGTGCGAAACAGCGAAAAAACACATGCGTGAGAGCTGAGCTCGTCCAAAGTAGTGCGATTGTCACGAGCTCTGGGTAATATCTTTCTTGATCGGCCGAGTAGGACGTTCAGCCCAGCGGCGGAGGAGCAAGGCCGGCGGGTGTGCTGGTGCGGGGATCGCTAAGGGCACGGCGCTCGACCACTTCGGCAGACCGGTCGCGAAGTTTCAAGCGTTTTCCGGAGAGAAAAGGGTGTACGTGCAGAACGGGGTTTAGAGGCCGTACGTCGCCAGGTACGTTGGCTTCGCCAGATCGATAAATCCCGCCGCCCCTCTCGTCGCCATCTATTCCTCTATCGGGCGACGGGCCCCTGTCGTCTATTTTTCTCTCCATTTGTCACCGGGAAACCCTATATGCGACGGCCGGGCCTCCGTCGTGCGAGAAAACTTGGGATTCAATTCGATGAAGATACATAATGGATCCATACCGCCATCAGTCGGTGGTGATCGGCGTTGGAGCCCGGAGTTTGGTCAATATCTTGAAGATAAAGCTGAAGGTACCACCGAGGGATCGCCCACACAAGATACGGATGATCCATGGGATCCTCCCCGCCCGCCTCCCCATCCCTCAGTAAAGGCCTTAGCGTGCCGTCATCAATTTTATGTGCAGGTATGATATATATGTACGCCTCTTCATATTGCACTTCTTTTGATAGTAACTAGTGTTCTTGACTGACAGAGTTCTTCTCTCTTTAGTACTTGCGACAAATTAGGGATTTCCTTGCTCAAGTCAGAGGCAGCAATATAATTGTCCCAGACCGCACTCCTCAGGTTTTTTTTATAGTCGTTGCTCATTTCGTATGATGATGATTCATACATACCATACATACATACGCCTAATATTGTTCGTCTTAATTTTCCCTGCAATAATATTTTAATTTACAAAAAAAATGATTGCTCTTCGCCTTGTTTAAACATGGATGGATCCATCCAGACCAAGATCAGAAGGTTTCACGAGATACATGCCCGCTTGCTGAAGGTCCTCGACAAAGATAATGTTCGGTCCTTCAACCGCCTCTTCATAAAGTCTGGAGAGCACATGGCTCATGGATATGTCATCACTCCACAAACCTTCAACATGATTGTTTTAATGAACGCCCTGCGTTGTGCTAAGTTTGTTTTGGAGGGGAAGGCAAAAAACCTCCACGGACACCGCGCCAACCCCAACTACATTACCAGCCACGGCTTCTTTCCCCTCCATAGTGCTGCCGAGACATTCTCTGCTGACATGGTCGAGCTACTGTTGAGCTATGGTGCATTGCCCAATCTACGGACCTCGGGTGAGAGAATCATTGAGGGCCTCCTCCCACTCCATGTTGCCATTGAGAACACTTGCCAGCACAAGTATCTTGAGGACAATCTATTAGCTGACCACAACTATATCAAGGGGAATGTCGACTACATCTACAAGCTCATATATCTTCTTTGCCTGCCTGAGATGGTTTGTTTTAATCTCTCCCTCCCAACATCAATTACTACTTTGACTTTGGTCACCTAAGAGCAAAATGGAAGTTCAGCTCATGCTAGATATTTTCTTCGAAGAACTGACAATTTTGTATGGTACAGCTTGTAAGAGCAAATTGTTTCCCTTCGCTACTTTCTTCTCTAATCATGTTTTAATTATACTTGAGGAGAAATCACTGTTTATTTTTAATTAAGGGAAAATGAGTCAAAAAATTCTGCAGCTGCAACTTTTGTTTTCAAAACTTCGCTAGCTGATAAAGTTTGATGTCCGTCTTTATTACATATACTGTAACCACTTTAAGTGATAACTGTTCCCTCTTGGTGACTTGTGCAGAAGATTTTCTTGGACACAACTAGATCGCTCGCAACTCACACGGATAATGTAGTAGATGATCTCTGGGATTACATCAAGCAGGGCAAGCTTGTCCCTGCAGGTATTTTGCTCCTCGCAGCTCACAGGCATTTCCGCAACCTAAATGGATTTGATAGGATCATGGATCTTATCGATGATTCTAAGTTTTCCCTTGCAAGGGAGGAGTGCGGATTAGAAAGTGGTAAAAATACCAAGGCACAAAAGCAGCTGAAGGAGAAGAAAGCACATATTAGTAATGCATTGGTGCTTGTTACGATAATTTTGAAAGCTGGTGAAGCTCTTGGTGAATATATTCAAACACATTCAAAGGTACCACATTTTCGTTAGATCGCATCTATACTGCTTTAGCAGTTAGCATTCTATTTTTTCTATTTGAATATGTTTTATATACTAAGATTTGGAGAACCTGAGATTGACTGTATTGAGACAGTGTTGCATACATTTCCCTTGCTGTCTTAACAGGAAAAGAGCAAAAAAAAAAAATATCTATATCTATATCATTTTTTGCGCTGTCCTGGTCTGCTTTTTTTTTACCAAGTCCCTTTCAAAGTTAAATACTAGTATCCAGTGGACCTCAGTTCAATATATTCTGAAAATGTACAATATCAATATATGTGTTACATGTAGTAATTAATTAATCATGTGGAGGAAGCTGGAGCAGCACTTCAATACTATTTCCGCGTGGTAGTTATTACAACTGGTTACTGGCCTTAAAAATGTTGTTGATACAACTTAAATTTAGTGTATTTTGAGATGCCTGGTTGCTTTTCTATAATAACCATACCGGATAATGGCCTGTGAGAAACAATTGTGTGGTTTTCTTAAATGTTAACGGTACAAGGCTACTTGTCTGTTAAGCGCACTTGAGGTTTGTAGTGGTCCTCTAGTTTCGTGTCTTTTGCAGATGGCCTTGTTGGCTATATGGAGCATGTGCATGCCACCAGATAGCACATCGGTTAAGTTAACTGGGATACATTTCAAGTAAAACAAAAGAAGTGATAAGGAAACTTAGTTACCTTCTTACTGAGTTAAAAAAAAAAAATTATGCAGGCATCTCATAAGGAGGTCCTTGGAAGAGTTTCAGAAATTCTCCGGAATTGTGATGTTGATCCTAGTGGAGAAGTAATCTGCATTGAAGACCTTGACTGGTTTGATTTTATCTTGCCTTCTGCGCCTATGTTTTATTGTTACCCTTTTTTTTACATATATACGATCTACATAATAGCCTTATAATTGCTTTTTCCACATGGCCATGTAGCTGCCCCTATGCGTTGAAGGAACACGGTGCGTGCGTGTTTCACAATCCGGTATTTTCACTCTGCTTCCCACATTTTGCAGAATAAGATGTAATAATTCTGTAATGGGTTGTAAAGCAGGGGAAACAAATTTGACCAAGGCAGCCTCAAGATCATCTACGATGGAAGTCAAGGCGAAAAATGTATGCTACTTTAACTTGAGTACCTCTCATCATTTCTATTTTATTTTGCTGCATGCTGGCTATCAGTTTTTTACTGAATTCCATATGTGTATGTCTTCATTTCTTTCTGCCATTTATATCTTGTGACTGATGATAAATGGTCTTGAAATTCATTTGAGAACAATTTTTTGTAGGACACTGAAATTCGTCATATGGTTGTACCAAAGTTTTAAATAGCCGGCTATAGCCCGGCTATAGCCAGGCAATAGCCTTCCCAGAGACTCGGGGCTACGGCTAGAGCCTTCAGAGGCTATATGGAGAATAGTCGCTAATAGCCCGCCTGTATGAATATAGTCCAGATATAGCCTCTTAGCCCGGCTATATCCCGTCTAGGAGACCAAAAAATTTGTACCAAATTTGTCACCTCCGTCAATTTCGGAGCTCAAATGAATCACCGGTAGTTGTTTAATTGCTATTGTGAGGTGCGAGTGCGACCCATAGCGACCTGGTTTCAGAACTGTTGAACTGTGTCATGAATAGTTGTTATTTAAATACCTGATTGTTCGTTCATCTTATATGATTATGTCGTTACGTTATGCGTTTGTGAATAATACTATATAAATGATTATATGTTGTCTAAATTTTACTGTTTTTTCAATATTGTAGCAAAACGGCTATGTGGTTATAGCCCGGCTATAACCTTTCATAGCTTCTGAAATCGCCGTGGCTATATGCAATAGCCCGCTATTTTAAACTATGGGCTGTACTGTGTCTGTCAAATCTGTATCATCCCATAGTTTAGCGCAGCATGTACAAGTTCAAGAGTTCTAGCCAAAACACTATTGTTCTATTTTTCCTATGAATAACTGATGTTGTGCTAATGGTCTATCTGTTTGGTCAAAAAAATTATGGTAAGACACATATATACATTTTTACTGCCTTTTTGAATTCTCAATAACTCAATCAATCAAAACAGTCAAGGACAAACTCAGTCTGGGGGTGTTTATGAACTTCGGTTTGTAGTTTGTGCTTTCTGCACCAGCCGTTAAGCATGTGATCCTTGCAGACTCAAAATCTTGTGGTTTGTAATGATCTATCGAGTTCAAAGAACTTTACCAAGTATATATTTTTTCCTTTGATGGTTCTTGAAATAGTAATCCATACGCGGTGGCTGAATGTTATTTGTGAGTGGACAACTAAATAACCATATTTAAACCTAAAAACTGCCCTGATGCATATTTTTTTGATATTTTACATGTGTTACCAGGCTGCAGTAAAGAAACCACGTGAAGGACAGAACCTCTGGTTTGCAAGAGATCAGTTTCTGCCCATATGGAGATCGGTGTTAACATGTCGGTTTATTACGTTCATCTTTCCATCTTATGCACCAACCAAAGAGTCACTACATATTCCATATAATTACGCCCAGAAGAAGTTCGATAATCAGAGGCATTGTCGGCTTGGCTTGTTGGATACCAGAAGGTCTCCAAAATCAGGAAATGGTCCTAAATTACCAAGTGCTCGTGGGCCCAGAAGGCTATTTGGCACTGCTGCATCGACTGTCCTGAAGATGTTGAAGCGCGCATGATGACCGGGAAGGAAGGCAGGGGCGGGCACACGTTGTATCAAGGGTATTCAGCTGAATACCCATAATTGTTGACAAAACATGCATTATCATCAGTGCTAGTCTGATTTAGATTTAAAAAATCCCACGAATGTTCTGATATAAGCAGTCGTTGGTAAAAATCATAGCGGAGTACAGTTTTGGTTGAAACAAGTGCGTGGAATCAGTTGGTCATGTGATCAAATTATAATTCGTTCACTAATTTCAGATGTATTTTATGTACTTTTTTTTATGAATACCCATTGTCACAGTCCTGGGCGCGCCACTGAAGGAAGGTATACTAGTTTGCTAGTTTAAGCTGTTGAACATAATAGCAATTTCCAATTGGTTTTACATTGATTTTGGAGATAGTTTTTACCATTAGGGAGGCGCCGAGCTAAAGTAATATGCCTTTTGTGGAGATGAATCTTTCAGTCACTCAGTTGTTCTATGTTTGATCCTGCAGTTGTGTCCTTAACTAGCAGTTAACCTAGATGTTTATATGGCTCTATTTGCCCTCTGTGACGCTGGATTAGTGTTTGTCTATTGAATCGTCATCTCACAGTCTATGTAAAACTGTTGTGGTTTGTTTAAGAAATATATCTGGGAGGCTGGAAAGGGGCCTTAGAAGGTGTGCAAAGTATGCATGAAGTTCACCACACTTTTGAATCCATGAAGTTCACCACACTTTTTTTTAATCTTTCAAATCAGTACTCTTTTGAATCCATGAAGTTCACCACACTTTTTTTTAATCTTTAAATCATTTTAAACCCTAGGGGTAACCCTATTCAAATGCTTGTTTTCATAAGGTTTCATTAATATTAAAATTCCCCAAATTTGGTTCAAATACAAACAGCATTTTAAATCACAACTCTTTGAAAATAAACCTTGGCATTTGGTTGCTATTGGTCTAACAAGCCTAACCTAATTTTTCTGGAATTTTTACTAAGCTAAAACCTTCCTTTTTCTTCCAAATCTGTTTCAGCAAAAAAATAAATAAACAGAAAAAAATAAAATGAGCAGCAGCTAACTAGCGCGCGCGTCAGCTAAGCAAACCCAGCCCATCTAAGCTACAGCGCGCGCAGCCCAGCCCGTCTACCCCCCTCACTTACCGCTTCAATATTCGTGCCGTCGTCTGTTCGAGGTACGGCAGCCATCCGTGCGCGCCACGTCGGCGTACGGCGGCACCGGACGGCCAGGAGACGCTCCGGCCTCCTATAAGTACCCCCCCTAGGCCCTGGCAGATGCCCTAGCCCTAGCCATCCTCGCTCCTCGCGCCGCGCCGCCATCCTCTCTCTCTGTCGCCGCTCCCCCCTCTCTGATTTCTCACCGGCGGCAGCTCCTCTAAACCCCGCCATGGCGCCGCCACCTCACTGCCCCACTTAGCCACCTATCTACGGGAACGACGCCGCCTCTCCTTCCTCTACGCGTTGGACACTGGAGCTAGCTGGGAGGAGCACTGCAGCCACGCCGCCGTCCTCTTCCCCGCCGCCGTCGCCTCCGTCAGCTTGTGTCACCGACCCTCTGCCTCGACTAATTCCGGTGGTGAGCAAGCCACCGTCCCTCCCATCTCATCTCCTCCCTGTTGCGCTTCCAGTACCGCACTCGCACGCCTCCATCCATCACCGCAGCAGCGCCAGCACGTTGATCGCCGTCGTTGATCACCGTCGGGTGCAGTCGCGGAAGCGTTTGTTCTTTAGAGTTTCAGTTAGCGCTTTGTACAATATATCCTCGCTGAGTAGCTGTTACCTGACAACAAACACTCACCAGCTGCACTGGTTTCAGTCGAGCGCGCGCAAGCGGGAGAACGCGGGTTCGAGTCCCGGCTCCCTGGGATTAAAACTCCCACTTTTTCGTTGGAGTGCTGACAGCCAGGGCCCAGCTGTCAGTCACTCTTGTGCCACGCGGGCACAGTGAGCCCACGGGGCCCCCCTGGCAGTGTCTGGGTGGGTCTTTCCGTGAGTATAAAAAGTTTAAACCCGAATCTGTTTTATTTTTCTAATTCTTTTAAATAACAGAATTAAACATTAAACTTTAACCTTTAATAACTTTTAATCTATAAGTCTAATAAATAAAAGTTGTATATGTTTATTGCTCCAAATTTTATTGTCTATCCAATTATTCCATTTGTGAACTGTTTTGAATTTTCCAAATACATTTAAAATTCAAATTTGAATAATTCAAATGTAATTTGCAATAATTCATACTACTTCCAAATAAGGCAAATAAAATATGTTTTTTAAACCATTTTGAATATCCTATTCAAATATAAAATTTGTTTCATTGTTTGAATAATTTAAATTGCCTAAATAATTAAATACTTGTTTAATTCATTTAAATTTGATAAAAATCATAACTTGCTCAAAATAAAATATTTTTGAACATGCAAAATATGTTTTCAAACCATCAAAGTGTGAACTTTTCAAATGTGAATTTGAATTTATGATTTGAACAAATAAAATTCAAATAATATTCAAACTTGTTTTAAATTCAATTAAAACTTGTTCAATATTGTTTAATTCATAATAAATTCATCCTAATTCAAATTTCAATATTTGAAACATGTAATCCAACTAAAATTTGATGTTCTTTTCAAATCTAAATTTTGTTAATTGTTTTGAACACTTTAAATTGATGAAAACAATAATTTTTTGTGTGACATGTTTAAGTAACCAAATTTTCCAAACTTAATAAATAATTTCCAAACTTGTTTTACTCCTTTTCTTTGCATCTATTATTGGTACTTTGTTGTTATTTTGTGGTTACCATCATGCATGCATCATGATAACAATTTTCACATAATAATTAATTGTAAATCATTTGTTCCACTTAATTATGGACCCTTTCCCATATGCCACTCAAAATAGCATAGGGGTCCATTTAAATTGTGTTATCATGTTAGCTAGTTTATTTTGATGCCACCATTAACTTGTCATGCATCATCTTGATTGTGCACAATGCCATGATAATGATTGTTTACATTCCTGTTTTGTTTGTTTGCTTCTTCTCGGATAGACGACGACGTTGAGACAGACGATCTGTACAGCACCCCTTCTGAGGATCTAGCTTAGTACCAGGCTGCTGAGTTCGCAGGCAAGTTATCACTCACATGAACCATTGTGTTCCTTTCAACCCTGGTTACCGATACTTTCCGTTGTCTATTCTTGCTAGCCTTAGTGGTAGTTGTTTCTGTTACGAACCTATCACATGAATCCTTTAACCCTGATATTGCCTCACCACCACTCCTACAACCCTATTGATTGAGCCAGTGTCTTACTAGCATGCTTAGGTTGTTTTGCTCGAGTCTGTTACCCGTTACTTTCAGTTACTATATTTCATGATGTTCTGGGGGCTCGATGTTTAATCAATCAATCAATCATGCTACTGTTATTACTTAATAATAATTTGATGATAAGGCACCGGCAGGAGGCCCTGTGTGGTTTTAAGGCCTGCTAGTGTCGACCCTAATAGGAAAAGGGTCTTGTCTACTGATCCATGATGAGCGCACTACCCGCATGTGGGAAGCGAGTATGGGCGCCCCCCTCAATTTGATTCGATTCGCATCTCGTCCAAATCATCTCATTTAGTTCGTGCTTTCTATTTGCCGCATGCATGTTTTTGCGAGCCCAACGCAGGGTGGAACTTTCGTAGTCGACATATAGGGGGACACGGTCTTAGAGTGCTATGAGGATCCCTTTTCTTCGGGGCTTGATTAGCCGTGCGCCCAAGGTGCTTTGGGCTTGATGCGAAGAAGAGTTGAGTTGTGTTGAGTGCCCCACTTGGTGGGAGGCATCCCATCTGGCGGGTTATTCATACGTGTACGGCCAAATTGGTGCAACCCTGCAGGGATAATCTTCTCGAGAATCCGTGTTTTCCGCGGTTATGGTTAACGTGGTGAAAGTACTGGCTAACAAGTACTCAGGACAACTTAAACCTAATGACTCACAATCTCACACCCCATGATTAACAACTTGACTAGTAATAGGATTATTGACACAGTAACTTGTTTCATCTTAATCCAATTGTGTGAGTTATCCTCGGGTTGCTTCTTTGGATAAGGGGCGAGATCCAGGATGGGTTTGTTTGATGTTATCTTTCAGTTGGTTACGACACTCGATCTTATCTCCTTTCTGGTAGTTGGAAGTGATAGAATCTCTGTAGTTGGTTAGCGCAGCCAGTTGTAGCATCTTATATACCCCTTTCTTTCCGTTGAACCCAAGTCATCTGTGCTTGTGTTGACGGGCTATACTTTGGTGAGCTGTGAGTCTTGCTTGCCAGTACGTCTATGTACTGACCCCTTTGGGGCTGTGGTTTCCGCAGACTACGATTACGAGGATCCAGGTGACGGCTACTACGTGGAGTTTGACGAGGCTGCTGACGAGTAGTTAGCGGACCCGGGCAGGATCCGAGACATCGTGGATGGGCTCCGTCTTTATTTCAGTTTTCGGCTTCTTAAGCCTATTTGGATTTTGTCTGTACTCAGACCCCTTTGAATGCTTCCGCTGAGTTGTAATGATGCTATGTTGGGACATGTGTCCTCTGGATGATTGTATTTGCTATCTCTGCCCTAGTGAGGGCCATTTGCAACTTATTTCTATCTTTTGTGTCGTAGAGGCATGTTGTGTTATCCTTTTGTTCAAAGCCGTTGACGTACCATGTGTGTATGGTATGAAGTACGTCAATGGTAGTGTCCTGATTTCTACAGGATAGTTTACATCGACGGTGAACAGTAGCGATGGGTTGTCACACATAAGTGTTGGCCTACTCGTAAGAGGACGCGGGTGCCGGAAAGCCCCGTAATCCCATCAGAATACTATTCAGTTCGTACGGTGAGTATCCTATGGAAGTCCGGGTGCGACAAATGGTATCAGAGCCTGTCTGCCTGTAGGATCCCTTTTACTGGTCGCAGTTGAGTCTAGCAACTATTTTGTAGCTATATAGGAAAAATGAAACGTGAGAGTAGGAATTCTGCCATTTTTCTTCTTTCCCCACCCACCCACCCTTTTCTGGTAAGGAAGTGCAACGTTGTTTTCTGTTCTCACCTAAACTTTCAAGATAGGATTTCACGTGTTTTGGGTTCTCCGTAGTACCTCAGGAGTTTTTGGTCTCGAGTTTCCCGATGTTGCTTCAATATCCTGTTATTTTCAACATCCTTATCGTCCGTTGAACCTTGTTGTTGCTTTCCACTTCAGTTCTCTACCGGCGTCTAATCAAAACCTTCCCAAATCATCTGCAGATGGATCTCAGGTTCTTCCCGCAGGTGGTTCGGATGACTCGCTGTGAGAGCACCGCCGGTTATCCGGAGATGCTGAGAGACATGGTTACCTATCTGGGGTTCCATTGGGCACCAGAGTACCAGGTCTACGAGCAGCAGCGAGAGTTTGACCAGACCTACTACCAGGCTATCGTCTACATTCTGTCGGATGATGGCAGGAGCGTTGTCCACCGCTACGAGGCAGTAGGTTCCACAGTGGATATGGCCGTGCAGCAGGCAGCTTACGTGAGTCTCACCGTCCTCCGTGCTGACTACTGGGGGTTTGATGATTCCATCTATCGTCACATCCCCCGTGGTTACATCCCGTCAGCGGGAGTTCACTTCACTCTCCACGGCAACCTGGATACCTACGAGTCTGATAGCTCCAGGCTGCACACCACTGCTCAGTTCGTGAGGCACAGTGACGCGGTTGCTTCCACACTTTCTCAGGAGTTAGCCTCAGTCAGGGAGCAGCTCTATCTGGCGTTGACTCGTCTGGCTACGTACACCACAGACTTTGTTGGAGACGAGCGCTTTGCGCGTTTCACTCAGCCAGCTGGGTTTCCGCTGCCAGATGCTGGAGGTTACGAGCCGATCAGAGGTCCACTTCTCGACCTTGGTCCTGGTTACACTGGGATTCCCCGCTTTGGAGCACAGGGAGACGACGCTTTCTACTTCACCACACCGAGAGTTGCTCTCAGAGCAGTCCCGCTCTACGTGGATCGTCGTCATACCTACTTCCGGGGGATTCCTCCGCACCGTATCTCTCGTCGTACTACTCACCGCCGTCCTGCGTGATGAGCATGGGAGTACCGATGTATCCATTCCTAGCTATGTTTAGTTATCCTTTGGCATTCGAACCATGTATTGGTCTGTTGGATATTCTGATGCATTGGAACATGTGATGATGTACATGTTGGTTATCTATTCATGCGTCGGAATAATCTATCTTTCGGTTACCAAGTCTATCCTTTTCTATTGTTGTGCTAAAATGCATGTCTATTCAGGATGCCGCCAACAAGGAGCAACCCACCCGAGCCACCTCCGCTCACGGAGCTGTTGACTCAGATGACTCAGGTCGTGGCTCAGATGGCCCAGATCCAGGCTAACCAGCACAACAACCAGAATGCTCCGCGAGTCAGCATCAAGGAGTTTCTGAGCATGGGGCCGAGAGCTTTCGTGGCAACACGTGAGCCTCTGGATACTGATGACTGGATCAGGGAGATGAACAGGGCTCTGGAGATTGCTCATGTTGCTGAGGAAGATAAGGTCAAGTATGCCACCTACCTACTGAAGGGTCAGGCAGCTACCTGGTGGGAGAACTACCAGACCATGAGAGCTGGCTATCCTATCACCTGGGGTTGTTTCAAGGATGCCTTCCTGAAACACCACATCCTAGATGGTCTCATGGAAAGGATGCGTGAGGAATTCTGCTCTCTCAAACAGGGCAAGCTGGACGTCCTCGGCTACCAGAACGAGTTCAATCGTCTCGCTCGATACGCTGGTGACGAGGTGTCCACTGAAGCCAAGAAGATGGCAAGGTTCCGCCGAGGTTTTAACCCGGAACTGAAGTACGCTCTCACCAACATCAAGTGCAAGGACTTCGTGGAGCTCGTGAACACCGCGCTCAATGAGGAGAATGGGCGCAAGGCGTTCGAAGAGTCCCGTAAGCACTCGCGTGAGGGTGGTTCCTCCTCCAACATGACCACCCCTCCGCAGAAGCGCCGCATCTGGGTGCCAAATGGTGCTGTCACTCGGGCTCCAAATGCCCAAGCTTCTCCAGGCTTTGGTCCCCGCCCACCCAAACCATCTCAGATGCAGGGTCAGAGGTTTCCAATGGGGCAGCCAAGGCCAGGTCCTCCTCGTGTCGTCACTTGCTTCAAGTGCAAGGAGACTGGGCACTACGCTGATAAGTGCACTCAGAGGCAGCTACCTCCACCTCCTCGCCCCAACACCAACCAGGCAATGGTTCGTGCTCCCCCGGCTAAAGCCTTCAACTCCAACAACAGGCCTGTCGGGAGGAACGCGAGGGTGAACCATATCAAGGCCGACAAAGCTGAGGAAGCTGCTGACGTCGTTCTCGGTACATTACCCGTAAACTCTATTCCAGCTAAAGTGTTGTTTGATACTGGAGCATCGCATTCGTTTGTGTCAAAGATCTTTGCTACAACGTACAATTTAGCTCTGGTTCCACTAAGCAATCAAATCTATGTTCACTCTCCGGGAACTAAAATGATTACTTCCAAGATAAGCATGGACAATCAAATCCTAATTGGAGGTCGCATATTCCTTGCTTCACTCATGTTGCTGGGAAATTCTGACATTGATGTCATTCTGGGTATGGATTGGTTGAAGACCCACAAAGCTAAAATTGACTGTGCTCAAAAGTCAATAACTCTCTCCCACACTTCAGGCCAGATAGTCTATTCTCCATATGGATCAAGTTCTGTTCAGCTGTTCAACCTTGATGCAAAACCCCTTCCTGCAATTGAAAATGTTCCGGTGGTTTGTGAATTCCCTGACGTCTTTCCAGAAGAGTTGCCAGGGATGCCTCCGGACAGAGCAGTTGAGTTCGTGATCGAGCTTGAGCCAGGTACTGCTCCAATCTCTAAGCATCCATACAAGATAGCTCCTCCTGAACTGAAATTGTTGAAGGAGCAAATCGATATGTACATGGAGAAAGGTTACATTCAGCCTAGTTCCTCCGCTTGGGGTTGCCCAACTCTGTTTGTTGCCAAGAAGGATCAAACAAAAAGACTCGTGGTTGACTATCGTCCTCTCAACGAGAAAACCATCAAGAACAAGTATCCAATTCCTCGTATCGATGATCTTTTTGATCAACTTGCTGGAGCCTCAATATTCTCAAAGTTGGACTTGAGGATGGGGTACCATCAGATAAAGATCAGAAAGGAAGATATTCCTAAGACAGCTTTCACCACTCGTTACGGTCTATATGAATACACCGTCATGTCCTTTGGTCTCACCAATGCACCGGCAACGTTCTCAAGACTCATGAATTCTGTTTTCCATGAATACCTCGACAAGTTCGTTGTGGTATATCTTGATGACATTCTATTCTACTCAAAATCCGAGGAAGAGCATGGAGAACACCTTCGTCTCACCCTCATGAAACTTCGCGAGCATCGTCTATATGCCAAGTTCTCCAAATGTGAGTTCTGGATTCCAGAAGTTGCATATCTTGGTCATATCATCTCTGCCAAAGGCATAGCCATTGATCCTGAAAAGGTTAAGGCAATTGTTGATTGGAAACCCCCTAAGACGGTGAAGCAAGTCAGAAGTTTTCTTGGCTTGGCTAGCTATTGCCGTCGTTTCGTCCAAAACTTTTCCAAGATTGCGAAACCTCTCACTGATCTCACAAAGAAGGAAAAGAAGTTCGTTTGGACTCCACAATGTGATGAAAGTTTCAACCTCCTGAAGACTAAACTCACTTCCACCCCAGTTCTGGTTGGCCCAGATACTACCAAACCTTTCCAGATATTCTGTGATGCATCTCTCCAAGGCCTAGGAGCAGTTCTTATGCAAGAACGTCAAGTTGTGGCTTATGCTTCACGTCAGTTGAACCCACATGAGCAAAACTATCCCACCCATGATCTTGAACTTGCAGCAGTTGTGTTTGCCCTCAAGAAATGGAGACAATACTTGTTAGGTAACAAAACTGAAATCTTTTCCGATCATAAGAGTCTGAAATACATCTTCACTCAGCCAGATCTGAACCTCAGGCAAAGGAGATGGATTGAGAAGATTAAAGACTTTGATCTCACCATTTCTTACACTCCAGGCAAGGCTAATGTTATGGCCGATGCTCTCAGTCGCAAGTCATATTGCAATAATCTCATGATCATGGAAAGCCAACCTCCACTTCATGAAGAATTCCAGAAGCTGAACCTTGGTCTTGTCCCTGAAGGATACCTTGCTAGCTTGACAGCCAGTCCAACTCTCGAGGACAAGATTCGTTCTGAACAACTTCGTGATACTGAAATCAAGAAGATTGTAGAGCACATCAAGGAAGGCAACGATAAATTCAAGTCCTTCTCAATTGATGACAAGGGAACTGTGTTCTTCGAAGGACGCATTGCAGTTCCTCAGATTCAAAGTCTCAAGGATATAATTCTCAATGAGGCTCATGAAACTCCTCTCTCCATCCACCCTGGAAGTACAAAGATGTACCAGGATCTCAAGACTCTGTATTGGTGGCCTGGCATGAAACGTGAAATTGCTCAATACGTTTCTGAATGCGACGTTTGTCAACGTGTTAAGGCAGTCCATCAGAAAACAGCAGGTCTACTCCAACCTCTGAAAATTCCTGAGTGGAAGTGGGACATGATTGAAATGGACTTCGTTACTGGGTTTCCAAAGTCCAAAAAGGGCAACGATGCAATCTTCGTTGTTATTCATCGTCTCACTAAGGTAGCTCACTTCTTTGCTGTCAAGGAAACTATCTCAGCTAGCCAGTTAGCAGAGCTCTACACAGCAAAGGTTGTTCCCCTTCATGGTGTTCCATTGGAAATAAGCTCAGACCGTGGAAGTATCTTCACTTCTCATTTCTGGAAAAGCTTTCAAGAAGCATTGGGCACCAAACTTCTGTTCAGCATAGCTTATCACCCTCAGTCTCAGGGGCAAGTCGAAAGGGTCAATCAGATTCTCGAGGATATGCTCAGAGCATGTGGTCTCTCCTTTGGCATGAAATGGGAGGATTGCCTTCCATATGCTGAATTCTCCTACAACAACAGCTACCAGGCAAGCCTAGGCATGGCACCATTTGAGGCACTGTATGGTCGCAGATGCAGGAGTCCAATCAATTGGTCTGGAGCTGGTGAACGTTCACTCTTAGGCCCTGACATTGTTAAGGAAGCCGAGGAGAAAGTTCGTATCATTCGTGACAATCTCAGGATTGCTCAGTCTCGTCAGAAGAGCTATTATGATAGCAAGCACAAGGATATGATCTATGCACCTGGTGATAAGGCATATCTCCGTGTAACTCCCCTCCGAGGCACTCATCGTTTTGGTGTGAAAGGAAAGCTTGCACCAAGATACATTGGTCCTTTTAACATTCTCTCAAGGCGTGCAGAAAATGCTTATCGTCTTGAACTTCCAGAAAAACTATCCAAGGTACACGATGTGTTCCACGTGTCGCAACTCAAGAAGTGTTTCAAAGATCCAGATCGTGCAGTTGATCATGATTCCATTGAACTGCAAGATGATCTATCTTATGAGGAGCACCCTATTCGTATTCTCGATGAGACCGAGCGTAAGACTCGCAACAAGAGCACCAAGTTCTTGAAAGTGCAATGGTCGCATCATTCCGATAAAGAGGCAACGTGGGAGACCGAAGAGGATCTTCGCAAGAAGTACCCGGACCTTTTCACTTCTCAGTAAGGAATCTCGGGGCGCGATTCCTTCAAGGGGGGGCGTTTTGTAACATCCAAGTATGAAAAAACCCCTAGTTGTTTTATTTCTTGTTTATTTTAAGCAATGCATCATGTCATCATCCTCATTTCATTTCTGTTGCATTGTTTTCATATTGAAATTCAAACTCTAATCAACCTTTATTTTCATACTTGTCTGTTACAATCTTTTCAAATAAAGAATTGCAAATCAAAAACCTCAATTGTTTCCAAACAATTCATTAATGTTCACCTATTAAATTGTTGCTTTAAATCAAACCATTAATTCAAGCAATTAACTCTAAATCATTTTCCAATTCAAACCAATCTTTAAAATCAGTACTCTTTTGAATCCATGAAGTTCACCACACTTTTTTTTAATCTTTAAATCATTTTAAACCCTAGGGGTAACCCTATTCAAATGCTTGTTTTCATAAGGTTTCATTAATATTAAAATTCCCCAAATTTGGTTCAAATACAAACAACATTTTAAATCACAACTCTTTGAAAATAAACCTTGGCATTTGGTTGCTATTGGTCTAACAAGCCTAACCTAATTTTTGTGGAATTTTTACTAAGCTAAAACCTTCCTTTTTCTTCCAAATCTGTTTCAGCAAAAAAAAAAACAGAAAAAAAATGAGCAGCAGCTAACTAGCGCGCGCGTCAGCTAAGCAAACCCAGCCCATCTAAGCTACAGCGCGCGCAGCCCAGCCCGTCTACCCCCCTCACTTACCGCTTCAATATTCGTGCCGTCGTCTGTTCGAGGTACGGCAGCCATCCGCGCGCGCCACGTCGGCGTACGGCGGCGCCGGACGGCCAGGAGACGCTCCGGCCTCCTATAAGTACCCCCCTAGGCCCTGGCAGATGCCCTAGCCCTAGCCATCCTCGCTCCCCGCGCCGCGCCGCCATCCTCTCTCTCTGTCGCCGCTCCCCCTCTCTGATTTCTCACCGGCGGCAGCTCCTCTGAACCCCGCCATGGCGCCGCCACCTCACTGCCCCACTTAGCCACCTATCTACGGGAACGACGCCGCCTCTCCTTCCTCTACGCGTTGGACACTGGAGCTAGCTGGGAGGAGCACTGCAGCCGCGCCGCCGTCCTCTTCCCCGCCGCCGTCGCCTCCGTCAGCTTGCGTCACCGGCCCTCTGCCTCGACTACTTCCGGTGGTGAGCAAGCCACCGTCCCTCCCATCTCATCTCCTCCCTGTTGCGCTTCCAGTACCGCACTCGCACGCCTCCATCCATCACCGCAGCAGCGCCAGCACGTTGATCGTCGTCGTTGATCACCGTCGGGTGCAGTCGCGGAAGCGTTTGTTCTTCAGAGTTTCAGTTAGCGCTTTGTACAACATATCCTCGCTGAGTAGCTGTTACCTGACAACAAACACTCACCAGCTGCACTGGTTTCAGTCGAGCGCGCGCAAGCGGGAGAACGCGGGTTCGAGTCCCGGCTCCCTGGGATTAAAACTCCCACTTTTTCGTTGGAGTGCTGACAGCCAGGGCCCAGCTGTCAGTCACTCTTGTGCCACGCGGGCACAGTGAGCCCACGGGGCCCCCCTGGCAGTGTCTGGGTGGGTCTTTCCGTGAGTATAAAAAGTTTAAACCCGAATCTGTTTTATTTTTCTAATTCTTTTAAATAACAGAATTAAACATTAAACTTTAACCTTTAATAACTTTTAATCTATAAGTCTAATAAATAAAAGTTGTATATGTTTATTGCTCCAAATTTTATTGTCTATCCAATTATTCCATTTGTGAACTGTTTTGAATTTTCCAAATACATTTAAAATTCAAATTTGAATAATTCAAATGTAATTTGCAATAATTCATAAATAATTCATACTACTTCCAAATAAGGCAAATAAAATAAGTTTTTCAAACCATTTTGAATATCCTATTCAAATATAAAATTTGTTTCATTGTTTGAATAATTTAAATTGCCTAAATAATTAAATACTTGTTTAATTCATTTAAATTTGATAAAAATCATAACTTGCTCAAAATAAAATATTTTTGAACATGCAAAATATGTTTTCAAACCATCAAAGTGTGAACTTTTCAAATGTGAATTTGAATTTATGATTTGAACAAATAAAATTCAAATAATATTCAAACTTGTTTTAAATTCAATTAAAACTTGTTCAATATTGTTTAATTCATAATAAATTCATCCTAATTCAAATTTCAATATTTGAAACATGTAATCCAACTAAAATTTGATGTTCTTTTCAAATCTAAATTTTGTTAATTGTTTTGCACACTTTAAATTGATGAAAACAATAATTGTTTGTGTGACATGTTTAAGTAACCAAATTTTTCAAACTTAATAAATAATTTCCAAACTTGTTTTACTCCTTTTCCTTTGCATCTATTATTGCTACTTTGTTGTTATTTTGTGGTTACCATCATGCATGCATCATGATAACAATTTTCACATAATAATTAATTGTAAATCATTTGTTCCACTTAATTATGGACCCTTTCCCATATGCCACTCAAAATAGCATAGGGGTCCATTTAAATTGTGTTATCATGTTAGCTAGTTTATTTTGATGCCACCATTAACTTGTCATGCATCATCTTGATTGTGCACAATGCCATGATAATGATTGTTTACATTCCTGTTTTGTTTGTTTGCTTCTTCTCGGATAGACGACGACGTTGAGACAGACGATCTGTACAGCACCCCTTCTGAGGATCTAGCTCAGTACCAGGCTGCTGAGTTCGCAGGCAAGTTATCACTCACATGAACCATTGTGTTCCTTTCAACCCTGGTTACCGATACTTTCCGTTGTCTATTCTTGCTAGCCTTAGTGGTAGTTGTTTCTGTTACGAACCTATCACATGAATCCTTTAACCCTGATATTGCCTCACCACCACTCCTACAACCCTATTGATTGAGCCAGTGTCTTACTAGCATGCTTAGGTTGTTTTGCTCGAGTCTGTTACCCGTTACTTTCAGTTACTATATTTCATGATGTTCTGGGGGCTCGATGTTTAATCAATCAATCAATCATGCTACTATTATTACTTAATAATAATTTGATGATAAGGCACCGGCAGGAGGCCCTGTGTGGTTTTGAGGCCTGCTAGTGTTGACCCTAATAGGAAAAGGGTCTTGTCTACTGATCCATGATGAGCGCACTACCCGCATGTGGGAAGCGAGTATGGGCGCCCCCCTCAATTTGATTTGATTCGCATCTCGTCCAAATCATCTCATTTAGTTCGTGCTTTCTATTTGCCGCATGCATGTTTTTGCGAGCCCAGCGCAGGGTGGAACTTTCGTAGTCGGCATATAGGGGGACACGGTCTTAGAGTGCTATGAGCGTCCATTTTCTTCGGGGCTTGATTAGCCGTGCGCCCAAGGTGCTTTGGGATTGATGCGAAGAAGAGTTGAGTTGTGTTGAGTGCCCCGCTTGGTGGGAGGCATCCCATCTGGCGGGTTATTCATACGTGTACGGCCAAATTGGTGCAACCCTGCAGGGATAATCTTCTCGAGAAGTCGTGTTTTCCGCGGTTATGGTTAACATGGTGAAAGTACTGGCTAACAAGTACTCAGGACAACTTAAACCTAATGACTCACAATCTCACACCCCATGATTAACAACTTGACTAGTAATAGGATTATTGACACAATAACTTGTTTCATCTTAATCCAACTGTGTGAGTTATCCTCGGGTTGCTTCTTTGGATAAGGGGCGAGATCCAGGATGGGTTTGTTTGATGTTATCTTTCAGTTGGTTACGACACTCGATCTTATCTCCTTTCTGGTAGTTGGAAGTGATAGAATCTCTGTAGTTGGTTAGCGCAGCCAGTTGTAGCATCTTATATACCCCTTTCTTTCCGTTGAACCCAAGTCATCTGTGCTTGTGTTGACGGGCTATACTTTGGTGAGCTGTGAGTCTTGCTTGCCAGTACGTCTATGTACTGACCCCTTTGGGGCTGTGGTTTCCGCAGACTATGATTACGAGGATCCAGGTGACGGCTACTACGTGGAGTTTGACGAGGCTGCTGACGAGTAGTTAGCGTACCCGGGCAGGATCCGAGACATCGTGGATGGGCTCCGTCTTTATTTCAGTTTCCGGCTTCTTAAGCCTATTTGGATTTTGTCTGTACTCAGACCCCTTTGAATGCTTCCGCTGAGTTGTAATGATGCTATGTTGGGACATGTGTCCTCTGGATGAATGTATTTGCTATCTCTGCCCTAGTGAGGGCCATTTGCAACTTATTTCTATCTTTTGTGTCGTAGAGGCATGTTGTGTTATCCTTTTGTTCAAAGCCGTTGACGTACCATGTGTGTATGGTATGAAGTACGCCAATGGTAGTGTCCTGATTTCTACAGGATAGTTTACATCGACGGTGAACAGTAGCGATGGGTTGTCACACATAAGTGTTGGCCTACTCGTAAGAGGACGCGGGTGCCGAAAAGCCCCGTAATCCCATCAGAATACTGTTCAGTTCGTACGGTGAGTATCCTATAGAAGTCCGGGTGCGACAACCGGTAGTTGTTTAATTGCTATTGTGAGGTGCGAGTGCGACCCATAGCGACCTAGTTTCAGAACTGTTGAACTGTGTCATGAATAGTTGTTATTTAAATACATGTTCGTTCGTTTTATATGATTATGTCGTTACGTTATGCGTTTGTGAATAATACTATATAAATGATTATATGTTGTCTAAATTTTACTGTTTTTTCAATATTGTAGCAAAACGGCTATGTGGTTATAGCCCGTCTATAACCTTTCATAGCTTCTGAAATCGCCGTGGCTATATGCAATAGCCCGCTATTTTAAACTATGGGTTGTACTGTGTCTGTCAAATCTGTATCATCCCATAGTTTAGCGCAGCATGTACAAGTTCAAGAGTTCTAGCCAAAACACTATTGTTCTATTTTTCCTATGAATAACTGATGTTGTGCTAATGGTCTATCTGTTTGGTCAAAAAAATTATGGTAAGACACATATATACATTTTTACTCCCTTTTTGAATTCTCAATAACTCAATCAATCAAAACAGTCAAGGACAAACTCAGTCTGGGGGTGTTTATGAACTTCGGTTTGTAGTTTGTGCTTTCTGCACCAGCCGTTAAGCATGTGATCCTTGCAGACTCAAAATCTTGTGGTTTGTAATGATCTATCGAGTTCAAAGAACTTTACCAAGTATCTATTTTTTCCTTTGATGGTTCTTGAAATAGTAATCCATACGCGGTGGCTGAATGTTATTTGTGAGTGGACAACTAAATAACCATATTTAAACCTAAAAACTGCCCTGATGCATATTTTTTTGATATTTTACATGTGTTACCAGGCTGCAGTAAAGAAACCACGTGAAGGACAGAACCTCTGGTTTGCAAGAGATCAGTTTCTGCCCATATGGAGATCGGTGTTAACATGTCGGTTTATTACGTTCATCTTTCCATCTTATGCACCAACCAAAGAGTCACTACATATTCCATATAATTACGCCCAGAAGAAGTTCGATAATCAGAGGCATTGTCGGCTTGGCTTGTTGGATACCAGAAGGTCTCCAAAATCAGGAAAAGGTCCTAAATTACCAAGTGCTCGTGGGCCCAGAAGGCTATTTGGCACTGCTGCATCGACTGTCCTGAAGATGTTGAAGCGCGCATGATGACCGGGAAGGAAGGCAGGGGCGGGCACACGTTGTATCAAGGGTATTCAGCTGAATACCCATAAATTGTTGACAAAACATGCATTATCATCAGTGCTAGTATGATTTAGATTTAAAAAATCCCACGAATGTTCTGATATAAGCAGTCGTTGGTAAAAATTATAGCGGAGTACAGTTTTGGTTGAAACAAGTGCGTGGAATCAGCTGGTCATGTGATCAAATTATAATTCGTTCACTAATTTCAGATGTATTTTATGTACTTTTTTTTTATGAATACCCATTGTCACAGTCCTGGGCGCGCCACTGAAGGAAGGTATACTAGTTTGCTAGTTTAAGCTGTTGAACATAATAGCAATTTCCAATTGGTTTTACATTGATTTTGGAGATAGTTTTTACCATTAGGGAGGCGCCGAGCTAAAGTAATATGCCTTTTGTGGAGATGAATCTTTCAGTCACTCAGTTGTTCTATGTTTGATCCTGCAGTTGTGTCCTTAACTAGCAGTTAACCTAGATGTTTATATGGCTCTATTTGCCCTCTGTGACGCTGGATTAGTGTTTGTCTATTGAATCGTCATCTCACAGTCTATGTAAAACTGTTGTGGTTTGTTTAAGAAATATATCTGGGAGGCTGGAAAGGGGCCTTAGAAGGTGTGCAAAGTATGCCATTTGGCACAATGCTGGATATGTACGTAGGCCTGTTGCAAAATTGGCTCTAATTTTGTGTGTCTTTCTCGAGAACTGAGTGCTAGCTCATTGGCTAGAGGCTGCGAGTGCGCGCCAAGCCGCTCGGGTTGGAGTCCCAGCTTCGGCTGCGTGCGCTCGAATAAACCGGGAGTCTCATCTACCTAACAACGTAAAACCAAGGAAGAGATCATTTCCCCGTTGGCCACGTTTTTTTTGTGTGTCTTTCTCTTTGTCTATGCATGTCATGCCAAATGCAGAATAGATATTCCAAGGGTTTCAGTATGTGATGTAACTATCATGTATGCTTTGCTCTTTTCATGAGAGCAACAAAATTTACTAGTACCAGAAAGAAGATATTACCTTTTTTTGCTGGTTACTAAAATGGAGGTATTACCGGTGCATATAACTTTGACATTATTCTGAACTTTGATCAAACATAAAGACAATTCTTTCCTTTTTGAAATACTTAGGGCTTGCTTGGCACCATGAATGCATCCTACTAATACTTATATATTGCCTGTTTTAAAAAACAAAACGATATAATAATTATACTATGCCTATTAATCCGCGTACCGGAAGAATTTAATAAACAAAAGTCGTCTAGCTCAGTTGGTAGAGCGCAAGGCTCTTGTGGTTAATGATGGGCGTTTCCTTTCTTTCTTTCTGGCTGCGGCAAATCGAGTGGCTCTGTTTTCTTTTAAATCTTGACTAGGAAACGTGCCCGTGCGTTGCAACGGGGGAGAAAAGATTTAACTTTTGAAGAAAAAAAACATAGTTACAACCTAAATTCTGAAGGAAACCAATGACAAAGTAAACAATTTTTTTTGGGGTAATCGCAAATCCGTTCAATAGGTGGGAGCAGGGTGGTGGCTCCAATGGCCGGAGATCAATGGGGTGGGCCTTTTTTAGGACGGGCAGGATGTCGTTCTATAAGCGATCATACTTTTATCCCACGTATAAGACTGATAACCCAAATCATTTGTGTTAATATCAAGTGGGAAAGTTATTTACATACTCTCTTGGTTCACTTTTGTAATGCATTTTAATTTTGATCACATACATTCTAAAATGAGTGAATCTGGATTCATTCTACATATATATTTACTCATTTTATTATGTATGTGAGCAAAATTTAAATGATAAGAATTGTGCTTTATAAAAGTGGAGAAGCAAGTAGCAGATTCGCTACACGAGTAGTATCTTTCCTGATCCAGCCGAGAGCCTCATAGGGACACGTCGACGGCCTGCCACCAATCGATGGCCTTTTTCTGTGTCTGGACGGATTTCACTCTCTCAAATTCTCATGACCAACCATTGCATGGCCTGAGTTGTATACATATTAGCGGAGGCAGCGCGGACCCCCAAAAAAAAGGAGCTGACGTACGAAAACTTTTGCTTAGCCACGATGAATTTTTGCATGTGTCTGATATTGACTTGCTGACGTTTTGTCAAGGGTCGCCCACATAATTTGATGGTGTGGAGGGGGCCACGGCGGAGGTCACCCTTGAGGTTATGAGCGCGGACCGGTAGAAGTGGCTACGCCGGTTGGGCTGGTCGTAGTTCATTGTTGGCTTAGGCCTGATGTTCACGTCGATAGTAGTCGATTATTTTTCGACGAGTATCACGCATGTTGCAACTTGCAAGGCTCCTCAAACTCTGGCACACACACGTAGCAAATCAGTTAGTTAGCAGGCATGGAGCTCAACAGAACGATCAGCTTGCTAGCACAGCTACTAACGATCGCAAGCAACATAGAAAAAGCTGGAACCGAAACTTGCTAGATGTGCCTAGTGCACCCGCAAACTTTGCTTTATTTTTTGGGCCTCGATCTGGTTTAGGCCGTATGTATGATGTCCTAGATTTATATACGCGGAAAACTGTGGCTAGCTATTCCAAGCGTATACAACTTTATTTCTACCCGGAGATGATTTTTTTTTTTTTTGAAACGGGAACAGTGTCCCGACCTTACCCGGAGATGATTGGAACATGGTCTAGGCAAAGTCAGGCTAACTCTGTTTTGGTTGGGACTCGTCCGTGTCAAGGTAGGATATATTTTGGTGGAAGGACAAAAGGGTAAAACACCGGGTTGGACCGGAAGAAGGTTTTCTCTCTTTATTATTATATATATATACTAGCAATAATGCCCATGCGTTGCAAAGGGAGAAAAAAATCATGAATCTAGACACGAAATAATGCATTGCACCGGATCATTTCTATTAATAGTTACTCCCTCCGTTCCATATTAGATGACTTTCATTTGTCTAACTATAGATGCACCTAGACATGTTTTAGTCTATAGATACATTCATATTTGGACAAATGGAAGTCAAGTAGGAGTATTTTGGAAGGGAGGGGGTAGATGCCATGCTATATGGAATAACATTGATAAACACAATAGCCGAAGGACAACGATTAATAGCATGTCCCTTTTAAAAAAGCTACTCGCACGTGTACATATGTCAAGATACTAAAATTCATGTACTTGATGACATTGATGTTTCTTAAAATGACTCACCATTTCTCGAACATGAAGTCTATCAGGTTTCTCAACATAGAAAAATATATTACATTACGGAATTCCAAAAAACAACCCGAATGGAAAGGTTCTAACAATCTCAGTGACATCTCCAGACCATTTTCCGGTTAAAAAATCATTGTATACTACAACTTTTCTGCTCATCCTTGCCAACTTTCGGCAAGTATGAGGAGCAGCAGCTAGATGTGAATCTATGAGCACTAAAGGAAACTTCTATGCTTACCGACCAAGAGCACAAGGAAGACACCATGCATGAATGATTGTCCATCTTCTCATGGGTACAACGGCATGCATCTCTCTTAGCAGTATGAGACTAAACACAAAAATGATGGATATCGACGATTAGCCAACTAGTTTCTCCGATCGATAAAAAGTGCCGCTCTAGCTTAGTACTCTCTTCATTCCAACTTAGTTGTCATAGATTTGTCAAAATATAGATGTATATAGACATATTTTAGTGTATTTTTTTTCGAGAACTTCGCAGGAGTTCTGCGAGTTATTGTATTAAGCTTGAGGAAGAGAAACACACAATTGTTCGGATTACAAGTGCCTACGAGTGCGCACAGCGGCTCAGCCCGGCAAAGACTCGTCACCCACCCACCGCTGGAACCGGCCTAACCTATATCTTGCTGATACCCACGTCTACATTGTAGCCAACTATGCCATCCGTCTACTATCCGCATGTGTAGGACGCCGGCATCGCAAGCAACATTATCAAAAACACGCACGTTGCGTTCTAGCCACAAGCTGCGCATGGTGAGCACGAAGAGGGAGTTCACCTCTCTGCTCATCTTTGTCGGCACCTTCCGAACCGCGTCTGGCCACCACTCCGCGATTGCAGCGTTGATGGATGGCAAGCACCTCATCATCCCTCTGGGGCGCAGCACCCTCGCCCAGATTCCACGGGAGTAGGGGCATTGGAGGAGCAGGTGGCCACTGAATTTTAGTGTATGGATACATCCGTATTTTGACCAAATCAACGACATTTAATTTAGAACAGAGGGAGTACTAAGTAGGCGACACTTTTTATGAATCACGGAGGGAGTATCTAACAAAACTATGCCACCTACATGGACACGGGAAACCCACCATTGGGCAGCCACGACATCGCCCGACAAAAGGGATACACAGCTTCAGATTCTTCAAAACCCAAGACGTGCATCTCCTGCTATGCTCTGGTTGGAACGCTACATAATTAATCTTGGCACGACAGTTTGGATGCTGTTAGGAAATTCAGTGGCACTCACCGTCCAAGATTTCTATTCACTGAAGTCCATGGCCGTGCCGAACACGCTGCTCCCTGTGCCCGTGATGGACTGGCTGTCCTCCAGCGCTTTCTCGTGGAGGCTCCGCTGGCGCGCATGGTCTTGACTGTGGCCGTGCGAGCTTTCACCTCAACCTGCTTTTCATGTGCTCTATCCTGGCGTGCACAAGCTTCCCGGCGGCTGATGCTCCTAGCCACCACTCTGTAGGGAGCTCATGCACGCCTCATTCAGCAACAAATCTGTGGCCCCAACATACAATGTCAGCTGTCCAGAACTCTTTCCACGACCACCTTTCAGGTCCACGACAGCGTCGCTCCTCATCCGCTGGCATGGTGAGGTTAGAGGCAGGCGACGACAACAATCTAGTCCGGCTCCGTGGTGGCTTCATCGTGTTTTTCGGCAGCGAACTGCAGAAGTTCACGGGGAGGAGTTCCGACTTCACCCAAACGGACTCCACAACGTTGACGCCTCTGATGGCTGGATTACTTATACTAAAGTTTCTTCCAACATCCATCACACAACGTCCGTCCGGCGGGAGCATAGCACAGACACCACGTACGTACAGATCATCTCTCGGGATGCAATGCCATGATCTAATTTTATCACGGACAACCGCTAGCTATACAAATCTTGAATAGAAACATGATGCATGCCTGGTTGTTTTAGCTCGGATCGGACTCTGCTCTTCAAATTTACGGAACAGATATACATCTTAGTTTGGATCGGACTCTTTCAAACGTACACAACAGATACATCGATTTGGTGGGAGGGTAATATGGTAAAAATTGAGTTGGACCGGAAGAAACATTCCTCTCTTTATTATTAGGTATAGATATAGATATATATATATATTATAGTAAAGATGGGGTGACCAGAAAGCTTACAAAGTCAGGTACATCACTCGCCAAGTCGCCATGGGAAGCAAGTATATGAGCCTATGAACTACAAATACGGTTACAGTAACGAAAACTGAAATCGAAAAAAAAAACTAGTGATTAGTTGGTATTTTGATTCTTTGAAAAGCACACCATAATCAGGGTCACCGGCAAGCAATGGTTTCAGCATGAAGTGCATCTGCATCCCTTCACATTGCCCTGGACGTCCCTGATACAAAAATCCCCATCCTCCAGTCTTTATGGAATCGTCGAAGCCTCCATCGTTTGAATCCACAGGACTATAGGAGGCCTGCTCCAGCGTACCATGTTTTGCTTGGCTGGGTGATGGGATTTGCACAGGTGCTCACAAAATTCAGTCACAAGGCGCTAGCTTGTAGATACCACCATTCCAGGAGCAGGACGAGTCTCACCTGAGCTGAAACTGTGCCATTTAGCGGTGGTGCACTCAGTCTTGTAAGTTTCAGGTTTGCCTCCCGTCAACGGTTTTTGGTAAGGATACACAAGTGGGATCCCACTTATAGCTCATTTATAAGTAGTTAGTTCAAATCTTTTGTCAAAAAATTTAAACAAAGCACTTACAAATAAGAGTGGCGTTCCCACAATTACTAGGATGTCCAAGGACTATCCTAACCGTCCATCTGTGTGTGGATTGAGCCGGCTACTGGCACCTACCGACCCACGCCCCGGATGCTTTGACTTTTAGCCCGGGGTTAACAAGCTGAAATTCGCACTGGTTCTCACAAATCACGTCCGTACCCAGGTTATTGTTCCTAAAATGCCCCAGCAGCAGTTTCCGATGTGGGGTCAAGTTGTCGGTGTGAGAACAGAGCAGCAGTTTCCGATATGGGGCCGAGTTGTTGGCGTGAGAATAGAGGTCAAGACTGAATATTAAACCCATAATTACCTTTTTATATATACACATTAACACATATAATGGATATATGAATTACGGTGATGCTACACCTACGGATCAGACTTACGCATGGAACTTACATGATTAGGTAGCCGGGTCAGGGGGTGGGCCCCCAATGAAATTCACGGGGGCAGTTTTTATCAGATGGACTAATCACTGGAGGCCAGGTATGTCCGTAGTCTCAGCCCGTATGCATTTTGTCCGTAGGTCTAGTATTACCGTATGAATCTATAATAACTAAGTAAATCATCCCCACTAACTATTTCCCTCAACATGCAGCTATGCCACCTCAGCAGGCCCACCCATCTCTCCACTAACTTGCGGCTATACCATACCATTTTCTTTATTTCTTTTACAGACAAATGTCTGTAGCTTTTCAGCCTGAAACTAAGATCAACGTACGTGGATGTAAAGCCCATTTCTTAGCCGGCTGAAAAGATCAACGTACGTGGCTACATAGCCCATTCTTTAGGCAGCTCCAAGCCCATCATTTAGCCGATTCCTTAGCCCAGCACAAATGCATGCTCATCTTCTCCATCGAACCAATCTGCATCGACATAGCACCACAATGTTGTAAATCAATGTCCACTGACGGTTACCCTTCACAAAAATCAAATCCAGCTTAATTGTCTTTGCCCTGTGTCTTTTCTCCTTCTCATTCCGGTTTACAACCTGTTGTCTTCTCCGCTCCTTTTATAACTGCAACATCAAGCCATATATCTACTCATGTAGATTAGTGGTACCTTGCTTCCACAGGCGCAGCCGGACGGCGCTGATTCCGTCCTCACTGTGTCCCAGCTCATGTGCGCATCTCTAATGCCTAATGATGTTGCGATCAAGATGATGGCACTCTCTCCGGAGCTCCGGTGTTGTTGAGCAGATTCCCGCGCCGGCACGAGCCAGCTGTCCCATTGGCATAGCAGAGACGATGGACAAGGGCCCTGTCTGATTCTATCTACCATCACCACAGGTTCCAATTTCTCTCCCATGTCTGCTTTGATGCCCTCTAAGTACTCATCTCCTTTAATTTCTTTGCAGGATTGATTCGGCTTATAAGAGATTAGTACCTTCAAACAATGCAAAAGCTGGCAATAAATTAATTTGACGGTACACAAATTTTACCTACCATGCCTTTTCCCGTAATATCTATGTATCCATTGTGTGATTTCTTTGAATTTTCATGCGGATTTTACACCCTGTGTATTGTAGCTATCAAGAGTCCATCAATATAACGATCTAAAGTTCTAGACCCATTAAGTGTACCTTAGTTGTACACCATATCAGTTTTCATGTTGCTCAATAAAATTAATCAGGAACTGCACGCTGAGCCAGTCCAGCATAATCATATGCCCTGCAATGACTTTAGGTGTTACACGCAATAGCAAAACAACGATGAAATTAAGCAAGATCGAACCAACGGGGACACGAGATTTTAACGTGGAAAACCCTTCCAAGGAGAAAGAGAAAAAACCACGGGCGCCAGCCGGCAATACTTCACTATTTCGGGTGAGGTTACAATCGCGCCGGGATTTACAATGTATGGCTTATCCCGTGCGGCGGCTTACAAGAGGTATATAAAGGCGGTCCTGACCTAACTAGGTCGGTAACAGGTAATCCAACTCCGACTCGTTGCGCCTCCGGCTCCACTCGTCAGAAGTTCGGCCTTTATCAGTATATACGAATATGAATTTGGATCACCATAAAATAACATTAGGTGCATTAGCAAGGTGACCGACGACCACGACACCATCGCATAGCCCATGCATGTCAGCTTGCGCTTTTTTCATCTACAGAGGAATCAACATCCTTTCTAATTGATCCAGGAGTCAAGAGATGTGTTTCTCTGTGAGGACATCTTGATATACCGATAACCTTTTGATATACATGCTACATCCAGATGGCGCTTGGGCTGCGATCAATCTGAGATGGATTTACTTCTACCGGGTGACCTGCAAAGGCCAGTCCTTATTTGGTTCGCATGTATTCTGTAAGTGACGTGTCAAATTCTACAGATTATTCTGAACACTTTCAATTGAAGCTCGCTAGGTTGCCCAACAATTTTTTTGATGAAGTAGGCGAAATATCTTTACTCTCTTTTGTCCCAGGTAAATTGTACCTCTCTCTGTACGATTATATTATGCCAATTAGATGAAGAAATGCTTTAATCAAATAAGGAAATGGTTTATTTGACTTATTATAATTCAAGTATGGCGTGTATTCTTGCAGTATTAATATTTTTGCATCATTTAGAAGCAGATATATGTAGCATTGAGCAATATTAATATTTTTACACTACTTAGAAGCAGATATATGTAGCATTGAGCAACATAAGAGGAAATAAGGGCACACAAGTAGCAGCCAATCCTTTCATCCCTCAGATTTTTTGCTGGTAATATTTCAGTAAGATGTGACATTCGAACCAATTTGTAAGACATGGTAATTTTGTCATATGAGGGATCCCGGCAGTGTGCAAGCTATTAAACTGCCTGTTAAGTGTTGTCGGTTCTACTCCAATATCCAAGAGTTGAAGTTTTGCATAAAACAAAGATGTAATTTAATTATTTTTGAATGTGTCGATTTTACTATCCGACGGACCCAGTGCTTCGGTTGTTATTCCTATAGTCAGTATTGTGTCTTGCATACTATCAAATGTAGAACGAACACAAGTTAAATTATTCTAATCTTGGATAGGATTATCTTGCAGGTATATGTCATTTTTCTTATTATACAGCTCGAGGGAATATTTGAGAAATCATATATCAGCTACTTAGTTTTCTCAAATGCAATTTAAAAAATTCCTCTATTGCTTGGCATTTGTTTGCTAATGGTTAATACACTATTGGTTGTTGCATAGATTTCCGCGGCAACGCGCGGGGTATCGTCTATTAACACAATTTCTGGATATACAGTAGCCAACTAATGCAATAACAAGATATTTACATCACAGAAGAAGTTTTCGGATCCATGTATTAACAAGTTCTGAATAACACATATTGTGGATATATGAATTATTATATCTTTCGTATTCTTTTTTTTTCTTTTTTTTGACACGGTAAGAAGGTAGAGGGCTCTCTACCTTATTTATTGAATATCCAGCCCAAGGACTGAATTAAAACTTTACAAAGAAAACGGCTCACCAAGAAAGATGAAAGCAGAAAAGAGAGAAAAAAGAGAGAAAAGGGAAAAAGGAAAGGAAAGAAGAAGAAAAACTGGAGAAGAACAGAAAAGCACAAAAATCGCAGTGAGGCAGCGGCTTATTGTGTCTTGAACCTATCTGCCCAGCCCTTGATAGCCTGTTTGTTTTTGTTTGCTCTAGTCGCCCATAGGCCGAGCTCCAGGTGAATTCGATGAAGTAGAGTTCTTCTAGTGGTCTAGTGCTGATTGAAAACCCTGTTGTTTCTAGCCCACCATAGAACTAGCAGGCAGGCAGCAAAACAGACGTGCCAGGTGCCCAGGTGTTTGACTTGAGGGTGCGATGCCCAGTCTTCACGAAGCAGGAGATTGATGAGGAGGTTAGCGTGTACCGTGTAAACCTCAGATGTTCCCACACGTAGCAAGCGTTATTGCAATGCAGTAATATGTGCTCAATGGCCTTGACCGCTGGGCACATATCGCATCCTCCATCTGGCACCCAGCACTTTCTGACTATATTGTCTTTTGTGTTAAGCTTTCCTCTATATGCTAACCATAGCGTAATCTTGTGCCGTTTGGGGATTGGTTTCAGCCAGGTCCATTTAGATTGCTCCCAGTAGATGCCTCTATCGCTGATGAGCTTATATATGCCTGCTGTAGTAGGCATTTTACCTGTGGTGATGAGTTTGCGCTGGTCTCGTAGGTCTGAAGCTGGAACTCCCAACTGATTTAGGTAGTTTTGTAGCTGAGTGAGTTGATCTTGCGCAGTTTGTGAGAGTGGCGGTATGAGTTGAAGCTCCCATTGGTCGTTTCTTACCTTGACCTGACTGTAACGTTGGTCTGTCACGAAACAGGCATTGCGTCCGCTAGTCGTCCGAGCGACATCCAGCTGTCAATCCAGAATGCAATGAGATTCCCAGATAGGATTGTGCATGTTGTTGTTTGTAGTTAACAGGTGAATGCTGACAAGAGAGATTTCCAAAAAGGGGTGTCAGGGGTAGTGTGTCTGTCAGGGATGTGTTGTTGTAGATATCAGCCAGAGAGCCATTGGAATCAAGGCCCAGTGGCTCCGGACAACAGTTTGGAGGCGAGCCCTGCCATTTCAGCCTTGTTGTGCAAGTATAGGTTACGGACCCCAGCCCCCTTGCTGTTTTTGCATTGTTACCACATCCCAGGCAACAAGGCAATGGCCTCCATGAATCTCCTCTTTGTTCTTCCAAAAAAAAGGCTCTGCGCCTTCTGTCGATAGCTTCAATACTTGCCTTGTCCCAGGCAATGCAGGCCATAAAAAATGTTGGGATTGCAGATAGTACAGAGTTAACCATTTCCAGTCTTCCAGCTTGATACAAAAGTTGGGGAACCCAGCCCGGTAGTCTGAGATCAATCTTGTCGAGAACTGGCTGTAGCATGGAGTGGTTGATTTTAGTCATAGATAGGGATGCCGAAGGTACGCGCATGGCATTGAGCTTATGTTGCAGTCAATAATCTGAGCCACCACATTTGTTTCCTCTGCACTGAGATTGAGTGGGACCATGGTGCTTTTATGGTAGTTTATCTGTAAGCCACTGAAAGTAGCAAATGCATCCAGTATCGTTTTTGCAAAAGTCGCTTGTTGAGTTGTGCCTTTGAGGATAAGAAAAGTGTCGTCGGCGTACTGAAGCACCGGCATGGGTGCACCTTGCAACAGCGGGTGTAGGATGAGCCCTTTGTCGTATGCTTTCCTAAACAGCTATTGTAGGACATCAGCAATAATATCAAACAGGTACGGTGAGATTAGATCGCCTTGTCTTACCCCTTTCTGAATTTTGAAGATTTCCCTGGTACCCCATTGATCAGAACATGTGCTTGGGATGTGATAAGCAGTTATCTATCCAATCGATCCACCTTTGTGGGAAACCACACATGTGCATGGTGTGTAGGAGTGCCTCTCAGCAACTGAATCAAAAGCCTTATGAAAATCGAGCTTGGGCACGATGATTGACTTCTTTTGTTCGTGTGCACACTTAACCATTTGGATTGCTGTGGCGAAATTTTCAATAATGGATCACCCTTTAATAAAGCCCAATTGCATCTGGTAGACCAGGCCTTGCATCTTGCTCTGAAGTCTGTTCGATAATACTTTGGCAATCAGTTTAGGAATGCTATGTTGCAGCGAGATTGGCATGTAGTCTGAGACAGTTAGGGGCACACTGCATTTTGGCAGCAGGGTTATGAATGTTGTGTTTACCCGGTGAGGTCAGCTTGGCCTGTGTAGATAGACTGAAATAGCTGTATTATATCATCTTTAAGCTCTTGAGCCTATACCTTAAAGAATTCGTTGGTGAATCCATCTGCAGGCGGGCCCTGGGCTCTGTTAGCAGGAGCTTGCTTTATCACAGTGATGATTTCTTCCAAGGAGAATGTGTTCTGGAGTGATATTAGCGACGGAGAGAGATCATCATAGAGTGTTGGTAAATTCAGATTGATAGACCATTTTGCATGTTTTATGTAAAGAGGGTCTTGAAATGTTCTGTTGCCAGCTGCCGCTTCTCGGTTTCACTGAAAATATCCCGTCCTTCTGGATGAAAGCATTGGATCTTATTTTTCCTATGCCTGTAGGTTGTTATGGTATGGAAAAAACGTGTGTTCTCATCCCCTAGATTACACCACTTTATTTTGGCACGCCTCTTCCAAAAACTTGAATTTTGTGCTGCGAGTGGCACCATATTATCTTTGCATTTTGCACATAGCTGAAATTGTGGGTCAGAAAGAAACCTCCATTCCTCAACTGCATCAAATGATGCGGAGGGGTTAGCTCCTAGTTGGCCTGATCTTCACGAATCGACGAAGAACACGAAGAACACGAGAGGGAAACGAGGGGGAATCGAGTGGAATCGAGAGGGAAACAAGGGGAAACACGAGGGGAGATAAATAGCGCGAACCGAAGTACCCCAAATCTCCCGTCAACTAACCCCGAGGGCCGCCTACGGGACGATCGATCCAACTGAACTCACCTTGATTCAAACCTCTTCAGACTACGCCAATAGAACCTCAAGGATTTACGAGAGGAAAATTGGACAACTCTTAACTGAATCCCAAGGGGAGAGGATAAGTAGTTGGGTGAATCTTGATACGATCCTAGACGAAGTCGTAGGAGTAGCCTTGATACGGTCCTAGGTACACACCATAGGAGTAGCCTCAAAGAGGGATACAAGAGCAATGCTCAAAGTTCTAATTTCACCTCTAACCTAGGTCTGACCGGAATGGTCTCCTTATATAGCCTAGGGGGTATGTGGGGTGAAAAGGGGTGGTTTAAACCACTTTCGCGTGCATGCGAGCTGGAGGCCGGCTGCTTCGGTTTGGTGGCCGGCCTGGGGTCGCAGGGGAGCCGGCCTAGGCCAGGCGGTTCGGGCTGGTGGCCGTCCTGGGGCGCGCAGGGAGGCCGTCCTGGGCCGGGCTTCAGGCGGGGCTGTTCTCTTAGGTCGCCGGCCTGCACTCCTCTTCCTCCTTCTTCTCTCCTTCTTTCTTGAGGGCTTATTCTTGGGCATCTTCCATGGCTTCTTGGGCAACTTCTTGCGCATGTTCTTGGGTACCTTGAGCATCGTCTTGGGGGTCCATGAGGTAGCGCACCATTCGCCAAGTCACCGAAAGCATGAAGCGATAGGAGTGAGTTCACCTTGTCTTGTATGGCCTTTGCTCGTGACCTTGTCATTGGCGCACTTGATGGAATTGGGTGGACTGCATCATCAAAGTAGTTAAAAACAAAGAGCAGGGCAAAGGCGACCGCGAAGAGTCTCTAAAAACCCATCTAGGGTTCCGTCCCCCTCGCCGGCGACGCCGCTGGTCCGCTCCGCCTTCGGTGGCCTTAGGCCTCGGAGGCGTGGCGGATCACGGCCTCTCGCTGGCGGGAGCTTTCCAGTTTTTTGTTTAGTTTTTGTCTAGTGTCTTCTTCGAGATGGTGAGGCGGCGGCTACATCTTGAAGTT
The DNA here is from genome assembly GCA_028641055.1 of Alopecurus myosuroides. Classification (NCBI taxonomy): domain Eukaryota; kingdom Viridiplantae; phylum Streptophyta; class Magnoliopsida; order Poales; family Poaceae; genus Alopecurus; species Alopecurus myosuroides. The sequence continues at coordinate 319,512,467 of CM054061.1, forward strand.
AGAATAAGATCCAATAAGATCCTTCCCGTCCTATCCTCGCTCTGGTGGTGCGTCTAGCACCGTCGGAGGGCGTGTGGAGGCGTTTGTCCGGCAGATCTCCTGGGATCTAGTCCATTTTCGTGTCCGCCCGTGTGGTTGCAAGTCTGCCTCTTTCGACCTACGGTTGTCTTCATTGGCGATGATTACTACTCCGGTGCGCTGGTCTTTCGAGGCCTTAGCACGACGACTTCATGTCTGTCTAGTACAACAAGCTCTACTACGAGAAGCTTTACCCGGCTATAGGGAGGGAGAGGTGAGGACGGCGGCGCGCCTTCAGCTTGCGTCAGTGTTCGTAGTCATTGCTAAGTGGTCCAAAGACCTATTTGTAATTTTTATTACTTTTGGAATTTTTTGTACCGTTGTTGATAATCAATAGATTGGTTGGCTTTGTCGCAAAAACAAAAGTAATTAACAACATGCTCATTGTTTGCAAGAATGATTGCATGTGATTGATTTCTTATTCGGATTTGCTATGTCACAGTCGACTGTTTTTCCGTTATGTCACAGCTGATTTTTCAACCGTCCGATCATTGTGTCCTCGACCGTGCGATCATGATGTCTTTTCTGCGTTTTTCTATGCGTCCCGACAGAGAATAACGTCTAGCATTTCACCGAGGAGGGGAATCGCGGAGAGGCATAGGAAAAGCAGAGGAGACATAGCGACGAGGTTATCAACGGCGTCGACGCTGCACGGCGGGGGCGGCGGAAGTTTTTCACAGGTAATCTCGACCTCTTTCACTGCCTTCTCCTACATCCAAGCGGATCCGTCGGCATTCTGAACCAGATCTGTCTCTCACAGTCCAGTGTCACGGTGGGGCAGCGAGCTCGTCGCAGCCGTCGTCGCTGCACGGAGGGGCGGCCGGGAGAGATCTGCGGGTAATATACCCAGCCCTCCAACCTTCAAGCTTCTGAATCACATGAGGGAGTGGGCTCCTCCCCCCTCGAACCTTCTGAAATCGCTGGTTTGGCTGGATTGTGGGCACTGAATCGTAGTAGTTGGCGTTTGGTAGTTTCTGTTCATCGCATATGTATGATTTGTGTTCCTGAGGAGCGTATCTCTAGTTGTTGGTGTGGGGAGGGGGGAATCTCTCTGGTTGTTGAGCTTGTGATGGTTATGTCGATGCTTTGTGTTTGTTGTGTGTTTGCATGTACTGTTTTTGTGAAGAGGTGCTACATGTCTTTTTTGTGTGGGTGCTTGTAATGGTTGTATATGATGAGCTACAATGAGAGTGTTAATTGTGTACACCAGAGCACATTTCTGGTCTTTTTGTACTCCCTTTTTTTTGTAAATGAGGAACAGATGGATTTAGTTGATATCCTTTTTTGAGTTGTGTTTTTTGTGGATATTTTTTTTGGGGGTGATTGCGGCTTTGCTTTTGCGGTTAGAGGGGATGTAGGGGGACTCGACTACTGTTCCACGAAGGAATTGCCTGCACCGGATTTTTTGTCACTGTGTGGGGTGTGGGCGTGGGTGCGAAATCAGGCATGGTGACCAAATTTCCCAAGAGCAAGCCATGCCTGCAGTGAATGACAAATAAATTGCCATGGTAACCGTCAGTGACCATTGAAAATAGCCTCTAGTTTTCAAACTGGTGTTCATGATGCATAACAAAGAGTTGCACTGATTATTTTCTGTAATTTTTGTATCATTGCAAACTTCTTCAATAAATTGACACCATATTACATGGGCTAAAATTTTGCACAGTGAGAAAATATCTCCAACCATACTATTTCTCCTCTCATATTCTAATTGTAAAAATTGAATGACAAGTACATCTACCGACTACATATTGGATTTTATAGGTAAAATATGTGTAACCTTGCTGCATCTGCTTCATAAACTATTCGTTTTGGTGCCCTTAAAGTCTTGTAGTTTTTGACCTTCTGTGACCCTATTTGTGATTATGTGTTTTGCTTCTTCAATCATAGTTCATTTGTATCTTGCCATGCATCTGCATTTGACAAGACTTATCCTCCTTGAGGATTACCATCTGATTGAAAAATTTGCACAGTGAGAAAAATATGTCCAACCATACGGTTCATGCATTGATATTAGTTAAAATAGTGAAAAATTTGCACAGTGAGAAAATATCTCCAACCTTATGGAAGCATAAGTATGAAGTGTTCTTGTTTCTTTGTAATGTTTGTAAAATGGCTGCGGATACCACACATGGAGTAGTACTGAATAATTTGTCCATGTGTGAATTAGCCCATGTTTGAGTTGTTTTTTTACACTCTGTTTTCCTACAGGTGGGGAAGAGTATCACATAAGAAAATATAGGCAAAGACCAATCTGGCAGTGGTGAAGAGGTAAATATGAATTGCACGGCCTTTTTTCTAGCACAAATTGCATCTTATTCATGCGGTCATGCCTGCTGATTGTTTTACCTCTTGGTTTTATTTTTTTTTATTTTTTTATCTGCAGGTTGCAACTGAATCTGATGTTGATGTGGTACTTCTAGAGGCAGTAAACACAATTGTAAGTTTCATTTTTGTAATTTTCTGCACGAGTTTTTTATTTGTTTGCCCCTGTCACCTTTATTTTTGTGTTGTTATCTTTATTAAATAAAGTGCTAAGTTTAAGATGTAGCATGGTTGTGAAGTAGTAGACATATTTTTTCCTATGTCTGCCAGAGCAGTGGTTTTAAAAGTGAGTTTTTAACATGTTCAGGTTCAAAGAAGTCTGAAAAGAACTCGCAGGCAAAGCAAAGTGCAAATAACAAAAAGAATGGTTAGATCTCAATCTATTTTGCTGGATAGCAAGTTTTTTTTGTGTTCTTACATTCAATTTTTTCTAATTATCTGTTCTTGTTTACAAGAACCATTTTTAACAATGAACTTTTTTACTTTTTCCCATATGCAGAAAATCACACATGATCGAAGGCAGGGGCGACAAGTGGTTGACAAGGATGCGTGTGTGGCGAAAAGCATATACAATGTCAACTATCTCATCCAAATCATCAAAAGTCTTGAAGATGATCAATGAAAGTTCCTAAGGGACATAGATTTTGGAGCAATCCTTGAGCTTGATGGTGGTGTTGTCCCATTGTCCTTTGTGCAGTGGCTAGCCGACCATGTCGATGTCAAGAATGAAGACATAGCATTTGATAATAAGTTCATTCAGATCAACACAATATCATTTGGACAAGTTCTTGGAGTACCAACCAAAGGCATTCCCGTCCCTTCGGAATGCAAGGCTTCAACAATTCAGTTCTTGGCTTTTTTTGGTCTGTCAGAGATGCCTACAATAAAGTTCTTCGGTGATAAAATATTGAACAAAGGCCATCAGAAGGACGAGTTCCTGAGATGCTTCATGTGTGTTGCCATGGAAACTTTTTACTACTCAACATCTAGTACCAAGCCAAGCACATCATACATAGGTGGATTGATTGATACTGACAAGATGAAAGAATACAACTGGGGAAATTTTCTTCAGCAGTCAACTATGTTCTACATAAAGAAATACCAAGGGTCATCGTCTACATTGGCAGTATGCAACTACTACCTAGCGTTTCGTTACAAAACCACCTCTCATACTTTATTTTAATGCAACTACTACCTACCCTACTGTACTAGATTGAAGTGCACTGCCTGTTTTGATGTCCTTATTTCTTTCATTTTTGCACGGTCAGGTCCGTTACTTGGATTTCTTAGACTTTGGGAGAGTGAAAATCAATCCCACTATGCCAAGAATAATGGTTTGGAAGGGCGATATGATAAAAGAGCACATCAAACAAGATATGGATGATGATAATTTCTACGGCAAGCTACATGTTAGACCTTTTGATTTATCTTCTGTCTTATTTCATTTTTTTCTACAATTGTTTCTTCTTGAATGTCCTTTCACACACTCATGCTTGGTTTCCACTTTCATTGTTGGTTAAAGATCAAGGACATACAAGACACATGCTATGCAAGGACAGACTCAAATAAAACCTCGAGTTCCAGTTTCCCACTCAACCATTTAAGGCAGTCCGTCGACTCATTTCAGCATTCCGCTTTCCATGAGAAGGTGTTAATATCTTATTTTTCGAGCCCATAAATTCTTAACATGGAATTCCATGTCTTTGATCACCTTTTTTATGTAAGCAGGTTAAAGAGGATGTCTGCTCAATTTTTGAAGAATATACACATGATGAGACCTTTAGGAATTGTTCCAAGACTGGAAAATTAGTCATCAACGTGCTCAGCTGTTTGGTAGAAAACAATTGCTTAGCAAGCAGTTCCCAAAGCACTATCAAGTTAGATTGTTCATACGAGGACAACAACAAGCATAATGAAGATGAAGATGCATTATTCATACGAGGACAACAACAAGCATAATGAAGCTGAAGATGCATCTGGAAGCACGTTAAAGTTGGATTGCAGTGATTCAAGCAGCAAGAAGTTAAAGAAATTAGGTATATGTGTTTCCTTGGTTTTTCTGCTACATTTTTATTCATACTAGGGAGTGGTTATGTTACTGTTTTTGCTTGTAGTTATATTCCTTTTTCATAACCAGTTAATTTTTTGTTTGCTTCTTTTGTTTTTTAGAAAGTAACAAGGTTGATGCTGATAAAAGTTCTGGCAACCAACACTCCAACAATTCTAAGCATCAAGAAAAGATCAAAGAACATTCAACAACTTTGGAAACAAATTTATCTCATGAATGAGATAAACTTACTTCAACAAAACAGGTTTTATTAATTCCTATCTTCTTCGAATGTATTATCTTAAATATCTTTCAGACAAAAGGAAGAATAGTGAAAACTATTTTTTTCTCAAGCAGATTCTTTCACGTTTCGTCGAGCCAGTACAGGATGTAAACAAAGCACTATGCAAACTGAATACAAGAGAGAATAGACCACAACCAGAATGCCCAAATATACACAACTCTAAAGTAAGCAACTGAATATTGACAATTTTTTCCCTTTTCACATTTTTTGACTTAAATAATTGATATTTTTGGGGTAAGCTTTTTCCTATGTATAGCACACTAATTCTATGTACATTTTTTTTGCTTGTTATTTGTAAAAGTCACAAACAACTCAGGGATCATATGCAAACAGTGCTAGTTTGGAGTATTTGCTAAATAATGAAAATGATGCTACCACAGGGAATTGTGATGGGCAATCATCCGGAGGTAATTATTTTTAGTTTTTGTACTGTTAAAAACATGTGTTTCTTCAATCTTTGGTGAAATCATATCCCAAAGTTTTTAAAAATTATGATTGACTGCTTTCTTACAGTTGAACCAAATGACGTGGCTTCAGAGAAAGAAAGGAACAACAAGATAGTACAAACAATAATTTAATAACTCCTCGCCACACTCATGATATGTTTGCACCAATCAAAGATATAGGTAAAGTTCTTAAAATGTTTTTAAAACTTTATGACTGAACAAGTTTTTCATTCTAAGCACAACATCTATAAATAATCGAATGATTGCTATCACTACCCAAAACTGACACACATCTGATTACATTTTCTATTTATTTATTTTTTGTATATGTTTACAAACAAACAGAACAAGGATGATCACATTTGAACGACTCTACAAGCTTGGTCAACAGTATGTCAATTCAATGCGGTCAAAGGTCAAAGTCCTAGGACAAGCAAATAATATCGTTAACTATTTTTAACATCTTTTCACCCCAAAGCTATACACCAGAGCTGAGTTCACAATCAAGAATTGACAGTTACCCTAGCCCCACATCAGATAAAGGTCTCGACAACATGAACTTAGATGATTTCGAGGTATGAATTTTTTTTATGAAAGTTAGTTTCTGCAACTTGAATGAGTTCTTTTAATTGTGAAACGTATGCATTTTCTGGTTGACCTTTTCTGTTCTTCCCTTTCCTTGAGTTCCACATTTTTGTTAACTTATGGGTGGTGGAGAGGTACTTAATTAGCCTAATTACTAAACTCATGCAGCCAGTAAGTATTTTGTGTGGATTTTTTTTTGTTTCGTACTTGCGAAACGGGACAGTGAAACAGGGTTGCACTTTTACGGCTAGAAAAGCGCAACTGCGGTCAAGTCGAAGCAAGCGTTATATACTAAATGGGACATGCACTTTTGCAATAGCAAAAGAGTAACCAGATTCCGATATTTTTGTTTGTGTGTAATATCGAAATGCACGTCGAGGCGGGCTGTAATTTTACACCATTTCAAATAGAAAACCGTAACTGAATTGGTGGTCTAGCAGAGTAGGTCTCACATGTTTCAAATGATGGTCCAACAGAGTGCACTATCTAGTACTCATGATCATCTCACGTACAAGTGCAATCGTACTTTATAAACAAAAAAGTGCAACCAGTTATTTTCTTGTTGTACTGATGAAACGAACATCAACGTTTTTTTGGCAATTTTTCTTTGAACCTAGAGGAAAATGCAACTGACAAGCTATTAGAGTTCCTTTTTGTTAAGTATTTTCTCGTTTTGTACATTTAATTTTGACCGCCAAGCGCAGTTGCATGTTTTCAATTAGAAAAGAGCAACCACAATTTTTCGAATACTGCTGTTGTACCTAGGAAACAAACATCGTTGCAAATTATTGTTTGCAATTTTCTTTTTGCAACTAGAGAAGTGCAACTAGAAAAAAGAGAAGTGTTTTTGTGCAGTTGCACTTTGGCGATTAGAAAAGAGCAACTAGATTTTCTCTCAGTTTGGTTCTACTTGTGAAATGGATACCGGGGCGGCTTCCACTTTCTGTAACGGTCACCCACGATTGTTTGCATTTGTTAAAATAGAGGAGTCCCATTTTTGTAACGGTCACCCACGATTGTTTGCATTTTTTCTTCTCCAACTGACAGTTAAGTGCAGTTGCACTATTACAATCAGAAAAGGGAAACCACATTCCTACAAAAATTGCAGATTTTAGGATACAAAAGTGCAAGTAACTTTTTTGTTTTTGGTTTCTTCTACGTGCAAAATGCACATAGTATGAGTGGAAATGCACTTTTTATGCTAGATAAGTGCAAGTAACTCTATCTATAGTTGCACTAATCTAACTTCAAACGCGGAACTACACACAGAATAAACAGCAAGTCACTTAGGAGAAGTATTTTTGCAGGTCCCGATCAAGTGAAGTTGCACTTTTTAAAATAGAAAAGAGCAAACCAATGTAGTTGCACTATTTACAATCAGAAAAGACAAACCAAATTCCTTTAAATATTTTTTGTACGTGTGAAATGGACATGAGGCGGATTACACTTATTTTTGCAGCTTTTAGGCTAGAAAAGCGCAAGTAACTCTGTTTTCTAATTTTTTGGGGTTTTCTGTAATTGCACCTTTTCAGGGTAGAAAAGTGCAAGTAACCTTTTTTTCTCTAGCTGCAATAATCTAACTTGAAATGTGTACCCACAACAAAAGTAAAACCAAGTACACAGGTGAAGATTTGTTGCAGGCCACAGTGTAGTGGAGTTCCATTTTTTAAAATAGAAAAGAGCAAGCACATATAGCAAGCAATTTTTTCTGTATTTTTGTAACGGCCACCCACGATTTTTCGCATTTTTTGAAATAGTGGAGTTCCATTTTTGTAACGGTCACCCACGATTGTTTGCATTTTTCTCTTTACCAACTGACGTTTAAGCGCATTTGCACTATTACAATCAGAAAAGAGAAACCACATTCCTAACATTTTTGCAGATTTTAGGATAGAAAAGTGCAAGTAACTTTTTGTTTTTGGTTTCTTCTACTTGCAAAATGCACATAGTATGAGTGGACTTGCACTTTTTATGCTAGATAAGTGCAGGTAACTCTATCTATATTTGCACTAATCTAACTTCAAAAGCGTAACTACACAAAATAAACAACAAGTGACTTACGAGAAGTATTTTTGCAGGTCACAGTCAAGTGGAGTTGCACTTTTTAAAATAGAAAAGAGAAAACCAATGCAGTTGCACTATTAAAATCAGAAAAGAGAAACCACATTCCTTTATAGTTTTGTTTGGACGTGTGAAATGGACATGAGGCGGCTTGCACTTATTTTTGCAGCTTTTAGGCAGAAAAGTGCAAGTAGCTTTTTGTTTTTGGTTTCTTGTACTTGCAAAATGAACATTGTATGAGTGGACTTACTTTTTTATGCTAGAAAAGTGCAAGTAACTCTATCTATAGTTCCACTAATCTAACTTCAAAACCGTAACTACACACAAAATAAACAGCAAGTAACATAGGCGAAGTAAGCGGAATTGCACTTTTTAAAATAGAAAAGAGCAAACCGATTTTTTTCCCAGATTGTTGTATTTGTGAAATGGACATCGAGACGGGCTTGCTCTTATTTTTGCACTTTTTAGGCTAGAAAAGTGCAACTAAAACATTTCTCTACTTGAACTAGGGAAAGTGCAACTTTAACAAAATAAATGCAGTTTTCTCCCTGTTTTTGTGTACTTCTAACATGTGGAACTGTCGGGCTAGCAGAATTGCACTGTTTTAGCACTCATATGTGCAACTCACGCAACAACTGGAATTGCACTACTTCAATAAGAAAAGAACAACCAGATTTTTCCAAAGCATTTCTGTTGTACTTCTTCAAACAGAACATCGACGCAGTTTTTGCACTTTCAACTTTTCAAAAAGTGCAAGTAACCTTTTTTCCTTTTTTGGTTTTAATTTGCACTTGAATAATTGACATACTATGAGTGGACTTGCACTTTTTAGGCTACATAAGCGCAAGTAACTCCATATATATTTGCACCTTTTTTAAATAGAAAGTTTGGAACTAGTCTATATCTGCATTTTTGTGTGAGTTCTACTTCTCCAAAACTACCAATAACATTTTTACATGTTTTTTTCATTACTATACAAGGTTTAGGTGGATGATGGCCAGCCATCAATACCATTCATGCAAAGTTTTCTTGCAAGCCCAAGGAACCAAGTGAATGATATTTTTTTGTGTGTGTAATGACAATTTTGGTATGCAACAAACACCAATTTTCTTGTGCTTTATGTTACTGTCTCTGTGTTTTTCACTAACAGGTACTAAGAAACATTAAGATAAAAGAACTGATAGAACAGGAAGCTAGAGATTTTGAGAACTCTCGGTTTAAAAGGTCCAATTCATGTGAACCACACAAGGAAAGCACTGTGCATCATGTAGAACCTTATCAAAGGGCAAGCTCATGTGAACCACGGAGGCAAAATAATGCATGTGATCCCGAACAATCACATATACCGTGTTATGTTGGAGTCCATCTTCACCGAAAACAAAGACAGGAGATGGTGCAATAGTAATAGTGTGTATGCTATACCTTTTCTCGTTTTGGTTTGTCTTTTTTTCGTGTAGAAATGCATAACCTAATTTTTTGCGGAACTAACCAATGTTATAATTTCCAAAATAAAGCTCCCAAGAATCACCAGAAGCTGTTTTTCTGAGTGAGAAGCAACTAAGTCCACCTACAGGCGCCAATGATGAAGAAGAAGTGTACATTGGCAACCATCGTTTGAGTCCAACTAGGAGAACAACAACCAGAGATATAGATCAGCTGTATGACCAATCAAATCTGTCTAAACAGCAAAGCCATTGTACCAGTTCATCATCTTCCAAATACACCACCCCACTACCACCAAGGAGAATTGTTCCACCCAGCAGATACGTGTTATCGCCTTACGATGTCAAGTATTGTAGCTCAGATCCTACTGATGAAGAAACTCAGTTCTTTGATGAAATTGTCCATCTCGCAAACACAAACGAGTACAAATTGTAAGTATATGAACTATCTATGTCCATAACAGACATATAACATATAAATGCTTACAAGGTTTTCTACTTACTATATTTTTTTTCTTTGTTTTCTTTTAATTAGCAAAATAGCTATAAAATTCGACAACATGAAGGTGAGCTTTGATACATTTTGAAATTCAGTAAAGCGAAAAGGCAGTGTTGAAGCATGGGTGATTAACATGTGGTGTACAAAGCTTTTTCGAGATGTTCATCCTAAAGATTCAAATAGACACAATTTCTTCTACACTTCAAGTGTAAGTCTTATTTGAAAAACACTTCCATAATTTTATAAATGTTTTGTTTATGTCTTGTTCTTGAAGTTCCAAACTCCTCTGTTTCTGCTTGATACAAATGGATATGTTTGTTCAGGAATACTTTCTGAGAAAATGGCAAAATGAAGAAAGGAGACTTTACATGACAGAACAAGTCATAAAAGCTTTTGACGGCGCAGGCAAAGCAAAGAAACTTCATTTAACTGAGTCAGTAAGTAAAAGTATCTATATATTTTCAAATTTATTGTTGTTGTTCTTCATCTGTGCTACAAAAAATTTATATCCATCTCGTCCTTTTTTCCATGTTTCTTTTAAACATGTTAAACAGCTACACTTCCCGTCCCTCTACAATCGCCATTGGTTTTTATTCATTGTTGATATACGAGATCAGAAGTTCATTTTCATGGAATCATACTTTGGAAAAGATTCTAACCTTCACCACGAAGTAGATGACAGAATGGTACAATTCTAACACCAAACTATAATTGAATGTTTCTTCTTTTTATCATTTTGTACTCGACAATTCTAAAACCTTTTTGTTCATACACATGGCATATATGCTCGCTTTTTGTTGTATATTCTATAGATGAAAAATTTCAAACAAATATGGGATAAATGCGCTGGAAAGAGGATTGATTTCAGCCAGTTTGAAACTGTTTATCCAAGAGTACCTCAGCAAGACAACGGGTAAATTTCATGTTCACTGTTTTAAAAAAATTCTAGCCACTTGTTATTACGAGATGTCCCTAGTCCAACACGCATAGAGAAATGTGGACAAACAGTCTCAATGATAGAACAGTCCCCGTATAGTGCTTTGTCGTTTTTACTAGAACTTTTTATTTCCCTCGATCATATAAGACAGCACAACCATTTACTGTCTTTTATGCAATAACCAGGTCCGATTGTGGCATTTTTGTTATGAAAAACATTCAATTGTTTTCTCCAAGGATTCCTCTGATGGGAATGTATTCACAAGAAGATATCCCTAGTACGCGTATCCAAATCGCAAATGAGTTGATGTTCTGCAAGTACAACACACTAGAAGATATGCAGGAACTGGTTAGAGATTTTAGACCTAGTGTAAGATAACAATATTTAAACTATGCATACTTCTGTACAGTCAACTTCATAACCTTTCTAATACTCGTTTTTATGTTCTTGCTAAAAATTGTAGGTACATGGGAGATATGCAGGACAGATGTAAATAATTTAGCAGTGGCGAAGTGTTCATGTGAAGGAATTTCCAAAATCGGATGTTTTCCTTTTTTTCCTTTTAAATACTCTGTACTGTCATATCAGAATTCATGCTCAGCTATTGTGCTCGAACAACTTAACAAAACACTATATCAGGAAGTAGTTATTTCTCCGATTACGTAATGAAAATATAGCATGGTCTGCAAAGCTTGTGCATTCTTTTGTTCTACAAATACATATATTAATAAGTTGTCACTTATGTCAGCTTGTGTGCCTTCAGAGTAATGGCTACAATTTTTCCTGTACTAACTCTGAGTTTCGTTTATATTTTCGTTTGTTCAAAAGATCTTTTAATGCAGTACCCAGACTTTTTTGTTGCTAAAATGTACACACTGCATGCCACACTATAACGTGGACTTTGTATCGTTTAAAATTATAAGTTTTCAAATAGTGCCAACCATGAACACGATGTAGAGTTGTATGCATAACATTTTATCTCAGTTTCCATCTTCTGGACAAGACATAGTATAGTGTTTGTAGGATGCTTGCGGTAGTCCCATATGCATTTTCTTGGGCCTATAGGTTTTGCCACTTGTTTTACATGAAGTATCACAAAGTACTAGCATTCTTCGGCTAGAAGGGGCTACTGTTTCCGACTCATAATCTACAAGTATTCTTGCATTATTTATGCCGGAAAAAAAGAGGGAGGAATAGGACCTTTTCCCCTCTTTGTAAGTTGATAAGAATATGTTTTCCAACTCATACAAGTCAAAAATAAAATGTAAAATAACAGATTTTTATCTTAGTACATATAGCGTTTTATCTATGTTTTCAGCAGCAAGATTATTCCCGCTTACAAGGGGACCAAAAAAAATTGATGGAGCACAACTAACACATAAAAAGGGCTACCACATGCTAACTGAATACAAGTAAGATATCTTCAACTCCACCAGTCTTTTTTTCTGCTGTCACCCTCATCTTCTTGAAATGATGTCCTGCATTTTTTTGTGCCCATGTCTGCGCCACATTCATTTCCTACATTTTTTTTCAAGCACCTGCAAGCAATGAAATGAAAACGAAAAAAATCAAGATCTTACACAAATAAAACCTTTGCTAAGGAACATAACCTTCTTTATGGCATTTTTCATACGAGAATTAAGTCGAAGATATACCTTTCGATTTCTTCTTCTGTTTCTTTTTCTTGGAGAATAGAGATGCATCCAGATGAATATTTGTACATGTTTTTATATTATGCTCATTTGAACCACAATGGCTGCAAGTAATTTCATTCCGCAAAAACACTTACTCAGCTATTGTCTTGTATCTCCTATCAGCTTTCTGCTTACTTGTGGTACCTGGTCTACCTTTGGACTTTACAACGGCAGGATCCTGTAGTTCACTGTAGATAGTTTCATCAACAATAGGTTCTTTTATACCACCAACATTTGTGTCTGATCTAATTTCCTCAGCCAGTGTCATCTCATCAAGACTTTCGGCTATTTTCTTCACCTCTTGAGTAACAAACAAGTACTTTTGATTAGACTTAGAGCCATCCGATGCAACATTCAGACACACCTTAGAAAGTACATTGTATCTCAGCTGGCTGGAGTCAGATGTAAGTTGCAAAGGAATATTGTACATGATATCTCTGATATCTTTCTTCTCCCGAGGCATCCACCTTGGTATGAAGTACTTGTCTGGTATTTCAGCTATATTGAGATGGATAAGAACCTTGAGCACATGTGAGCATAGGATACCATCTTTGTTGAACTTAGAGCATATGCAACCAAATTCTTGAGTTCGTATGTCAACAAGAACCAGATATCTTCATGGCCGAAAATCTCTAGCTGCAGCCAAGTTAGACTTGAAAACTTCATACCTAACATCCCTCACAATCTCATGCACATGCAGTTTGGAAGTAAACTTGAGCTGTTTTTGAAAACGATAGAATATTTTCCTATTTTATTTCTTTCCAGCTTGCACTTCCATATCATTTCCACACCAATATGTTGGAGTTGTAGTCCTTGTAATAGAATCTTCATGTTTCTCATTCTCCTCAATATTTTCCATTATCTTATCTCTCTCACACAGAAAGGTACTCACACTGTATGTTGATCCAACATTGTCCTTGAAAATGGCATTAGTTCCTTCACTTATAGACGTTGAATGAATGAAAGGAAAAAAATTCGTTCTTGAAGAAAACAGGAACAAACTTATGCCTAAAGTCCCACATAGCCTTCAGATTTTTCATATTTTCGACTTTGTACTTCTGAACCATAGCTATCCATGAAGCTTCCAATTCTACCACAGTTAAAGAAAAATGGATTGTGTCTTTGAACTCATTGTGTAGGTTAACTATGTTCCCAAAACTCCTTGCATGCTTCTCTTCTGCCTTCTTTATAACATGGAAAAGACAGTTCATGTTGACAGAATTGGGAAAAATAGCGGGGATGGTTGTTCGCATAGCGTTCTATTGGTATGTTATAATAGTCCGTGGATCCTTTCCGCACATACAATGCAAGAATGTTTCAAATAGCCATTTGAATGTGTCAATAGTTTCATTCTGAAGAATAGCACAACCAAAAAGGCAATTGTCTCCACGGTCGGTGATACCAACAAATGGTGCAAACGGCATGTTGTATCGGTTGGTCTTGAAAGTTGTGTCAAAGCTAACACAATCTCCATACAGCTCATACATCCTTCTGGAAGTAGCATCACACCAAAATATGTTTTCAACTCTGTTGTGCTTGTCAACTTTGAAAGTGTAGTAAAAACCTTGGATCCTCATCTTGCTTCTTTTTAAAATACTCTAAAGCTTGCATCATATCATTAAGTTGACTTTCTCTCCTCATAGCAATTCTTATATTACTCACTAACTTCTTTGTATATGGTACCGCCTTCAAAGAACCACCTCTCAAATATGAAAGCACTGCCATGATTTTTCTAGTTGGTAGTTTCACGGAATTGAATGTGCGGATGAACAACTTCTCCTCATTGGTCATGTGCTTGTGCGATCTTAAGAACATTGACTCCTGAGGCGGACTTAACTGATGGTTGTGTTCCATATGCAAAGAAGTAACAACCCATTTGTCTCCTTTCAAAGTGACAATCATTTCAGCCAAACATCCAGTAATTTCGATCTTGTTTCTCTTCCTTGTTTTTGGTGGCTGAGCTGGTGGTTGCAAGGGTTCTGTCTCTCCTCTATCATGCATCTTCTTCAGTTTTGTTTCCCGCCTCTTCAGATCCCTTTTCCGTTTTCTTTCTTCAAGGAATTCTTCATCTAGAACTTTGCCTGCACGGCTGCACTTGAAAGTTTGTCTTGTGACCAAACTACTTTGTCCAGCTTTCTGGCACCGATAGTTAGCTGCCCTCTTCACTGAAAAACCACAAATTTCAGAGTACTTGTTGTAGAATTCAAAAGCCTCCACATCTGTGTCAAATATCTGAATCATATGGGGAACATGATGGCTGCGCACCTCTTGGCTGCAAGTTTGAGCAGCAGCAACACTTTCATTTTCAATGAAAATTTATATATTTTTCTTGTGAAAGTTCGTGGACAACAGCCTCCTCTCGCACTGAAGTTTGTTCCACATCAGTATTATTTGTATCATCTTGAAAAGGAGCCTCAGCTTGGCTTGCTTCACCATCTGAAACATTTTGATCCAAATCTTCTTCAGCACAAGAATTTTTATCCGCACTCTAACCAGACCTTGTAGGATTGATCCACGTGTCATTATATTTGTAACCACTATGATCATGATCTGAATTCTGATTAGTCTGCACTTCCATAGCCGTTGTGGCATTTAACATGTTCCTATTAACACCTTCATTGTCATTTTCAGTATCTTGACTTGTTGATACAAATTCACTCCGGACAGTTATCATGTACATACTGTTCTGCAATACAAAACACCAACAAAAAAACTAGATGTCATATGGGTTGAGGACAGTAAGCAACAAATTACACATTATGCAATTTTGTTTTTGTACAAGGGCTTCTCTCAACAGTTTTACCTCATCAACCATTGTTCCATTAAGCAAGTCCATGAAACCGACATTTTCAACACGATTATTGTCCATGCCATGCATCAACTGGGTAAATGTCATAGCAGACCCCTGGAACAAATAAAACATTTTTTCAGGAATCTATAGATACTGAAAATGAATATAAGACCTTCTTTGTTGCCTTCTACCTTTTCATACGGTGGAAATGAAGCTGGCATTTGGTTCACCTGATTGTTCATGGGACGGACCACGTCATGTGTGTAGTATGAACTGTCGGGGAACGTTGGTATCTGAAATAAGCAAATGAAACATTACTTCAATTTCTATCGTTTTTTCTTCTTCTTTTGTGTCTGTCAGATGCAAATGAACATTAATACCTGTGTTCCAATAATGTTCTGAAAATCCGAGTACTCACCAACCTGTCAAATGTAGGATTGTTTTTCTCATTAATTGCATGTTTTATTTTCCTGTAAACAACTCCTCTTGAACAATCGACAAGTATATACTTGGAATATTACAACAGTTGAAATTAGCTCATTACGCAAAATTTCATTCTGTGATTGATTAGCACCTTCATACAAATGGGCGCCCTGCAAATTTGAATTTGTAATTTGTGATGTGCAGATGAGTTTAAATGTAGAATGTGAAGTAGGGGGTTGCAAAAACAATGTTTTCCCTCACCTGTGATTGTGTATTGTCAAAGAGAAAACCTCCATATGATCCAAAAATATTAGCAACTGGATCTTCTGTCTGTTTACCTGTCATTTTACAAGAGAACAACAAATGTTTTATTAGCACATTTTGATAACTGTTAAATTATCAAGATGTCACACACTGGAAACTGAAAGTTGATCTCTTGTTTCTTGCTTATCTGTCAAAACACAATTTCTGAACCTTTTTCAATTTTTTTGCAGATGTAAAAGAGTTGAACAGCACACCACACTCTCAAACTGAAGGATGCTACTTTTTATTCTCACCTCCTGAACTAGCTGCCATGGTAACAGCTGCTACTTTCTCTTCTCTGCTATGGGGTAGGGGGCCAGCATGGAGGAGACCTCGACGGAAGATTGTACAGCAACATGTACTTCTATCCCTACAGACAAACTTGACCAAATCAACAAGTACACCATCAGATCGCCACTATTTTCTGCAGGGGCTACCAGGAAGAGAACCTTTGATGAAATCAAGTACCAAGGCTAGAGTCCATGGGAAGGGAAATGCCAAATCAAAGAAGGAGGAAGAAGGCAAAACCTGATCCTGATTTAAGTAGCTCCAGGTTAGAATCCTTTTCCCCTATGGGAGGGTGGGTTGCGGCTACAGGAGGAAGAAGGGAAAAGAACAGAGTTGTTGGAGGAAGAAGGGAGAAGAACCACATGACCTCTGCCTTTTCTTGGCGAAGGGGAAGGTACATACTTTTCTGGACTCTTCTGTCGGAACACAAAGGACAACAAAAGAGCCCAAGAGGACAGAAGACACAAGCCCAACTCAGCAAATAAGCCCAAGAGGACATAAAAACAGCAAAAAAAACTATACATGGGTTGTAATTATACGGAGGGGGCGTAACATTTTCTTTCGATGCCTACGTAACCCCATTTCCACCTGTCGACTGAGACATTAGGAGTTTTCAGTCGACTGTGACATAGGCACACCCTTTCTTATTACCACAAGAAATTGTCGATCTGGCTAGCAGAATCATCTCACGCAATTTATGGATATATGCATTAAAAGAAATTTAACGTGTTAGCATAATTCTAGGAACTACAGAATCATCTCACTTTTTTATTTTTTTTTGAAAGCCAGAATCATCTCACGTAATTCCAGGAGAACAATAGGAAAAAATACTGTATCATCCATTAACAGCAAACTTATGCATTAACAGAAATATGTTCCACTGCAAAAAAAATCACATGTACACAAAACCACTTTTCCATCGGCAGAAAATGAACAAATTTGTTGAAACATATGAACGAAATTTGTAGGATTAACAAGAAAAAAACCCGTTCCATAGGCAGTGATCTCGGAGCCAGCCCACACATGGACGGATTTATACCGAGCTCAATATTAGACAAAAATTGCAAAATTGAACATGTGACGTGAACAATCTTGAACCTTAGCTTCAATACAGAGTGGGAACATACATCGGCCATGTGTGTTTTTCATAACAGATTCCAACCACTACCATCTTGGAAAAAAAATCTAAAGATCAAATACACAAAAAACCACAGATCTGAAATCTGTCAAGAATACGGATCACTAAAACATGTATATCCACAGCCAGATCCAAGATCCAAATACGGATCACTAGAACATATATCCACAGCCAGATCCAGGACCCAAGAACAGAAGAAAAAAATCAGCGACGCAGCTTCCGTCACAACGCACTTCCGAGTATATGGCATGCATGAATGCATTTCTCGCTGTAGCTCAGGAGAACAAAGATAATGGCTTTATGTGTTGCCCATGTGTTGATTGTCGGAACGTCAGGGAGCACTCTTCCTCGAGAGTTCTTCACGGACACCTACTTAGGAGAGGTTTCATGCCCAGCTATAATTGCTGGACCAAGCATGGAGAATGAGGCGTTGTGATGGAATACAATGAAGAAGAAGAAGAAGAAGATCCTTTGTTCCCTAAATACGGTGATACTGCAATGGAAGACAATGCATAAGAAGGAGGTGATCAAGAACGGGCATCAGAAGAGCCTGATGATGGTCTTGGCCGAGTTATTGCCGATGCTCACCACGTTCATTGCACGTTCATTGCATATTCATATATATAGTACACTCATTATATTATAATTACAGAATGAAGATTCTCGAATGCAAAAGAGGACAAATCTCTTATATTGGGTTCATTGAACTACATTTTGTTAATCATAAGACTCTTGAGCTATTTCCCAAGGATACAGAAGATAACCTTCTGAGGGAAATAAGGTTTCAACAACACCGACGAGAAATACTATTTCCATACAACTTCGGGTGAGTGTTACTGTGTTTTACACATTCTGTTTTCCTTAATCGATGTTCAATGTATAATTGATGAGTTCTGCGTGCGCAGCTTCCACTATATTCTGTTAATCTTCCAAGTTGACAAAGGAAAAGTACTGGTAATGGACCCAAAACGTAAACCCCTAGCGATCTGGGCGGACATGCAGGAAATGATCGAGTGGTAATTTCAATCTTTATATATGGCACTATATCGACTACTTTGTTTCATTTTCGGATATCAAGTAATTACTATCTATTTTTATTCTTTTTCTTTCCTGTGCAGTGTTTGGAAGAGGTTCACAAAAAAGGCCAGGGGTGAATGGAAATCAGAGCGTACATTTGATATTGTGCAAGTAAGTACTACTATCTAGATCCGCGCATCTCCTTGGTTCTAGTGTCGATACCATTATCATGGCTGGTTGATTATTATTTTGATTGAAACCATGTTCTCGTAAAGTGCTTGCAACAGGGAGACGGGAATCACTTGTGTGGATACTACGTGTGCGAGTTCATTCGTCAGACGACATGTCCCAAGGGTAAGCCCGGCAATTCGACCCATGGGTACGTCCGCCCATGGGCACCCGACCCGAATAGATAGGGTATGGGTCGCCAACTTCGCCCATAGGTAAGACCCATGGGTGACCCGATTAGTCGTGGGTAGGGTATGGGTACAAGGTTATACCCATGGGCAACCCGATGGGTCGCCCGATTATTATTAATGATCATATAAATTTTAATTATACTGTAGTTGATATATTTTGTGTAAATACACTACAAGTAACATATCTAAACCTAACAGCTAGCCAACTCAACTCTTGTACACCACTAGCAGCAATAACCATTTGGTTTGGCCCATTATTGTACATATAAACTAACTAGAATAATTATTTACTAACTTTATTTTATCGCATTCCATTTACGAAAAAGCAAAACTTTGAACGGATGGGTTACCCGATAGAGTCGACGACCCGATGGGCATGGGCATGGGCATGTCCCAGCGCCCATGGGCAGGGTCGTGGGCAGAGATGCTTGCCCGTTTAACAAATGGGCATGGGTTTGGAAGAGGTCGACCCGACCAAACCCGACCCGATTGCCAGGCTTACCCAAGGGCAGAGATTTCAACAAACTTCATGTACGTCAGTCGTCAATTTTTCTTATTTCATCTATTTTAGTTACTTAGTTTCATTAATATATATTGACCACTCTTCTTTATATTAGATCAAACGGCTCCCGGACGGTCTTCTACCAAGGGACCGCATACGAGCAATTCAGGAGGAAATTGCGGGCTTTTTAGATGGAGAGGTCCTAAACGTAAATGGAGAGTACTATAGTGCCGCTTGGGAATGAATTTGATTTTGTAATTCATTCCATCGGTCATGTAATATGCTCGATATACTTATTTTCTGTAATATAAGTGTTCCTTCTTTTGCTATATATATGTATTACTTATTCACTCGTGGGATCCGGGAGGTCCGGGGAGGGGCCACTGAGGCTCCTCTCTTCTCGTGGGATCCGGGAGGTCCGGGGAAGGGCCACCGGGCTCCTCTCTTCTCATGGGATCCGGGAGATCCAGGGAGGGGCCACCAAGGCTCCTTATCAGTGTATGGTGACAGGATCGCAAACCATAAAATAAAAAGGAAAACAATAAATAGAAAAAAAAACTCTGCCGCGGCAGAGAAAATGGAAAAAGTGCTGCCGCGGCAGAGGAGGCATTCATCCCGGTTCATGTTAAGAACCGAGACGAATGGCCCCGGCCAGGTTCCAGCACACCTGCCACGTGGTCAGCCCTATTTGTCCCGGGTCCTGGCACCACCGGGACCAATGGGGGAGGGGTATTTGCCCCGGCTGCCCCATTCCGGTTGCACAACCGGAATGAATGGGCCTTACAAACCGGGACAAAAGCCCCTATTTGTACCAGTGAGGAAAGAAAATATTTTTACGGTTTTCATACTCGTGCCCCACAGCCGTCCACTCTCTCTGGTTATATGGAGTTCCCAGAAGAGCTACGAGGTTTAGTACTTAATACAAGATAAGCACACTTGGTGCAGTTAACTAGCAGGAGCTTGTCCTATTACAATACCAGCCGTAGGATGGAGTTTAAGAGGTATCCTTGCATGGTCGCCCTTGGACCCTTGGATAACTGAAGAGAGGAGTGTGCAAGACAGTAGCTCGGACAGTGAAGAGAGTGCAGGTCCTGACAGTGCTCCCCATTGACACCATAGTTCAAGGATGGACATTGGGAAATGTTGCCTATAAATTTAGCAACCTCCCAGGTAGCTTCAGCTGGTGATAGGTTTTCCCAATGGACAAGCCATTGCGCGACCGGTATATCATAATCACCTGCATTTCTGGGAACTTGACGGTATTGCAAAACAGCAAGAGGAGCGGTTTTAATCTTGCCATCGGGAGTGAGCAAAGGGAGTTCGGTACACCTGCTGGACCGAGGTGTCTATTCAACTGATTGACATGAAAAAAATATGTAGGAGTGTACCCTCAGGTAATTTTAGCTTGTATGCCACTTTGCCAATGTGTTGGAGGATGCGAAAGGGGTTGTAGAACTTTGAAGTTAGCTTGAGAGCATTTCGGAGACCCAATGAATTCTCCCTGTGAGGCTGCATCTTTAGATAGACCATGTCCCCTTCAGCAAATTGCCTCTTTGTTCTGTGTTGATCTGCAAACTTTTTCATAAGGTTTTGAGCTTGCATTAAGTTATGTTGCAAATTTTTCATCATCTAATCTTGCTGCTGAAGTGCCACTGCTGGTTCATGTGACAATTCATCAGTTGTTGTCACCTGAGTGATGTGTGGTGGTTTATATTCATACAGAGCTTCAAAAGGTGGTGTTTTGATGGCTGTGTGATAAGTGGTATTATACCACCACTCCGCAGCAGGTAACCAACTAGCCCAATTCTTTGATTCAGAGAAAGCCATACTCCTGAAATATTTCTCCAAATATTGATTCACCCGTTCGGTTTGGCCATCAGATTCAGGGTGATATGTTGAGCTGAAATGGAGCTTAGTGTTGAGGGCGGAAAAGATTTCATGCCAGAGCTTTGAAGTGAATATGCGATCTCTGTCACTCACTATTGTCTCGGGTGGTCCATGTAGCTTGACAACATTGTCGAGGAGGAGCCTGGCCACTTGTTGTGTAGAATAGGGATGTGACATGGGAATAAAGTGTGCATATTTTGTCAGTCTCTCAACCACTACCAAGATGACATCTTTACCTTTGGATTTGGGAAAGCCTTCTACAAAGTCTAGGCTTATGTCTGCCCACTTTAGCTTAGGAATTTGCAATGGGTTCAGTAGGCATGGGTAAGGGATTCTCTCTGCCTTGAATATTTGGCAAACAGGGAAAATGGCGACTTGGTCTGCAATATATTTCTTCATATTAGGCCAGAAGAATAGATGTTTGAGCCTGTGATTGGTGACTCGACTCCCGGAATGGCCAGCAAAGATAGAAGAGTGGAAGGACTGAAATAGCTTTTCCTTGTGAGCTGTCGTTGAACCAATTACCAATCTGTTTTTGCACCGCGGGATGCCCGTTTTCAGAGTATAATGAAGGTGAGCAGTGGGATAAATTGCCAGTTCTTGTAGAAGTTTCTTGCACTTGTCATCTTCGGTGTAAGTATCTTGCACTCATTCATCCATGTTGGGATTGCTACGGAGATGGCCAGACAAGTGTCATCTGTGGGATCTTGATCTTTCCTTGATAAGTCATCTGCCACCGAGTTTTCTTTACCTTTCTTGTATTCTATAGTGTAATCGAATTCCAACAGTTTAAGCATTAGTTTGTGTTGAATTCCTTCAAGGAGTCGGTGGCTGGATAGATACTTCAAACTCTTATGGTCAGTTTTGATGATCAGTTGGTTGCCCAACAAGTAATGACACCATTTTTTGAGAGCCTCCAATATAGCAAGCGCTTCCTTTTCGTAAATGGAGTGAGCAGCTGCTTTTGGTCCTAAGCTTTTGCTGAAATAAGCTATTGGTTGTCCTTGCTGCATTAATACTGCTCCTAGGCATGTGCCAGATGCGTCAGTTTACAATTGGAATGGAACCGGGAAGTTTGGCGGGATGAGGACAGGTGGAGTGGTCATGACAATCTTGAGTTGTTCAAATGCTGCTAATTGTTCCTTGTCCCGATGAAAGGCATTCTTTTTAAACACATCATGAAGTTGCTTGCAAATAGAGGCGTAACCTTGTATGTACCGTCGGTAATAACCAGTGAGGCCTAAGAATCTTCTTAGTTGCTTGACTGAAGAAGGAGCTGTCCAATTGGAAATTTCTTTCATCTTTGCTGGATCGGTAGCAACACTCTTGCCAGATATGATATGTCCTAGGTAATCAATTGTTGATGTGGAAAATGAGCATTTGGATAGTTTCACCTTGAGCTGATGCAGCCTCAGAGTTGACAGTGTGATGTTCAGATGGTTCCTATGTTGTTCAATGTTTTTACTATACATGAGGATGTCGTCGAGGAAGACCAATACAAATTTTCTCAAGGAAGGGGAGAAAATTGTGTTCATTAGCATTTGAAAGGTTGCTGGAGCGTTGGTGAGGCCAAAGGGCATCACAAGGTACTCATAATGTCCCATATGTGTTGAGGATATCTTCCGGCTTCATTCGTATTTGGTGGTATCCAGATCTTAAATCTAGCTTTGAGAAAACCGTTGCTTCTTGTAGTTCATCTAGCTGATCTTATATGACTGTAATTGGGTACTTGTTTTTTTATTGTGAGTGCATTTAGTTGTCGGTAATCGACTTTCTTTCTGACCAAGATAGCAGGGAGGAGTAAGGGTTGTTGCTTGGCTGTATCTCCGCATTTTTCAACATGTTTTTCCACCAATTCCTCGATTATATTCTTCTGCTTATGTGGCATCCGGTAGGGCCGGAGATTAGGAGGATTGGTGCCTTCTTGAAGAAGGATGGATTGGTCACAAGATCTTGTTGGAGGCAGACCAGAGGGTTCGTCGAACAGGTCTTTATGTTGCTCCAGAATATCTGGCACCGGTGTCTGCATATCATTTAGGCAGTTAATTACTTCCACGGTTTGTGAGTATGAATTTATCATATTCAGGAGGTAAGCTTGTGCTCCTTTCTTCAACAACTTGGAGCAAGTTTCGGCTGAAATGGTGCAATATATCATAGGTACAACCCTGTCCATAGGAGTACACCACTCCTTACCAATTGTAATGGAAATACTTCTATTGTCCCAATCAGTGTAGTTAGAGCAGTGCTTTTTCAGCCAATTAGCACCCAACACCATATCATAGCCCTTGAGTGGTAACACTTGACAATCATACTGGAATTTCAGTGTTATGAATTTTAAAGGGACAATTTGGAATAAAACTGTCAGATATGAGTTCCCCTCCGCCTGCGACAATTACTTTATGTGCCTTGGTATGGTGAGTCACAAGCTTGGCCTTTTGAACAAAGTACTTGTCAAGGAATGTTTTACTACTTCCACTATCCACAAGAGCAATGGTTTGATGGCCTCCCAATTGAACTAGCACCGATAAGGTAGTGTCTCTGGGTATACCATGTAGGGCCTCGGCTGAAATTTGCATCACTGTTTCAGACTTTTTTTTGCAAGGATTCAGTCTGCATTTATTGTTGGTCCTGCTCCACTTGTTCAGGTAGGTGTGTTTCTGCATCTTGAAAGGTGTCCAGCTGTGGCACTTGGTCATCTTCAGTATGGCCTTGCATTTGAATACCATGCACAATACTCTTTACACTGGCACATTTCTGACCGAAGAACCAAGTTTCAGGACAGTACCAGCGTTTACTTCTATCTTTGGATTTGTCTGTTGATGGTGGTGCTCGACCTTCTCTATTTGTATTGTTTGGCTTGAATGTAGGGGCAGCAGTTGCTTTTCTTGTGGTCCGTGCAGGTGCTGGCTTCTTGTTAGTTGACAGATATGCGAGCTCCTGTAGTGGTCTGTCAAATATGCATGATCTCGTTTCATTTGGATCATGTATGTTTCAAAAACTTCTATGTACTGGTTTACTGTAGTGGTCTGCCTGAGTTGTTGAAATTGCTCCATGACTCAAATTCCCTAGCCTCTGGAAATTTTTCATATAGTAATTCGCAAAATTGATGCCAGTTCATTGAGTAAATGTTGATGTTGGTGCAAGACAGCGAGGTCTTTGCTTTACCACGAATGTGCGCGTTGTCCCATTTCACCTTTGCTTCGGTCTAAATATCGGCCAAACTAAAATGCTCTCGTGTTCCTCGATCCAAGATTTTGCATTTTCTCCATGAAACAATGGCAACTAGATGTGTGGGGTGCGGATGTAAGGATCCATGTGATTGTTGTGGTGTGGCGGTGAAGGTGGTTTGGTTTGTTCAGGAGGGTGTAAAACCGTCGGTGAAGATTGGGCATATGTGTATTGTGGCTGTAGTGGTGGT
Organism: Alopecurus myosuroides; assembly: GCA_028641055.1. NCBI lineage: Eukaryota > Viridiplantae > Streptophyta > Magnoliopsida > Poales > Poaceae > Alopecurus > Alopecurus myosuroides. The sequence goes on from CM054061.1 coordinate 319,537,071, forward strand.
TAAGATGGATAGTGGTAATATCCTGGGTTGTGTGGGTGATAGGAAAAGGATGGTGGATGATAATTAGATGTTTGATAATATGGTATAGGAAAAGGTGTTGGATTTGGGTAGTACATGTGTGGATCAGTGTATGGGTTGGTGTTCTAGTAAAATGTGGAAGATTGTGGCGACATGGATGTGTAACTAGAACTTGGTTGTTGGGTTGTGGAGTGGACTGGCATGGATGTTGTGGGTGGACGCTGCTGGAACAAAGATGGAGTTGGTTGTGGGGTACGATATGCATGAGTAGGTGTTGGATTTGGCTGTGTATGCTGCTGTGAAAAGGGAGCAGGCAAGGGAGTCGAACAAGGATGCGTCTTTGGTGGTGCTTGGGTGGAATTGGGGTGGGGGACGGAATCAGGAGGGTCTGGGTAGGGGAATTTATGCGGTGAGGAGTTACCAAAGTGTAGAGGCCGCGCGGAGGACGATGCAGTCGAATTCATCTGCGTGGAAGATTCTGGAATTAGACTCAGGTTAGGTTGGTACGGAGGCGGTGTCGTGGCGGCCGATGTTGCCGGTGGTGAGGTCGCCGCCGGTTGTTTGCCGAGGTTGGTGGTGAGCTGGGTCATCATCTCCGTGAGGGAAGAGGGGTTCCCTTGGATCGCCTCCATGCAGGCCTGCTGGAGATCCAAACGGCACTGCAGATTGAGGTCTTCGCCGGAAAGACGGCTCCTGATTTCTTCTTCTGAATTTGCTTGTTCTTGTGCCGCTGCTAGCAAGGCAGCTTCTTCAGTCGCCTGTTCTAGCCGTTCTTGCGAACGAGTACGGATGATTGGTGCCGTCGTCATGGTGGATCTTGCTTGAGCAGGGAAGAGACGGCGTGGATCTGGCAAATCGCCCTCGGTAATTTTATGATCTGGATCAAGGAGACCAGATAACCCGGGGCGAAAATTTTCCAGTCGGAGGATATTGCTCGTGATACCAATTGTCAGGCACCTGATACCCAATCTGATGAATAGTACTCCCTTTTTTTTTTTTTTGCGGGAAGATGAATAGTACTCCCTCCGTCTACATTTGTAAGGCGCAGAAGCCATCCACGCACATATTCTGTCACGCTAACGGAACTTTTAACTTTTCGAAAATACCCCCGTGAGGGTCGCTCGCTTGTCGGTCGCCTCCCTCGCCTATCTCTCTCCTTCCCCTCGATGTCGCCTCCCCTCGATTCGCTTCCGCGCCGGCGCTTCTCCATCGCCCTCGCCGGCGTCGCCTCTGTCCGCGCTTCGCTCGCCCTCCTCGCCAGCTCTCTCTCCTTCTGACACCCACAGAAGCTCCTCGTCCTCCCCGGGCTCAACCGCGAGTTAAAAAATGGGATTTTCCCCTCCGGCGACTGGATCTGCAGCAGCGTTTCGTCCTCTCCGGGCTCGAGCGCACGCTGCCGGGCTCGGCAAGGCCATCAGCTTGCCGGAGCTAGGCGACTACTTTGCCGGATGCAAGAGCCTGCACGCGGCCGTGGACGAGATCAGGGCCAACATCCGCGTCCTGGTCGCCACGCACGCGTCCAAGATTCGGCGCATGGCGGATGTCCGGGGCTGGCCCATGCGCCACCGTCCGCGTGCACCTTGCCGGTGCCGGCCCCGCCGCCGAGGCCGCCACCTAGGAGCAGACAATTGGTGAGCTATCCAAGCATTCAGATCGGGGACTCGCTGGCCGACGCCGGGAACCTCATAGCCAACGGGGTCCCGGACATCCTCGCCACCGCCAGGCTGCCACTTGTTGTTACAACTCCATGGTTTAGGTAAGCTCTTCGGTTACAACTCCTTTTCCATTGTTTTCATAAAGCTGTTATTTTGCAATCAATTATTATTTGAGTGTGATTTTTTGATGTTTACATTTGCTTATTCTCCTGATTGCAGGCTGGGAAGATTGGTCTTGATTCCATGGATGCTGAAGCTCTTAAGAAGATGGACAAGAAGCTTGCCAAGAAGTGGCATGCATTCTTAGCCTCAGAGGCTGATCACCAAGGCAGGCAAATGCTCTGTTCCTGTTATACATTAGGTACTTGTGTCTCAGCTGAATGTTTTACCTTTTGACTTCTCTGTCTAGGAGTTGGAACTATATTTCTTCGGTCTCTGCTGCTTAAGTGACTGCTGGTATTCATCTCTGATAATGGATTTATCTCTCAGATCACTCTATCGCTGCTCCTCTACTCGACGCTGGAGGCTGCTGCCGTGGACAAGAACCTGGAAATGAGATTCTTGTTGCAAAAGACGATTTTTTTTGCTTCGGAAAAAGCCTCCCATGGTCCGTCTTCATTTGTGGACGCAACGAGAATCCTCGTCTGATCGTCTTGATTATTGTTACTGCTGAAGAATGCTGGATTATAATAGGCTGCATGTTGATATTTGTTCATTATCGTGTTCTTGCAGGATCCCACCAAGTCAAGGTCATGTAGTTGCGGTCTGGATATAGAGAAAGCATATCTTGATCTTCTGGACTCGTCAGAGCAAACCCTCGGGTGCATTCCATAGTTGCAGGAGGTTGGGTTACATGGTCTCCTTTTTTGTTTTGCGTCAATGCTGCATTGTAGTCCAAACTGTATTTTTTTAGGTTTTCTAACTTTATGAAAACTTCCTGTAGGCTTTGGAGCAGAACCAAGCTGTGAAGGGCGCAAATGGCACTAATATTTTCCAATCTTTCTCGTTCTGAAGGACGACTTTGATCCTTTGTTAATCCGACCTGGTGGCAGATATTTTACCTGACTCGGATGGAGAGTGCATACAGTGTAACCATTTGTAATAGAAGAAAGTGTGATGAAGTAACATGTGATATTATCAAGCATGTCTCCTTGGTCCTGGGATGGAGAGGTGAGCCTGCTACTAAAATCATGTTATTGTTACCTTCTTTGATGCTGCTTAGAAAAGGCTAGGATGGTTCCTTAGATGTTTAAATTGTGGGATGTATGTTACAACTGTTTTTCTCAATCTGAAGAATAGGTTAGGGAGGAGTTTGTTTCTGTGTTGAGATGGTGTTGTGTGTAGACAGTAGTTGTTGTATGTCCACGTTATTTATCTTCAGTTTACTTTGTAATAGAATGACATGCCTTCCCTTTGTGTGATAATGGTTTCAGGTTCAGTGTTGGTTGCTTGCATAGCTACTAGTCTTCCATTGAATGCTTGAGTAAGAACATATGCTTAGTGCAAATGAATTCTTGGAGTAGTGCTTCTAGTGAATTGTCCAAATTTTTCTGTTCGTTTCAATAGACATTTTGCTTGCTTCTGCTTAAAATTCATGTGCCACTGCTGGAGCATATAATCCCAAGTATAAGCTGGAGTATAGCATAATATATACTCCAATATATAGAAATTATTTCAAGTATAAGCTGGAGCATATAATCTCCAAGCATAAGATGGAGTATAGCATAATCTATAATGTGGCGACAATAAGCTGGAGTAGAATACACAACAACTACACACATAATACACAATGGAAAACATGTCTTACAAAAACACTACACACAATACTCAATGCGCATCTTGTCCAAGTATCTCTAGTGCCTTTGCATATACTTCCGGAGGAATTTCGATCCTAGTTGGTAGGATCCGTAGCCTCTCTAGCCCTTTCTTGTTCAGATGTGGTATTTTATATTTATTGGATCCTCCATTTTTCATGACTTCGACCATGCAAGTCTGGAGAGTTATGAACACTTTGTTCAGATTTGCAACTTCATACCCATCAAATTCCTCTTGAACACATTTGATTATCTCGGGAATAGTTTTTGGACTTCTGCGGTCCGTTAGCGATTGCATCGAGCTGAAGAGCCCAAGGTCAAGAACGTTCATGTATGGCGAATTTGGAGGTTGATTCATTAATCTAATGTCCATGCCAGTTTCTTCCACAGCCTCTACAAATGCCGGATCATTAGCTAGGATGTGAGTTCTAGCGTTATCTTGTTGGATAAAAATTGGCCCAACATCATCGGCAGGCCATAAAGCCTCAATCGCTGGCACAACCTTCTGCGTAAGGTACTCGCGCATCACGTCTCTGGTCACAATCATAGACTTGGGTTCTATTGTCCCTTTTTCTCTGTTTTTGCTCCTTTTTTTTGCCGCTGTCATTCTCACAAATGGCCAAACCCCAATTTTTCCTGAGAATGTGACATTCTGATGTTCATCGTACCGTGGTCTCGCTACCGCAGTGAGAAACATCACCTTGCCAATAGAATTTTTGTTTTTAACAAGTATTTGCGGGTCCTCTTCGCATGGTTGTAGATAGAACTTCTTTCTGGTCTTGATCATGTTAAACCACTTTTCATCCATATGTACGATTTTGCGCATATTGCCGAAACTTGGGCTTGCATCTCCTAATGTTGCCTCATCTACAAAGGAGAAGGAAAAACCCACCCTAGCTTTCTTATTCTCCTCTGTTAGCATCGGCTTTACACTACAGGAGTGTCTCCTTATCTTTTTCAGCTTGAACTTTTTGTGGAGTGTTGAAGGGCTTACACCGAGTGCCATGGCTAGTGATCGAATAGTGGACCTCTTGTTTAAGGGAATTGTGGGGATGAGAGCTCGAATATCATCATACGGTTTCCTCCCACAATTTCTCTTCCTTTGGTTTGAAACATCCATCTCCTGGCCAAGAGCTTTCTGCTTCTTTGCGATCTCCCATATTCTCTGAATAGTTCGAATATTTGTTCCAAATAGCACAGCCACGTTCTTCTTATCAGTTCTCTTGAATTTGCCTCCTCTACTCTGATAGAGGGTTTCTAAGGACATATAAGCGGCATATCTCTGTGTATCTGTCAGCCAATTCCTCTGCCTTTGTACTCCTGCAATAGCAATACAAAAAGAAAGTTAATAATTGCAAGAATATTCAAATGGAGTGAAATATGCTTCTCAAACAAGCATGCAAGAACATTTTGCAAATTTATGTCAATAATTTCTTGCAGTATTCAAATGGAGTGACTATGCTTCAGGTCTGTTCTCTGAAGATGGTTTAGAATTTTGATTTTGTCCCTTTAACTCGAAACACGATTTCCCCCCTTTAACATTTGATGACTTTCTTAGTTACTGTGCCTGTATATATTTTGCAGAGGGGTCATTCCTTGCTCTCAACTCACAGAAATGAGCTTAAAATCAGCATGCACTCCCTCGACCAGCAAGCACAGTTGAAAGATGGTGAGTTTGCTTCATGGTTCCACAGCAATTATGTTCATCTCTTGAGTTGTCATCATAGATATAAATAGATAATACATTGCGGTATAAGTCAGCTTATGTATGTTGTGAGTTGATGCCTAGTGCTACACTTCTTTGTGTGTGTGCAACTTGTCAACAATATGAATGAAACATGTAAATCATACTTCCGAAAATGATGGAGGCTGCTATAATATTGAAAGCATTGTGTTGAATTCTAGTGTACTGGTACATGTACCTTGTCTAGAATGGTCATTGAGCTTGATATCAGAATAATGTTCTTAATGTGACATAAAACCTATCTAGGCCATCTTTAATTAACTATTCACACGACTAACTGCAATCACACAACTTAAATTCTTGGGTATGATAGATTTTGTACACTGCATAATGTATAACTCACAATCCAAGAGTTGTTCACTACCTGAATGTTGACCTGTTATATTATCTTCTTCTTCTTCGATGATAGTTTCTTCTTCTTCACTGATATTTTCTTCTTCTTCTTGTGCTCCTAAGTTTAGGTCGGGCAGTATAGCGGGTGGACTGAAATTGAGATCTGGCAGTACCATTGCTGTTGTTGTTACTGAGAATCTACTGCTGTTACTGAATCTGAATGAATCTCGGCGCACAAAACACTACAGGAAGGATTGATTGATCTGCAACTGAGGTGATCTGCAACTGAGGTGATCTGCACCTGTGGCATGGGCGGAGGAACCTGGGTGGCGACGACTCGAGCTCTACTGCAGCAAGACCTGGGCAGCGGCGAGGGGCTTGGCGAAGTAGCCTGGGCGGTGATGAGTCGAGCTCTGCTGCAGCAGGACCTGGAAAGCGGCGAGGCGTCTGGGCGGCGACGAGGCGAGATCTGCAGCAGTACCTAGGCAGCGTCAAGGTCCATGGGCGGAGGAGCCTGGGCAGAGGCGAGGCGTCTGGGAGGAGCTTGATCGGCGACGAGGGGAGACCGGACCTGGGCAGGGGCGAGGTGCCTAGGAGGAGCTTGATCGGCGACGAGGGGAGACCGGACCTGGGCAGGGGCGAGGCGCCTGGGAGGAGCTTGATCGGCTACGAGGGGAGATCGGACCTGGGCAGCAGCGAGGCGCCTGGGCGGAGGAGCCTGGGCAGCAGCGAGGCACCTGGGCGGAGGAGACTGGGGAGGAGCGAGGCGCCTGGGCGGAGAGCCTGGTCGGCGACGAGGTGATGGGCCCAACAGAAGAAACGAGGAGGAAGAAGCTATAGGGAGATCCCGAGCGATTTCGAAATTTGAATCTGAGCGATGGATCGGGGGTACGATAGTAATTTTTTCATGTTTTGAAGGCTGTCGGAATTTGGTTCCACGCCTTACAAAAACGAACGGAGGTAGTAATAAAAACTATAGCTAAACACTCTCTCTGGTTATATGGAGTTCCTAGAAGACCCAATCTCTCTGGGAGGGTGACCGGCTTCTGGAGGAGCCTAGAGAGATCTCCTCCCATATTTACTCCTTTTATAAGGAGTTATTTACGGTGGGTCCCCGCACGGGGCTTTCGCTAGCAGACGACTTGTGGCCAGCGAGGGCTCGGTTGTCTGACGCCGAGAATGCGGCCCTAACACTCCCCTTCTTGGCGGAGGAGGTGGAACGCGTGGTTAGGGAGATGAAGGCCAACTCGGCCCCCGGGCCGGACGGCCTTCCAGTTATCTTTTTCCAGAAGTTTTGGGAGAGTATTAAGTCGGCTATCATGCCAATGTTCCAAGAATTTTATATTGGAACCTTGGTCCTGTCACGGCTTAACTTTGGCGTGATTACCCTGATCCCCAAGGTAGTGGGGGCCTCGGATATCCGCCAATTTCGACCGATCACGGTACTTAACGTGATCCATCGAATTTTCTCCAAAGTGTGTGCATCCAGACTTGCTCCTATTATGGAGCGTCTCACACACCCGTACCAATTCGCCTTCCTGAAAGGCCGCTTCATACATGATGGGATCCTGGCCCTCCATGAAATTATTCATGAGGTGAAGACGCGCCGACAAAAGGGCGTCTTTCTAAAGCTGGATTTTCACAAAGCGTATGATCGCTTGGATTGAGACTTTCTTCGTCTAGTACTAAAACGAAGAGGGGTGGATGACCGGATGATCTGGTGGATCATGCAACTGGTCATGAGCGGCCAGACTGCTATTAACATTAACGTCCCTACTTTAGACCCACCTGTGGGGTTAGGCAAGGTGATCCGATCTCCCCTTGCAGTCGACTCCCTCGCAGAGGTCCTAGAGCGAGCTAAGACTTCTGGCCACATTGCTGGTGTGGTTGGACATCTGGTCCCGGGGGCCGGTGTCACACATCTCCAGTATGCGGATGACACCATGATCATGGTGGAGGGGTCCGAGGTTGACATTATCAACCTGAAGTTCCTCCTTCTGTGCTTCGAGGCCATGTCTGGTCTTAAGGTCAACTTCGATAAGAGCGTAGTCATGATCCTAGGGTACTCTCTCGAGGAACAACAACGGATTGCCGATAGCCATAACTGTAGATTGGCGCAGTTCCCAGTCACCTACCTGGGGATGCCGATTTGGGATTCTAGGATCCTCATTAAGGATCTTGATCCGCTGGTGGAGCGGGTCAAAACTAGAGCGGAACCTTGGCAAGGGAGGTTCACCTCCAAGGGTAGTAAGACCATCCTTATCGACTCTTGTCTGTCTAGCCTCTCCATGTATATGATGGGGCTGTACCTACTTCCGGAGGGCATGCACGCCAAGTTCGATAAGGAACTATCCCGATTCTTTTGGCAAGATGCCAAGGGGCACCAAAAATACCACATGGTGAAATGGGCGGATATCTGCACACCCAAGGAGCTTGGGGGAATAGGGATCCTGGCATCACGACACATGAACAAAGCCTTGTTGCTGAAGTGGGCCTGGCGTATCCTACGAGAAGACGGGGGCCTATGGCTTCAATTGATCAAGGCTAAATATCTTCGTGGTTGCCCCCTATTAGCATGTGAGAGGAAGGAGGGATCGCAGTTCTGGCGATCCCTGCAATCCATCAAACATGAGATCCGGCTGGGGGCGTCATTCTCCGTAGGCGACGGACGAGGGACCCTTTTCTGGCTGGATCGGTGGCTAGGGCTTCGTCCCCTGCGTCAGGAATTCCCGGAACTGTTCGCCATTTGTGCAGATCCAGGGATTTTAGTGGCGGGGGCGATCCTACAAGGACATTGGAACATTGGGTTCCGCCGGACGTTCGGCCCAGTGGAGGCCGCTAGATGGGAGGAATTGCGGCGGCTCTTCCACAGCCCCTAGAGGGCCCCCCTGATACGGTCTCTTGGGGGTTGTCGCCGTCAGGGTGCTTTACGGTGGGGTCTGCGTACCGGGCCCTATTTAGAGGACCCACGCTCCCATGGACAACGCACCTTTGGAAGGCGCCCATCCCCCTGAAGATCAGAATCTTCACTTGGCAACTTCTGCGCGATCGCCTCCCTTCGGGGGTGGAGGTGGCATAGCGGTTGGGCCCAGGTGATGGCACCTGCCCCCTTTGTGCGGTCCCAGAGACGGGCACCCACATTCTATTTACTTGCCCCGCAGCTCGTTTTCTTTGGAGCTTCTTAGCGGAGGCGCTGGGGCCCGAGTGGCGGGCCCTAGACCTTGGCGAGTTCCTGGAAATGCAGGCAAACGGTAACGGAAAGGGGAGGCGCCTGTTTTGGCTACTATTCGCTGCGATGACCTGGACCTTATGGACTATTCGTAACAAAATGGTTATCGAGCGTGTCTTCTTGAGGCGTGCATCTGACTCTGTCTTTAAATTTTTGGCATTTTTGCAGCAGTGGCATCCTCTATGTAGACAGCGGGACAAGGCTTGGCTCGATGGCATGATTCAGGACCTCGTGATGGCGGCTTGCCGCTTATCTCCCGCCTCCAGCCATTGAGCTTCGCTACCAGTTGTATCTTTTTCCGTTTTGCCTTTGGCACTTTGTTTCTGGGCTCTGTTCTGTTGTGGCGCCAGCAGACTCTCGGTTCTTCTTTTTGTTTTTGGACTGGTTGTATGACTGTGGTCTGCTTTATTTATAAAGCGGGGCGTAAAGCCTGTTTCGAGGAGAAGAGCCACGAGGTTTTTTCCTTAATACAAGATAAGCACACTTGGTGCAGTTTTTTTTGCAGTTTAGTAGCAGGAGCTTGTCATATTATAATACCAGCCGTATGATGGATTTTAAGAGGTATCCTTGCATGGTCTCCCTTGGATAACTGAACAGAGGAGTGTGCAGGACATTAGCTCGGACAGTGAAGAGAGTGAAGGTCCTAACACACGTGTCGTGCAGATCGCCGTACGCGGGACAGCGCCACCGGACTTGATCTGGATGGGTGTGGGAGGAGACAAGTCGGCTGCTGCCAATTCCCCACCGAAGGTTTCCGAATTGATCACGTGGAGAGGTGGAGGTGAAGGAGACTAAGAACAAAAGAGAAGACTATGTGCTTCTTTGATTCATAGTATAGGAAAAACATCGGAATAGGAAAAGCATAGGATTGCATTGTCGTGTCCATTTCAATCCTATAGGATCTGGTTTGCACTAAAGTTTGTTTGATTCCATCAAAGGAATTGTAAAAAGAAGTTGGAGTGGATGTTAGAATTCCTATGGGAAGTAATACAAAATTCCTATGGGTAAAAATCCTATAGGATTCAATCCTACAAATCAAATGGCCAAGATAGGAAAATTTCCCATAGGATGGAATCCTCCAAAAATCCTACACAAATCCTTTGAATCAAAGAAGCCCTATGGTTGTGGAGAAATTTCTTGTCTACAAAAAGAAGGAAGAAGATCCAAGTGACTCAAACTGGGACCCATGCGTTAGAAATATATCCCGAAATTGCCCCTCTGTTTTCCCACCTGTGGCGAAGGAGGTTAGACTAGCCATAGTGGTGGTATCATAGGTAGTATCATGCAACCTGGTCCCACAAAGAAGCTTACGTGGCATGCAATTAAGGAAGAGAGAGGAGATCAGAGTAACATAGGTTGATACCGTATCATGACACGCAACACTAAAAAAAATGACAAACAAATTTTGTACACATATTTGCATTGAGATTCTACAAAATAATAAATAGAAGGTGATTATGATACTCCTATATGATACTATGCATTAGGGATGTAGTATCATATATTAGTATCATATGCATGATACTTTTGTATGATACTCCCACTATGACTAGTCTTAGCGCATGTAGATGCAATTAGTACGACATGTGTGGGCCATGGCGGGGGATTTCTTTCACTCGTCCTAACCTGGTCAAAGTGTCCGCACCAATCTCCAACAAAGATGGACGGGAGTGATACGTCGGGGACATCCTAGTAAGTGTGGCAATGAATTTTCAATTACAAATGAGGTATAAATAGGATCCCACTTTCACATCCCTCGAGAATTTTCATCTTAGGAACAGATATCCACCGTCCTCATCAAGGCGATGACGACAACATGAATGGCGTATGCTAAATTCTAAGGCGTACGAGGTTTTTCCGTCGTGTAGGCTGTTGTGACCAAGACGCCAAGAAAACATGCAGATATTTCGCAATAATGGGGAGATCCAAAGTTAATTCCTAAAACATGTTGTTTCTGTTTGCCGGATTGGCTACAGTGGACATGTGTGTGTTTGTCCTGTAGCAACATCCGACAATCTCAGTCTTAAATGTAGGTAGATTTAACAGAGAAAATCCCCTTTGGATTAGGGTGCCACCCAACATAATCTATGAAATCATTTATCCCATCCCTTCTCCTCGCCATATGTGGCGCGGAAGGGAAGCCTAGCCCTCTCTTCCCCCGGCCCCCTCTCTCTCCTCCTCGACGCTGCCGGACGGTGTCACCAGGCTAAGCCAGGGCGCTGACAGCAGTGGGTCCTCTCCTCCCATCACGTTTTTGACGGCGCGGGCCGGGGCGGCGAGCTCGGCAGGGAGCTCGTCTGTGCGGCTATTGTCGGTGTGGTGGCCTTGTGGTGCCTCTTCGCGTTCGGGTGGTGGCCATCCGCCGCCACTAGGTGACTAGCACTACCCCAGAGTGGATCCCTAGGTTGTGCACGAGACCCATCTCTGTTAACACTGCAGAAGGGGGCGGCGTTGATGAAGATGCCCCCACAGTATCTGCCACTGTCATAGGAACACCATCCCTATGATCTGCAGCACCCATTACCGGCCCACCTGCAGGCACCAACTCATCCGTCACAGGGGCATTGGCTATGGGCGGCCTAGGACCCAACAGAGGCACGTGGTTAGTTGTGGCCTGGGTGGCAGATAATGGCTGGACGGGCGATCCAGCCTCGCAGGACCGGCCTACTCCGAGTCCAGCGGGCCTCTAGTTGAAGAAGGTGGGTTGCGGCCTCTGGTCGTCGCACACCTGCGCGGCACACGGGGCGCGACCTGCAGCACGGTGGGCCGAGCGGCCATCCTTGAAGGGAAGAAGGATGGGCGCCGCCTCCAAACACCGCGTCGTTCGCGGGGCAGACAACTCCCTGCTGCACAGCTTGGTTGCGGGCAGAGTCGAAGCAGCAACCTGCGCTGCAATGGTGTCGACCTCCGCCTCCATCCACTCCAACAGTTTCATCTTCCCCTTCTCCGTAACAGGAAGCTGATTCGGAATTAAATACGGGTTACTCAATACTCTATCTGCATCGCACCTGACAAACTTAAGTTTTGTACAAGTTGTTTTTCTATGGGGTCTGGGGGTTTGGATTAATGGGAGTGAGATCCATACCCCTCAACAACTCAGTCATAGACTCCCTTGGCCCTGTGTCAATCCATAACATGGTCTAGGATCAATAGCCATGCTTGTAAGCCCTCTAGATCCATGTGTTGTCATAACTCCTTGTCAGCTGAGTCATCCTTGTGATCCCAAAAGAAGGGGACAGAATCTGGCTCGGGTCTATAGGTAAAAGCATACCCCTCTAAGGCTGGTGCCAGTGCACCGCCTCCCTCTCGCCTCGCCACATCAGCTTTAGTCTCACTCTCACCCCCACTCTCACCTCACTCTCGCCCCACGGTGCTAGTGCACGGGCTGTAGTGCTACTCTCACTTCTCTCTCCTCCACTCTCGCCTCCACTCTCGCCTCGCTCTCGCCCCCACTAGCACCGCTATGGCCCCGCTCTCGCCTATCGCCTCCCCCTCTTGCCCCCTCTCGCCCGGCCAGTGCGGGCGGTAGCGGCGCTACCGCCGGGCGAGCCAGCCACCGCCCGCCTATTCCCTCTCGCCCCCTTACCGCCCCACTCTCGCCCGCTGGGGGGCGATAAGGCGCACTATCGCCCCCCCAAACGCCCGCGTTGGCACCAGCCTAACACCAGCACCTCGGTCGTCTTAATATACGGTCCCAATCTATCACTCTTCTTGAAACAATTGTCTACCACCATATCAATCAATATACGAACCAGCCCCCGACGCCGAAGCACTAGCAAGTCCACATCAATAGTGGTACCAATGAGAGAACCGGCTGCCCAAAGACTCAAAAAGTGTCTCATAGAATATGGAACTCCAGTAACATGAACCCAGGTCTGGTGCAACTCTATTAAAGGATCAACCTGCTCCGTCATCCACTGACTGAGCAAAATCCTCATAGACTGAACTGGTACCAAAACCATGACGGGGTCGGACACATTCGTGCGACCTGATCCTCCACCTGTGAACCAGTCTCCATTGTGCCCTCAACATTTACCAAAGCAATGGGGGACGAACTAGGAACCAGCTGAGCCTTTTGAACACTCTCATGAAGCATGCTAAACATTGTATCCCGATTCCCTTCCCCGGCAACAATCACCGATGGTTTCGACAGCTTCAGCGTAGGACACTTCTTCATAGAATGCAAACAGTCATAAAAATATAACCGTAGTACTAAATTGTGCAATCTTTAGTTGCATGAGTGTCAACCTCACACTTCCAACTCCTGGTCTTTGTCTTCTTCGCACCTTGTTCTAGAATCACCGGTGGGGGAGAGCCACATGTCCATCCGCCGTCGGTGCAATCTGCACCACCATCGGTGCCGGTGCTGGGACAGCTAGAGTCACTGACGTAGTATCAACACCCTGCCGCTGCAACTGAACTTACCCGTTTACCACAACATCTCTTATTCTTATTTTTCTTCTTCTTCCGTTGCAGTCCATGGTTAGAAGCCACATGCTAAACCACCCTGAAGGCGAAACTAGCTGGCGCATCAGGCACCATCTGGTTGCCCCCATACGATGCTGAACCCTGCGCATTACCGGCGCGAGGCACAAGGGAGAAAGTAGGAGGCCCCACAGAGACGCCAAAACTTCCCTGCCACAACAAACACGACGATAGTCGGTGCAGGCGGCCGCCCCCCTCCGTTCCCTCTTGGGCGCGGTGGTGCAGCTGATGGAGGGATTAGCCTCTTGGGTGGCCCGATCTTCACGAATTGACCAAAACACGAAAAACGCACGATGAACACGAGAGGGAAAACGAGGGGAAACGTGGGAAATCGAGAGGGAGATAACTAGTAAGTACCGAAGAACCCCAAATCTTCCGTCAACTAAGCCCCTAGGGACACCTACGGAACGATCGATCCAAGTGAACTCGCCTTATTGGAAACCTCTTCACACCCGTGGCCGTTCCACCACGCCAATAGAACCTCAAGGGTTAGTCGAGGAAGATTAGGAAATCCCTAATTGAATCCCAAGGGGAAAGGATATGTAATTTGGTGAATCTTGATACGATCCTAGATACAATCTTAGGAGTAGCCTTGATACGGTCCTAGATATACATCATAGGAGTAGCCTTACAAGAGGGATACAAGAGCAAAGCTCAAAGTTCTAAAATCGTATCTATCCTAGATCTGGTCCGAGGGGTACTCTTATATATCCTAGGGGTAGGTGAGGGTGAAAAGGGGGGTTTTCACCCACTTTTGCGAGCTGGCAGTAAAACCGGGCTGGAGGCCGGGCGGGTCTGTTGGGTGGTCGGCCTGGAGATGCAGGGAGGCCGTCCTAGGCCGGGGCGGAGGCCGGGCTGCTTGGGCAGGGAGTCGGCCTGGGGCGCGCAGGGAGGCCAGCCTAGGACGGGTTGGAGGCCAGCCCGCTCTGTTAGGTCACCGGCCTGGAGGACGGCCTGGCCGGGTTAGAGGCCGGGTTTCCTGCACCCCTTCTCCTCCTTCTTCCTTGGTGCCTTCTTCTTGGGCAACCTCTTGGGCATGTTCTTGAGCTTCTTGGGCGTCGTCTTGGGGCTCCCATGTGGGGTCACACCTGAGAATGCATAGAGTAGATCCATGAGGTAGCGCACCATTCTTCAAGTCATCGAAATCATAGAGAGAGAGGATTGAGTTCACCTTATCGTGCAATTCCTTTGCTTGTGATCTTGTCATCGGTCCACCTGGTGGAATGGGGTGTGCTCCATCATCTCCCCCCCCCCTCCTTGAGAAAGAGTCGACCTCGACTCGTGGTCTTCCTCATCACTTGGGTATCCATGGAAGGGAGAGAGATCCTTGACGTTGAAGGAGTTGTGGACGAGGTACTTGGATTGCGGTAAGTCGATCTTGTAAGAGTTGTTGTTGATGCGCTTGATGATCTTGAAAGGTCCGTCACCTCTTGGCTTGAGCTTGGAGTTGCGCTCTTAGGGGAAACGGTCCTTGCGCAAGTGTAGCCAAACGAGGTCACCTTCTTGAAACACCATGGCCTTCTTGTTCTTGTGCATGATGGAAGCTCGGTGCTCGGAGTGCTTCTCAATTGTAGCAATTGTGGAGTCATGGAGCTTCTTTATGTAGTCGGTGCGCTTGTCAATATACATGTTCCCTTGCTCACGAAGAGGCAAGGGTAGTATGTCGAGAGCGGTGTTGGGGTTGAAGCCGTAGATGATCTCGAAGGGGCTTCTCTTAGTAGCTTGGTCTAGTGCTCAATTCTAGGCAATATTAGCATGGGGGAAGCATTCCTACCAATTCTTGAGGTTGGGCTTGATCAATGCCCGCAGGAGTGAAGCGAGTGTGTGGTTCACCACTTCGGTTTTTCCATCCTTTTGTGGGAGGTAGGCGGTGGAGAAAAGTAGCTTGAACCAAGAGGAGGGTGTGACGAGCACAGCGGTAGGAGTTTTCCCCTTAGTTAAGAACCAGGGTTATCAATCCAGTAGGAGAAAGAGAATCTTCGGAAGGTTGATGCCACTTACGGTGGTGCTGGCGCTTCACCGGTGTCAGCAACAACGTGGAACCTGCACACAACAAAACCAATATACTTTGCCCCAGCAGTACAGTGAGGTTGTCAATCTCATTGGTCTTGCTGAAAACAAAGATTAGACGTATAGTGTGGAAAACAGTTGTATGCTTGCAGAAAGTAGAGAGAGCATGAAATTGTTGTGGTTTGTTTAACAGTGTGGAAAATGGATCGGGGTTCGTAGTTTCACTAGTGGTGTCTCTCCATAAAAGATATCCTGCTGCGTGAACAAATTACAGCTGGGCAATTGACAAATAAAGGTTGCACCGTAGTGCACATTATAACATGATGATTACTATGATATTCAGTGCGGGCATTACAACAAGATACATAGACCGACATCCATCTGCATCTAGGACTAATAATCCACCCTCAGGTTATCATCCGAACCCCCTTAGGTATTAAGTTGCAAACAACAGATAATTGCATTAACAAAGTGTGTAATCAAAGCAATGATTATACACGCGAGTACTCTCACCGCTGTTTTCTCCCTAATGTCAATAGCACATCATCCCCCTTCACGTTTCTGTCACTCGAGCAAGGCAACAAGGAGGCATGAACCCACTATCAAGCGTAAATACTCCCTCTTGGAGTCACTAAAAACTACTTGGCCAAAGCAACCACTAGAAACGGAAAGCATGCAAGATCACAAATAACATATGCAATAAAGACTATAATCAACTTGGCATAAGGTCAATATTCATCGGATCTCAGCAAACACAACATATAGAATTACATAAGATCAATCTCGATCATGATAGGCAGCTCACGAGATCTAAACATGGAGGCATATGAGGAGGAGACAACCATCTATCTACTGCTATGGACCCGTAGTCTAGGGATGAGCTACTCACGCATCACTCCGGAGGCAGGCATGGTGATGTAGAAGCCTCCGGTGATGATTTCCTCTCCGGTAGGGTGCCGGAAAACAGCTCCAGAACCCTCCTAATCTAGGGTTGACGGTGACGGCGGCTGCGGAACTTTTTTGGGGATTTTGATCAGGTACTTAGGGTTTTCCATCCGGGGGGCTTAAATAGGCGAAAGGGCAAAGGCGGTGGAGCTCCAGGGGCCCCACACACCCTAGCTGGCGTGGCCAGGGGGACCTGCGCCAGCCCATGGTGTGGCCCCCTATTGCCACTCTTCGACTCCTCTTCGGTGTTCTGGATGCTTCCGGGGAAAATAGCCACTTCGGGCTTTGTGTGGTCCAATTCCGAGAATGTTTCCAGATAAACTTTTCTAAAACCAAAAACAGCAGAAAACAGGGAATTGACACTTGGCATCTTGTTAATAGGTTAGTCCCGGAAAACGTATGGAAATGCTATAAATAAGGGAGAAAACATGTAGCAATTTGCATAATATGATCATGGAGAATCATAAATTAGGGATACGTTTATGATGTATCAAGCATCCCCAAGCTTAGTTCTGTAGCATCCCAACTTTTAAATAAAGATGGAATACCTGTGTTATTGTGCTAGTCCCTGGATCAATTGCTAGCACCACAGTACAAAATGAAATATCATGCAAATGCATCAAATTCTATTACATCGCATGATCCAGTCTTTACAAAATAGTATTACAACTTGCATAGTCTTAGAAGACTAGCAGAAAACTAAGATATACAGCGGAAAACATGAATAACATTGAGCCCATCTTCTTCATGTGCCACAGGCAAAACATGTTGGCGATAGTCTCGAGATCCTAAACGAAACCCTCACTCGTCTTCAGAAATATCTGCAATATGGAATATGCAGCCACAAGGGAGTCAATACAATTTAATGTATTGGCAAGTAACACTATGGTGGATATAAATGGCAAGACTAATACTACATGCTTATTTGGCTGAGTGGAGTTTTGGCTAAGTTTGCATAAAGCCAGTTTTCTCCTATCACTTTTGTAAAACCAACTTTTCTTTTCAAAAGGGTGGCAACATTGGATTAAGATCCAAGCACCACAAATACCGTTCACTTGGTCAAATTTTACTTATTGAAAATGGTGATGAGATTCTTCCGTCAATCCTTGTCCAGCTGCTCATAGTTGTCCATAACCGGGGACACGGCTGAGATCTTAGTTTGTTGACTCTGCAGAGGTTGTGCACTTTCACCCTTTGTCTTCAATTAGCCCAAACATCCTATACACCCGGAGTGCATCATGGAAAGGAGAGAATTGAGACGAGATCTTTCAGAAGAAGAAGTCCAAACCCACCGACAAGACCGTTCCACCTATAATTTTGCTACATCTGCTAGTCAAGCCTGGGCTGAACTCTCACAACTTAGTTGATCAAGACAGAGCCCATATGTCAAAAGGCTGCACGGGAAGCTACTAGATTTAGAGGGACATAGTAATCTCTTTGTTCCTGGGTGGCCATCCGCAAGTGACAACCTCAAGTGGAATAACCCTTAGACAAGGGCCCTGAGGCAAACACTCAACATAACCCAGTCTTACCACTTCCACCCAGGTGGTTCATTCATTAGTTATACTTAAAAAAATTCCTCAACATCTAGTAAAACAATTTTTTGTAGCATGGCTAAGCATCTAAATAAGTACCAAGGCATCAAAATAACAAGGTATAAGGATGGCTACACACTACTAGGATATAGCATAGCATAATATAACTTATTAAAATTTCCTATCATGCATACTACTCAAAAATCAACTAATGCATATAGAAAATAATGGGTAGTTGATGATGTGTTACTTGCCTTGTTGAAGTTGGTGAAGATATCACACTCTCTTCACAAAAGATCGTTGCTCTCCGTACAATCTATTCATTGACAACACAAAACCAAATAAACAAGCATCCTAACAAACAAACATACAAGTGTAGAAAACATACATAGCAACTAACATATCAAAAGGGGCTTAACCAAGTTGGTTAGGACAAGGTCTAGGTTTGAGTTGAAAAATTCATTCTCTAATGGTCTCATACTTGTTAAGGAAATTCCAATGGTTTACTTGGGAAGGACTAGGTTGAGTTTGCAGTGATCAAACTTTATTATAACCATACTTGTCGAGGAAGTTCCAAGAGTTCACCTAGAATAAACATATTACTTCTTTAACTAAAGTAATACATGCAAACACTTGGTCATATTCACCTTCAAAAATATTTGAGTGACTATGTTAGTATTTTCCATTGTGGTTAGGGTAGGTCTA
The DNA here is from genome assembly GCA_028641055.1 of Alopecurus myosuroides. Lineage (NCBI taxonomy): Eukaryota > Viridiplantae > Streptophyta > Magnoliopsida > Poales > Poaceae > Alopecurus > Alopecurus myosuroides. The sequence continues at coordinate 319,555,544 of CM054061.1, forward strand.
CTAACTTCATCATCACAGGGAAAATATTACTAAGTCTTGGGTTTTCCATTTGGGTCAATGGTTGGACAAAAATAACTTGTTATTCTTCAACTTGTATGGATTTCTTCTAGTCCTCATGTGATTGCCTTCTTGAAGATCATCATCATACTTCTATTGTAGTCTTGTTCCTTGGATGGATTCTTCTCTTGGTCTTGATAAATTCTTCATGTGTTTTACTTCACTAATTGGTTTGGGTATGGGATGGGCACAAATACCACTAAGTAAATTTGAAAAGAAAGAAATGGAAGGGATAGGAAGAGAGAGGTAAATGTCTTCTCCTTGATTTCTTCATACTCTTGTACTTCATTGAGTTTCTTCTTGTTGCTGTGGAGTCTAAGTCCTTCCTTCAATTTCTTCAATGATATTCCTCATAGCTCTTCATGTTGCCACCAAGTTGATATTGAAGTTTTATTCTTGTGCTTGAGTCTTGATCTCCATTTTGCTAACTTGATGATTTCTTGAAGCAAGAATAGGGGAATGGAGAAGTAGATAGAAAGCAAATGTACTAGGGTCTAAGGTTTACCACTTGGTCTTGTATGTGATTTACACATACTAGGTACTTGGTCTTGGCTCCAAAATAGCCATAACAACAAAGGTAAACAATGATAGAAACAACTCTAATACTTAACCAACTAGGTGGACTACTATGATGGAAGTTTGGCTAAAATTACATGGTCATGGTCCAAGGGTGACCAAAATGGTTGGGCAAGGTTGTTTCTGGTCCAAGGTTATCAAATGGAGCAATTTTGCAAAAGGAACTATATTGAAATTATTTATAGAATTAAATCTATGTCAAAATTACTCAAATAGACAACTTAATTCTAAATTCAATTTTAATTTGTTCAAATATTATTTTGGGACAGAGGATATGAAAGTACACATTCTAAGGTTTCCAAATATATTTTATTTGCAATTTTTGGATTTGTAGAATTTGAATTAAGCCAAATTTCATCAAACAAGCATATTTGAATTTGAACAATTTTAACTTTGTCAAATTTGAATTTGGCTAGTGCTAAAAGTTTCTAGATGTCAAGGGCTTTTCAAAAAGTCCAAGATTGCTAAATTTGGCTGAGTGGTTGAAAAGATATGATGGTTCAAAGTTCTAGGGGCTTTTCTGCAAAATTGCCATTTAAATTTTATTCCGGAATAAAATCCAGAGGTGGGATGGGTTCAGATCTGCTATTTTCCGCGCAGGGCGAGGGATAAGGGGTGGGCCTGGGCCGGCTACGCACAACGCTGAGCGACGAATAAAGATTTAACATGCAGGCAACGTGGCGCATTCCTACTGGGCGATACCCCTTCGGTAAGTGATGTGTTCCTGTGCGTTGGATCGGGATCGAACGGCAGAGATTCAAAGGGGGTGGCTAGGGTTTACCTCCGGCCGGAATCTGGTCACCGGCAATGGCGATGATGGTGGCGCAGGCTCGGGCGAGGACAACGGTGACGTTCCGGTGATCTACGAGCTCAACGGAGACCACGGAGAGGTTCAACAGAACACCGAGGTTCGAATGGTGGCGACGGCATCCGCTGTGGTGACTCCTGTCGACGGCGCGGTGCGGTTGGCGGCGTCGCGGCTCCAGCGAGCTCGTCCTTGGTGCTTCACTGCATCAAAACGAAAGGCACGGACATTAAAACGTGCGCAAGAACACGGGGAAACAAGAGGTGCAAACGATGGCGTCGGGGACCAACTGCACTTCACCGGAATTGAAGAAAACGGCGGCGGCCGTGAACAACTCCGGCGAGGAAATTCTCTGGCTTGGTGGGGAGAGAGAGGGGAACACCAGAGGGAAAAATGACGAGGGGGAGGAGGGGATTTAAGGAGAGCATACGGCTCTGCGATTGAATGCTTGTAACGTCTGGAATCAAGGAATTGATTCCGATTCATTTCGGGTAGAAACGGCAGAGGTGAGGTTGATGACGATGATGACGTCATCATGACGTCATCACATTTTTTTTTCTTTTCTTTTAATTCCTGTTTTTAATATCTCTTGATTTAATAATCCAAATGACCCCATTTAAATTTCTAAAAATTTGTAAAATTAATATCTTTCTGTTTAGAACATTTTTATAAACTTTTCAACACATTGCCCTTTTCATATTTTTGAAAATATAAATAAATCACTAATAGTGATAAATGTACATTTTAAATTATAAAAATAATAATATGAGTTTTTGATTAAATAAAATTTCAGAGACATTAAACATGTCAAATACTATTTTTGAAGGTCATTTCACATCACTTTTATATTTTATAAATTTAAGATTTTAGTGATTTACTAATAGTAACTTTGTTCCATTTTAAAATTTTGAAAATAATAAATTGATGTTATTGTCTAAATAAAATCTCAGAGACATTTTACAAATCATATATTATTTTTGGAAAGCCATTTTTAAACCACTTTCACATTTTATATTTTTAGGAGTTGAAGGATCTACTAATAGTAACTTAATGCTATTTAATTAGTTCATATCAATTAATTATTATTGTTGATCAATAAAATTTAGAATAAAACCATAAGTCATAATATTGTTTTCAAAACCTTTTGTTATGTTATTTTCAAAGCAATGCATTTCATTTTCACCCCTTCATGTTTAAAACTTGGAATAACAACTAAAAGTTATTATTAAAACATTTTATTCTCATCAAACATTTTTGAGGCTTAGGACTTTATTAAGGGTTATAAATCTTTTATTGTTGTTGCCATAAAATAATTTCAAGGTAATATTTGAATTGAAAACCTTTTATGTAATAAAGTTTGCTAAAGATAAAATGGTTTTCTTTATGTGAGAAAATTCATTTGAGAGGGTTTTAGGGTTTATGGAATAGAGGTATATTGGATTTTCATTTCCAAAACATTAGAACATGTATTGTTTTCTTTTGTTTCTTGCATCTTATTTGGTTTTTGGGACTTGCATAACATGAAAACAAAAAGTTTTAATTTTTAGTGATTTTTGGACTTTCCAAAAATCAGGGATGTTACAAGTTCCTACTCGTCCTCGTGTAGGTAAACGATAAAATAATAATTTCTGAGGTCACATGCTACTAACATAAACTTTATCAATCTAATGTAAAAGCATATGTACGCTGAGATCATAAAACTTTAAACACAGGCATGAAAAATAAAACTTTAATAATAAAGCATAGCAATTACTTTGCATCACGAAGAGTAACTCAAATAAAGGATCATGAATAATAATGTAAAGAAAGGTAAACGTTTGTTTCAGGTATAGAGGAAGCATGTCAAAGTGGTATTTCTCTAGTCCTTAAGGGTGGGACAAAACATAAATGCCAGGACACTTTCAAAGTTCAAGAGGAAGACTAGAACAAATAATTAAAGAACAAATGATAGCACATCATGATGTAATTATTGGTGTTTCTAGGACAAACGCACATAAAACTCAGAATGGCAAAATGCTCTCTCAACTGTGCATAAAGTTAGAAGATGGAGACTCAACATAAAAGTAAAATAAAGGCCCTTCGCAGAGGGAAGCAGGGATCACTCATGTGCTAGATCTTTTTATTTTATCAAACAGAGGGATTGAAAGTTTGACATTTGTGGAGGAATGTATATATTTTAGGAGGGGTGTATGCTAGTGTCAACGAATGGTAAACAGACAATACCGTACGTCACAAGCCAACTGGATTCACAAGAGCGTCTCCCATGGTGAAGGACGCAACTGGTGTAGAAGGTCATCCCTCTTTCTCTTTTGTGTACACAATTATGCTTTGACTGATATGATCAGGGGAAAAATAGTGAAGAGAATGTGTTCTTATTAATTTGGGACTGGGCACCCCGCTGCCAGCTCTTCTATCATTTGGATAAGTAGATGAAGCCACTAGTCCAGGGTGTGAAATCCAATCAACAAGTGAGATAAAGATTCTCTATTGACGTCCTCATGAGCAAAAACAAGAACACAAGGGAGGAATAATTTTGAAGGTTTTAAAGGTAACACATGAGCAATTTACTTTGGAATGGCAGTTAAATACCACATGTAGGTAGGTATGGTGGACACAATGGAAAAAACTTTGATTTAAGGGAGTTTGGATGCACGAGTAGAGCTCATACTCAGTACAGGTGGAGGCTAGCAAAAGACTGGGAGCGAAAAATCAAGAGAGCATAAGAGCCATAATCATGCATGGCGACATAAGAATCATTAATTCAAACATAAGCAATATCACAAGTTCAAAAACTAAGTGGTCATGGAGGCTATTCGTGACTGGTTTGTAGTCATAAACATGGTGTGAGAATGCGCCAAGTCAACCAAATAAAACATTCGAAAGAGAATACCATATATTGATGCTTTACTATGACGAGAACAAGTCATGAATCTTTCAATACATATTAAACACTCTCAGCTATTTGAGGCTAATCATGCTACTCAATAACCACAAAGATTTAAAACTAAAATAACATTTAGCGTGGCATGAAAAAGTTCTAGCCACAGTCTATACAAGCTTCTACTAGTACTGTTATAGATTCTACTTCAAGCATCATTTTTCTTTCTCCCAACAAGCACCATACAAAACATGCTTTAGAAAAATACTCTTTATGATACATCAAGAAAACATGAGAGTACTCAAATAATACTACTAAAACTAACAGCTCTGATAAGAGACGCATGCAAAACAAGGAGCTAAATAAATGCAGCAGCTAGACAGAGACTAAGAGTACAACGTATTCTCATGAAAAAGCGGAGCGTGTCACTCTCCAATAAAAGAATGATGGGGTACAAACAAGCTTATTATGAAAGAAAAAACAAACTGAAAGCAAAATCAAACTGAAAAAATAGACACTTCAAGTAAAGCACATAAGATGCGAACGCATAAATATATAGTTTCACTAGAAGTGACCTGATAATTTGTTGATGAAGAAGGGGATGCCTTGGGCATCCCCAAGCTTAGACGCTTGAGTATTCTTCGAATTTTCTGGGATGTACCACCGGGGCATCCCCAAGATTAGGCTTTTCACTCTTCTTGATCGCATCATATCATCCTATTCTCTTGACCCTTGAAAACTTCATTCACATCAAAATTCTCACAATCTTCATTAGCAACGTTAGTGCAATCGAAATGATAAACTAACATGGTTCTGTTTCAACACAAGAGTAGCAATAAAAAACACATTAGATACTGTCACAACTTCTTTTAAAACTCTCTTTTCTCAAAAGAACACCAAAAGAAAGAGATTAAGATGCAAATGCGATAAATGGTAGAAATCTGTCAAAACAGAACAGCGGGCAAAGATCGATTTTTTTCGAAAATCTTCTGTTGCTCATATAAAAAAGTGGTGAGATAAGTAAAGTTGAGTATATAACTCAGAATTAAGCACAAAAAAGCTCAGGTCATTTTGAATTTGCTGTGATTTTTAACGAAATTAACAGTGGACAGCAGAAATATGTTTTCTGCGCAGAAATCCAAAATATAGTGTCAACTTTCCACTAGAGGCTTTACTTAGCTCAATAAAAACACAAAAGAAAAGATACAGAGGGGTATCTAAGGAAATATAAAACACCCAGGTGCAAAGCACACCAAATAAAACAAAGGAAAACAGAATGAAAACAGAGAAATAAACCAGGGTTGTCTCCCGGTAGCGCTTTTCTTTAACGCCTTTCAGGTTGGCATAAAAGGGCAACTCAAGTATTTTCAAGTGAAGAAGCATCAACATCATATTTTACTCTAATAATAGAGTTAAAGGGTAGCTTTATCTTCTTTCTAGGAAAATGTTCCAAACCTTTATTGAGGGGAAGTTGATATTTAATACTCCCCTCTTTCATGTCAATAACAACACCAACAGTTCTAAGAAAAGGTCTTCCCAAAACAATAGGACAAGAAGCATTACATTCAATATTCATAAGAAAAAAATCAGAAGAGGAGAGTTTATTATTAACCATAATGAGAACATCATTAATTCTACCAAGAGGTTTCTTCTTAGCATTATCGGCAATGAACATCCAAATAACAGTTTTCTAGTGGTGGTAAATCAAGAATATCATAGAGCTTTTGAGGCATAAGAGAGATACTAGAACCAAGATCACACAAAGAATTGCAATCAAAATCATTTCATTTTATCTTAATGATAGGCTCCCAACCATCATCTAATTTTCTAGGTATAGATGTGTTTCAACTCTTCTTCCCTAACTTTCATGAGAGCATTAGTAATATGTTTAGTAAAGGCCATATTCATGGCACCAGCATTGGGACTTCTAGCAAGATTTTGTAGAAACATAATAACTTCAGAGATATTATAATCATCAAAATCAAAGTTATTATCATCAAAGGTAATAGGACCATTATCTCCTACATCTCTAAAAAATTCAGCACTTTTATTAGAAGCAGTTTCAGCAATTGAGGAAATTTAGCACGTTTCACCAAAGGAGTAGAGACTTTATCAACACCAACTACTTTACCATTGATAGTAGGAGGTTTACTAGCACTTGGAGATTCAGTTTTAGTAGTGGTTGTGATAGTACAAACTCTATTCTTTTTAGCCAATTCATCTTCTCTTTCCCACCTAGCACGTAATTCAGCCATCAATCTAACATGATTGTCTATTTGAACTTGACTGGCATTCAAAGTTTTATTTTGTTTAACATCTTGTGGGAAAACTTTAATTTTTAGAAAATCAACATCAATAACAAGGCTATCTACTTTAGAGGCAAGAGCATCTATTTTACCAAGCTTTTCCTCAACAGATTTATTAAAAGTTGTTTGTGTGGTAATAAATTCTTTAAGCATGTTTTCAAGATCACAGGTAGAGCTTTTATTATTATCGTAGGAGTTTCCATAAGAACTATCGTAACCATTATTAGGAGGATAGGGCTTACAATTGTTTCCACCAAAATTATTTCTATAAGCATTGTTGTTAAAATTATTATTTCTAATAAAGTTTACATCAACATGCTCTTCTTGAGAAACCAAAGAGGCTAAAGGAACATTATTTGGATCAACTTGAGCTTTACCATTAACAAGCATAGACATAATAGCATCAAGCCTTTCACTCAAAGAGGAGGTTTCCTCAATATAATTTACCTTCTTACCTTGTGGAGCTCTGTCGGTGTACCACTCTGAATAATTTATCATCATATCATCAAGAAGCTTTGTTGCATTTCCCAAAATGATGGACATAAAGGTACCTCTAGCAGCTGTCCAATAGGTTCCTTGAGGAAAAATTCAGCCCTGCATAAAAAGTTTGTATAATCATCCAAGTAGTTAGTCCATGAGTGGGACAATTATTCACCATAGTTTTCATTCTTTCCCAGGCTTTAGTAACATGTTCATTATCAAATTGTTTAAAATTCATTATGTCACTTCTTAGGGATATAATCTTAGCAGGAGGATAATATTTTTCAATAAAGGCATCTTTACACTTAGTCCATGAATCAATACTATTTCAAGGCAAAGATAGCAACCATTCTTTAGCTCTTCCTCTCAAAGAGAAAGGAAATACTTTCAGTTTAATAATATCTCCATCCACATCTTTATATTTTTGCATCTCACATAGTTCAACAAAATTATTAAGGTGGGCAGCAGCATCATCAGTACTAATACCAGAAAATTGCTCTTTCATCACAAGATTGAGTAAAGCAGGTTTAATCTCATAGAAAGCAGCAGTAGGAGCATGTGGAGCAATAGGTGTGCAATTAAGATCATTGTTGTTTGTGCTAGTGAAGTCAAACAACTTAGTATTCTCGGAGGAACTCATTTTAGCAGAATAATAGCAAGCAAATAAATAACAAGTCTGAATTAAACTAATTTTTTGTGTTTTTAGTATAGAGAATAAAAACAAGACAAAAATAAAAACAAGACAATAAACAAAATAAAGAGGTTGAGAGTGAGAGACTCCCCTTACCAGAAGACTTCCTTCTCCCCGGCAACAGCGCCAGAAAAATCCTTGCTATGTGTTGTTGGGATACCCTAAGAGGAGGGTGTGATGAGCACAACGGTAGGAGTTTCCCCTTTAGTTAAGAACCTGGGTTATCAATCCAGTAGGAGAAAGAGAATCTTTGGAAGGTTGATGCCACTGACGGTGGTGCTGGCGCTTCACCAGTGTCAGCAACAACGTGGAACCGGCACACAACACAACCAAAATACTGTGCCCCAACGGTATAGTGAAGTTGTCAATCTCACCTGTCTTGCTAAAAACAAAGATTAGACGTATAGTGTGGAAAACAGTTGTATGCTTGCAGAAAGTAGAGAGAGCATGAAATTGTTGTGGTTTGTTTAACAGTGTGGAAAATGGATCGGGGTTCATAGTTTCACTAGTGGTGTCTCTCCATAAAAGATAGCATGCTGGGTGAACAAAATAGAGCTGGGCAATTGACAAATAAAGGTTGCACTGTAGTGCACATTATAACATGATTATTACTATGATATTTAGTGCGGGAATTACAACACGATACATAGACCGACATCCATCTGCATGACTGCATCTATGACTAACAATCCACCCTCAGGTTATCATCCGAACCCCCTTAGGTATTAAGCTGCAAGCAACAGATAATTGCGTTAAACAAAGTGTGTAATCTAAGCAATGATTATACACGCAGGTACTCTCACCACTGTTTTCTCCCTAATGGCAACGACACATCCTCCCCCTTCACGTTTCTGTCACTCGAGCAAGGCAACAAGGAGGCATGAACCCACTATCAAGCATAAATACTCCCTCTTGGAGTCACTAGCAACTACTTGGCCAAAGCAACCACTAGCAACGGAAAGCATGCAAGATCACAAATAACATATGCAATAAAGACTATAATGAACTTGGAATAAGTTCAATATTCATCGCATCCCAACAAACACAACATATAGAACTACATAAGATCAATCTCTATCATGATAGGCAGCTCACGAGATCTAAACATGGAGGCATATGAGAAGGAGACAACCATCTAGATACTGATATGGACCCGTAGTCCAGGGATGAACTACTCACGCATCACTCCGGAGGCAGGCATGGTGATGTAGAAGCCTCCGGTGATGATTTCCTCTCCGGCGGGGTGCCGGAAAACAGCTCAAGAACCCTCCTGGTCTAGGGTTGACGGTGCCAGCGGCTGCGGAACTTTTTCGGGGATTTTGATCGGGTACTTAGGGTTTTCCATCTGAGGGGCTTAAATAGGTGAAAGGGCAAAGGCGGTGGAGCCACAATGGCCCCACACCCCTAGCTGGCGCGGACAGGGGGGACCCGCGCCACCCTAGGGTGTGGTCCCCCGGTTGCCCCTCTTCGGTCTTCTGGATGCTTCCTAGGAAAATAGGACTTCCGGGCTTCGAATTTTCCAATTCCGAGAATATTTCCAGTACAACTTTTCTGAAACTAAAAAAACAGCAGAAAACTGGGAACTGGCTCTGGGCATCTTGTTAATAGGTTAGTCCCGGAAAATGTATGAAAATGTTATAAATAAGGGAGAAAACATGTAGCAATTGGAATAATATGATCATGGAGCATCAGAAATTAGGGATACGTTTATGACGTATCAACGCCGAGCTTGGCCATCAAAGTCTTCCAAAAGTAGGAGGTGAACTTTACGTCTTGATCCGACACAATTGACGTGGGCACACCATGTGGGCGCACAATTTCCCTGAAAAACAAGGTGGCAACATGTGAAGCATCTTCCGTTCGATTGGATGGAATGAAATATGCCATCTTAGAGAAACGATCAACAACAACAAAGATTGAATCCATGTTTTTTTAAGTGCATGGTAGTATTAACACAAAGTCCATGCTAATGCCACTCCAAGGTGTGTGTGGTATAGGCAATGGTAAGTAAAGACCATGAGGGTTTGAAGTAGACTTAGCTCGGAGGCATGTAGGACATTGCTTGACGTGTCTTTCAACTTGGTGCCTCATATTTGGCCAAAAGTAGTGGTTGGAGAGCATGGCGTAGGTCTTGTCCCGACCAAACTGTCCCATGAGACCTCCTTCATGTGATTCATTCAATAACAACAAACGAAGAGAGGACTCCGGAATACACATTATGTTATCCTTAAACAAGAAACCTTTGTGGAGATAGTAGTCATCAAAGCCTTGATTGGGCAAGCATTTCTCGAAAATTGGTGTAAAAAACATCGGAAGAGTATAAGTATTTGATCTCATCCAAGCCAATCACATTGATGTCAAGGCGGGTAAGAGGACACTCTTTTCTAGACAAAGCATCCGCTACGACATTTTCTGTACCTTTCTTGTACTTAATGACATAAGGAAAAGATTCAATGAATTCTACCCATTTAGCATGTCTTTTGTTCGAATTAGCTTGGCTTTTCAAGTATTTCGGGGATTCATGATCGAAATTAATAACAAATTCTTTGGGACAAAGATAGTGTTGGTTAAGTTCTAAGACTCTAACCAAAGCAAATAGTTCCTTGTCATAAATTGGGTAATTGAGTCTAGCACCATCTATTTTTTCACTATGATAAGTAACGGGACGTCCATTTTGCATAAGAACGCCACCAATGCCTATTCCACTAGCATCACATTCAATTTCAAAGGTTTTGTCAAAATCCAGTAAAACAAACAAAGGAGCTTCGGTCAAACATTTATTAAGGGTGTCAAAAGCTTTTTGTTGCGCATTGCCCCAAACAAATGTTACTTTTTTCTTTGTAAGTTCATTTAAAGGGCAAGCAATTATGGAAAAATCCTTCACGAAGCAACGATAGAAACCGGCAAGGCCATGAAAATTCCTTATCTCACCCATGGAAGTAGGCTTAGTCCAATTCCTAATTGCCTCGACTTTCTTGTTGTCGACTTCAATTCCATTTGAAGAAATCACAAATCCCAATAAAATAAGCTTTTTGGTGCAAAATTTGCATTTAGAAAGATTGGCAAAAAGGTTTGCTTTGCGAAGAGCCAATAATACTTGACAAATATGATCAACGTGATCCTCCAAAGATTTTCTATAAATGAGGATGTCTTCAATGTAAACCACAACAAATTTTCCAATGAAAGGGCGTAAGACTTCATTCATAAGACGCATGAAAGTTGAAGGAGCATTCAAAAGACCAAAGGGAATGACAAGCCATTCATACAAAGCAAGTTTAGTTTTGAAAGTTGTTTTCCATTCATCTCCTATGCTCATGCGAATTTGGTGATAACCACTTTTAAGGTAAATTTTGGAAAAGATAGTAGCACCACTTAATTCATCAAGCATATCATCGAGCCTAGGAATGGGATGTCTGTATCTAACGGTGATAGCATTGATAGGGCGATAATCCATGCACATGCGAGAAGTATCATCTTGCTTAGGGACAAGGATAACCGGAATGGAACAAGGGGTAAGAGATTCGCGGATGAAACCTTTCTCGAGTAGTTCTTGGATTTTTCGCTCGATATCCTTAGTCTCCTCGGGGTTGGTGCGGTAGGGAGCACGGTTTGGAAGTGCCGCATCCAGGATGGTGCTTGATTCCATGTAGGGGAGGTAGGCCCGGTGGTAGTTCTTCGGGAAACACGTCTTCAAATTCCTGCAACAAAGGCAACAAAGATGGAGGAAAGCTTGTTATGGCTTTAGTTTCAATTGTTTCCCCTTTGCACACGAGGACAAAGTGAAGGATGGATGGGTCATCTCGTAACTATCGCATCTCCCTTTTTGTGGAAAGTGAGTCAAGGCCTTTGGGAACGCTCGAACTTTTTCCACTCATATTTGGCTTGTGGTTCTCACTCTCTTTGAGGTGGATCACTCTCTTACCACTCATCTCACAAGATTTGAGCTCTTCTTGTTTGCGTGCAAGGGTCTTGGCATTGTCGGTGATGACTTGGCTAGGTTACATGGGGCGGAGCACAAATGTCTTGTTATTCCACTTGAAGCTATAGTGGTTGGTACACCCGTCATGAATAGCACTCTTGTCATATTTCCAAGGTCGTCTGAGAAGAATATGACACAGGTCAGAGGCACAACATCACACTCAACCGTGTCTTCATAGGGGAAAATATTGAATTGCACGGAGACCATGTGTTGAATCTATAATTTGCCGGAGTCACTAAGCCATTGGACATGGTAGGGATGAGGGTTTTTCTTGTAAGTCAATTGTAGTTTGTCACAAAGCTCTTTGCTAGCCAAATTGTGGCAACTACCGCCATCGATGATAACCTTGATTGATTTTCCATTGATGCTGACTCGAGTTTGAAAGGGATTGTAACGTTGGTCATGCTCATCTTGACCACTATCGATGGATTCTTGTCCTCATCGCAATAGACACTTTCATCCTCATCATTTTTCACGTCCAAGGAATTAAGAGCAACTTGGTGCAAGGCATAGTATTGGCCTTCGCTTATGGAGTATCGGTCACCATCTTGGTCGACAATCATGATCATCTTGTTGGAACACTTGAAGGACTTGCGTCCACTTCCGCCACATTTGAAGCAAGTGATAGTGGTCGACTTGACTTGAGGAACATTAGATGTGGTGGTAGGAGACGCTTGTTTCTTGAACGGTTGTGGAGAATTGTTGGCAGCATTGGGAGCTCTAGATGTGCTCTTGTTGTTGGTTGGTGTAGTCACTTGTGTCATTGGAGACAAAGAGGAGAGCCTTGAGGCAAAGTAATACTTTTGCTTGTTGTACTTAATGTCTTCCACAATTTGACGTTTGGCCTTGAGAGCTTGATGAACAAGGGCAATGATGTTGTCATAGGGTTGATACTCGACAATCTTCCTTATGGGATAGTTGAGGCCATTGAGGAAGCGGGCCATTGTTTGCTCTTGGGATTCCATCACATGCGCTCGTATCAAAGAGGTCTCCATCTCCTTGTAGTACTCATCAACCGACTTCAAACCTTGTCGAAGCTCTTGAAGCTTTTTGAATAGATCGTGCTTGTAGTGTCGAGCAACAAAACAAGCATGCGTAAATTGCATCATCTTGTTCCAAGTGTCAATATGAGCAATCCGGTTACGGGATCTTTCGGCTTGGAGACGGTCCCACCATAAGAGTGCATAACCTTCGAACTCCAAGGATACCATAGCAACCATCTTCTCGTCACTAAAGTTGTGGATGCCGAAGATCTTGTCCACCTTGAGAGCCCAAGCAAGATATTCTTCAGGATCATTTTCACCATTGAACTTTGGGACATTGAAGTGAAGGGAACTCATATTGTTTTCTTCATGTTGTCGATGGGGTTGCTCATGATTGTCCTCATCAAAGATAGGTGGAGAAATATCATATGTTCCATCCTCATTGTCTTGGCGTTGGCGGTCATGATGAGGAGGATGAAGCCGTGGTCATTAGGAGGTGGTGGTTGACGGTGGCGTAGTCGTGCTTCTTGGCGGTCACTATCATCATTTTCACGGTCTTCTTGTTGAGGACGTTCTTGTTCACGGTGAGGGAGCTGAGGGAGTTCTTGTTCTTGGCGAGGGTGTTGAGGATGATCTTGTTCTTGGCGTTCATTGTGGTGGGGACGCGCATTGCGCCTTGGTGGCCTCCGATGTTGACGAGCACCTTCCACGAAGTCATTGTGGCCATATTCATGAGCGTGGTCTTGTGGAGGTGGTGGATGATGTTGTCGAAGGTCCGGTCTTTGGGGTTGATGTTGAAGAGGGTCACCACAGCCTTGGCGGTGTCTAGGAGGTGGTGATGGCGAGCTATCTTCATACCAATTTCATCGAGGAGCTTGTGGTGGAGGAGGTGGTGGCGGTTGTTGTGGTTGTCCACCATCCTCCATGTTGATGTTGCGAGCATGGCTATGAGCTTGGTGAAGATCTTGAGTGTGGTGGCTTGAGCGGCGCGACCTTGAGGACGATGACGATCCATGGCGGTTGGCAAGATTAGCCAAGTTGATGTTGATGCGTGTCATTTGATCATTCAATCGAGCCTCTTGATCTTGTAGTCGATGCTCATAGCATTGCAATCCGTCCTTCACGAGTTGGTGAAGTTGGAAATGATCATTGTGTGACGAAGTTGTTGTAAGCATTGCCGTTGAAGAAAGTGTTTCCGTCATCTTCCGAGCTCGGACTTGTGAACACTCCTTCCATAGCCATCTCAAAAATACACAAGGGTGATATGAAGAAATGGATGTCTTACTTACCCAACGTTACCTTTTTTGGTCGGATTGAGGCTAGTGGATGAGCCTAGGTGTAGGGCAGTATGTCCAAAGTGAGTCCAAAAAGATCGAAAGAAAACCGCAAACGACAAAACACATGCTTTATGTGGAAGGCAAATAGGTGAGGAAAATGGCAAGGAAAATCAACAAATACGAAGAAAAGTTTGTTGTTAAACCTGGAGAAGAACCGAAATGAATCATTAGCACAAGAACCAATCCTAGTGGAGGAAACAAAAATGGAACACACACACACACAAGGGATAAATGGGGTTAGTGCGACCAATGGACGAGCGGAGATGAAATGTACCTAACAAAGACTAAGCTCAATGCCACACCAACACAAGGAGGACGCCAGCTCAAACCGCAAACTATAAGAGGCAACAAGATTCGCACCATGGAAACCGGTCACTCTCTTCTCTTTTGCGACGCGAAGCTACACGTTCCTACAAGGGATAGCACTTGGCATCGATCTTTTTCTTCTTTTTATCTTTTTTTTTCTATTTTCACTTTTTGCTATATGGGGATACAAATGCCAAGCCTAGTCGAACTGCACTCTCACAAGTGCCAAACACACACTCTCTGTGCTGTTAGTGCAATCCCAAGCGATGTAAAAGAGCTAGTCCGGATGGGCAAGGTACGTGAAGAATGGGATAGTTCAAGCGGAAGCAAGCTATACATCTCTTATGGATGATCACGGACTTGCGGCCAGGGGGTGTCGATGTCGTGTCGATCTGTTGATGTAGTTGCATAGAGTATGTTGTGGTCTTCGTGTGGAAACTTGAATCACTCAAATCGAATAACGACTACAAAGAAAAACAAGTTACAAAATCTGTCCAGAAATCGAAGAGCTAAAATTTTCAGTGATTTTTTCTCAAATTTGAAATTCCTTGAAATCCAAGAAACTTTTTGGACAAATTTTAGAAAACTTACTGAATAGGAAGGTGGGGAATGGTCTTTGGAAACAAATCCATCGAAAAAATCCACGAAAAACTCAACGAATCCACATATCGATCGAAATCCCTTTTTGGCTATTTTTGGTGAATTTTTTCAAAACTGAGGCGGGGAAAAGAAAAATTGGGTGGAAAAGAGGGTTTGTGGGGTTAGAATTCGTATCAATCTAGCTGCTGATACCAGATGATGGAGGGATTATCCTCTTGGGTGGCCCGATCTTTTCGAATTGACCAAAACACGAAGAACGCACGATGAACACGATGGACACGAGAGGGTAAACGAGGGGAAACATGGGAAATCGAGGGGGAGATAACTAGTAAGAACCTAAGAACCCCAAATCTCTCGTCAACTAAGCCCCTAGGTCCACCTACGGAACGATTGATCCAACTAAACTCACCTTATCGGGAAACCGCTTCACACCCGTGGCCGGTCCACCATGCCAATAGAACCTCAAGGGTTAGTTGAAGATTGGGAAATACCTAGCTGAATCCCAAGGGGAAAGGATAGGTCATTTGGTGAATCTTGATACGATCCTAGATACAATCTTAGGAGTAGCATTGATACGAACCTAGATATACATCATAGGAGTAGCCTCACAAGAGGGATACAAGAGCAAAGCTCAAAGTTCTAAATCATACTTATCCTAGATCTGGTCCAAGGGGTACCCTTATATAGCATAGGGGGTAGGTGGGGGTGAAAAGGGGGATTTTCACCCACTTTTGCGGCAGGAAAACCGGCCTGGAGGCCGGGCGGGTCTGTTGGGTGGCCGGCCTAGAGACGCAGGGAGGCCAGCCCAGGCCAGGGAGGAGGCCGGGCTGCTCGGGAAGGGAGCCGACCTAGGCCGGGCTGGAGGATGGCCCGCACTGTTAGGTCATCGACCTGGAGGCCGGCCTAGCCGGGTTGGAGGCCGGGTTTCCTGCACCCCTTCTCCTCCTTCTTCCTCGGTGCCTTCTTCTTGGGCAACCTCTTGGGCATGTTCTTGAGCTTCTTGGGCATCGTCTTGGGGATCCCATGTCGGGTCACACCTAATAACACATAGAGTGGATCCATGAGGTAGCACACCATTCACCAAGTCATCGAAAGCATAGAGATAGAGGATTGAGTTCACCTTATCGTGCAATGCCTTTGCTCGTTATCTTGTCATCAGTCCACTTGGTGGAATGGGGTGTGCTGCATTAGCAGCCATAGGAGACACAACCATGTCAGCGAAGAACCTCCGCAAGCGCTCCTGTTGGACGCCAATGGATGAAGACGGCGCGATGGAATTAGGCGTCGATGGAGGGCTGATGGTGCAGGCCTAGCACTCGTTGAGAAACCCTAAGAGGAAGGTATGATGAGCACATCAGCAGTTTTCCCTCAGAAAGAAACCAAGGTTGAATCGACCAGTAGGAGAAAGAAGCAACTTCTGAAGGTTGATGCAGCTGATGTTGGTAGGGAGCACTAGCGGTTCAGCAACAACGTGGAACCTACACAACACAATCAAATCACTTTTCCCCAATGAAGCAGTGAGGTTGTCAATCTCACTGGTTTGCTAAAAGCAAAGAGGTTAAATGTATCGTATGGAAAATAGTAGGAAAACAATATGAAAAAGTAGTAGTAGTGTAAAAAATAGCGATTGAAGTGGTTGTATTATCAGTATGAGGAAAATGGATCAGGGTCCATAGTTCACTAGTGGTGTCCCTCCAAAGAAGATAAATAACATGTGTGGTGAACAAATTATAGTTGGGCAATTGGCACATATTAAAACATGCATGACATGATGATTACTATGTGATTCCTGCGGGCATTACAACAAGACTCGTAGACCGTTATCCAACTGCATCTATGACTAACAATCCACCGCCAGAATGTCATCCGAGCAATCCTTGGGTATTAATTTGCAAGCAACAGATAATCGCATTAAGCAGCATGTGTAATGTAAACATCATTGTTTTCTCCCTAATGGCAACATCACATCCCCCATTTGTCACGACACAAATGCAAGGGAGACAAGAACCCACTATCGAGCATAAATACTCCCTCTTGGAGTCACTAGCATCTACTTGGCCAGAGCATCCACTAACAACAGAGAACATGAAAGATCATAAATAACATACACATGAAGAGAACATGATAGATTGGTAATCAAGAGACATAGCATTCAATATTCATCGAATCCCAGGAACACAACATGTATAATTACAATAAGATGATCTTCATCATGTGGGCAGCTCACAAGATCTAAACATGAGGCATAAAGAGGAGAGAACAACCATCTAGCTACTGCTATGGACCCGTAATCCAAGTATGAACTACTCACGCATCATTCCGAAGGCCGGCATGGCGGTGTAGAGCCCTCTGGTGATGATTTCCCCTCTCGACAGGGTGACGGAGAGAGCTCAAGAACCCTCTCGGACTAGGGTTGACGATGACAGCGGTCTCGAGTGTTATTCGTGAGAAATGCTTCTTTTCTATGGTAAACCTTCTTACAGGAATAAATAGGCGAGAGAGCAACGTTGGTGGGTGTCCAGGGGGCCAGACCACCCCTCGGCGCGGCCAAGGGGGGTCGCGCCGCCCTTTGGTATGAGGCCCCTGTGGCCCCCCATGGGACCCCTGGTTTTTGAATCGTCTAATTCCGATAATACTTCTAGAACAACTTTTCTGGAACTAAAAACAGCAGAAAGCCGGAAATGGTTGTGGCTCTTGTCAATAGGTTAGTCCCAGAAAACCGATAAATTGGCATAAAGTGTATAGAAAAAATGTAGCATAAAGCATGAAAATAATATGGAACATCAGAAATTATGGATACATTTATGACATATCAACATCCCCAAGATTAGTTCCTACTCTTCCTCGAGTAGGTAAACAATAAAACAAATAATTTGTGAGGTGACATGCTACCAACATAAACTTGATCATCAAAATTGTAAAGCATATGTAAGATGAGATCATAGTACTTTAAACACAAGCATGGTAGATATAGTTCTAACAATGAAACTCAGCAATCACTTTGCATCATGAAAAGTAACACAAAGAATATCACAAATAATAATGCATTTGAAAGTTATACGTTTGTTTTGAGCATCAAGAAAACATAGCAAAGTGATATTTCGCGTGTCCTTAAGAGTGGGACAAAACATAAATGCGAGGACACCTTCAAAGTTTAAGTGGATGGCTATAAAAAAATAATTTGAGAGCAAGTAATAACATGGTACGAATCAATCAATAATATTTTTGGGACAAATGCACATTAAACTCGGAATGATAACTATGCTCTCTCAACTATGCATAAAGTTAGAAGATGGAGACTCAACATTAAAGTAAAATAAAGGCCCTTCGTTGAGGGAAGCAGGGATCACTCATGTGCTAGAGCTTTTTATTTTGTTAAATAGAGGTGCTTAAAACTTTTTTTAGAGAGGTGTATGCTTATGTCAACGAATGGTAAACGGAAAATACAGTACATCACAAGCCAACTAGACTTTACAAGAGCAGCTCCCATCGAAGGACGCAACTGGGATAGAATGCCATCCATGTTTCTCTTTTGTTTACACAATCATTCTTTGACTGATAAATCAGGGGCAAAAATAGTGAAGAGAATTTGTTGTAATTAAGTTTGGGGCTGGGCACCCTGCTGCCAGCTCTTCTAGCAATTGGATAAGCGGATGAAGACACTAGTCCAGGGTGTGAAGTCCAATCAACAAGTGATATAAAGATTCTCTATTCACGTCCTCATGAGCTAAAATAGGGGCACAAAATAGGAGTAATTTTGAAAGTTTTAAAGGCAACACATGAGAAATTTACTTTGGAGTGGCGGTTAAATACCACATGTAGGTAGGTATGGTGGACATGTTTGGCATACTTTGGTTTTTGGGAGTTGGATGCATGAGTAGATCTCATACTCAATACAGTTGGAGGCTTAGCAAAGACTGGGAGCAACAAATGAAGAGAGCATAATAGCCATAATCATGCATAGCGACAAAAACATTATTGATCAAAGCATAAATGGTATTACAAGCCAAAAACTAAATGATCATAGAGACTCTAAGTGACTGGTTTGTAGTCATAAACATGGTGTAAGGATGAGCCAAGTCAACCAAATAAAGCATTCAAAGAAGAACACCACGAAATTGTGCTTCGATGTGATAAAAACAACTCATGATTCTTTTAGTGGCACATTAAGCACTCTCAGCTATCTGAAACAAGTCATGTTACAAAAATAACAACTTATCATAGAATTAAAATAACATCTAATACGACATGAAAAAGTCTAGCCAGAGTCCATATAAGCTTCATTTTGCACCGTTATAAATTCTACCACGTGCATGATTTTCTTTTTCCAACAAGCACCATTCAATATATATTTTAACACAAACTCTCCAAATGATATAGCAATGAAACAAGAGAGTACTAATACTACTCTACTAAAACTAACACTTCTGAATAAGAGCTGCATGAAAAATAGGAGCTAAAAGGATTTGCAGCAACAAGAACAAAAACTAAGAATACGAGCATAACGAGTATTCATATGAAAAAGAGGAGTGTGTGTCTCTCCCACACAAGAATGCTAGGTTCCAACTATATTTATTGCAGTAAGAAAAAAACGAAAAATAAAAGACGCGCCAAGTAAAATTCATATGATGTGACCAAATAAAATTATAGTTTCACTAGAAGTGACCTGATAATTTCTTAGTGAAGAAGGGGATGCCTTGGGAATCCCCAAGCTTAGACGCTCGAGTCTTCTTAGAATTTGCTGGGAAACTTCCTTCACACCGCACTCAAAGTAATTCGCATTAGAGGATTAGTACACAATCAAAAATTCATGTGTTCTGCATCGGCACAAGTGTTATTAATAATTTTAAACATTATCTAAAGCCACTTATGTTTCGTGAAGCAAAGAAATCCAATAAACATAGTAAAAAAGAGAGTGCAAGTAAAATGGCAGAATCTGCCAAACCTAGAATAGTCTGTAATGACGAATTTTTTCGGGGCACTTAAGTTGCTCAAATCTAAAAACATAAAGAACAAAACAGTTTTGGAATTAGCTGAGGAATAATCAAAAAAAGTTTCGGGTCATTTTGGTCTTTCTGTGAATTATACGATTTTTTACGGTGGACAGCAGAATCTGTTTCCTGCGCAGAAATCCAAAACTAACACCACTTTTCGCTAGAAACTTTACTTGGCACAGCTAATACATGAAAATAAAGATAGAAAGGAGTTGCTACATAAGTATACAGCACCTTGACTCAAATAAATAAGAGAAAAACAAAGAAAAAATAAAACCATGGGTTATCTCCCAAGAAGTGTTTTTCTTTATCGCATTTTAGCTAGGCACGGAAAGAAAAAGATGCTCACATAAGAAATATGAATTAAGAAAAAGAGAGCATCAAAAAGCAAGTATTAAAAAACAATTCTAACCTACTTCCTATGCATGGGAATCTTGTAAAGAAATAAATGAAATAATCTCAAACTAGAAATCATAGGAAGGTAGAACAAGAGCAATTTCAAAACTTTCTACAAAAAAAGAGGTACTCCCTCCGTTCGTTTTTGTAAGGCGTGGAACCAAATTCCGACAGCCTTCAAAACATGAAAAAATTACTATCGTACCCCCGATCCATCGCTCAGATTCAAATTTCGAAATCGCTCGGGATCTCCCCGTAGCTTCTTCCTCCTTGTTTCTTCTGTTGGGCCCATCACCTCGTCGCCGACCAGGATCTCCGCCCAGGCGCCTCGCTCCTCCCCAGTCTCCTCCGCCCAGGCGCCTCGCTGCTGCCCAGGCTCCTCCGCTTAGGCGCCTCGCTGTTGCCCAGGTCCGATCTCCCCTCGTAGCCGATCAAGCTCCTCCCAGGCGCCTCGCCCCTGCCCAGGTCCGGTCTCCCCTCGTTGCCAATCAAGCTCCTCCCAGGCGCCTCGCCCCTGCCCATGTCCCGTCTCCCCTCGTCGCCGATCAAGCTCCTCCCAGACGCCTCGCCTCTGCCCAGGCTCCTCCGCCCATGGACCTTGACGCTGCCTAGGTACTGCTGCAGATCTCGCCTCGTCGCCGCCTAGACGCCTCGCCGCTTTCCAGGTCCTGCTGCAGCAGAGCTCGACTCATCGCCGCCCAGGCTACTTCGCCAAGCCCCTCGCCGCTGCCCAGGTCTTGCTGCAGTAGAGCTCGAGTCGTCGCCACCCAGGTTCCTCCGCCCATGCCACAGGTGCAGATCACCTCAGTTGCAGATCACCTCAGTTGCAGATCAATCAATCCTTCCTGTAGTGTTTTGTGCGCCGAGATTCATTCAGATTCAGTAACAGCAGTAGATTCTCAGTAACAACAGCAGCAATGGTACTGCCAGATCTCAATTTCAGTCCACCCGCTATACTGCCCGACCTAAACTTAGGAGCACAAGAAGAAGAAGAAGAAAATATCAGTGAAGAAGAAGAAAATATCATCGAAGAAGAAGAAGATAATATAACAGGTCAACATTCAGGTAGTGAACAGCTCTTGGATTGTGAGTTATACATTATGCAGTGTACAAAATCTATCATACCCAAGAATTTAAGTTGTGTGATTGCAGTTAGTCGTGTGAATAGTTAATTCGATCACTAGCCATGGCACTCGGTGTAAGCCCTTCAACACTCCACAAAAAGTTCAAGCTGAAAAAGATAAGGAGACACTCCTGTAGTGTAAAGCCGATGCTAACAAAGGAGAATAAGAAAGCTAGGGTGGGTTTTTCCTTCTCCTTTGTAGATGAGGCAACATTAGGAGATGCAAGCCCAAGTTTCGGCAATATGCGCAAAATCGTACATATGGATGAAAAGTGGTTTAACATGATCAAGACCAGAAAGAAGTTCTATCTACACCCATCTTATGCTTGGAGATTATATGCTCCAGCTTATACTTGAAATAATTTCTATATATTGGAGTATATATTATGCTATACTCCAGCTTATACTTGGGATTATATGCTCCAGCAGTGGCACATGAATTTTAAGCAGAAGCAAGCAAAATGTCTATCAAAACGAACAGAAAAATTTGGACAATTCACCAGAAGCACTACTCCAAGAATTCATTTGCACTAAGCATATGTTCTTACTCAAGCATTCAATGGAAGACTAGTAGCTATGCAAGCAGCCAACACTGAACCTGAAACCATTATCACACAAAGGCAGGGCATGTCATTCTATTACAAAGTAAACTGAAGATAAATAACGTGGACAGACAACAACTACTGTCTACACACAACACCATCTCAACACAGAAACAAACTCCTCCCTAACCTATTCTTCGGATTGAGAAAAATAGTCGTAACATACATCCCACAATTTAAACATCTAAGGAACCATCCCAGCCTTTTCTAAGCATCATCAAAGTAGGTAACTATAACATGATTTTAGTAGCAGGCTCACCTCTCCATCCCAGGACCAAGGAGACATGCTTGATAATATCACATGTTACTTCATCACACTTTCTTCTATTGCAAATGGTTACACTTTATGCACTCTCCATCTGAGTCAGGTAAAATATCCGCCACCAGGTCGGATTAACAAAGGATCAAAGTCGTCCTTCAGAACGAGAAAGATTGGAAAATATTAGTGCCATTTGCGCCCTTCACAGCTTGGTTCTGCTCCAAAGCCTACAGGAAGTTTTCATAAAGTTAGAAAACCTAAAAAAATACAGTTTGGACTACAATGCAACATTGACGCAAAACAAAAAAGGAGACCATGTAACCCAACCTCCTGCAACTATGGAATGCACCCGAGAGTTTGCTCTGACGAGACCAGAAGATCAAGATATGCTTTCTCTATATCCAGACCGCAACTACAGGACCTTGACTTGGTGGGATCCTGCAAGAACACGATAATGAATAAATATCAACATGCAGCCTATTATAGTCCAGCATTCTTCAGCAGTAACAACAATCAAGACGATCAGACAAGGATTCTCGTTGCGTCCACAAATGAAGACGGACCATGGGAAGCTTTTTCCGAAGCAAAAAAAATCGTCTTTTGCAACAAGAATCTCATTTCCAGGGTCTTGTCCACGGCAGCAGCCTCCAGCGTCGAGTAGAGGAGCAGCGATAGAGTGATCTGAGAGATAAATCCATTGTCAGAGATGAATACCAGCAGTCACTTAAGCAGCAGAGATCGAAGAAATATAGTTCCAACTCCTAGACAGAGAAGTCAAAAGGTAAAACATTCAGCTGAGACACAAGTACCTAATGTATAACAGGAACAGAGCATTTTCCTGCCTTGGTGATTAGCCTCTGAGGCTAAGAATGCATGACACTTCTTGGCAAGCTTCTTGTCCATCTTCTTAAGAGCTTCAGCATCCATGGAATCAAGACCAATCTTCTCAGCCTGCAATCAGGAGAATAAGCAAATGTAAACATCAAAAAATCACACTCAAATAATAATTGATTACAAAATAACAGCTTTATGAAAACAATGGAAAAGGAGTTGTAACCGAAGAGCTTACCTAAACCATGGAGTTGTAACAGCAAGTGGCAGCCTGGCGGTGGCGAGGATGTCCGGGACCCCGTTGGCTATGAGGTTCCCGGCGTCGGCCAGCGAGTCCCCGATCTAAATGCTTGGATAGCTCACCAATTGTCCGCTCCTAGGTGGCGGCCTCGGTGGCGGGGCCGGCACCGGCAAGGTGCACGCGGACGGTGGCGCATGGGCCAGCCCCGGACATCCGCCATGCGCCGGATCTTGGACGCGTGCGTGGCGACCAGGACACGGATGTTGGCCCTGATCTCGTCCACGGCCGCGTATAGGCTCTTGCGTCCGGCAAAGTAGTCGCCTAGCTCCGGCAAGCTGATGGCCTTGCCGAGCCCGGCAGCGTGCGCTCGAGCCCAGAGAGGACGAAGCGCTGCTGCAGATCCAGTCGTCGGAGGGGAAAATCCCATTTTTTAACTCGCGGTTGAGCCCGGGGAGGACGAGGAGCTTCTGTGGGTGTCAGAAGGAGAGAGAGCTGGCGAGGAGGGCGAGCGAAGAGCGGACAGAGGCGACGCCGGCGAGGTCAATGGAGAAGGCGCCGGCGCGGAAGCGAATCGAGGGGAGGCGACATCGAGGGGAAGGAGAGAGATAGGCGAGGGAGGCGACCGACAAGCGAGCGACCCTCACGGGGGTATTTTCGAAAAGTTAAAAGTTCCGTTAGCGTGACAGAATATGTGCGTGGATGGCTTCCGCGCCTTACAAATGTAGACGGAGGGAGTATTTTATTAACATCGAAATTCCTACCATATTTTCCTCTCTCATAATAATTTTAAGTAGCTATCATTAACAAACTAAACAACATAATTATCACATAAAGCATGTTTTTATGATTTAAAATCACACAATTGATATCAAGGTCAAAAATAGTGGGATCAAAATTAAAAAGAAAGACCTCTTCTTTCCCATTTTTAGTAATAGCAAAACAAGATAACTGGTCACTCTAAAAAAGGTAGACACATTATAGCAATCCTATTTTCAGTAGCATTATAATTTATACCATCAAGTAACATAGGACCATCATCTAGAGCATTATCATATAAATTTTCTTAACAAATTTCCTCATTATCATGCAAAGAAATCCAGAAAATATTTTTTTAACGTTGAATCTTTGACGTTTGAGACAATCGGCGAAGAAAATCAGGAATTTTTCCTTTTACTATATTTGAACTCTTTGCCGGGCTAGGCACTCGGCGAAGATCCCAACATCATCGTGGCTCGATGGGACCGACTGGCCGGTGGATGTGGGGAAGATTTTCGCCAAGCTAACATGTTCACCGAGTTCTTTTTGCAACATTATCGAGTCTTTGTCCATTAGCCGAGTGTTTTATCGGTCGGACTCGGCGAAGATGAGGTGTTGTCGAGTGGCCCGTCCTTCGCCGAGTGTTTTTTTAAAAGCCTCGGCGTAGGCTATGTTCACCGAGTGGCCCCGAGATTATGCACTCGGCGAAGACTAGACCACCCGGCGGAGAATCATTTTCTGGTAGTGCTATAGTGGCTAGGTCGTCGCCACTTCAACTTTCCTTTGCTCCGGTGTGTCGTGCACACCAACACCTTCGAGGGTCGTGGCCCCGACTTACCACCACTCGCTCTCCAGCTTCTCAATCTGCAATGCCGCATCCAGGAGGAGGGGGCCGAGTCTTAGGCTCCACGCCGCGCCATCCAAGAGCTCATGTGGCGGCGGAAGAGGGAAGGGTCGGGGTTGTCCATCCGCTGCGGGATGTGTGCGAGGACGGTGGCGAGGGTGCGCCACGGCATACTCCACCAGAGACGGCGCCGCTCAGTGTTGTTGCGCGGCGAGATCAGGCTGCTGGTGGGCAGTGCCGAAAACTGTTGTGTTTGGCGTTGTTCGAATTACGCGGTCCAAGAGGCATCGTTGTCTGGATTCCAACGAGATTCGCATCGCGACGGCTTCCGGCATAGCCGCTTGATACGTCTCAAACGTTTCTAGTTTTACAAGAACTTCTCTTATTGGTTTCCTTTAATTTTCATGATTTGTATTAAACTAACATGGACTTATGTTGTTTTCAACAGAATTAACGTGTGTGCCTAGTTTTGTGAGAAAAATCAACTTCTCGAAAAATTCCCAAAAAACCACCGGAAGAATCCTGGAGAAACGAGGACACCTAGAGGTAGGACCTGGTGTTGGATGTATTCCCAAAAGGCAATAATATTTATACACATTTTTCATAATTATGATTCATACATTACTAAGTTATAACTGACGTGGTTACTCAATATGAGATTGAGAGGAAAACTCGCGCTCACGTGTAGTAACATGAACAAAGTTTTAAAACATAGTCTTTCGTTTTACGACTAATTTATGATGACTATGTTTTCTTGGTCATGGACATTTTTTTATGTTTACATCAATGAATATCATATTGTTCGAAGGATATGGATGTGTATACCTTAGTAGTTGATATGATAAGAGATCCCCTTAGAATCATATCACAACATGGTTATATTACAATGCATCATTTGAGCATGCGGTTATGAGGGTATTATATTTTGGAGGTTCACTTTGCTACTATCAAGGGTAACATCGTAAACTGGGTGAACATAAAGGTAGCCACTGGGAATTCTAAAGGAGTATGTTATCTCAATGTTCTAGGACGAGAATTACTCCTCCGTAAACGTAGAGATACATACCTGGTCCTACTCGTTATTCTTGATATCCATAAGTTCTACAGACAATGCATGATGATGATACATCATGTGGGACATCATAATACAGTAACGAGAAATAAGAAACTTACCGGTTAATGAGACAAGACAAAGGTATAGTGGAAATAGAGATTGTTTCACAACAATACCAGAATCCATAGTCTAGAGTAAGTTCACTATCGTGAGTAATGGGAGAATTGTATAATGATCAACTGGTTTGGCAGTTTATTCAGTTAGTACGTGGGAGTCAATATGGGCGTCCATGGCTACGCTATTGATTATTGTAAAGGAAAGAGTTTCCATTTTCATGTCCACACACTATCGAACCTGCAGGGGAAACACACTTAAGCTAAGGTTGATTTATGTGTATATCACTAGGTCCGGATCAACAAGGAGTATCATCGGAATAATGCTTTTTCTGCGTGATAGGTATATTTTATGTGTATCAGAGAGAATTTATATTGAGGGTATTGGATGCCCCAAAGTAATAGAACAATTTCTATTACTACCGGAATTTATTTTGGAGTTGTTCTGAGAGAGAAATAAAGGCTCTACGCTTTACAGAGCAAGTGCAGGGGGCGTGACATGTCCCGAAGAGTCGGAAATATATTTTCTGACATTGTTAGATAATATCAATGATTTTATCTAAAGGGTTTCGAAGAATTTTTGGAGGACTTTCCATAATGGGTGGCAGTGCCGGAGGGGGCCGGAATGCCCCTCATGGCCGCACCCTATTTTAGGGGGCTGCCAGGTGGGACCAGGTGGCTTCACAGAATGATACTTATCACCCCGGTATTTTCCCTTATTTTATTAGATAGAAAAATTATAAAATAAAAAGGAGAAAAAGAAAAGTAAAAAGAGGGAGGTGGAGTTGGACTCCACCTTACCCTGATCCGAGTTGGGATGGGGGGTGCGGCAACCTCCTCCTAGCTCAATTAGAACTCCTCCCCCCCCCTCTTGGAAAGTCTGCCCTTCCCTCCCACTATATAAAGAACCACAAGGCTCAAGGAAAAACACAAAATTGCCTCTCAAGCCTCTCTATCTCTCTCTATCTAGTAGAATTACAGGGTCTAATTAGAGACCTTATAATTGGATTAGAGCTTCTTCTAACTGGGTTTTTGAGGTGTCCTCTCCCGATTAGATCTAGCTTCTAATTACTCTCTCACTCATGTGTTGAGAACTCGACCTTCATATACACCAACGGCGTCTAGTCCTGGACGGCGAAGCACGGTAAAATTGTCCCCAACGTATGTGTGCATACTCTTAGAGGCGTAACGGATGGCTCCCAAGTGTAGGAGATCAATTGTAGTACTTTTCAAATTAGAAAGGTTGTCGAACCCACGAGGAGCAGAAGGAACTGGTAAGTAGAATAGTAAAGGAATAATAAAAGCAACATGTGTTTTTGTGTTTTATTTGTGTAGTGCAAGTAAAGTAAAATGCGGAAAGTAAATTGCAGCAAGTAGTAGGTCTCAATGAGAGACAAAGCCCAATCCTCTAATGCGCAAGAGGACAAGCTCAAGTATGTGTTTGTGTCTTATATGTGGAAAACGTTCCCGAGGGTTGCGCGGATTTAGCTGGCATAGTGTTTCATTGCATAACATGTTTGTATATCTTGTCTAGTTTTAATCTTCTTCGGACGGAGCCACAAATAGGAATAGCTAAATAAATAAACTATCACCCTTATGATGGATCACGTGGCCAATTAAATGACAGCACGAGAATTATTAAGACATGATGTCCCACCATAGCCTTATGCTCTAAGGTCCCCGATACAAGTACCCTCATAATGCAATTCAACGACTCTGTCTCAAGTTCCTGTCACCTACAGACATCATCACGTCACTACACTACGGTGTTCTCCTATGAGCCCATGTAGGTGAAGTGTTGTACAGTCGACGTTCGTACAACACCATCATAGAATCACATAAAAGATAAATGCTAGACCAAATAACAACTCATCTCATGTAACAAATCATTGCCAATTCATCATATGCCCTCAGGAACATGCGAGAACTACTCACAACGTGCAAACATGATCATGTATGGTGACATATGTGGTACAACACAATCTGAAACAATGGATCCACCACCAAATAATGACAAGTACTCAATCCCAAACATGCAACGGAGTACAATAACATGTATCTAGGGTGTAGCAATGATCAAACTATGAGGGGAACGGAGTGGATCACGGTGATGGTGATGGTGGAGATGCAGGTGCTGGTGAGGATGGTGATGGAGATGCCTCCTCCCATGCCAAGGAGGAGATGGGGATGAAGATGGGGATGATTTCCCCCTTCTCCAGAGCTCCGGAGCAGCAGGATCTGTCTCCCCCACGGAGAGTTTCGAGAGTTTCGCCGCCCTGGCGGCTCCGTCTCGTCTCGGGAAAATTAGGGTGTTCGTTTTCGGGGAAGACGGAGTCGTCAGCAAAAAGACCTCGGGGAGGAGGTGCTGTGGGCCCATTTGGGGGCCCCACACGCGGCCAGGGAATCTGGCCGCATGGGCTACCCCCTTTTGGGCCTCTTGTCCCTCCTCCTTTGTGTCTTGTGCCCACGGCCTTTCTCCCGAAGAAAAACTGACAGGGTTTCTTTCCTTTCGTAATTTGGATACCTGTAGCTCCTCAAACATCAAAAATATGAAAAGAGGTGTTTTCTAACACCCACAAATTAAATACCAAAAATAGGGACTTTGTAGGAAAGTCCCATAAAATCATCTAAGACATGCAAAACAATGACATAACATTGATAAAACATCCCAATAATGCCTATATGGAGGGTATAAATGATGATATAAAATGCACGTATCAACTCCCCCAAGCTTAAACATTTGCTCGTCCTCGAGTAAATAAGGACATAGATCATTACATGCATCAATGGACTTATGGTTGATAAATAAATACGGGCATTGTATCATCATCATGTTCAGTTATAATGCAAGATGAATGAATAGAACTCATACACATAAGGAGAACATATTCGAAGCTCTAGCAAATACCCCATACTTTTGAAAGCAAATAACCATTGTATGTTGGACAATCGAATTATACTCTTTAATTTGGAGAAAGATAAATGAGTAGAGGTAAAACATGATCAAGTCTCATTTAGTTTCCAAACTATTCAGCTTAAATTACTAATTGTAATGTGTCACATCCCAATTTTGGAATACCTGATAACATAGTTGTTTTGCTAATTGATTCACAAATAAACTTTGGTTGTGTTTGTTTGAGTGCAACTAAACAAACTAATTATATAAACTTACATGGCTAAGAAATGGAAAGCAAACTTTAAAAGATAGCAAAGCAGTAAACTAAAAATATTCAACATCTTGTTCCAATGACCTTGGCAATATTTTATAAAGTAAATATTGATCAAAGAGTTTTCCAAAAACTATCTTATGAATCCCATACTTGTTGAATATTATTCCAAGGCCTAAATTAAGAAAGAGGAAACACTTAATAAATTTCCCTAAAAGATTATCAGGAAAAAGAGGCATTCTTAGATGCTTCACCAAAATCTTATCAAATGTTTTTCCAACCTTGCAAGCTTAAAAACAAAAGTATTGGAGAGCATTTACTTGCTATCTCTAGTCACATAAATATTTTGGCAAAGCATTGTTAAAGAAAAGCCAAGTGCCTTATTAAATTAAATTTCCAATATTTCCAGAAACAGGAAACTCAAACAAGTTACTATTGGAAACTTTCTTCAAATGATCTGAAATTAATACCAGTGCTTCCTTATATCAAATAAGGAACACACACAAGAGGAGACCAAAAATTGAATCCACTAAAGTCCTGAAAACATGATTTTTCTCCACAGCAACATTTGGAATTTTGAACAAGTTTGTTCTACAAACTTTTTCAAAATTCCATGAAATAAATAACACATGCTCTATATCATAAATAAGGATGAAAACCAAAAGGGAACAAGTTTTTGAATAATTTAATTTGCCAAAAACCCCTGTTTTCTAGACAGCACCTTTTACAAATTTGAACAAGTTTGTTCTATGAAGTAACTCAAAATGACTTGAATTTTTTACCACACAAGGAATACACCAAATAAGGAATGTGTGCAAAAATTATCATTTTTGGAAGCTCCTAAGTAGTCTAATAAATTCAATGTCCATTTATGTCAGAATTGAAATTTGAACAACTTTGAACTATCAAGTTTATTCAATTGAGCCAATTTTCACATATGTTGTGCATCTCAACTAATAAGAATTTTGGGCAAAAGGATTTTAAATTTAGACTTTGTTTTCCTAGTGAAAATAGCATTTTTCAGAAAGGAAAAGGACCTCTTTGTAAATAGCCAGGGACCAATGTGTAATCCTAGTCATCTTGTCCTTCTTCTTCCTGTAGCTGCAGTAGAGGGCACGGCTGCCCATGATCCATTGCTTCGAATAGAAGCTTTCTAGATGATAAAAAAAACCCATGTGCTTGCTACCTGCCCCCTCTCTCTCCCCCTCGAAGTTCCTCTCTCTCTCTCTCTAAATTTTTTTCAACCGAAACCCTAGCCGAAAATGGCTCGCCGTTGATTGGCCGTGGGTGAGCTCGCCGCCGGCCGCCGTGTAGCCCAACCTCTCCGCCTCGTCGTGCTGGTCCTCGGTGCCAGAGGAATCGAGGCGAAACGCCTCGAGGAGCCCGCGCCATCCAGTTTCTTCCTCGAGCCCGGCGGACTCCGGCGAGGGATCACCGCCGCCTCGAGCCTCCTCCTCCTTCACCGAGCGTTCCCGCGCGTTTGTGGTGAGATTGCGCTCCTCCCCGTGCCTTTTTCCCTCTCGCTCGCCCTCGGATACATCGCCGCGCCGCGCTCGCCTTCCGGCCGACGTGCGCCGTCGTCGCCGCCGCTCTCCGGTGACCTCCCTGGAAACGAGGCAGCGCCCGTGTGGTTGCCCGTGTCGAGAGCAGCGCGGGGATGCCCTTGAATCGCGAAACGGTGCACGGATGCGTCGATTAGGACCTCGCCGGAGCCCTCCCGCCGGCGAGTGACGTCGCGATGGCGTCACGCTGACGCCAGCGTGCTTGACCCGCGTGGGAGCAGTTGAACCTGCAGGTGGGCCTCGTGCTTGCCCGCGTGGCCGCCACCGTGGCCGCCTGGCCCGCGGGTCAGCGGCTACGGCTAGATCCCCCCGCGGTGAAGCTGGATCTAGCCGGCCCAGTTTTGGATCTGGCCCATCCACAACTCTTTTCCATTTAAATTTTTACAGAAATTGTACCTGTTTACTTTAGGGCCTAAAAGGCAACGTAAAAGGTGAATTTGACCAAGATAAAATTCACAGTGGTAAAGCAACAAAACCTAAACCACCTCCAATTTGTAGATCTACATTTGGACGAATATTTTAGAAATGAAAAATGTTTTGGCAACAGGTACCAGAAACAGAAAAATGAGCACCATTTTAATTTCACAACTCAGAATGAGGTGTATCCAATTGCATTGGAAAGCCCTTGAAATTTCCTAACAGGAGAAATTAACCTTTCTTCCAAATACCTTATAGTTTTGAAATGGTATGCAATTTGGTAAAACACCAGAGAGCACTTTGGTGATTTTTATAAAATTATTAAAAATGATTTTTGATGCAAACTCAATTGTATGGTCTTGTATATATTTAGGGCTATCCAAATCTAGCTGGGTTTAATTTTTAGATAATCATAGAAAATTTGGTGGACAGATCTTTAATTTGCATGTTTCTGCCATTTTGGCATTTTAGGTAATTAATTTGTGTGAAGTTATTTTTGTGTTGCAATATTGTTTTCTAGCATGTAAAAGTTGTGTGAACTTGTTTTATAAGATGTAGTTAGATATTTTAGCATGTTATATTGTGTGTACTTGAGTTGATAAGAAATAGGATTTTTGTTAATAGCATATGTTTTATCTCTAGTTAATACTTGCATAGAATTTTTGAGTGATGAAATTATGTGCAAACACTTGGATTGTTGATTGTATAAAGTACCATGTTGGTACTTATATTATGTTGGTATCACCTCTGCTAGCTTGCATTTGAGTTGGTATAGAAGCATGAGTAGTTTAGTCATCACTATGCAAATGTTGGAAAAATTCTCTCATGTGTAGAATTTTTGGCATAAGAATTTGTGGTTGTGTAGCCACATATTTTTGTGTTGTGTTCATAGGACCAGTAGCATTTTGATGATGTTTTTATAAGTACTTTATCCCTAGAGTTTTCACTGGTGTGGAAATAATAGCATGAGTAGCATTACCTTGCTTATTTTAGCATCCTATTATTTTCTACTAGTATGGTTATTGCACTAGATGCTAGTTTAGTCTTTTGTTAATTTTTAGAAATTATGACCAGAGGCCTTGTGACCTATTAATGCTTTGTTATGCTAGTGGAACACCCACTGGTGTCATTGCATTTTTGGTGGAAACATTATTTCCCCCACACTAGATGTGTTTCTTTTATATAGTTCTCTAACTAATGAGTGCCTAGTATTTTTGCCTTGGGATTTTGAGTGCTAAACGAAGATGTGTATGATTATGTTTGTAAGTGGTTGTAATCATGTGTGTATTGCTAGGAAAAATCCATTCTTGGAGTGTGGTTTGATTCCTCTAGTAATGCCCCTTTTTATTACCACTAGTATGTAGGAGTTGCCCTGCAAATGTATGCCTTGTTTTATCAAATGGGATTTTTTTTGTTATAGAAAGTATAGATGTTTGTCACTACTGTTTTTATGACATGGACCCCCTGGTTGTATTTCAATTACTTGATTGAAATGCATCCATTGATTCTTCATGTTTGAGTAGTACTAGTTTCCCTAGCATTTTTGTATTGAATTATTTTTCCTGCCAACTTGTGTTTGGTAGATATGTGTGTATCCTTGCATGAGGACATGTTTTCATTTCCCATTATGATAACATGGTTCCTTGTTTGAATTTTAGTACTTTACTTATTATGCTTGCTTGCATAGCAAACCCTTAGTAGAAGCATGTCTATAGGATTCCTCCTTTTTATTCATTGTTTCTATTGTTCTCACTATGAGAATTGTGTGTTTTGTGGTGAGTCTATTGCCTTGTTGCACTTATGTAGTCTCACTGATTTGTAAAAGTCACTTTTGCAAATCATGTGTCTTACTTATTCTTGATGTGAATTTAGGCTTAACAGATTAGCTACCTTGTTCTTTTTGTGGTGTGGTTGATAGACCCATTGCCATGATTATAATTGTGCATGTTTTCTATACTTTTAGTAGTCTCACCCTTGT
Organism: Alopecurus myosuroides; assembly: GCA_028641055.1. Taxonomy (NCBI): domain Eukaryota; kingdom Viridiplantae; phylum Streptophyta; class Magnoliopsida; order Poales; family Poaceae; genus Alopecurus; species Alopecurus myosuroides. Next base: position 319,588,879 of record CM054061.1, read on the forward strand.
GAAACTAAGTGTATTTTGGGTTTATTAATATCTTGGTATGAGAGTGGCACGCCCACTGAATCCATGATATTAAGGTTGTGAGATATGTTTCTCCAACCTTAAGCTGTCTTATTAAATGGCATTTCTGCCAAGTGTGCTTGTTTGATTGTTGCCTAAATTAATAATTGTGAGATTGGTTATTATTAGTTTCCTTGCTGTATGTATTGTTATGTATGGTTGCTTTCCTTGATTGGTTCTGAATGTGTGTCCTTATTTCTCTTTACGACGTTAGAAAACAAAGAGGAAGGGAGTGTCTTGAAGCTCTGTTCCAAGTTCCAGTCACTCCAAAACCAGGGTCACAAGGAGTTACCAGGCAAGCCATCCTGATGCTTGCTGATACAATACTTATCATTATCTATCATGCATGTTTTACCTCTGAAGTTTTACCAAAACTTGATTATCAAAACTATTTTTGATGTGGCTATTACTACTATACTATTATATAGGTTACTATCATGCCAGTAGTTAAACTTGGTAATACCAAGACCATAAGCCACCATATGGTATTTATTACCATCAAATATACTAGTCCCTAAGTGGACACCCTAAAATTGTGAATTCTACAAAACAAACGCTTTACGGAAAAACCCGGAGAAAGGCGGATCCTTATTCTCCGGAGGAATGAGGAAGTGGTCATTTTTGAGAAAGTGGTGTTTTCAAAAATGACACATAACCTAGTCTTCGCTGGACAACCTTTACCGTACTGCCACCCTACCTCAACATGGGAACGGGGCCAGGCTTGAAACTTGTTCTTGTTAGTGGATGGTCTATCTCAATGTGCTATAGGGGATGCGATCCTCTGAACCGAAATGTTGCCAAGTTGTTAAACAAGCGACATGCAAAGTGTGGGATTAATTTTCCCTCCGGATGCATCAGTTGGGTTCCTGACGTGGCGGTGTGTGACGCAATGCCGGGGAGCAAAGTCCCGATTGAAGAGATAGTCATGTACTAGCTTGACCAAGGTGGAGAGTCCGGACCAGTTATCCGATGTTCGCATACTGTTGTGAGCAGTCCGTGGATGATTCCCGGCGGATCTTCTGGATCTTGTGGATTGTGTACACCTCTGCAGAGTAAAACTATTCGAATAGCCGCGTCCTCGGATATGGACAGTTGAATGGCCATGTAGATAGCATTGTGTCAATGTTTTCAAAAGAGGAAGTTTTTGAAAAGGAGTTTTTGAAAGGAAGTGTTGAACTTGTGAAGTTCGGAAAGGAATGGAAAACTTATACCGTGGAGGTATCGTCGATGATGGAAAGCCAGAAGTTTCTTTACAAAACAAAATGTTTTGCAAAAGAAAACCTTTTCTACTCTAAGCAAGAATTCTGGAAACTGATTCCAAGAAGTTTTGCAAATAGAAAATATTCTTTAACAAAGTTTTACAAAACCTCTTGTACATGTGATATCTACAAGAGAAATAAAATTATATTATTTTTCTTCTGAAGTATCTTCTTCAACGAAGATACAGATAAACTTGACTGCAACTGTGATGTCATCATATATGAACACCATTGGTAGTGAACCCTATTTATAGCCTACCTATTCCACCATATAAGCATACTTGCATGTTGGTAAGTGATATGATGGATGTCTTGCTGAGTACATTCCAATGTACTCATTATGGTTTCGCCCCTGGTATCTACTTGCCAGACTTTGAGAAGGCGCCTCCGAAGGAGATCTATGAAGAGAAGTACGGAGTTGACAGCTTTGCGAACTAGGATCGTCTCCGGGTCAGCAGCCTGTAGGTTAAGGCGTGACTTGGGCTCATCTATGTTGTGTTTTAATTGTCTTCCGCTGTGTTTGATAAGTTGCCTGCCCTATGTGGCAGTTGCGTTAAACTTGATCATGTGATCTTTTATGTAATACCTTTATGTATTCGTGTAATGGATGATGTATTTATGTATGCCAACTATGTATGTTGTTCGCGACTGGTCTTTCTGGGATCGTGAATGTATGCATACGGAGGGTTTCAGACTGCCGGTCTGGGGTCCTTACAGAGTTGGTATCAGAGCCATCCTGGCCTTAGGAGACCTTAGTTAGCATGAACGTCAGATAGGAAAGAAAAGTATTTTGGAGTAAAAACCTATTTACTATCTAAATTATTTTTATCTAAGGGAATTTTAGTATATTTTCCCCTCCTTATTATCTTGTCAAAAGATTCTAAAGGCATATCTCTCTCGGTTGAGAGTTTATTTCTTACTTGTTTGCAACTGCTCCGCTCTGTTTTTGAAACATCTCTCGTCTTTGAAGTTTTCTGTTCAGAAAATAGTTGGGGTTTCAAAAACAAATTGTTGCATATTCTTACCTCTCTCAGTTAAATGTTTTATCAAAACTTTACTTCTATTATCTGTTTTCCATCCAAAAACTTGTATACTTGCCGATGTCCCGAGAAGACCAAAATAATTGCCTAGCTCTACAGTGATGATAGTCAGAAGTAGATATAGTTCTTCAGCCACTTCTAGGATTTTGGATCAGTCTAGTTTGGAGTAATTTGGCGATGACCCCATGAGTCGTCTCCCCCGACGTAGCTCCAATGGAGCCTTGCTTGTGTGTTATAGCTTGCTTATGTGTGTCCTTAGGACTTTGTGCTATTGTGTGGTGTAGGATTTGGTTCATCTAGGCTTCTATATGTTTGTGGGGTGCTCAAAATTTGCAGATTTGTGCTTGCCCCGCTCTTGTTTTTGAATCGCCTCTTGTTAGGTTTTTGAAAGCAAAAATGTTTGTAAAGTATTCAAAAACAAAAATTTGTTGCTTAGACTTATACTTGTTTTCGCTTCATAATGCGACCCGTCGTGAACCACCACCATCTCCCCCACAATCAATGAAAGCACCGTTGGGCCTATATAAAGGACCATCAAGCCACACGAGCTGCTAGCGTTGCTAACAATGCTGCACTCCAACAGATAAAGCTCCAACAACGACAGCCTTCAAAGAAGAAAATGCGTGAAGAAATCAACCACTACTGACCAAAACCTCTATGTTTGTCTGTTTGCAAAAGACTCTTTTTACCCTGTTGGCTAAATGTCGCACCTTTTTATGTTCCCTTTTAAAATACCAAACAAGATAAATCCCCTTTTAAAAAGTTATAAACCTCCCTCCTCTGGAGAAAGTTGCAAAAGAAGTCTTCACATGCCATGATGCGCAACCCCCTCAAAAGCCAATCAAAAGAGCACAATTCAATATTCGACGTACGACGCTAGTCGTATCTTGTCGGACAAACATGATTAAATAGAAAGCTAACAAGACTAACATGCTTTGTTCTAATCTTAGGTTGACACCTAACCAAAGCATGCGAACTACTGACAACTCTTTCTAAACCAAGAAATTAAGTGACTTAGGACACCTGTTAATCTAGTTGGTAAAAAGGAGTAGTCACGAGAAAATAAGATGATGACCTATTCGTTTACTAGTCAATAGGATATCGGGTGTATCTACTTTGGAAACCAAATCTTAGTAGACGGTGTAGGTACTATGAAATTCGGGGTTTAGAAATTAAGTGAACGATGGAATGGTTATGATAGATCTAGAAAACAACAGTTTTCCTGTTTTTGTTTCTTTGTGTGCTCTTGATTGAAATAAATTTGTGTTTTATTCAATCTTGCTTCCTAACTTATATGGAGTTGTTAGGACTTGTTATTATGTTGTTTTCTTACAATAAATCTACCCTAGAAAGTGTGTGCATGATTGGAAACTCGAACAAAAATGAAATAGCATTTGTCACCTTCTAGTTTATTATTTGGAAGTATTGTGAGAGCTAGATCTGTGTATAATTTCTTAGTAGATTTTGTGCTATGTTTTCTTTGAGTCCAGTACCATTTAGGTACTGTTATTTTGATGCTTGTACCTCTATTATCTTGCATGTCTCTTAATAGTAAAGCATGTGTAAGCATTGCTATCAATATGCACTAGTATTGTTTCACTAGATTAAATAGCCTTATATTTTTATCTTGTATGCAAAGTTTTTCATGAGTAACCAGAGGCTTAGTACCTATTTTTCCTTGGTATTAGTAGGCCATAGCCCACTGGTCCCATTGCATTTTGTCTTGAGGATGAAAATCCCCAACCATACACATGTGTGAAAATAGCATGTTTCACTATGTGATTGATTTCTATTTTCCACCATGGAAAATATAATTGTTTCTTTTCACCTATGCAAGTGAGAAGTTTATTTCTTATTAGTAAATACTAATATGTTTAGGTGTGATACTTTTGTTAGCATAATATTCCTTAGGGGTATCATGTTAAGAAATGTTTCACTATCCTGTGCTGAAATTAAATTGTTCGCAAATAAAATAAATTCCTCTTGATTGGTAGATTGTTTGTGAATAATTTTAAATTGAGTGTATGGATTTTTTAAAAGGTTTAGATAACTTTTCATTAATTGCATAGCTACTGGTTGTGCGAGTTATACCTTGCTTGTTTGCTAGTAATTGGTTAAAGAAAACAGAAATTGCTAGAAGAAATTTCGGCATGCTTAATGGTTGATTCATAAAATTACTCTGGTGCTTGTGCTTACTAACATGAGTGGGAGTGGTGTACTGTTATTAGGTACACTTATATTCATGACTTGCTTGTTTAGATTTAAACATCATGATAGCATTGTTTGCTTCTCTAGGGTGAAGCTAGTTTCACCACTAGAAAATGGTGATTTTTGCTCTAGTATTACCCTCTTTATTTTTTTATGAGTATATGTGTTGATATAGCATGTTTAGGAAGTTATTACTTCTGTTATCATGCCATGAATTATTTAGTTTCATGTTCTATGGTTATAGGATATGATTATCTCTTATAGCATGCTGGTGTAGATGTTTCATACTAGTGTGTTATTTGTGCAGTCCTTTTTTTATGCCTGTGTAATAGGAGTTTTATCTTGTGTGAAGATGGTGTTTTAGAATATCTTTATGATTGCATTCATTGGTTTTTAGCTACTGGTTGTTTGCTAATGGTTCATGATTGATGGATTCCAAAACCTCTAATAAACAATAACCTAGTGAATAAATAGTCTATTCATCTGTGGTGTTGTTTGCTTGCTTATTGGATTTTGTTTAAATGTTTTACCTTAGCATGAGTTTATACTTGTGTTATGATTGTGCTTAAGAGTATCTTAAGAAACTAAAACATCCAACTAAAATCATGAACATATTAAGTGATAGTTGCTTATGGTGAGTAATAACCACTGCCGTGGGTATTTGTTCTGTCTGTTTGTTTTACCTTAGCAACCTAACCTTTGCACCCACAAGCTATATTTTTAGCTTCTTATATACCTTGTTATGAGAGTGGTACACCACCCCATATGTGGTATGTAAGATGTGGGATATAGCTAGGAACTCATGTAATAATTGACGGTACGTTTCCAGGTAGTTCTGCACTAAGCTTAATTTTGTTTGTTTCTAAATCGTCCAAAACCCAAGGTCAAACTAGGAAACAAAAGTTTTGGACCTAAAACAGTACTGGCGTAGTTTTTAAAGTGAATTTGCTAATTTAGGGGAGTATCCCGCCTCCCAAGAAAAATCAAAGGGGGGAAGCACCTGCACTCCAACACTAACATTGTGTTTGTTGGCCCTCCCTTAGTCCTCGCTTGCGAATCTCGGGGACGAGATTCTTTTTAAGGGGGGAAGACCTGTCACATCCCAATTTTGGAATACCTGATAACACAGTTGTTTTTCTAATTGCTTCACAAATAAACTTTGGTTGTGTTTGTTTGAGTGCAACTAAACAAACTAATTATATAAACTTACATGGCTAAGAAATGGAAAGCAAACTTTAAAACATAGCAAAGGAGTAAACTAAAAATATTCAACATCTTGTTCCAATGACCTTGGCAATATTTTATAAAGTAAATATTGATCAAAGAGTTTTCCAAAAACTATCTTATGAATCCCATACTTGTTGAATATTATTCCAAGGCCTAAATTAAGAAAGATGAAACACTTAATAAATTTCCCTAAAAGATTATCAGGAAAAAGAGGCATTCTTAGATGCTTCACCAAAATCTTATCAAATGTTTTTCCAACCTTGCAAGCTTAAAAACAAAAGTATTGGAGAGCATTGACTTGCTATCTCTAGTCACATAAATATTTTGGCAAAGCATTGTTAAAGAAAAGCCAAGTGCCTTATTAAATTAAATTTCCAATATTTCCAGAAACAAGAAAATCAAACAAGTTACTATTGGAAACTTTCTTCAAATGATATGAAATTAATACCAGTGCTTCCTTATATCAAATAAGGAACACACACAAGAGGATACCAAAAATTGAATCCATTAAAGTCCTGAAAACATGATTTTCTCCACAGCAACATTTGGAATTTTGAACAAGTTTGTTCTACAAACTTTTTCAAAATGTCATGAACTAAATACCACATGCTATATATCATAAATAAGTATAAAAACCTAAAGGGCACAAGTTTTTGAATAATTTAATTTGCCAAAAACCCCTGTTTTCTAGACAGCACCTTTTACAAATTTGAACAAGTTTGTTCTATGAAGTAACTCAAAATGACTTGAATTATTTACCACACAAGGAACACACCAAATACGGAATGTGTGCCAAAAATTATCATTTTTGGAAGCTCCTAAGTAGTCTAATAAATTCAATGTCCATTTATGTCAGAATTGAAATTTGAACAACTTTGAACTATCAAGTTTATCCAATTGAGCCAATTTTCACATATGTTGTGCATATCAACTAATAAGAATTTAGGGCAAAAGTATTTTAAATTTAGACTTTGTTTTCCTAGTGAAAACAGCATTTTTCAGAAAGGAAAAGGACCTCTTTGTAAATAGCCAGGGACCAATGTGTAATCCTAGTCATCTTGTCCTTCTTCTTCCTGTAGCTGCAGTAGAGGGCATGGCTGCCCATGCTCCATTGCTTCGAATAGAAGCTTTCTAGATGATAAAAAAACCATGTGCTTGCTACCTGCCCCCTCTCTCTCCCCCTCGAAGTTCCTCTCTCTCTCTCTAATTTTTTTTCAACCGAAACCCTAGCCGAAAATGGCTCGCCGTCGATTGGCCGTGGGTGAGCTCGCCGCCGGCCGCCGTGTAGCCCAACCTCTCCGCCTCGTCGTGCTGGTCCTCGGTGCCAGAGGAATCGAGGCGAAACGCCTCGAGGAGCCCGCGCCATCCAGTTTCTTCCTCGAGCCCGGCGGACTCCGGCGAGGGATCACCGCCGCCTCGAGCCTCCTCCTCCTACACCGAGCGTTCCCGCGCGTTTGTGGTGAGATTGCGCTCCTCCCCGTGCCTTTTTCCCTCTCGCTCGCCCTCGGATACATCGCCGCGCCGCGCTCGCCTTCCGGCCGACGTGCGCCGTCGTCGCCGCCGCTCTCCGGTGACCTCCCTGGAAACGAGGCAGCGCCCGTGTGGTTGCCCGCATCAAGAGCAGCGCGGGGATGCCCTTGAATCGCGAAACGGTGCACGGATGCGTCGATTAGGACCTCGCCGGAGCCCTCCCGCCGGCGAGTGACGTCGCGATGGCGTCACGCTGACGCCAGCGTGCTTGACCCGCGTGGGAGCAGTTGAACCTGCAGGTGGGCCTCGTGCTTGCCCGCGTGGCCGCCACCGTGGCCGCCACGCCCGCGGGTCAGCGGCTACGGCTATATCCCCCGCGGTAAAGCTGGATCTGGCCGGCCCAGTTTTGGATCTGGCCCATCCACAGCTCTTTTCCATTTAAATTTTTACAGAAATTGTACCTGTTTACTTTAGGGCCTAAAAGGCAACTTAAAAGGTGAATTTGACCAAGATAAAATTCACAGTTGTAAAGAAACCAAATATAAACCACCTCCAATTTGTAGATCTACATTTGGATGAATATTTTAGAAATGAAAAATGTTTTGGCAACAGGTACCAGAAACAGAAAAATGAGCACCATTTTAATTTCACAACTCAGAATGAGGTGTATCCAATTGCATTGGAAAGCCCTTGAAATTTCCTAACAGGAGAAATTAACCTTTATTCCAAATACCTAATATTTTTGAAATGGCATGCAATTTGGTAAAACACCAGAGAGCACTTTGGTGATTTTTATAAAATTATTAAAAATGATTTTTGATGCAAACTCAATTGGATGTCTTGTATATGTTTAGGGATATCCAAACCTAGCTGGGTTTAATTTTTAGAGCATCATAGAAAATTTGGTGGAGAGATCTTTAATTTGCATGTTTCTGCCATTTTGGCATTTTAGGTAATTAATTTGTGTGAAGTTATTTTTGTGTTGCAATATTGTTTTCTAGCATGTAAAAGTTGTGTAAACTTGTTTTCTAAGATGTACTTAGCTATTTTAGCATGTTAGATTGTGTGTACTTGAGTTGAGAAGAAATAGGATTTTTGTTAATAGCATATGTTTTATCTCTAGTTAATACTTGCATAGATTTTTTGAGTGATGAAATTATGTGCAAACACTTGGATTGTTGATTGTATCCAGTACCATGTTGGTACTTATATTATGTTGGTATCACCTCTGGTATCTTGCATTTGAGTTGGTATAGAAGCATGAGTAGTTTAGTCATCACTATGCAAATGTTGGAAAAATTCTCTCATGTGTAGAATTTTTGGCATAAGAATTTGTGGTTGTGTAGCCACATATTTTTGTGTTGTGTTCATAGGACCAGTAGAATTTTGATGATGTTTTTATAAGTACTTGATCCCTAGAGTTTTCACTGGTGTGGAAATAATAGCATGAGTAGCATTACCTTGCTTATTTTAGCATCCTATTATTTTCTACTAGTATGGTTATTGCACTAGATGCTAGTTTAGTCTTTTGTTAATTTTTAGCAAGTATGACCAGAGGCGTTGTGACCTATTAGTTCTTTTTTATGCTAGTGGAACACCCACTGGTGTCATTGCATTTTTGGTGGAAACATTATTTCCCCCACACTAGATGTGTTTCTTTTATATAGTTCTCTAACTAATGAGTGCCTAGTATTTTTGCCTTGGGATTTTGAGTGCTAAATGAAGATGTGTATGATTATGTTTGTAAGTGTTTGTAATCATGTGTGTCTTTCTAGGAAAAATCCATTCTTGGAGTGTGTTTTGATTCCTCTAGTAATGCCCCTTTTTATTACCACTAGTATGTAGGAGTTGCCCTGCAAATGTATGCCTTGTTTTATCAAATGGGATATTTTTGTTATAGAAAGTATAGATGTTTGTCACTACTGTTTTTATGACATGGACCCTATGGTTGTATTTCAATTACTTGATTGAAATGCATCCATTGATTCTTCATGTTTGAGTAGTACTAGTTTCCCTAGCATTTTTGTATTGAATTATTTTTCCTGCCAACTTGTGTTTGGTAGATATGTGTGTATCCTTGCATGAGGACATGTTTTCATTTCCCATTATGATAACATGGTTCCTTGTTTTCATTTTAGTACTTTACTTATTATGCTTGCTTGCATAGCAAACCCTTAGTAGAAGCATGTCTATAGGATTCCTCCTTTTTATTCATTGTTTCTATTGTTCTCACTATGAGAATTGTGTGTTTTGTGGTGAGTCTATTGCCTTGTTGCACTTATGTAGGCTCACTGATTTGTAAAATTCACTTTTGAAAATCATGTGTCTTACTTATTCTTGATGTGAATTTAGGCTTAACAGATTAGCTACCTTGTTCTTTTTGTGGTGTGGTTGATAGACCCGTTGCCATGATTATTATTGTGCATGTTTTATATACTTTTAGTAGTCTCACCCTTGTGAAACTAAGTGTATTTTGGGTTTATTAATATCTTGGTATGAGAGTGGCACACCCACTGAATCGATGATATTAAGGTTGTGAGATATGTTCCTCCAACCTTAAGCTGTCTTATTAAATGGCATTTCTGCCAAGTGTGCTTGTTTGATTGTTGCCTAAATTAATAATTGTTAGATTGGTTATTATTAGTTTCCTTGCCGTATGTATTGTTATGTATGGTTGCTTGCCTTGATTGGTTCTGAATGTGTGTCCTTATTTCTCTTTACGACGTTAGAAAACGAAGAGGAAGGGAGTGTCGTGAAGCTCTGTTCCAAGTTCCAGTCACTCCAAAACCAGGGACACAAGGAGTTACCAGGCAAGCCATCCTGATGCTTGCTGATACAATACTTATCATTATCTATCATGCATGTTTTACCTCTGAAGTTTTACCAAAACTTGATTATCAAAACTATTTTTGATGTGGCTATTACTACTATACTATTATATAGGTTACTATCATGCCAGTAGTTAAACTTGGTAATACCAAGCCCATAAGCCTATGGTATTTATTACCATCAAATATACTAGTCCCTAAGTGGACACCCTAAAATTGTGAATTCTACAAAACAAAGGCTTTACGGAAAAACCCGGAGAAAAGGCGAATCCTTATTCTCCGGAGGAATGAGGAAGTGGTCATTTTTGAGAAAGTGGTGTTTTCAAAAATGACACATAACCTAGTCTTCGCTGGACAACCTTTACCGTACTGCCACCCTACCTCAACATGGGAACGGGGCCAAGCTTGAAACTTGTTCTTGTTAGTGGATGGTCTATCTCAATGTGCTATAGGGGATGCGATCCTCTGAACCGAAATGTTGCCAAGTTGTTAAACAAGCGACATGCAAAGTGTGGGATTAATTTTCCCTCCGGATGCATCAGTTGGGTTCCTGACGTGGCGGTGTGTGACGCAATGCCGGGGAGCAAAGTCCCGATTCAAGAGATAGTCATGTACTGGCTTGACCAAGGTGGAGAGTCCGGACCAGTTATCCGATGTTCGCATACTGTTGTGAGCAGTCCGTGGATGATTCCCGGCAGATCTTCTGGATCTTGTGGATTGTGTACACCTCTGTAGAGTAAAACTATTCGAATAGCCGCGTCCTCGGATATGGACAGTTGAATGGCCATGTAGCTAGCATTGTGTCAATGTTTTCAAAAGAGAAAGTTTTTGAAAAGGATTTTTTGAAAGAAAGTGTTGAACTTGTGAAGTTCGGAAAAGAATGGAAAACTTATACCGTGGAGGTATCGTCGATGATGGAAAGCCAGAAGTTTCTTTACAAAACAAAATGTTTTGCAAAAGAAAACCTTTTCTACTCTAAGCAAGAATTCTGGAAACTGGTTCCAAGAAGTTTTGCAAAGAGAAAATATTCTTTAACAAAGTTTTACAAAACCTCTTGTACATGTGATATCTACAAGAGAAATAAAATTATATTATTTTTCTTCTGAAGTATCTTCTTCAACGAATATACAGATAAACTTGACTGCAACTGTGGTGTCATCATATATGAACACCATTGGTAGTGAACCCTATTTATAGCCTACCTATTCCACCATATAAGCATACTTGCATGTTGGTAAGTGATATGATGGATGTCTTGCTGAGTACATTCCAATGTACTCATTATGGTTTCGCCCCTGGTATCTACTTGCCAGACTTTGAGAAGGCGCCTCCGAAGGAGATCTATGAAGAGAAGTACGGAGTTGACGGCTTTGCGAACTAGGATCGTCTCCGGGTCAGCAGCCTGTAGGTTAAGGCGTGACTTGGGCTCATCTACGTTGTGTTTTAATTGTCTTCCGCTGTGTTTGATAAGTTGCCTGCCCTATGTGGCAGTTGCGTTAAACTTGATTGTGTGATCTTTTATGTAATACCTTTATGTATTCGTGTAATGGATGATGTATTTCTGTATGCCAACTGTGTATGTTGTTCACGACTGGTCTTTCTGGGATCGTGAATGTATGCATACGGAGGGTTTCAGACTACCGGTCTAGGGTCCTTACATAATGTGGCATCCATTGGGCTAAGACTCTCATTGCCCCTTTATCATTAGCATCTTAATTTATGAATGTTGAAGTAATGTGGTTGACAAGGTGTTGGTTGAATGTCTCATGCCCCGTGAGTGTGAAAACCTACTCCATGATTACTCAACTTAAGATTCCTAATAATCTTTGTACAATCATAATAAGTATTAATGACATCATAGAGAATTGCAAAGAGGTACCTCTTTCCCCATGACATAGAAACCAGCCCATGTCACAATAACAAGATGAACAAACGGAATAGACTCATCATCCTTTTTTATTTCATTCACTATATGCATAGCTTCTTATTTTATTGTAGGATGTGTTTGTAGAGTCAACTCTAGCTGTAAGTAAATTTCCACCATGATCAAGCATGGCTTGGGTTAGCGGCCCAATGCAATTTCTCTAGTCATATATACTTACTCATCAAACTTACTATTCCTCTATTTCATTTCGGCATGGCAGGAGTCCAAAAACAAAAGCACATGACATCAACTAAATATAAAATTTCTTTGTGCAATGTTGAAAGCTTTTGACGTGATGCACATGTTAGCCAACTCCCAACCAAAATCCTTGTCAAGCACAAAACTTTTAGCTCCCATTAATGGGTCATGTTTGTTAAGTGCAATAGAAATAAATGTGTGCGTTCAAAAGTTTGTGAGAGTCTTATCCCAAATTCATCCCATGCCAATTAATAACATAAGCATCTTAATTTAGAGCATAAATTAAACTATAACATGGTGAACATGCTCGGAATATCCATTAAGCTAATAGATAGATAGTGGATTTATGTAATATTGAGATAATTCTACAATTGTCCAACACACTCAAGTTAATTAATTTCAAGGCAAGATGTGATTGAAACCTCTAAATATGCCATGCTCATTTGCATGAGTGTTACCCATAAATCCCCAAAACAAGAGAATCATGGATGACACCATACTTTATTATTCATTGACAAACCATAAGACGGGTATGCATGATAATGCTCAATGAGCTCACTCAAGCCTAAACGAAAACGATAACTAGATAATAAAAGCAAGACACACCAAAACTAGATAGACATGATAAAGCTGATAAAAGATGGGGGATAGGTGAAACTCCCCCAAGCTTAGATGGTTGCGGTAATTTCTTCATTCTCCCTTCTTCTCGTACTCAGTCCACCACTCTTTCTTCTTCTTCTCTTCATAGTTGTCTTCAAGCTCATCATCATCATCGTCCATGGAGGTGCATTGGTAGGAGTCTCCCAAAGTCATGGCTTGGAAAACCTGACAGACAGAATAGACAAAACAAAGATCGTGCGAGAACTCTCGGTGCGGGATTAGATCGACAAAAGGGGGTATATATTGACGGTTTTTGGGGTAAGACGAAGCGTCGGAGTTGAAAACGAGACGGAACGGGACTCCGAGGTGGAAAAGGGGTACCTCCACGCGGCCAAGGAATTTGGCCGCGTGTGGGGTCCTCTTTTCCCCCTCGAGGTCCAATTCCTTCCAATTTTCTTGTCCCACACGTTAATTTCCATAAAAAATGAGTTCCGTAAGTTTTCACGCAATTCCGAGAAACTTCCAAACACAATAATTGTAATTATTGAATTTGGGTTTCTGAAACTGCAGGATCCCTTACAATTACCTCCTCCGGTGTCATTAACTTTATCTCCTCGATGGTTCCTATGAAGCTCTTTCCTGCAATATAATGTTTTAGGCGTTGTCCATTGACCACATGAGGTTTACCTTTCATATCACCGTGAAGACGGATGGCTCCCGAACGGTATACCTCCTGTACTACCAATGGACCTGCCATTTTGAAGCTAATTTCCCTGCAGAAAACTTAAAACGAGAGTTGTACAATAGGACTTGATCACCTACTTTAAATTCCTTTCTTTTAATTTTCTTGTCATGCCAAATTTTAACTTTCTCTTTAAACAATTTTGCACTTTCATATGCTTCATTCCTCCATTCATCTAATAGATTTAGGTCAAGCAATCTCTTCTCCCCCGCTGTTTTTAAATCAAAATTTAATTTCTTAATAGCCCATCTAGCTTTATGTTCTAATTCAACGGGTAAATGACATGCTTTTCCATAAACCATTTTATAAGGAGACATACCCATAGGATTTTTATAAGCAGTTCTATAAGCCCACAATGCATCATTAATTTTAAGTGGCCAATCAGATCTAGCTCTGTTTACCGTTTTCTCTAAAATAAGTTTAATTTCCCTATTACTTAATTCAACTTGTCCACTAGTTTGAGGATGATAGGGTGATGCAATTCTATGATTAACATTATATTTTGCCAATGTTTTTCTAAGAACACCATGCATAAAATAAGATCCACCATCAGTAATTAAAAATCTAGGAACACCAAATCTAGGGAAAATAATTTCTTTAAGCATTTGCATGGCTGTGGCATGGTCTGCACTCTTAGTAGGAATTGCTTCTACCCATTTTGTAACATAATCAACAGCAACCAAAATGTGAGTATGTTTTGTACTAGATGCAGGAAATGGTCCCATAAAGTTAAAACCCCACACATCAAATGGTTCAAGTGGTAATGTATAGTTCATATGCATTTCATTCCTTCTACCAATGTTTCCTACTCTTTGACATTTATCACAAGTTTTAATATATTCAGCACAATCCTTGAATAGAGTAGGCCAATAAAAACCACATTGTAATACCTTTGCTGCAGTATGATCTCCTGCATGATGTCCTCCATAGGGACTGTCATGACAATCTCTTATAATAGCCTGCTGTTCATGCTCACGTACACAACGTCTAATAATGCCATAAACACTTTTCTTATACAAGAATGGATCATCCCAAAAATAATGTCTAAGGCCATAAAAGAATTTCTTTCTTTGCTGGTAAGTAAATTGTGGTGGCATAACTTACCCAACAATAAAATTTGCATAATTAGCAAACCAAGGAGATGCACCTTTAGCACTAGAAACACTAACAAGGGCAAGTTGTTCATTAGCAAAGCTATCATTAATAGGAATAGGATCATCAGGTATATTTTCCATTCTAGAAAGATGATCAGCTACGGGATTATCTTCTCCTTTCCTATCTACTATGTGTAAATCAAATTCTTGCAACAAAAGTACTCATCTTATTATCCTAGGCTTAGCATCTTTCTTATTCATCAAATATTTAATAGTAGAATAATCAGAGTGCACAGTGACTTTTGAATCAATTATGTAAGATCTAAATTTATCACACGCAAATATTACCGCTAAAAATTCTTTTTCAGTTGTAGCATAATTTCTTTGAGCACCATCTAGTGTTTTACTATCATAGTAAATAACATTCAATTTCTTATCAACCCTTTGGCCTAAAACAGCTCCAACTGCATAATCACTAGCATCACACATAATTTCAAAGGGAAAGTTCCAATCAGGAGGTTGAATAATAGGTGCAGTTATTAAGGCTTTCTTTAAAACATTAAAGGATTCTATGCAATCATCATTAAAAGAAAACGGAACATCCTTTTGCAAAAGATTGGTTAGAGGCTTTGATATTTTAGATAAATCTTTAATGAACCTACGATAAAAACCTGCATGACCGAGAAAACTTCTTATACCTTTGATGTCTCTTGGATATGGTAATTTCTCAATAGTTTCAATTTTTGCTGGGTCAACTTCTATTCCTCTTCCAGAAATACGATGCCAAAGAACAATTCCCTCTATTACCATAAAGTGACACTTCTCCCAATTAAGAACAAGGTGTTGGTCTTCACAACGCTGCAAAACTTTGTTAAGGTTGAACAAGCAATTATCGAAAGAAGTACCATACACCGAAAAATCATCCATAAAGACTTCCACTATCTTTTCAATATAATAAGCAAACATAGCATTCATGCATCTCTGAAAAGTAGCAGGCGCATTACATAAACCAAAAGGCATTCTCCTATAAGCAAATGTACCATATGGGCAAGTAAAAGTGGTCTTTTCCTGATCATCACTATGAACTGGAATTTGAGAGAAGCCTGAATACCCATCTAAATAACAAAAGTGAGAATGTTTAGATAATCTCTCTAGAATTTGATCAATAAAGGGCAATGGATAATGGTCCTTACGAGTTGCTTTATTTAATTTTCTATAATCAATGCACATTCTATAACCAACAACAGTACGTTGAGCAACAAGTTCATCATCTTTATTAGTAACCACAGTAATTCCACCTTTATTAGGAACACAATGAACATGATTAACCCATTTACTATCAGCTATAGGATAAATAATACCAGCCTCTATGAGTCGAATTACCTCCTTTCTTACCACTTCCTTCATTTTTGGATGTAGACGGCGTTGGAAATCAACAACAGGTTTAGCATCTTCTTCCAAATTAATTTTATGCATACATAGAGCTGGACTTATGCCCTTAAGATCATCAAGAGAATAACCAATAGCCTTACGGTGAGCTTTAAGCACATCAAGTAATTTCTTTTCTTCCTCAGCTGAAAGGTTAGCACTAATAATAACAGGATATATATTTTTCTTATCCAAGTATGCATATTTCAGATTTTTAGGCAAAGGCTTTAATTCAAAACTACGATCTCCTTTAGGAGGTGGGAGTACTCCTAGATTATCAGGTGGGATATGCAATTGTAATTGTGGAGGTTGCTGCCATAATATTTGTTCTAAAGCTTCTTTTTCTGCATCATTAAATGGCTCTTCCTGATTAAGCATATAACGTTCCACCACGTCTGATGAAGCTACAGCTATATGAGCAAGAGTTTCAATTATATCTTTAGATTTTGGTTCTTTCTTAGCAGGTTTATCAGCAAAATTAGAAAACTTAAATTCAAGTTTCTCTCCAGCACATTCAATAAACACCCTTTCTCTAGGCAAATCAATTTCAGCACCAACAGTATGTAAGAAAGGTCTACCAAATATAATAGGACAGAAAGAATCTTGTGGACAACCAAGCACAATAAAATCAGTAGGATATTTTATTTTCCCTACCAATACTTCAACATCTCTAACAATTCCAAAGGGACTAATATAATCTTTATTAGCAAGCTGAATGGTCATACATGTTTCTTCCATGGTGATAGGATCAATATCGGGCTTAATTTCTTGATAGAGAGAATATGGAATGACACTAATGCTTGCTCCAATATCACATAAACCATGATAACAAGAAGTCCCAATATAGCATGATATAATTGGCTTACCAACTTTGGATGAATTCCCTTTAATGACTTTGGTAGCATCATCACATAAATAAACATCAATAGGATATTCTTCATTTAATTTCTTAATAATAGAGACTTGGTTCTTGACTTCCACCTGTTCTTTAGGTTGAGAACATCTCTTTGTACTTTTGTCAGTAACAGTAATAAGCAAATTCTCTTTAACTTTTTCAGGATAGGGAGGTGGTTCAATATATTCTTCTATTACTACAGATGACACTGGTGTTTCTTTAATAAATTTAGGGATAACAATAGAAGATTTAACAGGTTCAACATAATAATCAAAGCCACTTTTAGGAATTCGAATGTGCTCAGCAAATTTCTTAGCTATTTCAATTGCAACATATGGATCAAGACCAAAATCTTTAATAACATTCTTGAACAAAATAGAACTAGAGAAACTTTCTACACATGAATATCCATAATCAAAATAAGCTTCATTACCTTTGTCTAGGTCCCAATATTCAGAGTTCTTCGAAATAATTTCCAATAAATTCCAAGCTTCTTCTGCAGTATTATTTGTAAAGCTTCCACCAGATGAACCATCCAAATATTGCTTTAGCCTATCAGGTAGTCTCACATAAAAGTTTATCAATATAAGTTTATTCGTGAGATCATGACAAGGATTCTTACGAAGGAGGTCCTTAAGCCTCCCCCAAGCTTGAGTAATACTCTCTCCAAGGTGTGGCCAAAAATTAAATATAAAGCAACGGTTCTCATAAGCCTCTTTAGGAGTAAAATATTTAAGAAAGAAAACCTTCATAAAAGTATCCCAATTATGTGTAATTTCTTCATCCAGGGACATATACCATTTTCGAGCATCACTAGTTAAGGACTGGTACAATAACTTGCATTTTACCTCCTCCTCGGAAATAGCCTTGAGCCTAATTAGCCCACATATATCCTCAATAGCCCGTATGTGATCACTTGCAGCCTTTGTTCCATCCCCTGCAAAATACTCATTCCTAACAGCTTTAACAAATTCAAGGGGAATAATATAACCATCATCATGAGGTGCTTTTTCAACAACTTTAGGTTTAATAGCATAAGCACTCTCATATAAAGCAAGTTTCAGCGAAGCATCTCTCATAAAAGCCATAATAATAACAGGATGCAACAGCAAGTAAAATTCAGCTTTCAAGTTTCCTTACCAAACTTCTTACCAATAGCGCTACGCTCCCCGACAACGGCGCCAGAAAAGTGTCTTGATGGCTCCCAAGTGCAGGAGATCAATTGTAGTACTTTTCGAATTAGAAAGGTTGTCGAACCCATGAGGAGCAGAAGGAACTGGTAAGTAGAATAGCAAAGGAATAATAAAAGCAATAGGTGTTTTTGTGTTTTAATTGTGTAGTGCAAGTAAAGTAAAATGCGGAAAGTAAATTGCAGCAAGTAGTAGGTCTCAATGAGAGACAAAGCCCAATCCTCTAATGCGCAAGAGGACAAGCTCAAGTGTGTGTTTGTGTCTTATATGTGGAAAACGTTCCCGAGGGCTGCACGGATTTAGCTGGCATAGCGATTCATTGCATAACATGTTTGTATATCTTGTCTAGTTTTAATCTTCTTCGGACGGAGCCACAAATAGGAATAGCTAAATAAATAAACTATCACCCCTTATGATGGATCACGTGGCCAATTAAATGACAGCACGAGAATTATTAAGACATGATGTCCCAACATAGCCTTATGCTCTAAGGTCCCCGATACAAGTACCCTCATAATGCAATTCAACGACTCTGTCTCAAGTTCCTGTCACCTAAAGACATCATCACGTCACTACACTACGGTGTTCTCCTATGAGCCCATGTAGGTGAAGTGTTGTACAGTCGACGTTCGTACAACACCATCGTAAAATCACATAAAAGATAAATACTAGACCAAATAACAACTCATCTCATGTAACAAATCATTGCCAATTCATCCTATGCCCTCAGGAACATGCGGGAACTACTCACAACGTGCAAACATGATCATGTATGGTGACATATGTGGTACAACACAATCTGAAACAATGGATCCACCACCAAATAATGACAAGTACTCAATCCCAAACATGCAACGGAGTACAATAACACGTATCTAGGGTGTAGCAATGATCAAACTATGAGGGGAACGGAGTGGATCACGGTGATGGTGATGGTGGAGATGCAGGTGCTCGTGAGGATGGTGATGGATATGCCTCCTCCCATGCCAAGGAGGAGATGGGGATGAAGATGGGGATGATTTCCCCCTTCTCCGGAGCTCCGGAGCAGCAGGATTTGTCTCCCCCACGGAGAGTTTCGAGAGTTTTGCCGCCCTGGCGGCTCCGTCTCGTCTCGGGAAAATTAGGGTTTTCGTATTCGGGGAAGACGGGGTCATCAGCAAAAAGACCTCGGGGAGGAGGTGCTGTGGGACCATTTGGGGGCCCCACACGGGGCCAGGGAATCTGGCCGCGTGGGCTACCCCCTTTTGGGCCTTCTGGCCCTCCTCCTTTGTGTCTTGTGCCCACGGCCTTTCTCCCGAAGAAAAACTGACAGGGTTTCTTTCCTTTTGCAATTTGGATACCTGTAGCTCCCGAAACATCAAAAACATGAAAACAGGTGTTTTCTGGCACCCAGAAATTAAATACCAAAAATAGGGACTTTGTAGGAAAGTCTCATAAAATCATCTAAAACATGCAAAACAATGACATAACATTGATAAAACATCCCAATAATTCCTATATGGAGGGTATAAATGATGATATAAAATGCATGTATGAGTAACACGTGAGACTCTCACTCTGCTCGATAAGGTACTTGATATGGGGAGTCAGCAACATCCTCATCCATAAGCTTGTGCGTGAGGATCTTCAACAGGCTTCATCCACATCGTCACCAATACCTCTGTTTCACATCTACGGTGATTGGTAAACGATCTGGATACCTAGATCATGGAATTATATTCACTTGTATATGCATAGAAAAATCTTGGTGGTTTGTATGCATGGAAAAAATTTAAATTCCTGTTGCGCAACCCAGCACCTGGGCACTAGAGGGGTGCCAGGCACGGCCCCCTGGCCGCGCCTAGGGATCACCTCGTGGCCTCGGAATAACCCCAGGGCTCCCCTTTGGTCCATATGTCGCGTCGTCCCCGAACGGAGAACCCCCTAAGGATTTTTCCCAAACACAATACACAGCTCCGCCGCCACCCGAAACCCGAGTACGGGAGACATAAGTTCATGTTTTGGAACCCTGTCGGGACGGGATTCGGGAGAGACCATTGCCATCGTCACCACCAACGCATCTCCATCAACCATCTATGATTCCCCCTTTGATGTGCGAGTAATTCCCTGATGTAAGAAGAGGTGTTGGTAGGGATTGGATGTGATTGATCATGTAATAGTTAATAAGATTGATAGGTATGATGCCTAGTATCCACTATTATTGTCAATTATCGTTGTTGCAACATGGAGTGCTTAATGCTTGTCACTTAGGGACCGAATGCCATGATTTCAGATCTGAACATGTTATGTTTCACGAATATAAATGTTGTTTTGGATCATATCTGCCAGTTGTATGCACCTATTATTGTCGGCACCCCAAGACCCAAATGTGACAGGCTGGGATATCAAAGGGGGTGGATTTTAGTTTGAGGATTACATGTATACATTGATTTTTAATGCTTTGATCCGGTACTTGGTGAAACAAGTACCTTAATTACCATTAGTTCAAAATTGGCCCCACAACAACGGGATAAGTGGACAGAATGTTGTGCAAGTTCTTATTGCAAGCATGTACAACTATTTTCGGAATACATGCCTATGATTGTTAGTGACTTGTATTCTCTCTTATATATTTGTGCTTCCCTATGTTAAGTCTATTACGTGGTTTATCTCATTCATAAAACGCCAGTACATCCATCCCTATGCCTACTCAGTATTTAGCACAACGATCAACTTCGTTTACATTCGATGTTACTATTGCTACTATTATTTTACAGCTACTGTTAATATCACACTAGTGCTGCCACCATATAACCATTACTACTAATAAATTGTGTCAAACAAGGTTTTCGAAATGCAACTGAATTGACAACTCAGTCGTTAAGGCTTATAAGTATTATTTGGATACCCTTATGTCAAATCAATAAATTGGGATATATTACCCTCAAAGACTGTTGTGATCCCCTATACTTGTGGGTCATCACCGCTTTAATGGCTTCCATCTCGGTGGAGCCTTGTCACACCCCAATTTTTGGAAACCTGTACTGTGCTCAAGAAGACAAAAATTAGGGCCAACAATTTTTTTTCTCTAACAACATGATTGTTTGGACTAACATGAGTTTATGATCATAATAATTTTTGCAACACAAGTTTTGTCTCTTGATAAAACCAATACCATTTTTTTCTGAAAACACTTCTATTATTTTCCCTAATGTTTTCCTAATATTACTTGAGTGGACTTTTATTCCAAGACTTGGATCATTCTTGTTTGCATCTCAAAATAAACTTTTAGCCTTGTTGGATCCAAGAAAACAAAATTTCAAAATGATTTATGGAAGATTTCTTTTAAGTTTTCTATAGAAATTATTTCCTGAAAATATAGCCAAGTACCTGTTTTCTACCTTTGTTTTCACTAGGCTATAAAATGTCATTTTATGTTTTCTTGACTTTTATTTGATCCTTGGTATATGTACTACAAATCCATCAGCTTGGTTTTATTTTTGGGTTAATAAAATTTATGTTTTGCTTGTTGTTTTTGTGGTATAAAATTAAGGCACAAAAAGGCATTTTTGGAAAACAGAGAAAACCAGAAAGTACACCTTTTCCCACATTGTTTTCATGGCCTTAAACTATTTCAAATTTGTTTCCAAAGGATTTTTCTGAAAGTTTATAACATGGTTAACAAGTTCCCACTTTGAAAACAAATTTTGGAAACCATTTGACCCTTGAAAACAAACCGAACTTTTTGATGTTTTCATATGTTTTCAACACGGTGCGAGATACGCTTGTGATCAGATGTTTACTTTGATTTTCTTTGCAAGTCTTGAGGTGTAACCTTGCCAAATGTGTTGAATAACTATTTGACTCGAGCCATGATGTATCTTTTTGCTTCTAGAAGGCTTGTGTGTGAAGAAAACATGAGAGAGAAACAGGATGATGTGGCAAGGTATGGGAGCCCATACCTTTGACCATTTGACCTTTCCCTTGCCTCCCCTTGCCTCCAAAAGTCAGGCATTGACCTGCCCCTTCGTGGTATTGCCCTGGGACAGCTTTGCCTGGTGATGGAAAGACCTAAATCACCCCTGGGCGCCCTCATGCCATTGCTAGGCATTGAACCCGAACCCATCTTTGGCTTTTTGCCCTTTACCACGGGTACAAGCCACCCCAACCCTTCTCATTGCGCCACACTACTCTCTCACACTCACACACCTTCCCCAGATCAAGATCTAGCCTGTGCCCAGCCCTTGGAGCTTGCTCGTGCCCGTGAACCCGATAGTCACCGCCGGGAGCTCGAGGTAGCATCCACCTTCCCTGTGCCCTCCCATCGCTCCTCGCTACCCTGGATCGACTCCATGTGCTCCACTGGACATCCCTGACACCCCCGTTTGCCTTTGTGCCCGCAGGAACGCCGCCGCCGTCCGTGGTCGCCACCACGGGCACCGGCCGCGCGCCGCCGTGTGAGGCCACGCCGGACGCCACCGAACGCGCCCCTCGACTCCCCGTGGACCCTGCATCTCCCCTGGGCACGCGCCGCCCCTCCCCGAGCCCCCTAGGTGAGCAAACGTGAGCTCCCGTCATCGGTCGTACACGTGGAAGAGAGAGAGGAGGGGGGAGGAGGACGACGACCCGTGCGTCGTTGGATCTCTCATCCATGTCCACTCTTGAACACGACTGCTCTCGCGCTGGCCACTCGCGTGCTGCGCAGTTGGGCCGCGCCCGCAGAGAACCCCAACCCGCACTTCATGTTCCTTTTTCTTTTTAGATCTGTGTTGTTTGTGTGCTGTTTGCTTTTGCCTTGTGAAAATACCAAAATTGCAAAATAAAATCTACCAAAAATCAAGGCACTAGTGTTGTGTTTTCTTAACCACCTAAAAATTGTAGATCTGTGTCACGACCCCGGACCCAGAGATATACATACTGTTATGTGCTCCTAGCCATGGACTCACAAGGGCTTCAGGGTTACCAGCCCCGGCCGCAACAAACAACGGCATGCAGACTGGATTCATCGGCATGTAGTCCGGATCCCCGGTCTACTACTCCTTGTACCCATGCTAGTCATAACCAACTATGCATATCAAAGCGTCCACGAATCGAATGAAACTGAAGGAAACGGGACCAAAGCTATACAGAGATGCTATGTGTCCAGAAAGTGCAACAACAATCGAGGGTTACTGGGGTTACCTCGCCCCAGGCCGATCACATCGACAGGCGGGCTCGGACATGTATCATCGGCTCCACAACCCCTCGACTGCGACAACTATGCAGGCATAGCCAAAACTGTATAACAATGAGCTCGAAACCAACAACCGATCAAAGCAACACTCTAGACATGAAACTTTATTAAACAGGTGTTACTAGAGTATAGCTTACAAACAGAGGTCACACGACCCAACATTACATCAGACAACAGAAGGCAAATTATGTTGCTAATCAACAAGAACCAAAAAGGCCTAAGAGGCCGCAACATAAGGCGACGTCCCAACCCATAGATTCCAGGCTGCTACCTGGAAACCCCAAACTACTCGTCGATGTCCACGTTGAACCACCACTGAAATGACGAACTCCACCTGAACCAAAATTAAGCAAACCTGAGTACGGGAGGTACTCAACAAGACTTAGTTAACCTATTATATATCTGCTATTTTGAAAAGGGTTTTATGAAGGTTGATTTGCGTAAAGCAATCTTTGTTTTGCAAGTTGAGGAAGGAATAGCACGTCTCATAGAATGTTTTCAAAACAGATGAGAAAGCTACTCAACTACTGTAATAATCATCTTCTGAATCCACCAACATCATTTCCCAGCACCTCACATGCTACAAGGATCTCCCCTCCCGGCATCTCCGGGGAGGCACCCTTCAATCATTGTTAACAAGTTTTACTCATTCCGTTTGAGTTATCTATGATCACAGAATCCGTTGCCAAGTCGTCCGTAACCGTGGACACGGCTTCTCGAGGAGATTTATCCCTGCAGGGGGTACACTTTACCCACACATACCATCTGACTCTTAACGCCACATATACGCTCGTCCATGGAGCGCGGCAGAGGGTGGCTGGCCACGACCTTTACCTTGCTCGACCCTATCCATGAGTCAACCCAAACAGGGCCACTCCGTCAACAAGGAGTTGGCCACCTCCTGACGGCACCTGTTCTGTGAGTCGGGAACAAGATCTGTGTATGTCCATCACTTGTCCTGGTCACGCCCTAAGTTTTCTCCAAAATCGTTTTCTGACTCACACGCAGATGGAAAGATCAAACAACGTGACTCATGGACGTGCCCAAACAAGTTAGTTGGTCGAGCGTGGTCTGTTAGGCCCCGCGTGTGGTTGCACGCTCAGTCTTGGCTTCCAAGGCGAGAACTCGCTCCTAGGGGCATGAACAGGACAAAACGCCACAACCCATTGTGGCCTCACATCCATGCCGTTATTTAGTCAAGTTAGCAAAGATAATACAGAATACAACAACCTGACAAAGTAGATTCACGCATTGACCAGATTCATCAACCGGATGGATCAGATCACAACTAGGCATGGCTAAGCAAGACTCACGGGCTTTAACGAGGCGCGCACAAACAAACCTATAGCTGCTAGGAGCAGTGGATCAGGATATTTAGGCTATGCAGCAAGTATAGGAGAACTCTATCTAAGACCATAAATACTTTGAACCGCATGCAACATACGAGATCCAAAACACTTCGAAAACTATATACGAGCAGATAAGAGGTTATGCTTGCCTTGGTTATACGAAAACCAGATAAAGTCTTCAGGAATAAGTGCTTGACTTGTCGGTTAAGATCAAGTATTCGTCATTGGATTGTTGTCCTTCTCTTTGGAGTCGCGTTCTACCGAGGGGGAAACAACACCGAAACAAAGAAGAACAGTCAACCATGGCATCGATGCAATGCGCAATATGTATGCATGAGCAAGTTAATGCACTGAAATAAAGCCCTAAACAGGTTTGTTGGGTTGCTAGGGTTCCTATGTCAGAAATGCAGTTTTACTGAAATTAGCCCGGAATAGACCCCGGAGGGGCAATTCGGGTGATTCTGAAAGTTGGTACCATTTTAAAAGCTCAAATGGGTTTGAAAACATCATAACTAGGTTGCATTTCTCATTTGGAGCAATTTGGTATATAACTTTTAATTTTCTAATTTATTGAATAAAAACTTATTTTTCTATTTTTAAATGATTAAACAACATTAAATAATGTTCAATTTTCAACTTTCCCAAACATATTTGAAAATGGCATATTTGGGTAGATTACATTTTTCTGAACACTTCCATATATTTACTTTATTTTTCTGAATTATAAAACAGAAGTTATTAATGTATCAATTTTATTCCTTTTTCTGGAATTTAATGGAATATCTAAAAAGGGAATATGATGTTACTGTGATGAAGGGGATGACATCATCCTAGAGCTGAGATCAAAATCCACGAGCAATCGAGCGATTCCGCAAGCGATTGTGGAATCAACTTGCACCATTAGCTTCACCTCGTCGAGAGGAATCTGGGGGTGGTGGCGGAACGACCAAACGGTCGCCGGAAGCTCGCCGGCGGCGACCTTCCACGGCGGCGGTGGCACGGTCATCGGCGGGGACATGATACAAAGAGGGAGGGGCCAAGAGGAGGGCACCGGGAGGTGCAGGGGCTCACCAGGAACACGTCGGTGAGGTTGGTTGGACGAGGCGGGGCCATAGTGGGCGGCGCCGTGTAGAAACGACGGCGGCCGGCCGTGGAGAAGACGGCCCGATTCGCGCGGTAGAGGGCATCCCAGCAGGCTAGGGTGGACGAGGAGGTATAAGAGATCGAGGCGCTCCTCCAGAGCCTCTCGGTTGAGCTTGAGGCGGCGCACAGCGACGGCGCCATGGCGTCCAAGGGAGCTAGGGTTTCGGCCGGGTTCAGGTTCTGTGAGATGTACAGAGAGAGAGAGGAGGAGGGAGTAGGCGCCTGAGAGGAGGATAAGTGCATGGGGAAACCTCTCCTCGCACCTATCCCCGCGGAATGAAGCAGGCAGCTGCGTGGCATCGATGGCGGCATGGAGGACACGCATGTGCTCCTACTGGCAGAGGTTGAAGAAGAACAAAATTTCACAACACCCCCTGCAATTTTCAGGATTTTCAGAAAAGCCCTTTTCCATTAAGAAAAGGAACACAAAACAGAGTTTTGGGGACCTTTTTGTGAACAGAAAATTTGGCACAAATACTTTTTGGAAAACTTACAAATTTCCAACCTTGCCATATTTTTCTTTGGTGGAAATTAATTATTTTCCAATACAAGATTTTGGAGACCAGAATAAGTACTATCTGTGGTATTTTTCTCAAACCATTTAATTTTACAATTTAAATTGTTTCAAACATGGTTTAAATTTTTGTTTCGTGCATGTATGACATGAACACAACACCACACACCCTAGTGTAGCTAAATTGGGATGTTACAAATCTACCCCCCTTACAAGAATCTCGCCCCGAGATTCCCGAAGGAGAAGAAAGAAGGAATACCGGTTTTGAACGATCTTCTTGAACCTTACGGTTCTTTTCTCGAAGAGATTGATCCGTAGCATCTTGAAGTATTGAATGGATAGGCCTTAGGTAAGAGGGAAACTCTTAGGAAATGATCTTCACGAAGATCGAGTATCTCATGGATAACTCAGGACATGAATGTTCATAAAGAACCTTTTGAGTTAACATGCATGAAACACATCAAGATAACGGAGTGGGTAGAAGATGGTTTCAAGTTTGCGGACGATTAGTCTTGAAAGGATTTAGAATATGAGCTTTGCACAAGACTTTAAAACCTTTTGGGAAAGAACGGTTGGACAACTTATGACATCGAGGTTTTCTTCAAACAGAAAACCAAGATGGAGAGGATGGTCTTGGATACCACAACATAATATCCACAGACGAGGGAAAACACGAGAAAACACTGTAATCGTGTGTCAGAGAGAAATTTGATACATGATCATGTTCACTCTTCGGAGTGGACACAGAAGATAACGGGACTTTCATTCCGTTAAAGTTTGTCGAAAACTTTGTCAAAGGTCATGATGTTACTTCATCACAGAAGATGAGTAACCAAAGGACGTTGGAACACCGTAATGGAGGAGGAACTCTTGGTCACACCATAAGGATGGGTAACCATCGGGGGTTGGAACATTGAAAAGAATAAGGAATCTCTTTCCTATCGTGGTTTAGACGTAGCAATACATCTACCACATGGTTAAGATCCCATGGCTGAAGTAACTGACAACTTCACACAATGTGTGAGAAAACAGAATTTCAAGTACAAACAACTTGAGAAGGGAACTGATCAATGGCGGTTACAAAACACCAGGAGATGTTCTCATGAGGAACTTGTTTCCATTGAGAGAAAGGTTTTCAGGATTGGCATAGGGACATTGGACAACACAACTTCCAAGTTCTCTTGATGTTCTAGGTACCAATATCCAGCTTACAACAAGCCTTCAATAGGTAATCAGGTGGAAGTGGAACTTCAGTCAAAAGAACGGTGAGGAAAACTGGTTAGAATGAGCCACACAAGAATTCTCACGGAGAGTGGTTGTTCTTACGGACTCAAGGAGATATGACATTAGGCCTTCCAGCCAATTGTGTCAACCACAACATCAACCATGCCGTATTTTCAAATGGACCTAGTTCAACACCCTTGAGGAAACACCAACCATTGTTGCTGCTTGAGATTCAGCTCTGGCTAGTGGATTGATAATTCAGACTCGGTATATTTGATCAAAGAGATTGCACCGGTTACCAACGAGACACATTACTGGACTCTCAAGATATGGACTACGATGTCACGCTCAAGAAGATGAGCGAGATTGCAGAACTCATGTATTAGCAACTTGTGGAAGATGGTTGCACCTACATGGATTAGTTGCACCAAAACACATCGGAGTCCTTGTGGGAAAGATGATAACAAAGATCACGAAGTTCTTAGACCTCTTCTCTTTCACAAATGGTCATTCAGTGGCTTAGTGTGGATGCACAACTTCTTCAAGGAATCGAGGTAACAACCTACCATCTCAATAATAGTCCACACATGCATGACCGACTTGGAATTATTCCCGAAGTAACAAGAAGACTTTACTCAGATCCACGGCGACAACTTTCACCAAAAGCACATGGACCAGAGATAGTCACTTCGAACATATAGAACATGAACTTCGTGATGACACAAAGTTGGTTCTCGAAAGTTTCCAACATTGTTTCCAATTGTTCAACATGAGCCTCTCGCAACTTGGAGAAAATAGGAATGTCATCGATGGGCTCGAAAACACTCTTATCAAAACACTCCAAGAAGAGGAATTCATATGACATATGAACAAGGCAGAATATTGGTCAGACAAAAGTATATGAAGGTGTACTTGGGTGAAACACCATGATTAGGAACACCATCAAGATAGTCCTTTAGAGCTGGACTTGATCTGACGATAGCCCAAATCAAATCAAGAGTAGGATGATAGTATGTCCACCGACATGAATGGATTTGGTAACACAGTCAACTTTAAGTAAGGACCGGGTAACCAATAGTGCTAAGAAGGATACAGATGTTTTGTTAGATTTTTCGAAGTAATAAGAATTGCTAAGAATAACTGATACACACCTCAAAGCACAGACTCATCATACACAAGCATTCAAGCTTGGAGGAAGGGGGAGTGAAAATGTGTAAGAGCATCACTTCATCAATAAGGCCATGAAAAACAGCACGACCTCTTGATATATAAGAGTGTGAGACCCGAAGGTAGAACAGAACAGAAGCTGATAAAACTTCTTCAATCCGCGGATTACAAAACTTTGACCTGGTCCTGGAGATGAACGAGGTACTGGAGTTTGTTTCTCCTGACATCCCAAAGTGGAATGTTATGACGGGAAACAAGAGCAAATGCATTGGAAGAATCCAACACACATAGGCAACTTGGTGTCCGAACCAACGAATGGAGATTTTAGGCAACTGGAGGGTAGGAACATGCTCCGGAGAATCTAGAGATCACGTTGATTGCACAGGGTAGTACTTAGTTGTAAAACCCATGCTAAAGGAGAGGTATAGCTGAAACAAGAACAAAGACTTGGAATTCATGATGACCACTTTGGTTGTGATCCCTTTCGGTTCCATAAGAAAGCCTATGGCTCTTGGAGTTGGAATTTCCTAGCCATCCTGAGGTAGAACAGATTCCTCAGGATCCAAAGAAACAGAACTTGGGTTAAAGGTCAGCATCCTGTACTGATAGAGTGAGCATCACATGTTATGAAACCACATGGTTCAACCCACCATAATTCAGCACATTCCGGGACCTTCGGTTCAAGTCCAAGGTTAAAAACCAAAAGAAAGGAGTAACTACTATCTGAGTGCCTTGAAGGACACTACGAATAGCAATAACGGAATGTCTTTCCAAGAAGACAAACTTAGCTCCGGAAGAACTTGAGCAGAGGATAACGGATATATTCGAGATGGAAAGCGGATCTTGAGGTTCAGGATTTTGAGACTTTAGAACAGGAGTATGTGGAACCCACACAACTTTGAGAGATTATGAACGAAAGGGAATCTCCCAGTTTAAGAAATAACGGAGTATGGAACACACACGACTCTAGAAACTTTTTAACACTAGGTCAACTTGGATAAACGACGTCCTTGCCAAAGAAGGCACCTAAGTTTTGAATGACTAGAAGAGGTAGCAAAACCTTTTGAAATCAAACAGGTAAGGTGACCCAGAGTTAGAGCGATACCAGATAAGGAGTAAAAAGAATCCTAAGAAGGTTTTCACAATCATTTGAAGTTTCAAAATAGTTTTCATAAACTCTAGACTTGACATCGACCAAGCAGTAAGGTTTTCCTACAGGCATTCCTACTCTGATACCAAAACCTGTCACGACCCCGGACCCAGAGATATACATACTGTTATGTGCTCCTAGCCATGAACTCACAAGGGCTTCAGGGTTACCAGCCCCGGCCGCAACAAACAACGGAAGGCAGACTGGATTCATCGGCACGTAGTCCGGATCCCCAGTCTACTAATCCTTGTACCCATGCTAGTCATAACCAACTATGCATATCAAAGCGTCCACGAATGGAATGAAACTGAAGGAAACGGGACCAAAGCTATACAGAGCTGCTATGTGTCCAGAAAGTGCCACAACAATCGAGGGTTACTGGGGTTACCTCACCCCATGTCGAGACATCGTAGTAGTTTTCATAGACTGGGGTGCCATGAGACTACGGTAGAGACGTGGGGTAACGGGATAGCGTAGTAACACAGAACACGGGATTTTACCCAGGTTCGGTACGTCGCGACAGTACGGCGTACCTACTCCTGCACTTCTCACTAATTGGGACTAAAGCCCGTATAACAGGGTTACAGTGTGAGGGAATAGATCTAGCTACTCGACGAGGATCAGCTTCTCGGCGAGTTGCGTAGAGCTTTAGCTGATGAAACTTGAACCTAGAAGCTTGGAACTTATGTAATCTATCTCCCGTCCGGCTTTATATAATAGCCGGATTAGGGCTTACAGAACCAGAAACCTAGAAGACTACGTTTAACTTGTAAGTTGGAAAGTAAGGAATCCGTCTTCTCCCCCAAGCCAGATCACGTGGGCCGTGATCCGGGTTCTTCTAGAATCCGGCTTCTGCGCGTCGGACTACTGGGCCGCCCAATGGACCTAAGCCCACTACCTCTGAGGCCACCCTGGTAGTCCGGCTCTTTGTCTACCATCTTCTATACCCCTATTCAGTATATATCCTACAGTAGCCCCCAGGAAGGATCAAAACTCTGATTCTCCGTCTTTCGTCAAATGCATTTGTCCGGGAAATCTTGATTCAGCAGTCTTGATTCTTTCTACTTTCCTTTTGAAGGAGATGGTAACATAAAACTCGGAACTCTGAAAATCCGGCTTTTCTTCTCGCGATCCTTCGCGGAAAAGGAACTTCTGACGTCAGCGCTTTAATCATGCTGACGTAGGCGACGCTTGGTTTCACGCGGGAAACCCTGTAACGTATCTCTGACAGATTTTCACGGGAAACGAGGAGATAACCATCATTCCACTGTCGTTCCGTTTCCCGGATTTCTCGATGGTTGACACGCGTCAAACATCCAACGTTCGAAAGAGCCGTTAGCACGTATCTAGAGGTTTTCAGGCTATAAATAGCCGTCCTCGTCCCCATCGGCAATCTTCTTCACTCCCTCACTGCCCTCACCATTGTTGCGAACGCGAGCTTGAGAGCGAGAACGAGACCTTACCCCGACGAGCTCTTCGCACGCCGGAGCGCACACACATCACCAAGGAAGATGGCCTGTCCGCAGTCCTCGCCGGCCCACGCTTCCATCGACGATCTTTTGGGCGACCTAGATCCACAGCTAGGGTCGCCCAAGCACGCCGGCGGCGAGCCGGAAAAGGCCACGGCATCCGCGGCGGGCAGAGGAAACGCTTCCGCCGCCGCGGACGTCGCGGGCCCAAGCGCCACAACAACTCCGCCGTTTGCTTCAGAACCGGCGAGGGTCAAGATTCACTCCCGTGGTACTGAGCGCTTCTCCACCGGAGCTGATGAAGAAGCAGACTTTGTCGGAAATTGGAATCAGAGTAATACTTCACTCGTCCTCCTTCGTCGGATGTCAAGGGATAGATTAATAGTTAAAGGCAAATGGCGGATCTCGAAGGATGAGCCAGAGCCCAAGCCAAAGGAAGGAGAACGTGTCCTCCTTACCTCTCATATCACGAGAGGTATGGGTTTTCCCCCTTCCGTCTTTTTCCTAGACGTCCTCAACTTTTATGGTGTTCAACCACATAATATCTCTCCAAATTCCGTCCTTCAATTAGCTAGTTTCCAAGCTCTTTTTGAAGGGTATCTTGGAATAACTCCCAATTTAGACTTCTGGCATTATTGTTTTGAGGTAAAACATAACATTACAAACGGTGTTTCGCCCATCTGCGGGACCATATCTTTTACCCTCAGAAACTTTAGGGAAGAATGGTATCCAAAGATAAGAATGTCAAAACCTGACCAATCTTGGCTAAGTTCTTTCTTTTATCACCAAGATATTCCGTTCCCCGGCAGAGAAACCGGGATTCCTCCCTTTGTTAATTCTGCCGCTACTCCTCGCGAGAGTTGGACATTTGCAGTAACAGAGGATTTGCCTGTAAACCTGATGAAAATAAAGCGGCGCATTGCCAAACTTTCTTCTTCTCAACCACCTTTGGTTTGGAAGGATATCGTTTTATGCTGGTTTGGACGTCGCGTACAACCTTTATCCCTTCGTTCCCGACTTCTTTGCGAGTACACGGGACCGGAAGATAGCATGAGAGGAACAGATAGGTCCTTTAGCAAGAAGGATTTTATAGAACGCCTTCATCAGATAGTTGCCGCCGATAGCCAGATTGAGGAAAGTCTAGCCATTTATCATGCGGAAAATCTGGTTCCTAAGGTACTTTCCTTCCCTTGTTTCTGAGTTTCCTCAGATTATCTTCTCTCTTCATTTTTTAACATACTGTTAATTCTTTCCTAGTTTGACGAACTTGGAGAAAATGATCTTGCTTCTGATGCTGAAATCAGCAAATTACATGCCGAGTTTTACAACAACCAAAAGCGCAAGAGGCAAACTACTATCAAAGAAGAGTTTCCTTCTGCAGCTATGGGTAAAAGGGGGAGAACGAATACGCCAATGGGCGGAAATTTTCGATCACCTGCTGGAAACGAATCCACTCCTACTCCGGATGATATCCGGGTGAAAGAAGAGCCTTTCGACGACCTCGGATATATTCGTCCGGAAGCTAAGAAATTTTTTGCTCCTGCGCCTCTTGTTCGGCCCTGGCCACAAAATGGATTAGTTATCCGCAATAATATCTCATTCTCGCCCCGTCAGGTCATACACGATGGCCTTCACCATGTTGGAATTCTTTTCATGGAATATGCCAGGGAATTCAAGGAGACCTTGGCTGACTTGCGAGAAATGAGCCAGGTAATACTTCTAGCCCCCAAGCATTAAGTTGAAACCCTAAATTCTTCTTAATGCTTCTTTGTATGCTTGTTCAAACTTAAGCATCTGGCTTTCATTTCCATGTTTTAGCATTCCGGAGATGCCATAAACTTGGAAGTTTTGAAAAAACTTAGCCTCAAAAGCAGAGAAGTAAAAACACTTCAATCTGTTATTGAGTCAAAAAGCAACGAACTGGCGTCGTCTCAACGGCAATTATCAAAAGCCACCGGTATTTTACTTCGCGTTTATTGATTTTTGCTGGAAAATCATTGCTAGATCTTGCCGTAATGTCGGAATATTTTGTCCCTGCTTTTCAGCTGCTTTAACCAAAGCCAAGAAGCACACAACAAACGCTGCTTATTTTTCTCAACTTCGTGAAGAAAACTCCAACCTTCAAAGAGAACTTTCAAAAGTTCGAGAAGAACTGGAAGCCAGTAATCTAGCCCTTGGGATTGCGCAATCCAAGGCTTCTTTGCAGGCAGCAAAGGATAAATCTATTATCAATGATTTAGAAAGTATGCTATTCCCTCGTATGAAAGAGGGCGATGAAATTGACGCGGTTCTTGGTAAGTTGACTTCTTTTACCAATACTTTCATGTCATATTTCTTGTATTCTCTAATCTTTGCTTTTGTCGAAAAAGCAGGAAATTTTCCAGGAATTTCTCGGACTGAAAAGATCCGGGCCTTTGGGAGGATATGGAATTCAATCAGAAATGCAGGAATGCATTTAATTAATAAATTCCTGCCCGCAAGTAGTATACAATCTTCAGAAGTTTACCGACTTCCGGATGCCATCATGGAGGTAGCAAATTCGAAGGAATCTTTCCTTCGCTCTGCTGCACGGGGTGGTGCGCGAATGGCACTTGGCCTCATGCGCTTACACTACCCTGATGCAAAATCCTGGCGTGTAGCATCCGGTATTCCTCAAGAATGTACAGAAGCACAAATAAATGCGATCTTTAATGAAGTTGAAGGCCACGCCACTCAGATTTCCTCCATGGTGAATATCTCCATTACTTATCCGGAAGAAGAAGTGCCCGCAGCCCCCGAGAATGATAGCAGTGATGAAGACTCAGAAGTTTAAGGGGGCGCACTTGACCTGGATGATGGATGTGTACAGAAGCATTTTCTTTTTTACAATGTAATTCATATTGTACTGCTTCTGTACCTTTTGCTGAAACAAGAACTCCACCTTTTACGGTTGTGAATTATTAAATTCCTTGCAAAGTTTTGTCGGGTTTGGTTATTCCTTTTATCTTCTAAGTAATCCGGAAAATGTGTTTTAACTGCCTTTAGTGCTTGAAATGGCTCTGGTAGCAATAAGAATCATCGTGCCGAGTAACTGAGGACGAACCAAGCAGTTTTGAAACTCGATTACACGGATTATGCTATAGGCAATTTTACCGACTAGTTTCAGTGACCCAACACATCCATAATCAAATAACACTTTGAGAATGGTAAGGAACTAATTTGAAACTTGGGCACGCAGGCACAATCCGAGTTTCCTTTAACCTTTAGCAGGCTGAATCGTTCAGCTTTTAAACACCGAGCACGCAGGCACAATTCGGGTTAACATTGAGTATTTTGTAAGATCATTGGGAAATAGATAAGATCACGTTTTGTACTGTAATGAACTTGTAAAAACATGGATGTAAGAATTCTGACTTCTTTATTTCATGATCTCAAAAGATGTTTACATAGATATTGAACTAAGTATAGAAGGGACGTAACTGCTGGATACTCCAAGGTATTTTTGTCTCTCCTAGCTCATCATCTATTTTTCTCTTTCTTTTGCGATTCGGCTTATCTGGATCATCCTCCGTATCTCGAATATCGACAAGATAGTATGATCCATTCTTCATGGCTTTACTTATGACGAATGGTCCTTCCCATTTTGGGGCTAATTTGTGTTTCCTTTGCTGTACCAGCCTGAGTACTAGGTCACCTTCTTTGAAAGAACGATGCCTGATTTTCCGACTATGGTAACGTCGCTCTTCTTCTAAGAGATCAACGGCATCCTGTCGTGCTTCTTCGGCATTTGAGTCATCAAACTCTTGCACTCTAGGGCTGTCATGTATCATGTCCGTTGGGAGGATAGCTTCCGCCCCGTATACTAGGAAAAACGGGGTTTGATCTGTTGATCTATTTGGCGTCGTTCGAATACTCCAGAGTACGGACGGTAATTCCTCCACCCATGCTCCCGCTGCTCTGTGAAGAGGAGATTCGAGTCTTGGGCGTATTCCTTGCAGGATTGAACTGTTCATCCTTTCAACCTGCCCATTGGATTGCGGGTGCGCCACAGATGCTAGGTCTAAGCGAATTCCCGTTTGTTGGCAATATTTTGCCAACTCTCCGATGGAGAAATTTGTCCCGTTGTCGGTTATTATGCTGTGTGGGACGCCATATCTCATCACTAAATCAATGATGAAATTTCTGGCAGTTGCACCGTCCAGCTTTTTGATGGGTTTAGCCTCTACCCATTTGGTATACTTATCTACTGCTACCAGTAGATGTGTAAGTCCACCTCTTGCAGTTTTGAACGGTCCCATCATATCTAGCCCCCAGACCGCAAACGACCATGTGATGGGGATAGTTTTTAGTGCTTGGGCCGGTAAATTTGTCTGCTTGGCGTAATATTGACATCCTTCACACGTATTAACTATGCGCTCGGCGTCTGTCTTGGCTGTTAGCCAGAAAAACCCTGCCCGGAATGCTTTTTTGACTATGCTTTTTGATTGAGCATGATGTCCGCAATCACCGGCATGGATTTCTTCCAGTATTTCTTTCCCTTCTTCTGGTGAGATACACCGTTGGAAAATTCCGGAAGTACTGCGTTTGTACAGACAATCGTCAATTACAACATATCCTTTGCATCGACGCTGTATTTGTCTTTGCAAGACTTCGTCTGCTCCTTCCGGGTACTTCTGATTGACTAAGAAGTTTAAATATGGAATTGTCCAATCCGGCTTAACGAGCATGACTTCGATTGCTTCGGATGCCAGAGGATAATCAACATCTCCACCTTTTATGGATGGCTCGTGCAAATGCTGAATGAATACCCCTGGTGGCAAAGTTTTTACTCTCTCTGATCCCATGCGGGCTAACGCATCCGCGTTCCAATTTTCCTCCCTTTTTATGTGAAGGACCTCGAACCCGAAGAAACAGATGGCGAACTCATCCACCGTTCTCCGATATTCGGCCATTATAGGGCTTTTCGCATCCCAGGTTTGGTTTAGCTGATGATGTACCAAGTCTGAGTCTCCATAACACACGATGCGTTTAACCCCTATTTCTTTTGCAATATGCAAGCCATGAAGCAGAGCTTCGTATTCTGCCACATTATTACTGGCGTTGAAGTGTATTTGTAATACGTATTCCATTATATCTCCCTTAGGAGATTTTAGGACTACGCCAGCCCCAGCTCCTTCCTTCATCTTGGATCCATCAAAGTGCATGATCCAATACTCGGACTCTGGCATTGGTGTATTTTCCATTGCTTCTGTCCAGTCGGCAACAAAATCTGCCAAAACCTGGGATTTTATTGCCGTTCTTGGCTGGTACTTAATGTCGAAGGCCGCCAGCTCGATGCCCCATTTGGCTACTCGGCCAGTTGCCTCTGCATTGTTTATAATATCCCCTAGTGGTGCTTTACATACCACTGTTATGGAATGTCCTTGGAAATAATGACGCAATTTTCTAGATGCAAAAAATACGCCATATGCCAGCTTTTGATAGTGCGGGTACCTTTGTTTGGATTCGGAAAAAACTTCGCTTATGTAATATACCGGATGCTGGTCTGGTATGCTTTGCTCTTCCCTTGTCCGTTCTACAACGATTACCGCGCTAATAACCCGGTTTGTCGCCGTAAGGTATAATAGCATAGGTTCTTCGTCTTTTGGAGATGCCAAAATAGGAGCTTTCATCAAGGTTTCCTTCAACTGGGTCAGCGCTGCGTCGGCCTCCTCTGTCCACTCGAACTTGTCGGATTTCTTCAGCAGTTTGTATAGTGGTAGGGCTTTATCCCCCAGCCGACTGATAAATCTGCTAACGGCTGCGGCGGAACCCGTCAATCTTTGGACATCTTTTACGCACGTAGGTTTTGAGATGTTTAAGATTGCCTTGATCTTTTCCGGGTTAACTTCTATTCCTCTATGAGAAACGATAAAACCCAGAAGTTTTCCTGAGGGAACCCCGAATACGCACTTAGATGGATTCAACTTCATCTGGTAGGTGCGTAAGTTTTCGAAAGTTTCTCGCAAATCCTCAAGGAGTGTATCTTTTTCCTTGGTTACGACGGCAATATCGTCCACGTAAACATGGACATTTTTTCCAATCTGACTATGCAAACAACGTTGCATGCAACGCTGGTAGGTTGCACCTGCGTTCTTCAGGCCAAAAGGCATGGTTACGTAGTAATACGTCCCGTACGGGGTTATAAAAGAAGTCTTGATTTGATCTTCCTTTTTCATGCGTATTTGGTGGTACCCGGAGTATGCATCCAAAAAGCATAAAAGCTCGGAGCCTGCAGTGGCATCTATTATTTGATCGATTCGCGGTAGTGCGAACCTATCTTTCGGACATAACTTGTTCAATCCTGTGTAATCTATACACATTCTGAGGGCAGTTGTGTCTTTCTTCGGTACTAATACCGGATTTGCGGACCAGTCAGTATGGATTACCTCCTTGATGAAATCCGCTGCTAAAAGCCGGATAATTTCCTTGCCAATAGCCTTCCGTCTTCTTCCGTCAAATCGACGGAGACCTTGTTTGACGGGTTTTGATCCAGGAATAACCTTGAGTTGGTGCTCAGCAAGCTCCCTGGGTACGCCTGGCATGTCAGCTGGACACCAGGCAAAAATATCCCAGTTCTCACGGAGGAACTTGATGAGCTCGCCTTCCTATTTGTCGGTCATCCTAGTCCCTACAACGACGAATTTTGTCGGATCTTTGGGATCTAGGATTACCTGTCTTGTATTCTCGGACGCCTTGAAGCTATCTGTTGGCTTCCGAGTTTCTTTTCCTGCCGGCATTTCTTTCGGCGATACCTCCTTGGCTAACTCCTTCAATTCTTCCTGAGCTATAACTCTTTGAGCGCAAAGGGCGTTTTGCTCCTCCAACTCGTTTGCCAGTTTGAAATCACCGGCAATGGTGATTACTCCTCCTTTGGGTCCTGGCATCTTCAGCTTGTTGTAGATATAGCAAGATCTTGCCATAAATTTGGCGAAAACCGGACGTCCGAGTATTGCGTGATACACGCTTTCGAACGGCACTACTTCGAAGGATACTTTTTCCTGCC
This sequence comes from Alopecurus myosuroides, assembly GCA_028641055.1. Classification (NCBI taxonomy): domain Eukaryota; kingdom Viridiplantae; phylum Streptophyta; class Magnoliopsida; order Poales; family Poaceae; genus Alopecurus; species Alopecurus myosuroides. The sequence goes on from CM054061.1 coordinate 319,627,291, forward strand.
GGAAGTGATCTTTATCTCCGAAGGTGACATCTAGGGAAATTTCTCCTAGGGATCGTGCTTGCCTGCCAGGAACAATGCCGTGGAAGCGTATATTGCTGTAGTTGAGCTGGGACTCGGAGATCTTCAAGTGCTTCAGTGTATCCAGGTACATTATGTTGATGCTGGATCCTCCGTCCATCAGCACTCTTCTTAGCCTAGTGTTTTGAACAATAGGGCTTACAACAAGAGCTTGTGTGCCGGGTTCAGGGATATTTCCGGGATGATCTGACTGATCCCAGATAATCGGTGTGTTGGAATACTTCAAGAATTTTGGGGTTGCAGGAACAACCGCGTTTATTTCTCGAAGTGTCCTTTTGGCCACCTTTGCTGACGGGGTTGCTAGGAAAGTTAACATTGCTTCTCCGTCAACTCTCGGAAATTTAGGTTCGCCTTTTCGCTGCTGTTCCTGGATTTTGTCATCAGTGTACGATTCACTGTCTTCTTTTTCAGCTTCTGGCTTTTGTTTGGCAGGTTTCCTCTTGGAACCCTTCCCTTTATTTCCGGATCCTGCATTGCCTTTCATATGCTTGTTTAGCCGGCATTGCGCGTTTGTGTGGGTTGGTTTCCCAAACTGAGAGTGGTGGACGCAGGGTTCCGACTTAATTCTCTCCCATTCTTCGGGAGTGTAATTGATTGGATCTAGACTGCGGCCTTTCCACTTGTTCACCTTTTCTCCTCCAAAGGCTATGTTAACCTCCTTGGGCTTTGTTGTTGACTCCGGAGTTCCTTTTTTATCAGAACGAGGTGTTTTCTTGGCCAGTATCAGTGACTCAATATTGCCCCCTCTTGCTCTGATATCGTCTTCGGCTGCAGCATGCTCATTAGCGGTTGTAAGCATAGATCCGAGATCTTTGTGCTTTTTAGAACCAACCATGAACGGTACAAGTCCGGGTTTTAGGCCATTGACGAAAGCATGCATTGCTTGTACGTCAGTTACTCCAGAGCAACTATTCTTCATTGCAGTCCATCTGGAGATGAAATCCACGTATGGTTCGTCTTCAAATTGGGTGCAACGGTTCAGCTGGTTGATGCTATTTGGGCGTTTGTATGTTCCCCGAAAATGCTGAGTAAATACTCTCGCCATATCATCCCAACTGTCGACAGTTCTTGATGGTAAACCATTGATCCAATCTCTGGCTCCGTCTAGCAACATTAGGGGAAGAAACTTGACAGCTTCCAGGTCTGTCCCGTTGTTGATTTGGACGGCTGTGTAATAATCTGAAAGCCAGGTATCCGGGTTTGTACTGCCGGTATATTTTTGGTAGGTTGGACCAACTTTGGCGAAGCCAGAATGCAGGGTTATCCTTCGGATCCTGTCAGTAAAACACTTAGGACCAAAGTATAGACCATCCTTTTCTGCTCTATCAATATGTGCAGAATATCTCCCGGCTGAATGGACAGAAGGGGATCTGCTCCTTTCTTTTCCATTGTTGCGCGGATGCGCTTTTCCGGGGTTATCTCTATCTCTTCCGTTGTCACGCCCCCTAGGATTAGGTGGAGTCCTGCTCCTGTACCTTTCCTTATCCTTAGGCGGTGTCCGAGATCTTTCACGTCTGTGAGGTGTATCATATCTTCCGGCTTTTTCAGCTGGGTTTCTCGGAGGTGGCATTATTTTGCCGTCATTCCTTTGTTTGTCTTCCCGATCGTGTGGTTTATGTCCATCTTTCGGGAGATGAGGTCCGGTTCTAGACGCTGCGTCCCGGTTGTCGGGGTTTTTCTTGTCTTTTCTCGGATCCTCTTTTTTATCCGAATCTCCGGGTTCTTCCGGTCCAGGTGCTCCAGCAGCGCAAGTAACTGTTTTGCAGAGGGCGGAATTATCATGCAGCCTCCCTGATCGTTCTTGTCCTCGCTGTTGCTGCTGTAATGCTTTTCCTAGGAAAGCATACACCCCTTGGAGTTTTTCCCCGTTGGAGTACAGATCATTGTTTAGGATGGCGAACGCTGCTTCCGCGTTTTCTGCTGCGGTTTTGTATATTGGCTCGCCCTTGGCATCTTTGCCGTTTAACTGCTTTTGCCAAGATGGGTTATAAAACCTTTCTTTTGGCGGCAGTTCTTCCGGTTTTGCGATTCCGGGTAACCTAGTAGGTTTTAAGGCAGATCTATGCTTTCTCTCGTACTCCTCTATTTCTTCCTTCATGACTTTGATGTCATTATGGGTTTGTTGGAGATGTTGCCGAGATCTAAGCAGGTGTTGCTGTTGCCGTTGGAAAGCTTGTCTCCTGGCTTCCAGCATCTCAGGGGGTTCATTGGGTCCCACTGGAGTTTGCAATAGCTCTTGCTCTTCCAGTTCTGTCATTGGCGGAGCAGTTATTTCCTTAGATTTCTTTTCCGCGGGCTTTGTGCCACTAATATCTCCAACTTCCAGGTTTTCATCAGCGAGATCAGCTGACTTTTTCTTCCGGAGTTTGTACTGGAGTTTTTTAGAAGCACGGTGCTTTTTCTTGGAAGAAGGAGGTTTTTTGACAGGTTCATCTTCTGTCATCTCCTTGACATTAGGGAATATCGGAGAAGTTTCTCCGTCTTCTCTCTCTTCCACTGGCGGAGGAGTTTTAGGGCTTTCCTGGCTGTCGGCACCTGTTGTATCAGCTGGTTTTGCCATTAGCACTTCATGGAATCCTTCTTGAAAGGACTTAACTTTTCTTACGAAGGCATCATCGTCTTCGTCTTCGGAGTCGAAGTTATCCGATCCGGTTTCCGACTCCAATCTCGCCTCTATGGCGGCAAGCACGGACTCTTTTTCCGAGTTTATCGTCTGGTTGACGGATGTCGGATCTTCCGTCTCTGTGACGGGTATTGGTTCTTCCGTCTCTGTGACGGGTGTATTGTTGTCTGCCTTTTGCACGGGATTTCCATCATCCGTGTTTTCGGCGACTTCAGATTGCACCATGCCGATAAAGTGTGAGTCACTTCTTTGTCGGCGATCTGAGCAAAATCCGGCATCATAGTCGTCTTCGACTGGGTATAGGGCGGGTGGGAAATACTTGCTTCCACCGCAAAACCCCATTGCCTCCGTGGTTAATCCGATAAATATGTTAGCAGATCCAATCGGTAAAACGCAGGCACTTACCAGGTGGTTTTGCGCCGGTATGTAGGATCCATTGTCGAGGAAGCGCCCGACGTCGTCGTCGAATTCGAAGCTTCCGACAGTGATCGATCTTCCAATTCCGCCTAGTATCCCAGATCGGAATTTCACGCCTGACGTCGTTTGCCCCACGGTGGGTGCCAACTGTCGAGACATCGTAGTAGTTTTCATAGACTGGGGTGCCATGAGACTACGGTAGAGACGTGGGGTAACGGGATAGCGTAGTAACACAGAACACGGGATTTTACCCAGGTTCGGTACGTCGCGACAGTACGGCGTACCTACTCCTGCACTTCTCACTAATTGGGACTAAAGCCCGTATAACAGGGTTACAGTGTGAGGGAATAGATCTAGCTACTCGACGAGGATCAGCTTCTCGGCGAGTTGCGTAGAGCTTTAGCTGATGAAACTTGAACCTAGAACCTTGGAACTTATGTAATCTATCTCCCGTCCGGCTTTATATAATAGCCGGATTAGGGCTTACAGAACCAGAAACCTAGAAGACTACGTTTAACTTGTAACTTGGAAAGTAAGGAATCCGTCTTCTCCCCCAAGCCAGATCACGTGGGCCGTGATCCGGGTTCTTCTAGAATCCGGCTTCTGCGCGTCGGACTACTGGGCCGCCCAATGGACCTAAGCCCACTACCTCTGAGGCCACCCTGGTAGTCCGGCTCTTTGTCTACCATCTTCTATACCCCTATTCAGTATATATCCGACACCCCAGGCCGATCACATCGATAGGCGGGCTCGGACATGGATCATCGGCTCCACAACCCCTCGATTGCGACAACTATGCAGGCATAGCCAAAACTGCATAACAATGAGCTCGAAACCAACAACCGATCAAAGCAACACTCTAGACATGAAACTTTATTAAACAGGTGTTACTAGAGTATAGCTTACAAACAGAGGTCACACGACCCAACATTACATCAGACAACAGAAGGCAAATTATGTTGCTAATCAACAAGAACCAAAAAGGCCTAAGAGGCCGCAACATAAGGCGACGTCCCAGCCCATAGATTCCAGGCTGCTACCTGGGAACCCCAAACTACTCGTCGATGTCCACGTTGAACCACCACTGAAATGACGAACTCCACCTGAACCAAAATTAAGCAAACCTGAGTACAGGAGGTACTCAACAAGACTTAGTTAACCTATTATATATCTGTTATTTTGAAAAGGGTTTTATGAAGGCTGATTTGCGTAAAGCAATCTTTGTTTTGCAAGTTGAGGAAGGAATAGCACGTCTCATAGAATGTTTTCAAAACAGATGAGAAAGCTACTCAACTACTGTAATAATCATCTTCTGAATCCACCAACATCATTTCCCAGCACCTCACATGCTACAAGGATCACCCCTCCCGGCATCTCCGGGGAGGCACCCTTCAAACATTGTTAACAAGTTTTAGTCATTCCGTTTGAGTTATCTATGATCACAGAATCCGTTGCCAAGTCGTCCGTAACCGTGGACACGGCTTCTCGAGGAGATTTATCCCTACAGGGGGTACACTTTGCCCACACATACCATCCGACTCTTAACGCCACATGTACGCTCGTCCATGGAGCGCGGCAGAGGGTGGCTGGCCACGACCTTTACCTTGCTCGACCCTATCCATGAGTCAACCCAAACATGGCCACCCCATCAACAGGGAGTTGGCCACCTCCCGACAGCACCTGTTCTGTGAGTCGGGAACAAGATCCGTGTACGTCCATCACTTGTCCCGGTCACGCCCTAAGTTTTCTCCGAAATCGTTTTCTGACTCACACGCAGATGGAAAGATCAAACTACGTGACTCATGGACGTGGCCAAACAAGTTAGTTGGTCGAGCGCGGTCTGTTAGGCCCCGCGTGTGGTTGCACGCTCAGTCTTGGCTTCGAAGGCGAGAACTCGCTCCTAGGGGCATGAACAGGACAAAACGCCACAACCCATTGTGGCCTCACATCCATGCCGTTATTTATTCAAGTTAGAAAAGATAATACAAAATACAACAACCTGACAAAGTAGATTCACGCATTGACCAGATTCATCAACTGGATGGATCAGATCACAACTAGGCATGGCTAAGCAAGACTCACGGGCCTTAACGAGGCACGCACAAACAAACCTATAGATGCTAGGAGCAGTGGATCAGGATATTTAGGCTATGCAGCAAGTATAGGAGAACTCTATCTAAGACCATAAATACTTTGAACCGCATGCAATATGCGAGATCCAAAACACTTCGAAAACTATATATGAGCAGATAAGAGGTTATGCTTGCCTTGGTTATAAGAAAACCAGATAAAGTCTTCAGGAATAAGTGCTTGACTTGTCGGTTAGGATCAAGTATTCGTCATTGGATTGTTGGCCTTCTCTTCGGAGGCGCGTTCTACCGAGGGGGAAACAACACCGAAACAAAGAAGAACAGTCAACCATGGCATCGATGCAATGCGCAATATGTATGCATGAGCAAGTTAATACACTGAAATAAAGCCCTAAACAAGTTCATTGGGTTGCTAGGGCTCGTATGTCAGAAATGCAGTTTTACTGAAATTAGCCCGGAATAGACCCCGGAGGGGCAATTCGGGTGATTCTGAAAGTTGGTACCATTTTAAAAGCTCAAATGGGTTTGAAAACATCATAACTAGGTTGCATTTGTCATTTTGAGCAATTTGGTATATAACTTTTAATTTTCTAATTTTGAATAGAGCTGTCACTCCTTACCTTACCTAAGACCCCTTCGGGGTATCTTTTTAAAACCTTTTCTCTGAAAAGAAAAGATGTTTGCGATCCCTTGCCCGCTCGATTAAAGAAAGTGGGATCTGGCCTTGCATTTTTTAGATAGGGCTCCCTCACGGCATTCTAGCTCTTGCATTTGAAAGTCGAATCAGGATTCCATCTAGAGAAAGGTTCCGAATGGAACTAGAATAGTGAATAAAAACTTATTTTTCTATTTTTAAATGATTAAACAACATTAAATAATGTTCAATTTTCAACTTTCTCAAACATATGTAAAAATGGCATATTTGGGTAGATTACATTTTTCTGAACACTTCCATATATTTACTTTATTTTTCTGAATTATAAAACAGAAGTTATTAATGTATCAATTTTATTCCTTTTTCTGGAATTTAATGGAATATCTAAAAAGGGAATATGATGTCACTGTGATGCAGGGGATGACATCATCCTAGAGCTGAGATCAAAATCCACGAGCAATCGAGCGATTCCGCAAGCGATTGTGGCATCAACTTGCACCATTAGCTTCACCTCGTCGAGAGGAATCTGGGGGTGGTGGCGGAACGACCAAACGGTCGCCGGAAGCTCGCCGGCGGCGACCTTCCGCGGCAGCGGTGGCACGGTCATCGGCGGGGACATGATACGAAGAGGGAGGGGCCAAGAGGAGGGCACCGGGAGGTGCAGGGGATCACCAGGAACACGTCGGTGAGGTTGGTTGGACGAGGCGGGGCCGGAGTGGGCGGCGCCGTGCAGAAACGACGACAGCCGGCCATGGAGAAGACGACCCGATTCGCGCGGTAGAGGGCATCCCAGCAGGCTAGGGTGGACGAGGAGGTATAAGAGATCGAGGCGCTCCTCCATAGCCTCTCGGTTGAGCTTGAGGCAGCGCACAACGACGGCGCCATGGCGTCCAAGGGAGCTAGGGTTTCGGCCGGGTTCAGGTTTTGTGAGATGTACAGAGAGAGAGAGGAGGAGGGAGTAGGCGCCTGAGAGGAGGAGAAGTGCACGGGGAAACCTCTCCTCGCACCTATCCCCGCGGAATGAAGCAGGCAGCTGCGTGGCATCGATGGCGGCATGGAGGACACGCAGGTGCTCCTACTGGCAGAGGTTGAAGAAAAACAAAATTTCACAACACCCCCTGCAATTTTCAGGATTTTCAGAAAAGCCCTTTTCCATTAAGAAAAGGAACACAAAACAGAGTTTTGGGGACCTTTTTGTGAACAGAAAATTAGGCACAAATACTTTTTTGGAAAGCTTATAAAATTTCCAACCTTGCCATATTTTTCTTTGGTGGAAATGAATTATTTTCCAATACAAGATTTTGGAGACCAGAATAAGTACTATCTGTGGTATTTTTCTCAAACCATTTAATTTTACAATTTCAATTGTTTCAAACATGGTTTAAATTTTTGTTTCATGCATGTATTACATGAACGCAACACCACACACCCTAGTGTAGCAAAATTGGGATGTTACAATCTGAGTTATGACTCATATTTTTGCCACAATGTCAGTTTTCCCACAAAGTGTCTGTGAGATTGTTTTGAACATAAATTTTTGTATCTGTAACTAAAAGGGTCAAACTAAAATTTTTTGGATATCTATTGAACAAATATATCCATAGTACTTGGCCTCACATCAAGGTGAGCTACCAAATGGAAATTCCATCCATTTTGGAAAAAAGGCCAGTAGGGCTTTTCTAGGATTTTTAGAGTGAGCTTAGAAATGATTTTTGAAGTGAATCGAACTGGATGAGTTTGATTTTGACTAGATCTATCTAATCTTAGCTTGGATTAATTTTTGGAGCTCTAGATTAATTTTGGTGAGCAGATCTAGGAAACAACACTTTTCTATTTTTGTTTGTATGTGTTTATTTGTTTGAAATGAAATGTGTGATTGTTTAAATCTTGTTTCCTAGATTGTATGCATGTGTTAGGTCTTGTTATTAGGTTTTTTCTTGCCTTATATCTACCTTAGAAAGTGTGTGCATGTTTGGAAAGTCAAGTGAAAGTAGGAATAGCATTTTGTTATTTCCTAGTTTTATTATTTAGATTATTGTGTGAGCTAAATCTTTGTGTGCTTGATTGACTAAGTTTGTGCTAGGTTTGCTATGGTCCAGTACCATTTTGGTACTGTTATTTTGGTGTTATTGTCTCTGTTAGCTTGCATGTTATTTTATAGCAAAGCATGTGTAAGTTTTGTTAATTGTTTTCACTAGATTTGTTTTCAGTAGTATGAATAGTCTAGTATTGTTTATTTTGTTATGAAAATTGTGTCATGATTGACCAACGGATTTGTACCTCTTTTGCCTTGGTATTAGTGGGCCCATAACCCACTGGTACCATTGCATCTTGGTTGAGGATGAAAATCCCCAACCATACAGTTATGTGAAAATAGCATGCCTTATTATATGTTTGAGTTTTATTTTCCACCAAGGAAGATAGATTGTTTGTTTCACTTATGTAAGTGAAAAGTTTATTTATTCTTAGTAAGTACTAGTATGTTTGGGTGTTATTCATTTGTTAGCATAATATTCCTTAGGGGTATCATGTTAAGAAATGTTTCCCTATTGTTTGCTTAAATTGAATTGTTTGCTAATAGAATAATTTCCTTGTGATTATAGATTATTTGTGAATGATTTTTATTGAGTGTTTGGATTTTTGAAAGTATTTAGTTAATCTTTTGTTGAGTGCTTAGCTACTGGTTGTATGGTTTATACTTTGTTTGCTTGCTACCTAATTGAGTAGAAAAACATGTATTATTAGAATTGCTTTATGCTTGCTTAATAGATGTTCTCATAGAATTATTTTATGGTATTGCTTACTAGCATGTGTAAGGTTTGTGTGTTGTTAGTAGGTATATTTATATTCATGACTTGCTTGTTTAGAGTTAAGCATCCTTGTAGCATTGTTTGCTTCTCTAGTGTTGAACTAGTGTCACCACTAGAAATTGTGGCTTTGCTCTAGTATTGTTATCTTTTATTTTATGAGTGTATGATTTATTCTAGCATATTTAGGAAGTTATTACTTATTTTATTATGCCATTACATCTTTATTTGCTTGTGCTATAGTTGTAAAATACAATTATTTCTTATAGCATGCTTGTGTAGAATTTCCATACTAGTATGCTATAAATGCAGTCCTGTTTTTATGCTACATGATAGGAGTATTATCTTGTGTGGTGATTGTATTTTAGATTATATTTTATGACTTGTTACCATTGATTTAATCTACTGTTGTGTTTGTCTATTTTCATGATTGATGGATTACATCACTTTGAGTAGACATAAGCCTAGTCTATAACTAGCCCACTCATTTGTGGTGTGTTGTTTTGCTGTTTGGAAATTGTCTGAGTATTTGCCTTAGCATGAGTATTATACGTATGCTATTGTTGTGCTAGTTTTTGTTGTTGTTGTGCTTAGTAGTATCTTGTTATCTAGGCATTAGTTTAGTCATGAACTTGATTGATGATAATTGCATGTGTGTTGTTAATACCCACTGCCATGGGTATTGCTTTGTTTGTTTGTTATAATTTTAGTAGCCTCACCTTTTGTGCCCACGAGATATATTTTTAGCCTCTTGGATATCTTATTATGAGAGTGGTACACCCACTCCATATATGATGTGTAAGATGTGGGATATGGTTTCTCAACCATATGTTTGTCTGACAACAATTTTGTACCCTCAGAGTTATGAGAGATAGATTTCTCGATAACGTTCGAGTGATTGCGCTAGTATAAGATTGATTGTTGTATGTGTTGTTTAGTTTAGTTGTTTGTCCTTTAGATCAGATAGTGTGTATTTTATTATTTTATGACGCTAGAAACCGAAGAAGAAGAAGAAGAAGAAGAAGAAGAAGAAGAACAAGAACAAGAACAACAAGAAGAAGAAGCAGTTGTGGAGTTGTGCGTCAAGTTCAAATTACTTCAAGGCCAGGGACAATAAGAGTTTTAAGGCAGGCCATCCTGATGCTTGCTGTTACTACACTTATCATTATCTATCATGCATGTTTTACTTCTGAAAGTTTTACAAAAAAAAACCTTGATTTCCAAAAACTATTTTTGAGTGAATATTACTACTATTAATATTATATATCATTATTATGCCAGTAGTTGATACTTGGTGTTACCAAGCCCATAGCCACCATATGGTATTTATTACCACCAAAAGTATAAGTCCCTAAGTGTACATCCTAAAAATATGTTTTTGCAAAACAAAGGCTTTATGAAAAACCCGGTGGGAAGGCGAAGCCTTACTCACCGGAGGATTGTTGAAGTGGTCATTTTTGGGAAAAACATGTTTTACAAAAATGACACATAACCTAGTCTTCGCCGGACAACCTTTACCGTACTGCCACTTTACCCCAACATGGGCACAGGGCTTAACTTGAAGTCTGTTCTTGTTAGTGTGTGTTCTATCTCAATTTGCTATAAGGGGACAGACTCCCTCGAACCGATTGTCGCCAAGTTTTGAAAAGTGTGACATACAAAGTGTGGGATTAATTTATCCTCCGGCCGCAGCAGTTCGGGATCCTGACTTGGCGGGGATTAGCCTGGTGCCGGGGATGCGGACACTCGACCGAAGAGATAGTCATATACTAGCTTGAGCATAGTGGATGGTTAGGATCAGTTATCTGATGTTTACTTACTGTTGTTACAGTCCGTGGTTGTTCACGGAGGATGTGCTGGATCTGGTGGATATGTACACCTCTGCAGAGTACAACTATTCCAGAATAGCCGCGTCCTCGGATATGGACAGTTGAATGGCCATGTAGCTAGCATTGTGTCAATGTTTTCAAAATGGAGTTTTCAAAAAGGTGTTGATCTTATGAAGTACTGAAAAGGAGAAAATCTTGTACCATGGAGGTATCGTTGATGAAAATCCAGAAGTTGTTTTACAAAAAGTTTTGCAAAGAAAACCTTTCTTTTCTAAACAAAAACTGGACGTTGATTCCAAGAAGTTTTGCAAAGAGAAAATTTTCTTTTAACAAAGTTTTACAAAACCTCTTGTACATGTGATATTTACAAGAAAAAGAAAGCTATATTATTTTCTTTTGAAGTATCTTCTTCAACGAAGATACAGAGATTTTAAAAATCAACTATGATATGTCTTACATATATCATTGATAGTGAACCCTATGTATAGCCTACCTATTCCACTATATAAGCGCACTTGCATTTTGGTAAGCTACATGATGGATGTCTTGCTGAGTACATTCAAATGTACTCATATTGGTTTCATCCCTGGTATTTACTTGCCAGACTTCGAGAAGGACTCTCAGAAGGAAATCTACGAGGAGGAGTACGGAGTTGATGGCTTTGCGAACTAGGATCGTCTCCCGGTCAGCAGCCTGTAGGTTAAGACGTGACTTGGGCTCTACTACGTTTGTGTGTGTTAGTCTTCCGCTGTGTGTGTTGTGTGTTTGCCCTGCGCGACAGTTGTGTTGGACTTGGTCATGTGGCCATGTCCCTTTGTAAGTGTTTATGCAACCGTGTAAGGGATATTGTATCTGTGTACCAACTTGATATGTTGTTCACGACTGGTGTGATCTGGGATCGTGAATGCATGCATATCGAAGGTGTCCTTGAACAGTGGTTCTGGGGTGGACCTTACAAGCCTCTCCTCCATTTTCCCAGTACTGCTGGGCAGGAAGGAGGGAGGGGAATGAAGCACGAGTGGTGGGGGAAAAGGAGGCGAGCGTGTGTGCGGGCAACGAATGTTGGAGATATGCCCTGGAGACAATAATATTCAGTTATTAATCTATCTCCAATTTTAGAATTAAGTTTATTTCATCGTGCTAGAACCGCTATAGCACTTGAAAAGTGAGCTTTCAAATGAGAATATTTGTGCGGGTGTGAAGACATGAACAAGCAAGAGTTCCTAATCTTGTCTTTAATTTAGCTTATGTTTTATGATATGATAAACTTTTTATGATCATGGACTTGGTTAAAACTCTAGCAAAACATGAGATTTATTGTTAGGGTAAAAACAGTACTGAACCGACCCAATGATATGATCTTGCTAAAAGAGACTAAACAATTTTCATGTAGATTAGCAAAGTATTGACTATAGTTCCTATACTATCAGAATATCTAGTGACTGCATGATTGAAAGCTATATTTTGGACATGATCAATCATCTTGCCGTAACCGGGGATCATAACGGTCTATCTAGGTGTAGCTTAGAAAGTGTAATGGAACTGAGATCGTTCAGGATTAGTACTTAACTCCTATAAATTATAGAGATATACAACTCTAGGCCCTCTCAGTATCACCGATGTCAACCAACCATCTGGCCATACATAGTGAGATCTATCACAAGAACATCAGGGATATGGATGAGAAAAGAGGATGATATCGGTAACGAGTAATATGTGTTAAGATCAAAGAGTTTGAATATATCACATGGTCTCAACTCGTGATACATCGGTATCGTGAAGTGAAGGGAATACGTGCAATAAGTAACTTATAAGGTTCCCTTGTTCTTCGTGAAGACACATGAGCCATCATGGGCGTCCACGGCCCGCTGTTTGTTATTGTTTGGTAAGTTTCCGAACATGTAGGTGTGTTATTGAGCCTTTACGGGTCACACGCTTAAGCCGTTCCAACCTTTAATTGAGAGAGATAATATGTTTTTATTGGTTTTATGAATATTTGATGTCGATCTGAAGTCTGGGTATCAATCTGAGTGGTTTCATGGAAGTTACTATAAGACGGAAATTATGTCGATGTTAGACAAAATTTATATGAGAGGTAACGGTGTACATGAGATGTCCCGGGATTCTCACATTAGTAGATAATATCGATGATTTTCGAGAGACTTTCCATAAAGGGGTTGAGTACTGAAGGGGGCTGATTTCCCCCTCATGGTCGCACCCTATTTTAGGGGGCTGCCAGGTGGGCCAGTGGCTTAACAAGTTGGTACTCATCGTCCTGGAATTTTTTCCTGGAATTATTGGAGAGAAAAAAGGAGAAGAGAAAAGGAGAAAAGGAAATAAGGAAGGGAGTGGGAGGTAGAGTTGGACTCCACCATACAATCCAAGTTGGGCTAGGGAGGGGCGATATGTCCAAAACATAACTCCTTTTCCGAACACTTTTCTTATTGTTTCCCTCTAGACTTGTGAGTTCTGGATACCACTAACACGGACTAACGATGTTTTTAGTAGAATTACCTTGGTGTCTCGTTTTTTGTGAAAAAAAAACAACTTTTGGGAAAATGCCCAAAAATACCCCCATTGAGCTTATATCACCAGAAGACCCCGGAAGCCAGAAGGAGACCCGGAGAGGGGCCAAGAGGGGGCCAAACCACCCCTAGGCCGCGCAACCTGTGGTGTGGGACCCCTAGGCACCCCCTCGGGCTCCCCTTTCAACTACATATGCCCCATAAACCTAAAACACGAATTCCACAAAAAACACAAGAGAGCGCGGCCGCCACCCCGAAACTTAATTTGGGGATCAGAAGTTCCTGTTCTGGCACCCTGCGGAGACGGGGATTCGAATGAGATCATCTCCATCGACACCGCCACTCCTTCTCCATCAACCATCCATGATTCTCCCGTCCATGTGTGAGTAAACCCCGTTGTAGGCTGAGAGGGATGCCATGGATTGGATAAGATTGATCATGTAATAATGCCAGATTGTTAGGGCATAGTGCCTAGTACCAGTTATTAGTGTTTTCAACCGTTGTTGCAACTTGTTATGCTTAATGCTTGTCACTAGGGACCGAGTGCCATGATTTTCAGATCTGAACATGTTATTGTTTCATGAGTATAATTATGTTTCTTGGTCATACCTGCAAGTTGTTTACACATATTGTTGTCCGGAACCCGAGGCCCCAAAGTGACAGAAATTGAAACAACCGGAGGGGATGGCTGTGATGTGAGGATCACATGTATTCACGGAGTGTTAATGCTTTGCTCCGGTGCTTTATTAAAAGGAGCACCTTAATTACCAATAGTTACCTAGAGGCCCCGCTGCCACGTGCTGGTAGGACAAAAGTTGTTGTGCAAGTTTCTCATTGCGAGCACGTACGACTATATTGGAACACATGCCTATGGTTAACCTAGAACTTGGATGCTTTATTATTATTATCTGCAATGCCCACGTTATTATTATTACATGACCCTTGTTATCCATGCAACGCCCGTTCATCCATTCCCTCTATGCCTATGGTACTCCCATCCTGCTGTTTTCCGCGATTGCTACTTATGTTACTATTTTACCCATGCTGTTATTTTACTACTACTGCTGCCATAAAACTGTTACCACTGATAAATTGTTGCGAGGAAGTATACTTTCAGGTGCAGCTGAATTGACAACTCAGTTGTTAAGGCCAATAAATATTCTTTGGCTCCCCTTGTGTCAAATCAATAAATTTGGGTTTTACTTCCCTCGAAGACAGCTGTGATCCCCTATACTTGTGGGTCATAAAGGGGGTTGATATGTTGCAAACATATGTATAATTTGTTATGCTCCATGCTTTCACATGTTTCCCTTCGTTTTCCGGATTTTTTAATCGAATACCTATTAACAAGATGCCCCACACCAGTTGTTGTTTTTATATTTTAGAAAAGTATTCAAGGAAATATTCTCGGAAAGGGATGAAAATCCACGGAAGGAATTTTTTTTACCCGGAATGTAGGAGTCCAAAGGGGAGCCATGGCGCCTCAGGAGGGTGCCAGTGCCCCCCTAGGCCGCGCCCGGTGGGCTCCTAGGGACCCTGGTCACCGCCTCAAGTCCCATCTTCGCCTATAAATTGCCTTTAACACTAAATATCATGGTGATAGAGTTATTTTTCATTAAAAATACAGAGATGCGCCGTCACCTCGAAAGTCCAATCTAGGGCTTCTAGAGTCCTGCTCCAGTACTCTACCGGAGGGGGAATCGTCACCAGAGGCCTCTACATTGCCCTGATCGCCTCTGGACAGATGCGTGAGTAGTTCATCTCAGGACTACGAGTCCATAACAGTAGCTAGATGGTTGTTCTATCCCCTATGCCTCCATGTTTAGAGATCGTGAGCTGCCTCACATGATCGAGACTGACGTTATGTAATTGTGCATGTTGTGTTTGCTGCGATCCGATGAACCATGATATTATGATTAAATTGTTCATGTCAATCTAAGATGTTTCACTTATATTTATATAGACTTTTATTCTTGTCCTGCGATGCTCTCCGGTGTTTATGTTTACCTTGGCCACATCGTTGTTTTCACCTCCAAGAGAGGGCTTATATGCTAGATATTGGGTTCATTCCTCCTTGTTGCCTGCCCTCGAGTGACAAAAACGTGCGGGCGGAGGATGTGATGTTACCACTAGGAAGAAAACAGTGACGCTCTTGTATATGGATGGGAACCATTGTATACATTATGTATTGATCTTAATGCATTTGTTGGTTGCACACATAACAATCACTTTGTTGCTGCAACTTAATACCAATGGATTTGCTGGATAGCTTTCTTGAGGTGGATTTTTAGATATGGGTTGGATAGCGGTCCATATACCTTGACGTAATGCCTAAAATGTTAGAACCCATGAACATTATATTGTCATAATAGTATTGTTATACGTTCATGATTTTGTCAATTTCCTAGCTGTGTGACACTAGTTTGTGGGACAATACATCTTCTCGCGATTATACAAGTCTAATTGCGGGGATCGACTAGTCTATATCAACCTTGTCATCGAAAAACTTGTGCTAGTTCGATCTATGAGAGTATGTTCCTCTGCCACTCTCTCCCATATAATCTTGGTTATGTGCTACATAGATAGGGTTTGCCGGTGATGTTGCGACCACCGTGGCCTAATGCCGCCTTCACTGCAGCCTACTCCTCACCGTCATTGTCGAGGATGATGTTGGCCGTTGGCTGGTACAGATGCGCTCGAGGCGTAGCCGGAGGTGACGTCTCACGCGCAAGTGGCCACACTAGAGCCGACGCCTAGGCCTTTTACGCCTCACGCTCCGCCCACGGTGACCACGGTGCTTGGCCACGCGCGACTTTGCATGACATCATCTCCGCAAATTTGCGAAGGGACGGAGCCATGTCTCGAGCTCGTGGAGCTCGGAGGCCTCGATGCCCTCGTGGAGGGCGGTGTCATCCTCGTCCTCCTCGACGGGCGCCACCGACAACATGGGTGGTCCATCCACCTCCCCGTTGTCCTCCTAGCGACGCGCGTGGCCCCACTTAGGAACGAGCGACATGGGGGTAGCGCTACCGGTTGCGGTGCCGGTGGTCCGGGAGCTTGACGTCCAGCACCCTCTTTCGCGGGCGGCGGAACGACCCGACCTCATGGTTGCTCCGACCAGGCTTGAAGAAGCCTTGATCCTTATTCATCGTCGGTTGCTCCTTGCGGTGGATCTAGGTTTTGGTCTCGTCGGTGCGGAGTCCGGACGACATAGCGCGATTTAATATGACATGCCGAAGAGGCGAGGAGCCGGTAGTGTTGGAGATATGTCCGAGAGGCAATCATAAATATGATGATATATCTATGGATCCATTATTTTTAATAATGTGCCTTGAATAATATCTTTGTATTGATTGGCAAGTATGTGACTTGTTTGTGAAACTCTTTACTTACATGGTTATTCTAAATATGTCCCTAGTCGGAGTTCATGGGAGGACACACCTGAACATTAGACTAGCACATGTATTGGTTGATGGCTATGTTTCGCAAGTCATAGACATGGTGATGTCAAACTAATAATGTGAACTCATGTTACGAACATGGTGTTGGACTGATCCAGTTTGAGACATTACAACATTGCTAATAGTTCTCTCTCTACACGTTGTGTTTGTTTTGTCCTTAGATCTGAGATTGTCGCATGTTCTTGAGATATGAATCGACCTACTTTGGGGCTATTAAACGCTACACCGTGACATGGTAGTTATAAAGGTAGCTTCGGGTTTGTCATGAAGCATGCTGCAAGACATGGTCAATCAAGATGGGATTTGCCCCTCTCTTCACTAGAGGGAGATATTTCTCTGGGCCCCTCGAGTGATCGGATCCAGAAATGCATGGCCATGCTGAATAAGGTTAATGGTTAACCTGGGAAGGAATTCCGATTCACAAGATTGTAAAAGAGTGATCAGCTACGAGCATGATCAAATATCGTGAGGCAAAAGGAATAGCATAAAATGTGATGGTTCGTCTGATGTGATCTTTATGCACGTTTGGGAGTTGACACGTTTTGCTAGAAGCCGCTGCCAACTATTGACCGAGTAGGTGTACTCGTGTCATGTCTAAGCGTGCGTGAACCTATAGGGTCGCACACTTAAAGCAGAAGAAGCAGAAGTTTGGATTGGATCTGAAATGGGCTGGAAATGGAGTCCAGAGTGGGATGTTTTAGTGGCAGCCCATTATGGGGACGTCTATATAAAGGAGAGGAGGCTGTGTGTTTTAGGGTTGCTAATTCCGCACCATATTCCACCGCAGCCACCGTCTCTCCACGCCCCTGCCTACGCGGTAGAATTTTTGATTTGCACTAGTGTAGCCTACCCCGTTTTCTTACAGGTAGGTCGCCGCCAGGTGGGGTAGGAGAATACGAGGGGCCACAAGGTGCTGCCAGTGGGCCAGAGAGGACACGATGTTCGTTCGTGGACCACCCTAAACTCAACCAGAAAATGGCCAGGTTTGGGGCGAAATGGACGTGTACCTCATGTCCATTTTGGGGGCTGTTTAGATAATGGACATAAAAAGTCGCTTTGGGAGGCGTTAGGTTTGCTCTTACTTCCTCAAAGGAAAATAAGGATAAAAAATAAGCATATAAAAAAATTAAGCGAACAAATAGCAGTTTCGTAAAAAAAAATTCCTTTACGTACGGGAAAGCCTTTTCCCGCGGCTCCGGACCGAAAACCATTTCCATCACGTACGGGAACCCTTTTCCCGCGGCTCCCGACCGAAAACCAATTTCATTTTACGTACGGGAAGTCATTTCGCGCGGCTCCCGAAAACTAGTTTCATTTTTAAGCGCCAAAAGAAAAGAAGAAGCGGGCAAGAGACCGAAAAATCCTGTGTGCTGATTGGCCCGTGAGTCCTTCCCACGGATCGCTCCCCAGCGAATCGATCCCCACCGCTCGCCTCTGCCAGATCAACGGCACCCACGCCACATCACGCCGCTATAAAACGCCTTCCCCTCCCCCAGATCCAACCCACCAGTTCAAAGCAGTTACCCACCGTCAGCAAGCAGCGCGTGCTCCGTTTCCATCCAGCCGCCGCCACCGCAGTAGTAGTCCAGTTCGCCGGAGAAGAGAAGAAGATGGCCGGAAGGAAGGGAGGCGAAAGGAAGAAGGCGGTGACCCGCTCCGTCAAGGCCGGGCTCCAGTTCCCCGTCGGCCGCATCGGGCGCTTCCTCAAGAAGGGCCGCTACGCCCAGCGCGTCGGCTCCGGCGCCCCCGTCTACCTCGCCGCCGTCCTCGAGTACCTCGCCGCCGAGGTATGCGACCTTCCCCATCCCGATCCCCCGCTCGAACTCTGATTTCTCGCTCTCGTCACCGTTCGCTTTCTGAATTCTGCACACGCTTCGGTTTCTGAACTCTGGACTCTCTTGCGGCATCAGATCCTGGAGCTCGCCGGCAACGCCGCCAAGGACAACAAGAAGTCCCGCATCGTGCCGCGCCACCTCCTGCTCGCCATCCGCAACGACGAAGAGTTCGGCAAGCTGCTCTCCGGAGTCACCATCGCCCACGGCGGCGTCCTCCCCAACATCCACTCCGTGCTCCTCCCCAAGAAGGTCGCCGAGAAGGCTGAGAACTCCAAGTCGCCCAAGAAGGCTTCGCCCAAGAAGAAGTCGCCCAAGAAGTAGGGCCACCGAGGAGTAGAATCTAGAGTCGTGACGCTCAGTAGTTCCATTGGAAGTGGGGAAATGTGTTATGGGTTGGAGTCGTGTATGTAGTCCTGGTTCAGAAGAACACCTGGTTGTGTCTGGTTCTTGCTAATGGAAGTTGAAAACTGATTTTACCCTTTCAATCTGCACCGTGCTGATATTGATCTTGATATGTCTTGTAATTTCCTTCTATTGTTCCAACTAGTTTGGTATATTTTCTGTTTGTTGATCTTGAGGGCGTCTTTCCATTACTAGGTTCAGGGAGGGATTCTTTCCTGGATCGATCTGTTTTGGGCGAAGTCGACTGGGGATTATTTTCTAGGGTTCGTAGGCGATGTTCAATTGGGGAAGCCAACCGCTGCTACACTCATCTGGTTGTTCTTGCTAACCGAAGTTGAAAACTGAATTTGTCCTTTTTTTTCGAGGGGAGAATTTGCCCTATCAATCTGCACCGTGTCGACATTGATCTTGATATGTCTTGTAATTTCCTTCTATTGTTCCAACCAGTTCGATATTTTTTTTCTGTATGTTGATCTTGACTCTTGAGGGCGTTCTTTCAATTGGTACGTTCAGGGAGGTGAGAATCAGAAACTTTTCTGGATCGATCAGGTTTGGGCAAGGCCGATTTGGGGATTATTTTCTAGGTTTCGTAGGCGATGTTCAATTGGGGAAGCCAAGCGGTGCTGCTGAATCTGGTTGTGTCTGGTTCTTGCTAATCGAAGTTGAATACTGAATTTGCCCTTTCAATCTGCACCGTGTCGATATTGATCTAGTTTGGTATTTTTTTCTGTTTGATCTTGAGGGCGTTCTTTCAATTTACTACGTTCAGGGAGGTGAGAATCAGAATCTTTCTTGAATCAATCAGGTTTGGGCAAGGCCGATTTGGGGATTATTTCTAGGTTTCCTAGGCGATGCTCAATTGGGGAAGCCACGCGGTGCTGCACTCTGCGATTCCGACCTGGAGTCTGCTAAATCGAAGCGCCGCTTTCTCCTCATGCTGTTCATCGGAGGTACGATCATTTTCGCCTATCTCTCTACCCATCTTGTGTCCAGTTTCTGGTCAAAATCGTTTGTTGCTTGGACCCGAATCCCTTCTCTGTTCGATGGGCTTCGTGAACCAATCTGCTTGCTGATTGCAATCCCAGTGCGTTATCTTGTTAAAATTGGTGCAAATGTTGCCTTCAATTTCAGGTAGCAGAATAATATTTCCTGCAATTTTAGCAGATTTTTTACCAGAATTATTATTGGCTTCAGTTTGGAATTGACTTGGGAAGAATCTGTGCAAATTAATATGGTTCAGCATTTGTTCATGCCCTGCTATCTGTTCCACTGAAAGTTGACTTTCAGGTTTGTCCTATGACACTAACAAGATAGCTCTCCGGGATGTGTTCTCTTGGCATGATGATGTCGTCGAAGGTAGTAAACTGCCTGCCAGTTCTAGATCTTATCGATGTTGAATCTGTGATTTTTGTTGGTTGGAAGAATGATAGCGTGTTTAGCTGACAGTGAAAGTCATTTGCCACCCTGTGACGGGGCGATCCAAAGGAAGTTCTCTTCAGATAAGGAAGCAGCTGGAGCACTAGAGAAGATGAGCGACGAGGTGAACCGTGTTTCATATACTCCTGTTGTCAAGTTCCTGCATGATAATATGCAGCGCCGAGTGTTTTTTTTATCCTTTTGCTAAGCTTTCCTACATGATGATAACTGTTTAATTGTCAGGTGCTTGATGGTAGGAACATACGGAGTGCACTACGCGAACTGCAGATGATTTGCTGCTGCTGCTGACATGAGTATGCTGCTTATTCGATATCGTTTCTTATGTTCGAAATCTGCGATGTTAAATCATGCTGACATGAGTATGGTTCTTATTCGATGTCGGTTCTCATGTTAAATCTGTGATGATAAACAATTCATGCCCTGACTTCAAAACTTCAATATGGCACCAAGTTATCTGTCCATCTAGTAGTGCATTATGTATGCCGCAGCAAGTGTGGCCTTATTGTATCTATCTACCGTGCAACCGGCTGAAATTAGGCCGTACTTCTTAGCTGGCAGTAGTCAGTTGAGCTTAATTTGGGCAATTTTACCAATAGGAGAGTTGCTTTTCTTCAAGCACGCTTGAATTAGTAGTCACAAACTCACAATGGGAAAATTATATTATAAATTACCTCATATTTAATTCAACCAGCCAATCGTAAAACACAAGGGAGCTGGGAAAAATGCCTTCTGTATCTGGCCTACTGCCTCCAAGGCTTTAGAATTTAGATGAGGCATAGCTCAACTAATACAGGAGCAACACATAACAGGAAACAGAATGTGTACACTTGTAATATTATTTATCCACATTTTTTTACATTATCAAGCAAGTGACCAGGCACCCAATCATTAATCTTGAAGCAGCATAAAGACTCCTGTAAAACAATGCTTGCATGTCTGCATTATGCACATTACTTAGAAGTTAAAATATTTGGAAATCAAAACTGGCATGGAGCGATGGAAGGACTCAAAAGTGGTGCTTCTAGACACGAAGTCAGCGATCTCCTCATTCTTCATTCTTCTTATTTGGTTTCCCCAATTAAAGAAAACCACTCAGTCTAAGATAGTGTCGCTCACTGGTCAGAACTGTTGAGATAAGTATGGTTTTTCTTCGATATCATTTCTAGTCTCGAAAGTATAATTACTAAATGACGTGCTAAACATGTACTCTGGATTTCTTGCATTTTCATGATCACAATACATACTTGTTGCTTCACCAATAGTCCAATAGCCTGTTTTTCTGTTTTTTTTGTTTTTAGCTTGGCAATGCCTGAAGTATCCGGATTGTTGATAACCGAAGAAAACAGAGGAACCTCTGCTTACCTAATTTCTTCTACTACAACCTGAAATTATTAGCAAAGTTTGTCTTGTGATCTAGGTCAATTTTAGCAGAAATTTTATTGGCTTCAGTTGGAATTAACTTGGTTGGATCGGTGTGAATTAATCTGGTTTCATGCTTAGACTGTGAACATTGATATGGTTCAGCATTTGTTCATGCCCTGCTATCTGTTCCATTGAAAGTTGAGAAGCTGTCAGGGATGCGTTCTCTGGGCATGACGATGTCGTTGAAGGTAGTAATCTGCCTGCCTGCTGTAGATCTTCTCGGTGGTCAGTCTGCGACTTTTGTTGATTGGAAGTTGTTTTCTGACTAATGATTGATCCGAAGGATACGGTTTCATCAAGTTTTCTTTGGATAACGAAGCAGCTGGAGCACTGGAGAAGATGACCGGCAAGGTGAACCGTGCTTCATATACATCTGTTGTCAAGTTCCTTCATGATAATATGCAGTGCCTGAGTGCACCTTTTTATCCTTTTGCTAAGCTTTCCTACATGATGATTACTGTTTAATTGTCAGGTGCTTGATGGTAGGAACGTATGGGTGCACTACGCGAACCGCAGATGATCTGCTCCTGCTTCTTACATGAGTATGCGCTTATTCAATATCGTTTCTTATGTTCGAAATCTGCGATGTTAAATCATGTGTTATGCATGTTAAATCTGTGATGATAAAAATTCATGCCCCTGATCTTAAAACTTCAATACGGCATCAAGTCCCTGGGAAAATACCTGTCCATCCAGAAGTGCATTATGCATGCCCCAGAAAGCGTGGCCTTATTGTATCTATCTACCGTGCCACCGGCTTAAATTAGAGGGTACTTTTGAAAAAGTTATTTAGCGGGCAGTAGCCAGTTGAGCTTAATTTGGGCAATTTAACCAACAGGAGAGTTGGTTTTCTTCAAGCACGCTTGAATCAGTAGATATTCACAACGGGAAAAAGTATATTATGAATTATATCATATTTAACTCACTAGCCAATCATAAAACACAAGGGAGCTAGAAAAAAATGCCTTCTGTATCTAGCCTACTGCCTCCAAGGCTTTAGAATTTAGATGAGACATAGCTCAACTAATACAGGAGTAACACAGAACAGGAAACAGAATGTGTACACTTTTAATATTATTCATCCACATTTTTTGTTGACATCATCAAGCAAGTGACGAGGCAACCCATCATTAATCTTCAAGCAGCATAAAGACTCCTGTAAAACAATGGTTGCATGTCTGCATTATGTACATTACTAAAAAGTTAAATTGTTTGGAAAATCAAACTGGCATGGAGCGACACATGGACTCAGAAGTGGCGCTTCTAGACATGAAGCCAGCAACCTCCTTATTCTTCATTCTTCTTGTCCGGAGTACATGGAAGTTTGACGCTTGAACAAACTCAAAGTGGTGGAGAATATTCGCGAAGATGAAGTTTGTTGTATTTGTGTCGAATATTATATACGAGTAGGGTTACGGTAGGAGTTGGAGTTGTAATAAGTGTGGACACGGTACGGTAGTGTTGTAGTCCAACACGTGTATCCTAGGGCCTCTCATATAATGAGAAGGCACCAAATGTTGTAACCCATGGAGACTTGATAGCAGGTTGTCGCACCCAAGGTTTCTAGAGGATACTCCTCGCACGAACTGGAAGTCAGGTGCTTGGATTATGGGGCATAACTGCTCCCACGTCCCAGCTTCCTGGTAGGCCTGCGCTTATGCGCGACAACACAAGCCCTGCTTCCACCGTCGAGGTAAACTATCCGCTAGGAACCTAAGGCACTACTGTCGACGTACTTCATATTCAAACACGCACTGTACGTCAACAGCTTTGAACGAAACGATAACACAAACTGTCTCTAAGACACAAAAGAATGAAATAAGTGCAACTGGCCTTCACTAAGGCAGAAAATATCGAATACAGTCATCCAGAGGACACATGTCCCAACATATCATTCATTACAACAGCGGAAGCAATCAAAGGGTCTGAGTACAGACAAATCCATGGCTTAAGAAGCCGGAGAAAATAAAGAAAAGCGAAGCCCATCCACGTAGGTCTGGATCCTGCCCTGGTCCAGCTAACTACTCGTCTGCAGCGTCGTCGAACTCCACAAAGTAGCCATCCTGGGAAGCATCGTAGTCGTAGTCGTACTCTGCGTAAACCACAGCCCCAACGGGGTCAGTACATCCAAGTACTGGCAAGCAAGACTCACAGTTCATCAAGGAGTTACCCGTCAACACAAGCATTGATGCTTGGGATCAACGGAAGAAAAGGGTGATATAAAAGTTGCTGCTGGCTGCTCTACACAACTACAGAAGACAACTACAAGTTCCGGCTAACAGAAAAGATAAGATCGAGGATTGTAACCAACTGAAGGATAACTTCAACCAAACCCATCCTGGATCTCGCCCCTTATCCAAAAATGCAATCCGAGGATAACTCACACAGTAGTGATAAGGTGAATCAAGTTATTGTGTGAATAACCTATTACTAGTCAGGTTATTAATCATTGGGTGAAAACATGATTGATCATTATGTTGAAGTTGTCCTGAGTACTTGTTAGCCAGTACTTTCACCAAGTAATCCATAACCGCGGAAAACACGGCTTCTCGAGAAGATTATCCCTGCAGGGTTGCACCAATTTGGCCGTACACTCAAGAATAACCCGCCAGATGGAAATGCACTTCCACCAAGCGGGGTACTCTACACAACCAACCATTCTCCGCATCAAGCCCAAAGCACCTTGGGCGCACGGCTAATCGAGCCCAGAAGAAAATGGACCCTCCTAGCACTCTAAGAACGTGTCCCCCTATATGCCGACTACGAAAGTTCCACCCTGCGCTGGGCTCGCAAAAACATGCATGCGGCAAATGGAAAACACGAACTAAATGAGGCGATTTGGACGAGATGCGAATCAGGTCAAGTTGAGGGGGGCGCCCATACTCGCTTCCCAAATGCGGGTAGTGCGCTCATCATGGATCAGTAGACAAGACCCTTTTCCTATTAGGGTCGACACTAGCAGGCTCCAAAACCTCTCATGGGCCTCCTGCCGGTGCCTTATCATCAAATTTATTATTAACAGTAACATTAGCATGATTGATTGATTAAACATCGAGCCCCCAGAACATAAATGATATAGTAACAGAAAGTAACGGATAACAGACTCGAGCAAAAGCAACCTAAGCATGCTAGTAAGACACGGGCTCAAACAATGGTTGTAGGAAGGGAGATGAGGCAATATCAGGTTTAAGGGATTCATGTGATGGGTTCGGAGAACAAGCAGCGATACATAGGGCTAGCAATAGTAGACAAAAAGATAGTATCGACAACAAGTGTGGAGAGGAACTCGATGATTCATGTGAGTGATAACTTGCCTGGCAGCTCAGCCTCGTACTGGGCTAGATCCTGAGTAGTGGTGTCGTAAGGCTCGTCGGTACCAACGTCGTCGTCTAATCGAGAAGAAGCAAAAACAACAACGAAGGAAGACGGGCAATCAATACATGGCATAGGTGCACAAACATTGGATGATGCATGTCATGTTTAATAGATGCACCAAACTAAACTAGTTGAGATGGGACACAAGTTTAAATGGATTCCATATGCAAAAGTTGCATATGGAAGCCCATGCTTTAGAGTTGAATTAATTGTTCTATCACTAAGCATCATGTGTAAGTGACTTAGTATGATGCATGCATGATGAGGAACAATAAGATAACAAAATTAAATGCAAATAGAATGATAGTTAACCAATTAAGAAATCATTTATTAGTTTGGAAAATTGGTTACTTAAACATGGCACACAAATAAATGTTGTTATCATCAAGTTAAAGTGTGCAAAACAATTTACAAATTTTATATTTGAAAAGTTTATCAAATTTTAGTTGGATTACATGTTTCACATTTTGAAATTGGACTTTGGATTAATAAATTATGAATTAAACAATATTAAACAATTTTTAATTGAATTAAACAAGATTTAAATATTTTAGGCAATTTAAATTGTTCAAACCAGAAAACAAAATTTATATTTGAATAGAGCATTCAAAATGGTGTGAAAAACATATTTTATTTGTATTATTTGAAAACAGTATGAATTAGTTATGAATTATTTCAATTTGCATTTGAATTATTCAAATTTGAAATTTAAAAGCAGTTGAAGTTTCCAAAACAGAATACAAATTGGATATTTGGAAAGAGTATAAGATTTTGAACAGAAAACATATAAAGTTTGTATTTATTGAAATTACAGAACAAAAGATATTAACTTTTGAAGTTTTGGTTTAATTCTGCTATTTAAAAATGAATTTGGAAATTAACAGATTGCTTTTAAGCTTTTGTTACCGTGCAGGGCCTACACACACACGCTGACAGGGGGGGGGGGGCCCGTGGCCAGCGTGGCAGGTGCGCGCACGCGTGGCCACCAGGAGACTGACCCGTGGGCCTGGGTGCGGGAGAAATCCCCAAAAAATGGTGTGCTTGCGGGAATCGAACCCGCAACCACTGGATTCGCTCTCCCGGTGCAGTACCAATACGGCTTGCTCGTGTTTGTGTCTTAGCAGAAGCAGCGAACAGGTTAAGGTGTTAACTTTGACAGGTAAGTTCTCTGAACCTTCCCTGTGCGCGCGGAACTGACAGCGATGGATCGATCGACGGAGTTGTGGCCTCCGGTGGAGCACGACGGGGACTAGCCCGTGTGATTTGCGCGCTTGGTGCTGCTGGGTGTGGCCTAGTGCTCGGTGCGCGACCGTGCAGAGGAGTAACAGAAAAGGGCGAGGAGGAGCGACGGTGAAGGTCACCTGAACTGCAGAGGCTCGCCGGAGAAACGCGGACGGCGGCGAGGCTCTGGTTCTCCTCAGGCCTCCCGGAGGTGTCGAAGACGAAGAGGGCACCGTGGGCTTCCAATTCCCGCGCCTAGCCCTCGACGTTCGCCATCGGAGACGGCGCCCGTTGCCGGATTTCAGAGGGACGGTGGCGGAAAGTTCAGAGCTTTGGGGTTCAGAGAGAAAAGGCAGGGGCTTGGGGGGAGAGGATGGGAGGTTGGCGGCGCCGGGATGGGTTCTAGGGTTGAGGCAGGAGGAGGAGGCGCCGCGGTGGTTTTTATGGGCTCGAGTGGAGCTGTACGGCGGCCATCGGGAGCTCCAGAGAAGGATCAACGACGGAGGAGGGGTCGTACGCGTGACGTCAGAAAAGGGAGAAGGAAGACAGCGACGTGCGAGGGGGTATTGGGCTGGAAAAAAAAACGGGCTGGGCTGAACCTTTAGTTGCTGCTGCTCTCCTCCCTGCTTATTCTTTTTATTTTTATTTTTTGTGTACTGTTTTTTTTGTAGTTGAGCAATTTGGAAACAAAGCAAGATTTGTTTACAAAAATTTTGGAATAAAAATAGGGTAACTTTATTAGTGGAAAAATGCAACCTTTTGGTATTGGTTGTTTTCAAAAACTTTATTGTTTGTTTGTTGTTTTAAAATTTAAACCAATTAAATGAGATTTCCAATATTAGTTAATAGTAGAAATTCAAGGTATTTTCAATAGGGTTTTCTTTAGGGTTGGAAGGTGATTTAATGAATTCAAATTAATGGTGAATTTCATGGATTCAAATGATTAAAGATTTGAGAAATGGTTTGAGTTTGGAAATAATTTGAAATTAATTGATTAATTGATTAAGTGATTGATGAATTAAGCAACAAATTAAGAGTTGATCCAATATGAAAATAATTGGAAGCAATTGATGTTTTTGGATTTGCAAAACTTTATTTGAGAGATTGTAACAGACAAGTGTGAAAACAATGTTTGATTAAGTTTGAATTTTATTATGAAAACAATGCAAACAGAAATAAAACAAATGCAATGAGATGATGACATGATGCATTGCTTGAAATTAAACAAGAAATTGAACCACTAAGGGATGTTTTCATACTTGGATGTTACAAAACGCCCCCCCTTGAAGGAATCGCGCCCCGAGATTCCCTACTGAGAAATGAACAGGTCCGGATACTTCTTGCGAAGATCCTCTTCGGTCTCCCACGTTGCCTCTTTATCTTTATGATGCGACCATTGCACTTTCAAGAACTTGGTGCTCTTGTTGCGAGTCTTACGCTCGGTCTCATCGAGAATACGAATAGGGTGCTCCTCATAAGATAGATCATCTTGCAGTTCAATGGAATCATGATCAACTGCACGATCTGGATTTTTGAAACACTTCTTGAGTTGTGACACGTGGAACACATCGTGCACTTTGGATAGTTTTTCTGGAAGTTCAAGACGATAAGCATTCTCTGCACGTCTTGAGAGGATGTTGAAAGGGCCAATGTATCTTGGTGCAAGCTTTCCTTTCACACCAAAACGATGAGTGCCTCTGAGGGGAGTTACACGGAGATATGCCTTATCACCAGGTGCATAGACCATATCCCTGTGCTTGCTATCATAATAGCTCTTCTGACGAGACTGAGCAATCCTGAGATTGTCACGAATGATACGAACTTTCTCCTCGGCTTCCTTAACAATGTCAGGGCCTAAAAGTGAACGTTCACCAGCTCCAGACCAATTGATTGGACTCCTGCATCTGCGACCATACAGTGCCTCAAATGGTGCCATGCCTAGGCTTGCCTGGTAGCTGTTGTTGTAGGAGAATTCAGCATATGGAAGGCAATCCTCCCATTTCATGCCAAAGGAGAGACCACATGCTCTGAGCATATCCTCGAGAATCTGATTGACTCTTTCGACTTGCCCCTGAGACTGAGGGTGATAAGCTATGCTGAACAGAAGTTTAGTGCCCAGAGGACCCAAGGAACAACAAATACTTGTGTGACATCAATAAGGAACCAAAAATTCTTAACATGGCAAATAAAATCCCACACTTGTTTTCTTCCTTTTCCATTTGCATCTAATATTGTTTACTTCTTATTTTCATCATGCATGCATCATGTTTAACTACTTACACTTGTTAATCAAATGTAGATCATTGCTTCAACCTAAACCATTTGCATCCATATGCAATTCACATTGCATATGGGTCCAATTAAATTGTGTTGCCTTGTCAAGTAGTTTACTTGGATGCATCTATTAACATGACATGCATCATCCCATGGTTGTGCATCCTATGCCATGTATTGATTGTTCGTCTCTTTCGATTGTGTGTTTGCTTCTTCTCGCTTTAGACGACGACGTTGAGACCGAAGGGACGTACGGTACCCCTTCTAAGGATTTTTGCTCAGTACCAGGCTACTGGGTTTGCAGGCAAGTTATCACTCACATGAATCATCGAGTTCTCTTCCACACTTGTTGTCGATACTATCCTTTTGTCTATTATTGCTAGCCCTATGTATCGTTGCTTGTTCTCCGAACCTATCACATGATACCCTGAACCAATGATATTGCCTCACCTCCATACCTGCAGCCATTGCTTGTGCCTGTTCTCATCTAGCATGCTTAGGGTTGCTTTTGCTCGAGTCTGTTGTCGGTTACTTCTTCTACTATTATTATTGTACCGGGGGCTCGAATTTAATCAATCAATCCTGTTAATTGCTACTGGTAATAATAATTTGATGATAAGGCACCGGCAGGAGGCCCTAAGTGGTTTTGAGGCCTGCTAGTGTCGACCCTAATAGGAAAAGGGTCTTGTCTACTGATCCATGATGAGCGTGCTCACCGCATCCGGGTGGTAGTATGGGACCCCCCTCGACTTAGACTTGATCTGCAGTTTGTCCGAAGAGCCACACTTAGTTCGGGTGTTCCATTTGCTCCTTGCATAATGGGAGGTACCCCCATTGGTTACTGATGATGATGATGATGCATATAGGGCGAGGCCTGTGGTGCCGGGGGGTGTGGTTTTCACCCTTGCGCTTAGGTTAGGCGGACTGGCCGGGACCTTATAGCTCCGTGGCTCCTAGGATGGATTGTAGAGATGGTTTGGGTCGTGTCAAGTCCACCTAAGTTTTAGTTGGTGGCTTGAGTGTGTACGGGTACTGGAGCACACCCCTGCAGGGATAAATCTTCTCGAGAAGCCGTGTTTTCCGCGGTTATGGATTACTTGGTGAAAGTACTGGCTAACAAGTACTCAGGACAACTTAAACATAATGATCAACCATGTATCACCCAATGCTAAATAACTTGACTAGTAATAGGTTATTCACACAATAACTTGACTCATCTTTAATACAACGGTGTGAGTTATCCTCGGATTGCTTCTTCGGATAAGGGGCGAGATCCAGGATGGGTTTGTTTGAAGTTATCTTTCAGTTGGTTACAATCCTCGATCTTATCCTCTTCTGTTAGCCGGAACTTGTAGTATTTTCTGTAGTTGGTTAGAGCAGCCCGCTGCAGCTTTTATAACACCTTTCTCTTCCGTTGATCCCAAGCATCAATGCTTGTGTTGACGGGTAACTCTTTGATGAAGTGTGAGTCTTGCTTGCCAGTACTTGGATGTACTGACCCCTTTGGGGCTGTGGTTTACGCAGACGACGTTTCCGAGGATCTACATGGTGGCTACTACGTGGAGTATGATGACGAGACTGCTGACGAGTAGATAGCGGACCCGGGCAGGATCCGAGACTTCGTGGATGGGCTCCGTCTGTTTGTTTCCGGCCTCTTAGGCCTATTTGGTTCTTGTCTGTACTCAGACATGTTGAATGCTTCCGCTGTATTGTAACGATGTATTGTTGGGGCATGTGCCCTCTGAATGATTGTATTTGCTATCT
The DNA here is from genome assembly GCA_028641055.1 of Alopecurus myosuroides. Lineage (NCBI taxonomy): Eukaryota > Viridiplantae > Streptophyta > Magnoliopsida > Poales > Poaceae > Alopecurus > Alopecurus myosuroides. The sequence continues at coordinate 319,657,506 of CM054061.1, forward strand.
CTGCTCTAATGAGAGCCATTTGCAACTTATTTCAATCTTTTGTGTCGTAGAGATCTGTTGTGATATCAGTTGTTAAACGCCGTTGACGTACCATGTGTGTATGGTTTGAAGTACGTCGACGGAAGTGCCTTTGATCTCTAGTGGATAGTTTACATCGACGATGGAATAGCAGGGCTTGTGTTGTCGCGCATAAGCGCAGGCCTACCAGGAAGCTGGGACGTGGGAGCAGTTATGCCCCATAATCCAAGCATCTGCTATCCAGTTCGTACGGTGAGTATCCCCTAGAAATCAGGGTGCGACAAAGCCGGAACTTGTAGTTGTCTTCTGTAGTTGTGTAGAGCAGCCAGCAGCAACTTTTATATCACCCTTTTCTTCCGTTGATCCCAAGCATCAATGCTTGTGTTGACGGGTAACTCCTTGATGAACTGTGAGTCTTGCTTGCCAGTACTTGGATGTACTGACCCCGTTGGGGCTGTGGTTTACGCAGAGTACGACTACGACTACGATGCTTCCCAGGATGGCTACTTTGTGGAGTTCGACGACGCTGCAGACGAGTAGTTAGCTGGACCAGGGCAGGATCCAGACCTACGTGGATGGGCTTCGCTTTTCTTTATTTTCTCCGGCTTCTTAAGCCATGGATTTGTCTGTACTCAGACCCTTTGATTGCTTCCGCTGTTGTAATGAATGATATGTCGGTGAGAGAGAGGGAGACGGCGGAAGAGAGGGGAGATAGGGATTAGGGCTAGGTTTTAGGGTTGCTGCGGGGCTAGGGATCCTTATAGGTCGAGAGGAGCCCTCCTGGCCGTCGCTGAGGTACTGCTGCTGCCGTGGCAGCAGCGGATGCTGCTCCGTACGAAGGTAGACGACAGGGGCGGCTCGTCGAAAGGGTAAGTGATACAGGTGGGCTGGGCCTTGCGCTGTGCGGTAGATAGGAAAAACAATGGGCTGGGGTTTAGCTACTGCCCACTGCTTTGCCTTTTGTTTCTTTTATTTATTTATTTTTTTTTGCTGAAAACCACAAGGAAGAAAAAGGAGATCTTTAATGTTAGTAAAATTGCAGGGAAAATTAGGTTAAGTTAATTTGATTAAAAGAAAGCACTGCCAAGTTTGGTTTTACAGAAAGTTGAAAATAAATGGTTACTTGATATTTAAACCAATTTTTGAATGATTTTGGTATTAGGAAAACAAAGTAATGTTTAATAGGGTTTACCCCTAGGGTTTAATTTGATTGAAATTTAGTTGCTTGGCTTGTTAAGTTTATGAATTCAAAAGTGGTTATGTTTGAGGCATGTTGGTTAGAAGATGAAGGTGATTTAATTAATTGATTGAAAAATAGTTGTTTGAATTAAACCCAACAAGTTGATGAATGACTTGATTTGAATTTTGGGAGTTAGTCATTAGGGTTTGTTAACAACAGGGACAAATTTATTTAGCAGGCAATTTGTTTAAAACAATTTTCAAACTATTGAAAACAAATGAGTGGTTTAGTTTGCAATTTTGAAATTGGAAATTTTGAGCAAGGGTGAAAGTTTAAATTGTGTTGAAATTTTCAGTTGTGATGCAAACATGGTGCAATGCAAATGTGATGCATATGATGCAAACAAAACAAACAGGTAACACCACAGGTGTTACAGACGACACCACTAACAAGGGATTGCGCCCTCGCAATCCACCTGCTAACCCGGGAGGGGAAAGAAGTTCGACTATCGATTCTTCGGGCTTCCAGTTGATCTCCTCGACACCACTAACAAGGGATTCTTGCTCGGAGTGACGACGATGTTCTTCCACCAGGGATCTTCCGATGATCGAACCTATTAGGTTAAGGGCTCAGAAAACGTCCACCCACGTAGGATCCTAACACTTTGAAAGATTGAGTACGAGAGTAGACTCCAAAACAAATAAGATGGGAGGGGAAATAGAATAGAGATAAGGAGAAAACAAGAATCCTATTGAGATGTTTTTCCAAAATAGTTTAGCAGAAATAGTTTTTGACACTCTAGAAACAACGACCGTTAGCTAGGTTAACCTACAGGCTTTGCGGACCCGTTGCTTCGATAACCATTCGTATCGAAACAATATCGGGAATCGGAACCAAGGCTCTGATACCATTTGTGGCGCCCCGAGATCGGGCACTATGCAGATTTCAGCATTCCCGCCAAGTCCGCATAATAACCGATTCCAGGTTGCCATTTATGATAACATTACAATAGTTCACGAATATTCCACAATTACAACAGCAACAGATAGATACAAGATGACTCGAACGAGCCAGGGTTACAACTGATACATTACAAAGATCCAAATAACAGCGGAAGAAACAAACGTCCGTCTACGGACAAGATCCAAATTGGACTAAGAGTCCTGAAGATAACCGAAGGCGTCCAATCCCTGCCCAGGCCAAGCCGGAGGGATTCCCAAGCTAACGTCGTCAGACTTCAAACCTGTTGACTGCAAGTTGGAATTTGCAGCCACGAAAGAGATTCGTGGGTCAGTACGGTTAGGTACTGGCAAGGGGGACTAGGCCCATACTCACAAGTTACCGGCGTAGCCAGTCATCACAAGATACAAATACTTTAGGATCAACGGTAAGGAAGGGGTTATTGCAAATAAGCGACAACAGGCTGCACTAACCAACTACAGAGATTCTATTACTTCCAACTATCAGAAAGGAGATAAGGTCGAGTGATAGCGACCAACTGAAAGATAACGTCAAACAAACCCATCCTGGATCTCGCCCCTTATCCGAAGAAGCAATCCGAGGATAACTCACACCGTGGTATTAAATATGAGTCAAGTTATTGTGGGAATAACCTATTACTAGTCAAGTTATTAATCATTGGGTGAAACATGATTAATCATTAGTTGAAGTTGTCCTGAGTACTTGTTAGCCAGTACTTTCACCAAGTAGTCCATAACCGCGGAAAACACGGCTTCTCGAGAAGATTTACCCTGCAGGGGTGCACCAAAGTAACCGACACTCATGAATATCCCGCCAGATGGAGCGGCCACTCCACCAAGCGGGGCACTCAACACAATCCAACTCTTCTTCGCATCAAGCCCAAAGCACCTTGGGCGCACGGCTAATCGAGCCCAGAAGAAAATGGACCCTCATAGCACTCTAAGAACGTGTCCCCCTATATGCCGACTACGAAAGTTCCACCCGGGATCCAAGGGCTCGCAAGATCATGCATGCAGCAAATGGAAAACCTGAACTAAATGAGGCGATTTGGACGAGATGCGAATCGGGTCAAACTGAGGGGGAGCCCATACTCCCCAAATGCGGGTAGTGCGCTCATCATGGATCAGTAGACAAGACCCTTTTCCTATTAGGGTCGACACTAGCAGGCCTCAAAACCACAAAGGGCCTCCTGCCGGTGCCTTATCATCAAATTTATTATTAATAGCAACATTAGCATGATTGATTGATTGTTTAAACATCGAGCCCCCAGAACATAATAGAGTAATAACAGAAAGTAACGGGTAACAGACTCGAGCAAAACAACCTAAGCATGCTAGATAAGAACAGGCACAAACAAAGGCTGTAGGTATGGAGGTGAGGCAATATCAAGGTTAAGGGATTCATGTGATGGGCTCGTAACAGAAACAACTACCATTAAGGCTAGCAGAAAAGAATCAACGGAAAGAATCGGTAACAAGTGATGAAAGGCAGCCATATGGCATGCAAGTGAGTATACTTGCCTGAGATCCCGCAAGGTAGCAGAACTTGTCGTTGCTCACATCATCTCAACGTCCTATCCGGGAAGAAGCAATGAACCTCGAACAAACACCGGATGCAACAATTACTACTACGGCAAAAGATCCAGCATGATCAAGATATGGATGCATGTCATGTTTAATAGATGCATCAAAGTAAACCAGTGGATATGATACACAAGTTTAAATGGATTCCATATGCAAAGATTGCATATGGCAAACCCATGCCTTATAGTTGAATTAATTGTTCTAACAATAGCATCATGTGTAAGTGAGTTAGAATGATGCATGCATGATGGAGAACAAGAAGATAACAATATTAGATGCACTTGAAATGATAGTTAACCATTTTAGAAAACATTAATAAGGTTTGGCAATGATTGTTACTTAATGGTGTTAAACAAGTAGTGATTGTTTTCATCAAGTTAAAGTGTGCAAAACAAATTACAAGGTTGATATTTGAAAAGGTTAGCAAATTTTTAGTTGGATTACATGTTTCACAATTTGAAATTTGACTTTGGATTATTTAATTATGAATTAAACAATATTAAACAAGTTTTAATTGAATTAAACAAGATTTAAATTGTTTAGGCAATTTAAATTATTCAAACCAGAAAACAAAGTTTATATTTGAATAGGGTATTCAAAAAGGGGTGAAAAACATATTTTATTTGACTTATTTGGAAAAGGTATGAATTAGTTATGAATTATTACAAAATACAATTGAATGATTTGAATTTGAATTTGAATTGCAATTTGAAAGTTCAAAACAGAACACAAATAAGTTATTTGGAAAGGTTATGAAATTTGGAACAGAAAACATGTATAACTTTTATTTGTTAGGCTTATAGATTAAAAGTTATTGATTGTTAAAGTTTATTGTTTATTCTGCTATTTAAAAAGAAAATAGAAATTAAAACAGATTTCTTTTATTCCTTTTGTTACGCACTGGAAGCGTACCCACAGACAATGCCCTGTGGGCCTACGGGGGGGCCAGCGTGGCGCTGAGATGCAGAGAGACGTGTGCAGGGCGTGGAGCAGATACAAGGAGGAAGAGGAGGTCTCGGTGGTCGCTCACCATGCGCTGCAGGTGTAGCAGAGGGGCGAAGATGACCTCGCCGGCGACAGCAACTTGGATGGCGGCGTGGCTGCGGGCCCGCTCGCGCGCGATGCAGGTGTCCAGAAGGACGACGGGGAGGTGCTGGCTCGATTCCAGTGCTCGGCGTGGAAGACGGCGGTCGACTGCGACGGCGAAGAGCAGAAGTTCAGAGAGGCGTCGCGGTGGCCGGAGACGACGAGGGACGCGGCGTCGATCCAGTGGTTCGCCGCGGTCGATTCGATGTCGTAGAGGTTGAGGGAGACACGGGGTGTCGATCCCCTTGGTCGATTGGGAAGATGGTGCACGGAGGGAAACGTGGCCTTGAAAGCTTCAGAGAACGGCTCTCCGGTGGCAGTGCAGCTGCCGGAGTTGGCGAGGACGACGGCGTGGAACTGGCCCTCCTCGGGCTCCACCCTGGTGTCGAACCGGAAGAGGGGAACGAGGCGGTTCAATCCCCGGTGGCTAGGAGGGTGATGGTGGTGAGAGGCGGCGGGGAGCCACGGAGATTCAGACGCGGCGACTCCCGGCGAGGTGACAGTGATGTTCAGAGGGAGATCCTGCGTCGGTGAGAGAGAGGGAGACGGCGGTAGAGAGGGGAGATAGGGATTAGGGCTAGGTTTTAGGGTTGCTGCGGGGCTAGGGATCCTTATAGGTCGAGAGGAGCCCTCCTGGCCGTCGCTGAGGTACTGCTGCTGCCGTGGCAGCAGCGGATGCTGCTCCGTACGAAGGTAGACGACAGGGGCGGCTCGTCGAAAGGGTAAGTGATACAGGTGGGCTGGGCCTTGCGCTGTGCGGTAGATAGGAAAAACAATGGGCTGGGGTTTAGCTACTGCCCACTGCTTTGCCTTTTGTTTCTTTTATTTATTTATTTTTTTTTTGCTGAAAACCACAAGGAAGAAAAAGGAGATCTTTAATGTTAGTAAAATTGCAGGGAAAATTAGGTTAAGTTAATTTGATTAAAAGAAAGCACTGCCAAGTTTGGTTTTACAGAAAGTTGAAAATAAATGGTTATTTGATATTTAAACCAATTTTTGAATGATTTTGGTATTAGGAAAACAAAGTAATGTTTAATAGGGTTTACCCCTAGGGTTTAATTTGATTGAAATTTAGTTGCTTGGCTTGTTAAGTTTATGAATTCAAAAGTGGTTATGTTTGAGGCATGTTGGTTAGAAGATGAAGGTGATTTAATTAATTGATTGAAAAATAGTTGTTTGAATTAAACCCAACAAGTTGATGAATGACTTGATTTGAATTTTGGGAGTTAGTCATTAGGGTTTGTTAACAACAGGGACAAATTTATTTAGCAGGCAATTTGTTTAAAACAATTTTCAAACTATTGAAAACAAATGAGTGGTTTAGTTTGCAATTTTGAAATTGGAAATTTTGAGCAAGGGTGAAAGTTTAAATTGTGTTGAAATTTTCAGTTGTGATGCAAACATGGTGCAATGCAAATGTGATGCATATGATGCAAACAAAACAAACAGGTAACACCACAGGTGTTACAGTGTGGCGCCCCGAGATCGGGCACTATGCAGATTTCAGCATTCCCGCCAAGTCCGCATAATAACCGATTCCAGGTTGCCATTTATGATAACATTACAATAGTTCACGAATATTCCACAATTACAACAGCAACAGATAGATACAAGATGACTCGAACGAGCCAGGGTTACAACTGATACATTACAAAGATCCAAATAACAGCGGAAGAAACAAACGTCCGTCTACGGACAAGATCCAAATTGGACTAAGAGTCCTGAAGATAACCGAAGGCGTCCAATCCCTGCCCAGGCCAAGCCGGAGGGATTCCCAAGCTAACGTCGTCAGACTTCAAACCTGTTGACTGCAAGTTGGAATTTGCAGCCACGAAAGAGATTCGTGGGTCAGTACGGTTAGGTACTGGCAAGGGGGACTAGGCCCATACTCACAAGTTACCGGCGTAGCCAGTCATCACAAGATACAAATACTTTAGGATCAACGGTAAGGAAGGGGTTATTGCAAATAAGCGACAACAGACTGCACTAACCAACTACAGAGATTCTATTACTTCCAACTATCAGAAAGGAGATAAGGTCGAGTGATAGCGACCAACTGAAAGATAACGTCAAACAAACCCATCCTGGATCTCGCCCCTTATCCGAAGAAGCAATCCGAGGATAACTCACACCGTGGTATTAAATATGAGTCAAGTTATTGTGGGAATAACCTATTACTAGTCAAGTTATTAATCATTGGGTGAAACATGATTAATCATTAGTTGAAGTTGTCCTGAGTACTTGTTAGCCAGTACTTTCACCAAGTAGTCCATAACCGCGGAAAACACGGCTTCTCGAGAAGATTTACCCTGCAGGGGTGCACCAAAGTAACCGACACTCATGAATATCCCGCCAGATGGAGCGGCCACTCCACCAAGCGGGGCACTCAACACAATCCAACTCTTCTTCGCATCAAGCCCAAAGCACCTTGGGCGCACGGCTAATCGAGCCCAGAAGAAAATGGACCCTCATAGCACTCTAAGAACGTGTCCCCCTATATGCCGACTACGAAAGTTCCACCCGGGATCCAAGGGCTCGCAAGATCATGCATGCAGCAAATGGAAAACCTGAACTAAATGAGGCGATTTGGACGAGATGCGAATCGGGTCAAACTGAGGGGGAGCCCATACTCCCCAAATGCGGGTAGTGCGCTCATCATGGATCAGTAGACAAGACCCTTTTCCTATTAGGGTCGACACTAGCAGGCCTCAAAACCACAAAGGGCCTCCTGCCGGTGCCTTATCATCAAATTTATTATTAATAGCAACATTAGCATGATTGATTGATTGTTTAAACATCGAGCCCCCAGAACATAATAGAGTAATAACAGAAAGTAACGGGTAACAGACTCGAGCAAAACAACCTAAGCATGCTAGATAAGAACAGGCACAAACAAAGGCTGTAGGTATGGAGGTGAGGCAATATCAAGGTTAAGGGATTCATGTGATGGGCTCGTAACAGAAACAACTACCATTAAGGCTAGCAGAAAAGAATCAACGGAAAGAATCGGTAACAAGTGATGAAAGGCAGCCATATGGCATGCAAGTGAGTATACTTGCCTGAGATCCCGCAAGGTAGCAGAACTTGTCGTTGCTCACATCATCTCAACGTCCTATCCGGGAAGAAGCAATGAACCTCGAACAAACACCGGATGCAACAATTACTACTACGGCAAAAGATCCAGCATGATCAAGATATGGATGCATGTCATGTTTAATAGATGCATCAAAGTAAACCAGTGGATATGATACACAAGTTTAAATGGATTCCATATGCAAAGATTGCATATGGCAAACCCATGCCTTATAGTTGAATTAATTGTTCTAACAATAGCATCATGTGTAAGTGAGTTAGAATGATGCATGCATGATGGAGAACAAGAAGATAACAATATTAGATGCACTTGAAATGATAGTTAACCATTTTAGAAAACATTAATAAGGTTTGGCAATGATTGTTACTTAATGGTGTTAAACAAGTAGTGATTGTTTTCATCAAGTTAAAGTGTGCAAAACAAATTACAAGGTTGATATTTGAAAAGGTTAGCAAATTTTTAGTTGGATTACATGTTTCACAATTTGAAATTTGACTTTGGATTATTTAATTATGAATTAAACAATATTAAACAAGTTTTAATTGAATTAAACAAGATTTAAATTGTTTAGGCAATTTAAATTATTCAAACCAGAAAACAAAGTTTATATTTGAATAGGGTATTCAAAAAGGGGTGAAAAACATATTTTATTTGACTTATTTGGAAAAGGTATGAATTAGTTATGAATTATTACAAAATACAATTGAATGATTTGAATTTGAATTTGAATTGCAATTTGAAAGTTCAAAACAGAACACAAATAAGTTATTTGGAAAGGTTATGAAATTTGGAACAGAAAACATGTATAACTTTTATTTGTTAGGCTTATAGATTAAAAGTTATTGATTGTTAAAGTTTATTGTTTATTCTGCTATTTAAAAAGAAAATAGAAATTAAAACAGATTTCTTTTATTCCTTTTGTTACGCACTGGAAGCGTACCCACAGACAATGCCCTGTGGGCCTACGGGGGGGCCAGCGTGGCGCTGAGATGCAGAGAGACGTGTGCAGGGCGTGGAGCAGATACAAGGAGGAAGAGGAGGTCTCGGTGGTCGCTCACCATGCGCTGCAGGTGTAGCAGAGGGGCGAAGATGACCTCGCCGGCGACAGCAACTTGGATGGCGGCGTGGCTGCGGGCCCGCTCGCGCGCGATGCAGGTGTCCAGAAGGACGACGGGGAGGTGCTGGCTCGATTCCAGTGCTCGGCGTGGAAGACGGCGGTCGACTGCGACGGCGAAGAGCAGAAGTTCAGAGAGGCGTCGCGGTGGCCGGAGACGACGAGGGACGCGGCGTCGATCCAGTGGTTCGCCGCGGTCGATTCGATGTCGTAGAGGTTGAGGGAGACACGGGGTGTCGATCCCCTTGGTCGATTGGGAAGATGGTGCACGGAGGGAAACGTGGCCTTGAAAGCTTCAGAGAACGGCTCTCCGGTGGCAGTGCAGCTGCCGGAGTTGGCGAGGACGACGGCGTGGAACTGGCCCTCCTCGGGCTCCACCCTGGTGTCGAACCGGAAGAGGGGAACGAGGCGGTTCAATCCCCGGTGGCTAGGAGGGTGATGGTGGTGAGAGGCGGCGGGGAGCCACGGAGATTCAGACGCGGCGACTCCCGGCGAGGTGACAGTGATGTTCAGAGGGAGATCCTGCGTCGGTGAGAGAGAGGGAGACGGCGGTAGAGAGGGGAGATAGGGATTAGGGCTAGGTTTTAGGGTTGCTGCGGGGCTAGGGATCCTTATAGGTCGAGAGGAGCCCTCCTGGCCGTCGCTGAGGTACTGCTGCTGCCGTGGCAGCAGCGGATGCTGCTCCGTACGAAGGTAGACGACAGGGGCGGCTCGTCGAAAGGGTAAGTGATACAGGTGGGCTGGGCCTTGCGCTGTGCGGTAGATAGGAAAAACAATGGGCTGGGGTTTAGCTACTGCCCACTGCTTTGCCTTTTGTTTCTTTTATTTATTTATTTTTTTTTTGCTGAAAACCACAAGGAAGAAAAAGGAGATCTTTAATGTTAGTAAAATTGCAGGGAAAATTAGGTTAAGTTAATTTGATTAAAAGAAAGCACTGCCAAGTTTGGTTTTACAGAAAGTTGAAAATAAATGGTTATTTGATATTTAAACCAATTTTTGAATGATTTTGGTATTAGGAAAACAAAGTAATGTTTAATAGGGTTTACCCCTAGGGTTTAATTTGATTGAAATTTAGTTGCTTGGCTTGTTAAGTTTATGAATTCAAAAGTGGTTATGTTTGAGGCATGTTGGTTAGAAGATGAAGGTGATTTAATTAATTGATTGAAAAATAGTTGTTTGAATTAAACCCAACAAGTTGATGAATGACTTGATTTGAATTTTGGGAGTTAGTCATTAGGGTTTGTTAACAACAGGGACAAATTTATTTAGCAGGCAATTTGTTTAAAACAATTTTCAAACTATTGAAAACAAATGAGTGGTTTAGTTTGCAATTTTGAAATTGGAAATTTTGAGCAAGGGTGAAAGTTTAAATTGTGTTGAAATTTTCAGTTGTGATGCAAACATGGTGCAATGCAAATGTGATGCATATGATGCAAACAAAACAAACAGGTAACACCACAGGTGTTACAGTGTGGCGCCCCGAGATCGGGCACTATGCAGATTTCAGCATTCCCGCCAAGTCCGCATAATAACCGATTCCAGGTTGCCATTTATGATAACATTACAATAGTTCACGAATATTCCACAATTACAACAGCAACAGATAGATACAAGATGACTCGAACGAGCCAGGGTTACAACTGATACATTACAAAGATCCAAATAACAGCGGAAGAAACAAACGTCCGTCTACGGACAAGATCCAAATTGGACTAAGAGTCCTGAAGATAACCGAAGGCGTCCAATCCCTGCCCAGGCCAAGCCGGAGGGATTCCCAAGCTAACGTCGTCAGACTTCAAACCTGTTGACTGCAAGTTGGAATTTGCAGCCACGAAAGAGATTCGTGGGTCAGTACGGTTAGGTACTGGCAAGGGGGACTAGGCCCATACTCACAAGTTACCGGCGTAGCCAGTCATCACAAGATACAAATACTTTAGGATCAACGGTAAGGAAGGGGTTATTGCAAATAAGCGACAACAGACTGCACTAACCAACTACAGAGATTCTATTACTTCCAACTATCAGAAAGGAGATAAGGTCGAGTGATAGCGACCAACTGAAAGATAACGTCAAACAAACCCATCCTGGATCTCGCCCCTTATCCGAAGAAGCAATCCGAGGATAACTCACACCGTGGTATTAAATATGAGTCAAGTTATTGTGGGAATAACCTATTACTAGTCAAGTTATTAATCATTGGGTGAAACATGATTAATCATTAGTTGAAGTTGTCCTGAGTACTTGTTAGCCAGTACTTTCACCAAGTAGTCCATAACCGCGGAAAACACGGCTTCTCGAGAAGATTTACCCTGCAGGGGTGCACCAAAGTAACCGACACTCATGAATATCCCGCCAGATGGAGCGGCCACTCCACCAAGCGGGGCACTCAACACAATCCAACTCTTCTTCGCATCAAGCCCAAAGCACCTTGGGCGCACGGCTAATCGAGCCCAGAAGAAAATGGACCCTCATAGCACTCTAAGAACGTGTCCCCCTATATGCCGACTACGAAAGTTCCACCCGGGATCCAAGGGCTCGCAAGATCATGCATGCAGCAAATGGAAAACCTGAACTAAATGAGGCGATTTGGACGAGATGCGAATCGGGTCAAACTGAGGGGGAGCCCATACTCCCCAAATGCGGGTAGTGCGCTCATCATGGATCAGTAGACAAGACCCTTTTCCTATTAGGGTCGACACTAGCAGGCCTCAAAACCACAAAGGGCCTCCTGCCGGTGCCTTATCATCAAATTTATTATTAATAGCAACATTAGCATGATTGATTGATTGTTTAAACATCGAGCCCCCAGAACATAATAGAGTAATAACAGAAAGTAACGGGTAACAGACTCGAGCAAAACAACCTAAGCATGCTAGATAAGAACAGGCACAAACAAAGGCTGTAGGTATGGAGGTGAGGCAATATCAAGGTTAAGGGATTCATGTGATGGGCTCGTAACAGAAACAACTACCATTAAGGCTAGCAGAAAAGAATCAACGGAAAGAATCGGTAACAAGTGATGAAAGGCAGCCATATGGCATGCAAGTGAGTATACTTGCCTGAGATCCCGCAAGGTAGCAGAACTTGTCGTTGCTCACATCATCTCAACGTCCTATCCGGGAAGAAGCAATGAACCTCGAACAAACACCGGATGCAACAATTACTACTACGGCAAAAGATCCAGCATGATCAAGATATGGATGCATGTCATGTTTAATAGATGCATCAAAGTAAACCAGTGGATATGATACACAAGTTTAAATGGATTCCATATGCAAAGATTGCATATGGCAAACCCATGCCTTATAGTTGAATTAATTGTTCTAACAATAGCATCATGTGTAAGTGAGTTAGAATGATGCATGCATGATGGAGAACAAGAAGATAACAATATTAGATGCACTTGAAATGATAGTTAACCATTTTAGAAAACATTAATAAGGTTTGGCAATGATTGTTACTTAATGGTGTTAAACAAGTAGTGATTGTTTTCATCAAGTTAAAGTGTGCAAAACAAATTACAAGGTTGATATTTGAAAAGGTTAGCAAATTTTTAGTTGGATTACATGTTTCACAATTTGAAATTGGACTTTGGATTATTTAATTATGAATTAAACAATATTAAACAAGTTTTAATTGAATTAAACAAGATTTAAATTGTTTAGGCAATTTAAATTATTCAAACCAGAAAACAAAGTTTATATTTGAATAGGGTATTCAAAAAGGGGTGAAAAACATATTTTATTTGACTTATTTGGAAAAGGTATGAATTAGTTATGAATTATTACAAAATACAATTGAATGATTTGAATTTGAATTTGAATTGCAATTTGAAAGTTCAAAACAGAACACAAATAAGTTATTTGGAAAGGTTATGAAATTTGGAACAGAAAACATGTATAACTTTTATTTGTTAGGCTTATAGATTAAAAGTTATTGATTGTTAAAGTTTATTGTTTATTCTGCTATTTAAAAAGAAAATAGAAATTAAAACAGATTTCTTTTATTCCTTTTGTTACGCACTGGAAGCGTACCCACAGACAATGCCCTGTGGGCCTACGGGGGGGCCAGCGTGGCGCTGAGATGCAGAGAGACGTGTGCAGGGCGTGGAGCAGATACAAGGAGGAAGAGGAGGTCTCGGTGGTCGCTCACCATGCGCTGCAGGTGTAGCAGAGGGGCGAAGATGACCTCGCCGGCGACAGCAACTTGGATGGCGGCGTGGCTGCGGGCCCGCTCGCGCGCGATGCAGGTGTCCAGAAGGACGACGGGGAGGTGCTGGCTCGATTCCAGTGCTCGGCGTGGAAGACGGCGGTCGACTGCGACGGCGAAGAGCAGAAGTTCAGAGAGGCGTCGCGGTGGCCGGAGACGACGAGGGACGCGGCGTCGATCCAGTGGTTCGCCGCGGTCGATTCGATGTCGTAGAGGTTGAGGGAGACACGGGGTGTCGATCCCCTTGGTCGATTGGGAAGATGGTGCACGGAGGGAAACGTGGCCTTGAAAGCTTCAGAGAACGGCTCTCCGGTGGCAGTGCAGCTGCCGGAGTTGGCGAGGACGACGGCGTGGAACTGGCCCTCCTCGGGCTCCACCCTGGTGTCGAACCGGAAGAGGGGAACGAGGCGGTTCAATCCCCGGTGGCTAGGAGGGTGATGGTGGTGAGAGGCGGCGGGGAGCCACGGAGATTCAGACGCGGCGACTCCCGGCGAGGTGACAGTGATGTTCAGAGGGAGATCCTGCGTCGGTGAGAGAGAGGGAGACGGCGGAAGAGAGGGGAGATAGGGATTAGGGCTAGGTTTTAGGGTTGCTGCGGGGCTAGGGATCCTTATAGGTCGAGAGGAGCCCTCCTGGCCGTCGCTGAGGTACTGCTGCTGCCGTGGCAGCAGCGGATGCTGCTCCGTACGAAGGTAGACGACAGGGGCGGCTCGTCGAAAGGGTAAGTGATACAGTTTGGTTTCCAAAGTCCAAGAAGGGCAACGATGCAATCTTCGTTGTTATTGATCGTCTCACTAAGGTAGCTCACTTCTTTGCTGTCAAAGAAACAATATCAGCTAGCCAGTTAGCAGAACTCTACACAACAAAGATTGTTCCTCTTCATGGTGTTCCATTGGAAATAAGCTCAGACCGTGGAAGTATATTCACTTCTCATTTCTGGAAGAGTTTTCAAGAAGCATTGGGCACCAAACTTCTGTTCAGCACGGCTTATCATCCTCAGTCTCAAGGGCAAGTCGAAAGAGTCAATCAGATTCTCGAGGATATGCTCAGAGCATGTGGTCTCTCCTTTGGCATGAAATGGGAGGAATGCCTTCCATATGCTGAATTCTCCTACAACAACAGCTTCCAGGCAAGCCTAGGCATGGCACCGTTTGAGGCACTCTATGGCCGCAGATGCAGGAGTCCAATCAATTGGTCTGGAGCTGGTGAACGTTCACTCTTAGGCCCTGACATTGTTAAGGAAGCCGAAGAGAAAGTTCGCATCATTCGTGACAATCTCAAGATTGCTCAGTCTCGTCAGAAAAGCTACTATGACAGCAAGCACAGGGATATGATTTATGCACCTGGTGACAAGGCATACCTCCGTGTAACTCCCCTCAGAGGCACTCATCGTTTTGGTGTGAAAGGAAAGCTTGCACCAAGATACATTGGTCCTTTCAACATTCTCTCAAGGCGTGCGGAAAATGTCTATCGTCTTGAACTTCCAGAAAAACTATCCAAGGTGCACGATGTGTTTCACGTGTCACAGCTCAAGAGGTGTTTCAAAGATCCAGATCGTGCAGTTGATCATGATTCCATTGAACTGCAAGATGATCTATCTTACGAGGAGCACCCTGTTCGTATTCTCGATGAGAGCCGTTTGCAACTTATTTCATTCTTTTGTGTCTTAGAGACATTCTGTGATTTCCTTTTGTTCAAAGCTGTTGACGTACAGTGCGTGCTTGTTATGAAGTACGTCGACAGTAGTGCCTTAGGTTCCTAGCGGATAGTTTACTTCGACGGTGGAAGCAGGGCTTGTGTTGTCGCGCATAAGCGCAGGCCTACCAGGAAGCTGGGACGTGGGAGCAGGTATGCCCCATAATCCAAGCACCTGCTATCCAGTTCGTGCGATGAGTATCCTCTAGAAACCAGGGTGCGACAAATGGTATCAGAGCCTAAACCAAAACCTTAAATTGGCAGAATTACACCCTAAACCAAAACCTTGATAACTTTTAATCTAAAACTCCAAACAATACAATTTAAATATGTATATTGCTCCAAATTTCATACTCTTTCCAAATAACACAATTGCTCACTGTTTTGAAATTTCAAAATGCATGTAAAACTCAAATTTGAATAATTCAAATGCAATTTGTAATAATTCATAACTAATTCATACTGTTTTCAAATAATTCAAATAAAATATGTTTTTCACACCTTTTTGAATGCTCTATTCAAATATAAATTTTGTTTTCTGGTTTGAACAATTTAAATTGCCTAAACTATTTAATTCTTGTTTAATTCAATTAAAAATTGTTTAATATTGTTTAATTCATAATTAAATAATCCTAAGTCCAATTTCAAATTGTGAAACATGTAATCCAACTAAAATTTGATAAACTTTTCAAATATAAAATTTGTAAATTGTTTTGCACACTTTAACTTGATGATAACAACATTTATTTGTGTGCCATGTTTAAGTAACCAATTTTCCAAACTAATAAATGATTTCTTAATTGGTTAACTATCATTCTATTTGCATCTATTAGTGCCTTATCCTGGGTCTGCAGGGTTAGGGTTTTATTTTTTTGGGTTTATAAATACATTTGGTTTTTTTGGGCAGGAGGCCCTTGTGGTTTTGAGGCCTGCTAGTGTCGACCCTAATAGGAAAAGGGTCTTGTCTACTGATCCATGATGAGCGCACTACCCGCATTTGGGGAGTATGGGCTCCCCCTCAGTTTGACCCGATTCGCATCTCGTCCAAATCGCCTCATTTAGTTCGGGTTTTCCATTTGCTGCATGCATGATCTTGCGAGCCCTTGGATCCCGGGTGGAACTTTCGTAGTCGGCATATAGGGGGACACGTTCTTAGAGTGCTATGAGGGTCCATTTTCTTCTGGGCTCGATTAGCCGTGCGCCCAAGGTTCTTTGGGCTTGATGCGAAGAAGGGTTGGATTGTGTTGAGTGCCCCGCTTGGTGGGAGGCATTCCATCTGGCGGGATATTCATGAGTGTGGTTACTATGGTGCACCCCTGCAGGGTAAATCTTCTCGAGAAGCCGTGTTTTCCGCGGTTATGGATTACTTGGTGAAAGTACTGGCTTACAAGTACTCAGGACAACTTCAACATAATGATCAATCATGTTTCACCCAATGATTAATAACTTGACTAGTAATAGGTTATTCACACAATAACTTGACTCATCTTTAATACCACGGTGTGAGTTATCCTCGGATTGCTTCTTCGGATAAGGGGCGAGATCCAGGATGGGTTTGTTTGACGTTATCTTCCAGTTGGTTACTATCACTCGATCTTATCTCTTTTCTGTTAGTTAGAAGTAATAGAATCTCTGTAGTTGGTTAGTGCAGCCTGTTGTCGCTTATTTGCAACAACCCCTTCCTTTCCGTTGATCCTAAAGTATTTGTATCTTGTGATGACTGGCTACGCCGGTAACTTGTGAGTATGGGTTTTATCCCCCTTGCCAGTACTTAACCGTACTGACCCACGAATCTCTTCGTGGCTGCAAATTCCAAATTGCAGTCAACAGGTTTGAAGTCTGACGACGTTAGCTTGGGAATCCCTCCGGCTTGGCCTGGGCAGGGATTGGACGCCTTCGGTTATCTTCAGGACTCTTAGTCCAATTTGGATCTTGTCCGTAGATGGACGTTTGTTTCTTCCGCTGTTATTTGGATCTTTGTATGGTATCAGTGGTAACCCCGGCTCGTGTGAGTCATCTTGTATCTAACTGTTTCTGTTGTAATTGTGGATTATTCGTGAACTATTGTAATGTTATCATAAATGGCAACCTGGAACCGGTTATTATGCGGATTTGGCGGGAATGCTGAAATCTGCATAGTGCCCGATCTCGGGGCGTCACAAATGGTATCAGAGCCTTGGTTCCGATTCCCGATATTGTTTCGATACGAATGGTTATCGAAGCAACGGGTCCGCAAAGCCTGTAGGTTAACCTCGCTAACGGTCGTTGTTTCTAGAGTGTCAAAAACTATTTCTGCTAAACTATTTTGGAAAAACATCTCAATAGGATTCTTGTTTTTCTCCTTATCCCTATTCTATCTCCCCTCCCAATCTTATTTGTTTTGGAGTCTCCCCTCTGGTCTATCTTTCAAAGTGTTAGGATCCTACGTGGGTGGACGTTTTCTGAGCCTTTAACCTAATAGGTTCGATCATCGGAAGATTCCTGGTGGAAGAACATCGTCGTCACTCCGAGCAAGAATCCCTTGTTAGTGGTGTCGAGGAGATCAACTGGAAGCACGAAGAATCGATAGTCGAACTTCTTTCCCCTCCCGGGCTAGCAGGTGGATTGCGAGGGCGCAATCCCTTGTTAGTGGTGTCGTCTGTAACACCTGGGGTGTTACCTGTTTGTTTTGCTTGCATCATATGCATCACATTGCATTGCACCATGTTTGCATCACAACTGGAAATTTCCAATCAATTAAAACTTTCACACCTTGCTCAAAATTTCCAATTTAGCAATTGCAAACTATAACAACTCCTTTGTTTTCAAATAGTTTGCAGTTGTTCTAAATCAAATTGTTTGTTAATACAAATTTCCCTGTTATTAAAAACCCTAATGGCAAATTCCAAACATTCAAATCCAATCAATCTTATTTATCATATTTTCAATGTGGGTTTAAAGATTAAAATTTGGCAAACAAATTAAATCAAATAATGTTGTATAATTGCTTGTGGCTTATTAAATAAAATTTGTTTAACTCCAAATTTCCAACCAAACCCTATTTGAAAAAAATCACCTAACCAATTAATATCCAATTACTATTTTTCAAGTTGTTGAAATTACCTTTTAACTACCTTGTTGTTGTTGTTTTGCAAAATAATAAAAATCTAACTATCAACTAAACACCCCAACCTTATTTTGGAATTTCAAATAACAAAATAGAAATCAAATCAACAATTTAAATTTTGATTAACATTACTTTTATGTGATGCTATGCAAAATAACCAAATGTATTTATAAACCCAAAAAAATAAAACCCTAACCCTTTCTATCTCTCTCTCCTCTTATTCTTTACAAAAAAAAAACCTCAACTAATAGAAAAATAAGCCAAGGAGAGGAGACAGGCCCTTCTCCCTTTCCTTTCTTTTCCCAGCCCAATTCATTTTCCCCTAAGCCCACCTAATTTTCCCCACTCGAGCCCACGTCTTCTTCCTGTCGCTGTCGTCCTCGTCACCTTCAGTACGATCACCTGCAGAGCCACAGGATCATCCCCTCCTCCGCTTGATTCACTGCCGTACACGGTGGTCTTCCTCCTTAAGTAAGCACCACCCCTCTGCCCCCTGCCTACCCTCGAAACCCTAGCACCCTTCCTTCCCATCGCCGCCACCTCCCTCTGCTCATCCGTTTCTCTGAACCTACTGAAACCAACCGCACCACCGAGCTCCATGGCTGCCACTTACCTTCCCTCATCGCCGGTAGCCCGGCCACCTCGAGGTGCCTCCAAGGGGGAAAATGGAGCCGTGGTGCCAGCCCGCATCTCCTCGTCCACTCGCCGTTTGCCGGGAGCGCCCACGGCGGCCGCGCCGTCGCCGGGGAGAACCGCCGCTACCTGCCTGTCGACAGTCGTCATCGACTGACAACGCGAGGTGAGCCGTCCTCTCCTGCTTCCCTCCCCTGTCCACATCCACGCCTACCATCTGCACGACCCCGCACACGGCCACCTAGCCGCCCGCGTCCGCCCCCGAGCAGCAGCCGCGGCGAGCAGCCGCTAATCGCCGGCGCCTTCCTGTCCGCCTCGCTGTACCACGAACTCTGCAGAAAAGTTCAGTTAACTTTTCGCGCGTAACTGAACCTTACCTTTGCACTCACCCTGAATCTGTCACGAATCGATGTTAGCCGCACTGGTAGAGAGCTTGTGCGCGCAGCGAGGCGTCCCGGGGTCGAATCCCCGCGGGCGCACCCCAATTTTTGGGATTTTTCCTCACACACCCCACTGGTCCCACCCGTCAGTGCCCCCTCGTGCCACGCAAGCGCACAGTCACCCCTTGGCCCACTGGCATAGGCTGCGGCTAGGATGCTGTTCGGTGCAAAACATTTTAACACCTTGCTGTTTTATTTTTCCAATTACTTTTAAAATGGCAGAATAAACACCACATTTTAAAACTCAATAACTTTTAATCTGTAAATCAAATAAATAAAACCTGTATATGATTTCTGTCCCAAATTTCATACTCTTTCCAAATAACTTATTTGTGTTCTGTTTTGAGTTTTCAAAATACTTTTAAAATTCAAATTTGAATAATTCAAATGTAATTTGCAATAATTCATAAATAATTCATACTAATTCCAAATAATGCAAATAAAATATGTTTTCCATACCATTTCATCTCACCTTTTCAAATATAATTTTTGTTTTCTGGTTTGAATAATTAAAATTGCCTAAACCATTTAAATCTCGTTTAATTCACTTAAAAATTGTTTAATATTGTTTAATTCATAATTAAATAATCCAAAGTCCAATTTCAAAATGTGAAACATGTAATCCAACTAAAATTTTATGTTCCTTTCAAATATCAACTTTGTATTTTGTTCTGATCAAATTAACTTGATGAAAACAACCCCTATTTGTATAACATCATCAAGTAACCAAATTTCCAAACTTAACAATAAATTCCCTAACTTGTTTTAACCTCTTTTCCTTGCATCTATCATTGTTATTTGTTGTTATTTTGTTGCTATCATCATGCATGCATCATGTTTAACCACTTACACTTGTTAATCACATGTAGATCATTGCTTCCACCTTAACCATTTGCATCCATATGCAATTCACATTGCATATGGGTCCAATTAAATTGTGTTATCTTGTCAAGTAGTTATTCTGATGCATCTATTAAACATGACATGCATCCATATCTTGATCATGCTGGATCTTTTGCCGTAGTAGTAATTGTTGCATCCGGTGTTTGTTCGAGGTTCGTTGCTTCTTCCCGGATAGGACGTTGAGATGATGTGAGCAACGACAAGTTCTGCTACCTTGCGGGATCTCAGGCAAGTATACTCACTTGCATGCCATATGGCTGCCTTTCATCACTTGTTACCGATTCTTTCCGTTGTTCTGTTCTGCTAGCCTTAGTAGTAGTTGTTTCTGTTACGAACCTATCACATGAATCCCTTAACCCTTATATTGCCTCACCTCCAGTCCTATCACCCCTTTGGTTGAGCCAGTGTCTTACTAGCATGCTTAGGTTGTTTTGCTCGAGTCCGTTACCCGTTACTTTCTGTTATTACTCCGTTATGTTCTGGGGGCTCGATGTTAAACAATCAATCATGCTAATGTTGCTATTAATAATAAATTTGATGATAAGGCACCGGAAGGAGGCCCTTGTGGTTTTGAGGCCTGCTAGTGTCGACCCTAATAGGAAAAGGGTCTTGTCTACCGATCCATGATGAGCGCACTACCCGCATTTGGGGAGTATGGGCTCCCCCTCAGTTTGACCCGATTCGCATCTCGTCCAAATCGCCTCATTTAGTTCGGGTTTTCCATTTGCTGCATGCATGATCTTGCGAGCCCTTGGATCCCGGGTGGAACTTTCGTAGTCGGCGTATAGGGGGACACGTTCTTAGAGTGCTATGAGGGTCCATTTTCTTCTGGGCTCGATTAGCCGTGCGCCCAAGGTTCTTTGGGCTTGATGCGAAGAAGGGTTGGATTGTGTTGAGTGCCCCGCTTGGTGGGAGGCATTCCATCTGGCGGGATATTCATGAGTGTGGTTACTATGGTGCACCCCTGCAGGGTAAATCTTCTCGAGAAGCCGTGTTTTCCGCGGTTATGGATTACTTGGTGAAAGTACTGGCTTACAAGTACTCAGGACAACTTCAACATAATGATCAATCATGTTTCACCCAATGATTAATAACTTGACTAGTAATAGGTTATTCACACAATAACTTGACTCATCTTTAATACCACGGTGTGAGTTATCCTCGGATTGCTTCTTCGGATAAGGGGCGAGATCCAGGATGGGTTTGTTTGACGTTATCTTCCAGTTGGTTACTATCACTCGATCTTATCTCTTTTCTGTTAGTTAGAAGTAATAGAATCTCTGTAGTTGGTTAGTGCAGCCTGTTGTCGCTTATTTGCAACAACCCCTTCCTTTCCGTTGATCCTAAAGTATTTGTATCTTGTGATGACTGGCTACGCCGGTAACTTGTGAGTATGGGTTTTATCCCCCTTGCCAGTACTTAACCGTACTGACCCACGAATCTCTTCGTGGCTGCAAATTCCAAATTGCAGTCAACAGGTTTGAAGTCTGACGACGTTAGCTTGGGAATCCCTCCGGCTTGGCCTGGGCAGGGATTGGACGCCTTCGGTTATCTTCAGGACTCTTAGTCCAATTTGGATCTTGTCCGTAGATGGACGTTTGTTTCTTCCGCTGTTATTTGGATCTTTGTATGGTATCAGTGGTAACCCCGGCTCGTGTGAGTCATCTTGTATCTAACTGTTTCTGTTGTAATTGTGGATTATTCGTGAACTATTGTAATGTTATCATAAATGGCAACCTGGAACCGGTTATTATGCGGATTTGGCGGGAATGCTGAAATCTGCATAGTGCCCGAGTCGCACCCTGGTTTCTAGAGGATACTCATCGCACGAACTGGATAGCAGGTGCTTGGATTATGGGGCATACCTGCTCCCACGTCCCAGCTTCCTGGTAGGCCTGCGCTTATGCGCGACAACACAAGCCCTGCTTCCACCGTCGAAGTAAACTATCCGCTAGGAACCTAAGGCACTACTGTCGACGTACTTCATAACAAGCACGCACTGTACGTCAACAGCTTTGAACAAAAGGAAATCACAGAATGTCTCTAAGACACAAAAGAATGAAATAAGTTGCAAACGGCTCTCATTAGAGCAGAGATAGCAAATACAATCATTCAGAGGGCACATGCCCCAACAATACATCATTACGATACAGCGGAAGCAATCAACATGTCTGAGTACAGACAAGAACCAAATAGGCCTAAGAGGCCGGAAACAAACAGACGGAGCCCATCCACGAAGTCGTCGGATCCTGCCCGGGTCCGCTATCTACTCGTCTGCAGCCTCGTCGAACTCCACGAACTAGCCATCCTGGTGATCATCGTAGCCGTAGTCGTAGTCTGCGTAAACCACAGCCCCAACGGGGTCAGTACATCCAAGTACTGGCAAGCAAGACTCACACTTCATCAAAGAGTTACCCGTCAACACAAGCATTGATGCTTGGGATCAACGGAAGAGAAAGGTGTTATAAAAGCTGCAGCGGGCTGCTCTAACCAACTACAGAAAATACTACAAGTTCCGGCTAACAGAAGAGGATAAGATCGAGGATTGTAACCAACTGAAAGATAACTTCAAACAAACCCATCCTGGATCTCGCCCCTTATCCGAAGAAGCAATCCGAGGATAACTCACACCGTTGTATTAAAGATGAGTCAAGTTATTGTGTGAATAACCTATTACTAGTCAAGTTATTTAGCATTGGGTGATACATGGTTGATCATTATGTTTAAGTTGTCCTGAGTACTTGTTAGCCAGTACTTTCACCAAGTAATCCATAACCGCGGAAAACACGGCTTCTCGAGAAGATTTATCCCTGCAGGGGTGTGCTCCAGTACCCGTACACACTCAAGCCACCAACTAAAACTTAGGTGGACTTGACACGACCCAAACCATCTCTACAATCCATCCTAGGAGCCACGGAGCTATAAGGTCCCGGCCAGTCCGCCTAACCTAAGCGCAAGGGTGAAAACCACACCCCCCGGCACCACAGGCCTCGCCCTATATGCATCATCATCATCATCAGTAACCAATGGGGGTACCTCCCATTATGCAAGGAGCAAATGGAACACCCGAACTAAGTGTGGCTCTTCGGACAAACTGCAGATCAAGTCTAAGTCGAGGGGGGTCCCATACTACCACCCGGATGCGGTGAGCACGCTCATCATGGATCAGTAGACAAGACCCTTTTCCTATTAGGGTCGACACTAGCAGGCCTCAAAACCACTTAGGGCCTCCTGCCGGTGCCTTATCATCAAATTATTATTACCAGTAGCAATTAACAGGATTGATTGATTAAATTCGAGCCCCCGGTACAATAATAATAGTAGAAGAAGTAACCGACAACAGACTCGAGCAAAAGCAACCCTAAGCATGCTAGATGAGAACAGGCACAAGCAATGGCTGCAGGTATGGAGGTGAGGCAATATCATTGGTTCAGGGTATCATGTGATAGGTTCGGAGAACAAGCAACGATACATAGGGCTAGCAATAATAGACAAAAGGATAGTATCGACAACAAGTGTGGAAGAGAACTCGATGATTCATGTGAGTGATAACTTGCCTGCAAACCCAGTAGCCTGGTACTGAGCAAAAATCCTTAGAAGGGGTACCGTACGTCCCTTCGGTCTCAACGTCGTCGTCTAAAGCGAGAAGAAGCAAACACACAATCGAAAGAGACGAACAATCAATACATGGCATAGGATGCACAACCATGGGATGATGCATGTCATGTTAATAGATGCATCCAAGTAAACTACTTGACAAGGCAACACAATTTAATTGGACCCATATGCAATGTGAATTGCATATGGATGCAAATGGTTTAGGTTGAAGCAATGATCTACATTTGATTAACAAGTGTAAGTAGTTAAACATGATGCATGCATGATGAAAATAAGAAGTAAACAATATTAGATGCAAATGGAAAAGGAAGAAAACAAGTGTGGGATTTTATTTGCCATGTTAAGAATTTTTGGTTCCTTATTGATGTCACACAAGTATTTGTTGTTTTCAACAAGTTAAAGTGTGCAAAACAAATAACAAAGTTGATATTTGAAAGGGTTATCAAATTTTAGTTGGATTACATGTTTCACATATTGAAATTGGACTTTGGATTATTTAATTATGAATTAAACAATATTAAACAATTTTTAATTGAATTAAACAAGATTTAAATTATTTAGGCAATTTAAATTATTCAAACCATGAAACAAAATTTATATTTGAATTGGTGGTTCAAAATGGTATGGAAAACATATTTTATTTGTATGATTTGGATTAATAATGAATTAGTTATGGATTTCAGCAAATTGCAATTGAATTATTTGAATTCAAATTTGAATTGCATTTTTAAAATTCAAAACAGAAAACAAATGTTATAATTAGGTAGATAATTAAATTGGGTGCAGTGTACATATTTTATTTTTAATATTTGGGTTTGTGAAATAAAAGTTATGTGGGTTTTTAGTTTAGGGACTATTCTGAAAATTAATTGGACGGATATAGAAAAATAAAAAGGTAGAAAAGACAACTGCACCGCGCAGTGACCCGGAATGGGCCACTGCCAGTGGGGCCTTCGCCTACGTGGCGCCCAGGTGGAGTGGCTAGGGGCTGACGTGGCCGCTAGGGTGAATGACGTGCGGGGCCCAGTGCGGGCGTGGAAGGGAAAAAAGGGGAGGCAAATATTGCCTCCCGTAGGAATCGATCCTGGAGCTCTCGCTTCCGCGCAGGGTGCGCTAGCCACTGCGGCTGTTCGCATTTCTTGTCAGGTACAGGTGCAGGTGTGTGCTTATTGTGTGTTTTCCGTCAGATGCAAGTTTTAACTGAACTTTCTTTTCAGTTGCAGGTGCAGCGGGGCGGACAGAGGGCGGCCGAGCGATGGAGCTGCTCGCGCTGCGCGGGCGCTGGCGCCGTCCGTGGCTGGCTGCCGTGCGCGGCTGCCGGGCGGGCCGGCACGCGGTGGATGCGGGCGGAGGGCCCCGAGGGCAGGAGGCGACGAGGAGGGGAGGGAGGAGCGACTGCTTACGTACAGAGATGGGTCGATGGAGGAGCAGCTCGGTCGGTGGCGGAAACCGGCGATGGCGGCGGCGCTCCGGCGGTCTTCGGGGAAGACGGAAGGCACGAGGCGGGAGAGGGGATTCGGCCGGTTCCGTTCCCGGCCCTACCGCGGCCGGGCGGGCACCGTAGCGCCGGCGGCGAGCCGGAGAAGGAGGCGTCGGTGATGAGGAGCTCGGGGAGGTTACAGAAACGAGAGAGGAAGGGGAGAAAGAGGAGAGCGGCGCGAGGGAGGAGAGGGAGGAAGAAAACTAGGGCACGGGGGAGCCCTAGGGCTAGGGTTATAGGGGAGGTGGAGGCTCCATCAACCGTCCTCTCCTCTGTATGTGCACGTGGAGGCCATGGATGGTGGTCGTACAACGTACGGAGGAAGAAGACAACAGACGTGGGGGGGGGGTATGGGCCTTTAGGGTAGGTTGGGCTGGACCCAGAGTGGGCTGGCTCCTCTCTTATCCCTCTCTCTCTCTTTTTTTTGTGTTTATTACTTTTTTTTTTGTGCAGATTTGGATAAAGAGAGAAACCATTGGTGTTAGGGTTTAGCAAAATTTGGGACAATGTTTTTATCGATTAAGTTTTGTAATAGCACTTGAAAACAAACTTTTGTTTTTCCAAATAAATTCAATTGATGTTATTTATTGGAAATTAAAATGAGTTGAGCAATTTGGTATCAAAAGACATAATTGAAAGTTTAGCCAAAATTAAGTTTTTGATAACAATTTTGGTGGAAACAAATATTTGTTTGTTTTTATAGTTTTTATTTGACACAAAGTAACATAACAAGTATGACAAATAATTTGAATGTTTTGTTTGGAATTTCATATAGAAAACAAATGGAACCAAATAGAAAACAAGTGCAAAGATGATGACATGATGCAGTACTTGAATTAAACATGAAACAAAACATTCTAGGGGGAGATTTTCTTACTTGGGATGTTACAAAACGCCCCCCCTTGAAGGAATCGCGCCCCGAGATTCCTACTGAGAAGTGAAAAGGTCCGGATACTTCTTGCGAAGATCCTCTTCGGTCTCCCATGTTGCCTCTTTATCGGAATGATGCGACCATTGCACTTTCAAGAACTTGGTGCTCTTGTTGCGAGTCTTACGAACGGTCTCATCGAGAATACGAACAGGGTGCTCCTCGTAAGATAGATCATCTTGCAGTTCAATGGAATCATGATCAACTGCACGATCTGGATCTTTGAAACACCTCTTGAGCTGTGACACGTGAAACACATCGTGCACCTTGGATAGTTTTTCTGGAAGTTCAAGACGATAGGCATTTTCCGCACGCCTTGAGAGAATGTTGAAAGGACCAATGTATCTTGGTGCAAGCTTTCCTTTCACACCAAAACGATGAGTGCCTCTGAGGGGAGTTACACGGAGGTATGCCTTGTCACCAGGTGCATAAATCATATCCCTGTGCTTGCTGTCATAGTAGCTTTTCTGACGAGACTGAGCAATCTTGAGATTGTCACGAATGATGCGAACTTTCTCTTCGGCTTCCTTAACAATGTCAGGGCCTAAGAGTGAACGTTCACCAGCTCCAGACCAATTGATTGGACTCCTGCATCTGCGGCCATAGAGTGCCTCAAACGGTGCCATGCCTAGGCTTGCCTGGAAGCTGTTGTTGTAGGAGAATTCAGCATATGGAAGGCATTCCTCCCATTTCATGCCAAAGGAGAGACCACATGCTCTGAGCATATCCTCGAGAATCTGATTGACTCTTTCGACTTGCCCTTGAGACTGAGGATGATAAGCCGTGCTGAACAGAAGTTTGGTGCCCAATGCTTCTTGAAAACTCTTCCAGAAATGAGAAGTGAATATACTTCCACGGTCTGAGCTTATTTCCAATGGAACACCATGAAGAGGAACAATCTTTGTTGTGTAGAGTTCTGCTAACTGGCTAGCTGATATTGTTTCTTTGACAGCAAAGAAGTGAGCTACCTTAGTGAGACGATCAATAACAACGAAGATTGCATCGTTGCCCTTCTTGGACTTTGGAAACCCAGTAACGAAGTCCATTTCAATCATGTCCCACTTCCACTCAGGAATTTTCAGAGGTTGGAGAAGACCGGCTGTTTTCTGATGGACTGCCTTGACACGTTGACAAACGTCGCATTCAGAAACGTATTGAGCAATTTCACGTTTCATGCCAGACCACCAATACAGAGTCTTAAGATCCTGGTACATCTTTGTACTTCCAGGGTGGATGGAGAGAGGAGTTTCATGAGCCTCCTTGAGAATAACATCTTTGAGACTTTGAACTTGAGGAACCGCCATGCGTCCTTCGAAGAACACCGTTCCCTTGTCATCAATTGAGAAGCACTGATACTTCACATTGCCTGCTTTGATGTTATTTGCGATCTTCTTGATCTCAGCATCACGAAGTTGTTCAGAACGAATCTTGTCCTCGAGAGTTGGACTGGCTGTCAAGCTAGCAAGGTATCCTTCAGGGACAAGACCAAGGTTCAGCTTCTGGAATTCTTCATGAAGTGGAGGTTGGCTTTCCATGATCATGAGATTATTGCAATACGACTTGCGACTGAGAGCATCGGCCATAACATTAGCCTTGCCTGGAGTGTAAGAAATGGTAAGATCGAAGTCTTTGATCTTTTCAATCCATCTCCTTTGCCTGAGGTTTAGATCTGGTTGAGTGAAGATGTATTTCAGGCTCTTATGATCGGAAAAGATTTCAGTGCGATTACCCAACAAGTATTGCCTCCATTTCTTGAGGGCAAACACAATTGCTGCAAGTTCAAGATCATGAGTGGGATAGTTTTGCTCATGTGGGTTCAACTGACGTGAAGCATAAGCCACAACTTGACGTTCTTGCATAAGAACTGCTCCTAGACCTTGGAGGGAAGCATCACAGAATATCTGGAAAGGTTTGGTGGTATCTGGGCCAACCAGAACTGGTGTAGAAGTGAGTTTAGTCTTCAGGAGATTGAAACATGATACCATTTGTCGCACCCTGGTTTCTAGAGGATACTCATCGCACGAACTGGATAGCAGGTGCTTGGATTATGGGGCATACCTGCTCCCACGTCCCAGCTTCCTGGTAGGCCTGCGCTTATGCGCGACAACACAAGCCCTGCTTCCACCGTCGAAGTAAACTATCCGCTAGGAACCTAAGGCACTACTGTCGACGTACTTCATAACAAGCACGCACTGTACGTCAACAGCTTTGAACAAAAGGAAATCACAGAATGTCTCTAAGACACAAAAGAATGAAATAAGTTGCAAACGGCTCTCATTAGAGCAGAGATAGCAAATACAATCATTCAGAGGGCACATGCCCCAACAATACATCATTACGATACAGCGGAAGCAATCAACATGTCTGAGTACAGACAAGAACCAAATAGGCCTAAGAGGCCGGAAACAAACAGACGGAGCCCATCCACGAAGTCGTCGGATCCTGCCCGGGTCCGCTATCTACTCGTCTGCAGCCTCGTCGAACTCCACGAACTAGCCATCCTGGTGATCATCGTAGCCGTAGTCGTAGTCTGCGTAAACCACAGCCCCAACGGGGTCAGTACATCCAAGTACTGGCAAGCAAGACTCACACTTCATCAAAGAGTTACCCGTCAACACAAGCATTGATGCTTGGGATCAACGGAAGAGAAAGGTGTTATAAAAGCTGCAGCGGGCTGCTCTAACCAACTACAGAAAATACTACAAGTTCCGGCTAACAGAAGAGGATAAGATCGAGGATTGTAACCAACTGAAAGATAACTTCAAACAAACCCATCCTGGATCTCGCCCCTTATCCGAAGAAGCAATCCGAGGATAACTCACACCGTTGTATTAAAGATGAGTCAAGTTATTGTGTGAATAACCTATTACTAGTCAAGTTATTTAGCATTGGGTGATACATGGTTGATCATTATGTTTAAGTTGTCCTGAGTACTTGTTAGCCAGTACTTTCACCAAGTAATCCATAACCGCGGAAAACACGGCTTCTCGAGAAGATTTATCCCTGCAGGGGTGTGCTCCAGTACCCGTACACACTCAAGCCACCAACTAAAACTTAGGTGGACTTGACACGACCCAAACCATCTCTACAATCCATCCTAGGAGCCACGGAGCTATAAGGTCCCGGCCAGTCCGCCTAACCTAAGCGCAAGGGTGAAAACCACACCCCCGGCACCACAGGCCTCGCCCTATATGCATCATCATCATCATCAGTAACCAATGGGGGTACCTCCCATTATGCAAGGAGCAAATGGAACACCCGAACTAAGTGTGGCTCTTCGGACAAACTGCAGATCAAGTCTAAGTCGAGGGGGGTCCCATACTACCACCCGGATGCGGTGAGCACGCTCATCATGGATCAGTAGACAAGACCCTTTTCCTATTAGGGTCGACACTAGCAGGCCTCAAAACCACTTAGGGCCTCCTGCCGGTGCCTTATCATCAAATTATTATTACCAGTAGCAATTAACAAGATTGATTGATTAAATTCGAGCCCCCGGTACAATAATAATAGTAGAAGAAGTAACCGACAACAGACTCGAGCAAAAGCAACCCTAAGCATGCTAGATGAGAACAGGCACAAGCAATGGCTGCAGGTATGGAGGTGAGGCAATATCATTGGTTCAGGGTATCATGTGATAGGTTCGGAGAACAAGCAACGATACATAGGGCTAGCAATAATAGACAAAAGGATAGTATCGACAACAAGTGTGGAAGAGAACTCGATGATTCATGTGAGTGATAACTTGCCTGCAAACCCAGTAGCCTGGTACTGAGCAAAAATCCTTAGAAGGGGTACCGTACGTCCCTTCGGTCTCAACGTCGTCGTCTAAAGCGAGAAGAAGCAAACACACAATCGAAAGAGACGAACAATCAATACATGGCATAGGATGCACAACCATGGGATGATGCATGTCATGTTAATAGATGCATCCAAGTAAACTACTTGACAAGGCAACACAATTTAATTGGACCCATATGCAATGTGAATTGCATATGGATGCAAATGGTTTAGGTTGAAGCAATGATCTACATTTGATTAACAAGTGTAAGTAGTTAAACATGATGCATGCATGATGAAAATAAGAAGTAAACAATATTAGATGCAAATGGAAAAGGAAGAAAACAAGTGTGGGATTTTATTTGCCATGTTAAGAATTTTTGGTTCCTTATTGATGTCACACAAGTATTTGTTGTTTTCAACAAGTTAAAGTGTGCAAAACAAATAACAAAGTTGATATTTGAAAGGGTTATCAAATTTTAGTTGGATTACATGTTTCACATATTGAAATTGGACTTTGGATTATTTAATTATGAATTAAACAATATTAAACAATTTTTAATTGAATTAAACAAGATTTAAATTATTTAGGCAATTTAAATTATTCAAACCATGAAACAAAATTTATATTTGAATTGGTGGTTCAAAATGGTATGGAAAACATATTTTATTTGTATGATTTGGATTAATAATGAATTAGTTATGGATTTCAGCAAATTGCAATTGAATTATTTGAATTCAAATTTGAATTGCATTTTTAAAATTCAAAACAGAAAACAAATGTTATAATTAGGTAGATAATTAAATTTGGTGCAGTGTACATATTTTATTTTTAATATTTGGGTTTGTGAAATAAAAGTTATGTGGGTTTTTAGTTTAGGGACTATTCTGAAAATTAATTGGACGGATATAGAAAAATAAAAAGGTAGAAAAGACAACTGCACCGCGCAGTGACCCAGAATGGGCCACTGCCAGTGGGGCCTTCGCCTACGTGGCGCCCAGGTGGAGTGGCTAGGGGCTGACGTGGCCGCTAGGGTGAATGACGTGCGGGGCCCAGTGCGGGCGTGGAAGGGAAAAAAGGGGAGGCAAATATTGCCTCCCGTAGGAATCGATCCTGGAGCTCTCGCTTCCGCGCAGGGTGCGCTAGCCACTGCGGCTGTTCGCATTTCTTGTCAGGTACAGGTGCAGGTGTGTGCTTATTGTGTGTTTTCCGTCAGATGCAAGTTTTAACTGAACTTTCTTTTCAGTTGCAGGTGCAGCGGGGCGGACAGAGGGCGGCCGAGCGATGGAGCTGCTCGCGCTGCGCGGGCGCTGGCGCCGTCCGTGGCTGGCTGCCGTGCGCGGCTGCCGGGCGGGCCGGCACGCGGTGGATGTGGGCGGAGGGCCCCGAGGGCAGGAGGCGACGAGGAGGGGAGGGAGGAGCGACTGCTTACGTACAGAGATGGGTCGATGGAGGAGCAGCTCGGTCGGTGGCGGAAACCGGCGATGGCGGCGGCGCTCCGGCGGTCTTCGGGGTTGTGTGTCACCTTTAATGCACCCAAAATTTCCCTAAATTAATAATAAAATTCTAAATTGCTACACCCTATTCTAATTTGATTCTAATGTTGTTATTTTGCTGTTTTCCTTTTGCATGCATCATGTTTAACCACTTACACTTGTTAATCAAATGTAGATCATTGCTTCCACCTTAACCACTTGCATCCATATGCAATTCACATTGCATATGGGTCCAATTAAATTGTGTTATATTGTCAAGTAGTTTATTCTGATGCATCTATTAACATGACATGCATCATCCCATGTTTGTGCACCTATGCCATGATATTGATTGTTTATCTTTCTGCATTGTCTGTTTGCTTCTTCCCGGATATACGACGACGTTGAGTCCGACGATACTTACGACATCCCTTCTAAGGATTTAGCTCAGTACCAGGCTACTGGGTTTTGCAGGCAAGTTATCACTCACATGAACCACTGTGTTCCTTTCAACATTGGTTACCGATACTTTCCGTTGTTCTTTTCTGCTAGCCTTAGTAGTAGTTGTTTCTGTTACGAACCCATCACATGATACCCTGAACCCTGATATTGCCTCACCTCCATAACCAACTACAGAGATTCTACCACTTCCGGCTAACGGAAAGGAGATAAGATCGAGGATTGTAACCAACTGAAGGATAACTTCAACCAAACCCATCCTGGATCTCGCCCCTTATCCGAAGAAGCAATCCGAGGATAACTCACACGGTTGTAATAAGGTGAATCAAGTTATTGTGTGAATAACCTATTACTAGTCAGGTTATTAATCATTGGGTGAAAACATGATTGATCATTATGTTGAAGTTGTCCTGAGTACTTGTTAGCCAGTACTTTCACCAAGTAATCCATAACCGCGGAAAACACGGCTTCTCGAGAAGATTATCCCTGCAGGGTTGCACCAATTTGGCCGTACACTCAAGAATAACCCGCCAGATGGAAATGCACTTCCACCAAGCGGGGTACTCTACACAACCAACCATTCTCCGCATCAAGCCCAAAGCACCTTGGGCGCACGGCTAATCGAGCCCAGAAGAAAATGGACCCTCCTAGCACTCTAAGAACGTGTCCCCTATATGCCGACTACGAAAGTTCCACCCTGCGCTGGGCTCGCAAAAACATGCATGCGGCAAATGGAAAACACGAACTAAATGAGGCGATTTGGACGAGATGCGAATCAGGTCAAGTTGAGGGGGGCGCCCATACTCGCTTCCCAAATGCGGGTAGTGCGCTCATCATGGATCAGTAGACAAGACCCTTTTCCTATTAGGGTCGACACTAGCAGGCTCCAAAACCTCTCATGGGCCTCCTGCCGGTGCCTTATCATCAAATTTATTATTAACAGTAACATTAGCATGATTGATTGATTAAACATCGAGCCCCCAGAACATAAATGATATAGTAACAGAAAGTAACGGATAACAGACTCGAGCAAAAGCAACCTAAGCATGCTAGTAAGACACGGGCTCAAACAATGGTTGTAGGAAGGGAGATGAGGCAATATCAGGTTTAAGGGATTCATGTGATGGGTTCGGAGAACAAGCAGCGATACATAGGGCTAGCAATAGTAGACAAAAAGATAGTATCGACAACAAGTGTGGAAAGGAACTCGATGATTCATGTGAGTGATAACTTGCCTGGCAGCTCAGCCTCGTACTGGGCTAGATCCTGAGTAGTGGTGTCGTAAGGCTCGTCGGTACCAACGTCGTCGTCTAATCGAGAAGAAGCAAAAACAACAACGAAGGAAGACGGGCAATCAATACATGGCATAGGTGCACAAACATTGGATGATGCATGTCATGTTTAATAGATGCACCAAACTAAACTAGTTGAGATGGGACACAAGTTTAAATGGATTCCATATGCAAAAGTTGCATATGGAAGCCCATGCTTTAGAGTTGAATTAATTGTTCTATCACTAAGCATCATGTGTAAGTGACTTAGTATGATGCATGCATGATGAGGAACAATAAGATAACAAAATTAAATGCAAATAGAATGATAGTTAACCAATTAAGAAATCATTTATTAGTTTGGAAAATTGGTTACTTAAACATGGCACACAAATAAATGTTGTTATCATCAAGTTAAAGTGTGCAAAACAATTTACAAATTTTATATTTGAAAAGTTTATCAAATTTTAGTTGGATTACATGTTTCACATTTTGAAATTGGACTTTGGATTAATAAATTATGAATTAAACAATATTAAACAATTTTTAATTGAATTAAACAAGATTTAAATATTTTAGGCAATTTAAATTGTTCAAACCAGAAAACAAAATTTATATTTGAATAGAGCATTCAAAATGGTGTGAAAAACATATTTTATTTGTATTATTTGAAAACAGTATGAATTAGTTATGAATTATTTCAATTTGCATTTGAATTATTCAAATTTGAAATTTAAAAGCAGTTGAAGTTTCCAAAACAGAATACAAATTGGATATTTGGAAAGAGTATAAGATTTTGAACAGAAAACATATAAAGTTTGTATTTATTGAAATTACAGAACAAAAGATATTAACTTTTGAAGTTTTGGTTTAATTCTGCTATTTAAAAATGAATTTGGAAATTAACAGATTGCTTTTAAGCTTTTGTTACCGTGCAGGGCCTACACACACACGCTGACGGGGGGGGGGGCCCGTGGCCAGCGTGGCAGGTGCGCGCACGCGTGGCCACCAGGAGACTGACCCGTGGGCCTGGGTGCGGGAGAAATCCCCAAAAAATGGTGTGCTTGCGGGAATCGAACCCGCAACCACTGGATTCGCTCTCCCGGTGCAGTACCAATACGGCTTGCTCGTGTTTGTGTCTTAGCAGAAGCAGCGAACAGGTTAAGGTGTTAACTTTGACAGGTAAGTTCTCTGAACCTTCCCTGTGCGCGCGGAACTGACAGCGATGGATCGATCGACGGAGTTGTGGCCTCCGGTGGAGCACGACGGGGACTAGCCCGTGTGATTTGCGCGCTTGGTGCTGCTGGGTGTGGCCTAGTGCTCGGTGCGCGACCGTGCAGAGGAGTAACAGAAAAGGGCGAGGAGGAGCGACGGTGAAGGTCACCTGAACTGCAGAGGCTCGCCGGAGAAACGCGGACGGCGGCGAGGCTCTGGTTCTCCTCAGGCCTCCCGGAGGTGTCGAAGACGAAGAGGGCACCGTGGGCTTCCAATTCCCGCGCCTAGCCCTCGACGTTCGCCATCGGAGACGGCGCCCGTTGCCGGATTTCAGAGGGACGGTGGCGGAAAGTTCAGAGCTTTGGGGTTCAGAGAGAAAAGGCAGGGGCTTGGGGGGAGAGGATGGGAGGTTGGCGGCGCCGGGATGGGTTCTAGGGTTGAGGCAGGAGGAGGAGGCGCCGCGGTGGTTTTTATGGGCTCGAGTGGAGCTGTACGGCGGCCATCGGGAGCTCCAGAGAAGGATCAACGACGGAGGAGGGGTCGTACGCGTGACGTCAGAAAAGGGAGAAGGAAGACAGCGACGTGCGAGGGGGTATTGGGCTGAAAAAAAAAACGGGCTGGGCTGAACCTTTAGTTGCTGCTGCTCTCCTCCCTGCTTATTCTTTTATTTTTATTTTTTGTGTACTGTTTTTTTTTGTAGTTGAGCAATTTGGAAACAAAGCAAGATTTGTTTACAAAAATTTTGGAATAAAAATAGGGTAACTTTATTAGTGGAAAAATGCAACCTTTTGGTATTGGTTGTTTTCAAAAACTTTATTGTTTGTTTGTTGTTTTAAAATTTAAACCAATTAAATGAGATTTCCAATATTAGTTAATAGTAGAAATTCAAGGTATTTTCAATAGGGTTTTCTTTAGGGTTGGAAGGTGATTTAATGAATTCAAATTAATGGTGAATTTCATGGATTCAAATGATTAAAGATTTGAGAAATGGTTTGAGTTTGGAAATAATTTGAAATTAATTGATTAATTGATTAAGTGATTGATGAATTAAGCAACAAATTAAGAGTTGATCCAATATGAAAATAATTGGAAGCAATTGATGTTTTTGGATTTGCAAAACTTTATTTGAGAGATTGTAACAGACAAGTGTGAAAACAATGTTTGATTAAGTTTGAATTTTATTATGAAAACAATGCAAACAGAAATAAAACAAATGCAATGAGATGATGACATGATGCATTGCTTGAAATTAAACAAGAAATTGAACCACTAAGGGATGTTTTCATACTTGGATGTTACACAGGTGGCGCGCAAGGGGAGCTAGCGGTTTGTGCCGGCGACCAAGGCGACCGGTGCAGCGGTATTGATGAGGAGGAGCGTCCATAGTCATGCCCCACAGATGTAGGCGAGATCGCCGAACTGCGTTACCAAATCTCGGTGTCGTCATCATTGTTGCGATTGCTTGTTCCTTGGTAGATGGACTAAGCGCCTACGAATTGTGAAAAGTGGTATCAGAGCAAGGTTCGAAAGGCCGCGGTACGTTGATGTTGAGCAGTCGAGAAAATTGATCAGCTGATGAAGATTCGTCGGATCGGCAGGGGTCTAAAGTTTTCGATAAGAAAAAACAGCAATCGATCGGTTCTTTAATGCGAGCTGTACGTGGTTGTGCATGTGGGCCAAAGGGGCCTGTGGTGACAGCAGCAGGCCAGGGGCCTCACGTGCGTTCTTTGCTTGGCAACAAGCATACGCTGCATGCAACAGTCCATGCACGCGTTTGCTTGGCCAGAGGGCAAGCCATCTCGCGATGGAAGGATCGATCGGTGGGTATTTGTTTGGAAACAAAAGGGGACCGAGTCCCAGGAGGATACGGCTCCTCACGCTCGTGTCGGAGACAGCGACCTGCGGGCTATTAAAAGAAGCAGGAGGCGGTCGTAGCAGCGAGCCGGCAAGTCGATTTCAACGAAATATTCATCAAGGATACAGACGGATCCATCGAAACAGCAGGCAAGATCAAGACAATTGCTAGCATAAGAAGTTAAGTGCCAGGAGGAGCAACAGTACGTGAAGCACAGGCAGAAGATTTCTCTTGCTACATGCGCATGGGTAAAATAGCTCGGTTAATTATTTGCGGGTCAGCCATACAGGAAAAATCATGGTGCCAACGGGTACCAGATTTGAAGTGCAAAAGTTAGACGGAACTGGAAACTTCGCGTTATGGAAGACAAGGGTGAAGGATTTGTTGGCACAACAGTCATCTTTAAGGCGTTGCGGGCTGTCAAGCCAGCTAAGATGGACAATGATGACTGGGAGGAGTTGTAGTTTCAAGCAGCCGGAACCATACGGTTGTGTTTGTCGACCAGGTCATGTACCATGTGATGGATGAGAATTCGCCGAAAAAGTTTTGGGAGAAATTGGAGAGTAAATTTATGTGAAAGACTGCGACGACCAAGGTGTATTTGAAGCAAAAGTTATACAGACTTAAGATGCAGGAGATGTCTGATTTTGTGGAGCACATGAGTACCTTTAATCAGGTTATCACGGAACTAGCACGTCTAAGTGTGAGGATTGACGATGAGGATACGGATATTCTCCTTCTTTGTTCATTGCCACCGTCCTATGAGCATTTGATCACTATGTTGACGTATGGAAAGGAGACTGTTCAACTTGAGGATGTCACTGCGGCGGTCTTGTCCTATGATATGAGGAAGAAGAATAACACAGAAGAAGACGATCATGGTGAAAGTTTGCTAGTCAATGATGGGCAAGGCAGGCAAGGATACGAGGCAGGGAAGAATAAGAAAAGAAGAAGGTGCAGTGTCACAAGTGCAAGCAGTGGGGACATATCAAGAAGGACTGTCTAGATCTCAGTGCTGTGTCAAGTGCTAATGTAGTAACTCAAACTGATGACTTGGACAACGGTATTCTCTTAGTGTCAGATAGACGGTCAACTAAAGGTGAAGCGTGGATGTTGGATTCGGCTAGCTCTTTTCATGCGACGCCCAATAGGGAGTGGTTCTCTTCGTACAAGTCTGGTGAGCTTGATACAACCTACATGAGTGATGATACGGGCCACCGTGTTGCTGGAATAGGTGACATAAAATCAAGATGTTTGACGGAGTAGAGCGAGTGCTTCGAGGAGTCAGGTTAGGCTCAGGCATGTGTCAGGGCTGAAGAGGAATCTAATTTCGCTTGGAGTTCTTCATGATGGTGGTATGATATTCCGTTGTGATCGAAATAAGAAGACCATGAGGATCATGGAAGATAAGGTGACCGTGATGATGGGAGAGAGGACGTCTTCGCATCTTTACAAGTTGCGAGGGAGTGCAATTGCAGGTGGAGTCATGGAGACTGGAGTTGCGGGAGTAGCAGCTGTGTTCCACAGAGGTGGCGGGTCTGCGGCAGACTCGTCGAGTAGCTCTCGGTAAGCTACGAAGTAGACAACCCAAGTCCGGAGTACATGGAAGTTTGAAGCTTGAACAAACTCAAGGTGGTGGAGAATATTCGGAAAGGTGAAGTTTGTTGTATTTGTGTCGAATATTATGTACGAGTAGGGTTACGGTAGGACTTGGAGTTGTAATAAGTGTGGTCAGGGTACGGTAGTGTTGTAGTCCAACACGTGTATCCTAGGGCCTCTCATATAATGAGGAGGCACCACATGTTGTAACCCATGCCGACTTGATAGCAGCAGGCGCGCAAGGGGAGCCAGCGGTTTGTGCCGGCGACCAAGACGACCGGTGCAGCGGTATCGATGAGGAGGAGCGCCCATAGTCATGCCCCCAGATGTGGGTGAGTTCGCCGAACAGCGTTACCAATCTCGGTGTCATCATCATTGTTGCGATTTCTTGTTCCTCGGTAGATCGACTAAGCGCCTACGAATTGTAACAAGTGGTATCAGAGCAATGTTTCAAAGGCCGCGGTACGTTGATGTTGAGCAGTCGAGAAAATTGATCAGCCGATGAAGATTCGTCGGATCGACAGGGGTCTAAATTTTTTGATAAGAAAAAACAGCAATCGATCTGTTCTTTAATGCGAGCTGTACGTGGTTGTGCATGTGGGACAAAGGGGCCTGTGGTGACAGCAGCAGGCTAGGGGCCTCACGTGGGTGCTTTGCTTGGCAACAAGCATACGCTGCATGCAGCAGTCCGTGCACGCGTTTGCTTGGCCAGAGGGCACGCCATCTCGCGATGGAAGGATCGATCGACGGAGATTTGTTTGGAAACAAAAGGGGACCGAGTCCCAGGAGGAGACGGCTCCTCGCGCTCGTGTCGGAGACAGCGACCTGCGGGCTATTAAAAGAAGCAGGAGGCGGTCGTAGGAGCGAGCCGGCAAATCGATTTCAGCGAAATATTCATCAAGGGATACATACGCATCCATCGGAACAACAGGCAAGATCAAGGCAATTGCTAGCATCGGAAGTTGAGTGCCAGGAGGAGCAGCAGTACGTGAAGCACAGGCAGAAGATTTCTCTTGCTACGTGCGCACGGCTACAACAACTCGGTTATTTCTTTGCGGGTCAGCCATACAGGAAAAATCATGGTGCCAACGGGTATCAGATTTGAAGTGCAAAAGTTCGACGGAACTGGAAACTTCGCGTTATGGCAGACAAGGGTGAATGATTTGTTGGCACAACAGGGATGCTTGAAGGCGTTGCGGGATGTCAAGTCAGCAAAGATGGACAATGATGACCGGGAGGAGTTGCAGATTCAAGCAGCCGGAACCATACGGTTGTGTTTGTTGGACCAGGTCATGTACCATGTGATTGATGAGAATTCGCCGAAAAAGGTTTGGGAGAAATTGGAGAGTCAATTTATGTCAAAGACTACAACGGCCAACGTGTATTTAAAGAAAAAGTTATACATGCTTAAGATGCAGGAGAGGTCGGATTTTGTGGAGCACATGAACACCTTTAATCAGGTTGTCACGGATCTAGCACGTCTAAGTGTGAGGATTGACGGCGAGGATAGGGCTATTCTCCTTCTTTGTTCATTACCACCGTCCTATGAGCATTTGATCACCGCGTTGACATATGGCAAGGAGACTGTTCAACTAGAGGATGTCACTGCGGCGTTATTGTCCTATGATATGAGGAAGAAGAATAACGCAGAACAAGACGCTCATGGTGAAAGTTTGCTAGTCAATGGTAGGCAAGGAAGGCAAGGATACGATGCAGGGAAGAACAAGAAAAAGAAGAAGGTGCAGTGTCACAAGTGCAAGCAGTGGAGACATATCAAGAAGGACTGTCCAGATCTCAGTGGTGGGTCAAGTGCTAATGTAGTAACTCAAACTGAACATACCTCTATTAGTAATGCGGTAACGGTTACGGTGTTTGGTAACATACCTCTTTTAGATCGAACATGAAGATTACGCTCCCGCACAAGCATCGATGAGGAAGACGACAAAGCCGGCCTCAATGTTGTAAATAACTTGACGAGTTGATGATGACCCTGGTACACCGACGGTGTTGTCGGCGCTAAAGCTGCAGCGCCCCTAAGTACTCTTACACGCGCAGTTCTTGACGTCGACTCACGTTCTCTGGTCCAGCAGAGGTTGCGGAAGTTGATCTTTTGTGCGGAATTCTCATAGCACGGCGGTGGGGTGAAGAGGGAGAAGTCTCATGCGTACAACCCAAGCTTGGGGTCTCCCACCGGAAGAGAGAGAGAGAGAGAGAGAGAGAGAGAGAGAGAGAGAGCGGGTGGAGGAAAAAATTGATCGACTATTTTATCAGGATTTTTCTGAGCACCTCTGCCTCTCTTCATGTAGGAGGAGGAGGGGTGCATCTCCCTTTAGCTCCCCCATGTGGGACTAAAGGGAGAGGAGGTGGGAGGGGGCATCCACAACTCTTCCTTAGCCGCATGGGCCTCTACCATTAGGGGAAGTGCGAACTCCCCTTGTGGGCTACCTTCCTTTTTACTTTTTTTAATTAATTATTTAATATCAACTGAAATTAATATACATTAATAAATACATTTAAATTAATATTTTTTTATTTATTTTAATATTAAATGAACATATAAATATATTTAATTCTTAATTAATATATTTACATATTATTTAATTGAAATGACCCCGGAACACCTTCCGGATCACCCCGAACTGTTTCGGTCATCTTCGGAACCGTTCTGATGTTTTTCCCATTGTCCGGAACCCTTCCGCTCTTTCTGATTCTTTACTCCGATAATTTCGATGTTTCCTATAACGATCTCCGAGCAACATCAAGCCCTTAAGTGTGTTACTCCTGATTCGGGAATACTCTATACATAATCGAGAACTCTTTCTTCGATCAATGATCAGTAGCGGGATCTGGATACTCATAATGACCCGTGTGCATTCTAGAATAATACATCGATGAACCATAATGTGCCCTATTCCTTTTGTTTCATAGATACTCATCTTGACCGAGATACGATCATTGACATCTCTATGCCATGTTCAATCTCGTTGCCGACGAGAATTACTTTACTCGTTCTCGTGATATTACATCCCCATGACCTAGTCATATGCCGCAGCTTTATGGATGCAATCTCACTGAGTGGGTTCAGAGTATCTCTCCGTCACATGGAAGAACAAATCCCAATCTCGATACAAACGCCTCAATCCATCTCTTTGGAATACCTAATGTTCACCTTTACGATCACCAAATTACGCTGTCAAAAAGAAGCAATCAAAGCACCCTCGAAGACAATAATGAAATATGATTTCACAGTCTAAGGATTAAGTTACTATATCTTGAATATTACAATGGTGAACGTCATGACACAATCACGTTGTAATACTTATATTGGGTATCTCCGTTATCTCATTCAACTATGAAATAACCTTATAGTCAACTAACATAAATGTCACATGATTGTGAAACCCTCGATCATCTGTTTCCCAATGAACTAGTTAGAATAGAGGGTAACAAGGGACTCTGGCTTTTTTTTATATATCACACATGTATTAACGTTTCCTGTTAATAAAATTATAGCATGACGGAAAACTTATTATAAACTTTAATGAGATATGATAAATAAAACTTATAATTTATTTTCCTCTAGGGCATATCTCCTTCACCACCACGTATGAGGATCTTGCTCTCAAAGGTCTAGCTAGTGTCAATTCATCTTGGGTTTGGAATGAATATGTCGTGTGACAATTTTATGGCACCCTTTATGTTGATCCTAAGAGCAAGGAAATGGATTTCATTATAGGAACACAACATTGATTTTCTACCAAGGAAGATCTTGAAAAGGCCCTGCTAATTGAGCCTAGAGCTGACATCCTTGTTCTGCACACATGGAATGATGTTGATGTCCACTCTCTCTTTCTAGTACCAAATCCGGACTCTAGTCTAGTTCGAGATCTTAAAACTGAAGTTGATCTCATCCAAAAGATCAGGAAGTCGAGGCAGTTGTACCATCAATATTCTCAAGCTTTCGTATGCCATATACCATAGATAGCACTTTGTTATCGCAAATTTTTTCTTGGATTCTTTGGATGCTCCATGTGGTGACAAGCTGGCTGGAAATAAAAACCGTTTCTGGACAGGCCGAGTCTGTCTTTTATTCAAAGCGGCTCTCTATTTTTTATCTGGACCATCTATGCAAACCCGGACGTCATACATATGGTAGAATTGCTTGTTAAAATGGTCCGTTTCTACATTACATGTTGGCCATTTAGTTGGACCGCTTCCAACGAACAAATGATCAAAGGCGACCTATTTTAAAAACCTGTCTAAGGGGTGCGTTACAGAGACGACCCGTGGAACCGGCTTTGATGGGCCTGATTATTAGCACCTTATGCTCCGAACCGGTCGGGAAACCACCACAAGCCTATGCACGAGAACTGGCTGAGATTGTAGGTATCTTAGTAGTGCATCAAAGCATACTATGCATAGATACAGTTTGATCTAGAGCATAATTTTGTGCGGTATTGCATAAACTTGTGCAAGTATATTAGAAATTTCTCTAATATTCAGTTTATCCGCATTGCTTCCCAATAAGTTCCGACGACGTGGTATGCTATTTTACAAACTTATGTCTATTCTAGGATGCTCGAGTTACCCCTGACATATCTCGCTTGATCCGAAGAAGTGCTTCAGTAGTTTTGGGTCACACCATAGTTGGTATCATATAACGGCATGTTGGAAACGAGACGTGGATTGGATCCACGCGGGGGTCATGGTTAGGAATAAGTTTAGATTGAGGATCTAGACATTTTCGTAATGTCTGTGTTTCAATCATCCCGCAAAATTAATCTAGCAATGAGAATTAACATACCTCGAATTGCATAGGTGGTGACGATATTTGATCGTAGAACCAACGACCAGGCTAAAACTTGCAAACAAAGTGTTAGAGACGTCTAACTTAGTTTTGCAGGGTGTGCATGTGTTTTGGTATAGCTATCTTGTTACTGTATTTTTACATGATGACCAATGGAAAATAATTTTTATTGTCCAACATCGACAATTAGACGTTCATCGCGGAGGTCGGAGGAAGTACATGGTAAGAGGAAGTGGTCGTCTCTCTATCTTGAAAAAGCTTGAAGCAATTTTCACCAAAGTGAAATTTCCTCGGATTTTCTGCTATGGTGAAAAATAACGGAGATGGAGGATCCTCATTGGATATGTGTCAAGAATCTCTAAGAACAAAGGCTATACCGAATCACACGAATTATAAATTGTCTATGCTGTCCTTTTTTGTTTGCATCTTGATTGCAAAGTAGTCGTTTATTAGAGCGATTCCTCAGTCAAAATATCAAGATAGTTCGTGTTCTCCCAATTGTAGCACCGTCAAAACGGCCTGGGTACGCGTTCATCACATGGATACATAGGTCAAAGTGCATCTTCTTGTCGGGACGCGGGTTATAGTTAGCTCACTTGGATACAAGGTGCATTCTATATGGTGGAGTCAGTTGGTTGTCTTGTCGTTCTGCCATGAAATTCATGATCTCGGAACAGATACTTCGAAAGATGAGCGAGAATGACATAGTGATTAGCATAGTGGCCTACTCTCTAGGTCATGGTTGCTTTAGATGGATATATCCTTCTAGTCATAATCTACTGGGATCTTGCTTCACTTAAAGTTTATCTTGACGATTATAATTTTCATTGGGAACATATATGAGTTTTAATTTCATTGAATTAAGTAGTGCAAATTATTTTGAATTATAGAGTCTAATTTTTTTTTATTGTAGAGATGGATCCCACTGAAAATACAAGTCTGAATGAGTTGTTGGGGATAAATAAATTAACTAAGAAAACATGAACTTCTGTGATTGGGTTCACGATCTGAGTGCTGTTCTCACAAGTCTTGAGGTAGAGCATGTGATGGGCACTAAAGTCCCTGTACCTAATGTAGAGTATTCTCCATTGGGATATGGGGAGTATCAAGTTTCTGTGATCACGCTGGACAGGGTGAGTTATGAGCTAGGGGAATCTTACCCACACTTTTGCCCCTTCCGTCTCATGAACGCGCTCGATCAGCCACACATGTTTTCTCCTCTCCTTTAGCACCTAGTAGCGTGGGGCCCGCCAAAAGGCGCTTTCGTTCTCCCGCACGCCAAAATCAGCCATAACCTCAATGGGGCCTGCTCCTAGAACGGCAGCACCCGTAGTCCTCGGATCCACCCAAACCACCTCCGCCCATGGGCCCATCTCGAAGATGGTCGCACCAACTATGGTGTCACGTGGCGTGGCGTAACTCGCCCAGCCATCAGTAGAGATAACCTCCATGGGGCCCGATCCTAGAACGGTAGCACCCCAGTCCTCGGATCCCTCCCAACCACCCCCACCACTGCGCCCATCTCGAAGACGGTCGCACCACCTGCGGTGTGACGTGGCGCTTCGCAATTCGCTAGGCCAGCAGCAGAAACAACCTGGCTCATCGCAGCTGAAAAGCGTCTGCAGAAGGCACTTTCGGACCTCGTCGCACCGAACCCTGGCCCCCCGTATCGCCCTAGGGATCCCTTCCAACCCTCTCATCTTGTTTGCCTAGAGCAGGAGAGGCAGGCGGGGCCACCACGATCGCCAGCGGAGCCGGGACAACTTTTGCGCCCTTGTGTGGTAGCGCCACGAGCTGAGGGCCACCATGACCAAGTTTGAAACCGTCGAAATTGCCACTGATGGCGCCACGCGTCTACCGCCAATAGGTGGCAATCTCTAGTCCCGCGGGTCCACCACGACCTCTGAATAGGACCACATTACCCCTTGACCACCCTCCACTTGGCCATGGGCCCCACCACGATTGTCACGGATCCCCAGGGTCCAGGGCAGGGGTCTCGACGACCAGCAGCCACCGGTGCTGCCACCGGCGCCTCCACTTGGACCGCCGCTAGCACCACGAAGGGGGGCAACAGGATCCCACCGGCGCTCACCACCACCATCTACCCATTCCTC
Source organism: Alopecurus myosuroides (assembly GCA_028641055.1). NCBI lineage: Eukaryota > Viridiplantae > Streptophyta > Magnoliopsida > Poales > Poaceae > Alopecurus > Alopecurus myosuroides. The sequence goes on from CM054061.1 coordinate 319,702,150, forward strand.
CACGCGATCGACATGGATCAGAACTCGGTGGGCAATGTTTCCACCTCCGTAGATCCGAAAACCGGCGTCGGACTCCGATCACCAAAGGGGGAAGAGGGGGGGCGTCGGTGTGCGGTCCGCAGGGCTGGCCGGCTCCGGGATCACCAGACTCCGCGCCGGAGGGATTGAATCGACGTCGTCCGTCCTTGCCGCGAGATTGAACAGGGCAACATCGTCGCGGTTGCTCGATTCCGGCGCAAACTCGCTGATGACGCAGGAGGTCCAAAGAAGGTCTTCCACCACCTCGATGGACAACGCATGCGGAGGGACACCTTCTAACACCAGACTCAACTTCTTGCGCATCACTCTTTGGACCGCCTGAGATTGCCGCGTCCATGTTGGAAAAGAGAGAGAAACCATCTCGGGAAAGGAAAGGGAGGTCCGCCACCAAATCCCAGCTCGCCGCGCTCGCGAACACGAGGAGGAAGTCTCCTGACATGTATTTGTGCACCGAAACTTCCTCGAAGAAGATGCCGAGCTTGCCCTCCAGCGCAACATAGACCTGTTCGCAAGAGACCTCCGGCCGGGAGCCACCGATGTAGGCCACCATGGCATGGCGCAGCCGGTTCTCTATGTCCTTCAACCCCGGCGAGCGGCGGACCACGCAAACCGGCGCATCTTCCAGGATAGGCCCATCTGCCTGCGAAACAGTCCGTGCAAAGGTGTTCGACAATGGATTCCGTGCAGCCTCGACTGCGGCGGCTCCTCTGTTCAATCCACCGAGACCCGATCGCGACGACACAGACGGTGGCACCATCATCGCTCTCTTGGCAAGCAGCTCCAAGCGCGGTTCTTCCTCCAATTTGTAACTGCGCGGCTGCGGGCACCCCATCGCTCCGTGACCATCCTCGTCGGAGCGCAGGCATACCATGACATTCAGGCACTCCGGCTTCATGTTCCCAGCCACTAGCAGTTGAAGCAGAGCCCCACCATCTCGGGCGGCACGGGAGAACGCGGTGGGGAGGCCATCGCCGCCACAGTCGCCATCTCCACCGCCACGGCCGTGGCACGCTGGGTAGCCTTCCGTTTCCTCCAAAGCGACTTCCACGACGGCATCTTGGGCGCCCACGTGAGCCGGTCCTTGACGCCAGTCCCCGCCGGAGCCGGTGCAGCCCTAGAAGCCGCAGCGGAGCCCCGCACGCTCGTGTCTCCCGGCGAAGACGGACCATAGGAGAGGCCAAGGCCCGAGACCACCGGGCGCCCCATCCCGGACTAGACAGAAGCATGGCTGGAGGGCGCAACGCCACCGTGCTGGCCACCTCCAAAGAGCAGCAGAGTCGAGCCCGTGGGGGCCATCGAGCTGGGGCGAGGGGAGGAGGACGCCGGAGCCGGAGAGGCTAGCGGCCAGCAGCGGGGAGCGGGGGAGATAAAAAAAAATCTCTATGAGGTAGGGAATCTCAACAATTCATGTGCGACTTAAACAAATATCGGATCCAGCAAAACGGGGCCGAATTTAGGTGATTTACTCTTGTTCAACATTGAGAGCTTATGATGAGTTAGATGTGTTGTACTTTCACTACTTTATGCCTATAGAATACTTGATACACCATTTGAATTCTTGATTAGGAAGGCAACGACTATGATTTGTGTAAGAAAACTTTGCTCCTACCTAAAATAAAAGCCAGGGTCAAGTTTGTTTTTGTCCCTTATTTTCCAGCCTTCTAAATATTTGCCAACTTTATGATCATGATTTGCTTGAATAAAAATTGCTATAATAATATTGTCTCGAAGGTCTCATATATAGATAGCAGCACTAAACTCTGGTTGACAAGCATATAGTTTCACCTACCCGTCTAGACAAGATTAAGTAAACTAGGAATAACTCATATATGAAACAGCAGTAATTAAGCAACCCGCAAAATTAAAAAGATCCAAGCAATGTTCTAGGACGTCTACTCGAATGCCCACTGGTTCTCCCTCCGGATCTCCTCCTCCTCTTCCGGTGTGAAGTCATTGACGATGTTGAACGTCTTGCGAATATCCTCAACCGACTTCCCCTTGATCATATCGGCGACGGTCTGGCAGGTGAGGTCGAGAAGCCCCTTGATATCCAGATAGTTGGCGGCGAGGATGAGGTCGAAGAGCGTGGCCTGATCCACCTCGATGAACTTGGCGTCGAAGCTCTTGAGGTCCTCGTGCTGCTCGCCGGAGTCGGTGGTGCTGGCGACATGCTTGTTGCAGTACTCTATGACCTTGGCGAGGATTTTGGAGCCGACGTTGGGGAGAGGGACGCCGTTGTCGACGCAGTCATCTTCGATCATGTGGTTGATGGTTTGCGACATGGACGCTGCGTCGTGGGTGATCTCGAAGCGCTCGCCGTCGGAGCTCACCAGCGTGATCATCATATTGCTCTTCTCGTCGGCGGCATTGCCCTTCTCACCCACGACCTCGTCGACCTTGTTCCCGTCTGCTGTCGTGGCCGCCATGGTTCCAGCTGCTTAATCTCGTCGAGTCGTTCGCTTGTGTAGCTAATAGCTTTGGATAGATCGGCCACCTCGGAGGGTCCCGTATTTAAAGGGCATGACAAGGTAAGAAGAGACCGACTCGATATGCAACTCAGGTTCCGATCGGAGTCCGGCAGCGCGGAGGAACTGGCACGGCGCCTCCGCGAGTTCCGGCTCAAGTCCGATCGCGTCGTCAGGTATATCTAGCGCTCTGCCTTCCTTTTATCGTGGATGATTACGCGCGCAAGGAACGATCCACGATTGCCTCCTACGCCGCGTATGCTAATTTTAGATGGATCGATCTACTCGTTGGCCCGGCCAGGGGAGGGAAACTCCTGCGGCATGTACATACATTCCTTTCGATCACGCACCAAGGCCTCACGTTGACCAGTGCAGGTGCGTTGGAGTCCGGCTGGTTTCATCGTCTTGTGCTGGCGCGTCTCCTAATTCCTACGCCTTTTTTTTGTCCTCTCGCGCGCGCAGCCTACTATGTACTGGGCTAGCTGTGGCCTGTGGGTATATACATCGAGACATAACTCGTTGACCAACAAAGACAAAGGGAAGGAAGCTTCCGCGGTACGTACGTACATTCCTTTCTTCTTTTTTACATGTCCATTCCTTTCCTTCCTTGTACTACCAACCAATCGGGAGAAAGATGCCACGAACTCGTACATTTTTTTTTCCTCGCCCTCACCAACGTACCAATCAATCTCTTCCTAAACTACATCTTCCTTAATCGCATCTGCTTAGAGCAGGTACAATAGTGCACAGTCAGCAGGCTATAAGAAATGCCATGTCACAAAAGTCCTACGTGGAGGAGAGAGAGGGGAAGAGAGAGAGTGAAGCGGGCGCTTCACTTGCAGCCCGGCTGTAGCACATGGTACGAGAAAAAGCAACTGCATGCAAACTGCCCTTGGCCCATGCTCCTCTCTCCACCCAATCCTCCACACGTCACTGCATGCATCATTACTGCCTACAAGATTTAATTAAACCAGCTTACAGCTAAGCTAACAGTATGCCTATTATACATGACCCGGCTTTATAGTGACTATAGATGATCTGGCATGACTATAGAGCCGGTTGCAGGCTCTATTGTTGTCCTTGCTCTTAGTAACAAAGAGGAGCACGGCCGGACCGGGAAATTAAACACCATCCAAATTAACCTCCGTCCATGATTACTAGTACCCTAATAAAGAGCATCGCGACCAAGGCGCAATTCTATTGGTATCCTTTCCACCAATCAACATCATGGTTTTCCATTATCTAATTAATTGCACAATTAATTTGGCCATGCAAACCAATCAAGATGAGACTAGGTGTGATTTCACAATTATTATGGCGCAGTTAATTAGGATAATAAATAATTACGGGGCTTATTTGGAGATAATATTGGGACAAATACTTTTCCAGTAGAAACCCGGACGGAGGGTAATGCATGGTCCAGAACGCATGTACTCCCGGGAACAATTCAAAAGGATGGAGGGAGGATCCCGGGAACAATGCCTTACCTCATTGTATTGAACGGCCTCGCTGCTGGCCAACCGGACGGAGATCAAACCGCCGACCAGTGCACATACGTGCTCGCTTATTACCCACGGCACCATGTCCTTGCCCGAGTTCAAGTCCCAAGTCCACGCGCAACCCGCACGCGATAGTTCACGACGGCCTTGTATTTATAGTTAGAGAGCAAGCCTTGAGGCTACAGAGGTCTTGGAAACAGTTTCAATTTTTTTAGCCCGGAGAGCGGGAGCAATTTTTTTAGGTTGCTTCTCTTCCTCCTCCTTGACTAGGAGTACATGGTACCGACTGGACGGGCTGTTGTTACCCCAGATCGCTGACGTGGAAGCCAAAGATCTCTCGGTCCAATCAATCCTGCCGCCGAACAAGGCATGCAAGTCCAACAGCCGTGTGTCCAACGATTGATTCCGAGGCAATTAAGGACAACCTTTTCGCTAAAGATCAGGTCGCCATTACTTTCCTCGACTTCTCTTCCCTAGAATCATGGCTTACTTTGACCAAGCAAAAAATAAAAACTTGTTAAAATTGCATGTAACTATAGTTTTCTCTCATCCACCTTATTACCATCGACTTGGTTAGTACTGTATGATAAATATGGAGAGGAAATTGCATGTAATTATAGTACAATTTTTATATAGCATATGCCCATTAAAAACTCCGTACCAATTGCAGCTCCATCACCTTGCCAGAAATTCACACACTAGTCCACTTGGCCAAAACACAAAACTGACACTCAATATCTTTACTATTGTATACGGAGCCAAAGCTTCATACACACCAAATATATAAAAGACTGGCATCAACAAGCTCGTGATGCCATTCTTGTCTCGAAAAAACTATGTTTACACAGGACTAGAGGAGAAACGCACTCGATTTATTACAAAACATTCACCTAAACTTTTCGCTGCACTAGTATCTCCAGGCCACCCAATGCAGCAACACTGGTAAAATAAGATGAAATTGTGCCTCTCAGCTAGCACAACCCTATACCAAAATTTCCTCCTTGACCTACACACTACACAGAAGCTCCAGGCCACACACTGCAGCAAGCTCTGTGTACTACTCCACCTTAGCACGGCCAACTACCGCTGGTCCAACAAGCTCGGCTCATCCATCCAACACCGTCTCATGACAGGAGATTGAGAAATTTTTGCATCAACAAGATTTCAAGTACTAACTAGGGATCAAAACAGGCACACAATAATGCTCAACTAGTGGGAATGGAATATTTCACGACCTCAAACTTAAGCAGAATCAAGTGAGCATGGCACACGTTTCACAATCACATCAGCAGGCTTACCACAAAAAAGCTACTAGTAAGTGCCAATCATGAGTGATCACAAGGAAATTAGTATCGAGCATACAATCAGGTCTGGACGCTTAATACTAAACTGACAGCGGACATCAACTACCAAATTGCTACATGAAATGAACCAGGAAGTACGATGAAATGGATTGAAAGATGGATGGCCAAACAGCACCTTACAATCTCAAAAGAGGCTGTTTTGCTTGCTGGAATCTAAAGAAGGATACAACAAATTCTATCAAGCATCAACGCTTGTGAGAATATTTGCACAAATCCATTCTATATATGATGACTAAGTGTGCAGCTGCAATTCTAGCACTAGATCGACCTTGTATACAGGAGGATATGCAGCTACAGCGAAACTAGAGCGGTTGCAATTCTGCTCCTCAAAACATTCAAGATCTGGGTGGGTTTACAGCTACAAATAAAAATCACTCAACCTTGCAATTCATTCAGCATATAGCACTCACAGAGAAGATAATCTCAAGTTCAGTCCAACTCATAATTTCTAAACTAAAAATGCAGCAGTTTGATGTCTCGTCAGTTCACTCCAGTGCCAAGAATGGTGTGAACCAAATTAAACACCGCAGCTGCGATTCTGCTACCCAATCAAAGATGAAACATTTTGTGGGAGTCCTACCCGTAGCAGGTCGAGAGGAGCTGGTCTCACCTGCGAGGAGAAGTTGAGGACGGCGGGTCGCTACTCCGGCAACATCTCCGGGTGGACGCCGGCATCAGCAGCCTTCAGATAGGGCGCGTTGGGCGCCCTGGCGAAGACGCCAGTCCAGGCCGGAGAGCATCGACGGACAACGCCGAACAGGGCCGTCTCCAGTTCCGGGGAGCCGCCACCTCCTAGGACCGCGAGGCAGACGACGGTCCTCCGTCGGCGGCGTCGTGTGCTGGTGGCCGGCGCCCCCGTCGCCGGCGTGCTGCACCGCCTCCGCAAACCCTAACCACGCCTGCGGCGCGGGCAGGCGAGCTCGACGGATCGCCGTGGATCGAGCTAGCGATGCACGCGCGCGCGGGCGAACTGGCCAGCCGCGACGCCGTGGTAGCTGGGCGGCGCCGGCTCTCTCGTCGGCAAGGTTTGGGGTGGCGCCGGCGCTCGATCTGCTTCGCGAGAGCGGCTCTTACGCCGAGGGGAGGAGGAGAGGAGGGACCGGGTGGGGGGGGGGGGGGGGGGGGGAGACGGGCGACGGCGGAAGGAAAGGGAGAGAAGAGGCGGCCATGGCGTCGTCGGGAGTGACAGGGATCCAGATGCGTTCGTTCGGAGAGGTGGGACTGGAGTGACACCGTGGACGTGGAGGCGTGGAGGGTGGACTGGCAAACTGCCACCTACCGGGAAAAAAAAAACGGCCACCTTTGTGACTTTTGTGCCACATGTTCGGTGCAATAATTGATCCACGCGAACACAAACACAAACACATTACCAATCACACATGACACATCCACGTACCCAAAGCCTAGTTCACTAAAACAGCTTCTCCTTGCAAGGTCGGTCCGGTGCCGTAAATTTGTGGCCGCTCCTCCCCTCTCTTCTCCGTCGGCTTCGCTAGTGGGAGGGGGAGGGAGGGGGTTTTGTACGCAATGGTCCAAGTTGGTGTCGTACCAGTGCTTGTTGTGGCGCGGATGGTGTTGGTGGGTCTCGAAATAAGGTTCTCTCGGCCGGCCTCTTCCTTGTGTTGTCGTTGGCTCTCCAGCGACGGTGGCGGGCTTGTTGAGCCGGGTGGTGTCGGATTTGGTGCTCTAAATCTTCGCCTCCCTTGTACAGGAGTCGGGCTCAGATCTCGCGAGAGTTCGCCAGCGACGATTTCGAAAACAACGGCTTCTCCTTCTGCACATAGGTCCTCCAAGGCCTCTAGTTTGAAGAACTTCCATCTGCTGGCCTTGGCAAAGCTCTTCGGCAGTGTTGATGGCGGCAGCGTGCCTTCGGTGTTTCTCATCTCCTAGCACCTTGTCGTAATTTTTTGGTTTTTAGGGGTGTCTGTAACGGTGCAATTTCTTAATAGATCTGGGATTTTGTGTAAAAAACACAAGTGCACCACGAACAACAATAGACAAGAACGAAAATAACAACTACGAAATAGAAAAAATATCGGGCCGAAGAAATCTCTGAACAAGACATGCACTAATCTAATATATATACACGGTCGGGAAAGATACAAGGGTTTGCACGCGGAAGGTTAACCGAGGGACCGGTCGAAGGTACCGTGCATGCTTGGCGACAAGCCGCCGAGGAATTAATAGGGACAAGGAGAAGCGGCGGCTACCACACAATGGGCCCGAGTGGGCCAAAGCCCCACTAACACCCCCTCTAGCATGTTTTTTCCGGGAGATATCTGCATAAAAATAGTTCAAACTTTTAATGAAAAAAAATTCCCTCCAAAACCGCGACAATAGAAACGCCTGGAAAAAAGACATGCTAGGGCTCGCGAAAAAATACATGGACCTATAGAAATCTTAACACACCAATAACACTTTTTTGCTACGACCTTTTATAAAACGGGCAGAAAAAATGGTACGTCATGTAGACCTCCAAAATCGCCCAAAAGTGGGACTTCACATATTTTACGATCCCTCTCCTGACCTCCTCTGAATAGATTGATTCGTGAAGATAACTAGAAAAAATAAAAGGATGTGTTAGATAAGTATTAAAAATATATCAAGAACGAATAGGTCACCTGGTCGATTTAACTACCGTTCGTGGATTATGGACGGGAAACTATACACGTTGTTTCGGTGTCCTCTACCGTTATCCTGGGCTAAATAAATTTATTTATATGGTCCCGGGACAATTTATGGGTCCAACAAATCTCTAAAAAACGGTCACCAAGCATTATCTAGTAAATACCGTTTTTTAGCATTCATTCATCAATGTACATTCACATTAATGATTATAATAGACATGAAATAATAGAAACCAACATGGTATACCCCATGGATTGAGAGATTTGTGCTCGGTATTGCCTCCCTTGGTCTGCACATGGACATTGCTCGATCTCCACTATGCGTCATTCAGGAGGGTGATTTTGGCACATCGACTATGAAGATTTGGCCTTGTCGCCGTCCTCGGTAGAGGGTCGCGAAAGATTCCCGGAAGCACTTGTAGGACACATTCGCTAACTTATAGCCCCTGGAACCATTAACGATGAGCCAGGCTTGATAATGTCGAGGTCGTTACTTGCGGAGGGAATTGTTACTACCATATGCAAGATATCAGATGTTTGCATGAACACAACACTATTTTTTATGTTTGGTCAACCTGAAAACTTGTAGATGTTTGCATTTGGTGGTTTTGATGAGCGCTAAGATGTTGTATATGTTTTGTCAAATTAAAGGATTCCGCCAAATGTAGGGATTATTAGATGTTAGTTAATTAATGTGAGATGGCATATAGTTAGATTGTGTGATGCTGCATAAAATGATAAGTACCTAGTATCTCCTAGCGTACAACAACAACACACGGCCAGAAATGCCACATAAAATCACAGGTAATAGCTATCTCGTAGCATGAAATTAGGAACCAAGTAAGATGAAATGACACGGGAAATGATTGGTAATACCTATCTCCTGGCACAAAACAATAACTCGTGGCCACGAAATTCCAAATGAAATAGTAGGTAGTAGTTATGTTGTATGATGATACAAGGGCACCGAAAAGGCGAGAAAACAAAACAACACATTAGATGCCACTATCGTGTAGCATAAAATTACCTTGTTCCGACTTGACCGTCACAGTCCACTATGTATTAGGTGTGTTTAGTTTTGCGGACGACCTTTGGTGGCGAGATCTTAAACAAGAGGAATGAACTCGACAACGAGCAATAGGGTGCAATCGAAGAGGGTGCACCACTGGTAAGATATGGGCGACCGGACCTTGACGATAAGATCCGCCCCATGGATATATGATGTCACACCAGGCTCTCCTTTGGCCAATACTAGCCCGATGGCGGTTTGGGTCTGGGTTTAGGTGGGATCTGACCACTATGGCCGGGGGCTCCCGTGCGAGTGGGTCGACATAGGTGATGTATGCCCTTGGCTATGGCGTGGTCCATGCCAAGGTGCCTGATTTTCGACGGTCTGGTGACGTGGCGGTGGTGGTGGGCGTCGTTCTTGGATGCGGGGTGGGGGCCCCGAGAGGAGGGGTTGCACTTTTGGCTATTCGGTGAGTAGAATTACAACATGGGTGGCATGTCTTCCTGACTATATGGATAGCGGGGAGAGGGTTGGTTTGTGATCCCGGTGTTGTCGTGGCTTCGACAATGGCGCATCCCTTATATGAATATGGAGGCCTCGAGATCACGACGGTGGCATTCTTTCTGGTTGGGTCAACAACCTTGATACCTCGTGTGGGACGGGTTAGCCTGTGAGCAAAAACTCCACACCCCGTCTGAACACCCTAGTTCATTTTGTTCGGGGTCGGTGGCGGCTCTAGGGGTCTTCTCCCGGCTACAAAAGATTTATGGGGAAAAGAAAAATTTACAATACTTGTTTTTAATTTTAAATAAAATTTACAATGCATGTGCAAAACCATGGGTGGGTAGCTATATCTTATTTGTTTCTCTGGTGGGCTAGGCTAGTCATGTATGTGCATTCGATTGAAGAGCTAGCCCCACACGAGGATGGATCCATTTGTCAAATACACGTACGAACCCATGCATGATGCTATAATTAAATTCCGTACTGCCTATGGATCGACGCAAATCATGCATATGCATGCACGTACCCAGATCATCACGCATCCATGTACATGTGCAAAGGCCACCGACGTCGACGCACCTACGGGCGCGTGGTAGAATTAACCAATATATATACGCTTTTGGTGGTCACAGACGTACATACGTAAAAGCTCTATATATAGCTCTTTTTTTGAACAGAAGAGGGGTCCGAGGACCCAGATGCTGCATTTATAGAACCAAAGGGAGCAGGTACAAAGAAAGTTCTGTCCGTTTTACAACACTTGCCCTAATGAACCTACTATTTGAAGATAAGGACATAACTCTTACAAAAAAGACCTTAGAACAAAAATAAGGAACGCAATCGAGTCCTTGGTCTTCTCCGCTCCCGATCGCCGGCGACCTCAAGGCGCTGATGCCAAGGTATGAGAGCTCTGCGCTCGGGCACTCTCCAAAACCGACGAGGAGCGCATGCCGCCGGTTGCAGAGAGCAGGGCGGGGACGAACCACTTGCCCTCTTCTCCGCAACGAGCCCCGGGACATGGCTCGAGTGACCTCCGACGAGGAGGAGAAATCTGGGCCGCCATTCCGGCCAAAGGGCACGACGACGAGCTTCGTCGCCGAGTAGTACGCGCAACAGTGCAGCCACCACCCTGCAAGACAGAAAGAAAGCTCGTGATTCCGTCGCCTCTCCTCCACGCCTCCATGGCTGGCTAGAAGAAGCAGCTTCAGCAGAGCCTCCCCAGATGCAGTGTGGCAAATCCTAGCTTCCAGAACCGGAAGCCAAGCTTCGAGCTTATGAGGGGTAGAGGAATCACCACGCACCATCCCCAGCCTCTCCTTCCACCGGAGTTTCGCCTGGGAGGACGCCATGGTCGACGGCTCGCTTGTGCTGCTCGGGAGCACGCACGAGCTCATCCTCGTCGACAAGAAGCCGACAGCAACTAACACAGCAACTACAACGAGAAAACTAGACCTAGCTCTACTCTGTACACGCCGCGCGCAGCCACCTCCTCGCCGCCGGCCGGCAACGCCGCCGGAGAGCGAGCAGGAGCTCGCCGGCCCCTCACGAGAGACTCTCAAACCTAGAAGCGGTGGCTAAGCGGTGGGGGAGCGGGTCCCGAACGTTACTCCCTAGCATTCCTTTTGCTCTATATATAGCTCGTTATGATCCAATATATATAAAGCACGACTAGACTATCGTCTAGGCTATCTATGCTAACCACATTCGTCGATATCAATCGTTTGGTTAAACTAGGTGTACTTGGGTGAGCACGATCCGAGTATCTTTTGAAGGGCTTTGTTTCTGATATTAGCTTTTTCATGTCATCTGATTCTCTCGTCACATTTTTTTCCAATGCCAATCTCCTTGTTTTGTGCGGCATATATTTGTTTCCCAGCCATATGCTATAGCTAGCTACTCACTTTGTTCAGTAAAGAGTGCGAATGGTCAGCCTAAGCTTCTTACGGCTCGTGGCGAGGGTTTGCACAAAGATGGGAAGATTGGGCGGGAACACGGTCGTGGTGGTACGAGCGACCCTGGTGGCTTGGATTCTAGCGGGGTTTTCGGGAATGGGATGACGGACCATGAGGTGCAGCACAAGCTCGATCTGGACGAGCAGAGGTAGAGGCCCGGATATGCCCCTTGGAGTCTGAGGTCACGGCGGGCTCTGCTTCCGCCAGTGCAACACCGACGTCGGTTTGTTCGGGCTCAGTGGTGCCTCGGTGCGTCATGGGCCTCTTGTGTGTGTCGTCATGAAGCTCAAATGCCTAGTGGTCGGAGGGCGTCTTCGGACATCCTTTGATGATGGCGTGAAGATTCTTCAGCTCCAACAAGGGGTGGCTGATCTACCATAGTTTGTGCACATTAACTCATTGACACTATTGTTGATCCAACGTCCCGAGAAACTAACGCGCACATCCCAACATGGTCAACGAATCTTCAACCTCGGGTCCGAGAAACCAGGCAGCCTCGGAAGACTTAACGCATCTCTGCACCAAGACACACTCATCTCCTCCCCGATATCATACCTACTTGGTCAAGTCGTATCTCACTCTCCTTTGTAATCCCCTCTCCCCACGTAGTCCTAGCCGTTGTGGATCCGCTCGATCTGCTAGTAGCACACCGCTGACACCTCAACTCGAGCCCCTTTCTCGTCATGTTCATTTGAACCACCCTCTCCACTCTCTTAATGGAGAACCTCATCTATGGAGTCCGCGTAGACACATTAAGGTATCCCTCTCCTCTCACTGCCTCAACACCTATATTTCGTCAATCGTCTCATCTTCCCTCCCATGCCCATGCTCCTGCAGATAACGACGATGTGGAGATCCTGCTATTGTTTGTGCTCCCCTCGATGATAAAGGAGACGCCCTTGACCGGCGATGTAGCTCGCCCAAGGGGAGGAGCTCCTGTCCTTGCCCTACAGATAACAAGGAGAAGGACGAGATCCTGCTACTGAAACTCACTCGACCACATGATTTTTCCTCGCCTAGTCCTAGTCCGGTTAGAGTTAGTCCAATATGAACTCTTTCACTCTCTTGTGCAGTCGGTGTATCTCCTCCAGGAAGAAAATGTCCACTTTTCTTTTTATTATGGTAGAAGGCATACATGTCGATCTAAAAAACTTCACAAGTGTAACTTCAATCGCGGGTGCGTGTCCAGCGAGCTTGACGAAGAAGAACGAGTTACGTATGCTCCCTCCGTCTCAAATTAAGTGTCGCAAATTTTGACAAAAATGGATGTATCTAACACTAAATTATGTATAGATACATCCACTTTTGTCAAACTTTTGTCAAATTTTGCGACACTTAATTTGAGATGGAGGGAGTATAAGATTTGTACAGATGAGAGATAAACGGACACACACGGCTACATGCATTTAGCTAGCATGCATGCAAATTCTGGGATTGTGTATTTGCCACACGCATCTACCGAAAAGAAAATCTTGACGCGTATCGCCGATCGATCGAGCCCAAATAAAAGCGCGGGAGTCAGGCATCGTCAACTCGGCCAATGATATGAATTCTCGCGGATCGCGGCGCTGGATGCAATGTGAAACGTCCATCTTCAGTTCGATCCAACGTCCCAAGAAACCCCCAACTTGGTCAACGAGAAACCAAAAGCCAGCCTAGGAGGTAATGCATCTCCTCTCCCGACGCATCCATTCTCATTCCCTTTCTCTTCTCCTCCCCTATCCCCTTTCAGAGCCCTAGCCGCCGCTGGCGACCCGGCGACCTCACCTCGATCCTCTTTCTCTTCTCCTCCCCGATCCCATCCAAACTCTCCTCTGCCGATAGCCGCCGCCGATCCGCTCCATCTGCTGCCAGCATGCCGCTTGCCGGTGCTCCTCTTGGCGAATTCGGCGGCGATCAGAGCGGCACCGTCCTCAGTGGTGTAGCAGCGCACCTGTCTGAGGGCCGTGGACTTTGGGCCGCAGCCTTCGACCAGGCCGCCGCCAACATCCTGGAGCTGTTACCGAGCTACGTGTTGCCTGTCGGCGCATCACCATCTTTCAGGTATACCTGCGCTATCCCATTCCTCAATACCGACTCATGTCATGTGTACATATACCTTGAGCTGCCTGCTACTCAAACTCCGTCGCCGTTGTTCTCCGATATTTCCTCTGAATATGTGCTACCTGAAGGCTGCAAATTGCAAATTTATATTTTATCGATAGCGAAATCTCTACTCCCTAGTATGTGCCGCAGCCCGTGGCTAGTTGCATATATTATGCAGCTATGTACTTAAACTGATTAAGCCTTATATACATTGCTAGGATGTGGACATATGCATACACGCACCATGCTGCTGTGCTAGGGCATTTTGTAGGGAAAATGATCCCCCTATCAAGTGAACGTGGCAGATTTTCTTCAGTTAAGACGTACAGAGTAATATTCTGATCATGTATATCCGTGAACCAATTCTAGTATACTTATTTATGTTAGCTTTCCAGTGAGCGAGACTACGCAAATTTTCCCAATTTTCTTTATGCAACTAAGCAATATATATACTTTTTTTTGTAATCAAGTTGATATTGGAAAAGTTCCAACTTTGATTTCTTTGGGAGTTATGTTTGCATTAAATCTAATGAAGAAACGATGATTTCCAATATTATGGATGCTTTTCTCATCAGAATACTTAATGAACCTGTAATACTCTCCATTAATGCTTCCAATATGCATACAGTAGGAATTATACTCATTTGCCATGGTCTCCCGAGTAGAAAAAAATTGTTTATGTACTCAAGAAACCAGGCAATACTCGCCAGTTTTTAGACCAGTCACAATGGGGAGTATCATATACTAGTATCATGCGTATGATACTAGTCTATGTTACCACTTCTACAATGCATAATAACATATTTGTGGTATCATATACTAGTATATTTATTAGCTTATAGACTCATCTTATCTTGGAAAGCGTTATGTTACGGTATCTATCTATGATACCACTAACACCTCTCTCCTCATTAAATGAGTGCCACATCATCTTTTTTTGCCTATGTGGCACTTATGATATCACATATGTCACTCCCATTGTGGCTAGTCTTACAGAGAAACGATCAAACTGGTCACGTTTGTATTTTTTCTATGTCATAGTGCAAAGCCTCAGGTTACGCTTTCTAGAGGTTAAGCTTTTCGATAATGTAATATGGTCTCATTGATCCAAACAATTTATTGAACGCTACTTCCGACCACATAGCCAAAGCCATTCTTCTTTTAATAGCTTTGAACGTCCTGATTGACAAAGTAATCATATGTTGTAGAGAGCATTCTGTTCCACTTGTTACCTACAAAGCTGATGAAATTTGATTACTGAAAATACATCAGAGATTGAAAAAAAAACAAGAGGGAGTTAGTGAGCAAATCACCAAGGACTTGTAAGTTTTATGCATGATGTAAACATTTTTCACTTCTTCTTTGTGTCATTTATATCCAACCTCAACTGCGGGATGCAGGATGGGATCAGGAGAAGCACCAGAACGATGATGGCCGGCATCCTTGGCGTCAGCCCTTGGCGAGGGAGGAGAAGGCGTACACGGCGCCGTTACCAGCCAGGAGTGGGGCGACTAGTGAGTGCAGACTGGTAGACCTTGATGGTCACCGGTTGCTCTGTTTCGAGCAGCCTGGCGTCCGCCGGCATGACGCTGCTGGACCTGATGGAGATGATGTCCGCTTAGTGGTTGATCATCGCACGTGTGTGTGAGGGTCATGGAATTTGGGCTGCACGCTTCGACCGAGGCGTTTTCGAAAGCGCGGAGCTGCCCTAAGCTCCGCGTCACCTGTCGACAGTTTGTCTCCCCAGCATCACAATCGTTCCGGTATACTCCCCTCCATCCGGATCTCCAAATTTGTTCTTTAACACTGATTCCAGATTACCTGGGGCTAGCTGGTCTTGGACACAACAATATCCTTAATGGACTAGTAATACTAGGAAAATTTTCTTATAGTATACCATTATGGCGGTGTGTGGTTGCATGATTCCGTATGTAGTTCTAGTCCCCATTCGAACAAAACATCATCACATTACTAATATATGCTTCACTATCGTGTATGTAATCGTTGCTAACAAATAATTTTGTGATACAACGGTTTTGGTTCCATCTTTAATTTGGTTGAACGACTTACTATTGTGTGATGTATCCAGATAACAAGTGAGTGAGTGAAGCCTTCGTTCCTATATTACTTGGGCATCCCACTGAATGTTTGCTTATTTATCGTCTGGTTCTCTATCTTGGTGATAATTGTGAGATGTGCTGAAACCTTCATTACTTTTTGCTTTAGTATCTAGCTAGCTCATATGTCAAATAGGTTTGTTTTCACCCGGTTAATGTTATTTGCTTTATACTAAAGCGATAATTGGCTCACGGTGTTAATTACTCATGATCGTCATGGATGAAAAGTGTCTTCTTTTCTGGTGGATTTGTATCTGACATGTAATCATGCGCACTGCCCCATCACATCTGCACCTCAATCCATCGTTTTTGGCTTTTGCATGCCGATCTTGTAGATACTTGGTATTTCCCAAGTTATTTGCTAACTGTATACCTTCAGTTTTCTTGTTTTAGAATGCCATTGTTATTTGAATCATGCTTAGGATCTGGTTGTGTAACATGTTGCTCTGGTTTTCTTCCTCTGAAGTAAATCATATTATTGAGTAGTTGATAAGAATGCATAATCATTTTTCCTGTTGCATGTTTGGTGACTGCATGTTGAGCTTTGTTGCATTTTATTTACGGCAAATCCTTGTTAACTGTATTTAAATCTGTGATCATGTGACTGGCATGGCCTTGTTTCCTGTGCTGTACGTGGAGGTCAACTTTTCTCGGTTTGTTGCCGTGCAGGTGATGGACGGACCAAGCATAAAAATGTATGCCTGCGTACGGGGACTGTTCCCGGAGAAGCATAGTGTGGTGATGGGTGGAATGGATGCTAGCTGAGGCTCAATCACTCCATCTCTGGGATCGCAAGGTGTGTTGAGGGATTGGTCTGGAATCGGCTGATATATACTTGAATTTACACTTTTTACTTAGCTTGCTGGTGTTAAATGTATCATGCTGAGGCTTATGGTGTCGGCCTTTGGATGGAACGTATGTCCACTTGGTGCCTAGTGCCTACCTCTTTTTGATTTTTGGCAACCACCTAATCCGATGTACATGCATCTTTTAAACGTTCTGGTGCATCTTCTGCAGGAATCTGGTTTTTGATTTCTGCAGACAATTTAGTACTAGCATCCTAAAAGATTCAGAGTACAATCAGTTGGTTCAAGCGTCCTGGACCTTTCTTGTGACAGAGTAGCAACTCAAAATAATGAATTTAGGGTAACCGGCTCAGTTTTTGTTAACCAACGGATTGTATGCATCATACTAATTGTTTGCCGTCATTACTAGAACTCCAAGCATTGCTATTATATATGGTACTCTTGCAATTTTTAGATTTATTTGTAGTAGGTTGTAGCTTTTGATTTTTTGTGATCATGTGATGGATTAAAAGTTGCATCTTATGAACGTCTCTCCTTTAAAACAAAGCTACACTTGATCTTTGCTATGCCTCTCCTAAATTGTAGCAATTTACCTTACGGATTCCAAGAAGATGAATTTGCTAATGTCTTCTTTATATGTACTGATTTTTGGTGTTTCTTATTTGCAAATTTTGGAAGCCTGGTAGCAAAGGACGTTGTTGATAGCTTCTTGGCATGCTCTCATAATTGCATTTTGACTCCTTTCTCCTTCGTATCATTTCTCGATGCCATGTGATGGTTTACGTGTGTATGTGCTTCTCCTCAGTTGTACCAATTTTACATTGTACCCCGAGAAGATGAATTGTCGGATGTCTCGTATTGATGTTTGATGTTTCTTAACTGCAAGTTATAGTAGCCTGTGAGCATAGGACAGACAATGCAGTACCCGTTGAGATGTTCCCATGCTGTCGTGCTTGCATGGTGATTAGTTTGTCCTTCACCTGCGACATCTAATGTGAGTATATGATTATCCCTTCTACATTCTCTACGTGATATCATGGCCATTGAGGCATGGTTTAGGGATCCTGTTGAGGGACAATGATTTGTTTGTTCAAACAACTGAACTTTATAGAAGCTGGTGTCTTTTTGCTGCCTCGTCCTTATAATTTCCCCAGTGTGTTCCATGACAGAACGCCGAGCTTGTTTGTAGATTGTTTTTTAGCATCTTTGTAATGCTTTGACGAGCATGTTGTATTTCTTTTTTTGTATTTTCTCTAAAAAAATTAGGACTATGAGGGGTTCAATTTAGCTAGCTGGCATCCAGAGCTTAGTGTCGTAATTCCTTCTACGTGTATATAAGCTATAGCATGTTGTTCAATTTAAATCTTGTTTAGTCGATATGCTACAGCATAGTAGCTACCTTGAGTCATGCTTGTTAGTAGCTACCTTTAGTTTGATAATTACAAGGAATGCTTGTTCAGATTAGGTTCTTGATCACAATTTTTTTCATGGAAAAGGGTCGAGCAATTGTTGGTTTAATTTCTAGTCTGATAAGAACACACTGCACTTTTTAGTACTTATTATGCTCGGTGGCTTGATTCCTCCTCTGCCATAAATACACTTGATAGGTTTTTGGTTTTGGTGTTCCCTCAACTTATAGGTTTTATTTGAAATGCACATGCATCTTTATTTTATACATGCCAAAAGTCTTTTGTATTCCGGCTGGGCTGTAGGCTGGAATTTACCTTGGTACTCGTGGGTTGAATCCGTGAGGAAGATACTTTCTATAATTGCTTCTGGGCAGGTTTAGTTGACTTAATTAATGTCAACTCAAACCTTACTTAACTTGGAAGTTGATGCATTGATTTACCGCCAAGCCTAGTGATTCAATTCCACCTAGTACTTTTGAGAATCATGCTATTATCATCTCTGTCCGTGGGCGTAAATCTGCCGTTACTTATTCTAGGCTGAATTCTTTAATTCTTGCCCTTGTATGTTTGCTCCAATTCAACATGTATTCTTTGTAGCTGTCGAGGAACTTACTCCTATAGTAAATAAATCATGTCTTCTTCGTATGTTTTCCAGGTTATTTGCTAGTTGTATATTCAATTATTTTGCTCTGTTTTGGAATGACACGTGGTTATTAAATCATGTCTGCCTATCTTTTGTGCAACTGTGACCGTTGCATGTACTGCTCTTGTCTTGGAATCACATAGTCTTTCTTCTCCGCATTCTTGTATTTTAGGTTCTTTTTGTCCTGTTAAATGTATACCCGGTGGAAAGCATGCATGTATGGATGTAAGTCTTTTGTGTGCATATGCTCTGGATTTACAGGAAATGGACACGGTCAGCTTTTTTTAATTTCTTTGCTGCTTATGCTTTAGCTAGTGCTGAAACTTATATAATTTAGTTTCCTACTTATCTTGCTATCCATTTTCCCAATATCTCTATACTCGCTGAAATGATATCTGATTTGGCCCCACTGGCAGGGCGGGATGATGAGCTCCATCTATTTGGCAAGTTCTGCAACGGTTGATGTCTCCTTGCCGCTAGGCCTTGGTCTTCCTCGATCACGGGGTGTACCGGTATGGAAATGGCACCGCCATCAAGTATGGCGCCTAGGTAATTATGCTCCTTCCACCCATGTTTATTTATTATAATCTCGCATGTCTTGCTAATTACTTGGACATTTTCTCTAGTACTGGTTTGATGGTGCCATTTTAATTTTTTTATTAGAGTTAATCATGCCCTATTCGGTGTATTGTATTGATTTAATTTTGGTGCCACACCTCTCACCAGAAAGGTACAAGTCCAGTGAAGTGGTATGCTGATTGGGGTCGACATGTGTTCTTCGCAGATTATGTCTATGCCCTTGTATGGGAGCAGCGAGGATGAGCTCATGGGCTCACGGTGTTGGCCAGGCACACCATGGTTATCGTCAACGGTAACAACTGGACAATGTCGTCCGAGAGGTATTGTCAAAAAGGATGTTGATCATGGAGGCTGGTAATGGCTGGTGAGTCAGACTCATGGTAGAGATGCTGGTCCTTGTCGGGGCGACTTCTACCCACAGCAGCACTACCAGCCGGCGGAGGCGTAGCGATGGCAACAATGGTGCCGGCCCCTCTGCAACATAGCTCCCGAGCCAGGTTGGGGCGGCTTCTTCCGTATCAGCGGTATGGACATGGTGGCCGCGCATCAGTGGCAACAATGCTGGCCTCTCGAGGTGCGCCAATCAATGGACGACCACGACGCTCCTCGCGAGCCACCAACATCTTGGTCTCACTGCTACCAGCTGTTCTCGAGGTGGTCACCGTGCAGCTTGAGGACATGTCGGCGGTGGACACTGGTTCGCTGAGCTTGTCGGGGCGACTTCTACCCACAGCAGCACTACCAGCCGGCGGAGGCGTAGCGATGGCAACAATGGTGCCGGCCCCTCTGCAACATAGCTCCCGAGCCAGGTTGGGGCGGCTTCTTCCGTATCAGCGGTATGGACATGGTGGCCGCGCATCAGTGGCAACAATGCTGGCCTCTCGAGGTGCGCCAATCAATGGACGACCACGACGCTCCTCGCGAGCCACCAACATCTTGGTCTCACTGCTACCAGCTGTTCTCGAGGTGGTCACCGTGCAGCTTGAGGACATGTCGGCGGTGGACACTGGTTCGCTGAGCTTGGCTGTCATTGTCGCCTAGCCGCTGATCCCTCTTCTCTGTGACTTGTACAAGTTCCCGCATTGTCCGGGGAGTCGGCAAGCCTGCTCGAGGTGCCTATTGAAGACAAACCCATTCCTCGCTGAGCTTTTTGACAAGGACTTCCACCAGTCCGGCCGAAGGAGTAGAGATGTTTTTTGTAGGTTCTTCCATCAATTGGGGCAGCAAGGTTGTTGCAACCAAGGGATTCACGGTAAGATTACCCTGCCACTTTCAATCTATATGTATGATCCGTGTGCAACCTTCACTGCACTGCACCTGCCATTTGACATCAAACTTTTGTAGCTTGTATGATTGATAATAGCATGAATTATTCATTCAGATTTGTTGCATGTGTAATTAATAGTTCATGCTAGTATTCAAGCATCACTGAATCTCATTCCTGCCCATCATCCGTTGCTTGCCATTTTCCAAATGCATAGCTATTTATTGGAATTAGATAAAAGAGGTACCGTACTATGGTTGCAATAGGATCTTGTGTCGCCGCTGGAGTATATGTTTAATGGAGGATGAAAACAAGTTATTTCATGAAAAATACCGGAATCCATTTTGTACGAGCTCAAACATTGTGTTCCTCTTTAGAGTATTGTACGCGTTTGTGTGCATTGGGCTTTAGCTATCACCGTTTCCGCCCGTAGACGAACTCGTATGTCTGAAACTCATATGCTTGTGTGTGTCTGTTTTGCAGGTCAATGATGCATCCCTAGAGCCCACCACTTGTCTCATAAGCCTCCGCCGCCGTGGTCATAGACTACTTGGTCTAGGACAACACCTCTCCGCGCAACCCTGAGTGGCAGCGGGCGTCTTACCAGACAAAGTCCCTAAGCTAATGTTGCTGCTAGTGAGAACTCTGACCAGCTGCTCCTGCCACCGGCCATGTCCTTGAACTTCTGCTTCTAGCGAGGGTTCTAGTGCTGCTGCGCTAGTTGCATCTCTTGTGCAGTGGTATGCTCAGCTGGCCACCGGCTTCGTCTACCGCCTCGGTGTTTGTCAATGTGCCGCAAGCATGGCAGTTTAGGTGAGTTTCTAGTTCTTTCTGTCTCCTCTACTTGCTGCTCTGATGATCTTCTGCTTGTAATGTGTCGCAATACTCAGATGTCCTCGGACTAGGAAATAGTCCAACAGTTGCCTAGGTTCACTCCCACCTTCACCATAATGTTCACAGTTGACATGCCAAGTTCTACACATGCTTGTGTTGTCCTCCTAATCCTTGATAGCTATTTTCTAAGCTGTTGGCCGTCCAAGGTGGACGAAAACCCCACATGTGTGTTTTATTTTGGTATGTGGAGTTGTTTGCTAGGCTGAGGTGCCTTGATGGTTTGATTTGATTGGTTCCCCGTTTATCCTTTTGGAACAAAGATGGATGCTAAACCACAAATCTAAACATGTTTCCTTTGGACTAAATTATGAAGCTCAGATCAAAATTTTGTAATTGCTACCTTTGGATAAAATAGTGGTTGGTTATTGCTCAATGTATCCTTGGATTAATACTTAATGCATATGTGAAGTGCAAAACTTGTGTTTTTTCTGCTAGGAATCAATTGCTAGATGTGGTATATTGCTTACTTGATTATATGTCAACTTTGCCGTTCATTTTGTTGTTGAGCCATTTAATATGTCAGCCAAGCTCAAGTTTTTCCTATAGAATGTATGGTATGCTATATGAGTGTAGACTCATTTGGCTGGAGAGGTGGTTGTGGTTGTTGCTTCAAGTGCAGATGGTGGTAAACTGGAAGTTGTTGACGTTGTTAGCTTGTGTTTCCCTTTTTTGTTGTTGTTACTGGACGTGTTATGGATTGGTGCTGTGTAATGTTGATCAAGATTTTGTTTCGTGAGAATAGTTGTTGTGGTTTGATTCTGTTGATAGCATGGATAGGAAGGCAATACTACTCAATTTGGTATGTCTTTTTTCCTTTTTGATGTTTGGTTTGATCTGTCTTTGAGCATGAAGTGTATGTTAGCACTTTTTAGACTTGTTGTGAAGCTTTTATTTTTTCATAAGAATATTGAACTTTGGTGCTCATCTTCTTGCGTGTGTTTTGCAGGCCAATGATTTCGCAGACAAGGGTGCCGATTCTCGTCAAACCTGGTACTCCGAGTGTTGATTCTCGTCAACCACTGCAGTCGGCCGCGATACTCGACCACAAGGTTTCCCTAGCGCCGGTGAAGGGGAGAAGTGGATCAGGAGAGAGCCATGGCAGCCGGGCTAGCTTTTTGTTTGTTTAAATTAGTCAACTGATGTTGCGGCTACCTTCTTTGGCTTGATAGGAGATCAAGTGATGATCTAATTCTGTTGGACTATTCCATCTTCCTTTTTATATATAAGTTAATGGATATAATGCTTGTGCGGTAGCGATCTGGTTCTACATGCGTCAGATGCGATAGTTGTAACTCTGAACCTTGTGCATGTCGTGGTCTGCATGGAACTCAACAATGACGTGTTTGGTTTTTGCATATTCTCGTGTGTATGTGCTAGAGGAACATAACATAGATGGAAATCATTTTTAGATATTCAAGTGTTTCAGACTGACACCAAGAATGTACATTGATTACTCTTGTTATCACTATTCCCCTAGGCTTCTTTCCTTTGACAAAAAATTCAGGAGTTGATCATGTAAGTAGCTTGGACATCGTAACTTTGTATCTATTTCTGCATGCTTTTAGATCAGAGAAGTGTACAAGTTTTGGATGTGTCTAAGACGAAACAAGAAAAATACGGGGGGCATGTGATGCTCCAACCCACCGAGAAAGAATACACGCACTTCTAGTTGAAATATAGCGTGTGCTCCCTCCTTATCGCTTCTTCTCCCATCTCAACTGTGAAATGAACTTGCTTCGTGTTGCCGCCCGTGCATCTCAACTGTGAAATGAACTTGCGTGGGTTGAGGCTCCATCTATTTAATCATGTAAGTAACGTAGCATGAAGCAAAAAGAACGGGGGGATCCCACAAATTGTTTTAATTTTCACTGGTAACCAAATGCACGCATGAGCTAAGATTCAACAGTTGGTTTATTCTCTCGGCATCTGCCTGCATGCATTCCGGAACATTGATGAGAATCCTAGAAAAAGGCCAGTGAGTTATTGAAGGCATTAAATTTACGTCGGGGAGTGGAAGCAACCTACCCTGAATAATATTCGGGCGCGCCCAGCGGCCCAGGAGAAAGTATAGGACGTGATTTATGGGCGCGACCTCCACGTCATCAATCCGCGGGCGCTGTCAATCTGAGCGCTCCATCCATAGATGGATCCCAACATGGATGCTCATTGCCCGCTGCGAGCTAGTTTCTCTCCTCACCGTTCTTGGCTCTACCAGCCTATAAATATAAGGAGATCGTGAGGGGAGCCGCGGGCGTTATGCGCGAATTGCGACTTGGGCTTGGCGAGGCGTGGGGTGGGGTGGACATGGAAGTCCTCCTCGTCGTCGTCGACCCTTGGATACATCTTCGGTCGGCCAGGAGCTTCTCTGCAGATGGGTATGGTGAGCAAACGCAAGTCCTCCTCGTCGCTTGTCGACCGTCCTCAGTGGTTGAGCAGCGCACCTGTTTGAGGGCCGTGGACTTTGGGCCGCATCCTTCGACCAAGCCGCTGCCAACATCCTGGAGCTGTTCCCGAGCTCCGTGTTTCCTGTCGGCGCATCACCATCTTTCAGGTATACCTCCGCCATCCCATTCCTCAATACCGATTCATTTCTCCATATACGTGGAGCTGCCTGCTACTCAAACTCTGTCGATGTTTTTCTCCGATCTTCCCTCTGAATATGTGCTGCTTGATGACTGCAAATTGCAAATTTATATTTTATACCAGCACACGGTAGTGAAATCTCTACCATCTCTCCATATAACATTTTTCCTAACTTGTATTTTCAATTGTTCGGGGTATCTAACAAATCTAATGCATGATATTCTTTTTGTGTACATGCCAAAGATATGGTTATAATGTAATGTACCCGCAACCGCCACATCACCTTAGAACAACTTTTTTAATAGAGGAAACCATTACGAGATCTGACAATTGTACGACAATGATAATTTAGATACCGGCTTTGGATGATTTTAGGATGGAAGTTTTACTCTATCAATATATAGTTAAGGGATGAAAAATGCATATTTTTGAAATTTCAGTAACATAAGATGTCTTTATAGGATACTTTTGTGTTATGTTCTATTAAGTGGAAAGTTGTACCGATTCGTCTCCATCTTGCTTTAAAATGATGGATCCATGTAGGTGACAAACGTATAATTTTCCGAATATCCTGAACCTACTTGCCTTTGATCATGTCGGTGTGATCGTGGGCGAGAAGAGAAAACAATCACGCTGGTGAGGTTTGACGGTGTGCACCTTGATCACCTGTGAGGCGGCAGCGATGTCGCAGACTACCGTGTCATTCTTTGGGCTATCTCTAGGCACGGTGACTGTGCTGCACTTTAGAAGTACTTCTTTGCAATCTTCAACCAACATATCCATCTTCTGGAGATTTGAGAGCTTATTATTTTCCATCTTGAGCTCATTGCACTTGCTAAGCTTACACCGGGGTATAACCAATCACTCACATAAACTACCTCTTAGGCAAGCTAAATGTAACACATCAGTTAACTTCTAATATCCCAGCGTATATAGTTTGGTGTGCACGCATCCATGGATGAATTTGTGACTATAAATTAGAAAAGAAGTTCATCAGTATGTCCTGCAAGTTGACGCATGAGTACACCACCCTAATTTATAGACCCAACTGGCGATGTGATATTCATGCTCTTGTTATGCAAAACTAATGCTCGTGCATGATACATATTTCTGCATGCATGATGGTGAGCCAATGTTCATTCATGAGCATGAACATAACATGCCTAAAGTAATTTAGGGACCGCATGACTACTCCTCTTATTCACAATATTAGTGTCGGATCCTTCCAAAAATAGTTGTTTAATCCTTTTAATTTTCATTTTTAAGAAAATAATTATGTGCATGGAAATATATTGCATGCCAAATCTAGTAACATGAATCAATATTTTCTTGCTAGAATTTCTTTTATATCGACGGTCAAATATACAAATACTCGACCAGAAGAAACGCGAAAGCTGCCAACTACTAGTGGGCTGTATTTGACCTATCTATATGCAATTGGGCTTAACAGTAAAAAGCCCATGGCATCAGCCCAACTACTAGTGGGCTGTATTCAATTATAAAAAAAAACGAATTTTAATGGACCAAAAGTAGTCAACAGCCAGGAAATACATTGGACCATAAATAGGCCAAGGCCCAGATTCGAAATGCATGAAAAATGCCTAGGCCTAGACGAAATTTCACATGAGCCTTTTAACCTGACAACAAATTAAAGGGAAAAAAAATTTACTGGGCTAAAACATTGGGCTGGCCCATTTGGTGGAGCAGTATGGACTGGGCTGAATCTGTTCCATGACTAGTCATTTGGTCATAATATTTGCCACGTAGTATTGGCCACGTAGGATGTGACGTGGCTATGGCAGGATATCACATGACCAAATCAGTTGGTCATAGGGTTATGACCCCTCTGATTGGGTCATAGAGTCTATGACAATTCCATTCAATTAGTCATTGACGATCAAATAAGACGCTCGGTATGTGACTTTCCATTTTTGGTCAAAAAGGGGTCATGAATCAACCTACGTGACCTTCTAGTGACAAAAATTGAGGGTCACGTATCAACATATTTCTTGTAGTGCGAACAGAATTTGCATCACTTATTAAAAAAAGAAGTTACTTGATTGCTTTTGTTGTTAACTTTGCATTGTAGTGGGAGCTCTTCTTTTGCATTAAGTAGGAGAGTAGAAAGTGGGAATAACAATCATCTACCATTGGCCGAATTAAAATTTAAAAAGTTAGAACATATAAAAAACAATTGAAACTTATAAACTAAAAGGTGATTGTTCCAGGCTAATCCTAGGCCGTTGAACCTTGCATCAAGATTGGTGCGTCGACTTGTATATAGTGCAAAGAAGCTCTCGAATACACTATCTTTCAGTAGAAATAAACCTCCAATTCATCCACCTTTTACTTTAAGATCCCTATAATGCTTTTGTTTTGGTGACAACAGCTCAGATCACTTACAATTAACAAGCTAGATCTGTTTAACCCTACCACTATCAGTTTGAAGCCTTACACATGTATATGCCAGTATGTATGTGAATGCCTTTTATCTAAAAAGAAAGCTAGCTTCTTCTCACTCATTTCAAGCTGGTATATACGCATGCTTCTTAAATAGTTTAATCCCATCTTGGAACTTACGGTTAGACCGAGAGAACGTACCGCTGTAAGCGAGTATAAGTGCATGACTTTTATTCGTCTTCCAAATATTTTTTTGAAAGAAGTCAACTAGTGCTGCCTCATTATATTAAGAATTCCGGACAAATGCTGGTTTGAATTACACGGAGTTAGACAAAAACAAGAAATAAAAGCAAGAGCTACAACAAGGAAGAAGAACAACATAACACTAAGCAACAACCCAGTGGGGAAGGCCTTCAACTCTCATCATCCTCCGATTACCGTTGAACGCCAGTGCACCAAAATCTTCACCGCCGTAGAAAAAAAAGCTTCAATCCGCCGAGATCAGCCACGATGGTGTTGGAGCAGCCGAAGAACAACACATTGTCGAGTCCACACCCTGACGAAGGGCCATGTGTCGCCCATGCTTTAAACAACAGCCAACAGAGTAATCGAAGGGCATCACGTAGCCAAGTCGACACCCGGGAATCCTCACCGGCACTAGCCTGGCCGTTAACCTGCACTAGAGAAGAGACTCCATCCCCTCCGTAGAAGCTCGAGCATCGTGGCCATTGGGAGAAGACACTGAGAGGAGAGCAAGTAGAGGAACCACCACCACCAAAGCCACAGGTCCCCCAGCCGAATCCTACTCCAAAGTGGTGACCTCAAGAGGAAACACGACACTCCGTAGAAGATCGAGCATCGCGGCCATGCGGAGACGACACCGAGAGGAGAGCAAGTAGAGGAACCACCACCACCAAAGCCACAGGTCCCCCAGCCAAATCCTGCTCCAAAGCGGTGCCCTCAAGAGGGAACACAACACAGAGTGCCGCTAGTGCCGCCACCGCCGGATCCGGTAGAACAGAGTCGAGGGTTTCCCCTGGAGCATGCAATACGAACACGAGACCACCCTCGACAATGCCATCAGGAAGGTGTTGACGCCCACGGGCGTCACCGTCATCGGCGAGGTCGAGCAAGCTTTCGCGGGCGGTTGCACTATTCTGCGCACTAGACTGGTTGTCCACACCAAGCTTCCACCATTGCACCACGCACCAAGGCCACCCCACAGCCCGTAATAGCAAAAGACAAAAGCAAGCCGCCCGAGACCGCCGTCCCGGTGTCCATTGCGCCGACGTGAGGCACGAGCAAAGGGAGGCCGCGCTGTAGACCCCGCACGCACAGCTGCAGGGCAGCTCCGGGCAGCACCACGGCGGAAACATTTGCAGACGGCTGCGGGCCGCCAAGCCCAGCTGGGCCCAGATTGGGCCCTAGATGCCACCGCGTCACCTGCCGCGCGGGGAGTCACCGCCGCCACAGGCTGCACCTCCCATCACCGACACCACTCGCCGGCCGCCAAGAGCACCGACGCCCAACGCAACCCAGCCGGAGCCGACGAAGGCCAGCATGCGCGTCCACCGCGGGATCCCTCCCAGCCACACTTTGGAGGCTGGAGCCGCCGCCACCACGGAGAGGCCATCCGCAACGGCGGAGGAGAAGAGGCGGGCGGGGGGCTGGCGGCGGTGCGCGCTAGGGTTCCCCCGAGTCGCCCACTGTGGGCGACGCGAGGGCCTGCTGTCGTCTATGTGGGCAAGACCTAACCGATAAATTCCCGAGTCCGAAGCCTACACATCAACACATGTATATATGACAATATGTGAAGCATACCTAGAAATAATTTCCCATACAATTGAGAAGCTTGATTACCCAAATCATCTATATAGTAGTTTTCCTAATTAATTACAGTACGTAAATCTCAATGCTATTTGTACAAGATAGTATTGGAATAATTTACATGTATCAACAAAGATTGAAGAAACTGTCACGTGGCACTGTCTCAGCATGTCTTCGGGGTGACATTGAGTAGGAGAATAGAAACTGGGAATAACAATCATCTACCATTGGCCGAATTAAAATTTAAACAGTTAGAACATATAAAAAAAATTTGAAACTAATAAACTAAAAGGTGATCTTGTTCCAGGCTAATCCTAGGCCGTTGAACCTTGCATCAAGATTGGTGCGTCGACTTGTATATAGTGCAAAGAAGCTCTCAAATACACTATCTTTTCAGTGGAAATAAAACTCCAATTCATCCACCTTTTACTTTAAGATCCCTATAATGCTTTTGTTTCGGTGACAACAGTTCAGATCACTTACAATTAACAAGCTAGATCTGTTCAACCCTACCACTATCAGTTTGAAGCCTTACACATGTATATGCCATTATGTATGTGAATGCCTTTTATCTAAAAAGAAAGCTAGCTTCTTCTCACTCATTTCAAGCTGGTATATATGCATGCTTCTTAAATAGTTTAATCCCATCTTGGAACTTACGGTTAGACTGAGAGAACGTACCGCTGTAAGCGAGTATAAGCGCGTCCACGGCGGGATCCCTCCCAGCCACACTTTGGAGGCGGGATCCGCCGCCACCGCGGAGAGGCCATCTGCAGCGGCGGAGGAGAAGAGGCGGGCGGGGGGCTGGCGGCGGTGCGCGCTAGGGTTCCCCCGAGTCGCCCGCTGTGGGCGACGCGAGGGCCTGCTGTCGTCTATGTAGGCAAGACCTAACCGATAAATTCCCGAGTCCGAAGCCTACACATCAACACATGTATATATGACAATATGTGAAGCATAGCTAGAAATAATTTCCCATATAATTGAGAAGCTTGATTACCCAAATCATCTATATAGTAGTTTTCCTAATTAATTACGGCACGTAAATCTCAATGCTATTTGTACAAGATAGTATCGGAATAATTTACATGTATCAACAAAGATTAAAGAAACTGTCACGTGACACTGTCTCAGCAGGTCTTCGGGGTGACATTGACGGAATTCTTTAGCCGCACGTTATTGCATACGCTTGTCGTGGCAGACCTCTTGTGCCCCTTAAAAGCAAGGTTCACGTCTTGCAACAATATGTCACGGCATGGGACTGTGTCGCTGCAGTCAAGCTTGATAGCCTCTCTTGTCGAACTCGTGCCTTGTATATTGATGAACCGGATGTTGCTGAGCTCCACTGCACCTGCCATTTGACATCAAACTTTTGTAGCTTGTATGATTGATAATAGCATGAATTATTCATTCAGATTTGTTGCATGTGTAATTAATAGTTCATGCTAGTATTCAAGCATCACTGAATCTCATTCCTGCCCATCATCCGTTGCTTGCCATTTTCCAAATGCATAGCTATTTATTGGAATTAGATAAAAGAGGTACCGTACTATGGTTGCAATAGGATCTTGTGTCGCCGCTGGAGTATATGTTTAATGGAGGATGAAAACAAGTTATTTCATGAAAAATACCGGAATCCATTTTGTAAGAGCTCAAACATTGTGTTCCTCTTTAGAGTATTGTACGCGTTTGTGTGCATTGGGCTTTAGCTATCACCGTTTCCGCCCGTAGACGAACTCGTATGTCTGAAACTCATATGCTTGTGTGTGTCTGTTTTGCAGGTCAATGATGCATCCCTAGAGCCCACCACTTGTCTCATAAGCCTCCGCCGCCGTGGTCATAGACTACTTGGTCTAGGACAACACCTCTCCGCGCAACCCTGAGTGGCAGCGGGCGTCTTACCAGACAAAGTCCCTAAGCTAATGTTGCTGCTAGTGAGAACTCTGACCAGCTGCTCCTGCCACCGGCCATGTCCTTGAACTTCTGCTTCTAGCGAGGGTTCTAGTGCTGCTGCGCTAGTTGCATCTCTTGTGCAGTGGTATGCTCAGCTGGCCACCGGCTTCGTCTACCGCCTCGGTGTTTGTCAATGTGCCGCAAGCATGGCAGTTTAGGTGAGTTTCTAGTTCTTTCTGTCTCCTCTACTTGCTGCTCTGATGATCTTCTGCTTGTAATGTGTCGCAATACTCAGATGTCCTCGGACTAGGAAATAGTCCAACAGTTGCCTAGGTTCACTCCCACCTTCACCATAATGTTCACAGTTGACAGGCCAAGTTCTACACATGCTTGTGTTGTCCTCCTAATCCTTGATAGCTATTTTCTAAGCTGTTGGCCGTCCAAGGTGGACGAAAACCCCACATGTGTGTTTTATTTTGGTATGTGGAGTTGTTTGCTAGGCTGAGGTGCCTTGATGGTTTGATTTGATTGGTTCCCCGTTTATCCTTTTGGAACAAAGATGGATGCTAAACCACAAATCTAAACATGTTTCCTTTGGACTAAATTATGAAGCTCAGATCAAAATTTTGTAATTGCTACCTTTGGATAAAATAGTGGTTGGTTATTGCTCAATGTATCCTTGGATTAATACTTAATGCATATGTGAAGTGCAAAACTTGTGTTTTTTCTGCTAGGAATCAATTGCTAGATGTGGTATATTGCTTACTTGATTATATGTCAACTTTGCCGTTCATTTTGTTGTTGAGCCATTTAATATGTCAGCCAAGCTCAAGTTTTTCCTATAGAATGTATGGTATGCTATATGAGTGTAGACTCATTTGGCTGGAGAGGTGGTTGTGGTTGTTGCTTCAAGTGCAGATGGTGGTAAACTGGAAGTTGTTGACGTTGTTAGCTTGTGTTTCCCTTTTTTGTTGTTGTTACTGGACGTGTTATGGATTGGTGCTGTGTAATGTTGATCAAGATTTTGTTTCGTGAGAATAGTTGTTGTGGTTTGATTCTGTTGATAGCATGGATAGGAAGGCAATACTACTCAATTTGGTATGTCTTTTTTCCTTTTTGATGTTTGGTTTGATCTGTCTTTGAGCATGAAGTGTATGTTAGCACTTTTTAGACTTGTTGTGAAGCTTTTATTTTTTCATAAGAATATTGAACTTTGGTGCTCATCTTCTTGCGTGTGTTTTGCAGGCCAATGATTTCGCAGACAAGGGTGCCGATTCTCGTCAAACCTGGTACTCCGAGTGTTGATTCTCGTCAACCACTGCAGTCGGCCGCGATACTCGACCACAAGGTTTCCCTAGCGCCGGTGAAGGGGAGAAGTGGATCAGGAGAGAGCCATGGCAGCCGGGCTAGCTTTTTGTTTGTTTAAATTAGTCAACTGATGTTGCGGCTACCTTCTTTGGCTTGATAGGAGATCAAGTGATGATCTAATTCTGTTGGACTATTCCATCTTCCTTTTTATATATAAGTTAATGGATATAATGCTTGTGCGGTAGCGATCTGGTTCTACATGCGTCAGATGCGATAGTTGTAACTCTGAACCTTGTGCATGCCGTGGTCTGCATGGAACTCAACAATGACGTGTTTGGTTTTTGCATATTCTCGTGTGTATGTGCTAGAGGAACATAACATAGATGGAAATCATTTTTAGATATTCAAGTGTTTCAGACTGACACCAAGAATGTACATTGATTACTCTTGTTATCACTATTCCCCTAGGCTTCTTTCCTTTGACAAAAAATTCAGGAGTTGATCATGTAAGTAGCTTGGACATCGTAACTTTGTATCTATTTCTGCATGCTTTTAGATCAGAGAAGTGTACAAGTTTTGGATGTGTCTAAGACGAAACAAGAAAAATACGGGGGGCATGTGATGCTCCAACCCACCGAGAAAGAATACACGCACTTCTAGTTGAAATATAGCGTGTGCTCCCTCCTTATCGCTTCTTCTCCCATCTCAACTGTGAAATGAACTTGCTTCGTGTTGCCGCCCGTGCATCTCAACTGTGAAATGAACTTGCGTGGGTTGAGGCTCCATCTATTTAATCATGTAAGTAACGTAGCATGAAGCAAAAAGAACGGGGGGATCCCACAAATTGTTTTAATTTTCACTGGTAACCAAATGCACGCATGAGCTAAGATTCAACAGTTGGTTTATTCTCTCGGCATCTGCCTGCATGCATTCCGGAACATTGATGAGAATCCTAGAAAAAGGCCAGTGAGTTATTGAAGGCATTAAATTTACGTCGGGGAGTGGAAGCAACCTACCCTGAATAATATTCGGGCGCGCCCAGCGGCCCAGGAGAAAGTATAGGACGTGATTTATGGGCGCGACCTCCACGTCATCAATCCGCGGGCGCTGTCAATCTGAGCGCTCCATCCATAGATGGATCCCAACATGGATGCTCATTGCCCGCTGCGAGCTAGTTTCTCTCCTCACCGTTCTTGGCTCTACCAGCCTATAAATATAAGGAGATCGTGAGGGGAGCCGCGGGCGTTATGCGCGACTTGCGACTTGGGCTTGGCGAGGCGTGGGGTGGGGTGGACATGGAAGTCCTCCTCGTCGTCGTCGACCCTTGGATACATCTTCGGTCGGCCAGGAGCTTCTCTGCAGATGGGTATGGTGAGCAAACGCAAGTCCTCCTCGTCGCCTGTCGACCGTCCTCAGTGGTTGAGCAGCGCACCTGTTTGAGGGCCGTGGACTTTGGGCCGCATCCTTCGACCAAGCCGCTGCCAACATCCTGGAGCTGTTCCCGAGCTCCGTGTTTCCTGTCGGCGCATCACCATCTTTCAGGTATACCTCCGCCATCCCATTCCTCAATACCGATTCATTTCTCCATATACGTGGAGCTGCCTGCTACTCAAACTCTGTCGATGTTTTTCTCCGATCTTCCCTCTGAATATGTGCTGCTTGATGACTGCAAATTGCAAATTTATATTTTATACCAGCACACGGTAGTGAAATCTCTACCATCTCTCCATATAACATTTTTCCTAACTTGTATTTTCAATTGTTCGGGGTATCTAACAAATCTAATGCATGATATTCTTTTTGTGTACATGCCAAAGATATGGTTATAATGTAATGTACCCGCAACCGCCACATCACCTTAGAACAACTTTTTTAATAGAGGAAACCATTACGAGATCTGACAATTGTACGACAATGATAATTTAGATACCGGCTTTGGATGATTTTAGGATGGAAGTTTTACTCTATCAATATATAGTTAAGAGATGAAAAATGCATATTTTTGAAATTTCAGTAACATAAGATGTCTTTATAGGATACTTTTGTGTTATGTTCTATTAAGTGGAAAGTTGTACCGATTCGTCTCCATCTTGCTTTAAAATGATGGATCCATGTAGGTGACAAACGTATAATTTTCCGAATATCCTGAACCTACTTGCCTTTGATCATGTCGGTGTGATCGTGGGCGAGAAGAGAAAACAATCACGCTGGTGAGGTTTGACGGTGTGCACCTTGATCACCTGTGAGGCGGCAGCGATGTCGCAGACTACCGTGTCATTCTTTGGGCTATCTCTAGGCACGGTGACTGTGCTGCACTTTAGAAGTACTTCTTTGCAATCTTCAACCAACATATCCATCTTCTGGAGATTTGAGAGCTTATTATTTTCCATCTTGAGCTCATTGCACTTGCTAAGCTTACACCGGGGTATAACCAATCACTCACATAAACTACCTCTTAGGCAAGCTAAATGTAACACATCAGTTAACTTCTAATATCCCAGCGTATATAGTTTGGTGTGCACGCATCCATGGATGAATTTGTGACTATAAATTAGAAAAGAAGTTCATCAGTATGTCCTGCAAGTTGACGCATGAGTACACCACCCTAATTTATAGACCCAACTGGCGATGTGATATTCATGCTCTTGTTATGCAAAACTAATGCTCGTGCATGATACATATTTCTGCATGCATGATGGTGAGCCAATGTTCATTCATGAGCATGAACATAACATGCCTAAAGTAATTTAGGGACCGCATGACTACTCCTCTTATTCACAATATTAGTGTCGGATCCTTCCAAAAATAGTTGTTTAATCCTTTTAATTTTCATTTTTAAGAAAATAATTATGTGCATGGAAATATATTGCATGCCAAATCTAGTAACATGAATCAATATTTTCTTGCTAGAATTTCTTTTATATCGACGGTCAAATATACAAATACTCGACCAGAAGAAACGCGAAAGCTGCCAACTACTAGTGGGCTGTATTTGACCTATCTATATGCAATTGGGCTTAACAGTAAAAAGCCCATGGCATCAGCCCAACTACTAGTGGGCTGTATTCAATTATAAAAAAAACGAATTTTAATGGACCAAAAGTAGTCAACAGCCAGGAAATACATTGGACCATAAATAGGCCAAGGCCCAGATTCGAAATGCATGAAAAAGGCCTAGGCCTAGACGAAATTTCACATGAGCCTTTTAACCTGACAACAAATTAAAGGGAAAAAAATTTTACTGGGCTAAAACATTGGGCTGGCCCATTTGGTGGAGCAGTATGGACTGGGCTGAATCTGTTCCATGACTAGTCATTTGGTCATAATATTTGCCACGTAGTATTGGCCACGTAGGATGTGACGTGGCTATGGCAGGATATCACATGACCAAATCAGTTGGTCATAGGGTTATGACCCCTCTGATTGGGTCATAGAGTCTATGACAATTCCATTCAATTAGTCATTGACGATCAAATAAGACGCTCGGTATGTGACTTTCCATTTTTGGTCAAAAAAGGGTCATGAATCAACCTACGTGACCTTCTAGTGACAAAAATTGAGGGTCACGTATCAACATATTTCTTGTAGTGCGAACAGAATTTGCATCACTTATTAAAAAAAGAAGTTACTTGATTGCTTTTGTTGTTAACTTTGCATTGTAGTGGGAGCTCTTCTTTTGCATTAAGTAGGAGAGTAGAAAGTGGGAATAACAATCATCTACCATTGGCCGAATTAAAATTTAAAAATTTAGAACATATAAAAAACAATTGAAACTAATAAACTAAAAGGTGATTGTTCCAGGCTAATCCTAGGCCGTTGAACCTTGCATCAAGATTGGTGCGTCGACTTGTATATAGTGCAAAGAAGCTCTCGAATACACTATCTTTCGGTAGAAATAAACCTCCAATTCATCCACCTTTTACTTTAAGATCCCTATAATGCTTTTGTTTTGGTGACAACAGCTCAGATCACTTACAATTAACAAGCTAGATCTGTTTAACCCTACCACTATCAGTTTGAAGCCTTACACATGTATATGCCAGTATGTATGTGAATGCCTTTTATCTAAAAAGAAAGCTAGCTTCTTCTCACTCATTTCAAGCTGGTATATACGCATGCTTCTTAAATAGTTTAATCCCATCTTGGAACTTACGGTTAGACCGAGAGAACGTACCGCTGTAAGCGAGTATAAGTGCATGACTTTTATTCGTCTTCCAAATATTTTTTTGAAAGAAGTCAACTAGTGCTGCCTCATTATATTAAGAATTCCGGACAAATGCTGGTTTGAATTACACGGAGTTAGACAAAAACAAGAAATAAAAGCAAGAGCTACAACAAGGAAGAAGAACAACATAACACTAAGCAACAACCCCGTGGGGAAGGCCTTCAACTCTCATCATCCTCCGATTACCGTTGAACGCCAGTGCACCAAAATCTTCACCGCCGTAGAAAAAAAGCTTCAATCCGCCGAGATCAGCCACGATGGTGTTGGAGCAGCCGAAGAACAACACATTGTCGAGTCCACACCCTGACGAAGGGCCATGTGTCGCCCATGCTTTAAACAACAGCCAACAGAGTAATCGAAGGGCATCACGTAGCCAAGTCGACACCCGGGAATCCTCACCGGCACTAGCCTGGCCGTTAACCTGCACTAGAGAAGAGACTCCATCCCCTCCGTAGAAGCTCGAGCATCGTGGCCATTGGGAGAAGACACTGAGAGGAGAGCAAGTAGAGGAACCACCACCACCAAAGCCACAGGTCCCCCAGCCGAATCCTACTCCAAAGTGGTGACCTCAAGAGGAAACACGACACTCCGTAGAAGATCGAGCATCGCGGCCATGCGGAGACGACACCGAGAGGAGAGCAAGTAGAGGAACCACCACCACCAAAGCCACAGGTCCCCCAGCCAAATCCTGCTCCAAAGCGGTGCCCTCAAGAGGGAACACAACACAGAGTGCCGCTAGTGCCGCCACCGCCGGATCCGGTAGAACAAAGTCGAGGGTTTCCCCTGGAGCATGCAATACGAACACGAGACCACCCTCGACAATGCCATCAGGAAGGTGTTGACGCCCACGGGCGTCACCGTCATCGGCGAGGTCGAGCAAGCTTTCGCGGGCGGTTGCACTATTCTGCACACTAGACTGGTTGTCCACACCAAGCTTCCACCATTGCACCACGCACCAAGGCCACCCCACAGCCCGTAATAGCAAAAGACAAAAGCAAGCCGCCCGAGACCGCCGTCCCGGTGTCCATTGCGCCGACGTGAGGCACGAGCAAAGGGAGGCCGCGCTGTAGACCCCGCACGCACAGCTGCAGGGCAGCTTCGGGCAGCACCACGGCGGAAACATTTGCAGACGGCTGCGGGCCGCCAGGCCCAGCTGGGCCCAGATTGGGCCCTAGATGCCACCGCGTCACCTGCCGCGCGGGGAGTCACCGCCGCCACAGGCTGCACCTCCCATCACCGACACCACTCGCCGGCCGCCAAGAGCACCGACGCCCAACGCAACCCAGCCGGAGCCGACGAAGGCCAGCATGCGCGTCCACCGCGGGATCCCTCCCAGCCACACTTTGGAGGCTGGAGCCGCCGCCACCACGGAGAGGCCATCCGCAACGGCGGAGGAGAAGAGGCGGGCGGGGGGCTGGCGGCGGTGCGCGCTAGGGTTCCCCCGAGTCGCCCACTGTGGGCGACGCGAGGGCCTGCTGTCGTCTATGTGGGCAAGACCTAACCGATAAATTCCCGAGTCCGAAGCCTACACATCAACACATGTATATATGACAATATGTGAAGCATACCTAGAAATAATTTCCCATACAATTGAGAAGCTTGATTACCCAAATCATCTATATAGTAGTTTTCCTAATTAATTACAGTACGTAAATCTCAATGCTATTTGTACAAGATAGTATTGGAATAATTTACATGTATCAACAAAGATTGAAGAAACTGTCACGTGGCACTGTCTCAGCATGTCTTCGGGGTGACATTGAGTAGGAGAATAGAAACTGGGAATAACAATCATCTACCATTGGCCGAATTAAAATTTAAACAGTTAGAACATATAAAAAAAATTTGAAACTAATAAACTAAAAGGTGATCTTGTTCCAGGCTAATCCTAGGCCGTTGAACCTTGCATCAAGATTGGTGCGTCGACTTGTATATAGTGCAAAGAAGCTCTCAAATACACTATCTTTTCAGTGGAAATAAAACTCCAATTCATCCACCTTTTACTTTAAGATCCCTATAATGCTTTTGTTTCGGTGACAACAGTTCAGATCACTTACAATTAACAAGCTAGATCTGTTCAACCCTACCACTATCAGTTTGAAGCCTTACACATGTATATGCCATTATGTATGTGAATGCCTTTTATCTAAAAAGAAAGCTAGCTTCTTCTCACTCATTTCAAGCTGGTATATATGCATGCTTCTTAAATAGTTTAATCCCATCTTGGAACTTACGGTTAGACTGAGAGAACGTACCGCTGTAAGCGAGTATAAGCGCGTCCACGGCGGGATCCCTCCCAGCCACACTTTGGAGGCGGGATCCGCCGCCACCGC
This sequence comes from Alopecurus myosuroides, assembly GCA_028641055.1. NCBI lineage: Eukaryota > Viridiplantae > Streptophyta > Magnoliopsida > Poales > Poaceae > Alopecurus > Alopecurus myosuroides. The sequence continues at coordinate 319,739,972 of CM054061.1, forward strand.
GGAGAGGCCATCTGCAGCGGCGGAGGAGAAGAGGCGGGCGGGGGGCTGGCGGCGGTGCGCGCTAGGGTTCCCCCGAGTCGCCCGCTGTGGGCGACGCGAGGGCCTGCTGTCGTCTATGTAGGCAAGACCTAACCGATAAATTCCCGAGTCCGAAGCCTACACATCAACACATGTATATATGACAATATGTGAAGCATAGCTAGAAATAATTTCCCATATAATTGAGAAGCTTGATTACCCAAATCATCTATATAGTAGTTTTCCTAATTAATTACGGCACGTAAATCTCAATGCTATTTGTACAAGATAGTATCGGAATAATTTACATGTATCAACAAAGATTAAAGAAACTGTCACGTGACACTGTCTCAGCAGGTCTTCGGGGTGACATTGACGGAATTCTTTAGCCGCACGTTATTGCATACGCTTGTCGTGGCAGACCTCTTGTGCCCCTTAAAAGCAAGGTTCACGTCTTGCAACAATATGTCACGGCATGGGACTGTGTCGCTGCAGTCAAGCTTGATAGCCTCTCTTGTCGAACTCGTGCCTTGTATATTGATGAACCGGATGTTGCTGAGCTCCACGGCTGAAGGTTGTTTCTCGCACTCGTTAGACTTTGACGGATCCACTATAGTGCAATAGTTCTGGTCAACGACTATAGGACTCCTAACTTTTGTCATGGTTACATCTTCAAACGTGATGTCCCTCGCATATCCTTTTCCTCCTTGCCAGGTCTTGATCCGCACTCCGTTCGTTGTGCTAGACAGGCGTGCCTTGTAGATTGTTACATTAGAAACTCGGTCCTCCGAGTTGTATCTACCTAAGCTCCCCACGCTTATCCCATGACCCGGCCCACAGGTGATCCTCGAAACATACAGGTTTTCCGTACCGTTCTTGATCGAGATGCAATCGTCTCCGGTTTTGATACCGCAGTCCATCACCTGGATATCCTTGCTGCGAATAATGTGGATTCCGTCGTTCTCCGGGCTATAGCTAGGCGCGGTTATTGTGATTCCCTTTACGAGGACGTCTTTGCAATCTTGGACGGACACGTGGATCTGTGGGCTGTTCAGGAGCTTGATATCTTCCAGCTTGAGCCGATTGCAGTTGCTGAACAACAACGCCATGGGAGCAAATGTGCATGTTTGCTTCTTGTCCAGTCGGCATGAGTTCTTCCACCACATCTCGCCGTTGCCGTCTACGGTCCCGCTTCCGGTCACGGTTAGGCCGTCAACATTGTCAAAGATTATCCACCTTCGCGTGTTCTCTACTGGCCAGCTAGATCTGGAGGGAGCGACCAGTTTTCCTTGGAGGCTGAATGTAATGCTAGACGAGTTGCATTTACCTGAGAAGGTGATCGGCTTGATGAGATATGTCTTCTCTTTTGGAACCACAAGGGTGGCTGGCGTAGAGGAGGAGCAAGCGGCGACCCATGCTTTCTGAAACGCCGGCGTGTCATCCTGTTGGCCGTCTCCGAGAGCTCCGTAGCTTGCCACGTTGACCTCGGCGATGTTTTCCGAAGGCTTGCTTTCCTCTCCCAGTTTGCGGCCGTACCTGGCTGCTCCGTTCGTCTGTCTTAGCTCGCGGCGAACAGAGATGTTGGTATGACTGGAGGTACTGTCTGCGTGAGCACCGGTCGGCAGCAAGAGGAGCATCAATACGACGACGAGAAGTGCTACTGGTACTAGGAAGGCACGCGAGGCCATGTCGACAGGATTGTGCTATGCTCGGTCGCGTACCAAGGAATAGCCAAGCTTTAGACCTATGATCCCTGAAAGGCCTCCCGATTCGTGGTATCTCGTTGGCTTTGATTTGAGAAACGAGGTGGATGCCTGCACTTTTATACCGGAAGAGGTGCAGCGCAGGTGTAATTGGAGTCCAGCAGCAATCCTATTCGGTCCCCTAGCAATTCATTGTACATACGTATGGACTGCCTCTGAGTACGACTCACAATGGGGTCATGTTTGTATTCGATGATCCTAGAGTTCAGCAAACGTCATCCATCAGATTGATCTACGATTTTTTTTAATCATCTTCCACCCGCATAACCCATGGACCATATCATCTCTTTGCTACCTGTCTGATGGCTGGTGGCAGTCTTCGTCTTCTCGGCACAAACACATTCGATCTGATAGCTGCGAGTCCGGTACAAGTCACTCCTCCCGATTGGTTTCATCGTGTTGCACTGGTGCAAGGCGGGGGACCTTCGCTGCCGGTAGTCAGTAGACCTGCATCGTGTATTGCTTTGATATTTTTGCGGGACCACCCGTTCAAGGATATTAATTGCAGGTATATGTGTCCGGCGGAATTGCTTAATTAATCTATCAGTCTTTCTGCAGAGAACCTCTCGGCGTGTTCTCATGATGCAAGTTGATGCGTAATATAGCATAAACTACACACGTTTTCGAATAGAATATGTGACTGCTTAATTGGTTTTTTTGCAACCACGTCAGAATTTCATGGTTAACCCGTTTCAAAAAAAAAATCATGGTTAGCAATTGTGAAAGAGTATAATCTCGATTTTATAGCCTTGTTGGAAACGGGTAGGGATTCGTTCTCTACTCAATTCCTCCAATTCTTAGCGGCTGGTAGAGACTTTACGTGGTTTGCTTTACCACCCAATGGGCGATCTGGTGGAATGTTAATCTTTACCTAATAATAAAGGCATTAAGGTTTCTGCCAAAAATTTCGTCCAACATAAAATGACCGATTTGCCCTCCCACCAAACTCCATACAACGTCAAAATTGCCATCCTACCGCTTCCCGTATTTTCTTCTCCTTGCCTGAAACCCAATCCTCCCCAGCACGGCCACGTCCGGCCGTCCCTACGTCTCTTCTCGGCCTTTGGATGGTGGCCTCTCCTCCCCTTTCTAATCCTCTGCACCGTGTCAATACGCCTGACTCCTCCTGACCGAGATCGACCGGCAGACACGACTCAACGGTGGCGGAGGGCTGGTGTTCCTTCTGCTGAACAACTGCGATGAGAAGATGAACTCAGAGCATGACGGAGGCGGAGAACGAGATCCGAATCACCTCGATGTCGTCTCTTTAGGCGGCGATTTAGCTTAGGGACGTAGCGTTCTAGCTCCGGACTGCACTGCCCCGAGCCTGAAAGCCCCGCCCTTCCCGAGCCTGACACGAGCGGACACATCAGGTCCCTGGGTCCTGGGGCACTCTGTCAATGTTGCGCTCGAAGTCCTCCTCCTGGGACTCGGCCAGGAAGGCTGTGGCGTCGTGGCTCCTCGACTAAGAGCGAAACCGGACGAGCTGAGGGTGTCGGCGAGCGGAGACAAGCAGCGGAGCTCGTCCGGCACGGAGACGACGAGGAGAGAGATGGCCCGTGAACTGCAAACGCGCCCGGGGAGATGCCACCAGTTAGGGCTCGTCGTCTTCAATCATCTCCAGGTTGCGGTCGTATTATCTGTATTTCCCTACTGCTCGGAATCCCCTCGCGGTTTCACCGTTTATCATAAGCGGTTTATCATAAGCGGTAGTGAAAGCCTAGGCCGTCGTGTTCCTCACCATCTATTTCGCCGCCTCCTGCAGTTAATGGAGGATGGCGAACCCATAGGCACCATGTTTGGCCGCAGCTCTACCTCCGCCTGATAAAGAGCCCATCTCATCCCATCCTGTGCAGGCCAACCACTTTTATTTCCCTGTTATTAGTAGCCAATCCAATCCTGTTTCTGTTATCTCATCTAGGGTATGGCGTGGTCTGTTCATCCGAACTTCCCTAATTTCTGCAGTTTGTCTCAGAGTCTATAGTTCAGACATTTAACTTGAATTTCACAAACATTTCCCTTTCAGTCTTTTGAGACTGTCATTGTCACTCTGTTTTCTCCTTTCTGCAAACCCATTTGAATGGCTACCACTGCTTGAGTTGTATAACAACAAAATTGGGATTGAGTTGTTTTGCTAAAATGGTAGCAGTACTATTGCAAAATCTTTTGGAAGCAAATGAAATTCAAGTGTTCAGTTGTTTCAACAATATACCGGTAGATTTAATTAGAACAATTATTCTGAAATTGTATGTAAAAAATAAAATGAAATATCACTGTGTATATTCATCGGTTTTGGGTCAGAACCGGGACGCAGATGAATGAATGAATAAATAGGCATGTGGTTTGTCGTCGTCAGATTTGTGGTTGTCCGTTTTACTGGAAGGGAGTAGCAGTCTTACAGGAATGCTTGAAAAATGTGCTAATTAAAAATTGTCGTGTGGTTGCAGCATTGAGTTGGATACTTCAGTTGAGTGCACATGGATGAAGCTAGCTCAAGAGATCCAGTTTATTATTTTTGTGCAAAAAGTTAATCTCCACATTCCCAGGAGAGAGAACATGTCGTCTGGTCCCTATAATTTTTCTCCAATCAAGTGGATTTTCTTAAAATCAACCATTTGATCGTATGCACAAGTCATTATTTTGTATTCTATAAAAAAAGTCATTATTTTGTATTTCATATTGCTTCATATTTCCACATGCAAATATGCAATATATATCTATACCTATATAATAATAAAGTGAGGAGTGTTTCTCCCTTCGTTCGTCAATTTCTCGATTTCTGGTCGTCCGTCGTTACTTGAAACGTCCGTCTGTGCTTTTCGTATAGAGTTCCTCGCAATCCCGGCTGGATCCAAACTTTTGTCTACCGATCCGTACTCTTCCTCTAGGTGGCCTAACGGTCCCAGTTCTTTCCTTGTGTGGAACGCCTGCCATAAATATGGCGCCCGAGAACGTCGAAGCAGGAGAACGATGCCATGGAGGAAAGCTGGCGTCAACATCGACGAAGCTCACATCTATATCTCGCATGGAGGAAAAGTCATGACGATGCCGACATCAACGAAACAGACACCATCACCTCCTCTCCTACCCAACCTTCAAACGTTGAGGCCAAGCCAGAGTTGCATGCCCTCATGAACAAGGCCATCATGGCGCCGAGAAGTACCAAGCCATGGTACATATTCAGAGAACAACGCTGCCTCGCTGCTTTCCCCAGCATGACTATCAGGACTCCCCACGCGACCATGGACTTCATGCTACTCAGCGGGAGCAAGGTCATGATCATCAAGTGCGGGTACCCACACCTCACCAAGGAGGACCGTGCCGCCAGCCGGATGCTCGTCATTCCCGACATTGTCGTCGAGTTCCATTGACTACGCCCTAATCTATCGGACATACCTCAACATTGGCCTCGCCGTTCCACTTGTGCGATATTTCAGACTCAATGTTCTGCCGACTAAGCCGAAATCCCATAGGACAGAGCTCCACCCATGTCACGGGATTCAGATTCTGCGTATTTTCTTACCGATCTTTGAGCCTATGCAAGCTTGAAGAAAAACCATATGCATTGGATGATCTAGAAAGGGTGAATTATGTTGGTATCAGTACGACTCGAACATAGGGGCACGAGGAGAGAGGATGGAGAGTTTAAGATTGTGTCCATGGTGTGGAGGGTGTTGGCTCACCATGTCTGGTGTCCTGACAGGAACATCAGCACCAAAGGTCGATGGGTGACGGGACTTGACCACGTTCCAATCCCCTATGTGTTTGAGCTATTTTTTTTTTGGAGCGGATAGTTTGTGCTACTGTTTGCTTATCAGTATATGTTGCATATGAGAGCATAGAGGATCGGGATCCATATGTATTAACATAATGACGAGAAGCATACATTGACATGGAGCGTATAGCAAAAACAAAGTATAGATAATGTACAACTCTTTGGGCTTGGCCACACCTGCTGCTGGTCACCGCACGCGTGCTCGACAAAATACCGGAGTTTAATACTGTTAGTCTAGCTTCTGTCATTCAGTTGGTAAATGCAATTCCACTCAATTTTGTTATAAATTAGTATAGGATAGTTAAGGATAATTTTCTTTTGAGGAAATTTAAGGATAGATATCTGATTTCAAACGTCAACACATATGCTAAAGTGAGCCTACGGGCAAAAGATAGTCTTGGTTCTCGCAGTTGTTGATGGATAGTGTGTTTCTCGGCTATAAGCTAACTTTTGTTCTCTGCAGTTGCAGCGCATGTGCATGTTTACCGCTTCTCGACCCAAAGGAGATCGACAACAATAGTATTGGGAAAACATATTATCAGATGATTGGCGAGCAATGACAATGGAGAATTGGGGGCGTGAACGAGAATAAAAACACAGGTGCACATAGTGCCCATGAGATTCCTCCAAGGAGCATGTCGACGCTGTCGCGGTAGTGTCTCTCTACTCTTAACGATTTCATTCGGTACATGCTATGTCTGTTATTTTTTTCAGGTGGTTTCTTGGTAAAGTCAAGCCGAAACAAATACTAAAATATAGAACTAAATAATTTTTTCGCTCATGACCAGAGCATTTTATGGATCCTAATCGATAGATTTGTGCGACAAACCAAGGAGGCTTTAAGATTTTTTTTTCATTTCCCGGTGCAACGCACGGGCATTTTTACTAGTTGGTTTTAATAACGCTAACCTCTCTGCACAAACCGTTGTGTCTGGGACGTTTTGTGCTAAATTTCATGTTAGAAATAAGATTGATGGTTTTTTGTGGAGTCTGGTTGTAGTTTACGGGGCTGCAGAAGATTTGAAAAAACCGGAGTTCTTGTCGGAGCTAGTGCGTATTTGTGATAATGAGGATTTACCGCCGCTAGTAGGGGGAGATTTTAACATTATAAGGAGGCAGGAAGAGAAAAATAACGATAATTTTAATGCACGTTGGCCATTTATTTTTAATGCAATTATTGAGAGACTTGATTTAAAGGAGTTACGACTTTCGGGTAGGCAATATACGTGGGTTAACAGGAGACCGATACCAACTTTTGAGAAATTGGATCGTTTTTTTCGAGTATACAGTGGGAACAAAAATTTCCCCTCGTTTCTGTTCATGCGTTGGGCAGATCGGGGTCTGATCATACGCCACTTCTATTGGATTCAGGAGAACAAGCGCACTTAGGAAATAAGAAACATTTTTCCTTTAAACTTTCTTGGTTATTACAAGATGGGTTCCATGAGATGATTAGACGGGAGTGGCTATCCGTAACATCGGGTTCGTCACCGATTGAGTGGTGGCAGTATAAAATAAGGCACCTGCGTCAATTTCTTAGGGGGTGGGCGAAGAACCTGAGTGGGTAGTATAAGTTGATGAAAGATAAACTAACTTTGTTAATAGACCAGCTTGACATTAAGGCAGAAATAGTACTTCTAAGTGATGTCGAGCGGGCTGCTAAGAAGGAGGCTGAGGAGGGTTTAGCTAGATTAATGCGCGATGAGGAATCGAAATGGGCGCAGCGGGCGAAGATAAAACACATTCAGGAAGGGGGAAGTAATACGAGGTACTTTCATATCATAGCGAATGGTAAACATCGAAAAAAAAACGAATTTTTCAATTAGAGCAAGACGAGGGAACGATTGTGGGACAGGAAAACTTAAAATATTACATACCAGAGTACTATAAGAAATTATTTGGTGATGTGAATCCGAGTTTTGTGTCTTTATTAGAAGAGGAGACTCACGATATGCCTCAGGTTTCACCCGAAGTAAATCTCGTACTCACTTCTCCGTTTACGGAAACGGAGGTGAAGGATGCTATTTTTCAAATGGAACATAATAAAGCACCGGGACCAGACGGGTTCCCTGCTGAATTTTATCAACATTGTTGGGACATTATTAGAAGCGGTCTGATGGATATGTTCTCCCAGCTCCATAAGGGGGATTTACCGCTTTATAGGCTCAATTTTGGCGTGATTACTTTGCTGCCCAAAAAAGATGATGCAAGTCGAATAGAGAAATATAGACATATATGTCTTCTTAATGTGAGTTTTAAGGTGTTCACAAAAGTGGGTACAAATAGAGTTACCTCAATTGCCAGTAGAGTTATTAAACCAACCCAATCTGCTTTCTTGCCAGGCCGAAATATTTTAGAAGGGGTAGTGATTTTGCATGAAATTATACATGAGTTAAAAAGAAAGAAAATGAGTGGTGTGCTTCTCAAAATCGATTTTGAAAAATCATACGACAAGGTCAATTGGTATTTTCTACAACAAGTTTTAAGAATGAAAGGATTCTCACCTTCGTGGTGTGAATGGGTAGGCCGTTTTGTTCAGCGTGGTAGTGTTGGCATAAAGGTTAATGATGATATCGGTCTTTATTTTCAAACTCTAAAAGGATTAAGACAAGGAGAACCGTTGTCTCCGATTTTGTTCAGTTTGGTAGCTGATATGTTGGCCATTTTGGTTGCTCGTGCCAAAGAGGATGGCCAAGTTGGTGGGCTAATTCCGCATTTGGTGGAAGGAGGGGTCTCAATTTTACAATATGCAGATGATGCCATTCTTTTTCTAGAGCACGATATTGATAAAGCGATTAATATGAAACTTATCCTAGCAATGTTCGAAGAGTAGTCAGGATTAAAGATTAATTTTCATAAGAGTGAGATCTATTGTTTTGGTGATGCGTTAAACTCAACGGATGAATACCATCATATTTTTGGTTGTGATATCGGTCACTTATCTTTTAAATATTTAGGTATTCCAATTCATTATAGAAAATTATTGAATAAGGGATGGAAAGCGGTGGAGGGTCGATTTGAGAATAAATTGGGTTCATGGGCTGGTAAGTTGCTGTTCTATGGAGACCGTCTTGTGTTGATAAACTCAGTTTTGACTAGCTTACCTATGTTTCTCCTGTCCTTTTTTGAGATACCTATCGGGGTTCGGAAAAGGCTAGATTTTTTATTGGTCTCGTTTCTTCTGGCAAAGTGATAACAAGAAACGGAGGTATAGATTGACGAAATGGAATATAGTATGTAGGCCGAAAGATCAGGAGGGGCTGGGTAGTGGGGTGCTAGACATTAAGAACACCTGTTTGTTAAGCAAATGGTTTCATAAGTTGCTAAACGAGGAAGGAGTTTGACAAGAACTTCTGTCTAACAGGTATATTGGAGATAAACCGTTATCTCAGATATCCACGAAACCTAATGACTCTCCTTTTTGGAAAGGTCTAATGAAAATCAAAAGACAAATTTTTGATCGTGGTTCATTCCGGTTGGGGGATGGACAACAGGTGCGGTTTTGGGAGGATATTTGGCTTGGAGATGAGCCGTTATCTCACCAATATCCATCCTTGTATAGTGTGGTTAGACATCGAGGCGTGACGGTAGCTAACGTGTTATCCAACGTCCCTTTAAATGTTCACTTCCGAAGAACCATTACGGGGCCAAGACGGGCTCTCTGGTTGCATCTAGTGGAACGTTTAATGTATGTCCACCTGTCAGATGAGAAAGACGTGTTTCAGTGGAGACTAGCTATGAATGGCATTTTCACTGTTAAGACCATGTATGCCGATTTGATGCATGGGTCCACACCATACCTACGTAAGTATCTGTGGAAATTTAAGGTACCGTTGAAAATCTGGATTTTTCTATGGTTTCTCAACCGCAAAGTTATTCTTACTAAAGATAATTTGATTAAGCGCAATTGGACATGTTGTAGAAAGTGTGTTTTTTTGCGATCAAGATGAAACCGTTCATCATCTCTTTATATCTTGTTCTTTTGTGCGGCATATATGACGTCTTGTGCACTTCACTTTTAGTATTTCCCCTCCGATCTCCATCGCAGATATGTTTGGTTCATGGTTGAATGGAATTGATAAAAAGACAAAAGCACGTATACGGATAGGCGTTGCTGCTGTTCTTTAGGCTGTTTGGAATTGCAGGAATAGTGTTGTGTTTGACAAGAAAAAGGGTTCTCATTTTTTGCAGGTTATCAACATGGCGGTCTCATACATTCATCTGTGGTCCTTCCTCCTACCTGCGGATCAGCGAGGACTTATGGATTCCGGCTGTGCTCGAATGATGGCGGTCGTATGGGCTATTTACAGCCAGGGTGGGTGGCTTAATGAGTGACGTTTACATGCATAAAATTGTAATCTTTCTTTGGTTGATGTATGTGGCCACTTTGAGTGACCCGTGAGTTGTACGTTCTGGATATTTTGACATTCTTTCTTTAATAAAAACCAGCTGTGTGCATCACTTGGATGCAGAGGCTGGGACCGAGGCTCCCATTTCTAAAAAAAAAAGCAATTGGGTTATCACGAGTTGGTTTGATCTCATTAGGCTGGTATACACGATACTATATGCCTTGTATATTCTTGAACTGGATATTGCTGAATCCCACCGTTGAAGTTTGTTTCTCGCACGCCTTAGGGTTCAAAGGATTAGCCATCGTGCAATATTTTGGGTAAAAAATTATAGATTCTTGATATTCACCATGGTTATATTGTAATGTGATGTCCTTTGCATATCCTTTTCCTCCTTGCTATGATTTGATGTGTAAGCCATTCACTGTGCCTGAGAGGTGTGCCTTATAGACTGTTACACTGGAAAGTTGGCCATCAAAGTTTCTGTCGAGGTACTGTAGAAGTTGCCTAAATTTAACACACTCATTCCATGACTCGGGCCACAGCTTATTCTCGAAGCACACAAGTTTTTGGTACCGGTCTTGCTTGACATGCCATCATCTCCGGTTTTGAATTGCAATCCATCACGGGGATATCCTTGGTGGGAGCAGTTTTGATCATCTCATTCTTTGGGCTGTCTCCGGGCAGAGTGATTGGGATGCGCTTTAGAGGATCATCTTTGCAATCTTCAGTGATGGATCTGCTGGCTATCTAAGAGCTTAATACTTTCCACCTTCGGCTCATTGCACTTGCTAAGCACTTTATAAGTTTACACCTTGGCATAACCAATCAACCACATAAAATACCTCTTAGACAAGCTAAATATAACACATCAGTTAACTTCTAATATCTCACTCGTATATTATTATTTATGCATGCCTGCATGAATAGAAATTAGAAAGGATGTTCATGTGCACCCCATAATATATCCTGCCAGTTGATGCATTGGTGAACACTAGACACTACCTCAATCATGCTCTTGCTATGCAAAACTAATGCATGTGCATGATACATATTCCTACATGCATGATGATGCGCCAATGTTCATGGAAGCGCATGAACATAACATGCCTAAAGTTATTTAGGGACCGCATGTAACTACCTCCTCAGATTCACAATATTAGTTTCGGACCCTTACATAAATATTCATTCAATCCTTCTAATATGTTATTTTGAAGAAAACAATTATATGCATGGAAGTACAATGCATGACAAATGTAGTAACATCATTTCAGTATTGTTCTTGCTAGTAATTTGTTTTATATTGATGATCCAACCTACAAATGTTTGACTGGAAGGAATGTAAAAGCTGTTTGCATTACCATTCATGTGGAGCAGCTAGCACCTTCATATATACACGATTGCTCAGAAAATGCAAATGGATCACGATCTATATGAAGCGTTTAAAAAAAAATTAAAATCTGCATTTTTAAGTTTCATTTTTGTGAAACAAAGTCCTAGTTGACGATAACGTCAAACTCTACGAGTGTCCAAAAAATATCAATTTTTCGTATTTTAAGCTACACATTTTTTTTAAAGTAGTAGAATTGCCAGATATTTTTAGATTTCTTTAAGAATTATGAAATAAAGTATGTGAAAAGAAATTTGTCCCCTAATCTTATTTTGGTGTTTGATCACAACACATAGAAGATCTAACCGTTTGGCTAAGTATTTTTAGGAATGACAATACAAGAACTTAGGAACTTCTAATATGGAGAAAAATAAAAACAATTATCTTCATATTTCTACTAGTCGGGTCCTTAGGCCGGGTGGCTCGGGTAGACTGTCAGCCTAACGCTGCAGGAAAGCCCGAGGCCGGCCCACAGGCCGACCTCTCTGCCACTACGGGCCAGGCTCCCAGCGAGCCGGCCTAGGCCGGGCTCCTGCTGGCCTCAAAACTCCCTCGGGATGGGTGTGTTTGTGCCTCTGTCGTCCTACGCCCACGCACAGGCCGGCCTGGCCGGGCTCTCAGGCCGGTTTTCCTGGACAAGGCAAAATGCCCCCTCCCCCCCCCCCCCCAATGGCCGTCTCTTACTTAACAGTACAAATAGGGGTCTTCCCCTATCTTTAGAAGGTGTCAAATAAGCTTCTCTGTCCACCATTCTTGACCACCTTCAAACTCAAGGATCTCCCCAAATATCCAACCAAATCTCTTTATCTTTTAGGATTTACACCTCCACCAAACCGATTCGTCACACTGGTACAAAATAGGCCTATAGTCCCGGTTCGCCAGGGCCAGTAGTCCCGACCGAGCAACCGGGACTAGCTACGCGCGACTAAAGACCCCCCCCCTATAGTCGCGCCGATTACGAACCGGGACTAAAGGCCCGGCCACGTGGGCGGGTGGCGGAGCCGGGGGGCGGAGGACCTTTAGTCCCGGTTGGCCACCTGAACCGGGACTAGACTTTATTTCGTTATTTCCTTAATTCATTTGGGTTTCTAATTATTTTTCACACCAATTTTTCTCTCCCTTTTTTTCACTCCCTTTTTTTTTCAGAATTTGTATTATTTGCTTAGCGTCTAACTACAATTATCTCTAGTCAAATTACTTACTCATGGTCAAACTTCCCGCTCGGTCACCCATCCTCCCACTACTCTAGCACTAGCACGCTTAACTTCCGAGTTCCATACCGTCCCGCATCCAAGTGTTTTGCTCGCATGTATGTGATAGTAGTATCATATCAATCTTATTAACATGTTGGTCGATGCCACATTTCTTTATTGTTTGAATTTCAAATAAATCTTTTAATAAACAAAAGTAATGATGTAATTAATAATTTTGAATAAATAAATAAACATTAACTTTTTAATTTGTATTATTTCTAAAAAATACTATTAATATATCAAAATATTCAGAAAATAAAACTAATTCATTTTTAAATCTTAAAAAATACAAATAATATATCAAAAAATTAAGAACAATAATACTAATTCATTTTAAAATCTTAAAAATACAAATAATATATCAAAAAATTAAGAAAAATAATACTAATTCATTTTAAAATCTTAAAAATACAAATAATATATCAAAAAATTAAGAACAATAATACTAATTCATTTTAAAATCTTAAAAATACAAATAATATATCAAAAAATTAAGAAAAATAATACTAATTCATTTTAAAATCTTAAAAATACAAATAATATATCAAAAAAATTAAGAAAAATAATACTAATTCATTTTAAAATCTTAAAAATACAAATAATATAGCAAAAAATTAAGAAAAATAATACTAATTCATTTTAATACTGGATGAGTTTGGTATTGACTAGATATATGCATGTTTTCCTGGCTTAGATTAATTTTTGGTGAATAGATATATAGAAACTGTAGTTTTTCTGTTTTGTTTTCTTGATGTGTTTTTGTTTGTTTTCTTGATGTGTTTTTGTTTTTGCTTGTTTTGAAACGTGTGTTTGACATAATATAGAAATAGTATAGCTAGGAATTAATATAGAAATAATATCCATTACACTTTGCAACACTTTGCAAATTTTTCCAAGTCATTTAAAACTAGGAAACAAAAATAGTTTTATGAACAACAATAGACAAGTGATAATTAAATCACAAGTAAAATACGAGTAGAGACATCACAATCATGAATATAACACAATCATATCGCATTCATAACATAGAGTCTTACGATCACACATAACACAAACATAAGTCTCACAATACTAAGATATCCATTACATACTAAGATACCCATTACATGCATATATATCGAACGCATACATCTATGGCTCCGTCGAGTAGATGCGGAACAACTCGTAGGAGACGTATGCATATATGGCTGCATACTTGACGTTCGTCAAGTCCAGTGGGGTCTTCTCCCAATACAAGTGATTCCTCGAGGGGAAACCAGACTTCATGGTTTCGTAGCCCTCGTGGATTAAGGCAGTTGCCATGCGAGCCATCCCGGTCTTTGGCCCGTTCAAATGGATAAGATCCTGAAGATCAATGTAGTGATCTTCAGGTATCACAATACCCAAGCGCATCAACTTCGGACGGTCTTGCGTGATGTCAACGCTGCAAAAGTCATACCCCCTGTTGACAAGAAAATCAACAAGGGCCGGAGAATGCTTTGAACTACTGCAACAACAAAAATTTGATACGTGTTAGATATGTTGCAACACATGTATTCTTCAAATGCAACAAACAAATCGAAGATGCAAGATTGTACGTGTGCGTTACCTTGACCATTGGAAGACCAAAACGGCCTCCTTGAACGCAATCTGGATGACGGCAACATCCCGTTGATCCGCCGTATACTCCAGATCAAGCCCGAAGAACCGGTGTTCATCGGGAGAGGAGAAATAGAGATTGGTCAAATGCCCAAGAGCACCGGGGATACTCTCGCAACGGTTGGTGTAGCACACGTCGAGACGCTTGCCGCATGGTGTGGGACCCGTGTATCTCTCCCAAACTTCAGCCATGGTGTGCTTGGTGGAGGAAGATCGAAGAGAGGGAAGAGAAGAGAAGAGAGGAAGAAACAGAGACTCGGACGCGCACTGTAGCAATGGCGCCCTTCTGCCTCGCTCGCGAAATAAAAACCGCCGCGCGGGAGGCGAGCAGTTTGATCTTTAGTCCCGGGTGGCCACGCCAACCGGACTAAAGGACCATTAGTCCCGGGCGGCCACGCCAACCGGAATTAATGCCCTCCACGCGCCTCAACGCGCTTCCCAACCCGCGACGCATGACCTTCTGTCGCGGGTCTCCTCCCGACCCGGGACTAAAGACTCATTAGTCACGGTGCGCAACGTTTGGGGACTGATGGGGGCGTATGGAAGACCTTTTTTCTACCAGTGTCACCACCCCACTCATCCCCTAGGGATCTTGTAGTTCTTGGTTCATTGGAACCTAGAACCTTGTTGCTCTTAGCTCATTGGAGCTTGGAGCCTTGTTAGTGTCCCCCGAAGATTCGGAGCTCGTAGATCTTGTTGCCCGGAGTCTTGGCGGATTCTGGGATTTGGTGAGGACCCTCCAAGTTGTGGAGTGTGCCTCATCCTTGTAAAGGTTCTAGTTGTCAACCTCAACGGCAACATAGTGATTTGAGCCTCTCCACATCGGTGGAAGGACTCAAAGGAGATACGGTGTGCCATTTGACGGCTACTCGGTGTTCCACTTTGGTGGCACCGCATCATTCCAACAGAGACTAGCTTCCATATGGAAGTAAAATTTGGGATACATCTCTTTGTCATTGTGTTCGGTTATTCCTCAACTTGTCTGTACTCGTTGCTACTAGCTTAGTTGAATAAATATCTTGTGCTAGTAGTATTTGCTCAACATATATAATTGTTCATTTAGTTGCATAATATAGACAATCTATATTTGATCATTATCTTGTTAATCAAAAAAGAAGTAAATTTTGTAGTTAACCTATTCACCCCACCCCCCACCCCCCCTCTAGTTAACCTCTCGACCATTCAATTGGTATCAGATCCTTGTCTCTTTATGAAGGATTTATCACCTAAAGAGGAGGATGGCGGATGAACCCGTCACCATGGATGCTATCCAAAAGCTAATTCAAGCTATGCTTGATAGCTCGGAGAAGAGGATGGAGGGATTAATAGAAGAAATGACATCAACATCTAGTCACTCCACTCAGCATGTTAATGTAGATGAAAATATAACTCATATACCTTATAAGGAAGGATCTGAGACATCTAAGCTTAAAGATAAGAGCCGTGAAAATGCTTTCGGTTTTTACTTACAACAATGCTCCTAATGTTCAACATACACATGTTAACAATCTTGGTGCATGATACGTCCATTTTGCATCAATATTTTATATCATAATTTTCTGTTATTCATCGATATATTTCATGTTATGATACACCTCTTATGTTATTTTATCTTATTTTGCATGTTTTATAATTTTTGGAGAATAAACACCGGGACCAGAAATCTGATGGAAAAAGCACCGTCGAGATACCATATTTCAGAAGATCAGAAGAACAAGGGGGACATCGGGGGGTTCCTAAAAGTCCCGAGGAGGAACACATCCAGAAGGAGAGCCAGAGGGGGGCCACCAGTGGCCCACACCTAGGGGTGGCGCCCCCTGGCCGCGCCACCTAGGGGTGTGGCCACCCTGGCCCGCCTCCGGGGGTCATATTTGGCCCCCTGACCCCGAGGGAACCCTAAGACTCATTCCATCCTCGAAGAATTATTCCGCCCGAGAGAGAAAAGCTCTCTTGCAGGGAGAAATCTGCCAGGGAAATTCTTCTCCGGAGAGGGGAAATCACCGCCATCGTCATCGCTCCGGGCATCATCAAGATCGTCATCATCACCGTCATCACCACCAGCACCATCACTCTCATCATCCACCTTCATCCCACTGTAACAATTAGGGGCCTCTATCGTTGTTTTGCATGAGATCTCTCTCCCGTTGTGGATTACTTGTTAGTAGTTGATACTTGTGAGATTTATCGGTGTTTGCACTTTATGACCAGATTGTTATCATCCATTATATCACCTCTGATTATGATCCATACGATGTGTTGTGAGTAGTTCGTGTTGTTATTGAGGACATGGGAGAAGTCAAGTTGTTAGTAGTGAAGTAATGTTGAATAATATTTAATGTTTGATATTTAAGTTGTGGTGTTATTCTTCTAGTGGTGTCATGTGAACGTCAACTACATGATACTTCACCATTTATGGGCCTAGGGGAATGCATCGTGTATTTGGCTACTAATTGTGGGGTTGCCGGAGTGACAGAAACCTAAACCCCCGTTAGGAAACCATTACACGAGGGAGCATAGGACCCCGGAGTTTAAAGCTATGGTTAGATTTTCTTAATTACTTTCTTGTAGTTGCGGATGTTTGCAAGGGGTATAATCACAAGTATGTATTAGTCTTGGTTGGGACGGTACATTAGCATAGGTTCACCCACACAACACTTATCAAAACACCAAACATTATTCAACTGCATGGAACGAAAGCACTTGACAGAAATCTCCCGTGTGTTCTCGAGAACGTTTGTTAATCATAAGTAAACTCACCGGCTTGTCCTTTGCTGAAGAAAGAATTGGGCCACTTGCTGCAATTATTACTACTGCATTTTATTTACTCGCACTTTATTTATCTGCAATATCAAAAAAAACTACAAATCTGTTTTCCAGTATTTACAGTTATTCCTTCATCGAAACTGCTTGTCAACACCTTCTGCTCCTCGTTGGGTTCGACACTCTTATTTATCGAAAGTACTACGATACACCCCCTATACTTGTGGGTCATCAAGACTATTTTCTGGCACCGTTGCCGGGGAGTGAAGCGCTATTGGGAAGTGGAATTGATAAAGGAAGCTTCTGTTGTAAGTGTTGTTTTTATTTCTGTCTACTGTTTTATTACACTATGTTTGGAACTCCTTTTGAGTCCCTATTTGCGGGCACTGCTGCCACTGCTAGGGTAGTAGGTGACCCACTGCATGATGATTTGGGTCCTTATAAAATACCTATAAAGATTGTTAAACATGTTATGGATAACTGCTATTCGGGTGATGGAAATGTCCATCCTGGTGATCATTTGCTCTTTTTAAATGAATTATGCGAGTTGTTCAAGTATGCAGGTATTACAATGAGCCAAGTGAAGAGGAAATTATTCTCTATATCATTGAAAGGCCGAGCCTCTGAATGGTTCAAACTGCTAAAAAATAGCCAGACTATTGAATGGGAGGAAATTGTACCTCTATTTTATTCTAAATACTATCCTCCAAGTGAAATCCATAGAGATCGGAATTATATATATAATTTTAGGCCTCATGACGGAGAGAGTATTGCCCAAGTATGGGGGAGATTGAAGTTACTAATGCTCAAATGCCCCATTCATGAGCTCCCTAGTAATATTGTTATTAATAATTTCTATGCAAGGTTTCCTCTTCATGATAAGGATTTATTGGATGTTTCTTGTTCTGGATCATTTACACGTATGAAGGATGAAGCTAAATAGGATCTTTTTGACCGTATTTAAGAAAACACTGAAGCATGGGAGAATTACAAAGGTAGAAAGTCAGGTATAAATTATGACTATGAATGCATTAAAACCTTTATGTCATCTGAGGATTTTCATAATGTTAGTGCTGCTTATGGTCTTGATTCTCAAGTTGTTTCAAACTTATATAAGGCTTTTGCTTCTTATTTTGGCATTCCTAAAAAGGAATGGGATAAGTACCATGCACCTTATAAAGATACTATTAATTGTGCTCCTGCTAGAGATATAGAAGTTCATACTGTTGATTCTATTGTGCCTGAACCTTATATTGAGAAAATGCCTTTCTCTGCTAAGGTAAAAGAACACTCTATATTAGCTAGTGTGATTAATAAAAGTGCAAGGAAACCTATAGAACCTGAGGAACAAATAACTATAGAACCTACAGTAGCAATAGTAAAGGACCTTGTTTCTGAAAATGTAGAAGAGGGACACATTATATTTTGTGAAGATGCTTCTAATATTGTCTATCATCCTAGTAAATCTAGGAAACCTAGTGTTCCTGTGCTATCTGTTAGGATAGGTGATCATTGTTATTATGGTTTATGTGATATTGGTGCTAGTTCTAGTGATATTCCTTATGAGCTTTATAAAGAAATCATGCATGAAATTGGTTCTTGTGAACTTGAAAACATTGATGTGATTATTCAACTTGCTAATAGGGAAACTATTTCTCCAATTGGTATTGTTAGAGATGTGGAGGTCTTGTGTGGTAAAACTAAATATCCTGCTGATTTTCTAGTACTAGGCACTTCTGCTAGTGATACTTGTCCTATTATATTTGGTAGACCTTTCTTAAATACTTGTGGTGTTGTTATTGATTGTAAAAAGGAGAAAATTCTTACAAAGTTTGATGGAGAGTCTTATGAATTTAATTTCTCCAAATTTGCTAAACCACCTTATGAAGTTGAATTACCTAATGAAAATTATAGAGTTGAACAGTTGGCTGCTATTGATCTTGCTCCTAACAATCCTTTGCAGCAATACATGGAAGACCACGAAAGTGATGTCTTAATGGAAGAAAGGGAATGAAATTGATGAGATTTTCCTACATCAGCCAGCAATGCTGAAACATAATTTACATGTGGAAGACTTGGGTACAACATTACCACCCAAGGAGGATCATGTTTTTGATTTAAAGCCTTTGCCAGATAATCTTAAATATGCTCATATTGATGATAAGAAATTATATCCTGTTATTATTAGTTCTCAACATTCTGATAAAGAAGAGGAGCAATTATTGGGGATATTGAAGAAACACGTAGGTGCTATTGGTTATACTCTTGATGATCTGAAAGGGATTTCTCCTGCTATTTGTCAGCATTCTATTAATATTGAGCCTGATGCAAAGCCAGTTGTTGAGCATCAACGCCGTTTAAATCCTAAAATGAAGGATGTGGTTAGAAATGAGGTATTAAAACTCCTTGATGCTGATATTATTTACCCTATTGCTGATAGTAGATGGGTTCGTCATGTGCATTGTGTCCCTAAGAAAGGAGGGATGACTGTTGTGCCAAATGAAAATAATGAACTCATTCCTCAAAGAGTAGTAGTTGGTTATAGGATGTGCGTTGATTTTAGGAAGGTTAACAAAGTCACTAAGAAAGATCATTATCCTTTGCCTTTTATTGATCAAATGTTAGAAAAGTTGTCTAAGAAAACTCATTTCTGTTTTCTTGATGGCTATTCTTGGTTTTCTCAAATTGCTGTTAAAAAGCTTGATCAAGAGAAAACAACTTTCACTTGTCCTTATGGAACTTATGCTTATAGATGTATGCCTTTTGGTTTATGTAATGCTCCTGCAACCTTTCAAAGATGCATGTCTGCTATCTTTCATGGTTTTTGTGAAGAAATTGGGGAAGTCTTCATGGATGATTTCTCCGTCTATGGAACTTCTTTTGATAATTGTTTGCAGAATCTTGATAAAGTTTTGCAGAGATGTAAGGAACCTAATCTTGTTCTTAACTGGGAGAAATGCCATTTTATGGTTAATGAAGGAATTGTTCTTGGACATAAAATCTCTGAAAGAGGCATTGAAGTTGATAGAGCTAAAGTTGAAGTTATTGAGAAAAGGCCTTGTCCCAGGGATGTTAAAGGTATTCGTAGTATTCTTGGTCATGCTGGTTTCTATAGAAGGTTTATTAAATATTTCTTTAAAATATCAAAACCTCTTACTAATCTTCTTCAAAAAGATGTACGTCGTTTTTTATGAAGATTGTAAAGAAGCTTTTGAAATTTTAAAGAAGGCTTTAATATCTGCCCCTATTGTTCAACCACCTGATTGGAATTTACCATTTGAAATCATATGTGATGCTAGTGACTATGTTGTAGGTGTTGTTCTTGGACAGCGGATAGATAAGAAGTTAAATGTTATTCATTATGCTAGTAAAACTCTTGATGTTGCTCAAAAGAATTATGCTACCACTGAGAAAGAGTTCCTAGCTGTAGTTTTTGCTTGTGATAAATTTATGCAGTATATTGTTGATTCTAAAGTCACTATTCATACTGATCATGCTGCTATTAAGTACCTTATGGAAAATAAAGATGCTAAGCCTAGGCTTATTAGGTGGGTGCTTCTCTTACAAGACTCTTACAAGAGTTTGATTTACATATTGTGGATAGGAAGGGTGTTGAAAATCCTGTTGCTGATAATCTGTCTAGATTAGAAAATATCCCTGATGACCCTATTCATGTTAATGATAGTTTTCCTAATGAACAGTTAGCTGCAATAAAAGTGAGCTCTCAAGAGAGTCCATGGTATGTTGATTATGCTAACTTTATTGTGTCGAAGTATTTGCCTCCTACCTTTTCAGCTCAGCAAAGAAGAAAATTCTTCTATGATTTGAGGCATTATTTTTGGGATGACCCACACTTATATAAAGAAGGAGTTGATGGTATTATGAGAAGATGTGTTCCTGAAAATGAACAACAAGAGATATTGAGAAAATGTCATAGTAGTGCTTATGGAGGACATCACGCTGGAGATAGAACTGCACATAAAGTTCTACAATCAGGTTTTTATTGGCCAACTCTCTTTAAAGATGCTAGGAAATTTGTTTTATCTTGTGATCAATGTCAAAGGGTTGGAAATATTTCTAGACGTAATGAAATGCTTATGAATTATTCTCTTGTTATTGAACCGTTTGATTGTTGGGGTTTTGACTTTATGGGTCTTTTCCCTCCTTCAAAAGGCTATACTCATATTCTTGTTGTTGTTGATTATGTTACTAAATGGGCAGAAGCTATACCTACTAAAAGTGTTGATGGTAAAACCTCTTTAAAAATGCTTAAGGACATTATTTTCCCTAAGTTTGGTGTGCCTAGATATCTTATGACTGATGGGGGTTCTCATTTTATTCATGGTGGTTTTAGAAAAACCCTTGCTAAATATGATGTTAATCATAGAATTTCTTCACCCTATCATCCTCAAACTAGTGGGCAAGTAGAATTATCAAATAGAGAAATCAAATCTATCTTGCAAAAGATTGTTAACAAATCTAGGAAAAATTGGGCTACGAAATTAAATGATGCTCTGTGGGCTTACAGAACTGCTTACAAAAATCCCATGGGCATGTCTCCTTATAAAATGTTTATGGGAAAGATTGTCACTTTCCCCTAGAATTAGAACACAAAACTTATTGGGCAATGAAAGACCTAAATAGAGATTTTAAACTTGCTGGTGAAAAAAGGCTGCTTGACTTAAGTTCTTTAGATGAATGGAGGAGTGAAGCATATGAAAATGCTAAGGTCTTTAAAGAGAAAGTTAAAAGGTGGCATGATAAGAGAATTATTAAAAGAGAATTTCATGTTGGTGAGAAAGTGCTATTGTATAGGTCTCGTTTCAGATTTTTTGCAGGAAAATTACTCTCGAGATGGGAAGGACCTTTTGTTATCGAAGAGGTATATCGTTCGGGGGAAATTAAAATTGTTTCCCTTGAAGACAACTCTTCACAAGTGGTGAATGGCCAAAGACTCAAGCATTATATTTCTGGAGATCCTTATAATGAAAATGTTGATTGTATTCAAGCCATGATCCCGGAGGAGTTTATTAGGAAGCATATTTCAAAAACTGCAGAGTCGGTTTTCGAATAGGTAACAGTTTTGGTAAGAAAATGTTCACGAAACATCTTCCAACTTATATTTTTACTGTTTTTGGAAAATATGAAAAATTATGAGCCGGAAACGAGAGGGAGACGGAGCCCGGAGGCTCCACACCATAGGGTGGCGCGGGACCACCTCTGGCCGCGCCAGCCCTAGGCGTGGGCGTCCCGGAGCCCCTCTCCGACTCGTTTTCGACCTGGACTTTCCTTTCGTTATGAAACTTTTTGCTATATAATCCCCGTACCCCCCGAGGTCCGTATATCGTTTTCTCGTCGTGTTTGTGTTTCGAGCTGTTTTTGCCAGGATCTGTTTTCAGGTTTAGAAGCATCATGGTTTCCGCCAATGACAACAAGGGAAAGGGACCCAAGGAAGATGATGTCCAAGACCTAAAGTCGGAGGAGGAGATCGAGAGTGGAGCTGAAGGGGATGTAGAATAAAACCCACGAGTGCGTCCACGCGCCACCGTTGCAAGCATTGGGGTGGTGGCTAACCCCTTGAAGCTCAAGAGAAACGCGCAGATGAGCACCAGAGGGAAGGTTCCACGTTACTCCCTGGCTTCGAAGACACCTGCTGCGGGAGTCAAGAACTACTTCCACACATTAATTCATGATTATCAGAGCAAAAAGGTGCCCAATAGGGATTTTCCCTCTATCTGGGATATGAATCGTTCTAACTGTGCAGATGAAGGAAGCTCTCAACCTAAGGACGAGTGGGGGGGGGAAATCTTGGTGGCTGGGATTCACCGTCTGACATGCATGCAAACTATATTGATCGCAATACGGAGGTGATGCGTATGCTTATGTTCGCGATTGAAGATCTGAAGAAATCTATTGATAAGCTCGTCGATAAGGATTCACCACCACCACCGAAGAATTTATTAGTCATTGGTTTTGGCATCCCCTCGGCTTGTTCCAAGATTGGGGGGAGTGCCGCGGTATCACATCACTATCTTTCATCTTTTTGCTTTTTCAGTAGAGTCATATCATGAGTACAGAGGTTATCATATAGCATGGTTTGCGGTATGGAAGTGTCTCTCCCTAGTTGGTTATCGTTGTATCCGTTGGTGTGAGTTGCCGGTTTGAAATATTAATGAGAAGTTTCATCATTTATTTTCTATGCACATTATTTCAGTTTTCAACTTCTGTCATAGGGTTGAGCTTGCTATTAGTATTTGGTATTACTCTAGAGATGATCAAGTTAATCCAGTTGGTTTTGGCAAACTTAGCTTGGGTCAGCAGAAATAATAATTTGAGTTGCTAGTATAAGAAAGAGAAAATTGCCTTTTAGCTCATAAACCTAGTATTCACAAGTTAAGATCGTTTGTTCTTTCAATGAAGACTGCATGATTGGTTTCATCATATGTATATTTGTTTGTTTTCCTTCAACTCTTATGCTTGCTACCCAGCCTTGCTAGACAAAAACCCTGTACTGAGAGGGAATGCTTCTCGTGCATCCAAACCTTAAACCCAAAACCTTGCCATTCGTGTCCACCATACCTACCTACATGTGGTATTTCACCGCCACTCCAAGTAAATTGCTCATTTGCTACCTTTAAAACTTTCAAATTACTCCTGTTTTGTGTTCCTGTTTTAGCTCATGAGGACGCAAATAGAGAACCTTTATATCACTTATTGATTGGACTCACACACCTGGACTAGTGGCTTCATCCTCTTATCCAAATGCTAGAAGAGCTGGCAGCGGGGTGCCCAGCCCCAAATAATAATACAAATTCTCTTCACTCTTTTTCCCCCTGATTTATCAGTCAAAGCATAATTGTGTAAACAAAAGAGAAAGAGGGATGACCTTCTATACCAGTTGCGTCCTTCTATAGGAGCCGCTCTTGTGAGTCTAGTTGGCTTGTGACGTGCTGTATTTTCTGTTTGCCATTCGTTGACATAAATATACACCTCTCAAAATTTAGACACTCCTCCATGGTTTGTGATTGTTGGCAGGCACCCGAAGATTTGGTTAGCCATGGTTTGTGTAAGATGGATGGGAGGAGTGTCATGCATTTTATACCTCTGTTTATTAAAATAAAAGCTCTAGCACGTGAGTAGTCAATGCTTCCTCTGCGAAGGGCCTATCTTTTACTTTTATGTTGAGTCAGTAAATCCATTTCCTTCTGTCTCCAACAAGCATTTTAGTTGTTGTGTTCTCATCATCTATATGTTGATTTATTCAATCATGTTTTCTATCCTTCTTTGTTTAGCACATGCTTTATTATCTGAATGAATATTACTTTGAAAGCTATGAATCACTGTAAAAGAGTTGTTGTAATTAAACATGTTAAGCTCTACAATATAAACCTTGTTATAAAGACTTCACCTAAGATAAGTATATTTTCCTTAAATGTTCTCTGACCAAGAACGAAGTTTTCCACTACCAATTTTGATTCTCTCTTTTGTATCTTTGTTTATGACTCCCTTTACTTGTTTCAAGCTAAGTTATATGAGAGGAAGTTGTTATCTGTAATGATTGGTGCATAGGTAAATGTGATGCTCCTTGTCCGTATTTTATTTATCGACTCTTCACTCCATAAACCTGTGGTCATGTTTTCTGAGTTCAGTTTCGCTTGGGGACAAGCGAGGTCTCAGCTTGGGGGGAGTTGATACGTCCATTTTGCATCACTATTTTATATCTTAATTTTCTGTTATTCATCGATATATTTCATGTTATAATACACCTCTTATGTTATTTTATCTTATTTTGCATGTTTTATAATTTTTGGAGAATAAACACCGGGACCAGAAATCTGATGGAAAAAGCACCGTGAGATACCATATTTCAGAAGATCAGAAGAAGAAGGGGGACATTCGGGGGTTCCTAAAAGTCCCAAGGAGGAACACAGCCAGAAGGAGAGCCAGAGCGGGGCCACTAGGGGCCCACACCTAGGGGTGGCGCCCCCTGTTCGCGCCACCAAGGGGTGTGGCCACCCTGGCCCACCTCTAGGGGTCATCTTTGGCCCCCTGACCCCGAGGGAACCCTAAACCTCATTCCATCCTCGAAGAATTATTCCGCCGTCGCTGCGGGGTGGAAAACACCCGAGAGAGAAAAGCTCTCTGGCAGGGAGAAATCTGCCGGGGAAATTCCTCTCCGGAGAGGGGAAATCACCGCCATCGCCACCATCATCGCTCCGGGCATCATCAAGATCGTCATCACCACCAGCACCATTTCCCTCATCATCCACCTTCATCCCGATGTAACAATTAGGGGCCTCTATCGTTGTTTTGCATTAGATCTCTCTCCCGGTGTGGATTACTTGTTAGTAGTTGATGCTTGTGAGGTTTATCGGTGTTTGCACTTTATGACCAGATTGTTATCATCCATTATATCACCTCTGATTATGATCCATATGATGTGTTGTGGGTAGTTCATGTTGTTCTTGAGGACATGGGAGAAGTCAAGTTGTTAATAGTTAAGTAATGTTGAATAATATTTAAGTTGTGGTGTTATTCTTCTAGTGGTGTCATGTGAACGTTGACTACATGATACTTCACCATTTATGGGCCTAGGGGAATGCATCGTGTATCTGACTACTAATTGTGGGGTTGCCGGAGTGACAGAAACCTAAACCCCCATTAGGAAACCATTCCACGAGGGAGCGTAGGATCCCGGAGTTTAAAGCTGTGGTTAGATTTATTTCTTAATTACTTTCTTGTAGTTGTGGATGCCTGCAAGGGGTATAATCACAAGTTTGTATTAGTCTTGGATGGGACGGTACATTAGCATAGGTTCACCCACACGGCACTTATCAAAACACCGAACATTATTTAGCTGCAGGGAACAAAAGCACTTGACAGAAACCTCCCGTGTCTCCTCGAGAACGTTTGTTAATCATAAGTAAACTCACCGGCTTGTCCTTTGCTGAAGAAAGGATTGAGACACTTGCTGCAATTATTATTACTGCATTTTATTTACTCTCACTTCATTTATCTGCAATATCAAAAACCCCTACAAATCTGTTTTCTAGTATTTACAGTTATTCCTTCATCGAAACTGGTTGTCAACACCTTCTGCTCCTCGTTGGGTTCGACACTCTTATTTATCGAAAGTACTACGATACACCCCCTATACTTGTGGGTCGTCAGTGCACCTCCTATGATAGATAGGAATCGTTTCACTAATTGGGAAGATTCTATGAAGTCTTACATGTGTAGCTCTTCGATGCAAATAAGGACGATCGTTGAGAAGGGATATGAGCCTAGAGACCCCAAGAACTTAAGCTCAAGTGATGTCATAGATGAGCAACTCAATTCCCATGCCATACACATGTTAGAGAAGGCAATGGCAAATCAAGGCGTCGAGCAATCTGGTCCTTCACGAGTGCCGAGAAAGCATGGGATTGCATAATTGACATGTATGATGGCAATATCAACATACAATGCTCCAAGAAGTCAATCATTCAAACACAAGTTGAGAAGTACTATATGAAGGATGAAGAGAGTCTAGAAGACATATTTAGAAGACTCAAGGCTCTTGTGGTTGACATGAGAGATTGTGGATTCAAGGACTGTGATAAGGAGAAATTCCCACTCAATTTGATTGGAAATATGTATTTTAAATTAACACGGTTAAGATTTTCATATTGATGAAAGGCTTAGGAGATATTGGGCATCAATATCTATAAGACATGGATTGAAGCGCCTGATATGATTGAAGCCAAATTACATAGGTTATGTCGGATATATACCAAATAGGGGTATATCAGATGGTAGTCAAAGTGCCGGATTATCAGGGTGGCCCAAGCGGTAGTGGGCTGTAGTCCATTGGGCGGCCCAGTAACCTGACGCACAGAAGCCGGATTCTAGAAGGACCCGGATCACGGCCCACGTGATCTGGCTTGGAGGAGAAGACGGATTCTTTACTTTCCAAGTTAGAGTTACCGTAGTCTTCTAGGTTTCCTATTCTGTAAACCCTAATCCGGCTATTATATAAAGCCGGACGGGAGATAAGTTTGATAACGAATAACAGAGAAGAGGCTATAGGCTAACTCGCCGGGAAGTTGATCCTCTGCGAATAGCTAGATCTAAACCTCACATTGTAATTCTATATCCAGGCTTTAGTCCTGATTAGTGAGAAGTGCAGGAGTAGGCACGTCGTACTGTCGCGACGTACCGAACCTGGGTAAATCATGTGTTCACTGTCCACCACGCGATCACATTACCCCACGTCTCTACCGTAGTCTCATGGCACCCCCGTCTATGAAAACTACTACGATGTCTTGACAGTTGGCGCCCACCGTGGGGCAAACGGCGTCAGGCGTGAAGTTCCGATCTGGGATACTCGGCGGAATCGGAAGATCAATCACTGTCAGAAGCCTGGAGTTCGACGACGACGTCGGACGCTTCCTCGACAACGGATCCTACATACCGGCGCAAAACCACCTGGTAAGTGCCTGCGTGTTACCGATCGGATCTGCTAACATCTTTATCGGACTAACTGCAGAAGCAATGGGGTTTTGCGGTGGAAGCAAATATTTCCCACCCGCCCTATACCCAGTCGAAGATGATTATGATACCGGATTCTGCTCAGATCGCCGACAAAAAAAGTGATACACACTTTATCGGCATGGTGCAATCCGAAGTCGCCGAAAACACGGATGACGGAAATCCCGTGCAAGAGGCAGACAAAAACACACCCGTCACAGAAACGGAAGATCCGACACCCGTCATACAGGCGGAAGATCCAACATCTGTCAACATGACGATGAACTCGGAAGCTGACTCTGTACTAGCCGCCATTGAGGCAAGATTAGAATCAGAAACCGGATCAGATGATTTCGATTCCGAAGACGAAGACGCGGACGCCTTTGAAAGGAAAGTTAAATCTTTTCAAGAGGGATTCCATGAAGTACTAATGGCGAAACCGGCTGATACCACGGACGCCGGCAGTCAGGAAAGCCCTAAAACTCCTCCGCCAGAAGAAGAGAGAGAAGACGGAGAAACTTCTCCGATATTTCCTAATGTAAAGGAATTGACAGAAGATGAGCCTGTCAAAAAACCTCCCTCTTCTAAGAAGAAGAACCGTGCCGCTAAGAAACTTCAATACAAAATCCGGAAGAAAAAATCAGCTGATCTAGCTGATGAAAACCTGGAAGTAGGGGATGCTAGTGGAACAAAGCCTGCGGAGAAGAAAATCAAAGAAATCCTTGCTCCGCCAATGACAGAACAGGAAGAACAGCAGCTGTTGCAAACGCCAGTGGGATTAAACGAACCCCCTGAGATGCTGGAATCCAGGAGACGAGCTTTCCAACGGCAACAGCAACATCTACTCAGAACTCGCGAACACCTCCAAAAAACACAGGATGACATTCAGCTCATGAAGGAAGAAATCGAGGAGTATGAGAGAAAGAATAGATCTGGCATTAAACCTACAAGGTTACCCGGAATCGTAAGACCGGAAGTACTGCCGCCAAAAGAAAGGTTTCACAACCCATCTTGGCAAAAGCAGGTAAACGGCAAAGATGCCAAAGGCGAACCAATATACAAAACCGCAGCAGAAAACGCGGAAGCAGCGTTTGCCATCCTCAACAATGACTTGTACTCTAATGGTGAAAAGCTCCAGGGGGTGTATGCTTTCCTAGGAAAAGCATTGCAACAACAACAGCGGGCCCAAGAGCGATCAGGAAGACTGCAGGATAACTCCGCCCTATGCAAAATAGCTACTTGCGCCGCTGGAGCACCTGGACCAGAGGAACCTGGAGATTCAGACAATTCAAAGGATAAAAAAGAGGATCCGAGAAAAGACAAGAAAAACCCAGACAATAGGGATGAAGCGTCCCGAACCGGATCCCATCCCCAGAAAGGTGGACTCAAACCCCACGATCGGGAAGAAAAATACCGGAATGACGGCAAAACAATGCCACCTCCGAGAAACCCAGCTGAGAAAGCCGGAAGATACGATATACCTCACAGACGTGAGAGATCCCGTACACCTCCTAAGGATAAAGAAAGGCACAGGAGCAGGACTCCGCCTAATCTAAAAGGGCGTGATCATGGAAGAGATAGGTACAATCCCGGAAAAGCGCGTCCGCGCAACAATGGAAAAGAAAGGAGTAGATCCCCTTCTGTCCATTCAGCTGGAAGATATTCCGCACACATTGATAGAGCGGAAAAGGATGATCTATACTTTGGTCCTAAGTGTTTCACTGACAGGATCCGAAGGATAACCCTGCATTCTGGCTTCGCCAAAGTCGGTCCAACGTACCAGAAATACACCGGCAGCACAAACCCGGACACCTGGCTCTCAGACTACTATACAGCCGTCCAGATCAACGATGGGACAGACCTGGAAGCTGTCAAGTTTCTTCCCCTAATGTTACTGGACGGAGCCAGAGATTGGATCAATGGATTACCATCAAGAACTGTCGACAGCTGGGATGATATGGCTAGAGTATTTACTCAGCATTTCCGGGGAACGTACAAACGCCCGAACAGCATCAACCAGCTGAACCGTTGCACCCAATTCGAGGATGAACCATACGTGGATTTCATCTCCAGATGGACGGCAATGAAGAATAGTTGTTCTGGAGTAACTGACGTACAAGCAATGCATGCTTTCGTCAATGGCCTAAAACCCGGACTTGTACCGTTCATGGTTGGTTCCAAACCGCACAAAGATCTCGGATCTATGCTTACAACCGCCAACGAACACGCTGCAGCCAAAGACGACATCAGAGCAAGAGGGGGCAATATCGAATCACTGATACTTGCCAAGAAAACTCCTCGTTCTGACAAAAAAAGGAACTCCAGAAACAACGACAAAACCCAAAGAGGTCAACATAGCCTTTGGAAGTGAAAAAGAAATAAGTGGAAAGGACGCAGTCCAGATCCAATCAACTACACTCCAGAGGAGTGGGAGAGGATTAAGTCGGAACCCTGTGTCCACCATTCACAATTTGGGAAACCCACCCATACAAACGCGCAATGCCGGCTGAATAAGCACATGAAAGGCAGTGCAGGATCCGGAAATAAGGGGAAGGGTTCCAAAAGGAAACCCGCCAAACAAAATCCAGAAGCTGAAAAAGAAGACAGTGAATCGGACACTGATGAAAAAATCCAGGAACAACAGCGAAAGGGCGAACCCAAATTTCCGAGAGTTGATGGAGAGGCAATGCTAACATTCCTAGCAACTGGTGTAAAAAAAAACATTCCTAGCAACTCCGTCAGCAAAGGTGGCCAAAAGAACACTTCGAGAAATAAACGCGGTTGTTCCGGCAACCCCGAAATTCTTGAAGTACTCGAACACACCAATTACCTGGGATCAGTCTGATCATCCCGGGAATATCCCTGAACCCGGCACACAAGCTCTTGTCGTAAGCCCTATTGTCCAGAACACTAGGCTAAGAAGAGTGCTGATGGATGGAGGATCCAGCATTAACATAATGTACCTGGATACACTGAAGCATCTGAAGATTTCCGAGTCCCAACTCAATTACAGCAACATACGCTTCCATGGCATTGTTCCTGGCAGACAAGCACGATCCCTAGGAGAAATTTCCCTAGATGTCACCTTCGGAGATAAAGATCACTTCCGGCAGGAAAACGTATCCTTCGAAGTAGTGCCGTTCGAAAGCGTGTATCACGCAATACTCGGACGTCCAGCTTTCGCCAAATTCATGGCAAGATCCTGTTATATCTATAACAAGCTGAAGATGCCAGGACCCAAAGGAGGAGTAATCACCATAGCTGGTGACTTCAAGCTGGCAAACGAGTTGGAGAAAGAAAACGCCCTTTGCGCTCAGAGAGTCATAGCAAAGGAAGAACTGAAGGAATTTGCCAAGGAGGTATCGCCGACAGAAATGCCGGCAGGAAAAGAAACCCGGAAGCCAGCAGACAGCTTCAAGGCGTCCGAGAATACAAGACAGGTAATCCTAGATCCCAAAGATCCGACAAAATTCGTCGTTGTAGGGACTGGGATGACCGACAAATAGGAAAGCGAGCTCATCAAGTTCCTCCGTGAGAACTGGGATATTTTTGCCTGGTGTCCAGCTGACATGCCAGGCGTACCCAGGGAACTTGCTGAGCACCAACTCAAGGTGATTCCAGGATCAAAACCCGTCAAACAAGGTCTCCGTCAATTTGGCGGAAGAAGACGGAAGGCTATCGGCAAGGAAATCATCCGGCTTTTAGCAGCAGATTTCATCCAGGTTGTAATCCACACTGAATGGTCTGCAAATCCGGTATTAGTACCGAAGAAAGACACTACTGCTCTTAGAATGTGTATAGATTACACAAGTTTGAACAAATTATGTCCGAAAGATAGGTTCGCGTTACCGCGAATCGATCAAATAATAGATGCCAGTGCAGGCTCTGAGATTTTGTGCTTTTTGGACGCATACTCCGGGTACCACCAAATACGCATGAAAAAGGAAGATCAAATTAAGACTTCTTTCATAACCCCATACGGGACGTACTATTACGTAACCATGCCATTTGGCCTGAAGAACGCAGGTGCAACCTACCAGCGTTGCATGCAACATTGTTTGCATAGTCAGATTGGCAAAAACGTCCATGTTTACGTGGACGATATTGCTGTCGTAACCAAGGAAAAAGATACACTCCTTGAGGATCTGCGAGAAACTTTCGAAAACTTGCGCACCTACAAGATGAAGTTAAATCCATCTAAGTGCGTATTCGGGGTTCCCTCAGGAAAACTTCTGGGTTTCATCGTTTCTCACAGAGGAATAGAGGTTAACCCGGAAAAGATCAAAGCCATCTTGAACATCTCGAAACCTACGTGTGTAAAAGATGTCCAAAGATTGACAGGTTCCGCCGCTGTCGTCAGCAGATTTATTAGTCGGCTGGGGGATAAAGCCTTACAACTCTACAAGTTACTGAAGAAATCCGACAAGTTCGAGTGGACAGAAGAGGCTGATGCAGCGTTAACCCAGTTAAAGGAAACTTTGATGAAAGCTCCGATTTTGGCATCCCCAAAAGACGAAGAACCTATGTTATTGTACCTCACGGCTACAAACAGGGTTATTAGTGCGGTAATCATTGTGGAGCGGAAGAAAGACGAACAAAGCATACCAGACCAGCATCCGGTATATTACATAAGTGAAGTTTTTTTCAAATCTAAACAGAGGTACCCACACTATCAAAAACTGGCATATGGTGTGTTTTTCGCATCAAGAAAACTGCGCCATTACTTCCAAGGGCATTCCATAACGGTGGTATGTAAAGCACCACTAGGGGACATTATAAACAATGCGGAGGCAACTGGCCGAGTCGCCAAATGGGGTATCGAGCTAGCAGCCTTCGACATTAAGTATCAGCCAAGGACGGCAATAAAATCCCAGGTTTTGGCAGATTTTGTCGCCGACTGGACGGAAGCAATGGAGAAAACACCAATGCCGGAGTCCGAATACTGGGTCATGCACTTTGACGGATCCAAGATGAAGGAGGGCGCTGGCGCCGGTGTAGTCTTAAAATCCCCTAAGGGAGACACAATGGAGTACGTATTGCAAATACACTTCAACGCCAGTAATAACGTGGCAGAATACGAAGCTCTGCTTCATGGCTTGCATATTGCAAAGGAAATAGGAGTAAAGCGCATCTTGTGCTATGGCGACTCGGATTTGGTACAGCATCAGCTTAACCAAACCTGGGACGCCAAAAGCCCTATAATGGCCGAATACCGGAGAACGGTGGACGAGTTCGCCATCTGTTTCTTTGGATTTGAAGTACTCCACATCAAAAGGGAGGAAAATTGGAACGCGGATGCGTTAGCCCGCATGGGATCAGAGAGGGTAAAAACCTTACCACCAGGTGTATTCGTCCAGCATTTGCACGAGCCATCCATAAAAGGTGGAGATGTTGATTATCCTCTGGCTTCCGAATCAATTGAAGTTATGCTCGTCAAACCGGACTGGACAATTCCGTATCTAAACTTCTTAGTCAATCAGAAGTACCCGGAGGGAGCAGACGAAGTCTTGCAAAGACAAATACAGCGTCGATGCAAAGGATACGTGGTAATTGACAATTGTCTGTATAAACGCAGTACTTCCAGAATTTTTCAGCGGTGTATCTCACCAGAAGAAGGACGAGAAATACTGGAAGAAATCCATGCCGGAGATTGCGGACATCATGCTCAATCAAAAAGCATAGTTAAAAAAGCATTCCGCGCTGGGTTTTTCTGGCTAACAGCCAAGACAGATGCTGAGCACATAGTTAATACGTGCGCTGGGTGTCAATATTACGCCAAGAAGACTAATTTGCCGGCCCAGGCACTCAAAACTATCCCCATTACATGGCCGTTTGCGGTCTGGGGGATAGATATGATGGGACCGTTCAAAACTGCAAGAGGTGGACTTACACATCTACTCGTAGCAGTGGATAAGTATACCAAATGGGTGGAGGCCAAACCCATCAAAAAGCTGGATGGTGCAACTGCCAGAAATTTCATCATTGACTTGGTAATGAGATACGGCGTTCCACACAGCATAATAACCGACAACGGGACAAATTTCTCCATTGGGGAGTTGGCAAGATATTGCCGACAAACGGGAATTCGCCTAGATCTCGCATCTGTGACACACCCGCAATCCAATGGACAGGTTGAGAGAATGAATAGCTCAATCCTGCAAGGAATACGCCCAAGACTCGAATCTCCTCTACACAGAGCAGCTGGAGCATGGGTAGAAGAGTTACCTTCCGTGCTTTGGAGTATTCGAACGACGCCAAATAGGTCAACTGGGCAAACCCCGTTTTTCCTAGTTTATGGTGCGGAAGCTATTCTTCCAACGGACATGATTCATGACAGCCCAAGAGTGCAAGAGTTCGATGATTCAGACACCGAAGAAGCACGACAGGATGCCGTTGATCTCCTAGAAGAGGAACGAGAGCTTGTGCTTCAATGATCCGCCATCTACCAGCAATGTTTGCGACGTTACCATAGTCGGAAAATCAGGCATCGTTCTTTTAAAGAAGGTGACTTAGTGCTGTGATTGGTGCAGCAAAGAAAGCACAAATTGGCCCCAGTCTGGGAAGGACCATTTGTAATCAGCAAAGCTATGAAAAATGGGTCATATTATCTTGTAGATATTCGGGACACGGAAGATGATCCCGAGAAGCCGAATCGCAAAAGAAAGAGAAAGATAGATGATGAACTAGGAGAGACAAAGAGGCCTTGGAGCATCCAGCAGTTACGTCCCTTCTATACTTAGTTCAATTTCTATGTAAACATCTTTGAGATCATGAAATAAAGTTGTCAGAATTTTGATATCCATGTTTTTACAAGTTCATTATAGTACAAAGCATGATTCCACCTTATCTATTTTCCAATGATCTTACAAAATACTCAATGTTAACCCGAATTGTGCCTGCGTGCTCGGTGTTTAAAAACTGAATGACTTTCAGCTTACTAACGGCTAAAGGAAACTCGGATTGTGCCTGCGTGCCCAAGTTTCAAAAAATTCCTTACTTTCCTCTAAGTATTATCTGATTGTTTATGTGTTGGGTCACTGAAGCTAGTTAGTAAAAATGCTTTTAGTATGATCCATGTTTTCGAGTTCAAGCTGATCGGTTCTACCCAGTTACTCGGCATGACGATTCATAATACTATTGAGCCTTTTCAAACACTAAGGACAGTTAAAACATATAAACCAGAGAACTTAGAAGGCAAAGTAATATTAAAACCCGAAAACCTTGCAAAGAATTTCATAATTAAAACTGCAAAAGGCGGAGTTCTTGTTTATACAAAAAGAATAGAAGCATTACAATATGAATTACATTGTAAAAGTCCAGTAATGCTCCTATTGTCTAAGTTCCGCCATCCAGGATCAGGACAACCCTTCAAGCATCCGAGTCTTCGTCACTGCTGTCATTCTCGGGGGCTTCAGGGACCTTCTCTTCCGGATAGGTGATAGAGATGTTTACCATAGAGGCAATCTTGGTAGCATGGCCTTTGATTTCATCAAAGATGCTGGCTCGTTGGTTCTCTGTGTATCCTTGAGGGATACCGGATGCCACACGCCAAGATTTGGCACCAGGGTAATGCATACGCATAAGGCCTAGGGCCATGCGTGCACCACCCCGTGCAGCGGAGCGTAAGGAGGACTCCCTGGATTCCGCCACCTCCAGGATAACACCCAGAAGTTTATAAATCTCCGAGAATTCTATGGTACTCGCAGGGAAGAACTTGCTGATCAGTTGCATTCCAGCATTTCTGATCGCATTCCATACCTTACCAAAGGCTCGGATTTTGTCAATGCAAGAAAGACCTGGATAATTTCCTGTTTGTCGAAACAAGCCTCCAAAAAGGTTAGGTGACAAAACAGAGAAAGAAAGAAAGACATGGACGAATCGGTAAATGAAACAACACTCACCGAGAACCTTTTCAATTTCGGAACATTCCTTCAGGCGAAGGATTAAGATACTTTCCAAATCCTGGATAGTGGATTTATCTTTCTCCGCCTGTTCGGAAGCCTTGGATTGAGCAATTCCAAGGGCCAGATTACTGGCTTCCAGTTCTTCTTGAACCTTCATAAGCTCCTTATGAAGGTCCAAATTCTCCTTGCGAAGACGTTCGGCATTGCTGGCATCTTCGGCTACTTCCTTGGCCTTAGCCAAAGCAGCTGAAAATCAAGTAAAAAAATCCGAGTTTAAAAATATCTCGGGAAAATGCTTATTGATAATCCGGATAAAACAGAGTAAAAGCATACCTGTTGTTTCCGATAACTGTAGCTGAGATGATGCCAGCTCATTATCCTTAGACTTAATAATAGACTGAAAGGTTTTCACCTCTTCATTCTTGATGTTAAGTTTATTAAAACTTCTAAGTTTATGGCATCAGCAGAATGCTACAACACGGAAATGAAAGCCAAATGCTTAAGTATGAACAAGCATAGTAAGAAGCATTAAGAAGAAGCCAGGCTTTCGACTTAATGCTTGGGGGCTGGAAGTATTACCTGGCTCATTTCTTGCAAGTTTGCCAAAGTCTCGTTGAATTCTTTTGCATAGTCCGAGAAAAAGAATCCCAACGTGATGAAGGCCATCTTGTATGACCTGACGAGGTGAAAATACGAAATCATTGCGAACAATTAATCCGCCTTGTGGCCAAGGGCGAATCAGAGGGGCAGGGGCGAAGAATTTCTTAGCCTCTGGACGGATATATCCAAGGTCGTCGAATGGTTCTTCCTTTATCCGGATATTGCTGTCCAAATTGGAAATGGGTTCGTTTCCAACAGATGACCGGAGATTTCCACCCGTCTGTGTTTCCGTTCTCCCCCTCATGCCCGTGGTTGCAGAAGAAGATTCTTCTTTGATAACAGCTTTATGTTTCTTCAACTTCTTTGTCTTCAGAGGAGTTGGGGCAAGGCTGAAAGGAGAATATCCGAGAAATAAAAATCTTGAAGAACCAAAGGAAAACGATAACTAGGGAAGCTCCAGTAAAATACCTGGAGGTGGCGATGGGAATTCTGTCAACAGTTACCGTTTTCCCGAAAGTCACTTGCCTTTTGCGTTTCCGATCATTATAAAAGCTAGCATGTAATTCGCTAAGCTCGATGTCGGAAGCAAGATCAGCTCCTTGAAGTTCGTCGAACTAGGAAAGAATTAACGTTATGTTGAAAGTCGGAGAAAGAAGTTAATCTGAAGAAAACCCGGAAGCAAGGAAAAGTATAAATACCTTAGGGACCAGATTTTCCACGTGATAAATCGCCAGACTTTCTTCAATTTGATCGCTGGTGGCGACCAGTTGGTGGAGCCGCTTTATAAAATCATTCTTGGTATAAGCCTTATCTGTCCCCCTCATGCTATCTTCTGGCCCTTTGTATTCACAAAGAAGCCGGGAACGAAAGGAAAGAGGTTGAATGCGGCGTCCAAACCAACATAAAACGGTATCCTTCCCAGTTAAAGAAGGCTGAGAGGAAGTAACCTTGGCGATACGTCGTTTTATCTTCATCAGGTTTTCCGGCAATGTTTGTACTGCTACGACTGTCCAACTCTCTCGAGGGGTGGCGGCGGAATTAACAAATGGAGGAACCCCGGTTTCCTTACCAGGGAATGGGATGTCCTGATGGTAAAAGAAAGAACCTAGCCAAGATTGGGCAGGTTCCGGCATTTTTATCGTTGGGTACCAATCTTCTCTGAAGTTCCGAAGGGTGAAAGATATAGTTCCGCAGATAGGAGAAATACCTTCTGTGATGTTATGTTTTACCTCAAAGCAATATTGCCAAAAATCTAGACTAGGAGTTATCCCGAGATACCCTTCAAAAAGGGCTTGGAAACTAGCTAGATAGAGGATGGAGTTTGGAGTAAGATTATGTGGCTGGACGCCATAATAGTTAAGGACGTCTAAGAAAAAGGCGGAAGGAGGTAAACCCATACCTCTCGCGATGTGAGAGGTAAGGAGGACGCGTTCCCCGTCTTTTGGTTTGGGCTCGAATTCACCTTCCGAGTTCCGCCATTTGCCTTTAACTATTAATCCTTCCCTTGCCATTCGTGGAAGGAGGGGAAGAGGAATATTGCTCGGACTCCAGTTGCCGACAAATTCCGTTTCTTCGTTAGCTCCAGCAGTGGCGAGCTCGTCGCTGAGAAGCTGGATCTTCTCCTCCGCCGTCTCGGGAGCGAACGGCGGGGAAGGTACGGAGCTCGAGCCCGCAACGTTCGCGGCGGCGGAAAGATCTCCTCCGCCCGCCGCAGAAGCCGCGGTCTTTTCCGGCTCGCCGCCGGCGTGCGTCGGGGATCCTAGCTGTGGATCTAAGTCGCTGATGATTTCGTCGATAGTGTGCGCGGCGGAGCGAGTGGGGGAAGACGGCGAGGATGCCATTAGGTGGCGGCACGTTTCGACTCCGGTGGTGCTCTGGGTGCGATATGCGCTCGGGAACGGTTCTTCGCTCGAGGGCTCGTGCGCAGCAATGGCGTGGAGAGTGAGAGTGCGGAAGGATTTCAGCGAGGACGAAGACGGCTACTTATAGCCAGAAATCCGTCAAGATACGTGCCAACGGCTATTTTTGACCGTTGGATGATCAACGCGTGTCACTCGCCGGGAAATCCGGGAAATGAAACGACAGGGTAATGATGGCTATCTCCTCGTTTCCCGTGAGAATCTATCAGAGATACGTTACTGGGTTTCCTGCGTGAAACCCAAACGACCCTTACGTCAGCATGATTAAAGCGCTGACGTAGGAAGTTCCTTCTCCGCGAAGGATCGTGAGAGAAAAGCCGGATTTTCAGGATTCCGAGTTTCACGTTACCATCTCTTTTCAAAGAAGAATAAGAAGAATCAAGACTGTTGATCGAAATTTCTCGGACAAAGCACATTTGGCGAAAGGCGGCGAATCAGAGTTTTAATCCTTCTTGGGGGCTACTGTCGGATATATACCAAATAGGGGTATATCAGATGGTAGTCAAAGTGCCGGATTACCAGGGTGGCCCAAGCGGTAGTGGGCTGTAGTCCATTGGGCGGCCCAGTAACCTGACGCACAGAAGCCGGATTCTAGAAGGACCCGGATCACGGCCCACGTGATCTGGCTTGGAGGAGAAGACGGATTCTTTACTTTCCAAGTTAGAGTTACCGTAGTCTTCTAGGTTTCCTATTCTGTAAGCCCTAATCCGGCTATTATATAAAGCCGGACGGGAGATAAGTTTGATAACGAATAACAGAGAAGAGGCTATAGGCTAACTCGTCGGGAAGTTGATCCTCTGCGAATAGCTAGATCTAAACCTCACATTGTAATTCTATATCCAGGCTTTAGTCCTGATTAGTGAGAAGTGCAGGAGTAGGCATGTCGTACTGTCGCGACGTACCGAACCTGGGTAAATCCTGTGTTCACTGTCCACCACGCGATCACGTTACCCCACGTCTCTACCGTAGTCTCATGGCACCCCCGTCTATGAAAACTACTACGATGTCTCGACAGATGAAATATTTAAATAAGTCAGTATCGAAATGACAAGAAGCAGTTTTTGCCACATGGAAAAGAATTGAGCAATATTCAAGTGTTTTGACACATGATGAGCATAATTGAAATTGCGATTTCTAAGTAATGTGTTCCGTGCTATGTAACCAACCAGATAAGTCATGTGCTATAGAATGTTATAGCAGGATAATTCATATGATGAGTAGACAACAGTGGGAGAGATCCTTATGTCATTTCAGAAATGCTAAGGATATGTTTTCCTATGTAGTAATGAAAAAATATTCGTTGTAATATGTTACACTAATAGTCCTATCATTTATTCAAGTAATTTTATCTCAATTAAAATATGTGTTGAAGGGTAGCACAATAGGCTAGAAGAAAGTTCCATACTGGATTTGAATGAGTTTCAAAATTAAAGTATTGTGACGGGTACTACAACAAAGTCTAAGTGTATTGTTGTGTTGATAACAAATAATATGAGTAATTTGTGTAGAGGAGTTCTTCATTGAACTTGGTGTATTTCCAAGAATGCTGACACTATGAAGCTACATTTCATAATGTTAGTAACATTAGTTTAAGCTGAGGAATTAAGATCTCACCGGTTGACCAAATATATACAAAGCCATCTCATTAGAGAATGAGTGATGCGTATAGATGCAAAGACATTCAAATATGATAGGACCTGAACAGTTCAGATCTTTTGATGAAGTTTACCACATGTGAAACATGGTAATAACACATGAACGCCATATGTGTTACGTGCTTACAGACTAGATTATTGACTCTAGTGCAAGTGGGAGACTAAAGAGAATATGCCCGAGAGGCAACAATAAAGTAGTTATTATCTTATTCCTTGTTTGTGATAAATGTTTATTTCTCATGCTAGAATTGTATTAACCGGAAAAGTTGATATATGTGTGTTTAATAAACAAACAATGGTTTCTAGTAACTCGTTTAACTAGCTCGTTGATTAACTGATGATCAAAGTTTTCTGATCATGAACATTGGATGTTGTTAATAACGGGGTCATGTCATTAGAAGAATGATGTGATGAACATAAAACCAAATCAAGTATAACAATACGATCAAGTCATTTAGTTTATATTGTTATAGCTTGCATACGAAGTAACCTTATTCCTTAGACCATGAGATCATGTCAATCACTAATACCGGAAGGGTGCTTTGATGTCATCAAACGTCACACCGTAACAGGGTGACTATAAACGTGTCGTTGGGTATTCGGAAAGTATTAGTTGAGGCTCATGGATCAAGAGTGGGATTTTTCCATCCAAAATGACAGAGAGATATACTCTGGGGCCTCTCGGTGATATCACATTGACACCGCTTGCAAGCATGTGACTAGGCACAAGAATGTTATATTATAGTACGAGTAAAAGAGTACTTGTCGGTAACGAGATCGAACAAGGTATGGTTGATACCGATGATCGGATTTTGGACAAGTAAAATATCGCGAGACAAAGGGAATTAGTTACGACGTTGATGGTTCACACGATCACAAGATTCATCGTTGAATATATAGAAGTCATCACGGATTCCAGATCCCGCTGTTGATTATTGATCGGGGAGTTGTCTCGATCATGTCTATGTTATTCGCGAACCGTAGGGTGACACACTTAAGGTTCCACGACGCATTTAAGAGGATACCAAATATCGGAGAAAAGTTTGGACAACACCGGAATTGTTTTGCGTAAATTTGAAATAGTTCAAGGGATTTTCCATCGAATGATTGTTAATATAATTAACAAATGATTCGAGGTGCTATATGAAAATGTTTGTTAATAGAATTAATAAATGCTGAAATAAAGAAATAAAAATGTTTTATTTATTTATTAAAGAAAAACCTTTGAGATTTTTGAGTGGAGATTAAGTGGAGCATGAGTGGGTGTGAGTGGAGAGTCCACTCACATGAAGAGGGAATAGGTGGGGGCACCACTATGGCTGGCCGCACCCCCTTAGGCTGCCATTCCCTCCCATATAAAAGGAGGGCGAGGGCTCTCCCTCCTCCACACACTTGGTGTCATCTCCACCTGCCTCCTCGCGCTGCTCCACCTTATGTTCATGCGCTTGGCAAAGCCCTGAACGATTTTTTCTCCACCACACCACGTCGTCGTGTTGTTGGAGTTCCGAGGGATCCTCTACTTCCACTGCCCCGCTAGATCGAGGGAACGGAGGTCGTCATCAAGCCGTACGTGTGACCGTTCATGGAGGCATCGCCGGATTGCGGTGCACATCTTCTCGGTCTTGAGATCGGTGTGAGTACGACTATACCAACAACGAGATTCGATCTCATAACGCTTGGAGTTTTTGAGGGTATGTTTTCTTAAGACTTTTCTACCGGTTGCCTTTCATCTCATAGATTAGATCTTGGCCCTTCGGGTTTATCTCGTGTAGGATTTTTTTTGTTTTCTATGCAACAAACCCTTCAACAAGGACTCCAAAACTCCCAGAGCTAAGTTTAAAAACTCTGTCCGCTGGCCCTCCAAAGAATCCACTCGCAAGTAATAAGGAAAAAAATGTTTCCTTCATATTTTATACATGAGATACATTCGAGTACATGGAAATGCTGCAGATCTGTCGCGAAGACAAAAAGATGCTAGAACCAGGAAGAAGCTATTTCCCTTCCGCGGCTATCGAATGAAGAAAAACTGCGACCAGCCTCGGCCGAACCTGTCTTCCACAGCTGCAAGATATGATCGACCGAGGAGGAGCGATGGAAGCGATGAGGAGACGGAGGAAGAAGAGGAGACTGGACGAAGACACCCAAAGGCCTTCAGACACTCACCGAGCCCAGATCGTCGCTCTCCTCCTTGACGGCCGGCGGATCTTCCTCATCCTCCCCTTCAGCAACATCATTTTCATTATCGTCGTTGTCATCCTCCTTGTCATTGCTCTCATTCTTGATGCAGCAATCCACGCGCTCGCCGCGACGCCCGAAGATCTTCACGAAGAGGCGGTCCACCCCGTCGAAGCGGAGGTGGAGGACTTGGCTCTCCTCCAGCCGCTGGGCATGGGCGAAGGTCTTCTACCCCCTCGCCAGCAACAGGTGACCGGCGGAGCAAAACTTCGTCGACGCCCACCAAGGCAAGTTGATGCAACCCACCACATGGAGCCAGAAGCCACGGGACGGGTTGAGGTCGATGGAGGCAGTGAAGGTGTCGGGGAGCCGCAGCTGACTGCGGAGGCGGCCGTAGAGGGCCACCAGGAACTCGTGCTCCGACACGCGGGTGTCCTCTGCCCAGCGGGGGAGGGAGGACCCCTTCACACCACGACCACGGGAAGCACGCCCACCTCGACCATGACAACTCCCCGCGTTCGCTCCAGCCCGAGCGGACAACCCCTCCGGCGAGCCTACGGCGATCACGGCGCGCCTCGCACTCCGTCGGCGGGCGACGGCGGCGCCTGATACGTCTTCAACGTATCTATAATTTCTGATGTTCCATGTTGATATTATGCCAATTGCTACATGTTTTCTCCCTTCTTCATAGCATTTTTACACGTTTTCCGGGACTAACCTATTAACAAGATGCCAAGTGCCAGTTCCCTGTTTTCTGTTGTTTTTTATTTCATAAAAGTTGTTCTGGAAATATTCTCGAAATTGGACCCCACGAATCCCGAAGTTCCTATTTTCCCCGGAAGCATCCAGAAGTCCGAAGAGGAGTCGAAGACGGGCACCAGGGTGGGCTCACCATAGCCAGGCGCGGCCCCACCCTTGGCTGCTCCTGGGGGTGGTGAGGGCCCCCTGGTCGCCCACCGACATCGCCCTTTCGCCTATTTATTCCCCTCCGAAGGAAAACCCTAGGTACCTGATAAAAAATCCTCGAAAAGTTCCATAGCCGCTATAGTCGTCAACCCTAGATCAGGGGGTTCTGAACCTGTCTCCCGACGCCCTGCCGGAGAGGATATCATCACCGGAGGCCTCTTCATCACCATGTCTGAAAGGAATATGCCCGAGAGGCAATAATAAAGTGTTTATTATGTTATTCCTTGTATATGATAGATGTTTATTTCTCATGCTAGAATTGTATTAACCGGAAACGTTGATACATGTGTGTTTAATAAACAAACAATGGTTCCTAGTAAAGCCTCTCTTTTAACTAGCTCATTGATTAATAGATGATCAAGGTTTCCTGGTCATGAACATTGGATGTTGTTAATAACGGGGTCATGTCATTAGAAGGATGATGTGATGAACATATACCCAAAGTGAATATAGCAATGCGATCAAGTCATTAGGTTTACATTGTTATATCCAACATACGAAGTAACTTATTCCTCAGACCATGAGATCATGTCAATCACTGATACCGGAAGGGTGCTTTGATGTCATCAAACGTCACACCGTAACAGGGTGACTATAAAGGTGCCGTTGGGT
This sequence comes from Alopecurus myosuroides, assembly GCA_028641055.1. Classification (NCBI taxonomy): domain Eukaryota; kingdom Viridiplantae; phylum Streptophyta; class Magnoliopsida; order Poales; family Poaceae; genus Alopecurus; species Alopecurus myosuroides. The sequence continues at coordinate 319,783,258 of CM054061.1, forward strand.
ATTAGGAAAGTATTAGCTGAGGATCATGGATAAAGAGTGGGATTTGTCAATCCAATATGACGGAGAGATATACTCTGGGCCCTCTCGGTGATATCAGATCGACACCGTTTGCAAGCACGTGATATGATCACAAGGATGTTATATCATGGGAACGAGAAAAGAGTACTTGTCGATAACAAGATTAAACAAGGTATGGTTGATACCAATGATCGAATCTCGGACAAGTAAAATATCGCGAGACAAAGGGAAATAATCACGACGTTGATGGTTCACACGATCACGAGAGTCATCGGTGAATATATAGGAGTCATCACGGATCTCCGGATCCCGCTGTTGCTTATTGATCGGAGAGGAGTATCTATCATGTCTATCTTATTCACGAACCGTAGGGTGACAAACTTAAGGTTCGATGACGCGTTTGAGAGGATACGAAATATCGAAGAATATTTTGAGCATCACCGAAATTGTTTCGGGGAAAATTGAAATAGTTCAAGGATTTTTTCGTCGAATGGTTGTTAATAGAATTAACAAATGATTCGAGGTGCTGTATGCAAAAGTTTGTTAATAGAATTAACAAATGCTTAAATAAAGAAATAAAAATGTTTTATTTATTTATTAAAGAAAAACTCTTGGATTTTCTAAGTGGAGTTTTAAGGAAAATGAGTGGATGTGAGTGGGGCTTCCACTCACATGCAGAGGGAAGAGGTGGGGGCAGCACCCCCTCTTGGGATGCCTCCCCCTCCCCTGTAAAAGGAGGGTAAGAGCTCCTCTTCTCCCACACACTTGCTCACTTCCTTTTCCCTCCACCCGTTGCTCCATTCCATGGTTTCGGGCTTGGCGAAGCCCTGGCCGTGGGATTCTTCACCACCACCACGCCATCGTGCCGCTGGAGTTCCGAAGGATCCTCTACTTCCGCGCCCCGCTGGTTCGAGGGAACGGAGGTCGTCATCAACCGTACGTGTTCCCAATCACGGAGGCACCGTCGGATTGCGGTGCACATCTTCTCGCTATCGGGATCGGTGTGAGTATGACTACGCCAACAACGAGATTTGATCTCGTAACTCTTTGTGTCTTCGAGGGTATGTGTTCTCCTTAACCCTCTCGTTGCCCGTTGCACTTCGTCTCCTAGATTAGATCTTGGCCTTTCAGGTGTCTCTCGCGTAGGAAATTTTTTGTTTTCTATGCAACGACCCCTTCAGTGGTATTAGAGCCGGATCTATTCGTAGATGTTTTGTACGGGTAGAACACATAGGTGTATGTGGGCGTTGATGATCATGTTATTACCTCCTTGATTATTTTATGATCTTAGTGGCATAGTGGGATGAAGCGGCCCAGACTGACCTTAAATGTCCACGTACATGAGACTTGTTCCACAACCGGCATGCAACTTGTATTGCATAAGTGGCTTGCGGGTGTCTATTTATCCTACTATAGTTAAAATCTAATCTATGAAGGGTTGTTAAAAATGTGTTTATCAACGTTGTGGTTGATGTTCATAGGTATGAACGGTTCTATCCTCGAAAGCCCTAAGCCACGTAAAATATGCAAAAATAAATTAGAAGCGTCTAACTAGTTTTTTGTTGGGCATGTGAATTGATATGGTAAATGTTACAAATTTGATTATGAGATGATCTCTTTTGTCAATTATTGATATACCGGAAGGTATCCATTTGATTGTCTTATTATTGATGGACAATCAAGATTGGGGTGCCAAGGTACTTGGTACCACGTCGGTGGAATGATGGAGATCATACCATGATGCACATGATGGAGATCAAGTGCAAGAAGGACCATATCATATCACATTATCCTTACATGTGATGTTAATCCTTTTTATGCATCTTGTTTTTCTTAGATAGCGACGGTAGCATTATAAGATGATCCCTCTCACTTAATATCAAGATAATAATGTGTTCTTCCTTAAGTATGCACCGTTAAGAAAGTTCGTCGTTTCGAGACACCACGTGATGATCGGGTGTGACAGACTCAACGTTCGCATACAACGGGTGTTTTCAAGCCTAGCATGTACAGACATGGCCTTGAAACACACGCAATACTACGGTTCTACTTGGCGAGCCTAGCATGTACAGACGTGGCCTCGGAACACGTAACCAAAAGGTAAAGCATGAGTCATATAGAAGATATGATGAACATGTCGATGTTCGCCTTTGAATCTACATCATCTCACGTGATGATCGGTTTTGGTGTAGTGAATTTGGTTCGTGTAATCACTAAAGACGACTAAGAGGGATGTTGTTTTTTGAGTGGGAGTTCATGGCATAATTTTGAATTAACTTGAACTTATTTATCATGAACAGCCAATCAAAGTGAATTTGCACAAATTGTAGTATTCATTGGCATCCACAAAACTACATTACACTTAGATTGTTAATTGAGATATAACTGTTATGATCTGGAAAAAATCATTTAAGATTGGTACCGTATTAATGAAATTTAAAATTGAGTCCTATTGTAGATTTTTGGTATTTCCTACCTAGCTCCATATGATTAATGATTGATTGATCTAGACAGCAACCAATTCCTACTTAGAATCCAGAGTCATGGTTGTTTTCGTATTACTTTATCTTCAAAAGAATGTTTTGTTGATCAAGGTGATTTAGGAACTGAAAAGAGTTGTTTTCAGAAACAATCAAGCGAAAGATATATTGATATCTAGAAACTTATTTGTGGCAACATGACTGAGTATAATTTAGTGTGATAGTGTATGCTTATATTATTTGAATATATGCAATCATTGAAGACGCTAGGCGTTTGAATATTCCAAGAAGTTGGACGCTGAAATTATCCTCTAAATTCCTTCCTTCGAGCTATAGTAGCTCAATCATAAAATTGTTATGATGGAATGGATTAAAAGTGTGGGTAAATTCGTTTACCTTACTTGGAGATTGCTAAGAGTGGAATCTAGAAGAATACTATTAATATGGTGATATTAGTAGAACAATCAAACTCAAAGTATGACTCAATGTGTGATAGTATATGACTAACACGCCAAAGAAAATGAGCTAGTACGACTAGAATTGTTTGATGTTGAATGATTCTTATGTAAAGGAAAGGGAATATTGAAAATAGAATTACAAAAAGATATATGGCAGAAAAAAAAGATAACTAGAAAAGTCCAGCTCAGGAGTATATGCTTGATATACAAGTTATAGATGTATTACTAGTTAACAAAGTATTTTTGGGTATTTTGATACCACATTGGTTGGTATGAGTTGTCATACAAAGCAACGCAATGCAAGAAATACAAGGGCCTAAAAGGAACTAGTAATAGATGTGGAATCGATTATGACAAGAACATAAATAAAGTGTTATTGTGTTCATTGTCGTATCAAATCAAACATTCAAGATTTATTTTAAGAACTTAATAAGTTGTTATTTTGTTCTAGTCTTTTGTGAGAACAAATGAGTTTGTTCAAACTATGACCATATTCCATAATTGATGAATATGTTAATATAAATCATGTTGGTAAAGTAAACATCTATAAGACTAAATGCTAAACGTTGCAAGACGTAAAAGAGTTTCACTTAAATTGTGACACCACCATTTTTAGTTCATATCGGAGAGGAAAACATGAAGTAACTCCATATTGATGGACTTCCGGAGTCATTTTGTTTTGAATAAATTGACGCTTGTGAGACCTCTTCCACAAGATGACTAGAATTCCGTTCTTAGGCCAAAGTAGAATGGACGACTAATTTAGTGGATATTATACATATTGATGTATATAGTCCATTATGTGTAGTCATGTATGGTGGATTAATTTTTCCTTCATAAAATTATGCCGATGATTTGAGTAGATATGTGAGTATATCTATTTAAAGAGAACGGAGTTTGACATTTTGAATTGGTTCAAAAGGTTGTTAATATGAAGTAAAAATCATTGTAACAAGATAACCAAGTATTTATGATTGGATCATAAAGGATAAAGTTTGAGTTACAAGTTTAGCAAAACATCTGAGAAAAGTTGCAGAACTGTTCTACAACTTATACTTCTCGAATACCCCACATTAGTTTGGAGTATTCATGAGACAAAATCAAACCTTGTTGGACATGGTAAGATTAATAAAAATGTCATTATAATTTTGTAGTTTATACATTAAGGACAACCGATTTTACACTGAAAAGAGCACCATCATGATCCGTTGAAATTGACAACATATAAGATATGGTTTGGGTAGCGACCCGAATTGTCATTTTCTTAAGTTTTGGTATGCATAACATGTGTAAAATGTTTACAACCAAAATAGGATAAATATATGTTTATAACGTTATCCCAAATAAAACATTGGGTATTTCTCCTATCACCGAACCAAAAGACAAATGTTGTTTGTCAGAAAGGGTTGATTTCTTGAGAAAGTAGTTCTTGCGAAACAAGTGAGTGGGAGCACAGTACAAACTCAACGAGACTAGAGAATCTTCGTTATCATGTCAAGAGTAGCGCAGCACTGGAACTTGTTCCGGGGTTTTCTATTTTGACAAAGTAGAAGACACTACATGTGTTGTAGATACTTCGGATGAGTTTGCGTACTAAACCACAAAATTCCTAAAACTTTATACTTAGACCAACTTATGGTTTAAGAGTAAAGTGTTGTTTTGACAACAGAAGGACATGGACCTTATAAAGGAACTAAATGATGGGACCTGACTTCGTAAAATTGACTATGAGTCATTATATCCGCCATAGTATCCTTGTATGAATATCAAGTATGTGACTTGGTAGTCCTTTCGATGGGCATAATGCCTAACGATAGCAAAAGGGTCTATGTAGTGACAAAGACATGAATTTTTTACATCCTTTGAAAGTTGTACTTATCGAAAAGGTTGTTTTCGACGAAGTTCAAGGAGTTGACTACTACAAGATTTTGATCTTCCTAGTGATGCTTTAGTCTTTGCGGATAGTTCTAGCAAAGTTACATATTATGATATGGGTGTTGAATAACAAAACCAACTCTCCTCTCGAGGAAGTTTGATCAAAGATGTGTACTTGACACAGTCTGAAAGTTTTGTAAAAATTCAAAAGGTTGCTAGAAAGGTATGCACACTTCAATGGTTGAAGTGAGCATAACGAAGTTGAAATCTTTACTTTAATGAAGTTATCAAAAGAGTTTGATTCCATCATGAACGATAAAGATGCTTGTAGAGTTACAAGAAATTAAGTGGGAGCGCTATGACATATTTCCAATACTTTATGTAGATGACATATGATTGATTGGAAAATATGTATTTTAAATTAACACGGTTAAGATTTTCTTATTAATTAAAGGCTTAGAAGATATTGGGCATCGATATCTATAAAAGATGGATTGAAGCGCCTGACATGATTGAAGCCAAATTACATAGATGAAATATTGAAATAAGTCAATATCAAAATGACAAGAAGGAGTTCTTGTAACATGGAAAATAATTGAGCAAGATTCAAGTGTTTTGACACACGATGAGCATCATTGAATTTGAGATTTCTAAGTCATGTTTCCATGCTATGTACACAACCAGATGAGTCCTATGCTATAAAATGTTATAGAAGGATAATTCATATGATGATTAGACAACAGTAGGAGAGATCCTTGTGTCATTTTAGAAATGCTAAAGATATGTTTTCCTATGTAGTAATGATAAAATATTAGTTGTAATATGTTACACTAATAGGCTTGTCATTTATTCAAGTAATTTTATAACAATTAAAATATGTGAAGAAGGGTAGCACAATACGCTGGAAGAAAGTTCCATGCTGGATTTGAAAGAGTTTCAAAATTAAAATATTGTGACAGATGCTACAACAAAGGCTAAGTATATCGTTGTGTTGACAACAGATAATAAGCATATTTTGTGTCAAGGAGTTCTTTATTGAACTTGGTGAATTTCCAAGAATGCTGACACTATGAAGCTACATTTTCACAATGTTAGTAACATTGGTTTAAGCTAAGGAATTAAGGTCTCAACGGAACTTGGTGAATTTCCAAGAATGATAACACTATGAAGCTACATTTTCACAATGTTAGTGACATTAGTTTAATCTGAGTAATTAAGGTTTCACCGATTGACCATATATATACAAAGCCATCTCATTAGAGAATGAATGATGCATGTAGACGCAAAGAACATGCAAATACAATAGGACCTGAACAGTTCAGATCTTTTTGATGATGTTTACCACATGCAAAGCATGGCAATAACACTGGAACACCATATGTGTTAAATACTTACAGACTAGATTATTGACTCTAGTGCAAGTGGGAGACTGAAGGGAATATGCCCGAGAGGCAATAAAAAAGTGTTTATTATATTATTCCTTGTTTATGATAGATGTTTATTTCTCATGCTAGAATTGTATCAACCGGAAACGTTGATACATGTGTGTTTAATAAACAAACAATGGTTCCTAGTAAAGACTCTCTTTTAACTAGCTCGTTGATTAATAGATGATCAAGGTTTCCTGATCATGAACATTGGATGTTGTTAATAACGGGGTCATGTCATTAGAAGGATGATGTGATGAACATATACCCAAAGTGAATATAATAATGCGATCAAGTCATTAGGTTTACATTGTTATATCCAACATACGAAGTAACTTATTGCTCAGACCATGAGATCATGTCAATCACTGATACCGGAAGGGTGCTTTGATGTCATCAAACGTCACACCGTAACAGGGTGACTATAAAGGTGCCATTAGGTATTCGGAAAGTATTAGTTGAGGATCATGGATCAAGGGTGGGATTTGTCCATCCAATATGACGGAGAGATATACTCTGGGCCCTCTCGGTGATATCACATCGACACCGCTTGCAAGCACGTGATATGATCACAAGGATGTTATATCATGGGAACGAGAAAAGAGTATTTGTCGGTAACGGGATTAAACAAGGTATGGTTGATACCAATGATCGAATCTCGAACAAGTAAAATATCGCGAGACAAAGGGAAATAGTCACGACGTTGATGGTTCACACGATCACGAGAGTCATCGTTGAATATATAGGAGTCATCACGGATCTTCAGACCCCGTTGTTGATTATTGATCAGAGAGGAGTCTCGATCATGTCTATCTTATTCACGAACCGTAGGGTGACACACTTAATGTTCAATGACGCGTTTGAGAGGATACGGAATATCGAAGAATATTTTGAGCAGCACCGAAATTGTTTCGGGGAAAATTGAAATAGTTCAAGGGGTTTTTCGTCGAATGGTTGTTAATAGAATTAACAAATGATTCAAGGTGCTATATATAAAAGTTTGTTAATAGAATTAACAAATGCTGAAATAAAGAAATAAAAATGTTTTATTAATTTATTAAAGAAAAACTCTTGGATTTTCTAAGTGGAGTTTTAAGTGAAAATGAGTGGATGTGAGTGGGGTTTCCACTCACATGAAGAGGGAAGAGGTGGGGGCACCACCATGGCTGGCAGCACCCCCTCTTGGGCTGCCTCCCCCTCCCCTATAAAAGGAGGGTGAGAGCTCCTCTTCTCACAAACACTTGCCCACTTCCTTTTCCCTCCACCCGCTGCTCCATTCCATGGTTTCCGGCTTGGCGAAGCCCTGACCGTGTGATTCTTCACCACCACCACGCCGTCGTAATGCTGTGAGTTCCGAGGGATCCTCTACTTCCGCGCCCCGCTGGATCTAGGGAACGGAGGTCGTCATCAACCGTACGTGTGACCGATCACGGAGGCACCGCCGGATTGCGGTGCACTTCTTCTCGCTATCGGGATCGGTGTGAGTACAACTACGCCAGCAACGAGATTTGATCTCGTAACGCTTTGTGTCTTCCAGGGTATGTGTTCTCCTTAACCCTCTCGTTGCCTGTTGCTCTTCGTCTCCTAGATTAGATCTTGGCCTTTCGGTTGGCCTTCCACCGGCTCGAGCACCGAGGCAGAAGGGGCCACGTCCCAAGAGGCGACTTGACCAGACGGCGATGCGCTTGCTGCTCTGTGCCGCCCGATCAGAGAAGTAATTGTGACGAGACGTTTCCGCCACGCGGGGAGATCGTGGGTTTCCCCTGCGAACCGTCGCGCCACCTGGAAGGCTAGGCCCGCAGCCTGGGGGCCCAGGCCTCTCTGCTAAACGCGCGCGTGCTCGAGTGACAGAAACGTGACGGGGAAGGATGTGTTGTTGCCACTAGGGAGAAAACAACGGTGTGGGTGCCCGCGTGCATAATCATTGCTTATATTACACATATTGCTTAATTCGATTATCTGTTGCTTGCAACTTAATACCTAAGGGGGTTCAGATGATAATCTGAGGGTGGATTATTAGTCATAGATGCAGTTGGATTACGGTCTATGTATATTGTTCTAATGCCCGCATTAAATATCATAGTAGTCATGATGCTATCTTTTATGGAGAGACACCACTAGTGAACCTATGAACCCCGGTCCATTTTTCCTACACTGTTAAACAAACCACTACAATTCCCTGCTTTCTTTACTTACTGCAAGCATACACCATTTTCCACACTATACGTCTAATCTTTGTTTTCAGCAAGACCGGTAGATTGACAACCTCACTGTACCGTTGGGACAAAGTATTTTGGTTGTGTTGTGTGCAGGTTCCGCGTTGTTGCTGACACCGGTGAGGCGCTATCACCACCGTCAGTGGCATCAACCTTCCGAAGATCCTCTTTCTCCTACTGGATTGGTAACTTTGGTTCTTAACTGAGGGAAATTCTTACTGTTGTACTCATCACACCCTCATCTTGGGGTTCCTAACACGCCATCACAAGCATCAAGAATTTCTGGCGCCATTGCCAGGGACTTAAAATTCATCATCAAGAAGTCTCCCCGTCAAGGCACCATCAAGGCGTAGCAGCACCTAGGGACGAGCCTCTACCACGACCGCCGCGGGCCATGATTGGTCCCTTTTTCTTCCTCTCTGCGGGTGGAAAGCGGGAGGAGTGGAAGACGAAGGCGGAGTTGGAATGGGAGAGGGGGCGCTCCCCTCCTCCCATTTATGCCAAGGCCAAGAGATGACACTACACTCGGTTGGCCTTCCACCGGCTCGAGCACCGAGGCAGAAAGGGCCACGTCCCAAGAAGGGACGTGACCAGACGGCGAGGCGCGTGCTGCTCTGCGCCGCCCGGTTAGAGCAGTAATTGTGACGAGACGTTTCCTCCACGCGGGGAGATCGTGGGTTCCCCTACGAACCGCCGCGCCACGTGGAAGGCTAGGCCCGCAGCCTGGGGCCCCAGGCCTCTCTGCTAAATGAGCGCGTGCTCGAGTGACAGAAACGTGACGGGGAGGATGTGTTGTTGCCACTAGGGAGAAAACATCGGTGTGAGTGCCCGCGTGCACAATCATTGTTTACATTACACACATTGCTTAATTCGATTATCTGTTGCTTGCAACTTAATACCCAAGGGGGTTCGAATGATAACCTGAGGGTGAATTATTAGTCATAGATGCAGTTGGATTACGGTCTATGTATATTGTTGTAATGACCGCACTAAATATCATATTAGTCATGATGTCATGAATGTGCACTACGGTGCAACCTCTATTTGTCAATTGCCCAGCTGTAATTTGTTCATCTAGCATGCTATCTTTTATGGAGAGACACCAGTAGTGAACCTATGAACCCGGGTCCATTTTTCCTACACTGTTAAACAAACCACTACAATTCGCTGCTTTCTTTACTTACTGCAAGCATACACCATTTTTCACACTATACGTCTAATCTTCGTTTTCAGCAAGACCGATGAGATTGACAATCTTACTGTACCATTGGGACAAAGTATTTGGTTGTGTTGTGTCCAGGTTCCACGTTGTTGCTGACACCAGTGAGGCGCCATCACCACCGTCAGTGGCATCAACCTTCCGAAGATCCTATTTCTCCTACCGGATTGATAACCTTGGTTCTTAACTGAGGGAAATTCTTACCGCTGCACTCATCACACCCTCCTCTTGGGGTTCCCAACATGCCATCACAAGCATCAAGAATTTCTGGCGCCGTTGTCGGGGACTTAAAATTCATCATCATCAAGAAGTCTCCCCGTCAAGGCACCATCAAGGCGTAACAACGCCCAGGGACGTGCCTCTACCGCGACCGCCGCAGGCCATGATTGGTCCCTTTTTCTTCCTCTCTGCAGGTGGAAAGCGGGAGGAGTGGAAGACGAAGGCGGAGTTGGAATGGGAGAGGGGGCGCTCCCCTCCTCCCATTTATGCCAAGGCAAAGAGATGACACTACACTCGGTTGGCCTTCCACCGGCTCGAGCACCGAGGCAGAAGGGGCGACGTCCCAAGAGGGGACGTGACGAGACGGCGAGGCGCTTGCTGCTCTACGCCGCCCGGTCAGAGCAGTAATTGTGACGAGACGTTTCCGACACGCTGGGAGATCGTGGGTTTCCCATGCGAACCGTCGCGCCACGTGGAAGGCTAGGCCCGCAGCCTAGGGGCCGAGGCCTCTCTGCTAAACGCGCGCGTGCTCGAGTGACAGAAACGTGACGGGGGAGAATGTGCTGTTGCCACTATGGAGAAAACAGCGTGTGAGTGCCCGCGTGCACAATCATTGCTTACATTACGCACATTGCTTAATTCGATTATATGTTGCTTGCAACTTAATACCTAAGGGGGTTTGGATGATAAGCTGAGCGTGGATTATTAGTCATAGATGCAGTTGGATTACGGTCTATGTATATTGTTGTAATACCCGCACTAAATATCATAATAGTCACGATATCATGAATGTGCACTACGGTGCAACCTCTATTTATCAATTGCCCAGCTGTAACTTGTTCACCCAGCATGCTATCTTTTATGGAGAGACATCACTAGTGAACCTATGAACCCCGATCCATTTTTTCTACATTGTTAAACAAAACACTACAGTTCGCTGCTTTCTTTACTTACTGCAAGCATACACCATTTTCCACACTATAAGTCTAATCTTTGTTTTCAGCAAGACCGGTGAGATTGACAACCTCACTTTACCGTTGGGACAAAGTATTTTGGTTGTGTTGTGTGCAGGTTCCGCGTTGTTGCTGACACCGGTGAGGCGCCATCACCACCGTTTGTGGCATCAACCTTCCGACGATCCTCGTTCTCCTACTGGATTGATAACCTTTGTTCTTAACTTAGGGAAATTCTTACCGCTGTACTCATCACACCTGTAACATCCCAAGTATGAAAAACAACCTTACAATGCTTGCTTTTTGTTTAAATTAAGTTTGCATCATTCCATCATGAGCATTGCATTTGTTCTCAATTGATTTCACTTGTTTTCCATTTGAAATTCAAATCAAATTTCAAAATTTGGTTCATACTTGGTATGTTCCAATGTTTCAAAATAGTTTCCAAACAACAACAATTCAAATGTTTCCAATAAACTAGAATTTCCAAAGTATTAACTTGCCTAATTATCAATATTCCAATTATTGCAAAAATTCAATCAAATCCATTTGAATTTCAAACAACAATAGAATTTAAAATTTTGGAAAACAAAAAGTTGCACAACTGGGATTTTGTAATAAATAACTAATAAAAATTATCACCAAAAATTTTCAACCCCAATACCCTAGTCTTTTTCCCTCTTTTCTTTCTACAAAAATAAGGTGAACAAAAAAAAATAGAAACAGAAACAGCAAAAAACAAAAAAAAGGGGGGAGGGCAGGCCAGCCCAATTGGGCTGAGCCCACCATACCCCCCACGAGGCCCAGGCGCCCCAAGACGTTGTCGTCTTCCTCCTCTGTACGGAGACAGAGGAGGGGAGGCTCCCCCACCTGCAAGATTTCCATCCCTTTCCTCCTCCCCCTATTTCTACCCCCCCCCCCGAGGCTCCAAACCCTAGCTCTCCATCCTTTTCCTCCTCCTCAAGCCGCCGCCATTCCCTTCTTCCTCCCTTCTCCTTTTTCTTCTGAAGTTTTTTCTGTACCTACTGTAACTCACCCATGGCCGAAACTTGAGGGTCTCCGCGCCGTCGCTGTGGTGGCCGTCGAGGCTCCCTCTCTGCGGGAACGGAACCCTCTCGTCCTCCTCTTCCGTTTCGCCTCCAGGGAGGAGCCCCTGGGGCACGGGATCGCCGCCGCCAAGCCTCCGATCGCCGCCGTCGAGCGCCTCTCCGCCACCGCCATTTTCTCTGTCGCCTCCTCCCGCTCGGGCCACGGTGAGCCGCCCCTGTCTCCCTCTCCCTCTTCTCCTTTCCCCTCCGCGAGCGCACACGGACGCACCACCCCGGCGCACGCCGCCAGCCGCAGCAGCTCCTCGCTGTCCGTCGTCGTCGATCGGTTCCTCGTCACGTTCAGTATCTGAACGTGATTCAGTTTCGACAGTTAAGGCCCGAAACGCTACCTCAAAACCAACCGAGCAAGTAGCCCAGTGGCTTGAGCCCTGCACGCGCACCAGGAGATCCTGTGTTCGATCCCCCCCCCCTCCCCGCGCGGGATTAAAACCCACTTTTCATTTTTCTTTTACAGATCTAGATCTGAAAAGATCTTCACAACCATAACCCTCCGAATTTTCAACCAAGCCCCTGTGGATATTTTTCCTAGTCCCTGTAATTTAATAAAATTGGCAGATTATCAAATAAACTTTGTAATTTAATAACTTTTGTTTGGAAACTCAAATTGCAAAACTTTCAACATGAAAACCACTCCATTTTAAATGCTCTACCACATTATCAACTTTGTTTTTGATTTTTAGTAATTTAAAATGCTGAAAACATTTATTACTTGTTAAATGCTTTAAATATTGCAAAATTCATAACTTGGGCATAAAAATTCCAAATTCAACAAATAAAATATGTTTTCCATACCAAATTAAATTCTCTACATGTTAAAACCATTTGTATACTGTTTTGAACCTTTCAAATGGTTTCAAAAATTCAAATTCAAACAACTCTTTCAAATTTGGTCAAATTCATAACTAATTCAAATTTAATTCAAATGACACATGTAAAATATGTTTTCCATGCAAAATTGAACAAGCTTTCCAAATATAAACTTTGTTTCCTGTTTTGAATAATTAAAATTGGTTCAATAATTTAAATCTTGTTTAAATCATTTAAAATTGCTAAATTAATAACTTGGTCAAACTAAATTCTTTTTGAACATATAAAATATGTTTTCCATTCCATTTTTCATGAACTTTGCAAATATCAACTTTGTGTTCTGTTTTAAATAAATTAAATTGCTGAAAACAACTGTTTCTTATTTAATACATTTAAAATTGTCAAATTAATAACTTGCTCATTTTCAATCCTTTTTCAACAAATGAAATATGTATTCTATCTAAAATTTGGTGTTCTTTCCAAATATGAATTTTGTTATATGTTTTGAACAATTAAAGTTGGTGAAAACAACAAATGCTTGTGTAACTCATTTAAGAAGCCAAATTTCATAACTTAATAAATAAAATTCCAAACTTAGTAAACAACATATCAGATTGAAGCTATTGTTGTTTTCTTATTGTTTTCATCATCCATGCATCATACTAATCAACTTTCACATGATTGTTGTTGGTAGATCACTTAATTCAACTTAAATTACTGGGCCTTAGTTCGGGCTTTCCATTTGATGCACGCATATGCAGGTACGGACCCTCGGCGCCAGGGTGGAACTTTTGTAGTCGGCATTTAGAGCGGCGTGGTCTTCCAGTGCTATGAGGGTCCCCCTTTTCTTCGTGGGGGCTCGATTAGCCGCGCACGCACAGCACGTGGTTATTTGGGCTTGATGCGAAGAAGAGTTGAGTTGTGTTGAGTGTTTCGCTTGGTGGGTTTGATCCCCGTCTGGCGGGATATTCTTACGTGTACGGCCAAATTGGTGCACCCCTGCAGGGTTAAATCTTCTCGAGAAGCCGTGTTGTCCGCGGTTATGGATGACTTGGTGATAGGGCTGGCTAACAAGGATTAGACAACTTACACCTAATTAATAATAATTTGACTAGTGATAGACTTATTCACACAATAATTTGAACCTTCATTAATCCAACTGTGTGGGTTATCCTCGGATTGCTTCTTTGGGTATGGGGCGAGATCCAGGATGGGTTTGTTTGAGGTTAGTGGTAGTTGGTTCCGATGCGCCATCTTATCCCTCTCTTTAGCCGGATGTTGTAGCGTGTCTCTGTAGTTGGTTAGGGCAGCCCGCTGCCGCATCTTTGTATCACCTATCTTCCGTTGAACCCAAAGCATCTGTACTTGGTGTTGCCGGGTACACTTTGGTATCTTGTGCGTCTTGCTTGCCAGTACTCGTCTGTACTGACCCTTTTGGGGCTGCGTGTTCTGCAGACTACGTTTTCGAGGATCCCCATGGTGGCTACTACGTGGAGTATGACGAGGCTGCTGACGAGTAGATTGCGGACCCGGGCAGGATCCGAGACTTCGTGGATGGGCTCCGTTCTTTCGTTTCCGGCCTCTTAGGCCTATTTGGATCTTGTCTGTACTCAGACACTTTGGATGCTTCCGCTGTGATGTAATGATGACTTGTTGGGACATGTGTCCTCTGCATGACTGTATTTGCTATCTCTGCTCTAGTGAGAGCTTTTGCCACTTATTTCGATTTCTTTGTGTCTTAGAGATTTGTTGTGATATCACTTGTTCAAATGCCGTTGACGTACCATGTGTGTATGTTATGAAGTACGTCAATGGAAGTAGTCGGATTTCTATGGGATGGTTTACGCAGACGATGAATAGTAGATGTTGGTTGTCACAGGTTTACGTGTTGGCCTACTCATATTGAGATGCGGGTTCCGGTAAGCCCCGTAAGCCATTTATCTACTGTTTAGCGGGCTGTGAGTATCCTCTAGAAGTCAGGGTGCGACAAATGGTATCAGAGTCTGTCTGCCTGTAGGATCCCTTTTACTGGTCGCAGTTGAATCTAGAAACTATTTTGTAGCTATATAGGAAAAATGAAACGTGAGAGTAGGAATTCTGTTCTTTTATTTCTTTCCCCACCCACCCTCCCTTTTCTGGTAAGGAAGTGCAACGTTGTTTTCTCTTCTCATCTAAAATTCCAAGTTAGGATTTCACGTATCCTGGTTTCTCTAGGATGGTTATATCTACTAGACCATAGGAATGGAGGTGGTTGTGACATGATTTATCATGTTGTCTACTCACGATTGAGAACGGAGGCACATAAGCCCCGGAAGCAGATCCTCTATTCCTTAAGCAGTAGATATTGATCCTTTAGAACCCCGGATAGGGTTTTCCGTAGTACCTCAGGAGTGTTTGGTCTCGTGTTTCCCGAATGTTGCTTCGATATCCTGTTCTTCTCAAGATCCTTTTCGTCCGTTGGAACCTTGTTGTTGCTTGCCACTTCAGTTTTTCTACCGACGTCTAATCAAAGCTTCCCCGATCATCTGCAGACGGATCTCAGGTTCTACCCGCAGGTGGTTCGTATGACTCGTTGCGAGAGCACTGCCGGTTATCCGGAGATGCTGTGAGACATGGTCACTTTTCTGGGGTTCCGTTGGGCACCAGAGTACCAGGTCTACGAGCAGCAGCGAGAGTTTGAGCAGACCTACTACCAGGCTATCGTCTACATTCTGTAAGATGATGGCATGAGCGTAGTCCACCGCTACGAGGCAGTGGGTTCCACAGTGGATATGGCTGTGCAGCAGGCAGCTTATGTGAGCCTCACCGTCCTTCGTGCTGACTACTGGGGATTTGACGATTCTATCTATCGCCACATCCCCCGTGGTTACATCACTTCGGAGGGAGCTCACTTCACTCTCTACGACAACTTGGATGTTTACGAGCATGATAACTCCAGGCTGCACACCACCGCTCAGTTTGTGAGACACAGTGACGCAGTTGCCCGCACACTATCTCAGGAGTTGGCTTCAGTCAGAGAGCAGCTTTACCTTGCTTTGACTCGTCTGGCGACTTAGACCACAGACTTTGTTGGAGACGAGCGCTTTGCGCGTTTCGATCAGCCAGTTGGGCGTCGTCTGCCAGATGCTGGAGGTTACGAGCCGATCAGAGGTCCACTGCTTAACCTTGGTGCTGGTTACACTAGGATTCCACGCTTTGGAGCACAGGGAGTCGACGCTATGTACTTCACCACACCTAGAGTCGGTCTCAGACCACGTCAGATCTACGTGGATCGTCGTTCCACCTACTTTCGTGGGCGTGCTCCTCACTGTACCTCTCGCCGTACTCCTCGTCGTCGTCCTGCGTGATGAGCATGGGAGTACCGATGTATCCATTCTTAGCTATGTTTAGTTATCCTTTGGCTTTCGAACCATTTATGGTGTGTTGGATATTCTGATGTATTTGAACATGTGATGGTGAACCTTGTGGTTGTCTATTCATGCGTCGGAATAATCTCTCTTTCGGTTGCCGAGTCTATCCTTTTATATTGTTGTGCTAAAATGCATTTCCATTCAGGATGCCACCAACAAGGAACAACACGCCTGAGCCACCGCCAATCGCGGAGCTGTTGACTCAGATGACCCAAGTCATGACGCAGATGGCCCAGTTTCAGGCTAATCAGCACATCAACCAGACAGCTCCACGAGTCAGCATCAAGGAGTTTCTCAGTATGGGCCCAAGAGCTTTCGTGGCCACACGCGAGCCTCTGGACGCTGATGACTGGATCCGTGAGATAGCCAAGGCTCTGGAGATTGCACACGTAGCTGAAGAAGACAAGGTCAAGTATGCCTCCTATCTGCTGAAGGGTCAGGCAGCTACTTGGTGGGAAAACTTCCAGGCTATGAGAACTGGGATGCCAGTCACGTGGGATTGTTTCAAGGAAGCCTTCCTGAAGCACCACATTCCAGATGGTCTCATGGAAAGGATGCGTGAAGAGTTTTGCTCTCTCAAGCAGGGCAAGTTGGACGTCATCGGGTATCAGAGTGAGTTCAATCGCCTCGCTCGATACGCTGGAGATGAGGTGTCCATTAAAGCTAAGAAGATGGCAAGGTTCCGCAGAGGTTTTAACCCGGAACTCAAGTATGCCCTCACCAATATCAAGGCCAACAACTTCGAGGATCTCGTTAACACCGTGCTCAATGAAGAAAATGGGCGCAAGGCGTTCGAGGAGTCTCGCAAGCACTCGCGTGAGGGTGGTTCCTCCTCCAACATGACCACCCCTCCTCAGAAGCGCCGCATCTGGGTACCAAATGGTGTTGTCACTCGGGCTCCATACGCCCAAACTTCTCCAGGCTTCGCTCCCCGCCCGCCCAACCCTGCTCAGGTGCATGATCAAAGGGCTTCGATGGGGCAGCCAAGGCCAGGGCCTCCTCGTGTCGTCACATGCTACAAGTGTAAGCAGACGGGGCACTACGCCGACAAGTGCACGCAGAGGCAGCTACCTCCACCACCACCTCGTCCTAACACAAACCAGGCAATGGTGCGCGCTCCCCCGCCTAAGGCCTTCAACTCCAACAACAGGCCTGTCGGGGGGACCGCAAGGGTGAATCATGTCAAGATCGACAAAGCTGAGGAAGCTCCTGACGTCGTTCTCGGTACATTTCCCGTAAACTCTATTCCAGCTAAAGTGTTGTTTGATACCGAAGCATCACATTCTTTCGTGTCAAAGATCTTTGCGACAGCAATTAAACTCCCTTTTGTTGGTTTGGGTTCCCCGCTAGTGGTCAACTCCCCTGGAGCAACTATGCAAACGTCCAAGATCATTCACAAAAATCAAATTCTAATTGGAGGCCACATATTCCTTGCTTCTCTCATACTGCTTGCCAATTCTGACATTGATGTCATTCTTGGTATGGATTGGCTGAAGGCCAATAAAGCAAGAATTGACTGTGCTCAAAAGTCAATAACTCTGTCCCACCCTTCTGGCCTGATAATCTATTCTCCGCATGAATCAAGTTCCATTCAGCTGTGCAACCTCAATGCAAAACCTCTACCTTCACTTGAAAATGTTCCGGTGGTTTGCGACTTCCCTGACGTCTTTCCAAAAGAGTTGCCAGGAATGCCTCCGGACAGAGCTGTTGAGTTTGTGATCGAACTTGAACCAGGTACTGCTCCAATCTCTAAGCATCCCTACAAGATAGGAACTCCCGAGCTGAAGTTGTTGAAGGAACAAATTGATATGTACATGGAAAAAGGTTACATTCAACCTAGTTCCTCGGCTTGGGGTTGCCCAACTCTGTTCGTTGCGAAGAAGGATCACACAAAGAGACTCGTTGTTGACTATCGTCCTCTTAACGAGAAAACCATCAAAAACAAGTATCCAATTCCTCGTATCGATGATCTTTTTGATCAATTTGCTGGAGCCTCAATATTCTCCAAGTTGGACTTGAGAATGGGTTACCATCAAATAAAGATCAGAAAAGAGGATATTCCAAAGACAGCCTTCACCACTCGCTACGGTCTATATGAATTCACCGTCATGTCCTTTGGTCTCACCAATGCACCGGCGACTTTCTCTCGACTCATGAATTCTGTCTTCCATGAATACCTCGACAAATTCGTTGTGGTATATCTTGATGACATTCTTGTCTACTCAAAATCCGAGGAAGAGCATGAAGAACATCTTCGTCTCACTCTCATGAAGCTTCGCGAAAATCGTCTTTATGCCAAATTCTCCAAATGTGAGTTTTGGATTTACGAAGTCGCTTACCTTGGTCATGTCATCTCTGCCAAGGGCATAACCATTGATCCAGAAAAGGTTAAAGCAATTGTTGATTGGAAACCTCCAAAGACGGTGAAGCAAGTAAGAAGTTTTCTTGGCTTGGCTAGCTATTGCCGTCGCTTCGTCCCAAACTTCTCCAAGATTGCCAAACCTCTCACTGACCTCACAAAGAAGGACAAGAAGTTCGTCTGGTCTCCACAATGTGATGAAAGTTTCAATCTCCTGAAGACTAAACTCACTTCTACACCAGTTCTGGTTGGCCCAGATCCTTCCGAAGCTTTCCAAATATTCTGTGATGCTTCTCTCCAAGGTCTAGGTGCAGTTCTTATGCAAGAACGTCAAGTTGTGGCTTATGCTTCACGTCAGTTGAACACACATGAGCTCAATTATCCCACTCATGACCTTGAACTTGCAGCAGTGGTGTTTGCCCTCAAGAAATGGAGACAATACTTGTTGGGTAATCGCACTGAAATCTTTTCCGATCATAAGAGTCTGAAGTACATCTTCACTCAACCAGATCCAAACCTCAGACAAAGGAGATGGATTGAAAAGATCAAAGACTTTGATCTTACCATTTCTTACACTCCAGGCAAGGCTAATGTTATGGCCGATGCTCTCAGTCGCAAGTCGTATTGCAATAATCTCATGATCATGGAAAGCCAACCTCCTCTTCATGAATAATTACAGAAGCTTAA
The DNA here is from genome assembly GCA_028641055.1 of Alopecurus myosuroides. Taxonomy (NCBI): domain Eukaryota; kingdom Viridiplantae; phylum Streptophyta; class Magnoliopsida; order Poales; family Poaceae; genus Alopecurus; species Alopecurus myosuroides. Next base: position 319,802,495 of record CM054061.1, read on the forward strand.
CCTTGGTCTTGTTCCTCAAGGCTATCTTGCAAACTTGACAGCCAGTCCAACTCTCGAGGACAAGATTCGTTCTGAACAACTTCGTGATGCTGAAATCAAGAAGATTGTAGAACACATCAAAGCAGGCAATGAGAAATTTGAGTGCTTCTCAATTGATGACAAGGGAACTGTGTTCTTCGAAGGACGCATTGCAGTTCCTCAAATTCAAAGTCTCAAAGTTGTCATTCTCAAGGAGGCTCATGAAACTCCTCTCTCCATACACCCTGGAAGTACAAAGATGTACCAGGATCTCAAGACACTGTATTGGTGGCCTAGCATGAAACATGAAATTGCTCAATACGTTTCTGAATGCGACGTTTGTCAACGTGTTAAGGCAGTTCATCAGAAAACAACCGGTCTTCTCCAACCTCTGAAAATCCCTGAGTGGAAGTGGGACATGATTGAAATGGACTTCCTCACTGGTTTTCCAAAGTCCAAGAGGGGAAACGATGCAATCTTCGTTGTCATTGATCGACTCACTAAAGTAGCTCACTTCTTTCCTGTCAAAGAGACAATCTCAGCTAGCCAGTTAGCAGAGCTCTACACAGCAAAGATTGTTCCTCTTCATGGTGTTCCATTGGAAATAAGCTCAGACTGTGGAAGCATCTTCACTTCTCATTTCTCAAAAAGCTTTCAAGAAGCATTGGGCACCAAGCTTCTGTTCAGCACAGCTTATCACCCTCAGTCTCAAGGGCAAGTTGAAAGAGTCAATCAGATTCTCGAGGATATGCTCAGAGCATGTGGTCTCTCTTTTGGCATGAAATGGGAGGAATGCCTCCCATATGCTGAATTCTCCTACAACAACAGCTTCCAGGCAAGCCTAGGCATGGCACCATTTGAGCCTCTCTATGGCCGCAGATGCAGGAGTCCAATAAATTGGTCTGGAGCTGGTGAACGTTCACTCTTAGGCCCTGACATTGTTAACGAGGCCGAAGAGAAAGTTTGCATCATTCGTGACAAATGAGGATTGCTCAATCTCGTCAGAAAAGCTACTATGACAGCAAACACAGGGACATGGTTTATGCACCTGGAGACAAAGCATATCTCCGTGTAACTCCCCTCAGAGGCACTCATCGTTTTGGTGTCAAAGGAAAGCTTGCACCAAGATATATTGGTCCCTTCAACATTCTCTCAAGGCGTGCAGAAAATGCCTATCATCGTGAACTTCCAGAAAAGCTATCCAAGGTGCACGATGTGTTTCACGTGTCACAGCTCAAGAAGTGCTTCAAAGATCCAGGTCGTGCAGTTGATCATGATTCCATTGATCTGCAAGAAGACCTCTCTTATGAGGAGCACCCTATCCGCATTCTCGATGAGACCGAGCGTAAAACTCGCAACAAGAGCACCAAGTTCTTAAAAGTGCAGTGGTCTCATCATTCCGATAAAGAGGCAACGTGGGAGACCGAAGAGGATCTTCGCAAGAAGTATCCGGACCTTTTCTCTTCTCAGTAGGAATCTCGGGGCGCGATTCCTTCAAGGGGGGGGGGGCGTTTTGTAACATCCCAAGTATGAAAAACAACCTTACAATGCTTGCTTTTTGTTTAAATTAAGTTTGCATCATTCCATCATGAGCATTGCATTTGTTCTCAATTGATTTCACTTGTTTTCCATTTGAAATTCAAATCAAATTTCAAAATTTGGTTCATACTTGGTATGTTCCAATGTTTCAAAATAGTTTCCAAACAGCAACAATTCAAATGTTTCCAATAAATTAGAATTTCCAAAGTATTAACTTGCCTAATTATCAATATTCCAATTATTGCAAAAATTCAATCAAATCCATTTGAATTTCAAACAGCAATAGAATTTAAAATTTTGGAAAAAAAAGTTGCACAACTGGGCTTTTGTAATAAATAACTAATAAAAATTATCACCAAAATTTTTCAACCCCAAAACCCTAGTCTTTTTCCCTCTTTTCTTTCTACAAAAATAAGGTGAACAAAAAAAAATAGAAACAGAAACAACAAAAAACAAAAAAAGGGGGAGGGCAGGCCAGCCCAATTGGGCTGAGCCCACCATACCCCCCACGAGGCCCAGGCGCCCCAAGACGTTGTCGTCTTCCTCCTCTGTACGGAGACAGAGGAGGGGAGGCTCCCCCACCTGCAAGCTTTCCATCCCTTTCCTCCTCCCCCTATTTCTACCCCCCCCCCCCGAGGCTCCAAACCCTAGCTCTCCATCCTTTTCCTCCTCCTCAAGCCGCCGCCATTCCCTTCTTCCTCCCTTCTCCTTTTTCTTCTGAAGTTTTTTCTGTACCTACTGTAACTCACCCATGGCCGAAACTTGAGGGCCTCCGCGCCGTCGCTGTGGTGGCCGTCGAGGCTCCCTCTCTGCGGGAACGGAACCCTCTCGTCCTCCTCTTCCGTTTCGCCTCCAGGGAGGAGCCCCTGGGGCACGGGATCGCCGCCGCCAAGCCTCCGATCGCCGCCGTCGAGCGCCTCTCCGCCACCGCCGTTTTCTCTGTCGCCTGCTCCCGCTCAGGCCACGGTGAGCCGCCCCTGTCTCCCTCTCCCTCTTCTCCTTTCCCCTCCGCGAGCGCACACGGACGCACCACCCCGGCGCACGCCGCCAGCCGCAGCAGCTCCTCGCCGTCCGTCGTCGTCGATCGGTTCCTCGTCACGTTCAGTATCTGAACGTGATTCAGTTTCAACAGTTAAGGCCCGAAACGCTACCTCAAAACCCCACGCCCCTTTAGTCTATCACCAACCGAGCAAGTAGCCCAGTGGCTTGAGCCCTGCGCGCGCACCAGGAGATCCTGGGTTCGATCCCCCCCGCACGGGATTAAAACCCACTTTTTATTTTTCTTTCACAGATCCAGATCTGAAAAGATCTTCACAACCAGACCCCTCCGAATTTTCAACCAAGCCCCTGTGGATATTTTTCCTAGTCCCTGTAATTTAATAAAATTGGCAGATTATCAAATAAACTTTGTAATTTAATAACTTTTGTTTGGAAACTCAAATTGCAAAACTTTCAACATGAAAACCACTCCATTTTAAATGCTCTACCACATTATCAACTTTGTTTTTGGTTTTTAATAATTTAAAATGCTGAAAACATTTATTACTTGTTAAATGCTTTAAATATTGCAAAATTCATAACTTGGGCATAAAAATTCCAAATTCAACAAATAAATATGTTTTCCATACCAAATTAAATTCTCTACATGTTAAAACCATTTCTATACTGTTTTGAACCTTTCAAATGGTTTCAAAAATTCAAATTCAAACAACTCTTTGAAATTTGGTCAAATTCATAACTAATTCAAATTTAATTCAAATGGCACATGTAAAATATGTTTTCCATGCAAAATTGAACAAGCTTTCCAAATATAAACTTTGTTTCCTATTTTGAATAATTAAAATTGGTTTAATAATTTAAATCTTGTTTAAATCATTTAAAATTGCTAAATTAATAACTTTGTCAAACTAAATTCTTTTTGAACATATAAAATATGTTTTCCATTCCATTTTTCATGAACTTTGCAAATATCAACTTTGTGTTCTGTTTTAAATAAATTAAATTGCTGAAAACAACTGTTTCTTATTTAATGCATTTAAAATTGTCAAATTAATAACTTGCTCATTTTAAATCCTTTTTCAACAAATGAAATATGTATTCCATCTAAAATTTGGTGTTCTTTCCAAATATGAATTTTGTTATCTGTTTTGAACAATTAAAGTTGGTCAAAACAACAAATGCTTGTGTAACTCATTTAAGAAGCCAAATTTCATAACTTAATAAATAAAATTCCAAACTTAGTAAACAACATATAACTTGAAGCTATTGTTGTTTTATTATTGTTTTCATCATCCATGCATCATACTAATCAACTTTCACATGATGGTTGTTGGTAGATCACTTAATTCAACTTAAATTACTGGGCCTTTCTATATGCAACCCAAACTGCATATGGACCCATTTAACTATGTTACCATGTCAACTAGCTTATCTTTGATGCATCAATTAAATTGTCATGCATCATCCCATGTTTGTGCATTATGCCATGTTATTGATTGTTTGTCTCTCTGCGTTGTTTGTTTGCTTCTTCTCGAATAGACGACGACGTTGAGACAGACGAGGTTTACGACACTACTTCAGAGGAGTTAGCCCAGTACCAGGCTACTGAGTTTGCAGGCAAGTATTCACTCACCTGAACCATTGTGTCCTTTCCAAACTGGATACCGATACTTTCCGTTGTCTAATCTGCTAGCCTTATGATTCGTTGCTTGTGTTCCGATCCTATCACATGTTATCCTGTAACCCTGATATAGCCTATCCTCCACACCTATAACCCTGTTGCTTGTTGCCTGTGTCTTACTAGCATGCTTAGGGTTGTTTATGCTCGAGTCTGATGTCCGTTATTTCTTTTACCATATTTATTATATTCTGGGGGCTCGATGTTTAAACAACAACCTGTTAATGTTTGAGGTAATGCTAATTTGATGATAAGGCACCGGCAGGAGGCCGGGTATGGTTTTGAGGCCTGCTAGTGTCGAACTCAGGAAAAGTTCTTGTCCTCTGGATCCATGTTGAGCGTGCTAACCGCATGTGGGAAGCGTGTATGGGCGCCCCCCGCAACTCTGATTCGATTCGCGTCTCGTCCAAATCGTCACACTTAGTTCGGGCTTTCCATTTGATGCACGCATATGCAGGTACGAACCCTCGGCGCCAGTGTGGAACTTTTGTAGTCGGCATTTAGGGCGGCGTGGTCTTCCAGTGCTATGAGGGTCCCCCTTTTCTTCGTGGGGGCTCGATTAGCCGCGCACGCACAGCACGTGGTTCTTTGGGCTTGATGCGAAGAAGAGTTGAGTTGTGTTGAGTGTTTCGCTTGGTGGGTTTGATCCCCGTCTGGCGGGATATTCTTACGTGTACGGCCAAATTGGTGCACCCCTGCAGGGTTAAATCTTCTCGAGAAGCCGTGTTGTCCGCGGTTATGGATGACTTGGTGATAGGGCTAGCTAACAAGGATTAGACAACTTACACCTAATTAATAATAATTTGACTAGTGATAGACTTATTCACACAATAATTTGAACCTTCCTTAATCCAACTGTGTGGGTTATCCTCGGATTGCTTCTTTGGGTAAGGGGCGAGATCCAGGATGGGTTTGTTTGAGGTTAGTGGTAGTTGGTTCCGATGCGCCATCTTATCGCTCTCTTTTAGCCGGATGTTGTAGCGTGTCTCTGTAGTTGGTTAGGGCAGCCCGCTGCCGCATCTTTGTATCACCTATCTTCCGTTGAACCCAAAGCATCTGTACTTGGTGTTGCCGCGTACACTTTGGTATCTTGTGCGTCTTGCTTGCCAGTACTCATCTGTACTGACCCCTTTGGGGATGCGTGTTCTGCAGACTACGTTTCCGAGGATCCCCATGGTGGCTACTACGTGGAGTATGACGAGGCTGCTGACGAGTAGATAGCGGACCCGGGCAGGATCCGAGACTTCGTGGATGGGCTCCGTTCTTTCGTTTCCGGCCTCTTAGGCCTATTTGGATCTTGTATGTACTCAGACACTTTGGATGCTTCCGCTGTGATGTAATGATGACTTGTTGGGACATGTGTCCTCTGCATGACTGTATTTGCTATCTCTGCTCTAGTGAGAGCTTTTGCCACTTATTTCGATTTCTTTGTGTCTTGGAGATTTGTTGTGGTATCACTTGTTCAAATGCCGTTGACGTACCATGTGTGTATGTTATGAAGTACGTCAATGGAAGTAGTCGGATTTCTATGGGATGGTTTACGCAGATGATGAATAGTAGAGGTTGGTTGTCACACGTTTACGTGTTGGCCTACTCATATTGAGATCCGGGTGCCGGTAAGCCCCGTAAGCCATTTATCTACTGTTTAGCGGGCTGTGAGTATCCTCTAGAAGTCCGGGTGCGACAACACCTCCTCTTGGGGTTCCCAACACGCCATCACAAGCATCAAGAATTTCTGGCGCTGTTGCCGGGGACTTAAAATTCATCATCATCAAGAAGTCTCCCGGTCAAGGCACCATCAAGGCGTAGAAGCGCACAGGGACGAGCCTCTACCGCGACCGCCCGCGGAACATGATTGGTCCCTTTTTCCTCCTCTCTACAGGTGGAAAGCGGGAGGAGTGGAAGACGAAGGCGGAGTTGGAGTGGGGGAGGGGCGCTCCCCTCCTCCCATTTATGCCAAGGCCAAGAGACGACACTACACTCGGTTGGCCTTCCACCGGCTCGAGCACCGAGGCAGAAGGGGCCACGTCCCAAGAGGGGACTTGACTAGACGACGAGGTGCTTGCTGCTCTACGCCGCCCGGTCAGAGTAGTAATTGTGATGAGACGTTTCCGCCATGCGGGGATATCGTGGGTTTCCCCTGCGAACCGTCGCGCCACGTGGAAGGCTAGGCCCGCAGCCTCGGGGCCCACGCCTCTCTGCTAAACGCGCGTCATGGGCCCAGGGGCTACTGTCGGACCCACGGATACTAGGGTATCCTGGGCCGTCTGCTGCTGGCCCAGTCCATTGGGCACGGAAGGAGTCCGTACCTGTCCATCAAGACATGGAGAACCCCTTAACCGTTCTCCCCCAAGGCGAGACCCTTGAAGAGGAGACCTCCAAGGGATCTCCACTGCGCATCGTTGGGAAGGAGTCCTGCTCCGACCCCGCTTCTTCCTGGAAGGAACCTCGCCCGCTGGGAGACAACCCATGTAAGGGTGACGTTCTGACCTCTGCGCGGATGACGAAGCCAGCGCAGGAGACAGGATGGCTTTGACAGTTGCCATTCTCGTGTATAAAGTGCAGAGCTCCGCTGCGCGCACCAAAGCCCCGTCCGTGGTTTTCCCCTTTGGTGCAAGAAGACCAAGTCCGCGCTAGAAGACGAGGGCGGAGTCACCAGGCTCCCCCACCGTGACGCCATGGACGGCGCAGCTGTCCCCCGGCGACCAGGACCGCGCAGGAGGCGCAGTGTATGGGGCGCTCCCCCCTTTGACACCTTGTGGTATCCGTTTCCCGCCAAGTAAGCGGGAAATAGGGCCGATCGCCGGTATAAGTAGACCACCTCTATCTCCTCCTGGAAGAGGAGAAACAACAAGAACAAGAGAGAGAGAGAGAGAGAGAACTTCAAGTAGGTAGATCACTAGAATCTCCCGCTGTATTGTAATCTAATCTTCACAGTGCAATCAATCAGACATGCAGGAGTAGGGTTTTACACCATCACGGTGGCCTGAACCTAGGTAAACCCCTCGTGTTGTGACTGCTTTTCCTTCGAGCTTCTCTCTTGAAGCCTCCGGAGGTGCGATTGAACGCGGTTAGCCCCCAATGTTCAAACCTTTGAGTGCTACCCTGTCGTTGACAGAACATCAACTCCGACAATATAGATATAAAAACACGATACAACACAATGAGGTAGCTAGATGTTCGGTGCGACGATGGCTTACCACGTCAGAGTTGGATCGGTATGTTCGCGGGTGATGATGACGTCGTTGTGGCTAGAGCCAGTGTATTAGGCTTGTTGCGGTTTGTCTAGTTTGTATTTACTTGTTTTGTCATGGTCGTATCATGATTTTCACCGGGTTTTTACTTTCTAGGACAATTATTTTTCTTTCATAAATATATTCGCAAAGATCCTTTGAAAAAATATACCATAAGTTGTTAAAACTGGCTGATATTGTTTATGTCATTATTTCCACATTACCAAAATCTTACCAATTGGGCACGAAACACGATCTCTCCATAGATTTGTTTGCATGATAGTAAATTCAATATATCCCATAGATTTAGGTTTATCTACGGTATGTTTGAATCCATGTAAAACAACCAAATTTGGTGTAAAAGCACGATGCAACCAAACAATGGTTAACTAGAATTTCGGTGCATCCTAGATCAGAGTAGGGTCAGTTTGCGGGTGATGATGATGTCATTGCGGCTAGAGTCTTTGTGTGAGGCTTGTTGCGTCGTGTGTCAAGTTTGTATTTAGGTATTTTGTCGTGATTTTCGTCCAGTTTTACATTTTTATGGCGATTCCTTTTCCTTCGTAAATAGATTTGCAAAGATGTTTTTATAGAGAAAGAATATTGCAAGTTGTTAAAACTGGTTGATATTGTTTATGTCATTATTTCCGCGTTATTGAAATCTTGCCAATTGAGCTCGAAACACGATTGCTCCATAGTAGAAACACCACGATGCAATTGTAATTGGGTTGATAGAGAAAGAGTACCACAAGTTGTTAAAACTAGTTGATATTGTTTATGTCATTATTTCCGCGTTATTGAAATCCTAACCAATTGAGCCGGAAACACGAGCGCTCCATAGTAAAAACACCACGATGCAATTCTAATTCGGTGTAAAAGCACGACGCAACCAAACAATGGTTATCCATACTTTCGGTGCACCCTACGTCAGAGTCGGAGTGGTCAGTTTGCGGGTGATGATGATGTCGTCGTGGGTAGAGCCTTTGCGTGAAGCTCGTTGTGGCGCGTGTCAAGTTTGTATTTGCTTATTTTGTTGTGATTTTCACCCGGTTTTACTTTTTATAGCTATTCCTTTTCTTCCATAAACGGATCAACAAGTCACTGTTGGCAAAGAAAAGATCCAAGTCGCTAAACTTCCTCATTTCTGTTTGCTTCTTTTGGTATTATCTAAAATTTAACCCGTTGGATTCAAAACACGACCGATCCATAGATTTTGTTTCCATAGTAGGTAAACTCAATCCGGCGGATTTACACTTGTCTATAGTATTTGGTCGAATCGACATAAAACGACCCACACCCATAATTCCCAACCGAAGACTTTTGTGACGGATCTTCCAAGTGTAAACGCGCCCCACACGCTGATTCCCCGCGCGCGAGGACCCTATCGCATGTGCAAGTCAGTGGGTACTGCACGGGCGTGCGCGTAGCAGAGCAAGGTACGGTGGTGGGGGTGGGCCGGGCGAGGCCAACGACCAACCGCGCGGACTCGTACGGGGTAAAACCGGATTTGATAGCGGCCGATACGTCCGCCGCGGCGGCTGAATAGGAGAGAGAAAACCCGCCTCGCGCGCGGCCTCGTCGACGAGCGCCAGCCCACACGCACGCGGCCCGAGAGAAAAACCAACGCCTCCACGTCGATACAAAACGAGGCGAGAGAGGGAGAGGGGGGCCTAGCGCTACGGGCGAAGAAGAAGAGGGAGAGAGAAGAGAAGAGACGAGGAAAGTGTCGGGGGTGTGTGCGCGCTCTCTCGCTCCCTCGCGCCATTCCCCGGCCCGCCGGATCTCGCCGCCGTCCGCGCAGGCGTCGCCGCAGGCCCCTCCTCTGTCCCGAGGACGGCGCCTCTGTACCGCGCCCGATCGGCGTCCCCCGCCCATGGTCCTGGCGCCTGCGTGGGACACTCGGAGCGCGTGAGCAGCAGGAGAGGAGGGCGACCACGGGGCGTCGTCCGCGGCCATGGCGGACCTCGCTTCCACCTGCAAGGTAGGCGCCGCACAACCGCCCCGTCCCGCCAATTCGCCCCCGATCTCCCCCGATTTCGCGACGAATTCCACGCCTTCTGTTGAATTCGAGCTCGTGCGCCCCTTCCCAATCGCTTAACGACGACTTGGTGCTGTTGAATTGCCGGTTTCTCCTGGCCTTGTTCACGCATCTAGGAGGCTGCGGATTGATTGGTGCGAGTCAGGGTAGCTTCTAGTGGTCGATGCACATTCATTCTCTCTGCCCGGGGTGTTGTCGAATACGAGGGTTCAAGTTGAAGACCACTAGACCAGTGCTGGCTGATGCTCGCGATGGCATGTCAACTGCTTGCCGTGTTCCTTCTACTCTAATGATTCGGCTCTCTACATCCTCCATGTTCCGACATGCTCTTGACGGACCTCGTGTTTTTGTAGAGGTCGCCTGCTCGCCGCTTGTCTAAAATCAAGTTTCTAGCTGTGGGTTCTCTGGGACTCCTTTGCTCGACTTGTGGTTGGTTTGGTCCAGCGTGATGAATCGTATCGGAGTTTCTTAGCAGTGTTTGGAAGAGTGTTAAGACTGTTAGTCATAATGTTAGTTTACCTGCATTGTGGACTGATGAGAAAATGGCTTGCTAGTTTGGATCCATGTATTAGGATCAGTCTTAGTGTGCTTAGTTCCATCACACCATGGTTAAAAAAAGCGTTAAGCGGAGGCGAGGCGCTGGGCCTGCGCTTCAAGCTTAAGCGTACGCTTTTTTGCGCTTTGTTGCGCTTTTTGGTGCGTAAGCGGAAGAAAGCGTGAGGCGCTAGGCCTACGCTTCAAGCTTAAGCGCGCTTAAGCGTACGCTTTTTTGCGCTTTTTTGAACAGGGCATCACACACAAGGCATCTGTATTAAGTACAGAAATGTCCCCAGGATTGTTAGTCTGGTTTTAGTGTTTAGTCATTTTGCATGGCAGTTCTGACTCTATTTTTTATCGTTTAGGAGGTCACGTATTAGTTGGTGCGAATAGCATCTAGTGTTGCATGGCTGTTCTTGCTCTCTGGGTATTGTCAAAGGCAGGGGTTAAGGTCGAAGATCGGTGTGGATGCTAGCTATGCCTTGACAGTTGGTTGTCATATTAATTTCTTTCCTGTAATAACTGAGCTGTGTACATCCTTGATATTTCGATAGGCGTCTCTCGACGTCGTGTTGTTGCCATGCCCTGGTGTCTAGTAATGAAGCTTCCAGTTATTGATTCATGGCTAGAATTCCTCAGCATGCGAGTTCGCTTGTGTTTATAATTCGTTCTCATTTGCTTGACTCATGGTTTGGTCCAGTGTGGGGAATCATATTGGAGTTTTAAGGAGTGTTCTATGTTATCCTTGTCATAAAGTTAGTTGCCCTGCATTGTGGACTGATGAGAAAATGACTTGCTAGTTTGGATCCATGCATTTTATAACAGTTATTGATGTAGGATTAGTCATACTGTGCTTAACTCCACACACAAATATCTATCTATTAAGTGCTGATGTGTCCCAGGATTATTAGTTTAGTTTTAGTGTTTAGTCCATAATATGTTGTGCCAAATGAATTGCTTCTGCCGCTTTATGGTTGATCTTTTCCTTTGTTCTTCACAGGATAAACTGGCTTACTTTCGAATAAAGGAGCTGAAAGATATTTTACATCAGCTCGGCCTACCGAAGCAAGGAAAGAAGCAGGTTGGCAAATATTGCTGGTCTCTTATTTTTACGTGCACTTTACTTCACCTTCTCTGTGTGGTATATTTTGAACGATATGCACCTTCTCCGTGTTAGTAGCTAAATCCCTTAGCTCCTTTCAAACCTGGTTGTGCTTCACACACACACCTCACTTCTAGTCAGACCAGGAATATATGAAGCTCTATATGTCTTCTCAATATAGCACACAAGCTTTAGGCTACATCATGTCTTGCAAGCTTGGCTTACAAGTGATAGGCGTGTCCTTATATAGGACTCCAGAACCTACTACACAGAACTGCCCCTCTAAACCATTCAACACTAACTTGAACACTTCTACTAAACTCCTACATGCACTAGAACCTACATGCACTGGAACCTTCATGCACCTGCCAAAAGCTTCATGCAAAGATATGACAAGATTACTTCTAACACTCCGTGTAGTCATTTTGAACAATATGGTGACCACATGGTATGTAACTTATGTTGGCAGTAACACTAGGTTCATAACTTCATGTACAAACCTTGGTGATTCCTAAGGGCACTCGTAAGGATGTTATCATGGGAAAACCAATAATATTACACATTCAAAGAAGTATACCTGAGAACACACAGATGCATATGCTGAAATTTTGTATGCTCACAATTTTCTGTAAAATATATGTCCATTCGTGTTCTTGAAAAAAGAAATATTTTGATGCACATATGGTTGCTATATCACCCTTCATCTATTATCTTTTGTGTAGCATGCAGATGTGCATCAGATCCATTAATGCCTTAGAATTCCATCTTAAAAAAAATAGTTGATTCAAACATTTTAAACCTCTCATGGAGTCATGGGCACATAATCCATACTCTACAGAATATCCTCTTAATAATGTTATCGGTCTTGCATTTTCATTACCTAATACAATTTGTTAATCTTGTCACAGGATCTTATCGACAGGGTATTGGCACTGTTATCAGATGAGCAAGGTATGCATGTCTATTGGTTGTGTTTCCCTTGTCCATATCTTGATTGGTTGCATTTTACACTTCCACGGGATAGCCTTACATTTTAACTTTTGTTCAAACCAAAGATTTTGTTTCATGCACCGCTGTTCCATCGTAACCCTGGACCAATGCTTTATTAGTTCCCGATTTGTTATTTGATAAAACAATCATGTTTTTCTATTAGTAGATTGGCTACTTAGCAATTTGATTTCCTTCTTCTTTGTTTTGATGGTATCTGTTTCTTCATCTTGAATGTGCAATGATTTTCTACTTTTCTAAAGTGTTGCCGTTTTGTTCTATTATCCTGTTGCAGGTCAAAGGCATCATGGATGGGGAAGGAAAAATTCTTTTACAAAGGAGGCAGTTGCAAAAATCGTCGATGATATATACAGGTTAAATTTCATTGTTTTATCAAATTATCTCTGTAGCATAGTTGGGCAGATACTTGGGATAACTTTTTGGTCTCCTTTTTGAGGTCTGTGTGCTTTCATTAGCAGGAAAATGCAAATCCAATCCGCCCCTGATCTAGCCACTAGGTGCCACAGTGGATCAGATCTCAATCCTCTTAGGCCTAAAGAGGAAGTCAACAACGACTCCTTGCAGCCAGCGACTAAGGTCCGCTGCCTTTGCGGCAGTACGTTGCTAAATGACAATATGATCAAGGTATTATAGTCATCTTCCCCCTCTTTTTTTTCCCACTCTCTTCCCCATTGAAAAGACCACCACGACATGAATCAAAGTCTTTCAAATTTGTGAGCATTGGTCAGTTTGTTATGCTGCCATTCCTTTTTGAGAATTTTAAGTGTTGTGTTTTATCTGCAGTGTGAGGAAGACCGATGTCACGTGTGGCAACATATGAGCTGTGTGCTCGTCCCAGATAAGCCCACTGAGGGTGTTAGCCCTGAAGTTCCACCCCATTTCTACTGTGAATTGTGCCGACTGAGTCGGGCAGACCCGTACGTCTTGCTCCTGCTAGCTCATTGTCACTATTGAGCTCAGTTTTTTTTATCTGATACATGCTTATTATTGTGCAGTGCATTTACTTTTACAATCATTATGTCTGTCACTAGAGCTTAACAAACAATGCTAATTCCAGTTGTAATTTTGAAAGTGATTAGCATGCTCCAGAGTGTACCTTCTATACAATTTTCTTAATTAAATTCAATTGCATGTTATGGTAAATCGACCTGATCAATTTCTTCTTTCGTGTCTGGTCAGCCGGTAGTAGTTATAGGTTAGTGTTCTGAGACGAATGCTGTTAACTTGCCATTTCATTTTCCTGGACAACCGAGTATTTTGGAATGTAGTTGATCATGCGTCAAGACTTCTACATGTACTCATTTGTTATCTAAACTGCTACGCATATTGTGTAATTATTCTGTGTCGATTGTGTTCCACATTGTGCTTACTAAACACCAACTTATTGTTTCTTGGCCTGAAGGTACTGCCAGTTTGTTTCATTTTAGCACAAACATAGAGTAATGTCACACTACATTTTGGCACAATTGCAGTTACTTTGCTTCCCACTCCGTGTTTCTGATTTTACCAAAACTATCCCGAGTGAATTGTCTCCTTAAGGAGTAGCGAAACTTTGTAAATTTAATTAGGGCCTCTGAAATCTGAAACTCATTGTAGAGGTTTATCTGCATACCATGCACTGTTTATGTAGAAAGCATCATTTAAGCTGAAGTGCTTTTACGAATATGTTGTTTCTTAGGCTGATTTACTTCCCTGCTTTCATGTGTGGGCTGGGAACTTCAATTTTAGTTTTCATTTGCTGAATTTGCAGTCTTCTAAATTTGCAGGTTTTGGGTCACTACAGGAAATCCATTACCCCCTCTGAAATTCGTGTCATCTGGTGTTGCAAATGATGGGTGAGTATAAGATGAAATCTTGGTACTGGTAATGTTTCAACTGATAATCATTATGTATAACATTATTCATAATGATTCCCTTCCCTCTTTCTGGACGAAACCATTGGAAGAGCACACTGAATGCTCACTATGCTCGATTCTAATTTTAGGAGGGAAATGCACGGTAGATTGCATTGTTTGTTTTTCTGCTCATGGATGTCTGTGTTCTGCTCTTAGTACAGACGCGAATTTTTTCTTCGAATTGGTCACTGCTGTTTCATTTAACAGAATGATGTGGATAGGTGGGTTACTCCAGTTACTGACCTTTTGTTAGTCATTCCTCTTGAAGTCTGTTACTGAACTCTGAACTTGCTCTCTGTTTTATTTCAAGTTTGAAATGATAACTCATTTATTCAAAGGCTTGTCAGTAAATGTCCATGGCATATTAGTTACTCCCTCCATTCCAAATCATAAGATTTTTATGGATATTTCGATATGGACTACATACGGACTGAAATGAGTGAATCGACACACTGAAATGCGTCTAGATACATGTGATTCGGAAAAAAGTTAAAACATCTTATAATTAGGAACGGAGGGAGTAATTTATTGTATATTACCCAAGGTAATATTATATAGGTGCACCTTTATTATAAGGTGACCGGTAGCTGTATAGCGACTCACTTAGCACATTTAATGGACAAAATATGGTTTGAAAAGATTTGCTTTGCATTGTCTGGTCTTATAATTTTGTCACTACTGATGTGTAAACTTATTCGTATTAAATCCTCATGTAGTCACTTGTCTGTAGAACAAGTGTACTTCAAACCGTGGAGAAAAGCTTCCAACTTTCTCGAGCAGATAGGGAAACAGTTCAGAGACCTGAATATGATCTGCAGGTATGTTCTCTTCTGAAAATCTTTATTTTCCATGCCCGAATTCTTAGTGAACTTGTCCTCACTATTGTGAGTGTTAATTTACAACAGGGTAAACACCTGTAATGTAGAAATGAGACAGTGACGACTTGATGTAGAATGTCTCTAACTGAATGTGGGCACAGATCAGGGAGAAATAGATCTAGAATAGCCAGTCATGGAAAATACCACAGTAGGACTTTAAGGACTTTGCTTAATTCTTGTTCTGCTTGATTAAAGAATGTAAAATGCTAGTATCTGAAATTCCGAATACAGACTTAGATTGAACACTAATAAATAATTTGTACTAAGGAACATACTCACGAACAATAAGCATCCACACTGGAGAGTTTTGTAGTTTTTTCTGGATTCACCTTCTTCCGTTGCTATATATAGATATACATAAGCATACACGAGCCACTTGGGTTAAACTAACTCGTACACAAATTCAGCCCAACACAAACCAACCAAATCAATCTAATTTCCCTAGCCAGCAAATAGTGCCTATGAACAGTACACTTGAAGCTACACTACTGTGTCTTAGGACTCACTTTAATTTAATTTATCATGACATGGTACTACTATGCCTTTGCACACCTGAATTCTGAATGAGGTCTCCCTACTTTAAAGATGATACTAAGTTTCAAGCCCGTGAGTACAATGGCATAAATAGGGGTTTATGTCTAAGGTTTTAAGGCATCTGATATATATATCAGTATCATCAAATTTACCCTTACAGGAATAGTATATGCACTATCCCTTGTATTGGATGCTAAAAAAAAACCTATGTAGAAGGGGATGTCCATATTTTATCATGCTCACTAGCTAACTGTTCAATTTTGCATTTATTGAGATTTTCATTTTTACCATATATAAATGTTTGTCTTGTACGTGAAGAGTAGTGTTCTCAGATGTTAGTTTGCAGATTTACTCTGAGACTGGACTATACATGCTATACTGTCTTATTAACCACAGGATGTGTTTTGGACAGGTTTGGTGCATTCTTATGAATGACAAAGTTCAGTTCAGGATGCAGTGGCCCCAGTATGCAGAACTGGAAGTGAATGGTACTGCTGGAATTTTTTATATTATAACTAGGTTTAAGTTGAATATCTGAATTTCATACCAGCTTCAATATTTTGTTGTATTCTGTGCACTTCTCTAACATATGTGCTACATCTAGGCTGCTGTAGCCTTGTAGGTTGTATTTTATTGATAGTTTTCGAATTAAGGAATTTTCAGTGTGAATGTTTGTCTTTTCTATATTCAGGTATTCCTGTACGAGTAGTGACCAGACCTGGTTCTCAGTTACTAGGACTAAATGGACGGGATGATGGACCACTGGTGAGTTCATTCTTATTCTGTCCCATTGATAGAATCAAGATGCTGTTAAAAAACTGGATTTTGTCTTTGTTATACTTTTGGGGTTGGGCCATCCCTCGTACGACTCCTGGTTTACAATTTTATCCTTTGCTTCGTCTAAAAGGTTTAACCTAAAGGTGCTACGGTTCGACCGAGCAATCATTGTGCTAAAAGTGCTATGTCTGTACCCAATGACCACTGTATGGTAGGGCCACTCACATTAGGCTTCCAACATGGGACAAACCCGCCATCACATCTCCAGTTGCACCAACATTAGTCAGGATGCATGGTTTGACGCCCCCCCCCCCCCCCCCACACCCTCTGGAGTAACCTCTGTGCCGTCGATACACTTTAATACCCAACTTCTTAATAAAAGGGTAAAACCTGCAGCCTTGCAGCCTCTTTGTTCTGATCCAGCAAGCATTATATGTTAGCACAGCCAACGGCGAGTCCAGGAATTATTTGCAGGGTAGGCTAAAAGTTGACGACGACTAACTAAACGACTACAAATTGGCAAATCATGATAATCAAACACAACGAGGGACGATTCTTTAAAATTCCAGCGTGCTCCTCAGCCCGCGCCAAAACTACTCGCCGGCCGCCGGCTAGGGTTTGGCGGCTGGGCGCGTCCGCCGTCCGCGCGTCGGTCCTGCCTTGTGCGGGCGTGCGGCGCTCCGCCAGTCCCTAGCCCCTCCTCGGTCGCCACCTCGCGCCCTCGCCGGTCGTCCGGTCGTGGCCGCCTGCCCGCCTCTGTTTCCTGCTCTGCTTTCGTGAGAGGGAAGGAGACGCGATGCGATGCGCCGATGTGTGTGGCCTATACGATGCGTGCGATGCTGGGACCTGTGAAAGTTGGGCTGGAGCTAATGAGCCTTGCTATTGCAAAGCCGACATGCGTGCGATGCATGGCCTGCTATTACAAGGAAGACATGCGTGCAATGCGAGCCTATGACCTGTGAAAGATTACTAGCAGTAAGAAATTATTTTGCAATTTGGCAGGACAGGCTCAAGCCTGTTTAAGCCTGCTTACTGGCCTCGCTTGTGAGCACAGCTGACTGCAATCTGCAACACAGCTTTACTTGTGCAGTTAAACACGAGCAGGGCGGGTGTTATTTTACAAGAAGCTGGGTTGAGGCGTACTATAGTGTTATGTCCCACACAAGAATTTAATTGCATTCACTCTGACAGTACTGCAAGCATGACTTGCACAAAAGAATTAATTAGCTTGGTGTGTCAAAGACCTATGTTGCAGTAGTCACTGTCAGATTTCATGAACCACACAGTGCAACAGAAGCTTGACAATCAAAGATGGGTAACAGCGGTCGTACCGCTCTCTACCCTGGCTCAGCTCTATGAATTCGTTGGCCTCTGGACTCTCCTATAAAACCCAGGAACTGACCCTGCTCGTTTGAACTCCATCTCCTGGAATTGGACCACCTCGGGAGAATACTCTGCCGCCTCGCCTGCACTGCACAATTCTTAGGAACACAGCAGAAGTTCCCTACCTCTTTTGGTGCGCCAATCTGACTCTGTGAATGAGTGGTGGCCAAAAATGATGTCATCTCCTTCAACCGTCAAAGCTCGGGACCGAAATGGACACCTTGTCTATGTCCTGTGGTACATTTGGAAAGAAAGAAACCGGAGAGTTTCAGGCGGCAAGCGCAAACTTATCCTGAGGTGGCTGAGATGGCTTTGGCGGATATCTGATTAAACATGGCCAGTAGTTTTTACATTTGGCAGTAGTCCCCATGTCGCATTGTCGAGGGGTTTCCCTTAAAATCCATGTAAATTGGCTGTAAAAGTCCTCCTTTTCTAATTAAAAGGCAGTGCTCCTGCCGTTTACTAAAAAAATCATGAATAAACAAGTGGAGTTGGGTAGCTAGGTACAAAACTGGCAGTAAAGCACATCCAGTTTCATGTTGGGACCATTCTAGTATACATTATCGACAGGTAGAGATTGGATAACAGTTCTGGTGCATAAAAAAATATTCTACATTCACTCTTTAGACATTAATACTGATTTTCGCACTTTTACTTTAATTCTGTGTCCCAAGTTCTTCTTTGCATGGTTTGAATTTCCATCCTCATTTTTTTTGTTCATTTGCAGATAACCACATGCAGTAGAGAAGGCACTAATAAAATCTGCTTACGAAGGGTTGATACTCGAACATTTTGCTTCGGAGTGCGAGTTGCTAGGAGGAGGACTGTTCCTCAGGTTTTTACTTGTCATTTTCAGTCAATATTGTTCAGTTTAAATTCTTGGTAGAAGGTGCTGTTTTCATGTCCACTTATCTCTCAGTTGCCTTTGTTGATTCGACTGGACAGTGGCCTCCTTTAAAGAGAAACTTAGCTCAGTACTATCGGAAAAGATGCGCAGTTGAAAAATACTATCACATGTGATGCAGACAAGTGAGCCATCGAGCCACATGTCAGCGACACATCGATGGTCTTTTTGAACTCGAATTATCTTTGCTATGATGACCGAGAGTGACACATAATTTGAAATAGGAAATATGAGCAGCAAATGTCTGAACCACTTTTTTGTTTTTCTGCTCGACTTCTTTACTTTTCCGAATCTTTTAGATTATGCCTTGACCACTAATTTTTATAAACTACTATCGCCATTACATTTTGGTTTTTAAAACATTATAAGATGCATTGCCCTACCTCCTTTTTCAAATTATAAGCCATGTTTACTACTCCTTCTGATCCTAAGTAAATGTTGCCAGTATAACTACAGAGTTGTACCTCGTATGTTCATTTCTCCCGACACTTTAAACGGATCAGAGGAAGTATTTAGTATCATTAAGGGTTTGACCGAAAGTTACACTATTATTATATTATTTTTGTGACATATGATTTTGTAATCATATAAACCATGTATTAATTGATTAACTGTTGATCAAAGGATTGTCTTAACGAAACTAAACACGCCTTATTCCTGATAATTTGTTTTATATAGCCAATCTAGATAGTTTTAAATCTAGCTCAAACTATGGAATGTTTGACTGCATGGATTCCAGGACACCAAGAGTTTTTTTATGTCCTGGAATCCATGCCGTTAAACATTCTAAAGTTTGATTTCCTGGAATGTTGGTAGAGTAGCGATGGTAAATTTTTGAATGAGTTGTTTATGTCCTGGAATCTGTCCCGTCAAACATTCCAGAGTTTGATGTCCTGGAATGTTGGAGAGTAGCGATGATAAATGTTTTATAATGTTTTGTAGTATCTTGAACTTGAATGAGTTGTTGCATTACTTTTCCATTTGGGAGCAGCTGACATGCATTGGAGCTGTCTCGCCATGTTACGTAATTTCTTGGTTGAAAGAGGACATATTTCAGTAGTATGTTATCCTTATATATATTGTAGGAAATGGATTAGCTAAATGCTTTCTGCATGTTCTTTGGGTTGTTTCGTGCCTGTATAACCACCAGTTATAATCTTAGCTAGCCAATGCTGGTTTTGTTGCTTCTGTTAACACTATTATTGGTTTCCAGGTTTTAAATTTAGTCCCAAGGGAAGCTGAAGGTGAGTCTTTTGAGGATGCGCTTACTCGTGTTCGGCGTTGTCTCGGAGGTGGAGACACTACAGACAATGCTGATAGTGACAGTGATTTGGAAGTGGTTGCTGAATCCGTCACAGTCAACCTTCGTTGCCCTGTGAGTGTTCTCGTGTGTAACTGTTATTATGATTCGTTGGCCGACTCGAGCATATATTGTCAGTATTGTATGCTTGCATCGTGGTTAATAATTACATTCTGTCTGTTTGCTAATATTCCTTGCTCTGTTAGCTGAGTACTGTTAGGGCACATATTAGGTACTAATGTTGCATCTTCAGATGCAAACATAATTGACAATAATGTGTTTTCCTTGTTAATGTGTGTTGTGGCTACTGTTATAAGCTATGGGTTAGTATGGTTTGTACCCAGATCATTGTACTAGTTGTTTGGCCATGTGCCAAAGGTCCTTGTTTGAATCATTACAATTTTTTGGCATTCCTATGCGGCCATGCCCCTTTGCCCACCTTCAGCGCTTTGTCTTACCAATTTTGGACAACCATTTTTTCTGTTGTATGCAAGATTTGATACGAATTTTATCTATTTTTCAGAATAGTGGATCGAGAATGAAGACTGCTGGAAGGTTCAAGCCTTGCATTCACATGGGTTGTTTTGATCTTGACACTTTTGTGGAACTGAATCAGCGGTCTCGCAAGGTTAGATTTTGTGCTTATTACTGCACATATATACATCATGTATGTGCATTCAGGAATGTGAAGTTTTCTTGTATGTGCATCCAGGAATGTGAAGTGTTTCCTTCATTATTTTCCTTTTTGTTGCGATAAGTATGTAAAATGTTCTTCCATATATAGTGATTTTCCGCAAGGTGGAAGCCCATCTTTTGACATGAAAATGGTGTGGTATGCTTGTAATCTCTCTGATTGCTCTGTCCTTACTTCCGTGCAGTGGCAGTGCCCAATATGTTTAAAGAACTACTCTCTTGAGAACTTGAGGATTGATCCTTACTTCAACCGGATTACTTCTCTGGTAGGTCTTCCTTGTACCTTTGCATCTGTTTTGTGTTGTATCTTATTGCCTTGTTGATATTTTTCTTTGCGATGCAGTTGCGTGATTGCAACGAAGATGTCAATGAGATTGATATTAAGCCCTGATGGATCTTGGCGTGTAAAGGGTGATGTATCAACTAGAGAATTATCTATGTGGCATATGCCTGATGGCACCCTTTGTGAAGATGTGAAACCTGGTGTCGAGAACTTCAATGAACTCAAGATAGAAGGTACTTCTGATGGACATACGAGTTTAAAAATCGGAATCAAGAGAAAAAATGGAATTTGGGAAGTTAGTAACAAATTAGTAGACGACAAGAAACCTTCTGTGGTAGGAAACCACGCCCAGAACGTTATTACTTTCCGAGCTCCTAACAACTTTCCTGTGAGCAATAGTCCAACTGGGAGTTACAGAGATGGGGAGGATACAAGTGTGAACCAAGAGGGCAGTATGCGTAACGATTTATCATTGAACAACGGTCATGAATTCGACAGTTTTCCTCTCAATTTTGGCCACCCATATAATACAGAGGATACATCACAGCAACAGCACAATGTTGGAGATGTCATTGTTCTTAGTGATTCTGATGAAGAGGACGATAACATCGTTTGTCCGCCAACTGTCTATGACAATACTACTACACATGACAGTAGTTTTCCTTTTGCCACCAATGGTGCTGGATTTACTGGAAGATACCAGGAAGATGCTGGCGTTGGTACTAGCAGCCTTGGTTTATTAAGCAGCAATGCCGATGATTTTGAGATGAATAATTGGCAAATGCATTCTTACCCCCAACCGGAGCAAGGCTTCCAGTTTTTTGGGAACGATAACGATACTGTACATACTTCCGTAGGTTTGCATGGTTCCTTCAGCATTCCACAAAACGACTATTCCCTTGATTGTGCTATTGGCTCAGAGGAGGCCTCTGTAGCTCATAATCTTCCAGTTGGTCGTAATAGTAATGAACTGCATGGAAGCTTGGTTGATAACCCATTCGCTGGTGACGATCCTTCTTTGCAACTTTTTCTTCCAAGTCAACCGTCTGTTCCCCTTCATGAAGAACCGATTGAGCGTATGAGTGCATCAAATGGGCTTCAGTCTGATGATTGGATCTCTCTTACACTTGCGGCTGGTGGAGGTGGTAATGAAGAGTCTGCACCTGCTAATGGTTTAAATTTGCAGCAACAAATTCAGTCAAATGAAGCAGAAGTAGAACCATTAATTGATGCTGGTTTGTCTCCCTTCTATGCATTTAAGTTTCCTTCTGTTTGTGTACCATTTCAGAAGCTGCAGAGCGCAGAGCATAGAGCTCCTGTAAATCTGCACATAATAAACTAATCAGTGATTACTTTAAAACTAATCTTACACGTAAACAACATAGCAACAGTTTTGTCCTTCCGTCCCATTTTTCTGTTTTTCCTTGGATCTCTATGAGGAGATAGGCCAAAAGTTTTTTCTATGTATGTTACTTCAGCAAAATTAGATAGGCCTACTTTCTTAAGAGAGGGTTTACGTTTGTACTAATCTAGTTATGCTGAACTGTGAAACTGAAATATCTATCATCCCCCAAAAATTCTCTTAATTTTCCATCAATGACCGATATATTATTCCATAGAAAAAGATGGATGGTTACAGAAGGGCTATCTGAGTTCTATGAACGGAGAGTATCAGTTAGATGGTTATCAAAGTTGTAAAGAAATGTTTTATACTTTGTTAAAACCTTTTGTAGTATGAACTGAACTGGATTTGAGATTTGTGATCTTCTAGCGCTTGCTCGCTAATATTTTTTGCTATATATTCCCACCTGTATAATCATGTATTCTTCAACATACCATAATTGCAACTGTTTTAATTGGTTCGTGGTATTTTCATAATTATTTCTCCCCTAATTATGCAGCTTCTGCGCTCCCGAGCACAAACAATGACAGACATAACACAGCTAATTTAAATCCAAGAAGGATTGAAAAAATATTTTCTCATCCTCGTCAGCCTCGGTCTCGGTCTGTCAGGCCTAGACTTTGTTTATCAATAGATACTGATTCGGAATAGCTTGGACATCTATATGGGATAGCTGAGTTTGCATTGGCAACCCTTCCAGAAGTCCTGATTTTTACTGAGGGTTATCAGGTTATTCTGGTTGATGTAAAGAGAAACACAAGCATAGATGCTTTGTTGCCTCACCTGGTCTACAAACTTCCAAGTGTTTCACGAGGGATCTGCATAGAGGACTCTGATGGTGAGCTTAACTTATCAATCATCTCTTTCTGTAGTGTTAACTTCGTCGACAAGCAGTCCTTTAGTTTTTTCTATGTGATAGAAGTTACAAAATAAAGATCAATAAATAGAAGGAAAGTCTGCTGCCAATTATTTTTTGTTAGTGTAACATTAAGTGGATGAATATATTTGTTCAAAGATCTTTTAAGCTTTGGTTTGCTTCTGGAACTTTGATAAGCTAGGTAATTTTCTTGATTTTTGAAGTTTAGCTGGTAGCTTGGTTGGTGCACACGAAAGAACACATTTTCAATGTTTTCCAATCTTGGGTTGCCCCACCAAAGGTATTGTCTGACCGAGTGCCAAAATCGTTTAGCTGCTTTGTCGCCATAAGCAGTACGATTATTACTGGAAGTAATTCAGATTTGATATATTTAGTATTCCCTCTGTTCTGAATTCTAAGATGTTTGGATATTTCAATGTGGACTGCATACGGACTGAAATGAGTGAACAAACATACTAAAACGTGTCTATATACACATGATTCAGAAAAAAGCCAGAACAACTTATAATTCGGAACGGAGGTAGTAACTATCTGATTTTGTCTTAGTGGTAATGATTTTAACATTGGATATAACAAGAACCTCCCTTAGTCTGAAAGCCATAGGGCGAAATAGCAGAGAGATGCATGGAGTGTTAAATTATTTAAACGAGTTTATCTATTTATTTGTTTGCAAATTTTATTAGTGTTGACTTATGTATTTCTCTGTCTGCTAGGTTGGTATAGAAAATTTTCTAACTGGGAATCAAGTTAATGTTGCTACCGGAGCAGTTTGTACATTTCTTTTGACTTTCTTTACTGGAGAGATGGAATAGGGAGGACAGCGTCGTGGATGCAAGACTGTCTATACATGTGGATGTTTGTGTGTACCATCATTGTATTTAGGGTTGGAGGCACTAATTTAGATGTTTGTTGCCATGCTGTTTGATGGAGAATAAATTATCCCTGGAGTGGCTGTCAATAAGCAGAGCCCTTCAGTTTTACTCGCAGCTGTTGATTCATCTGTGCTTTGCAAAGCATAGCAAGTGACTGGTGTTGTACCTTTCGGAGCCCCCGTGCCTTGTAACATCAGTTAAACCAGGAGTTTTGGTAAGCACAGATCTCTGCGGGTTAACAGTCTTGCGACTACAGGACAGGTGATGTTTCACCTTTGCTACTGGTAAGCATGACCTACTCTTCAGTTTTTTCATCCAAGTATGGGCATCGTGATGGTTCTCTTGTGCAGGCCTGTCCATTTTCCAGTTTGCTTTTATGAAAAGTTGCAGACATGACTTGTGTTCAGCAGGAGTTTTGCTCCCAGTTGTGTAGTAGATTTTGGTTTGGTGTGACCTGGTTCAAATGTATGCTCATCATCACTTAACTTGATCCTGTGTATACTGTGCATGCTCCTGGCAGCAGACCATGGGCAACACCAACTTTTGGATGTCCTCCTTGTCCTTGTGATGGATACGGGCGTGTGCATTTATCGCTCAGGTAATGTCGCGATGATAAAGGCTGGGGTAGGGGTCAGTACGTACTTCCACGAGTACTAAAAGTGAACTAATCTACACCTACAGCAGCCACACTGAATCGAATTTTCCGTTCAGAAACTGCAGGAGCTCGTATTTATTGCAGCGCCCGAATGAATCGCCAAACCAAAAGCTGTACGAACATTGGTAAAAGCAGAAGACAAGGTAGGCATCACTAGAAGTCAGAAAGGCTAACACTTACGCAAGTCGAGGTTTTTTCAAGCAAGTTGCTACGTGTCATTCTCCATGCTTCTGTGTGAACTGGTGCCGGATGAGGTGATGCTCCTGCAGCCATCCATTTTTGATCATGAACAGGACTTGCAGATCTCGAGATGACAGCGAGCACTTGCCTCTTGTGCTGATACTATAGGATGCTACATGTTACTCTACTAATCGACTATCTAAAAACAGATTAATCTAGCACACCATGCTCCCAGTTGCGCTAACTAAACCTGCAAGTCAACTTGCGCGCCCTCCGTGCACGTGTCCACGACGCATGGTCGGTCCGCTCATCATTCGAGTGTTAATTAGATTCTCCCCCGTCATGTTTCCAAGTCAAACCTCTTGATAGCTCTCTCATTCTTACCGTGGTCAGTCCCGATCGTAGATTTCTAGTAGTAGTAGTTTTTTTTTCGAGACCGCGCAATGTATGAACTCTCTGAAGTGTCACGGTCGCTATCTTTTACATTATCTACGAGCTGTAGCTGTCACGAAAACAGGGGCGTGATAGCGATTGCTGCACAGGATTTTCGTCGGCACGAAGAGCGTCTTTTTGCTGCTTCAAACATGAACGCGGCTACTAGTGGTGAGTTGATTTCCGCTGCGTCCAGACTGCAGAGTAATATGTATTGTACGGTACCTATACCAGATTACTGGTACATATGTACTGGCCGCCGGTGCTACAGATGGTTGAATTAAGAGACCCATAATCATGTTTACACGGTGGTCGTATATTGTAGACAAACAGTACATACAGTACAGTACAGTACTAGTGGCGCCAGGAGAAGATTTACAGCGTGATCGGAAACTTTTCTACAAAGCATCTTTGCCCAGAGGCAGGGCAAGGAGATTTTGCATCTACCCACGGGGAATTACAGCCTGCCGTTCTATAATTAATTAGCTACAGAAACAAAAGGAAGAAAAACCTTACTAGCATACGGGATTAACAGCCTGGATCCCCACTACCCGGTGTCAGTGACCGGCCAAGGCCACCGGAGCGGCGGACGACGGCGACAGCGGCGTCACGTGCCTCCGACGGCCGCTGCTCCCGCCGTGGCCCCAGAAGCACCCGGAGGGCGCCGCCTCGGCGCCGATCCCGGCCGCCATCTTCGCCGCGGCTGTCGTTGCCGGCTCCGACTTGCATCTCAGCAGCACCAGCGGACGCGCCGACGAGCACCTCAGCTCCTCTGCCTCTTCGTCCTCGTCGTAGTCGTCTTCCTCTTCCTCTTGCTCTGCAGCACGCACCTCTTCTTGCTGTTGCTCCTGCGCGGCGCTCGCGACCATCTCTTGCCACTTCTCGTCCTCCCTTTCCACCGCCACCATCTCCGGCTTGCGCGGGGACGGAGACGGAGACGCCCGAGCTGCCGGCGTCGCGACAATCTCCACCGCGAAATCGACTGTTTCTCGGACCGGCTTGCGCGGGGAGGGAGATGCCCGAGCTGGCAGCGTCGCGGCGATCTCCACCGCGAGATCGACCGTTTCTTGGACCGGCGACGGCGCGGAGCCCGCGGCGAACCGGGCGGTGAGCGGGGACGACCGGTTCTGCGGCGCCGAGCGGCAGCGCATGAGGAGGAGCGCGTTCTTGGGCGGGGTCGTGGTAGCCGACGACACGAGCTCCGCCTCCTCTTCGTCCTCCTGCTCCTTGTCAGCGTTGGTCCCCTGCTCCTCCGCCTCGTCTGGCTCCACCGAGCAGAAGACCCCCATTTCCTGCTCGTCCTCTTCCTCCTCGGCGCGCTCGCTCCTCTGATCCGGCGGCTTGGGCGCGGCGGCGACGGCCACGTCCCTGCTGCTGAACACCCAGGGAGACCGGCGGGTCCGCTCCGCCACGGGCGACGGCGCCTTGTGCTTCCGCCCGCTCCGGTCGAAGCCGAACAGCCCGCCGCAGAGGAACGCCCTCTTGAGGCACCGGCAGTACCCCCGGGTCTTCTCCGGCGCGGACGCCCTGGCCGGCGCCGGCGTCGGCCGCCTGCCGCCCCCTTCTTCTTGCCCTTGCCCTTGCGCATCCGCACCTGCCCAATGCACGTCACCTTGGGCGACGACGGCTCTCCGTCCGCGCCCGCGGCCGCGCGGCTCCGGCCGCGGGACACGAACATGGGCGACGTGGCCGGCACGCGGCGGGACCGCGCCCCGCGGCGGCTCTTGCTGAGCAGCAGCCGCGCCAGCCCCGGCGGCGCCTGGCAGCTGCTGCTGCTTCTCCGCCCGCCCCGGGCTCGCCGCCGGCTGCTTCATCGCGGACACCGACAAGGGGAGCTAGTGGATGGAGAAAGGGAGAGTGGCGCTGTCGCGGTCTGGCCTGCGAAGCGGTGGAGCTTATAGATGCTGCGTACGTCCTGCCGCCTAGAAGTGAGCGGTGGCGCGGGTGGTTAGTCAAGCTCGAGCTAGGCACACACACCACTTGCGATTAGCGTGTGCTTGCTCAGTGCTCAGTGAGGCCGGCTCGTCTCGCTTAGGATTCCCTGATGTGATGGTTGTGTGCCTTATGCGCCAAGATTCACTGCATGCAATAATCTATACCAACAGTATGCAATTTCACCTCCATTCTCCTGTAAAAACCTACATTTGCAATGTTGAAAACTACTTCGGGCCTCTTTGGTTTAAAGGATTTTCAGAACATAGGAATAGGAAAAAAAGTATTGCAATGTCATGCACTTCAATTCCTACAGGATTTTAAAACATAGAAACTTTGTAAGAGATGTGTTTGGATGGCGCGCAGAAAACAAACACAGGAATTTTGCAGGAAAAGGGAGAGATAGAGTATGAGTGCATTGGACTTCTCAAAGGAAAAAAAATAAGAGATTGGACCTCATGTTGAGATTGCTATGGAATGGATGGCAAATGAATAGATTTCTTAGGAATTTGGTGGTGTCAATCCTACAATCCAAAGGCATTTCATAGGAAAATTTCATATGGTTTCAAATCCTCCAGAATTCCTATGAAATTCCTTCGATCCAGACTGGTAAGTGTTGCTTAGAAAATTCACATGATCCTATCAGTTTTTTTTGAACTACTCCTACATGTTCTATGTAGAGGTATATACACTATTAGTCCCACATCTTGTACCCACCGTGCAAATTAGTCCCACATCTTGGAAACCGTGCACCGACAGCCCCACAACTTGCTTAATGAGGACAATTAGGTCCCGGGCCAATAGAAAAGCGACAACTGGACGCATACGTGGACAAGTGATTGCGCGCTGCCTGGATGTACAGTTTCCCAGAAAACCCCCTGAATTTAATTTGCAACTGTGAAATGGACCAAATCGTGAAAGAATTCAGTGAATTCCCAAATCCATCACCCCGAACCCTAGCCTGGCTATCCCGACGGCGAGTAGAAGGCGATAACCGCCGCCGGCGATTGGAGAGCGCCGCAGGCGGCGGGCCTGCCTCGCGCGTGGCGGTGGCAGGAGTAGATCCCTCCCACCCCACTCTTCCTTCCCCTCGTCGCCGGTTCGCGGGCGGCGATCCATGGGAACCGTGCGCTGCATCGAGGAGCACGGAGGCGGGCGGCGCATCGAGGAGCACGGAGGCGGGCGGCGCATCGAGTAGCACGGAGGCGGGCGGCGCATCGAGGAGCACGGAGGCGGGCGGCGCAACGAGCATCAGGGAGGCGGGCGGCGAATAGAGGAGGACGGAGGCGGGCGAATGGAGTCGACCGGCGACCTCGAGGTCAACAAGGCGACGACTTGAACAGGTTTGGATTGCGCAGCTCGATTTCATCATTGACATTTGCACTGCTCGATTTTCCCTGCTCGAATTTCCCTGCTCGAGTTCTCTGTAACTGAATGGTTTGCGGTAAAGTTTCAGGCTCTTGACAATGCTGAACAAGACACTAGAAGGAGAAGTTCTCCTGGAGGTGAAGAAGCTGACTGCAGGGAAGAAGAAAATGGAGAAGAATAGTAGGATTTTGATAATTTCGGTTCTTGTAGATGTTGGTGTTCTTCTGTATGTTTTTTTATCATCTCACAGGAGATGTTTTATGTAGTCTTGATCCAATTGTAGCAAGAATATCAGTGATCATGTACCAAGTGAATTATGAATGAAATAAAAGCTGCTCCTTGCTCTGCTCCTTGTGATATTCTTGCTCTGCTCCTTGTTGTTTGCCACTGGATTACCTACTGGTCTGGGCACCTGATCACCTAATGCTCATTCAGAGATCAGACAGACTCGATCCTATCCTTGTGATAGCAGCATATGCATACTTATACAGAGAAGAGCAGACTCGATCCTATCAGACAGACTAGATCCTATCATTCAGAGATCAGACAGGCTCAGTATGCCAAAGTCAATTGAACAAACTGACACCGACTAATGAAATGGAGATGTATGAACCAAAATGGAAAAGAGTATGCCATGCTTATACAGAGAAGAGTATACCTTTTGCTCAGTCTGTTTTCTCCAATTTTCCAAGGTCTCTTATTTGCACTTTCTTAGCACAAGTGTTGGTCTCAACAAGCCAGTAATATTGATTGAATCAATTACATCGAAGGTTTTGGGTCAGATATTCCTGGCAACTGGTAAAGTTTCTAACACATAACATAAAGGTTATGACAGAGACAACCACCGTTATCTACTGATCTATTGCTTACAGTTAAAAGTTAAAAACAGGAGCATTTCATTATTGTCAACAGTTAAAAACAACAAATACACATGACTAGTGCAAATGTAATTCTTTTCCTTACTGTCAACAGTTAAAAACACATGACTACAATAATATCAGAGATGCAAGAAATACTGACACATTTCATAATTATATAGTTCCAACTGAAATTTCTGTTCCAACAGTGCATTACAGGCCAACTATCTGAAAATTTGGAAGATCTTGAACTACATGTTTTGTTTACTAGGAAGAAAAACTATATGCCGAAAATTGCAAAATGGCAAAATCTTCTACATATCATCAGCAGGTGGTGCACTCTGGCTGAGAGGGAACTCCTGGGCTTCAAAATCTGCAGCAATTTCAACATTGAGATCTGGAATGTCTACTGCTGGTGCTACCCTTGGCTGTTGTGCAGCACCAAACAACAAATGGTGTGCACTCCCAGGACCAGTAGCATATGAGCCCCTCCTCTGCGTTCTTGTTCTTCTAGTTGGTGGAACAGGTACATCATGTATACTGGCACTTGTGGAAGCTTCTGCACTCCTTTTATTTGTCTTCCTTCTGCTTCTACCACTGTTCCCATCCTCTGGTGCTACATTTGCTCTAGGGGGGACAAAACCACCAATTCTTCCTCTTCCTCTACGAGTCAAACTCCCCCTTGTTATAGCTGTTGTTACTCTCTCTCTTGGACCTGGAATGCTTTCTCCAGCTTGTGTTATGAAAGCATTTTCCGGGAGAGGGCCAAGAAGCCTATTAATTGGCATATTTTCTAACTCCTGCACATTAGTTGTCATACCACATTAGAACCATGTACTTAAACAAGTTTAAAATGCACAAGATAAAAATTTTACAACCTCCTGCTGCATTGTATACACCATGCTTCCCAACATATTAGTAGGATCAAGCCTTTCATCTGGAATATGAGGTATCACATGCTACACAGAAGAATAAATTGAGGGATGTAAGTATATGTGAGTGACCAAAAAATCATGAATTCTTGTGAGATGGATAAGACAAAATACCTCTAAAATATCTGGAATATCTATTTCTTCATCCACACCAGCACCATTATTCATCTCCATTTCCTCTCTCTGCCTCTCAAGATATTTCTGGTGGCCTTTACTGTTATGACCAGCTGTCCCACATGTTTTGCAGTGTATTGTGACTCCTGCCTTTGTGAACACTTTCACTCCCTTTTTGATTTTCTCTTCTGGTGCTTTTCTCCTATTTTTTTTAGGCCTGCCCATAACTTTGGTGAATAGAGGTGGATGAATTGGGTCTGCATTTGTTTTCTCCCAAAACACTCTCCCTCTAAGT
Source organism: Alopecurus myosuroides (assembly GCA_028641055.1). Lineage (NCBI taxonomy): Eukaryota > Viridiplantae > Streptophyta > Magnoliopsida > Poales > Poaceae > Alopecurus > Alopecurus myosuroides. Next base: position 319,833,210 of record CM054061.1, read on the forward strand.
GGTGCCAACTTGTATGCATAAGCTTTGTTGAATGAATCAATTGTGTAGCAGCTATGCACTAAATTCTCTGGATTGATTCTGTCATTTCTACAACAAGCTATCACATGATGACATGGAATTCCACTAAGTTGCCACCTTTTGCAATCACAGGTTCTAGCTTTGAAATCCACCAAATAATCTTTTTCCATCTCATGGCTGCTCACAGTGTATAGGAAGTTACCAGCTGGTGTAACCTTGCAATTTCCACTCCATTCTGTAAACTTATCTAATTTCTTTTTTATCTTCGGGCAAATCCTTCCTGGCCACTTCCCTGCTTCTCTCTGTTTGCTTTCATGCCTTTGAACAAGCTTGTAAAAAATTGTTTCTAGCATTGATAAGAATGGCATCTCCCTGGCATCAAGTATGTAGCTGTTGAACACCTCTGAATGGTTGTTCAACAACATATCACACTTTGGAAAATCACTGAAAAATGCCTTAACCCATGTATTAGGGGGCAACTCTTCTATCCATGCAAAAGCATCTTCACTGTCAGTCTTCATCTTTTCCATGCTTCTCTCCCACTTGGGAATATTTGTCGACCTAGCAATTGCCCAAACATCATTCTTGAGTGTTTCTCCTCTATGCCCTGCCCTTTGAAAATTCTGGATCATATGCCGCACACAAAATCTATGCTCTGCATCTGGAAATACCTTTTGAACAGCATTAATGAGACCCTGCAAAAGTGGAATATTCACTACAATTATTAACAAGAATGAAAATTCACTACAATTATTAACAAGAATGAGAATTGACTACAATTATTAACAAGAATGAGAATTCACTACAATTATTAACATGAAGGAAAATTTCACTCATACCTTCTGTTTGTCACTCATAATGGTCCAAGGGGATGTGTTGGTGATGTTTAGATCATCCCTAAGATTTGTGAGGAACCACTCCCAAGAACTTGTGCACTCAACCTCGACAAGCCCAAATGCAATGGGAAATATACAATCATTGGGGTCTACTCCAACTGCTGTTAATAGCTGACCCTTGTACTTAGTTTTGATAAAGCAACCATCAATACAAATGAAAGGCCTACATCCTACAAGGAACCCCCTTTTGCAAGCATCATAACTCCAATAAGCAGTGGCCAAGTGTTTTCTCTGTTCTCCACTTGCAGGATCATTTACTGTATTTGTAGTAATGTAGAATTTTGATCCAGGATTGCTAGTCCTTAGCTCATGCCCATAGTCCACAAGCAAACCGAATTGTGCCTCCTCATCACCATGAATTTGGAGCAAAGCAGCCTTCCTCGCTCTGCTTAAAGTCCACCTGGGTGGGCACATTTTAAATTCTCGAACAACCTTTGCAGCAAAACTTGCAAGGTCTAATTTCTTGTTATCTATGAACTCATGCATAAATTTATCTGCAAGTAATCTGGTAGTGATTGCTTTAAGTGGCCAAGTTCCCTCACAAGTGTGTGTGCCATCATATGAAGTAATTACAAAGCCACCTGTCCTTTTACTATCATTTGATGCGTTTAGATACCAAGGACAACCTTCAACACACACAACTTGTATTCTTCTTTTATCATTCTTCTTCTTAGTAAGTTTCACTCTATTCCTTATACTGTAGGTTGCCAATGCCTTTCTCACCTCCTTCACATCACTGAATACCATGCCAAGTGCAAATGTCGGGTTGTCCATGTCCACCTCTGGATTAAATGCCTTGAATTTTGCCTTCAACTTCTCCTTATCTCCTTCTGCAAGATTTAAATCATCGTCCTCTAGAGCAGCCTCATCTTCATTCACATCACACACCTCCTGCTCGTTATTGTCATGTAGAGATTTATCAATATTATCGGCATAAAGGTCATCATCACCACTTTCCGCATTGTAATCACTATCACACATCTGAAACTCATTGTCACTTTCACTGTCACTGTTATTCTGCTCCCTCCTCTCTTCAACTGAAACATTACAAGGATTTGATGCTTGAGGTGTACTTGCTGATCGAGGTACAAATGATGGTTCAGGTGCATCTGCTCCAATACCACTCTGCTCCATTTTCACTGCCACAAGATCATCTCTTCCAATGTGTGTGCCATGTATAATGGATGCTTCAGGTGCATTCTGTTGTGGAATTGCCACATTGCCAGCAGGTTCACCAAAGCAGAATTCTCTAGGAATGTTTCTGCCAGTGATGAAAGATCCATTATTGATGATTAACTCTGGTCTAAAATTTCTAAGAAAATTTGTATGATCAATAAACATGACAAGTGTTTTATGCAATCTGCTTGCTTTCACCATTTGCATTATCTGACTGTGGTTGTTAATTAGCACCAATCCATTATTAATATCCTTATCTGGCAAGCACCAATAAACCTGAAGTCTCCCATCTCTATTGCAGTTCAGATTTGAAAGAATGGCATCTATCCATTTAACTGACCAAGTATCCCCTGTTAAGTTGTCAAAAAATGCTGTGGACGAACTGAGATATTCTATTTCATCTCTGAGACCAGTAAAAAACCCATTGTGCACTACTTCAACAGAAAACAAGTTACAATCTTCCCCTGCATTTAAAACTGCAACAAAATTACACCATTTACAGAAATGAAAACTGGAGCAAAATTAGACCATTAACAGGCAAAATATTACAGCAGACACAATATACTAGCAGTGAAACAATTTATAAATGCTCTGTTACTAAAAGGCAAAAAAAATTTAGCAAACCCATGAATTGATCTACTATACATGATCTAATGCTAAACTAATAATTAAGTTCAGGCTGCTTGTTCTCTTGTAATAGGACCAGAATTCATGTGGTTTCCCAGTAAAATAAAATAGCACAATGTTTTAATACTGACATCCACAATTTAGATACATCAGATGTAACTACTATCCTCACTCCCTCTCAACTATAATCAAGCAAAAGTCCCTGTATCAGACTAAGGAAATCGATTCATGCCACATTCTGTTCACAAATTCAGACTTGCATATATTCAGACTAACGAAATTCAGTCTTGCATAAATTCAGACTTCCCATGAACCGCTCGCAGTACCAAAATTCAGACTAACATGTACTGCTCGCAGTACCAAATTTCAGACTTGCCGAATGATACTAAGTCCATCTGCAAACTAAAACATGTACTGCGCACGGTTCATCTACTCGCACTACAAAAGTTCAGACTTGCCAAAATTCAGACTAACATGTACTGCGCACGTTCCATCTGCAAACTGCACGGCGGACACAGCACGGAGACCACGGCTCCAATTTGACCTAAATCCATCTACTTTAAGCAACTAAAACACTCTACCAATGATACTAAGTCGATTCCCAAACCTAATATGTGCTAAAAAGCAGTCCAATTCGACCGATCATCAAACACACATCACCTGACAGCCCGCCGGCGCCGCTGCAAGCTCACGGGGACAGAAAAAAAGCTGCGGCCACATACCATAGTCCGGCGGGTCCTCCTGGTGCTGCCGGTAATGCATGGCCTCCGCCGGTGGTCGGAATCGGCGGCGCCGCCTCCACGCCTCCGCCGGTGGTCGACTCTGTTACTACCGGAAACACAACGAACTGAAAAAGGAAAAACTCGATTTCAGCCTATTTTGGTGGATCTGGATTGCAAATAGGACTAAAACGCAAAAAGACGGCCGTCCCAATATGTCTCGTACGCGGAAGGGCTCCTTTGCGAATTAATAAAACTGCTCTTACTAAATCGCAAGATCACTTGTCCACGTATGCGTCCAGTTGTCGCTTTTCTATTGGCCCGGGACTAATTTGTTCGCGATTAGCAAGTTGTGGGGCTGTCGGTGCACGGTTTCCAAGATGTGGGACTAATTTGCACGGTGAGTACAAGATGTGGGACTAATAGTGTATATACCTCTTCTATGTATAGTACAATCTGCGATGTGGGCATTTATTACGGTTTCGTGGGCTTGTCCCCCCGGGTGGGCCCCACGCTCGAATTTTCAGCTCTGACCTCTCCTCCTCCTCTGATCCATCGTGGGAAGGAAGGAAAGAGTGGTGTAGTGGTGAACGTGACAGGTGAGGGACGACGGCTGGATGTGATTTGAGCACTGATTCTTTTGCCCCGCTCCTTTGCCTTCCTCTGCTTTCTTGATTTCATCGTCGCTGCAGCCTGACAACAAAGCTCCTCTCATTTCACATCCATCCGTCGAGTTCATTCATTCATCATCCGTCTATCGTCCCTAGGGCTTGCTGCTCGAAATCAAATGCTACTCGCACCACCATACTCTCTCAACCAAGGATCAGACACGGGCCTCTTTGAAATTCAAAGATTTTTCAAATGGAACTGCAATTCGTAGGATTAAATAAAAATATTTGGAGGAGGAAAAACAGATTACGCGCCAGGTAGGGGTCGAACCTACGGCCTTCCGCTTAGGAAACGGACGCTCTATCCACTGAGCTACAGGCGCTTTCACGGCAGTGTTTCTTCTTCTCTGATAACACTTTGGTGCGAAAAAAATATCCTCTAAAGTTCATGGATTGCTTTCTTATCAAGTACGACGTGTGGATTTTCAACGTGCCTTGCGATTTTTAGTTTTACGTTCTTAGGAGTTTTGAAACACTAATCTTCGTATCATTTGGAATAATGCAAGCATGCATAAATCTTTGGAATAGACAGCTTGATTCACATAAGACCCGAGACCAAATCCTTGTCACCCCGACAGAAACGAGTATGAATGGTCTTCTGTCTCTCGGAATAGGATGGTTATAGTTTTTGTTCAAAGTAAAAAAAAAAATTTGACCAGCTGTATAGGAAAATATATTAACATTTGCTATTCCAAATACACATGATATGAAAATATAATTCATCAACTTCTTTCCAACCATGTTAATTTGGGATTTTAAATGTTGACACTTTTTTTTCTATATTATTGGTTAAACTATTAAAAGTTTGACTTTCAACGAAAACTACAGATGACCTATTTTGGGATGGAGGGAGTAAATAGCATGCATTCGTAGCCATAACACCGAAACAACCGTTACATGGAAATTCCGTTAGAAAAACAAATGACTTGGTTGCGTGAAAAGATTTTAAGGACAATGTACCAACAAACAATATTTTCCTTCTTCAAATAATACATAACTGCAATTTGTCGCTATCGCTCGTCCTGTGTTGCCCTCTAGGCGAAACAATGGCGACTCCGAGCTGGCCACAACTTGAGCCTCTCCGGCCAGATCACACGCAGCGGTTTAGGGCGCGGCACATATGGGGATCCCACCCACAGATCTCACACCGGCGGCATTGCTTGGGCTGAGTCTCAAGACAGATCTTGGTTGCTCGTGTTGGTGAGGCTGGAAGGTGCAGCAGGAGATGGCCATGACCTGTGCATGGCAAGGAAGCCGGCGTAACGGCCCCAGGTTGGCTTGGGAAGGCAGGTCCGTCACGGTGCAAGTGTTCTAGGCCCTGGCAAGTTTGACATCCGTCTTGGCATGATGTGCTCGTACGCGTGTTGCCGGTGGTCTTTCGCTGTAGGCGCCCGAGAAATGTTCTGCGAGGTGTTTTGCACACCTCCGATGCTTCAGATCTGCAAGATCCTTTCTATCGGGAAGCTCGGTTGTGAGAAAGAGTTCCGGTGAAAGCTTACTTTGTTCAGGGCCGGCGACGATAGCGCTCATTGGCACCGTCTACCTCATTGGAACTCCATTTCTTCTCCTTTCTGGGCTAGGGTTGGCTCTCTAGGTGTAAAATGAAGGGTTTTCGTAACAGAAAACAAAAAATTCCTAACAACGATAACCGAAACTAGCCAGAGTCTACTACTATGCAGATATAGAGTAACGGAGAATGAACGGTGATCATACCCTTGAAGACCGAAAGCGGAGATTACCCTCCCGCACAAGGGTTGATGATGAAGACGGCGAAGCCGACCTCAAGGTTGAGTGGTTGTCGGTTATATACTGAATATGGGTATATCAGATGGTAGTCATAAGTGCCTGAATACCGGGGTGCCCCAAGTGGTAGTGGGCTATGATCCATTGGGCGGCCCAGTAAGCTGACGCACAGAAGCCGGATTCTAGAAGGACCCGGATCACGGCCCGCGTGATCTGGCTTGGAGGAGAAGATGGATTCCTTACTTTCCAAGTTAGAGGCTGCCGTAGTCTTCTAGGTTTCCTATTCTATATGCCCTAACCCGGCTATTATATAAAGCCGGACGGGAGATTAGATTCAACACAAGAAGCTCTAGGCTAACTCGCCGGGAAGTTGATCCTCAGCGAATAGCTAAACCTCACATTGTAATTGTATACACAGGCTTTAGCCCTGATTAGTGAGATTGCAGGAGTAGGAACGTCGTATTATCACGACGTACCGAACCTGGGTAAACCCTGTGTCTTTGTCTACAACGCGATCCCGTTACCCCACGTCTCTACCCGTAGTCCCATGGCACCCCCGTCTATGAAAACTACTACGATGTCTCGACAGTTGGCGCCCACCGTGGGGCAAACGACGTCAGGCGTTAAGTTCCGATCTGGGATACTCGGCGGGATCGGCAGTACCATAACTGTCGGAAGCTTGGAGTTCGACAACGACGTCGGACGCTTCCTCGACAACGGATCCTACATACCGGCGCAAAATCACGTGGTAAGTGCCTGCGTGTTACCGATCGGATCTGCTAATATCTTTATCGGACTAACTGCAGAGGCCATGGGGTTTTGTGGTGGAAGCAAATTTATCCCACCCGCCCTATATCCAGTCGAGGATGACTATGATCCCGGATTCTGCTCAGATCGCCGACATAAAAGTGATACGCACTTTATCGGTATGGTGCAATCCGAAGTCGCCAAAAACACGGATGATGGAAATCCCGTGCAAGAGGCAGAAAATAACACACCCACCACAGAGGTGGAAGATCCGACATCCGTCAACATGACGATGAACTCGGAAGCTGACTCTGTGCTAGCCGCCATTGAGGCGAGATTGGAGTCAGAAACCGGATCGGATGATTTCGATTCCAAAGACGAAGATGAGGACACTTTCAAAAAGAAAGTAAAATCTCTTCAGGAGGGATTCCATGAAGTACTAATGGCAAAACCGGCTGAAACCACGGATGCCGGCAGTCAGGAAAGCCCTAAAACCCCCCCGCCAGAGGAAGAGAGAGAAGACGGAGAAACCTCTCCGATATTTCCCAACGTCAAAGAATTGACGGAGGATGAACCCGCTAAAAAGCCTCCCTCTTCCAAGAAAAGGCACAAGGCCGCTAAAAAACTCCGGAAGAAAAAACCAGCTGATCCAGCTGATGAAAGCCCGGAAATAGGAGATGCAAGCGGAATAAAGCCCGCGGAGAAGAAAAAGGAAATCCTTGTTATGCCAATGACAGAACAGGAAGAACAGCATCTGTTACAAACGCCAGTGGGTACAAACGAGCCCCCTGAGATGCTGGAAGCCAGGAGACGAGCTTTCCAACGGCAACAACAACATCTACTCAGATATCGGGAACACCTCCAAAAAACCCAGAATGACATCAAGCTCATGAAGGAAGAAATCGAGGAGTATGAGAGGAAGAATAGATCTGCCATAAAACTCACAAGCTTACCCGAAATTGTAAGACCGGAAGTACTGCCGCCAAAGGAAAGGTATCACAACCCATCTTGGCAAAAGCAGGTAAACGGCAAGAATGCCAGAGGCGAACCAATATACAAAACCGCAGCAGAAAACACGAAAGCAGCGTTCGCCATCCTCAACAATGACATGTACTCCAACGGCGAAAAACTCCAAGGGGTGTATGCTTTCCTAGGAAAAGCATTGCAACAACAGCAGCGGGGCCAAGAGCGATCAGGGAGGTTGCACGATAACTCCGCCCTATGCAAAACAGCTACTTGCGCCGCTGGAGCACCCGGACCGGAAGAACCCGGAGATTCAGGCAATTCAAAGGATAAAAAAGCGGATCCGAGAAAAGACAAGAAAAATCCCGATAATAGGGATGAAGCGTCCAGAACCGGATCCCATCCCCCGAAAGGTGGACTCAAACCCCACGACCGGGAAGAAAAACACCGGAATGACGGCAAAGCAATGCCACCTCCGAGAAACCCAGATGAAAAAACTGGAAGATATGTTACGCCTCACAGACGTGAGAGATCTCGGACACCTCCTAAGGATAAAGAAAGGCACAGGAGTAGAACTCCGCCTAATCCAAAAGGGCGTGATCAAGGAAGAGATAGAAACGATCCCAGAAAAGCGCGAGCGCGCAACAATGGAAAAGAAAGGAGCAGATCCCCTTCTGTCCATTCAGCCGGAAGGTATTCCGCACACATTGACAGGACGGAAAAGGATGACCTATACTTTGGACCTAAGTGTTTCACCGATAGGATCCGAAGGATAACCCTGCATTATGGCTTTGCCAAGGTCGGTCCAACGTACCAGAAATACACCGGCAGTACAAACCCGGATTCCGAGGCATCTCAAAATCTCCGAGTCCCAGCTCAATTACTGCAACATACGCTTCCATGGCACTGTTCCCGGCAGGCAAGCACGATCCCTAGGAGAAATTTCCCTAGATGTCACCTTCGGAGATAAAGATCACTTCCGTCAGGAAAAAGTATCCTTCGAGGTGGTGCCGTTCGAAAGCGTGTATCACGCGATACTCGGACGTCCAACTTTCGCCAAATTCATGGCAAGATCATGTTATATCTATAACAAGCTGAAGATGCCGGGACCCAAAGGAGGAGTAATCACCATTGCTGGAGACTTCAAGCTGGCGAACGAGCTGGAAAAAGAAAACGACCTTTGCGCTCAGAGAGTTATAGCAAAGGAAGAACTGAAGGAGCTGGCCAAGGAGGTATCGCCGACTGAAATGCCGGCAGGGAAAGAAACCCGGAAGCCAACAGATAGCTTCAAGGCGTCCGAGAATACAAGACAGGTAATCCTAGATCCTAAAAATCCGACAAAATTTGTCGTAGTAGGAACTGGGATGACCGACAAATAGGAAAGCGAGCTCATCAAGTTCCTCCGTGAGAACTGGGATATTTTCGCCTGGTGTCCAGCTGATATGCCATGTGTACCCAGGGAACTTGCTGAGCATCAACTCAAGGTGATTCCAGGCTCCAAACCCGTCAAACAAGGTCTTTGTCGATTTGACGGAAGAAGACGGAAGCCTATTGGCAAGGAAATTATCCGGCTTTTAGCAGCAGATTTCATCCAGGAAGTAATCCACACTGAATGGTCTGCAAATCCGGTATTAGTATCGAAGAAAGACACTACTGCTCTTAGAATGTGTATAAATTACACAGGCTTGAACAAATTGTGTCCAAAAGATAGGTTCGCGTTACCACGAATCGATCAAATAATAGATGCCACTGCAGGCTCTGAGATTTTATGCTTTTTGGATGCATACTCTGGGTACCACCAAATACGCATGAAAAAGGAAGATCAAATTAAGACTTCTTTCATAACCCCGTACGGGACGTATTCTTACGTAACCATGCCATTTGGCCTGAAGAACGCAGGTGCAACATACCAGCGTTGCATGCAACGTTGTTTGCATAGTCAGATTGGCAAAAACGTCCATGTTTATGTGGACGACATTGCTGTCGTAACCAAGGAAAAAGATACACTCCTTGAGAATTTGCGAGAAACTTTCGAAAACCTGCGCACTTACAAGATGAAGTTAAATCCATCAAAGTGCGTATTCGGGGTTCCCTCAGGAAAACTTCTGGGTTTCATCGTTTCTCATAGAGGAATATAAGTTAACCCGGAAAAGATCAAAGCCATCTTGAACATCTCCAAACCTACGTGTGTGAAAGATGTCCAAAGATTGACGGGTTCCGCCGTTGCCGTCAGCAGATTTATTAGTCGGCTGGGAGATAAAGCCTTACCACTCTACAAGTTGCTGAAAAAATCCGACAAGTTCGAGTGGACAGAAGAGGCCGGTGCAGCGTTAACCCAGTTAAAAGAAACTTTGATGAAAGCTCCGATTTTGGCATCCCCAAAAGACGAAGAACCTATGTTATTGTACCTCACGGCTACAAACAGGGTTATTAGTGCGGTAATCGTTGTGGAACGGAAGAAAGACTAACAAAGCATATCAGACCAGCATCCGGTATATTACATAAGTGAAGTTTTCTCCGAGTCCAAGCAAAGGTACCCACACTATCAAAAACTGGCATATGGCGTATTTTTCGCATCTAGAAAATTGCGTCATTACTTCCAAGGACATTCCATAACAGTGGTATGTAAAGCACCACTAGGGGATATAATAAACAATGCGGAGGCAACCGGCCGAGTAGCCAAATGGGGTATCGAGCTAGCAGTCTTCGACATTAAGTATCAGCCAAGAACGGCAATAAAATCCCAGGTTCTGGCAGACTTTGTCGCCGACTGGACGGAAGCAATGGGGAAAACACCAATGTCGGAGTCCGAATACTGGATCATTCACTTTGACGGATCCAAGATGAAGGAGGGCGCTGGAGCTGGTGTAGTCTTAAAATCCCCTAAGGGAGACACAATGGAGTACGTATTGCAAATACACGTCAACGCCAGCAATAACGTGGCAGAATACGAAGCTCTGCTTCATGGCTTGCACATTGCAAAAGAAATAGGAGTAAAGCGCATCTTGTGCTATGGCGACTCGGATTTGGTACAACATGAGCTTAACCAAACCTGGGGCGCAAAAAGCCCTATAATGGCCGAATACCGGAGAACAGTGAACGAGTTCGCCATCTGTTTCTTTGGATTCGAAGCACTCCACGTAAAAAGAGAGGAAAATTGGAACGCGGATGCGTTAGCCCGCATGGGGTCAGAGAGGGTAAAAACCCTACCACCAGGAGTATTCGTCCAACATTTGCACGAGCCATCCATAAAAGGTGGAGATGTTGATTATCCTCTGGCTTCCGAGTCAATTGAAGTTATGTTCGTCAACCCGGACTGGACAGTTCCATATTTAAACTTCTTAGTCAATCAGAAGTACCCGGAAGAAGCAGACGAAGTCTTGTAGAGACAAATACAGCGTCGATGCAAAGGATATGTGGTAATTGACAATTGCCTGTATAAACGCAGTATTTCCGGAATTTTTCAGCGGTGCATCTCACCAGAAGAAGGACGAGAAATACTGGAAGAAATCCATGCTGGAGATTACGGACATCATGCTCAATCAAAAAGCATAGTCAAAAAAGCATTCCGTGCTGGGTTTTTCTGGCTAACAGCCAAGACAGATGCGGAGCACATAGTCAATACATGTGCAGGGTGTCAATATTACGCCAAGCAGACTAATTTGCCGGCCCAAGCACTCAAAACTATCCCAATTACATGGCCGTTTGCGATCTGGGGGCTAGATATGATGGGACCGTTCAAAACTGCGAGAGACGGACTTACACATCTACTCGTGGCAGTGGATAAGTATACCAAATGGGTGGAGGCCAAACCCATCAAAAAACTTGACGGTGCAACTGCCAGAAATTTCATCATTGACATAGTCATGAGATATGGCGTTCCACACAGCATAATAACCGACAATGGGACAAATTTCTCTATTGGAGACTTGGCACGATATTGCCGACAAACGGGAATTCGCCTAGATCTAGCATCTATGGCACACCCGCAATCCAATGGGCAGGTTGAGCGAATGAATAGCTCAATCCTGCAAGGAATACGCCCAAGACTCGAATCTCCTCTTCACAGAACAGCTGGAGCATGGGTAGAAGAACTACCTTCCGTGCTTTGGAGTATTCGAACGACGCCAAATAGGTCAACTGGGCAAACCCCGTTTTTCCTAGTTTATGGTGCGGAAGCTATTCTTCCAACGGACATGATCCATGATAGCCCAAGAGTGCAGGACTTCGATGACTCGGATGCCGAAGAAGCACGACAGGATGTCGTCGATCTCTTAGAAGAGGAACGAGAGCTTGTGCTTCAAAGATCCGCCATCTACCAGCAAGGTTTACGACGTTATCATAGTCGGAAAATCAGGCATCGTTCTTTTAAAGAAGGGGACCTAGTGCTGAGATTGGTGCAGCAAAGGAAGCACAAACTGGCCCCAGTATGGGAAGGACCATATGTCATCAGTAAAGCCATAAAAAATGGGTCATACTATCTTGTCGATATTCGAGATACGGAAGACGATCCCGAGAAGCCGAATCGCAAAAGAAAGAGAAAGATAGATGATGAACTAGGAGAGACAAAGAGGCCTTGGAGCATCCAGCAGTTACGTCCCTTCTATACTTAGTTCAATTTCTATGTAAACATCTTTTGAGATCATGAAATAAAGTTATCGGAATTCTGATATCCATGTTTTTACAAGTTCATTACAGTACAAAGCATGATTCCACCTTATCTATTTCCTAATGATCTTACAAAATACTCAATGTTAACCCGAATTGTGCCTGCGTGCTCGGCGTTTAAAAACTGAATGATTTTCAGCCTACTAACGGCTAAAGGAAACTTGGATTGTGCGTGCGTGCCCATGTTTTATTCAAAAAATTCCTTACTTTTCTCTAAGCATTATCTGATTGTTTATGTGTTGGGTCACTAGAGCTAGTTAGTAAAAATGCCTTTAGTATGATCCATGTTTCCGAGTCCAAACTGATTGGTTATACCCAGTTACTCGGCATGATGATTCACAATACTATTGAGCCATTTCAAACACTAAGGACAGTTAAAGCATATAAGCCAGAGAACTTAGAAGATAAAGGAATACTAACACCCGAAAAACCTTGCAAGAATTTCATAATTAAACTGCAAAAGGCGGAATTCTTGTTTATACAAAATGAATAGAAGCATTACAAATATGGATTACATTTTTGAAAGTGCAGTAATGCTCCTATTGTCTACTTTCACCATCCAGGTTCCAGGCAGCCCTTCAAGCATCCGAGTCTTCCTCGCTGCTATCATTCTCGGGGGCTTCAGGGATTTCCTCTTCTGGATAAGTGATGGAGATGTTCACCATGGAAGCAATCTTGGTGGCGTGGCCTTTGATTTCATCAAAGATTTTAGATCTCTGGGTCTCCGTGTATCCTTGAGGGATACCGGACGCCACGCGCCAAGATTTCGCGCCAGGGTAGTGCATACGCATAAGGCCAAGTGCCATGCGTGCACCACCCCGCGCAGCGGAGCGTAGGATGGATTCCCTGGACTCCACCACCTCCATGATGGCACCCGGAAGTTTTTCAACTTCCGAGAACTCCCCAGTCCTTGTGGAAAGGAACTTGTTGACCAGCTGCATGCCAGCAGCTCGGATCGCAGTCCACGTCTTCCCAAAAGCTCGGATTCTATCAATCCGAGAGAGATCTGGGCTATCTCCTGTTTTTTCAGAAAAAAAAACCAAGAAGTTTAAGTAAAAAAGCAGAGAAACATAGCAAGACTTGGAAAAACGGTAAATGAAGTAAAACTTACCGACAAGCTTGTCAATTTCGGAGCCTTCCTCCAGGCAAAGGTTTAGAGCATTTTCCAAGTCCCTAATGGTGGACTTGTCCTTCTCTGCCTGTGCGGAAGCCTTGGATTGAGAAATTCCAAGGGCCATGTTGCTGGCTTCCAGATCTTTTTGAGCCTTCACAAGATCCTTGTGAAGGTCCAAATTCTCCTTCCGGAGAAACTCGGCATTGTCGGCATCTTCAGCTATTTGCTTGGCCTTAGCCAAAGCAGCTGGAAAGCAAGGAAAAATTCCGGATTAATAAAAGTCCCGGAAAAGTACTTAGACAAAAAGCTGAGTCAAAAACTTCAGAGGGAAAAAGTTTACCTGCTGTTTCATTCAGCTGCAGGTGAGACGATGCCAATTCCGCCTCTTTCTCCTCAAGAATAGAAAGAAGATTTCTAACTTCTTTATTCTTGACGGAGAGCTTGTTGAAAACTTCCATGTTAATGGATTCAACGGTTTGCTGGAACATGAAAAGGAAAAGAATGATTAAAAAGCATCAAGGCAAAAAGTATACATTTTGTTTAATGCTTGGGGGCTAGAGTTAAGTACTTTGCTCATTCGCTGCAACCCCGCCAAGTTTTCATTGAATTCTTTTGCATACTCCGCAAAAAGAACCCCGGCTGCGCTCAGGCCGTCGTTGAGATTCTTGAATTCCTTGTCAAAGGTGGGAATCTCCTCATCGATTGTTCGAGAAGAATTTCCCACCTCTGGAGCCGCCCTTTCCCTCGTGTCCGTGTCCGACACAATGGGCTGGCTGGGCTCCAGCAACTCGATGGTGGGGGCTGTGGTGTTCTCTTCCGCCTTCGTGGACGGTGTGTCCGGCGCGATGGCGGGAGAAGGTTGAGCGCCTCTGCTGGACACAACCTTGTGCCTTTTCAGCTTCTTTGGCTTTAAGGTGGAGGGAGGCAGGCTAAAGGCAAGAAACGAAAACCCGGAAAAAGTTAAAACTCCGCAGAGAGAAAGAAAACTTCGACAAAGAAAATAACCCGGACGTTCTAACCTGGAAGTGGCGACGGGAATTCCGTCAAGATTGATGATTTCCTCAGAGGAGGAAACCTTCTTGCGCTTGCGTCCACCAGAGGCGGCGCGCAATGCATCCAGCTCAGCTTCGGAGGCCAGCTTCGAGTCTGGAAGTTCAGCGATATGTCGAAAAGAAAAATCAGAGTTAGAAGCGAAAAATCCGAGAAAGAATGGCAAAGTTGCACCCAAATGACGGAAAAAATACCCTGGGAGCCGGATTGTCGGCCGTATACATTGGCCGACTCGCTTCGTATTGGTCGCGTGATGCGACCAACTGGTTCACGCGCCGCCTCAGTTCCTTCGCGGCCCAGTCCTTGCTGGTTGTCCGCATTTTGTCCTTGGCGCCGGTGTAGTCGCAAAGAAGACGACCACCGTGATTAGCCAATGGCTGGATCCGCCTATCCAACCAGCAAAGGACTGTGTCCATGCCGGTTAGAGGCGGATCAGAAGAAGTAAGCTTGGCGATGCGCCGCTTGATCCTTAGAAGATCAGGCGGCAGAACTTGGACGGCTTCTGTTCCCCAATTTTCTTGGGGAACAACAGCAGTGTTTGAGAAAGGAGGAACCCCGATGACCTTTGTCGGAAAAGGAACATCGGGATGATAGAAAAAGGAACCCGTCCAGAATTTGACGAATTCCGAGGTTTTGATCTTGGGGAACCAATCTTCCCTAAACCTCCTAAGAGTGAAGGAGATGGTCCCGCAAGTCGAGAGTGCGCCCTCCGAAGAGTTCCGCTTAACCCCGAAGCAATATAACCAGAAGTCTAACCTAGGTTCTATGCCTAGGAAACCCTCAGAAAGGGCCTGAAACCCGGCCATATAAAGAATGGAGTTGGGTGGCAGGTTATGAGGCTGGATATTATAGTGGGAGAGGACTTGGAGGAAAAAGGCGGAAGGAGGTAATCCCATACCTCGTAGGAGATGGGAGGAGAGAAGAACCCTTTTGCCGTCGTTTGGCAGGGGTTCGTTCTCGTCCTCAGGGAGCCGCCATTTCCCTTTGAGCACCAACCCCTCCTTTTCCATGTTTGGAAGGAGGGATGGGGGAATGCTGCTGGCAACCCAGTTGCCAGCAGTTTCCACTTCCTCGTCCGCTCCGGCGGCGGCGGATGCGGCGGCCTCTGCAGCAGCTAGCTCGTCACCGAGAAGCGTGATCTTCTCCTCCGCCGTTTCGGGAGCAAACGGCGGAGAGGGCGCGGAGCTTGAGCCCGCAAGATCCGCGGCAGCGGCGGAAGAATTCCCTCCGTCCGCCGCGGAGCCCACGGTCTTCACCGGCTCGCCGCCGGCGCGCGTTGGAGAATCCAACTGCGGATCCATGTCGTTGATGATTTACTCGATGTCGCGCGTCACGGTGCAGGCAGGGGACGATGGTAGGGATGCCATCAGGTGGCGGCGCAGTTCGTCTCCGGTGACGTTCTGAGCGCGGCGTGCATTCGGGAGTGCTCTCTCTCTGCGGAAAGCTTGGGCGCTGTAATGGCGTTCGAGTGGTTGCGATACGTGCTAACGGCTCTTTTGACCGTTGGATGATCAACGCGTGTCACTCGCCGGAAAATCCAGGAAATGAATCGACAGGGTGATTATGGCTATCTCCTCGTTTCCCGCGAGAATCTGTCAGAGATATGTTTCTGGGTTTCCCACTCGAAACCCAAACGTCCCTTACGTCAGCAGGATCTAAGCGCTGACGTAGGAGGTTCCTTCTCCGCGAAGGATCGTGTGAGAAAAGCCGGATTTTCAGGATTCCGAGTTTTACGTTACCATCTCTTTTTAAAGAAGAATAAGAAGAATCAAGACTGCTGGCCCATATTTCTCGGACAATATACAATTGGCGAAAGGCGGCGAATCAGAGTTTTAATTCTTCTTGGGGGCTACTATCGGATATATACTAAATAGGGGTATATCAGATGGTAGTCATAAGTGCCTGATTACCGGGGTGGCCCAAGTGGTAGTGGGCTATGGTCCATTGGGCGGCCCAGTAAGCTGAGCACAGAAGCCGGATTCTAGAAGGACCCAGATCACGGCCCGCGTGATCTGGCTTGGAGGAGAAGATGGATTCCTTACTTTCCAAGTTAGAGGCTGTCGTAGTCTTCTAGGTTTCCTATTCTGTATGCCCTAACCCGGCTATTATATAAAGCCGGACGGGAGATTAGATTCAACACAAGAAGCTCTAGGCTAACTCGCCCGGAAGTTGATCCTCAGCGAATAGCTAAACCTCACATTGTAATTGTATACACAGGCTTTAGCCCTGATTAGTGAGATTGCAGGAGTAGGAACGTCGTATTATCACAACGTACCGAACCTGGGTAAACCCTGTGTCTTTGTCTACAACGCGATCCCGTTACCCCACGTCTCTACCCTTAGTCTCATGGCACCCCCGTCTATGAAAACTACTACGATGTCTCGACAGTGGTCGTACCACGGCTAGTGCCCCAAGTGTTGCACCTCGTGATATTATACACATACGGTGTAGACAACGACTCCCAGTCTCCGGCCCAGCAGAGGTTGCGGAAGCACAAAGATGGACCAAAACTAGTAGCTCGCTGGTGTGCTTATAGTAGAGAATTCTCGACTCCTAGCACATCTCGAAAGGGAACTACGTTAGGAGAAGAGAGAGAATTTGATTGGTGGGAAAAGGGGAGGAGTGCCTCCCTTTATATAGTGGGAGGAAGGGAACTATTGAAAGTGCATTTCTTAATCCCTAGTGTTCTGTGTGTTAGTTAACAATATTGATTATGTTATTTATAAAGGTGTTAAGTGGTGCAGGTGTTTAGTATTCATTCATTCGCGTCGAACACCGAAAAGGGTGAAGATGGATCAGCCAAATTTTCTCCTGCAGGCAACCGGAAATTACCAACTGGAAATTTCGGATCAACCGGAGTATCTGGTTGTGAAGTTTTTCTCGGAAATTGGCTAAAGACCAAATGCTGCTGAGTAATTGAGGTAGCCGGAAATTTCCAGGGCGACCAGAAATTCTGATTGGGAAGAATCACCGCGAAAACGACTAAGGACTTGGAGTTTCTATGCACTGGAGTCAACCAGAAATTTCCGATCAACCAGAATTTGGGTTGGAAGAGAAGAGCTCGAAAATTGGCTAAGTTCCAGAACCTATTTCATACTGAGTATACCAGAAATTTCTCGGAAACTGGAAATTCCGGTTTGGTCAACTGCTTCAAAATCTCAAGATCTGAAGTAGAACAGGTAACCGGAATATCCGGTTCAAGTTTTAACCGGAATATCCGGCTCAATTCCTGCACTCCAACGACCACATTTATGGAAGGGGTATCAAACCCCTCCTTCTTCCCCAAGAGCTCTAGTTCGGTTAAGACATTAAAGATACATTTATTGAGCTCACCAAATTCAAGATTTCTCCCAATCCCTCCACCCAAACTCGTTGATCTTCGGAGGATTAAAGGAGAAGGCCCGATCTACATCTTCACCAACTCCTTCTTCATTTCCCCCTCATTTTCTTGAGGGATTTGAGTCAAGTGATTCTTTATGGAAAACCTAGACTCCATTGTCACTCACTTGTTGATTGTATCAGATTGTTGGTGTTCTTGCGAGCCCCCAATTCGGTTGTGGGTTTGTGCCTCATGCTCATTGTAAAGGCACTAATTTCCGTCTCAAGGGAATCAATAGTGGAATGTGAACTAGGCCTTTGTGGCGAAGTTGTTCGGAGAATAGGGTGAGTCCTTTGTGGTGTTGAGTAGGCCTTTGTGGTGAAACTCACACCACTCCAATGAGACGTACTCCCCTCAAAAGGAGGAACTCGGGAATACATCCTTGTCTCTACGTGCTTCCATTATCGGTTACCTCTATGCTTTACCTTTACGTTGTTTTTCTATCTTGGTTAGTGTAGCTCTTGACATATAGGTAAATTCACCTTAGTTGCATATCTAGAGAATTTACCTTTGTGCTAAGCCTAAATCGTAAAAGTATTAAAATTTAGAGCTAGCACCTATTCATCCCCCTCTAGGTGCCCATACTATCCGTTCAATTGGTATCAAAGCCTCAACTCTTATTTTGGGCTTAACCGCCTAGTATGCACCCAATTCATAACAAGATATGGAATGTGGTCCATTCCCCTCAGTGGCTTCATTGACTTTTGCCTTCTTGAGTTTCCAGAGCATTTGTGGTTGCTTCAATCAAATGATATTTCAGACAACTCTCATACTAATCCTATACCCTCTAGACAAGTAGCATCAAGAAAGAACTCATTGTTTTCAACATGCATTTGCACATCAAGTTCCAGCTTCATGTACAGATCTAGTCAATCAAAGATCCAAATAATATCCAATAAATCCCAAACGCAGTTATCACTCATGCATCAAAAGCATGTGAAATGGGAGTACTTGAGTAAAGCATATCAAGTACCCTGGCTCTTAAATGCTATACACTACAAGTAGGTATATAGTACCTTATTATCCAATTCTAAACAACCACTTTTGCCTCGGTAATTACTCCAATTGCATGCCTTATTGCAATGGAATAAACTAAGACAACATGATCCTACAGTAGTTATTGTATAACTTGGTTCCATAAAGGGCTAAGTACCATGTGAATTGAATTTCTTCATCTTGATTATGATACGCTTCTCATGGCATCTGTTGATCCTTCATGCTGTTGATCACATTGTAGATGTAGTAATGTAGCTTCCACCAATGCTTATGCCTTCTCCTAATTCTATACTATACTATAATGATTCACCTCTAGTCGTGATAACTAATGGATATGGTATATACCCCATAGTTACCATGGTCTAGTGACTCTTCATGATTCTCAAACATCCCTTCTTCATGAATCCTATACTTAATCTATACCATATTCTACTCCATCCTATGCATTCATAGAATGGGGTAATCATCACTTTAACTTAATCATCTCTGACTACATCAGAACTCTTTTTCGCAATAAAAATTATACATGCTAGACTTCTAACTATTCATACCTAGGTATAAAGAAAATAGATAAGTAGATTTACTCAAGTTGAGTATGAACATTGTATACAAGTATGACCGCATCATTCTCAAGTGAATGATCATCATAGTTGTAGGAAATGTGGTTTAGATAAGATGGCTTCCTATAGTCTTTACCAACCTACATATATCCTAAAAGGTTTTAAACCTAAGGTCACTTTGCTTTGATACCATATATTGTGACACATCACACCACTGTATGTGTAGTGCGCAAGTCGTTGACATAATACTCACAGAAGGACTTACCCGTGAATATTACACCCCTCGGAGTGGTACAACAGAAACATAGCAGGTCCAAGAAAATCTATAGGATACAAACTTCCATTACAAAATCTTGAGAGTCTCTTTGATTAATCAAACAATAACTCATGCAAATGAAACATCAAAAGAAGCAATTCGAAGCTCCAAGCCGAAGAATAACTATAGCTCAGAACCTAACCACTATGGCTAATGTCATCCCTAATCTATGGCTTGAAACAACTAAGTCCAAGAATGGTCTCCACCTACACCTTGATAGCTTCTCCTCCACCAGCGTTGTTGATGACGATGCTTTACTGGCTAAGTAAGAGATGACTCCACCTAGCTTCCTTAGACACCGATGGCTTCACGATGACGACTTCCATAAGGCTTCAACTCTAAGCAGTGGGTCAAACGGGAACGAATGAGTAACGAGCGTTACTCAAAAAGTTCATGATATATAGTGGGTAGTTTGATGCACTAACTACAGCTTTAGACTCGAAAGAGTCATAAGCTAAAGGTTTTGTAGAAATTTCTTCAAGAGGTTGCTTTTAGTTCTAAAAACTATACCCGCCAGACCATCATAGGAGCTAGAACTTCATGAAGTTGCCTTTCCTGTAGCCTTCGCAGTTCCTTCCCGGAATAGGCGGTAACATGCCACATCCTTTTAAACTCTGAAGAGGTGCGTTACTTTACCCATGGGCGATCAAGACCATGTTGCACAATCAGGTGTACATTCCTGTCCACTCCCACTCAGGTGTGGGACCCGGTTGTTGATCCAAGCCAAACCATGCTTCTTCGCACATGCAAACCTATTTCTGCCAGCAGGTTGAACCCCTGATTCTACCCCTCACGATAGATATCTAGGCGCCCCTGGCAGACACTCATAGACCCAGAGTATGTGGGAATTAAGGGATCCCACCCATGTGCATGTAGTATCGCAAGACCTAAAGTGAACGGCTCTGGCAGTCCGTTCACATGAGAACAGGAAAAGATCACAACTGACTTACTCGCCCCATACAAGACCCATGGTTAACGCGGTATTTACAGCGCACCGAGTTCTGGAGGCATTTGTTGTTAACTCCTAGGTAATACTTTCCCATGAAGATGGAACTTTCCTTATACCCATTTATCTTACCATGGTCACATCCTCCCACCAAACAGTACACTACCACTCGGGTAGTCATTGAGTTAGTCATATTATTATAAAAATAGCATCATGAATTCTTTTGAGAATAGGTGGTAATACGATAGGGTTTTTGCAAATTGTTCATTAGGAAATACTACAAAGGATATGAGAAAGTGATGACCTTGGCTGAGATAGAAATAATGACAATAATAATCCATGTCTTCGGGTTCGAGGGTTGCCTGGAAATCCCAAGATCTGAAAACGGCAAAGTAGTCCCGATAAGGGCTGCGGGAAAACTGGCAAGATGTTATTATGCATAATAATGAGATGCATCGTGATTTACCCCGAAAATACCCAAGCTTGAATGATAAAGCTACATCTTACGATACTTAGATTTTATTAGGTTTACTTGGCTTGGAACTGTTATATTAGTTCTTATAGTAATGACTTGCATCACTTAAGGTTTTGATCATAAGTTGGTTGATTGCTTCATTAGTTATTCGGGGTTTTAGTTCATATGCTTGGTTAGTAAACATTCAAAATGTTATGCATTGATGAATTGGTTATTATTCACTTTTATGCAGGTAATAAGATGATATCTTAATAAGGAGAATTATTTAGGGAAAACAAACAAAGTTTGTTATGATTTATCAAAATTGTTCATTCAAAAATATAAACTTAGATAAAATGGAACTCTGGAAATACCCATTTAAATCACATTATAAAATTTTAAGTTGACAAGTAATCATATTTCATCAAGTCAGAATTTAATTTACGACTTAAATTATTTTTGGAAACCTTGATTTAAAATCATGAAAATAATAGAGTAAGACTTATATTCATTACTCTAAGACAATGTATTTATCAAAAAGGATAATTAAAAAATATTCTAAATTTTTAGAATATGGAAACTTTTATTCTAAGATTTAAATATTAAGTACCAAAATGATCTGAGCGGTGTTTTAAGTTTACAGACTTTAAGAATACATTGCTTTTCGTTTCTTTATTAATTATATTTAATTTAATTTTCTTATTTTTCTTGGATAAATAAGAGAATAAAGAATTAATAAATTTTATAAAAATAAGGCACAAAAAATTACATGAGTTTATATTTATAAGTAAAGAATTAAGGATAACCTTATTTTCAACTCTTTTATCAATTCTGATTAATTATTTTAAAATAATATGGTTAAGTTATATCTATAAATAATTTATATGGTTCAAGAATTTGAAATATTTGAGTTTGTGAATTTTTATGATTTTTTTATTATTAATTTTTGGATTTTTATTGATTTATTAATATTTTGTTATTTTCCTTGTATGAAAATTGGTCAAAAGACCAAATTCTCCTCAGGCTGACTGGTGGGCCAACCCACGAGTGGGTTAGGTCCAACCCAACCAGCTCGGGAGAGAACCTGAGCCAGATACGCCCCCGGTCGCACTTCGCTCTCCTCTCCTCTTTCCCTCTGTCTTCGCACTGGCGACACAAAATCGTCTCCGCCCTCCCCGATTTTCTCCGGTCGGTTCCGGCGGCCTCCGCCGCCATGCTTGATTTCCTCAGACGCGCCACAAGCCGCTCTACCTCCCATGTCTTTTTATCTGGGATTCGTTCCCGGAGACGGTCGTGTGCCACCCAAGCTCCCATCCTAGGGTTTCGGTGAGCATACGCCACGTCGCCGCCTCTGCTCCTACTCTTCTCCTGGGCTTCTCCTAGGGTCCTCCCTGGTCTGTGCGTGCTACTGCTATCGCGGTGGAGATGCGGCACCGTCGGTTGGCTCCCGGTGAGCAACCATGGCCCACGCCGTCGCCCTCGAATTTGCTGCGCTGCCTGGCTGTGGCCACCATGATGGTGGTCACCTGTAAGCACCCCTCTCTCTTCCTCTCCTCTCTTTGTCCTCTCTCGCTCACTCCTACCCTTGCTCTGGAACCAGGCCATCAAGCCTGTGTTCATGCCATGTGGAGTTCCTTGTTTGTGCCCCTGGATTGGTTGATGCATGTGCTATGAATTCGTGGTTTTATCTTGTGGATTTTGTTGATTGTTTCTTACTGGATCCAGAGGACTATCCTCTGTGGGAGGATCAGTTTTGCTAGTGACCTCTCATGATGTTTATGTTAATGTTGGAATCTCTTGCTGCTATGTTCTACATAGAACACACATTATGTGTTACTCTGATTATTTCAGATAATATGCCACTGCTTCCCTTAGGTGTTTATGTTTAATTGGAAACATGCCCAATGTTTCCCCTCTCAGTACTTAATGGATCCTGATGCAATTATATGAACTTGTTGTGATGAGGTGCCTCCCCATGGAGTTGTGCCCAGCAACAGATGTGCAGGTGCTTGTGAGCTAGGAAAACTTGGTTGGCTCAATGGCTTGTTATTTGTGTTAGTAGTAGCCTTTAACTCTAATAGGAACACGGTGCTGTTGTTATAAAGTCCCTAAGCAATTTGTATGATAAGAACAATTGTTCACTTGATACTTTTGCCCTTAAGCTCATTAACTGATAAGAACAGTTGTTATAACTTGATTTACCCCTGTTAATGATGCAAAGTCCGAGGCCCTATATTCCTTTTGGCTAGAGACCATGGACGCTTGATTACTATTATCCTGGATATTTTTGGTAAAACCATCTAGTGTAGTTTTGTGTTTGTGGTGCTCTGTCCAGTAGGACCTAGTTCCCAGTAATCATGTGATGGATGTGTTTGTTACCTTACTATCCATTTCCTCTGGTTGGTGTTCAAGTGATGGCTTGTTTGGGCAATATTTACCCTTGTGGTGCTCCTATCTGGATGTGCCTAGGTGTGTTTGTCTGCCCTCTATTGGCTGTAAAACTGACAGGAACAAATTACAAATGAATTTTGTTGGCCTAAGCCTGGGACGTGTTATGATGCCAATTCTTATAGATAGGAACATATATTGTGCTACTTATTGAACTCCATGTGATGTGTTTAGCATAGCAACACTATGCCAAGCCGAGGGGAAAATATCCCAGCCCCTGTCTGTGCATAACCTAGCAATTTCTTGCTAAGTGGTGTGTAGGGATCAACCTGTTAGGTGTTGAGGCTGGGTTTGTGTGGGAAACTTGTGGATCTACTACTGGTTGTGATTGCTGGCTTGTTGGCCTTTCTCCCTGCATTTCTTGCTGGCTTGCTCATCTAGCTCCAGGCTTGTCCTTGCTTTGCTTTGCTCCATGCTTGCTCCTCCGGCTCTGGGCTTGACCTTGTGGCGATCTTGATCGATCTATTCTTTGTTGATCTTCTCATAGCAGGGATTTGGATGGTGTGGTTTGTGGCCATGTTGTTTCCTGGTGATGGTGTGCTTGTGGTGTGTGTGTGTTGGAGCTGTGTAGCTCGAGAAGTTGAGTAGGAGAAGAAATGGACTTGGTCTCTTGCTTTCAACGTTTGTTTCCTTTATGTACCCCTCCTGTAACTGTAATATTACAAAGGTTTACACCTCCGTGTGTGTTGTGTGCTTGCCTGCGTTGGCCCGAGATATTTCCTCAGAGATGTGCTCGGTTTGCACTTGGTATTATCCTGGTATTGTCTTTATTTTTGACTGACACTTGTATTTCCTAATGTTTGCTGACTTGGCCAATGAGATTTAAACATGCTATATCTCTGATATGAATAGATGCTTAACTTGGCTATTTCATACTCGATGATGCGTTTAACAGTGCAACTCACTGTCAGACTGAGAGTAATTAACACTAACGCTTTGTTTTTTTAGTTTTTATTTTGTTTCTTTTTGTTTTGCAGGAAACACGTTGAAGATGGAATTTGAAGCTTAGAGGAATATAGGAATCTAGCTTGGAATTAGGATTGTATTACTTTTCTTTTTTTCTTCTGTAATTTCCTTTTATTGTAAATATGTTTGTAAAGACAATGTACTCCTTGAACTGTATTCTATCCAGTAAAGACTTGAATTAATGAATGACTATCATTTATTTTCTTAAACTGTTATTTCTATAACTTTAAATATTTAGTTCGAATTCAAATTCAATTCCATGTCATTCAAAGTAAGGATTCATATCTCCTGACGGTTAACTACTTCGGGGTCATGCCCAAATTAACCCATCTCCACCTTTCTAATCTAAACCCTAAGTTAGGAAAATGTCATATCGATATTCCTTCCACCTTCCTTCTTCGACTCTAAACCCCAAGTCAGATAGTCGACGTATCTCTGATTACTCCAGGATTTAGGGATTTGCAAACAGATCTCTAGTTGCAACTTCTATTCTGATATTGCTTTTGAGTCAATTACCAATCTGTTCTTGTATAAGTTAACCTACTCCAATGTTTAATTCCCTCAGAAATAATCTGCTTACAAGGTTGATCAGTTCCTGTAATCAAATTATTCTTGTATGACACCAAACACCAGTATTTCACCACCTCACTTGATGTCTTCTTATCTTGGTTCCCTTGTGGTTTGCTTCTCGTGTAGCCTTGGTCATGCAGAAATGTAGACATAGAGTTTTGGAAAGATCACAGACAGTGATTAGAGTTTAGTATTGGTTTAAGATAGTTTGTTTCCTCGTTTAGATTCATCCTTTAGGACTGATGAGTTCATTCAATTAGGCATGACTACTTTGCAGAAGTAAAATCATCATCTGTGTGATTTGGATACTCACCCCTCTTTGAATTCTAGATACCTAGATAAATCCTCTCACGTCACTTATGAACTTGTGGTCGATGTTGTTGAAAGTTAGTGCTGGTCATCACCAGATCTGGTTTGTCTTATAAGATGATTTGGTTTAGAAAGATGTTTGTTATAAAGATCACTCCAAGATGTACCCTAAACCAGATGATCTAGACCCATTTCATCACGTCGAGAGAAACATTGGTCACTTTGCTTCGGTTAAACATTTGCGCCAAAATTTCCCGTATATTTACATGCATGCTATGCAAATGCACATATTAAATTTTGATCCTTATAACCCCCCAAACCTTGGGACGTTACAGTTATGCCCCGGAAATTTGCACCCCTTGACACCGGAATATTCTGGCCTTCCTGGATCCAATGTAATGGACTTGGTCTTGGAACTCTTAAATTTTCCAGGAGGGTTTTTCTCTTTGGTAAGAATAACAATCAGCGCTATGAACACTAAACAAAATATTAGATTGTGTGTGTTGTCATTACCACCAAAACAACATAGAAGGAGACATGAGCTCTCATATAGGTTCATCTCGGATCTCCATATGCATGTCGATGAAAGCTGTCCAATCAGCCGGCATGTTGTGATAAAAAAAAACTGCGAGAGGACACTAGCAGTCAAATAGAAGGGTATCATATGCACCAGATCTCCACGTTCATCCTCAAGGATCATGTTGTGAATTATCACACATGTATTCATCACCTCCCACATCTGTTGCGTCGACCAAGTGAGAGCAGGTTTCTGGACAATGGCAAACCTATGCTGGAGCACTCCAAAAGCACGTTTGGCATAATTTCTTATACTCTCTTTTACCGAGGCAAAATAGGATCTCTTGTTGCCTATAGGATTGGCGATTGTCTTCACAAATATTGACCACCTTGGATAGATACCATCTGCTAGGTAATACCGCTTGTTGTAGCCGTGGCCATTGATAACCTAGCTTCCTGACGGAGCATGACCTTCGAGAAGTTCCATGAAGACAGGAGAAGGCTGCATCACATTGATATCGTTGTGAGATCCTGCTATGCCAAATAAAGCGTGCCAAATCCAAGACTCATGGCCGGCCACTGCCTCAAGGATAACGTTGCAAGCTCCATGATGTCCCCCTTTCTACAATCCTTGCCAACAAATGGGACAGTTCTTCAAGCTCCAGTGCATGCAATCAATACTTCCAACCATTTTAGGAAAGCATCTTCCTTCATTCGTTGCCAAGATCCGAGTTTTTCCTCTTCATTTGGACGTCTCGAGTAATTTGGACCAAACACAACCACTACTACCTTGCAGAACCTGTACATGGTTTTTATCGTCGTGGACTCTCACAAGAGAAGATAGTTGTTCTGACCATCTGTAGGAGAGCCATATGCAACATGTCGCTTAGCAGCAGTGCACTTCTGAAGTGATGATAATCCAAGAATTCCCACGACATCTTTCTTCATCTTGAACGAGGCATCATGCTCCCACACATATTGCACCAAGGTGAGGAACAATCTTCTGCTCATCCGAAATCTCCGACGAAATCTTTTGCATCAAACCTTGGCACTTCGTCAAAGTAGGCCCCGAAGAGCATTGCATGCCCCTCCATCCTCATCCTTGGCTTTGCCTTCCTCCTCCCAGACTTTGAGCCTCCTCAGTTTGGTTCGGCATTGGCTTCCTCGTCGTCTTGAAGGTTTGCAAGGCAATCAAGAATGGCCAAGTTCTCATCTTCCTCGGCGTCTTTCTCGGCTTGTTCCTCCATGTGTAGGTGCACCATCTCCTCATCATCGTTGTCCATCTGATCTAAATATGAAAGGATAAAATGAACTGGTCGCCGGCGATCGGCGGGAGAAATGAATGAAGACGGCGCCTACTGGGCAAAACATCGAGCACCTTCGGTGCTAGGTGGTATCCCGATGTCGTCGGGGTTGCTGGGCGAGGCATCGTGCAGGAGCACCTGCACGACGTCAGGAGGGCGGAGGCGACCGGAGGGGGTGGCAGGCGTGCGTCTTTTTTGTTTATGGGCGCCGTGCCGTCGGGATACACGACGGGCGGGGCGAGTGGGCAGCACGGCGTTTTCCGATTATATATTCCCTTGTGCCCATGACGAGACGGCCCCACGCGCTCGACGAGTCGTCCAGAGGCCTCGATGCAAAATGGACGCGTCCAGACGGGGAGGCTTAATAAAACGAACGACTGGACGTCTTTTTTCGCCGGGCTCGCCCCAAAGGGCTTTGGGGGACCTGGATGCTCTGACTAACTGGACACCTCTTGTTTAAAAGAAAAAAAAAATCCTTTGTTGAAACATGCTATGTCCGTTCTATAATAGATGACTCTTAAATAGATGTATCTAATACTATAACAAGTCTATATATACATTTATGTAGGATTCATCTTATATGGAATGGATGGAGTATGAACCAAGTCAGTCATGGATTGTTCCCTCGGTGTTCACATAGCGAAAAGAATCCACTGGATTTGACGGGGCACGGGCACGGAGGTGTGAAATAAAGAAAACATTGCACGAGCGGTGAATCAGCCATGGCAGCTTTAGTTCCATCCATCCATCCGTCCACATACCTCTGTCTCTTCTCCTCATTGTTAATTACTCTATGAGGGTAGGTCTCTGCTAACCTTTCTGGTTAACACAGAACCAGACGTGTCTATGCGTGCGTGCGTGCGCGCCTGTCGAGGCCACAGATGCCACTGATTGTTTAATCATCCGCTGTCAGGGAGGCGAGGTGCCTGCGCCGTGCGTGAGCTCTGAGCTGTTGCCATGTGGAGCCCCTGCCACTCCTCCTCTGCCTCTGGGGATCTCACGATGTAGTGTACTGCTCTGTGTGTGTATGTGCAGTTGTGCACGCACATGTGGATCCTGATCTGAGCCTTTCTATGCGTTGAATATTGCACCCAAGTTGGTGAAGTCTAAACCTTCCTGGGCAAGTCATACTGAAGAGAGCTTGGAGAATCTTCGTTTGAAATATGAGGATTTAGAATAGAATGTTTTTAGAAGATGGAGGGAGATGGAGGTGGGTAAAAGAGACGGTGTATTTTGGAGTAGATTTGGCCCGCCGGCCGGCATATTTGTTCAAAATGGCAGCTTAAATGTAGTGCAATATGGCTGCACTTTTATTCGATCTGGCATGTGTGAGGACACATATATATGGTTCGTGCCTTCCTGACGATTTCGTCGGTTTTACTTTCCATGTTTCTTAAATCTATATCTATATTTCCAACGAGTAGGCCCCGCCTATCGGGTGGCAGTGCCCCTATGTAGACCACCTAATTTTAGCGAGTGGACAGTAGGTGTTAGACAAAAAATTGATGGGTTGAAAACGAGGGATATCGCTGGAGGCCATTTTGATGTCCGGACCCCAATGAGCCGTTGAGATCATTTTGTCACGGCGGAGGTGCTCTTAGCCGAAGGATCTAGAATAGAATGTTTTCAGAAGATGGAGGAACATGGAGGTAGGTAAAGAGACTCTGTATTTTGGAGTAGATTTGGCCCCATCGGCATATTTGTTCAAAATGACATGTCAAAATGTACTGCAATATAGCTGCACTTTTATTCGATCTGGCATGTGCGAGGACATATGCTTCGTGCCTAGCTTCCTGACGAAATCTAACTTATGTTTCGCCGGTTTTAATTTCAATGATTCTAAAATATGTATCTATATTTTTTGGACAAAAATGTAAAGGTTGGCTCAAATCCGCAAAATCAGCTCCCGGTAGGAAAAATGGATTTCATGTTGCCAAAACATTCTGCCATTTTACGTGGATTTATTGTATATTCTTTTAGTGGTAAGTGGCGTTCCTATCTACACCGAGATGTCGGTGATGACTTCGTAAACCTTGGGATGCATCGGTTTAATCTTTCGGAGGTGCGCATAGTGATACGAAGCAGTGGCGGAGCTTGACACAAGTCCTTGTGGGGGGGCAAAATGCAATATCTGTGATAGAGGAGTATTATTTTCCTAGACACATCATGTGCCCAGTCTTCCTCAAACCTGGCATGGAACCGTAGAAAAGAAAATCAAAATACTCTCTCCGTTTTTGTATACAAGGCCACAACCAAATATATGTTTTGCTTCTAATACAAGGCCGCAAACACTTATCGAGACGAAATTTATGATGATTACCGTATTTAATCCATAGGTTTCGTGCTATTAATTATGCTTAAATAATCACACCCAGTGCATTCGACTTGGTGTGTAAATACTGGCTGCATCTACCCTTCGTTGGCCTCCCCCATGCAAGAGTGTATTTAATACTCACTACACGGATTAAACTAGCATGCATATGGCCATTATTAATTAGTTCAACACTTTATCTTGGTATCTGTAATATGGAATTGTGGCCTTATATACAAAAACGGAGGGAGTACTCCTTCTGTCTTTTGATAAATCCACGACGATTAATTTAAGACGGAGGGAGTAGCTCAATATATTTGTCAGCGATTTTACTATTCACCTATTGGTGTTCCCAGGTACCAGCTAGCACGCCGCCCTCCCAAATAAATTTGTTTCATTGGTTATTTATTTTTGTATTGGATGCATACAAACATATGTAAGCTAGCACACGATGCTAATTATTTAGTAAGAACAAAAATATGATGTCATATCACGTGGGCAGAAGGAGGGGTGCCAATTTGTGAATTGTGAGGGCGGGCCACGAATTCCAGATGATCCAACAACATTATCGTACCGGTCAGTAACCAGCAGTACTACAACCGAAATGCTATCGGGCGAATAAGTGCAGATGCACGCTTCGAGAATTAATACCGGTCAGTAATTCTGTACGTGCATGGGCCAAGGGCCAGTACGTTCTGTTGTGCTACTAGCAGGGCAATGTCACGAGCCTTCTCTGACATTTACACCACCACCGGCCTTTTATTTCTGCAACCTTTTCCGTGTGTTGCATCGCTTTGGATCTTCGATGTGAGATCGTGATGATAATGTTCTTTCATCCGTCTCAGCTTTCCTCCATGAGAGGACCTCTCGCGCTATAGCTTTACACAATAGCCCTAGCTCGTAGAGTCACTCAGCACACTGTGGCGTTCCTTCGCATTATTGCATGGCAACGCACTTGAGGAATGCGCGCCTCTTTTTGTTTGTGTTGTCATATTTTGTTTTTCCGAAATGGGAATAGTTCCAGTCTCTGAATCAAAATGATGCATATGGCCGATTTATTAATTTATTCAAATTACAGTTCTATGTAAGTGTAGCTAGTGAAAGCTTGATTTCTGGCCTAACACTCTGACATAGTACTTTGTTCGTCAAATTAGTATAGGTAACTAGAAGTTGTGGCATCACTAGCTCAATAAGCTGAGTAATTGGGGAACACTAGAACAGGCACCCAAGAACCTTGCAGCAGAGTCTGCTAGAGCCATCAGGCCGGTGAGAACTGGTACATGTATATACAAACCAAACCACGCACATGTACACACGCTGCAAAATTTTTTTTTTTGAAACGGATAACCCGGCCTCTGCATCTAGACGATGCACACAGCCATTTATTGCAAATCGCTTAAAACAACGTTCAGAAGTAAACCATCCAAATACAAGTCACCGAAATCGAATCGTGGCCACAAACACTAGCCAACGAAAAAACAAACACAAAGGAGAACTACACATATTGTAATCTCCTAGTGTGCAACCAACCACCCTGGTTGAAGATAGCCCGCACCACCGCCATCAACCTGGTGCATCCAGAAACCAAACGTCCTCGTTGACCTTTTGGTAGGAGGAAAGACCACATGTTGATCCAGTGTGTAGCTCGATGAACAACCTGCAAAAAGTGACCAGCTTTCAAGTTGTTAAAAATCATATCATTACTGCAATTCCAAATTGCCCATAAGAAAGCACATACACCAATGCGTATACTAGCTTTAGTCTCTTTATCCACCCCATTCAACCAATTACCAAACAAATTAGCAACTGAGTAAGGAGGAGTAATGTTAAAAGTAAAATGAACCAATCTCCAAATTTTCCTAGCAAAACAACACGAGATAAACAAATGATCCACGGTCTCCTCATCAGCACAGAAAACACACTTCGTACATCCTACCCACTTACGTTTCTTTAAATTATCCTTTGTGAGAAGTTCTTTACGAAGCATAAACCACATGAAAATCCTAATTTTCAGTGGAACCTTCAATTTCCACAAGTATTTACGTAAGAATCTAGTGTGACCATTCATTAGATCCTCATACATGGATTTCACTGAAAACACACCCGACGGTGTCAGTTTCCATATGAACTTATCAGGATAATTAGACAGGGAAACCGCCATCAATCTCTCAACAAGATGCAACCAGGCTTCCCATTTATCACCAAGGAGCGGTCTCCTGAATGTGATATTAGGATGATCATGCGAAATGACATGTGCTACAAGAACATTCTTATAATTAACAATATTGTAAAGCGAAGGATATTGAGTAGCTAGAGGGGTTTGTCCTAACCAAGTGTCTTCCCAAAATCTCACATTCTGTCCATCACCAATGGAACAGGAGATATGAGAGAAAAACTCACCGTACACACGCTGCAATGGTGTGCAATCACCGGCGATGGACTGTAGCGCGTGGTGGGACATGTCAAAATAAATGTGTGGGGGCTTTCTTGTGTCGGACAAGACTAAACCAAGCAACATGCCAACATGCATTATCCAAATAGTCCCTTCTCTGAGATACATACAAGCACCATATGCTTCAAAAATTGGATATTTTAATCAAAATTCATTCTATGGCATGCGAAATACTGTGGCAAAAGTTGTGATGCAACAATCTGCAATTTTTCCAAGCTTAGTGCACGTGGTCAATACTCCCTAACATCCCGCGGCCAATGTCGCCTATCATTCATTTCCGTGTCTTCTTCATTTGTTGCTCGAAGATAGGTTGGACCGAAGGCACAGATTGTCACTTTCGCAAACCTACGCACTGACTCGATTGTAGTATCTTTGCCAATGCGAAGAGAATCATCGGCGTAGTCGGCCAAATGCCATAATCAATCACTCTCATCGCCGCAGAGATCTTTTGGTAGGTGCTAAATTTCAACTAATCCCACGGCGTTCCTCTGACGGGTAAAGAAGCGACAATTTGACTCGCAAGCTTTGACAATATTAACGAACAAGGATCGGCACATTTTGTACCTTCTTCGAAAGTGAGCCGAGTATGTAGGCTCCTCAACGAATACTCGAGCAAAAAATGCATGCTCAGGCCCAAATCCATCTACAAGATGGTAAATAATTCAAATGAACCTTTGTAAATCCAAACTAGCTGCAACCACAAGGAGTTTCGGGGCAGCGCCGAAGGGGTGGCAGACGAGTGTGGTCGATCCGCGGGGGGGAGGGGGGGGGGGTAGGGGGAGGGGGATGCCACTCCTCCGTTGGGACGTGGTCAATCCGTGGCGGAGGCGAATCGGTGGCGGCTCCCCCGTCCAGGGTGGGGTGGATGTACGGCGACACAGAATTAGAGGGGGCTTTGCGAGGCATGCGGCGATCGGCCGCGGAAGGGGGAGGGAAGCTACCGTGAGTTGAAATGCCCCTCCTGCCAAGGTTTTCTTCCCAATACAAGGCACCGTCAGGTCGCCCGTTGAATAATTGATTTATGCGTTCGACGAGGATCTTTTTGCATCCTTCAAAATTTTATAAAGGACGACGAGATTTTGAGGCGTCTGTTCGAGTCACTTTTTGGTCCAAAACCGCAAAATGGCGGTTATTATGCAATTCAGCGGGGGATAATGAGTCTGCTAGAGATGCTCTAATAGCTTATCTGTATGTTTAATAGAAATACATGATGTGTAATTCATATGTTTTTCATTAGTTAATCTTGGACATTTTATTTGTAGTCTCAAAACAATGCTCCCACATTATATGAAAATTTGAGGCCGTAGACATTAAGATATGGATTTTTGGTGTATCTTTTTTTTTAGAAACATAGTAGAAATGCAAGCGCTCATAAACACGCGCATAAATTCACCCCTATGAATGCACACACGCACACACTACCCGTACGAGCACCTCCGAGTGACCGACCTGGCGCGTCTTGAGATTGACGAAGTCACCACAGACGCCTTGCTATCGAGGGGAATGTCGTCTCCCACTTAAAGAACATTCCTTCTAAATACGACACATAGGTGTTAAGTCTGAGGTTTGAACTCCGGTGGGCTAGAGGTACAAGAACCCTCCTAACCATCAAACCACATCTAACTAGATGGGCTATGACTATCCATTTAGAGGTACTCATAGGGCCGAGAGCACAACAAGTGGCGCTTTATAGATCATCCATATACCACAAACACTTGTAGAAAACGGGCCGTAAAGGGCTATAGTTCAGGATTTCTATCCGGGACTGCTCAATCGGGACTAGAGGCCCCCCTTTTGTCCTAGTGCACCATGAACCTGTTGCAACGCGTAGAGATAAACAAAAACTTTTCTACGCGGTACTTCTAAGATCTAGCCGAGGTAGAAGGCCACGAGGATTACCACTAAACGCGCAGGTGCGGATTATCGATGAAGCGCGTCGATGCAGTGTAGTCCCACGATCCAATTCAGCCAATCGAATCCCATGATCGTCGAAGTGCTGACCGTACAACACCTCTGTGTGGTGACCCAGCACACCACTGCATGTGCTGTGCGCAAGTCAGTGACATAATACTCACAAAAGGACTTATCCGTGAATATTACATCTCTCAGAGTGGTACAACAGAAACACAGCGGGTCCAGGTAAAACTAAAGGATACAAACCTCATTACAAAATCTTGAGAATCTCCTTAATGAATCAAGAAGATCTCCTGCAAAAGAAACATCAGAAGAAGCAATTCGAAACTCCGAGCCGGAGAAGAACTCTAGCTCAGCACTAATCCACTATGGCTGATGTCAGCCCTAATCTAAGGCTAGTAAATGCTAAGTCCAAGAATGGTCTCTACCTACACCTTGATAGCTTCTCCTCCACCAGCGTTGTTGATGACGATACTTTACCGACTAAGTAGTATAAGACTCCACCTAGCTTCATGAGGTAAAGATGGCTTCACGATGACGACTTCCATAGGCTTCAACTCTAAGCAGGGGGTCAAACGGGATAGAATGAGTAACGAGCGTTGCTCAGCAAGTTCATGATATATAGTGGGTGGTTGATGCACTAACTACAGCTTTAGACTCGAAAGAGTCATAAAGTAATGCAAGGTTTTGTAAAACTTTCTTCAAGAGGTTGCTTTTAATTCTGAAAACTATGCCCGCCATTCTTCACAGGATTAGAACTTTCATGGAGTTGCCTTTCCTGCGGCGTTCGCAGCTCCTTCCCGGAACAAGGGGTAACATGCCACATCCTTTTACACTCTGCAGAGGTGCGTTACTTTACCCATGGACGACCAAGACCATGTTGCACAACCAGGCGATCGTTCCTGTCCACGCCCACTCAGGTGTGGGGCCCGGTAGTTGGTCCAAGCCAAACCGTGCTTCTCCGCACAACGCATGCCCACCCATTTCTGCCAGCAGGTTGAACGCCTGATTCCACCCCTCACGATGGAGATCTACGCGCCCCTGGCAGACACTCATAGACCCCAGAGTCCGTGGGACGTAAGGGCTCCCACCCATGTGCATGTAGTCCCGCAAGACCTACAGCGTACGTCTCTGGCGCGTCCGTTGACATGCGAACGAGAAAAGTATCACGGTTGACTTACTCCCCCCATAGAAGATCCATGGTCAACGCGAATTTACGGCGCAAGAATCCTGACGGCAGTTGTTGTTAATTCCTAGGTAATACGTTCCCATGCAGATGGAACCTTCCTTTGACCTATTCATCTTACCATGGTTCCATCCGCCCACCAAACAGAACACTACCACTCGGGTAGTCATTCAATTAGTCATATTATTATAAAAATAGGATCATGCATTCTTTTGAGACTCGGTGATAAGACGATAGGGTTTTTGCAATTAGTTTGTTATGAAGTACTGCAAAGGATATGAGCAAGTGATGAACTTGGCTGAGATTGAAATAACCATAATAATAATCCAGGTCTTCGGGGTTCGAGGTCGAGTAGAGAAATCCAAATATCTGAAAGATAGCAAAGTAGTCCCGGTAAGGACTACAGAAAACACTGGCAAGATGATACATGCATAGTAATGAGATGCATTGCGAATTACCCTGGAAAATACCCCAGCTTACAAGTGTAAGCCACGTTTGATACGATATCTTAATCACACAGATTCTAGGTGGCTTAGAGTTGTTTCATTACTTGGGGTGATGTTGTTATTTCTTTTAGGCTTAGGTGTGTTTCACTTTTATTGAACGAACACTTGTTATCATGTTTAAGTAGAAGTGTTTATTACTTGGTGAGGTAACGAGACCATAACACATGGAAAACAATTATTGAAAAGATAACAAACATGTTTAGTTTTATTTTCCAAAAGTGTAGAGCTGATGACAAGGAGTTCAATTGAAAATGGTGAACTAGTATAACTAACTCTATCATCATAATATTTGCTAATGATTTGTGATGGTAGGTTTTAGTAGGTGTGAAAACATGAGGTTTTTATCAAATAATGAAAATAATGATGTGGTAGTCATCTATTGTTTTTAATAGATTTTGAGTATAATTATAGAAGAAATTTAGAAGTTAATTAAAATGTTTTATAATTAACATATTTGAGTTGGAAATGCTTTTCTCTTTAATTTGATATATCATTCAATGTTTTCTGAAAATATTTGAATAAATTATGAATTTATTAATTTTAAATAAATTAAATGACTAGGCAAAACATTACACACATTAAAACTTGGTAAAATGGCTTTATAAACATCATAGATGAGTTGTATATGTAATTTGGAGCGTTTTGGTATATAACTTGTAATTTTCTGATTTTATGAATTATTTCATATTTTCTCATTTTTAAATGATTTAATTTAATTAAAGAAAATATTAAATTTTAAACTTTATCAAATATTTTTGGAAAGTTATTAATCATTTAGATTATATTATTCTAATTAATTTGGTATATTAGTTTTATTTTTCTGATAAGTATTTTTAAAGTTATTAATTTTATAAGATTAATCATTTTTTTCTGTTTTCAATTTGACAGGTGGGGTCCACCTGTTAATTTAAATTTTAAATCAAAAATAAAATGGAAAATGCCCCTGACGTCATGCTGACGTCAGGATGACATCATCACAGGAGGAAAATCCTCTCTGTTCAATCGCAATCTCGCGATTCGTCGCGAATTGGCCCAATTGGTTGGTTCTAATGAAAAGAGGACACAAAACGGAGGCTAGGGGTGGCAGCTCCGCTTCCATAAGGTCGCCGGAGCGTTGCCGGCGAGCACGAACGGCGGCGGCGCTTGCGGTGATGCGGCGGTGACACGCAACGGACCACGAATCCTCAATCGAAAAAGCCCGGGAGATTCCCCTGCTCACCAGGATTGTAGAGACGCGGTCGAGGTGGCCTGAGAAGACTCGACGGCGACGGGAGCTTGCAAAAATGGCGGCGCGGCCGTCGGAGAAGATAGCTTCGATTCGGCGAACTCCGACCTTCCCAGCTAACGGGAATTGGTGGAGAGGTAGAGGAGATCCTCGCGCACGCGATGGTGGCTTCAGCTCGTCCCGGGTTGGACGGAATCGACGGCGACGGCGAGGTCCGTACGGTTGGGTTAGGGTTTCCGGTCGGGTGCAGTACAGAGAGGGAGACGGATAGCGAGCGAGAGGGAGAGGAGATGAGTGAGCTCGATGAGGACGTCTCCGTGACCTTATCCATGCTTGAAGACGGCGGTTGGGAGGTGGCAGCGGATGTGCCACGACATCGATCTCCTCTGCCTTCTGGCAGAGGAAGAAGAAAGGGAAACAGGAAAGGCGATTTTCAGTAACCCCCTCTATTTTCCAGATTTTACACCTTAGTCCTTTTGTCTTATAACTGAACTAAAAACACTTGTTTTCAGGGCCTTTCTGTGAATAGAAAAATTAATAAAAAATATATTTGAATTCCTTATCAAATTCTACAACTCACCATATTTTGTTTTGGTGAATTTGAAGAATATTTATATTTTTTATTTAGATGCCAGATTAAGTGATTTTTTGTTGTTTTCCCTCTATTTAATTTATTAGATGTCTTAAAATCTATTTTAGGCATGAAAATTATATCCACACAAAACACATGGGGTCCACCAAGTGGTGTGTTCCCATTGGAACCTCTAGATACAAATTCCTTATAGAAAGTATTTAAGTAAAATACTTGGTGCTGGTTCTATGTACTGTTATGAAAATCATTTAATTTGGAATTATATTCCATGTCACACCAAATGATTTTAAAGGGGTAAAGGAACTTGTTTTCCTTTTATAATACTATGTTATTTTAATAGCTAAAACTCTTTAGCAATTGTGGTTGACATTTTACTTAAGTGTGTATCAATCAGATTTGTTATTTTAGGGACATGATCAATTGGAAAACATGTGTGGCTTTGAAATCTTATTTACTGGTTTTCCACATAGGTTCTAATATGGATATTATCTCATGTTTGTTTTGGAACATGTAGTCATCTACATGATTAGATGTAGATGAATATTTGTTATCATCTGTTAGTCTTACAAAAGGAAAAGATTTGGAAAACAAGGTATTAATCTTGTTTTCATCTACCTCCACATATCAAAACATGTGGATCTAATGACTTGTTATTATCCCATACTTTGTAGTTATTTCCATTAAAGATGTTATTATGAGTTCCTTATCTCTGATGAGCTTGATAGAGGTTAATGATTCTCTATTACCTCCTAATGACTCACTGGATAAATTCTTGTGCTCCCTTACTGATGCAATGTTGCTTCTTGTGGTCTTCTGTTGCTTGATGTTCTTCTCTCTAGTTACCACTAGCCTTCTGTTACCACTTTTGTCCATTGCAGGTAGTATCATCTCTTGGATTCAATCTTCCACTATCTCACCCTTGTGGTGAGAACAAACAGTTATTCCAAACAAAGATTTTACTTAGATGATTATATTGTGGTTTCTTGTTTCCTTAGTGTTATTCTTTCTATTGATTAATGATAAAAGAAGTGTAGGTGTAGTTTAGGTCATCAGTTAGCCTTAAGCATATAAGAAGAATCTGTTGACAAGTTTGCAAGGCTTGTCCCCAAATGACTTTTCATATACAAGAGACTGAGATGTACTAGGTTATTCAATATTCTGTTTGTTGGTGTATGACACTCAATGGTTTGAGTATACAAAAGTGGTCTGTGAACAAGGTAATTAGTCTTGTTACCAAACTACTTCTATATAACACTAACATTGGAGTATCACACAATTTCAAGAGGGTTAATATGATCATATCACTATATAAGAGTTTCCAATTACTCTTATAGTAGCTTAGAGTAGCACTTCTAGCACACTCTAAACAATCTTCTTGTAGATCTTCTGGTGGTGGTTCCTCTCTTCTTGTGGTTGCTTCACTTGTAGAATGACTTAGAGAAGATTTGGAAACAAGATAGGATGGTCTTGACAACATAACAAGATCTAGATTAAGAGTTAGTTCATGCTTTTATTATCCTTCCATATACTTCTTATTTTATTTCCCAAATTATATGTAATTATATCATATAGGATTTATTTACTTAGTTACCAATTCAATTCCTCTAATAGAGGTTATATCTTGTTATTCCTTAGTTGTATCCAGAGAAACTCCAGTGGTAGAATTGTTGGATTTGAGTTGAGGTGTGAAATGCTTATGGACTGATGGGTTAATAGGAAGTGGATCCAATGGTTCATTGAGGTGTTGAGATTTCATATGTTCACTTGTATAAAATGAATGAGGCAATGAGCATGTAAAGCTTATTGGGTTTTAATGACTTATGTCATAGTTGTCATTTGTTTTCTCTTGTGTCATGATATTACTTTTTATTCATCACTTTATTAACTTTGTCATTCATAATGCAGATATAGAGATTTGGGAATATCATGTGTGATGATCAAGGTTTAGAAGTAGTTTAAGAAGATTAATTTCTTCTTTTAGATACTTATTTTATGGTTGAGGAGATATGTACATATTCGATAAATATGTTAATAAAATTATTATGTCATTTCCCACTTGTGGGTTTTGATTTAACACTTGTTTGTATCACTTGTGTTCTATTAAAACTTTGTTATCTACTTGTGAAGGTTAACTTAGTAGTTACTAAATAGTTTGGAAAGATATGATGTGAATGGTTGATCACTTAAGGAGTTAGTGTTTTACAGAACCTAGAATATTTGTTGATGATATTATTCCATAAAGCATTTTTAGCTTGTAGAAATTAATTGATAACTTAGGGAGTTGTTGTTTTATAGAAGATCACATCTCTGTTGATGAGATGGTTCAATTATGTGTTACTCATTAGTGAAAGTGTGCTCAGCATTTATGAGATTTGGATTCTCACCCCTCTTTGAGTTCTAGATACCTAGTGAATTATCCCAAGTCACTTATAGACTTGAGGTTTAGGTGGTTGAGAATTTGTGTTGGTCACAACCAATTATGGTTTGGGTAACCAAATGATTTAGTTTGTAGAGATACAATGTTATAAAGATCACTCCAAATGAACTCCTGACTAGATGAACTAGACCTATTCCATCATGTCAAGTGAAACTTTGTCACTTTAATTCGTTTAAACTTTCGCGCCAAAATTTCCCGTACTTTTAGATGCATGCTTTGCAAATGCACATATTAAATTTAGATCCTTATAACCTTCCAAACACTGGGATGTTACAGTATCTCCCCCTTAACAAGAACTTCGTCCCGAAGTTCAACCTCTCTTACGTAAAGATAGGTAGAGAGAACTTCTGTAGACCGTTGATTCTTCACATCTGTTTCCTTGTGTTGACCTTGGCATGTGTATCCTCTTGTCTGGATTGTTCACCTTCCACTGTCCTATATGATAATCTAATAGTATGCCAGTTGTTAGGACAACTCTGTCTTGTTACTAGACCTTCCTAATGGTCTCACGAAGAACACGTGGTATTTCCACCATATAGTGGATACCAAGTTTCATTCTCCGATGAATAGGTATGGTTTCCTACCTCTCACTACTTTCTGAAGAACATTTGGTACATTCACTAGGTGATGAATAACCAATAATATTCTTCCGATACCCTCGATATTGTCTATGGTTTGGACTCCATTTGGTTCAGTCTAACGGTCTCAAGATAATTATTTTTTTCAAAGAAACTTTTACAAAGTGGTGTACACTTACTTACACTCTTCTAATTAGTAAAAATATCTTTGAGTTTCCTCGAGTTTTGCGTTTTTTCCTATAGATGACTATAACTTATTCCAGTGGTTAACTTCTATGGTCCTTTTATATCTTTGGGTTTTGACTTTCATGGGACAACTCTATAAGTTTATTTCTCGAACTACTACATGTTTCCTTCTAGGATATAACTACTCATGTGATGTCCTTGGCATCTCTTG
This sequence comes from Alopecurus myosuroides, assembly GCA_028641055.1. Lineage (NCBI taxonomy): Eukaryota > Viridiplantae > Streptophyta > Magnoliopsida > Poales > Poaceae > Alopecurus > Alopecurus myosuroides. Next base: position 319,873,961 of record CM054061.1, read on the forward strand.
TTGTATATCTCCATGTGCACATGAGGTATGTCACCAACTCCAAGCAAACTATGGGATGTGGTCCATTCCCATGAGTGGCTTCATTAACTTCTGCCTTCTTGACTTCTTGGTCTTCCAGAGCTTTGATAGTTGCTTCAATCATCTGAGATTTCAGAGCGCTCTCATACTAATCCTATACCCTCTAGACCAATAACATCAAGATAGAACTCAATGTTTGCACATGCATCTGCACATCAGGTTCAATCTTCATGCACAGATCTAGTCAATCAAAGATCCAAATAAAATCCAATAAATCCCAAATGCAGTTTTCACTCATGCATCAAAAGCCTGTGAAATAAAAGTACTTAGAGTAAAACATCTCAAGTACCAAGGCTCTCAAATGCTATACACTACAAGTAGGTATATATTACCTTGTAATCCTATTCTACACAACCACTCTTTGCCTAGGTAATTACTCCAATTGCATGCCTTACTGCAATGGAATAAACCAAAACAAAATGATCCTATAGTAGTTGTTGTATAACTTAGTTCCCTATAGGACTAAGTACCATGCTGTTTGAAGTACTTCCTCGTGGTTATGATAAGCTTCTCATAACATCTGTTGGTCCTTCATGGTGTTGATCACCTCGTAGGAGTAGTAATGTAGCTTCCATCAATGCTTATGCCTTCTCCTAATTCTATTATATGCTATCGTAGTTCAACTCTAGACTGGATAACAAAGGATATGATATATATCCCATAGTTACCATGGTTTAATTAAAGTTCACAATTCTCAAACATTCCTTATTGTTGATTCTTATACGTACTCTATATCATATTGTACTCCATCCTATTCATTTATAGAATGGGGTATTCCGCACTTTGACTTAAGCATCTCTGACTATGTCAGAACATTCTTTTTCTCAATAACACCGATACCTGATAAATTTCTAACTATTCATACCTAGGTATAAAGATACTGGATAAGTAAATTTACTCAGGTTGAGTAAGAATAATTCTATACAAGTCTGATTAATCATTCTCAAGTGAATGATCATCATAGTTGTAGGAAGTGTGGTTTAGATAAGATGGTTTCCTATAGTCTTTACCAACCTACAGATCTCCTAAAAGGTTTTAAACCTAAGGTCGCTTCGCTCTGATACCACCTGTGGTGACCCAGCACACCACTGCATGTGCTGTGCGCAAGTCAGTGACATAATACTCACAAAAGGACTTATCCGTGAATATTACATCTCTCAGAGTGGTACAACAGAAACACAGCGGGTCCAGGTAAAACTAAAGGATACAAACCTCATTACAAAATCTTGAGAATCTCCTTAATGAATCAAGAAGATCTCCTGCAAAAGAAACATCAGAAGAAGCAATTCGAAACTCCGAGCCGGAGAAGAACTCTAGCTCAGCACTAATCCACTATGGCTGATGTCAGCCCTAATCTAAGGCTAGTAAATGCTAAGTCCAAGAATGGTCTCTACCTACACCTTGATAGCTTCTCCTCCACCAGCGTTGTTGATGACGATACTTTACCGACTAAGTAGTATAAGACTCCACCTAGCTTCATGAGGTAAAGATGGCTTCACGATGACGACTTCCATAGGCTTCAACTCTAAGCAGGGGGTCAAACGGGATAGAATGAGTAACGAGCGTTGCTCAGCAAGTTCATGATATATAGTGGGTGGTTGATGCACTAACTACAGCTTTAGACTCGAAAGAGTCATAAAGTAATGCAAGGTTTTGTAAAACTTTCTTCAAGAGGTTGCTTTTAATTCTGAAAACTATGCCCGCCATTCTTCACAGGATTAGAACTTTCATGGAGTTGCCTTTCCTGCGGCGTTCGTAGCTCCTTCCCGGAACAAGGGGTAACATGCCACATCCTTTTACACTCTGCAGAGGTGCGTTACTTTACCCATGGACGACCAAGACCATGTTGCACAACCAGGCGATCGTTCCTGTCCACGCCCACTCAGGTGTGGGGCCCGGTAGTTGGTCCAAGCCAAACCGTGCTTCTCCGCACAACGCATGCCCACCCATTTCTGCCAGCAGGTTGAACGCCTGATTCCACCCCTCACGATGGAGATCTACGCGCCCCTGGCAGACACTCATAGACCCCAGAGTCCGTGGGACGTAAGGGCTCCCACCCATGTGCATGTAGTCCCGCAAGACCTACAGCGTACGTCTCTGGCGCGTCCGTTGACATGCGAACGAGAAAAGTATCACGGTTGACTTACTCCCCCCATAGAAGATCCATGGTCAACGCGAATTTACGGCGCAAGAATCCTGACGGCAGTTGTTGTTAATTCCTAGGTAATACGTTCCCATGCAGATGGAACCTTCCTTTGACCTATTCATCTTACCATGGTTCCATCCGCCCACCAAACAGAACACTACCACTCGGGTAGTCATTCAATTAGTCATATTATTATAAAAATAGGATCATGCATTCTTTTGAGACTCGGTGATAAGACGATAGGGTTTTTGCAATTAGTTTGTTATGAAGTACTGCAAAGGATATGAGCAAGTGATGAACTTGCCTGAGATTGAAATAACCATAATAATAATCCAGGTCTTCGGGGTTCGAGGTCGAGTAGAGAAATCCAAATATCTGAAAGATAGCAAAGTAGTCCCGGTAAGGACTACAGAAAACACTGGCAAGATGATACATGCATAGTAATGAGATGCATTGCGAATTACCCTGGAAAATACCCCAGCTTACAAGTGTAAGCCACGTTTGATACGATATCTTAATCACACAGATTCTAGGTGGCTTAGAGTTGTTTCATTACTTGGGGTGATGTTGTTATTTCTTTTAGGCTTAGGTGTGTTTCACTTTTATTGAACGAACACTTGTTATCATGTTTAAGTAGAAGTGTTTATTACTTGGTGAGGTAACGAGACCATAACACATGGAAAACAATTATTGAAAAGATAACAAACATGTTTAGTTTTATTTTCCAAAAGTGTAGAGCTGATGACAAGGAGTTCAATTGAAAATGGTGAACTAGTATAACTAACTCTATCATCATAATATTTGCTAATGATTTGTGATGGTAGGTTTTAGTAGGTGTGAAAACATGAGGTTTTTATCAAATAATGAAAATAATGATGTGGTAGTCATCTATTGTTTTTAATAGATTTTGAGTATAATTATAGAAGAAATTTAGAAGTTAATTAAAATGTTTTATAATTAACATATTTGAGTTGGAAATGCTTTTCTCTTTAATTTGATATATCATTCAATGTTTTCTGAAAATATTTGAATAAATTATGAATTTATTAATTTTAAATAAATTAAATGACTAGGCAAAACATTACACACATTAAAACTTGGTAAAATGGCTTTATAAACATCATAGATGAGTTGTATATGTAATTTGGAGCGTTTTGGTATATAACTTGTAATTTTCTGATTTTATGAATTATTTCATATTTTCTCATTTTTAAATGATTTAATTTAATTAAAGAAAATATTAAATTTTAAACTTTATCAAATATTTTTGGAAAGTTATTAATCATTTAGATTATATTATTCTAATTAATTTGGTATATTAGTTTTATTTTTCTGATAAGTATTTTTAAAGTTATTAATTTTATAAGATTAATCATTTTTTTCTGTTTTCAATTTGACAGGTGGGGTCCACCTGTTAATTTAAATTTTAAATCAAAAATAAAATGGAAAATGCCCCTGACGTCATGCTGACGTCAGGATGACATCATCACAGGAGGAAAATCCTCTCTGTTCAATCGCAATCTCGCGATTCGTCGCGAATTGGCCCAATTGGTTGGTTCTAATGAAAAGAGGACACAAAACGGAGGCTAGGGGTGGCAGCTCCGCTTCCATAAGGTCGCCGGAGCGTTGCCGGCGAGCACGAACGGCGGCGGCGCTTGCGGTGATGCGGCGGTGACACGCAACGGACCACGAATCCTCAATCGAAAAAGCCCGGGAGATTCCCCTGCTCACCAGGATTGTAGAGACGCGGTCGAGGTGGCCTGAGAAGACTCGACGGCGACGGGAGCTTGCAAAAATGGCGGCGCGGCCGTCGGAGAAGATAGCTTCGATTCGGCGAACTCCGACCTTCCCAGCTAACGGGAATTGGTGGAGAGGTAGAGGAGATCCTCGCGCACGCGATGGTGGCTTCAGCTCGTCCCGGGTTGGACGGAATCGACGGCGACGGCGAGGTCCGTACGGTTGGGTTAGGGTTTCCGGTCGGGTGCAGTACAGAGAGGGAGACGGATAGCGAGCGAGAGGGAGAGGAGATGAGTGAGCTCGATGAGGACGTCTCCGTGACCTTATCCATGCTTGAAGACGGCGGTTGGGAGGTGGCAGCGGATGTGCCACGACATCGATCTCCTCTGCCTTCTGGCAGAGGAAGAAGAAAGGGAAACAGGAAAGGCGATTTTCAGTAACCCCCTCTATTTTCCAGATTTTACACCTTAGTCCTTTTGTCTTATAACTGAACTAAAAACACTTGTTTTCAGGGCCTTTCTGTGAATTGAAAAATTAATAAAAAATATATTTGAATTCCTTATCAAATTCTACAACTCACCATATTTTGTTTTGGTGAATTTGAAGAATATTTATATTTTTTATTTAGATGCCAGATTAAGTGATTTTTTGTTGTTTTCCCTCTATTTAATTTATTAGATGTCTTAAAATCTATTTTAGGCATGAAAATTATATCCACACAAAACACATGGGGTCCACCAAGTGGTGTGTTCCCATTGGAACCTCTAGATACAAATTCCTTATAGAAAGTATTTAAGTAAAATACTTGGTGCTGGTTCTATGTACTGTTATGAAAATCATTTAATTTGGAATTATATTCCATGTCACACCAAATGATTTTAAAGGGGTAAAGGAACTTGTTTTCCTTTTATAATACTATGTTATTTTAATAGCTAAAACTCTTTAGCAATTGTGGTTGACATTTTACTTAAGTGTGTATCAATCAGATTTGTTATTTTAGGGACATGATCAATTGGAAAACATGTGTGGCTTTGAAATCTTATTTACTGGTTTTCCACATAGGTTCTAATATGGATATTATCTCATGTTTGTTTTGGAACATGTAGTCATCTACATGATTAGATGTAGATGAATATTTGTTATCATCTGTTAGTCTTACAAAAGGAAAAGATTTGGAAAACAAGGTATTAATCTTGTTTTCATCTACCTCCACATATCAAAACATGTGGATCTAATGACTTGTTATTATCCCATACTTTGTAGTTATTTCCATTAAAGATGTTATTATGAGTTCCTTATCTCTGATGAGCTTGATAGAGGTTAATGATTCTCTATTACCTCCTAATGACTCACTGGATAAATTCTTGTGCTCCCTTACTGATGCAATGTTGCTTCTTGTGGTCTTCTGTTGCTTGATGTTCTTCTCTCTAGTTACCACTAGCCTTCTGTTACCACTTTTGTCCATTGCAGGTAGTATCATCTCTTGGATTCAATCTTCCACTATCTCACCCTTGTGGTGAGAACAAACAGTTATTCCAAACAAAGATTTTACTTAGATGATTATATTGTGGTTTCTTGTTTCCTTAGTGTTATTCTTTCTATTGATTAATGATAAAAGAAGTGTAGGTGTAGTTTAGGTCATCAGTTAGCCTTAAGCATATAAGAAGAATCTGTTGACAAGTTTGCAAGGCTTGTCCCCAAATGACTTTTCATATACAAGAGACTGAGATGTACTAGGTTATTCAATATTCTGTTTGTTGGTGTATGACACTCAATGGTTTGAGTATACAAAAGTGGTCTGTGAACAAGGTAATTAGTCTTGTTACCAAACTACTTCTATATAACACTAACATTGGAGTATCACACAATTTCAAGAGGGTTAATATGATCATATCACTATATAAGAGTTTCCAATTACTCTTATAGTAGCTTAGAGTAGCACTTCTAGCACACTCTAAATAATCTTCTTGTAGATCTTCTGGTGGTGGTTCCTCTCTTCTTGTGGTTGCTTCACTTGTAGAATGACTTAGAGAAGATTTGGAAACAAGATAGGATGGTCTTGACAACATAACAAGATCTAGATTAAGAGTTAGTTCATGCTTTTATTATCCTTCCATATACTTCTTATTTTATTTCCCAAATTATATGTAATTATATCATATAGGATTTATTTACTTAGTTACCAATTCAATTCCTCTAATAGAGGTTATATCTTGTTATTCCTTAGTTGTATCCAGAGAAACTCCAGTGGTAGAATTGTTGGATTTGAGTTGAGGTGTGAAATGCTTATGGACTGATGGGTTAATAGGAAGTGGATCCAATGGTTCATTGAGGTGTTGAGATTTCATATGTTCACTTGTATAAAATGAATGAGGCAATGAGCATGTAAAGCTTATTGGGTTTTAATGACTTATGTCATAGTTGTCATTTGTTTTCTCTTGTGTCATGATATTACTTTTTATTCATCACTTTATTAACTTTGTCATTCATAATGCAGATATAGAGATTTGGGAATATCATGTGTGATGATCAAGGTTTAGAAGTAGTTTAAGAAGATTAATTTCTTCTTTTAGATACTTATTTTATGGTTGAGGAGATATGTACATATTCGATAAATATGTTAATAAAATTATTATGTCATTTCCCACTTGTGGGTTTTGATTTAACACTTGTTTGTATCACTTGTGTTCTATTAAAACTTTGTTATCTACTTGTGAAGGTTAACTTAGTAGTTACTAAATAGTTTGGAAAGATATGATGTGAATGGTTGATCACTTAAGGAGTTAGTGTTTTACAGAACCTAGAATATTTGTTGATGATATTATTCCATAAAGCATTTTTAGCTTGTAGAAATTAATTGATAACTTAGGGAGTTGTTGTTTTATAGAAGATCACATCTCTGTTGATGAGATGGTTCAATTATGTGTTACTCATTAGTGAAAGTGTGCTCAGCATTTATGAGATTTGGATTCTCACCCCTCTTTGAGTTCTAGATACCTAGTGAATTATCCCAAGTCACTTATAGACTTGAGGTTTAGGTGGTTGAGAATTTGTGTTGGTCACAACCAATTATGGTTTGGGTAACCAAATGATTTAGTTTGTAGAGATACAATGTTATAAAGATCACTCCAAATGAACTCCTGACTAGATGAACTAGACCTATTCCATCATGTCAAGTGAAACTTTGTCACTTTAATTCGTTTAAACTTTCGCGCCAAAATTTCCCGTACTTTTAGATGCATGCTTTGCAAATGCACATATTAAATTTAGATCCTTATAACCTTCCAAACACTGGGATGTTACACTCTGCCGGTATCCACACGTACGAGGAGGAGCTTCGACGGCGGATTGCTAGGTCTGGTGCGGCGGCTGGACTAAGTGGGGCTAGGGTTCCCAACACATGGGAGTCGAAAAAAGCGCCCGCTGGGCAACCTGCGCCCCTCTTTATACAGCGAGTGGGAGTGTGCCTCACAACGCTTGTGGCCATTCCCTCTATGAGTCCAACTCACTAATCCAGTCCATTTCCGGATCGGGTCCAACCCAACCAATATATTTGCCCCCTCTTTTCAGTGTGCGACCCTGCAGACTCATGACGACTTGGACACGATTGGAGTCCGACTCCCAATCGATCAACCGGTAGCGGCTCCTAGCAGAACATGCCGACTCCCAAGTGCCATAGAGTCATGAAGACATACCTTCCAATGTGACTTTCATATGAGTCCCTTTTGCCTCATGATATACCTTGTCGAACTATAGGAGAATTATCGTCATCCCTTAAATAGCTCAACTCTCTTTTCGGTCCGTGATATATGATTCATCTGACTAACTCTTAGTCAATAGAACCAGTTAACACTTAACTGAGTCGCGCATGGCCATGATTTCGGAATCACATCACTCGAGAGGGCCCAGAGAATAACTCTCCATTCGGAGGGGCAAAATCTCATCTTGATTATCCACATCACGCATCTTGTTTCTCATTCGACCCGAACTCTGCCTTTATAACTGCCTTGTCATGGAACAACGTTTGACAGAACCTAAGTCGGTGATCCACAACTCGGATTGTGCGACAACCTTAGGTCTAAGGATTACATTGATTGAGACATGCAAATGACGACTTACTCGTTGCATCTCAATATGGGTCCGTCCGATCTGCTAAACTCTTTAACCAAGTCTGTGAACATCGGAATGGCATCACCATGCCCATGACAAGCGGAACCGAGTCATCAGCAAACACTCACATTAGTATAGGGTGTGTGTCCAGCACAACCTTAATGACCAAGGACAATTTAGCATGAACAAAATGAATACATAGTTCCACAATCGAATCACATATTCAATGACATATATCAGATGTTTAAAACAAGGACGACTTAATAACCTTATGAATACATTGGGAATTATATCATACATGATTGCCTCTAGGGCATATTCCCAACAGAACCGGAACTAGAGACCATCCACGGGGTCGCTCCGGCTGGACGACTTTTAGACCTGGGTGGTAATACAACCTGAAACTAAATAATTTTTGTTTTTATTTATTTATTTTTTCCGATTTTCCTTTTCATTTAGTATCTATTATTTATAACTCTAATAATTCTAATGTAGTCTCGATTATTTTGAACTCTAATCACTCTTCTTTCACTATGAACGGACACTTACTAGTAACCCATCCTCAGACTACTTCACTCTCAGCACGCTTAACTTCCAGGTTCCTTCCTTCTCAGCTTCCAAGAAACAAATTATGTTTTACTCACAATAGTACGATGTCAATCATGTTAACCTTTGAACTATGATGTCGCACGTCTTTATTTTGTGAATCCAAAAAAATATTTAGTTAAACAAAAAATATTCCAGGTGAGGTCTTCCAAGTTGTCGTTGTTGTCGTCGTTATTGAGGATCACCATGGTGGGGGAGGAGGCTGATACGTTGCAAACATATCTATAGTTTTTGATGCTCCATGCTGGTTTTCTTTCCAACACTCTATGTTGTTTTTTCATGTTTTCACATGTTTCCATTTGTTTTCTGAATGTTTTCATCGACTAACTTATTAACATGATGCCACATGCGAGTTGCTGTTTTTTCCGGTTTTTCTATTTCAGAAAAGTTCTGAAGGAAATATTGTCGGAAAGGACTGAAAATCGACGGAGACCAAATTTTACCCGAAACGAAGACAGTCGTGGCCCTCCTAGAATCCGATGAAACATAAATTTTTGTTTGCTAGGATAATTTAAGGATAATTTGTTTTTCATTCAATTTTTGCTGGGATCTAATGAACCATAAGTTATGTAATTGTGCATGTTGTGTTTGCTGGGATCCGATGAACTATGAAATTATGATTATTTTGTTCTTGTCAATCTGAGATGATTCACTTTTATTTTTAGAGGGTTTTAATCTTGTCTTGCAATACTCTCCGGTGTTTATGATTACCTAGTTGTTTTCACCTCCAAAAGAGTGTTTATATGCTAGATAGTGGGTTCATGCCTCCTCGTTGCTTGTGCTCGAGTGACAGAAACGTGCGGGGATGGATGTGTTGTTTCCACTAGGGAGAAAACAGCGGTTCTCAAGTCTACGGATGGAAACCATTGTTTACATTTCGTATTGATCTTTATACATTTTTATGTTGCACACATAGCAATCACTTTGTTGCTGCAAATTAATACAATGAGATTTGTAGGATAGCTTTCTTGAGGTGGACTTTTAGATAGGGATGCATGCTGGATAGAGGTCCACATACCTTGACGTAATGCCTACAATGTTAGAACCCGTGAACTTTATGTCGTCATAATAGTATTATTATACGTTGATGATTTGTCAACTGCCCATCTGAAATTTGTTCACCAAACATGTTTGTTTTCTTTGGAGAGACACCACTAATGAATTTATGGCCCCCGGTCCTATTTTCCTCATATTGTAAACCTTATTTTAAGCACTTCCATAGTTGTTTCCTTGCTGTTCCATTTTTACTTTTATTGTTTTCCAAGACTTTATACGTTTAATTCTCCTGTTTTCGGCAAGACCGAAAGATTAACAACCTTCCGGAAAGCTAGGGAAAATGAGAGTTTGTGTTTGTGTGTAGGTTCCACGCTTCGTCAACAACACTTTTTCTAGCGCCGTTGATAAAGCAACCTTCTTCAAGACTATTAAGTCCTACTGGTTCGGTAACTCTGGTTCTATACTAGTGGAAAAATTAATATAGAATACATCATACCTTCCACTTTGGGTCTCCCAACGAGCGTGTGATCACGTTGGCACCAAGTACTTTATTTGGCGCCGTTGCCGGGCGTTTCTTGCTTGCTGCAAGGGGAGTCTCACACTTCCACTCTCTTTCTTTTGTTTTCGCTTGCTTAGTTTACTTTTTTTAGTCTTGTTTTCTCTTTACCAAAAAACCCCAAAAAATAGTTCTCTAGTTTCTAGTCTTTTATTTGTGTTATCTTGCAACCATTTATACAAATTATAATACCAAGCTTGGTGAATTTACAAGTACCAATAATAATGATTTCATATGCACACCAATGGCTCCACCTGCTGCTACAACAAACTCTTATGAAACTAAACCTACTTTGTTAATCGTGTAATGAAAGATCATTTTTTTCGTATTGGACAAAATGCTGCCTCTCATTTAAATAACTTTGTTGAGTTATGTGACATGAAAAACTATAAAGATGTTGATGGTGATATTGTGAAATTAAGATTGTTCCATTTCTCTTTAATATAAATAGTTAAGGAATGGTTATTGTCTTTGCCTAGAAATAGCATTAATTCTTGGACTAAATGAAAATATGCTTTTGTTGGGAAGTACGTATTATCCACTTGCAAAAAATGTACAACTAAGGAGTAACATTATGAACTTTAGAAAAAATTATAATGAACATGTTGGTCAAGCTTCGTAAAGAATGAAAACTGTTGTTAAGAATTGTCCCACACACGGATTAACTACGTGGATGGTTGTCCAAACTTTTTATGCATGATTAAATTTTTCTTCAAGGAATTTATTGGATTAAGATGCAGGAGGAACCTTCAGGACCTCATCTTAGGATCAAAAAACAAGTTATTGTATAATCTAATGACAAACCATTCACAATGGCACACAGAAAGATCTTCAATAGGTAAAAAGGTAAATTCTGTGGAGGAGGTCTCTTCTTTGAGTGATAAAATTGATATGCTTGTGTATTTCCTATCTAAACAAGTGACAATAGATCCTAATAATGTTTCATTGAACTCTCTGCTTTCCTATGAGAATGATCACATTGATGTGAATTTTATTGCTAGAAATAATTTCAGCAACATTGCTTACAAGAATAACTTTGGTGGTAACAACTATAGGCCATAAACTAATATAATGGTAATTCTTATGGGAATGCTTACAACAGTCCAAAAAGTTCCACCTCTTATCTTGAGAGAATTCTTAAATAATTTATCACTACACATTTTGTTGTTGAATAAAACTGTTGATGAAAGTCTTGCAAAAGTACACAATCTTCTGCTGAAAGTTGATAGTCTTGCTCATGATGGAGAAATTTTAAAAATTAGGACTGCACCTCTTGAGGCCAAGAAAACTGAAATTATAAATTCTATACAAGTTCAAATAAAATATAACATGAGAATGTTAGCTCAAATACGTGCTAGAAGAGAAAGAGAGGCTGGAATTGCTGAAAAGGCTGCTAAAAGTGAGCCTGATAAAATTTATACCATCCAATCCTTTGAAGAAGTTAAAACTTTTGGTACCAATGAGTATCCTAACGCTTCTAAATATTTTTATTTAAAAACAAATGGGGTTTGAGAGGTCATGAGTTTAGGTAGGAGTCCCAGTTCAGAGATTTAAAATATTTCTAGTGAGAAAATTGTTTAACGTGGGACTGAGGATAATATGAATTTAGGAGAAAATTTTCCCATCATGTTTGAGGATGATAAACTTAATTTTTATAATTGCACCATCTCTGATGTTATAAAGTTCTTACGAAAATTAGCTAAAGATCCTAATTCTAGTAATATGAATATTGGTTTCACTAAACATATCATTAATGCTCTCATGGAAGCTAGAGAAGAAAGGCTCAAACTTGAAGCTTCTATTCCTAGAAAAGTACAATATGGTTGGGAGCCTACTATTAGAACATGAGTGAATGTTTTGATTGCAATGCTTTGTGTTCTATAGTTCCACAATCGAATCACATATTCAATGACATATATTAGATGTTCAAAACAAGGAAGACTTAATAACCTTATGAATACATTGAGAATTATATCATACAGGATTGCCTCTATGGCATATTCCCAACATAACCGGAACTAGAGACCATCCACTGGGTCACTCCGGCTGGACGACTTTTAGTCCTGGGTGGTAATACAACCTGAGACTAAATAATTTTTGTTTTTATTTATTTATTTTTTCTGATTTTCCTTTTCATTTATTCTCTATTATTTATAACTCTAATAATTCTAATGTAGTCTCGACTATTTTGAACTCTAATCACTCTTCTTTCACTATGAACTAACTTACTAGTAACCCATCCTCAGACTACTTCACTCTCAGCACGCTTAACTTCCAGGTTCCTTCCTTCTCAGCTTCCAAGAAACAAATTATGTTTTACTCACAATAGTACGATGTCAATAATGTTAACCTTTGAACTATGATGTCGCACGTATTTATTTTGTGAATCCAAAAAAAATATTTAGTTAAACAAAAAATATTCCAGGTGAGGTCTTCCAAGTTGTCGTTGTTGTCGTCGTTATTGAGGATCACCATGGTGGGGGAGGAGGCTGATACGTTGCAAACATATCTATAGTTTTTGATGCTCCATGCTGGTTTTGTTTCCAACACTTTATGTTGTTTTTTCATGTTTTCACATGTTTCCATTCGTTTTCTGGATGTTTTCATCGACTAACCTATTAACAAGATGCCACACGCGAGTTTCTGTTTTTCACGGTTTATCTATTTCAGAAAAGTTCTGAAGGAAATATTGCCGGAAAGGGCTGAAAATCGACGGAGATCAAATTTTACCCGAAACTAAGACAGTCGTGGCCCTCCTAGGATCCGATGAATCATAATTTTTTTTGCTGGGATAATTTAAGGATAATTTGTTTTTCATTCAATTTTTGCTGGGATCTAATGAACCATAAGTTATGTAATTGTGCATGTTGTGTTTGCTGGGATCCGATGAACTATGAAATTATGATTATTTTGTTCTTGTCAATCTGAGATGATTCACTTTTATTTTTAGAGGGTTTTAATCTTGTCTTGCAATACTCTCCGGTGTTTACGATTACCTAGTTGTTTTCACCTCCAAGAGAGTGTTTATATGCTAGATAGTGGGTTCATGCCTCCTCGTTGCTTGCGCTCGAGTGACAGAAACGTGCAGGGGAAGGATGTGTTGTTTCCACTAGGGAGAAAACAGCGGTGCTCGAGTCTACGGATGGAAACCATTGTTTACATTTCGTATTGATCTTAATACATTTGTCTGTTGCACACATAGCAATCACTTTGTTGCTGCAAATTAATACAATGATATTTGTAAGATAGCTTTCTTGAGGTGCACTTTTAGATAGGGATGCATGCTGGATAGGGGTCCACATACCTTGACGTAATGCCTACAATGTTAGAACCCGTGAACTTTATGTCGTCATTATAGTATTATTATACGTTGATGATTTGTCAACTGCCCATCTGTAATTTGTTCACCAAACATGTTTGTTTTCTTTGGAGAGACACCACTAATGAATTTATGGCCCCCGGTCCTATTTTCCTCATATTGTAATCCTTATTTTAAGCACTTTCATAGTTGTTTCCTTGCTGTTCCGTTTTTACTTTTATTGTTTCCAAGACTTTATACGTTTAATTCTCCCATTTTCGGCAAGATCGGAAGATTAACAACCTTCCGGAAAGCTAGGGAAAGAGAGAGTTTGTGTTTGTGTGTAGGTTCCACGCTTCGTCAACAACACTTTTTCTAGCGCCGTTGATAAAGCAACCTTCTTCAAGACTATTAAGTCCTATTGGTTCGGTAACTCTCGTTCTATACTAGTGGAAAAATTAATATAGAATACATCATACCTTCCACTTTGGGTCTCCCAACGAGCGTGTGATCACGTTGGCACCAAGTACTTTATTTGGCACCGTTGCCGGGCGTTTCTAGCTTGCTGCAAGGGGAGTCTCACACTTCCACTCTCTTTCTTTTGTTTTCGCTTGCTTAGTTTACTTTTTTTAGTCTTGTTTTCTATTTACCAAAAACCCTCAAAAAATAGTTCTCTAGTTTCTAGTCTTTTATTTGTGTTATCTTGCAATCATTTATACCAATTATAATACCAAGCTTTGTAAATTTACAAGTACCAATAATAATGATTTCATATGCACACCAATGGCTCCACCTGCTGCTACAACAGACTCTTATGAAACTAAACCTACTTTGTTAATCGTGTAATGAAAGATCATTTTTTTGGTATTGGACAAAATGCTGCCTCTCATTTAAATAACTTTGTTGAGTTATGTGACATGCAAAACTATAAAGATGTTGATGGTGATATTGTGAAATTAAGATTGTTCCATTTCTCTTTAAGATAAATAGCTAAGGAATGGATATTGTCTTTGCCTAGAAATATCATTGATTCTTGGACTAAATGAAAATATGCTTTTGTTGGGAAGTACGTATTATCCACTTGCAAAAACTATACAACTAAGGAGTAACATTATGAACTTTAGAAAAACTTATAATGAACATGTTGGTCAAGCTTCGGAAAGAATGAAGACTATTGTTAAGAATTGTCCCACGCACGGATTAACTACGTGGATGGTTGTCCAAACTTTTTATGCAGGATTAAATTTTTCTTCAAGGAATTTATTGGATTCAGATGCGGGAGGAACCTTCATGACCTCATCTTAGGATAAAAAAACAAGTTATTGTATAATCTAATGACAAACCATTCACAATGGCACACAGAAAGATCTCCAACAGGTAAAAAGGTAAATTCTGTGGAGGAGGTCTCTTCTTTGAGTGATAAAATTGATATGCTTGTGTATTTCCTATCTAAACAAGTGACAATACATCCTAATAATGTTTCATTGAACTCTCTGCTTTCCTATGAGAATGATCACATTGATGTGAATTTTATTGCTAGAAATAATTTCAACAACATTGCTTACAATAATAACTTTGGTGGTAACAACTATAGGCCATATACTAATATAATGGTAATTCTTACAACAGTCCAAAAAGTTCCACCTCTTATCTTGAGAGAATTCTTAAATAATTTATCACTACACATTTTTGTTGTTGAATAAAACTGTTGATGAAAGGCTTGCAAAACTAGACAATCTTGTGCTGAAAGTTGATAGTCTTGCTCATGATGGAGAAATTTTAAAAATTAGGACTGCACCTCTTGAGGCCAAGAAAACTGAAATTATAAATTCTATACAAGTTCAAATAAAATATAACATGAGAATGTTAGCTCAAATACGTGCTAGAAGAGAAAGAGAGGCTGGAATTGCTAAAAAGGCTGCTAAAAGTGAGCCGGATAAAATTTATACCATCCAATCCTTTGAAGAATTTAAAACTTTTGGTACCAATGAGTATCCTAACGCTTCTAAACATTTTGATGTAAAAAAAATGGGGTTCGAGAGGTCATGAGTTTAGGTAGGAGTCCCAAAAGTTCAGAGATTAAAAAAATTTCTAGTGAGAAAATTGTTTAACGTGGGACTGAGGATAATATGAATTTAGGAGAAAATTTTCCCATCATGTTTGAGGATGATAACTTGATTTTTATAATTGCACCATCTCTGATGTTATAAAGTTCTTACGAAAATTAGCTAAAGATCCTAATGCTAGTAATATGAATATTGGTTTCACTAAACATATCATTAATGCTCTCATGGAAGCTAGAGAAGAAAGGCTCAAACTTGAAGCTTCTATTCCTAGAAAAGTACAATATGGTTGGGATCCTACTATTAGAACATGAGTGAATTTTTTGATTGCAATGCTTTGTGTTCTATTGTTCCTAAAATCTTATATGATATGTTTGACTTGAAACCATTGGATGAGAGTATTTTTTTTGAAACAATGGATGAGAGTATTTTGGGAGTGCATCTTATAGAATCCAGTGTTAAAATACCTTTGGGAAGGATTGATGATGTTTTTATTATTTTTAATGATATTTATGTCCCCGTTGATTTTCTTGTTTTGGATATTTAATGCAATTCTTTTTGTCCTATCATTTTGGGGTGACCTTTTCTTCGCTCTGTTGGTGCCATTATTTATATGAAAGACGAAATTATTAGATTTCAGTTCCCCCTTAAAAAGGGTATGGAATGCTTCCCTAGAAATAGAACGAAGTTTACTTTGAGTCCCTTGTGAGGACTACTCATGATTCTATTTACAATACTTTATTCGTTCTTCTTGCCCAACTAAAAGGCTTTAAAGAAAAGCGATTGTAGGAGGCAACCTACTTTGTTTTCTTTCGTTATTTCTTTGTTTTCTTCTATTTGCTTTTGTTATTTTTGTGTCTTGGAAGTTGTTACCTCTGTAACAACCTCTCCTTATCCTTTTTATTCCGTTATTGTGCCAATAGTAACCTCTAATTGAGAGGTAGTGCGATTTGGGGAAGTTGTTGTTCTAAAACAGATTTCTAGGATGTTACAAAAAAATTATCTCTCTCAGCCAGAACATCCAATTTCTTTGAAAATATAGAGTGATATGACCCAGTTATTATTTCAATTTATTTGTTTTCCCACTTTTTGATTTGAGGAACAGAAGATTTTCGAAAATATTCATCTTTACCGACTGTTCTGTTTTGATAGATTTCTGACAATATTTCCATTTGCATCTGAATCTCTTTCTTTTGGTTCTCTTTTGAGAGGGAGCGCTTTAAAAGAAGTTGACATTATCTAATGTTTTAATATAAGCGTGGGACTTGCGTTGAAACTGAACCAAGTCGATTTATTATTTTGATTACAATAACGTTGCTAATGAAGATTGTGAGGAAGTTTTAGTTGGAGGAAGTTTTCAAGTGTAGGGAGAGAAGAATGATGTGATGAGATGAAGGATATAAAAAGCTCAACCTTGGGTATTCCCATGTCACCACAAGACATATCCAAGAAGTACAAGCGTCAAAGCTTGGGGATGCCCAAGGCATCCACTACTTCATCAACAAAATATGAGGTTTCTTTCAAAACTATATTTTTATTGCTTCACATGATATGTGTTATTCTTGGAGTGTCTTTTTTATTTTTCTTTCATTTAATTTTGTTTTCTTTTCTGTAGCTTTTGGTTGGATCCTAGCACTTTTATTTTGGGAGAGATACACTATGTTTTCATTACTTAGAACACTCTAGTTTTCACTCTTATTGTTCTGCGAGTGTTCAGTCTTTGCTAGCACTGCATTTAGCTCTTGTTTTCACTGAAATTTTGTTCATACCTTGTTGGTTTTCTTCAGTTATATTTGATTATCTATATGGTCTTGGATTATTATTTTCTTTGAGAGCTGTTTCAAATAAGTCAATTGGTGTTGGAAAAGAGTAAATTGTTTCATGCATATAGTGGTGCAATCGGAAGCTTGTTTTGACCGTGTCTTAGGATTTGGCATGTAATGTTAGATTTTATTTTAATTATGTGCTTAGTTATTTATGATGTATTATGACTAATCTCAAATATCCAAGAGTGCTCAATGTGCCATTGAATCTAATCATTCGTGTTAGCTCATATTCAAGCATGGTAGTTCTGGTATTTCTCCTTTGAATGCTTTATCTGGATTGACTTGGCGCATGCTCAGAACATGTTATGAATCTAAACAAAGTCACTTCTAGCCTTGATGATGTTTTAGTTTTTGACTTGTCATATCACTTCATGCTTTGATTAATGATGTTTTGTCGCTATGCATTATTATGGCCATCATTGCTCTCTTAGTTGGTCGCTCCCAGTCTATTGTTAGCCTACACCTGCACTGAGTATGAGATCTAATCGTGCATCCAACTCCCAAAAAAAAGTATGCCAAATGTGTCCAACATATCTACCTATATGTGGTATTTAACCACCACTCCAAGTAAATTTCTCGTGTGCTACCTTTAAACCTTGAAAATTATAACTTGTTTTGTGTTCTTGTTTTAGCTCACGAGGAAGTAGTTTAAAGTTTATTGTGGTTTGTGTCAAGCAAAGTTATTGTCCCTTCTTTCACCCATGAGTATGGAATCTATGCTCATATAAATTTGCAGAGAGTTTGTGCCAAATAATAACAAAACGGCACTTCCCCATGGTTTGATGGAAGCTGGTGGGTATCCGTGAACATGACTAGCCCTTGTTTGTGAAGGAAAGGTGGGGGGAAGTTCCATAATAAAACAATGGAAACCGCTCTCAAAATTCTAAACACTTTGATTGCCATGGATTATGATAAGTTTTTTATTACCATTTGTTGACATAGACATACACCTCTCTCAAAATTGTTTTCAATGTCTCTGTTTTATCAAATAAAAAGCTATAGCACATGAGTAATCCCTGCTTCTCTCTGCGAAGGGCCTTTCTTTTACTTTTATGTTGAATCTTCATCTTCTTACTTTTTGCACTAGCTAAGAGAGCATAGTTTCCATTCTTAGTATAATGTGCATAGTCCCAAAATTTATTATTGATTGATTCATGATTGTGGTATTGCTTGCTCTCAAATTATTTGTATCTAGTCACCATTTAAACTTTGAAGGTGTAGTGGCATCCGTGTTTTGCTACAGCACGAAGGAATAGCTGGATAACACTTTATTATGTTTTTCTTTAAAATTGAAACAACTGTATCACTTTCATTGTTTCATTATTCATTCTCTTCTGTTTGTGTTTCTTTTCACGTGCAACATGGTTGCTAAGTTTACATTAGTTGAAACAATATTTATCATGCCTTTGTTCAAGTATTTTTTATCTCACCTTTGCAATGCTTTTACATAACGTTGATCGGGATTTGTGTTGGTTTCATGTCACCTCAAAAATTATTTTGTTATCACTTACTACTTGAGGACGAGCAGGAGTTAATCTTAGGGGTGCTGATACGTTGCAAACGTATCTATAATTTCTGATGCTCCATGCTTGTTTTATTTCCAATACCATATGTTATTTTCATGTTTTCACAGGTTTCTTTTCGTTTTACGGATGTTCACATCGACTAATCTATTAACAAGATGCCTCAGGCGAGTTGCTATTTTTTGCTATTTTTCTACTTTAGATTTTTTTTTAAGGAAATAGTCTCGGAAAGGGCTGAAAATCCGTGAAGATAAATTTTACCCAGAACGTAGACGATGTCCAAAGGAGAGATGAAGGGGGGACAGGGACCACCAGGAGGGTGCCAGGTGCGCCCCTAGGCCGCACCTGGTGGGCCCCTGGGTGTCCCGAGCACCCCCTCACGCCCCCTTCGCTTATAAATTGCCTTTAACCCTAAAACCACCGAGGACGGAATTATTTTCCACGGAACATATAGAGAGGCGCTGTCACCTAGAAAGTCCAATCTAGGGCTTCTGGAGTCCTGCTCCGGCACATTGCCGGAGAGGGGGGTCCTCACCGGAGGCCTCCACATCGCCATGATCGCCTCCGGACAGATGCATGCGTAGTTCATTTCGGAACTACGGGTCCATAGCTGTAGCTAGATGGTTGTTCTCTCCCCTATGCCTCCATGTTTAGAGTCTCGTGATCTTCCTCAGATGATCGAGACCACCGTTATGTAATTGTGCATGTTGTCTTTGTTGGGATCCGATGAACCATGAGATTATGCTTATTTTGTTCATGTCAATGTGAGATGCATGACTTATATTTTTAGAGAGTTTTAATATCGTCTTGCAATGCTCTCAAATGTTTATGATTACCTTTTCCACATAGTTGTTTTCACCTCCAAGAGAGGGCTTATATGCTAGATAGTGGGTTCACGCCTCCTTGTTGCCTGCGTTCGATTGACATAAACGTGGGGGGGGGGGGTGGAGGGGGAGGATGTGCTATTGGCACTAGGGATAAAATAGCGGTGCTTTTGTCTACGGATGGGAACCACTGCTTATATTATGTATTGATCATAATGCATTTGTCTGTTGCAGACATAGCAATCATTTTGTTTCCGCAACTCAATACCAAGGGATTTGCTGCATAGATCTCTTGAGATGGATTTTAAGATATGAATGCATGCTCGATAGCGGTCCATATACCTTGACGTAATGCCTAAAATTTTAGAACCAGCGAACTTTATCTCGTCATAATAGTATTGTTATACGTTCATGATTTGTCTATTTCCCAGCTGTAATTTGTTCACCCAACATATTTGTTTTCTTTGGAGGGACACCACTAAAGAGCCTATGCCCCCCTGTCCTATTTTCATCATATTGCAAACCTTCTTTTAAGCACTTTCATAATAGTTTCCTTACTGTTCTGTTTTTTTACTTTTACTGTTTTCCAAGACTTCATATGTTTAATTCTCCTATTTTCAGCAAGACCGAAAGATTGAAAACTTTTTGGAAAGATGGGGTAAGAGAGAGTTTGTGTTAATGTGAAGATTCCACGCTTCGTCAACATCACTTTATCTGACGTCGTTGATAAAGTAACCTTCTATAAGACTACGAAGTCCTAATGGTTCAATAACTCTGGTTCTATACTAGGGGAAAACTTACTCTAGACTACATCATACCATCCGCTTGGGGTGTCCCGGCGAGCGTGTGATTACGTTTGCATCAGATGCATCGCGGCTGGTGGAGGCGCCATCCCGGGCCGCATGGCTGCTGGAGGCGCCGTCATGAGGCGCCATGTGGCTGCAGGATGCGCGGCCGGACGAGTTGGAGTACTCCTCAATGGAGGTCGCGATCACGCTCGTGAATCCTGGCATTTCGCTCGCCAACGTCACCATGGAGTCCGCAAATCACGGACATGAGGACGGGGACATCGCTATCGTACTGCGTGCGCAGATGAGACGACACGGAATAGCCGTCCGGAATCACTTCTGGCCTTACCTCCCTGGAGATGCGTCATTGTGGCTCCTAACGATGTCGATGAAGGAATAGGCGGCCTCACGGAGGAGAAGAGCAGATCCCACCCGTCGACCCTAAGTGTTCTCGAAGCGAAAGCCAAAGATATCTGTTTAGATTGGATGATGATGACGTCTTCGACGTAATTACCTCCTTGGAGGCGTCATCTTGGAGCCACCTAAACCTTGTTGGTTTCTTGTTGTCTCTAGCCATGTGATGATGGCCGGTATGAAAACCATGGAAGGGTTTGAGACGTGGGATGGGGGTGCTCGACCGGGCTGATGTGTGCTATTTGGGCATGTCGCCGAGTTTGCGGAAGATTCTAACACTTCCATCAGAAGCCGGGTTAGCGAGTTGCTCAATCCCGGATCACCTCGTTTTCGTTTGGTACCTCTCCCTCTCTTTTGGGGTGTTGACGGGTGGCATCCAGGCAGCCAAGTTCATACCGTTTCGACTTCCTTGGTCGGACGAAGATGGAAGTTGAGGTCCTCCTCCATGTTGGTTGTATCGTGCAGACCCTTGTTGCATGCTTCATGTGCTATTGTTGTTGTTAGTACGTGTAGTATTTGCTGCGGTGTTGTGGTTCTTGTTGTGCCGCACTTCGACGTGTGGTGCTGACCTAGCGCTGCTAGGAGTTGTACGGTTTTCTTGCTTGGTTTCCCTTATAAACCTAGTCATTTTGATCTAGGAAAACGCTTGTTTTAGGTGGACCTAACGCAGGCTAGCGTAGGTCCCCTGCTGCTCCTGCTCGCTCGCTGCGTGTAATTACCGAGATGACCATGAGCAACACAATATACCGCTTCGCTTAGGTGGGGCTGCTGTGGAGTGCGGGTTCTATATTTGAAAAACAGAAGGGCTAAAATACAAAAACGTGATGTGCTGATTTCTACACGTCGGATGAAGATCGAAGGGCTCGTGAGGGACCTACGTTTTGCTAAACCTAGGCCGCCCTACGCCTAGCACGCGCCTTTGATCAATGAAACGTAGCTCCGAGTCTCCGACTGCCTTTAGGTAAAAAAAAAGTTGCTAGGTACTAGAAAATAAAGGAAAAAGAAGGAGGTCTTATACGCGTGTCCAGGCCCAACAAGTACATGATTATTAGATGGCCCAATAAGCACATGAATTAGTAGATGGCCTAACTGGTGCACAACCCAGCATATGCGTTCCCGATGTCCATCAGGGCGAACGTGCAGCTGCCGCATGTGATTCGTCTCTTCCTAACTCGTTCAAACTGGTGCACTCAATAAGGCCATGACTAGAGATAATAGCATAAAACCACCACATTTCTGCCTAAATTTCGAAAAACCACCACTTTACGTTTATTTCACCAAAATCCACCACATTTTGTTTTGATTTTTGCAATGTGCACTGATCACTCGCTAAGAGAAAATTGATACAGAAACTGACAGTGGGCCCCAGCTGTCAGTCCAATAAAAAATAAAAAAATGCTGACGTGGCACAAGGGTCCACTTGTCATCACCTTCAACCAGATCAGCTCGCCTACACATTTTATCAAACACCTTGGCTGCAGGGCGGACGACGTCTCCGGTGACGTGGAGGCGGCGCCAGCGAGCAGGTAGGCTCCCGTGCGGCAAGCAAGCTAGCTGCCGAAGACGACGGCGTTCCCGAAGAAACCGCGAGGCAGCGGCGGGTCGACGCGCCGCCTGACGTCGACGGCGTACATAAGCCTGCTCCTCTGCTCGGGCGCGATGCGACGCGCTGGAACGCCGTGCCGTGCACGGGCGCGCCGACCTGGAGCTCCAGCAGCAGCGCTGCGGCTTGCGCGCGGTCGCGGCACGCCGCCGCCTCGGCGCAGGCCACCGCATCGCCTTGCTCCAGCTGGAACGACGCTCTCTGCTGCACGAGCCGCATCCCATCAGCACCACCGCCTTCACCGGCAGAGACCACCGCATCGCCTTGCTCCAGCTGGAACGGGCCGGAGCCGCCCGCCCGTGGCGACCCGAGAGCCTCTAAGGCCTCCACCTTCTGCTTGCAGCTCTCGAGGACGTCGCGGAACTGCTGTTTCCTGACGCGCGACGACTCAACATCCACCTGCGCCGGCGGCCACGAGGACTGGTACGGCGAGCTAAAGTACGGGCGACTGGTACGGCCGACTCAACATCCACCTGCACGGAACTGCTCTAGCTCGTTACCGTCCGCACCTGAACCTTGTGAGCACGAGAGCTGCCGAGCTCTAGCTCGTCGCCGTCCGCACCTGAACCTGGTGAGCTACCTGCTCCCCGACCTACCTGGTCGTTGGCGCCGCCTTCACGTCACCGGAGACGTCGCCCGCCCTGTAGCCAAGGTGTTTGATAAAATGCTTAGGAGAGCTGATCTGGTTGAAGGTGATGACAAGTGGGCCCTTGTGCCACGTCAGCATTTTTTATTTTTTATTGGACTGACAGCTGGGGACCAGTGTCAGTTTCCGTATCAATTTTCTCTTAGCGAGTGATCAGTGCACATTGCAAAAATCAAAACAAAATGTGGTGGATTTTGGTGAAATAAACGTAAAGTGATGGTTTTTCGAAATTTAGGCAGAAATGTGATGGTTTTATGCTATTATCTCCCATGACTATCGCTGCTGATAACTGTTCTTCAATTGTTGGACACCCGTGTGGTCCCGTCCAGTGAACATTAGAAGATCATCCGAATGTAAATCCCCTTTTTCTCGGGAACATATAGAGATCAAATTTACACCTCTAATTTTAAATTAAAAAAAGGAATTGAGCAGATTGTTTCATTTTCCCGATCCATTTGCTTCATATGTCCGTGCTTAAAAAATGCAGAATAAACTTCTTCTTCAGCTTACATAAGAGGAGTATTATTAACTCATGCGATGTTGTAGGTAGTAATGGTAGAGCAAATCATGGTTTATATCCTTGAAAAATTACGGGCACACCGTTGTTTTTTTTACGGAACTACGGCGGGCATGACGCCGGGCTGAATCTCATATTACTTTAAGCTATAATCTCGATGGGCTGCGAGCCTTCCCAGGCCATCTGCCATTGCTTTGCCACCGGCATGTGGGCCTTCCCACACATCATGGTAATAAAATTTCTACCGTGAGACCTTCCTTTGGCTGACGATGGGGCCGGGACACCAGGCGCTGGGCCGAACGGTCAGCCATACAGCAGGTCCTTTTACTTTCTTTTCTCAGAAAAAATTACTTTGTCACGGTGCACAATTGCTGAACCCAACCCCACACACGAACCCAACCGTGCACCCTATCAATCTTAATAGGTGAGAGCCCGTGTAGCCGGATAGAGTTCCCGGACGGCCTGCCAGCCGCCACCCGGACGACTCCCGTTGTGCCCTTTCTCCTGCAGGTCCGCCACAGCCATCCCGACGTAGCTCCTGCCCCCCTCTATAGTCTGTATGTCCCTGCCGCCCATCTTCCCGGTGAGGGATCCCCGTCTCTCCCGGCGGGGCGACTTGGCAGTCTGTGCCCCGCGTTTCTTGGTTCATCCGAGGGAGGGAGAACAGTGGGAGGCCGCTCGGACGAACTGCTTCCCGTGCTTCGGGTCAGGCCTGGAGGCGGAGACTAGAAAGAGGGGGCTGATGAATCCGTCAAGGACGACATACACAAGCACAAGGTCTGGAGGTGCATGCCCCGGGTGGAGGATCAGGTGCATGCCGACTAGATCTTCCCCTGCTCGACGACGATACTCGAGGTCCTGGCTGCCAGGTATGCATCCTCCATCCGAGTACTTTCTTTTACATATGAAAAATAAACTGGTTGTCTTATTTATATAATTTATGAAGGCTTCGAAATCTTATTCAATCTCTTAGTGTTTGACAAATCTGAATAGATAATTCGTGATGCTTAGATGCCAAATGAATTGGAATTTATCTTTTTGTAATCTGACTTCTACTAAGGATGGAAACTATATTGTGTGATTTATTTTTCATATGTGAAAATGTTTTCTTATCACCAGAGGTGATTCGTATGGATTGGCATGAGAAGTGTACTAAAAGTTTCTCTCTCCATTTGAGAGATCAGGTTGTCAAGACGGTTAATATGTTAGCCTATTACATTTGTGCATGGTTGGACAGAGAAACAAAGTGTTGTCGTGTGCTGTTTCACTTTTTGCATCCGACTAAAGACCTCTAATCAATTTCAACATAAAGTAAGTATCAAGACTGAAGATAATCCATAGGCTGAAGAACTAGAGATAATGGTGATGAAAATCTGGGAATGATAAAGTACCAAGAGTACTGTATAAAAAACCTTCTGTAGTGAATGATCCATAGGACGCACACCATTTGTTAAGACAACATCTACAATTAGCTCAAATTGTGGCACCATCAGTTATGACTACATGCACATAGCTAACCGTAAAAAGTGCAACTGGCTTAGAGATAGAGGATCGAGACAGTTAACCCTAGGGAGTACACCTACGATCATTGCCGGGTCATGCTCGATAGGATCATCTGGAGCATGCAATTTGAGAATTTCCTGGCCCGGGAGTGGACCACCACGAAGGTGCAGAGACATTGATTCCTGGTATGAAGGAGATGTTTGACAGGGAAGCTGATCTCGGTGTAGAGAGCATTATATTGGGATGCCACACAGAGGTTGTGGGAAACGTCGTCTGCAAGCCAATGCAACAGATCTTCTGTGAGTTTAGCGGTGGTACCAAGCCTTTCATTGAGGGGGAGGGTTGTATACAGGACCGGTGATGTCAAGTACCATCTAGGAACTTCATATGATAGGCCTACCAGGGGTGGGAAACATATCCATCCGTCGTTGATTGCAAACCATACTATTCTAATGATCTTGGCAGGACCAAGAATCTCGGGGTATTGTTGTGACGATTGAAGCTTCTAAGGGCAGGGCGTTGTGTACGAACCTTGCATCTCAGTGCCCTTGCAAACTACACCACCGACGGGACAATCCATCTTGTCATAAATAATCAGGTTGCATTCGGTGCCGACCCGATGTCAGGAGGTCTTCACAATATTGCACAAATATGACCATATCATTGGAAGTTCCAATTTTCCATGTGAACAATGATGACTTGGAGGGAGTGGTTTGTACGTGTGAGTTTGCTGCGGAGTGGAGGCAAACATTTCATTTTGATGTAGTGGTGGATATTATATGCGATCGTCCGTTTGGGCATAACGAGATTGATGAGCCCTCCTTCACCGAGCCTAAAATGCACGGGGTATTACCACCCCCAACTCCAAACAAAAAGAAAAGAAGACGCCACTATATTATCACCTGGAAAATTTAATATATGTATTTGGCTCTTAAACTCCTTTATTCCTTGATCTCAGCCCTAATCATTTTTATCTTTTAGATAAAGATATCTTACCTAAATTAGTGTGCAGAAGTAGAATGATTGACATAAGTCGGCGCTAACATTGATCCGCATTATCAAATACTAATATTATAGTTGCACGTAGGAAATTTTGTAACCGTATGGTCTGGCTTCCATGGTGCGGATTAAACGTACCTGATGCAGCATCACATGTTTGAACTGTGATTTATGTTTTTGCTTTATGGATATGTTTAATAATACATTAGATAGAACTACCAAACATCGCAGAGTAATCTGATCTTTAATATTAGATACTTCCATTTAATTTTTTTTATCAAAAGGCTTGCTTGCCTTTGCAGTTTGCAGCTCTAAACTGAAACATCAAAGGGATCATTGGACATATTTGAGTGAGGATGCTTATTTTGTTCATCTACAACATAGTTCTATTCTAAGACTTGGATGGGTGTAGTTGATATACATGATGTCATCATATGTGACTCGGAAACCCTTGTCTACAATGGGATAACTGTGAGGTGTGCGTGCAAAGCTGTTGTCAGCCAGGCGATGTGGTGGCTTCCTATGGAAAGTTAGACAAGCTGGTGCCGACCATAGCGTGCGGCAAAACCTGTTCTAGAAGAACAACGACATGATACTGGCACGTCTACGTAGAAGCTGCAGCCAACAACGAAATTCAATAAAACTCATGTAGGAAAAATGCTTTGAAAGTTTTCAAAAAACAACATTGATAAAGATAGGCTGATTCTTCTGGCTGGATCATCGGTTTAAATTTTGGAGGGTGCTAACTCAGTTTTGCGAGGCAAGAAATTTAAGAGCAATATTGTTATCGACGCCCTACAACCTTAACCAAGACCGGTGGTTCCTTTCTTGAGATGATTGCAACTGGAAGTCGGTCGAAGAAGGATCGGCCTATAGTTCTACCAACGACGATGTGGTGGTGGTAGGGGTGCAAGCCTCACACTGTTGTGAGTTGCATCATGCTAATTTACGTTATATTTTAGTTCTATGTCGTCGATGCTTATTGTTTTTTCGGTGTTGTGTCAGATTCCGCCTTTCCGTCCCGGCGTCCGGAGAGGGAGCCTCTGTGGAGATAGTTTTTTTTTTCTGATGTGGCTCGGGCTTTGGCAGGCAAGCCGGCTGATGTCTTGGTTGAGGAAAATTGCGCGTTTTTTCAAGTTTGCCTCCAGAAATAACGGTTATAACGAGCAGTAGCTACGTTGTTGGTGTTAGCATGTCTCGATACTCATTTTGTAGTAAATAAATTCGCTTCCAGGTTATGCTTTTGTTGGGCTACAAGCTTCGCTTACATATGCTAGCAAAGCATCTGAGGATTTCGGTTGCTCTGCTACAAGCTCTGGTGTGTAGGAACTTACTGCTGGTACGGCCCCTATTTGTTAATTCAGCAATTTTGATTCGCTTTTTATTTCTATATTTCTTATGGATCGGTGTTGGTATTGAAGGTTCTGAATGTGCTACGAATCAAACAATGCTTTTTGGTTTATCTACTGATGTAGTTTTGCACGCTTTGTAGAGAAAATTTGACAAAGCATTTTACGGTTCCATGGAAACCCCGTTGAAAAAAACTTTGTTTAGCACTTATCGGTATGAATATGCGTGCTGCTAATCTGGAATCACCTTCGGAGATAATTCTGAAAAAAAAAGTGGGATGTCTATTTACTTTGCTTTTCTGTCAGTATTTATTAGATGATAAACAAGTTTCTTAGATGTTTTTTCTAGGAGCACTGCTATGTGTACGGCGTGTTTTGTGCGACGTGTGTACAATGGATCGAACTGTTCTTTACTTTGCCGTAGCTTTTCAACCAGCAATGTAAGATCCCTATATCGTACAAGGATCGGACCAAAAAGGTTGGACGCAGAGCAATTTCGGTATTTTAAAGAGAGGGTACCGTCAAAAGGCAGTTATTCCCAAAATTTGTTTGACAAGACGGGGAAGAAGGTATTATGATGCATGTTTGCACCACATATTTATGTTCTTTTCATTCAGTCGTGGGGTAACTAGCTTGGTCTTAATCGTATTTTCAGACTAAGGAAGGGCAGGAAGGTGCATTTAGGATCGGCTAAGCTACGGCTGGCAGGCGTGTGTTGCGCCGTCTGAATGGTGTATGCTCTCACGTTCCGTTCATGTGGGGTCGTTTATTATCTCTGCAGTACACGAACCTACTCTGCTGTTTACGACATCGTGTAAGTAGAAAACATTTAAAGTATGATATACATTGTGTACGATTCCGTGCTGTTTGTGGCTTAACTTCAGCTGGGATTTGTGTTTTTTTTTTGCGTCTTTCAGATAGATGAGTAGACCGTCCTTCATAATCGTGTGCCATTAGAGATGCTGCTCTGGTTATGTGCTGCCACTTTTTGGTTGCTTAGATGATTTTTTTTAACAACAAAATATTTTACTCCGTTAGCAACATTCTACAGAGAGTAGCGTGGAAGGGCTCACACTTGACCTGGCAAGAACATCTCTGGGGATACAAGGACATGTATACGAAGAGAGATATCGCATAGCTACATGCCTGTTTTTAATTTTGATAGCTAACTTTGCCTGATGATGCGCTTTGCCGTTGAAACACCTGTTGATGTGAGCTACTCTTGTGGGGTTTAAATCTGATGACGCCTGTATAAAAGCAAGAATATGCCCGATTATACGTTTGCGTTTAGGCTCGGCTGTATGGCCGAGTTGGTTATACAAGTACCTTCTTTACAATCCTAGCCTTTTTCTTGGCAAAAGAACAACAGCAACGAAAAATCTATTTGAAACCTACTAGGCTCATAGCACATGCGTACACGAGATGCAGCTATGACAACACAACAAAACGTTGCAGAGAACTAGCCGTGACAACGACCGGCAGCCGACGCAACGGAGCGCGCGTACCTGTCTAGTTATAATAAAGCAGTGATCATACAGAAAAATTTACAGGGCCTTCGCATAGGCAATAAAGTAAAAAGAGATAAGGAGAAACCTATATATAGATACATGCAAAGAAAAAAAGAGAAAATAACTACTCCCTCCATTCGGAATTAGATGAGTTGTGTTTGTCCAAATAAAGATGTATCTATATACTAAAAGATGTGTAGATATATCTCTATTTAGATAACACAAATCATCTAATTCCGAACGGAGGGAGTATACAGGAGAGACGAGGTGTGAGAACATGACGGCCCGATCGTTCAGAACAAATGAATTTGTGTTCTTGATTCTTGCACCGGTGGGTCCAAAGAAAGATGTCTTCCACGCGTCGTCGAAAGTCCACCATAACGGTCCAAAGAAAGATGTCTTCAGAACAGATTAATTTGTGTTCTTGATTTTTGTATCTCATCTCTCTCTATATATTTTTTTTTGCATTGCGCCGCTTCCATATATTCCAAAGGTGGACACAACGTTATTAGAAAACATACATTTCCATGTTGCCGCCCCATGTACAAATCTTATATCGCCCCCGCCTTTAATACACGCATGCCTAAACAAATATTTGAGGGTTTTCTCAAGATAATTTTTAACTCTGAAAACGCTTTGCCAAAACATGCTTCAAATCATCACCCATCCTCTTTAAATCTAACAGAAACACGTTCATCTTTAGAGTTATTTTGCATCTTCAATCCTAAAAGCACCGTTGCTCTTGTTCTTATAACATCAATAGACGTAACTCCCACGTGATGATTTTGATGGGGTCCGTCCAAAAGGTTCCTCTTGCCGTCCTCTGTTTTCATCCCAGCCCAATATTGAAGGAAAGCGCATATCACAGTTGGGCATCGTAGAAGTGAATCTTCCGCTAGGAATCCCCAAAGGAGGAGTTTTGTTGCGCTCATTCACGATACCACCCATTCCCAAACCGAGCTGCACATATGTTGGCTGGGATTGATGCAAATAACTACCAGTGTTAGAGGGCAAGCTAAGCTAGCCACTCTCATATTGGGGAAAAGATATAGCAACATGTTCCTATTACTGTATATTTATACACAGGCCCATGCAAGTGCCAATTAAGTGATCTCCATGTAGACACCGAGTAGTAGTACTCTGACACAACACATGAGTAGCTCTGTAATTACAAATTTGTTGAAGCCGTGGTACTGATTTGATTTTGAGCTGATTTACCTGCAGCTTCTCTAGGCAGTGGCCGTGAAGTTTCCCATGTGGCACGGTAAGGGCATCTCCAGCGGGAGCGCACATGAATTTGCCTAAATTTATGCAGTACATTTTATTTCTTTCTAAGAATAGTGAACCAAAATTTTCGGTGAACGAAAACTAACGGCGAACCAAAAACGATAGTGAACGAAAACTAACGGTGAACCAAAAAATTTGGTCAACCAAAAAATTTGGTGCACCAAAAATATAGCGAAACAAATTTTTTGGTGAACCAAAATGGTTCAAACTCAAAATAGTTTAATTTTTAAACATGGTTTAATTTATAAAATGGTTCCACAATTGAAAATAGGTCATTAAAAGAGACACAAAAAGGGATTCTGATTTAAAGAAAATAAAAAACGAATATTTTCAAATAAAGAAAAAATAAAATAAAAATTAGAAAAAAGAAGCAGAAAAAGAAAGAATAAAACGGAAAAAAGAAAAATGAACACAGAATGGAAAATGAGAAAAAAAAACTGAAAACTGAAAGAAGAGACAATAAAATGATTAAAAAGGATTTTTGGACACAAGGTGTGCCGTGGCCTGGTGGTTGTGCACATGCCCCCGAGCAGCTGTCGGAGGTTTGATTCCCACCCGCGTACAATCCTCCTATTTTGTTACCATTTCCGTTTAACTAATGGGCCGGCCCATTAGAATCGTAGCTGAGCGAAAAACACGCTATATAAGAGATAATTAGTGCCCGCGCCCTGCGAGTGTAGTGGTGAAGACGGTGCGGTGGGTGGTTGGTGTGGCGTTGTTGCGGCCTGGTGAGCTGGAGCTCTTTAGGCGCGGCGGCGCTAGATGCTCCCTTGATGGCAACTGGCCGGCTCTAGAGGGAGCTCTCCTAATGTCTTCTGCTTGGAGGAGAGGTGGACGACATGGGCCTCGTTACGGCCGATGACGCCCAGGTACGGAAACCTTGCACATATACAGTTTCAGTGGCGCTAGTGGATTTGATGCTTCAAGCGAAAGCTTTATGGCGACTATGCTGGTACCGACGTTGGAGGCGTCGTTGTATAACTCCCACCCGTCGATCCTTAGTGTTCTCAAGACGAAAGGCAAAGATATTTGTTTAGATTAGATGAGAGTGGTTTATTCCACGTTGTTACCTCCTTGGAGGCCTCGTCTTGGAGCCACCTGAACCTTGTTGGTTGCTTGTTTTCTCTAGCCTTGGGCTGACGGCCGGTATAAAAACCATGGAAGGGTTTGGGGCGTGGGATGGAGGTGGTTGACCGGGTCATGGTGTGGTATTTGGTCTCACTAGTCGGCAAGTTTACGGAAGATTGTGACACTTATCGGAAGCTGGGTTAGCGAGTTGTTCCATCCTAGATCACCTCGTTCTCGTTCGGCACCTCTCCCTCTCTTTTGGGGTGTTGGCGGGTGGGAGCCTAGACTTGCTTGATCAGATGAAGATGGAATTTGATGTCCTACTCCATGTTGGTTGTATCGTGCATGCCCTTGTTGCATGCTTCGTGCGATAATTTTTTTAAAACTTTTTTTGCACTGTTAGTGTAGTATGTGTTGTGGTATTGTTGTGGTTGTTGTGCCGTGCGCTGACTTAGCGCTGTTAGGAGTTGTAGGCTTTTTATGGCTTGGTTTCCCTTATAAACCAAGTCATTTAGCAATTCTTAGTGAAATACGTAGTATAGCTCCGACTGCGTTTCAGTATTTTTTTTTTGGTAGGATACAGAAAATCAACGAGTTCTTATACGCATGTCCAAGCCCAACAAGCACTTGAATTACTAGATGGCCCAGCCGGTATACGACCAGTCCTACAAAAAAACTGGGTCAAGACCGTCCGCGCTAAGACTAGCCATAGTGGTGGTATCATAGGTGGTATCATGCAAGTTGGACCCACAAAAAAGTTGATGTGGCAGGTAATTAATGATGAGAGAGATGGTTATAGTAACATAGGTAGATACCGTATCATGACACGTAAAACTAAAAAAATTAATTGCATCTAAATCTTGTACACATATTTGCATTGAGATTCTACAAAATAATAAATATGATGAGATTATGATACTACTATAAGATACTATACACTATAGAGATAGTATCATATACTAGTATCATATGCATGATACTTGTGTATGATACCCCCACTATGACTGGTCTAAGGCATTGCGTCGTCGATGTCGATCAGTGCAGCTGCCGCATGCGATTCGTCTCTTCCTGAGCTCGTTCGACCTGGTGCAGTCCCTATTTTTTTGGGTTGCGTATAGCTGGTGCACGCAATGAGGTCATGCCACCCGCTGCTCACAGCAGCTCCTCAATTGTTGCACACCCGTGTACTCCCTATGCAGTGAACATTAGAAGATCATCCGAAGATAAATATCCTTAGTCTCAGGAACATATAGAGATCAAATTTGCATCTCTAATTTTAATGAAGGGAAGGAATTGAGCATATTGTTTTTTCCCCAATCCATTTACTTCACAAATCTGTGCTAGAAAAAAATACAGAATAAAGTTCTACTTCGACCACTTAGGTAATACTCACTCCATATCAAAATATAATATGTTTTACCGTTTACTAGACAACACGTTCCCTCCCTTGCCGCCACCAGAGGCACCCGCCGGGAAGCCGGCGCGCGGCTGCCAAGGACGGTGGCGGCGGGGATCTCGCTGCTCTGCCTCTCCGGTGGAGAGCTTTCGGCATCTGAGGCGGCGGCCTCGGTTGGTGCGGGCGCACTACAAGAAATATGCTGATACATGACGCTCAATTTTTGTCACTAAATCGTCAGCAAATTTTATCCATGACGATCTTATGACGAAAAACAAATCGTTGAAAACCGAGCGTCAGTAATGGTTCATCACGACGATTTTGTAGGAATCGTCATGGATATCCACGACGATACAGGATCGTCATTAATCTATGACGATCCAAAATCGTCGTGAGCAATCCGGCCAGGACAGCTCAGCGCCGACGTGGCATGTCCTACGTGGCAGAATAGTGACGATATGAAATCGTCGTGGACCTAATTCAGCCCGGTCCATTTTGTTGGTCTGCGTGGGCCTAGCCCAATAACTTTGGCCTTTGCTGGTCCACTTTTTACATAGGCCTTACCCTTTTTGCAGGTTTTTTATTTATGGGTATTGGCCTTTTATGATCTTCTTTTTTGTTTTCGAAATTGGGCCATGGCCTTACTTGGAGCCCATATACTTTTGGCCCAGTCAAGTATTGAGCGATTTTTTTTAACATTCAATATAAAGCAACGTTTGGGCCAGGCCATTGCTATTATTGATATATTAACATCAGGATTGTGGCCTCTTTGCGTACAGATGAACTTTAGGAATTTAGGTACAGATTAACCACCATTGGCAAATATCTCCAGAACAGTACATCGATACATAATTCAAAATCAGTACACAAATACACAATGGCAATCGTAGTATAATAAACTCTACAACTGGAATAACAAGATATAATCACAGAATAACAGCTCCACTTGTCTTCAACCTCTTCAGCACTCCACTTGTCTTCAACCTCTTCAGCACAGGCTCCTTCGATAGCGATCACAAACTGGGTTGCTGCTCCAGACATATGAACCATATGTTGGTCACTGCTAGTTTCTGCACAGACAAGTTACCGGTTGTTAAAGCCTAATAGATGCAAGACAAGTGTAACTTCATGCACACTAGTGATAGTCAGTAGATCATGCCAAAACAAATTTGATGACAAATTAGTTGAGTAGCAGAAACCGCATACCAAAGAACAATTCACATGTATAACAAGATATTATAGGTGAATAAACAGATCATGGAGAAAATACTAATCATGACCTATTGTTAACAGAAACATGAAGAAAATACTAAACCAGGCAATATGTTGTGGCACATTGAGCCGAAAGATGAAAGTGGACAGAGGAATATGCATCGTCAACTCGGAAGGATATCTGAAAACTTGTTCTCCACGGTAACCAGACCACGGACATAATAGTTTATAGCTGCAGGTCTACTACGACACCCTTCAAGCTCATGGCATGGATCAAAATACTAATAACTTAAAGGTAATCTGGTACCACCGCAAACAAGCAGTGCAACAAACTCAACACAACACCTGAAGAAAAGCAATGTCACGCAGCATTTAGGGAGAGAAAGGTACCTTGTGAAGAAAATGATGGAACTGGAGCAGGTCGCGGCCTTTGCATCTCCCATGGACATATGTATGACGGCCTAACACTAGAGACTGCACCAGCCCAACAAGCCTATCGAGGATCTGACGGGAACAACACATTTACACACCAGACATCATCTACAAATCCCCTTGATGTCATCCTGTACACGCAAATAAAAGCAAGATTATAAGGTATTTTTCTTGAGACACGAAACAAGCTAGATAAATAATGTATAGTAGCACCATCATCTACAAGGAAGAGTAATATAAACATTGGGTTCCTAGTGAGAGCAGGAAATAAGAGCATGTCAGTGTAAAGAAACTCCCTCCATCTATATACCAAAATGACAATAGTTCAGCAACTTGGGGAGATTGTTTGCAAAGCTTAGGAGGGTGGGAGAACAGAGATGGGAGGATGCACCGTTGGAGCAAAAGGAGGCGGCCAGGACAGAGTTTGTGTCAATGTTGCTGGTGCGATTTAGTCGCCTTCGTCATCTCATCTCCACCAAGTGCCGATGCGATTCATCGTCTCGAAGGAAGATGCAAATACGAACGGTTAAAAGAGGAAACAAATAACAAAAGACCAAAGTAAATGATTTATTCTGCAAGTATTAGTTACTAATGTATTCTGCCACTTTGCTCCATGAAGCTACAAGTTGAAACATCTACCCTAGCATATGATTTCAACAGCAGGCAGAGACTCGATACAATGCAACAGAAAATTAGGCAAGTATAATGTGACCAGATACTTATAATGTGCCTAGATGAACTGAATCAACTAGGATTTCCACATAAGCGAACCAAGTAGTCAAGGCAAACTGAAATACACTAGAACAGAGGCATGCGTGCAGCATTACTAGTAGACTTCCAACAGTATCAAGGTTTACAGTTCAAGAAAAACAACAAACAGAAGAGTTACACGCATCCAGGCAGTCTAGGCATACCATTTAATTGACTATTCCTAAGCAAACATAAGTTGATCATCAGCCAAGCACATAATTAGCCACAAATCGATTGATGCAGTATGCACGCACCACGCAACTCAGAGAATTACTGGAGCAGACGGAAACTAAACACTCAAATTTAGTTTTGCTCCTGACTGTATTATCCACATACGCACAGAAATGGGAAGGCCATAAGCATAAAAACTCAAGTAAATGATTAACTATAAATCAGGTACAGTCGTAACTCAGTAACAAACCAAGTCGTTTGATACCAAGACCTAGTATCACAGACAGCTGCTGAAGTGTGCAGATATCTCACTAAAACTAGCCAGAGCAGATAACACAAATTGCAAACAAGATCGTAACACTAGATGTAGGAGTGTGCAGATAGTCCTCACACCCACGGTACAAAGCAGATAGCTTCGTTTGAGTTTCCTAGCAGATTCAACAAAATATACATTAAACGGATTGAATAGACTCAGGACGATTGATGATTTCTAAGTATCACAGATCACATGGGAGCCCGAGATAAAAGGGTGTACCAGAGCGTAATACAATTATGCCAGACCAGCTCAAATTCTTGCCCAGACCATTAAATTTGCTCGAATTTCCTTGAAAAATAACAATCCAATCTACACTGACAATACAAATCTGAATCTCAATGCTAACCGAATTAACACATTTCTCTCGTTGATGTGGTATTGGTACCAGCATCTGCTAATATGAGGATTGAATTAGGGACATTTGGGGGGGAGATCGGACCTGGCAAGTCGGGTGTAGAAGAGCTGCTTGGAGAGCTCCTGGCACTTCTCGATGGTGGGGGCTGCACGATGTACTGCTTGTTCCGCTCCATGATGGTCTTGTGGTGGATGCATCCATGCTTGGCCAAGACCTTGGTCGCCTTGCCCCAGCTGCACCATCTTCGACCCCAGCGCTGCCATGGATCTTCTGCTGCTACTCCTCTCGGTCGCGACGGCTGGCTCCTGCAGTCAATAGCCCGCGGCAATGCGGTTAGGCGAGATCGGGAGCGTGCATTAGGGATCGGGTGGTGGATGGGATTTACCTGTGGGGATGGGGAGATTCAGGAGCGTGGATTCGCGACTGAGGAGATCCTGGTGAGGGAGGGGCGGGGGACGACTCGAGGATGTGGAGGTGGAGGCCACCGAGTGGCAGCGTCGGCGAGGGCGAGAGGCTTGGAGAGGTAGGGCTTCGGTCGGGTGGGCGCCACCTTCTTGTGCGCGATGAGGAAGGGCACGTCGGGCGTCGGGAAGGAGGAGGGAGCCGAGGAGCGCGATCTGGCGCGGCAGCGCCGGTGGTGGACCGGACCTAGGGTTCCGCTGCCGGTTCGTTGGCTAACGGGGGTGAGCGGTGAGCGCGCGCTGACGGGGAGGCTTCGGAGCGTCATCTTCGCCGTGGATGCTTAGGGTGAGTGGGCGGTGGGGATCTGGTTGGTGAGGGAGATGAGAGGAGGCGGCTGGTGAGGGAGAGAGAGGAGGCGGCTGGTAGGGATCTGGCTGGTGAGGGAGATGAGAGGAGGCGGCTAGTGAGGGAGATAGAGGAGGCGGCTGATGGGGAGGACAGTTAGGGTTTGGCGATAAGTTGGGCGTCGGGGAGGGAAGTTAGGCGCGCTCGTTTCCGAAATGTTTCCGAAAGTTTGGTACTACTAAATTTTCCAGCTCGCCATAGAGTGACCGATTACACTTGGGACCTATCATTTTTTGGCCCCACTGTACAGTCTCTAGCTAGGGAGTTCCGTTGTAAGAATAGACTGATATCATACTGCCAAAAAACAGTTCCTTTTCTCTATGTCAATGGAAAATACTTTAAAACTTATATTTAATAGTTTTACGGGAAAGTATAGTTCCAATTGTCACATACTTTCTAATACTACTAATTTAAGATTATACCGATAAATGGGCATAAAAGTGTACATCAAACAGAATATATACCTCTATATGCTTTCAAAGATGAGTTTACAAAATGAAATTTATATTCGGGGATACGGTAGTTGGACTTATCATGGAATGTGTAGCGCGCCTTTGAATCTTCATAGAATATATATCATCTATCTCTTTGTCAATTGTCCGGATTTGCACCAAAAATACACCAATAGTTTCACATAAATGGGCTATCTCCTCTCAAAATTCTTGGGTTTCGGGCCAAATGACGGATGTTATGGCCACAATCATGGCATAGTTTGTTGAAATGTGCCCATATTCTACACAAGCATGCATAATGGAACAACTAACAATGTTCACGAAGAAACTTTTATTTTTCATTGAATAAAAACACCATTTTCCATCTTTGGAGTGTAAAAAAAGGGGTTTTTTGTGAAGCACCTACCAAAAATATGTTACACAATTGTAGAAAGAAAAATTCTAAATATATTATGTCATATTTGATCTACAAATAACAAATTTGATACCTCTCAATAGCTCTAAATACACCTCTTTTGAAAAAGACAAATTTCTGCCGATTCCGCTGAAACCGGGCCAAATTTGAACTACAGGTGCCTCATATGTTGCTCATGATTTTTTGTAAAAATCATTTTTAATACAAAACTACCTATTTCAATAGAGATGTACCAATATTTTCTCAATATTCAACCCCTAGCTACGAACGGTCATGCACGCCGTCTTGGCTTTTTCCTGAAACGGACATAGAAAATTCTAGGAAATTCAAAAAAAATCAAAATGACGCAAGACCTTCGCGTGGTGTCATTATATATGTCCTAGTATCCACCAAAAATAATAAACTTGGAATACGACAACTTGGTAGAAAAGGTGAGCATAGAAATGAGCTATCTCCTCCGAACATTCTTGGGTTTCGGGCCAAATGACGGATGTTATGGCCACAATCATGGTATAGTTTGTTGAAATGTGCCCATATTCTACACAAGCATGCATAATGGAACAACTAACAATGTTCACGAAGAAACTTTTATTTTTCATTGAATAAAAACACCATTTTCCATCTTCGGAGTGTAAAAAAAAGGGGTTTTTTGTGAAGCACCTACCAAAAATATGTTACACAATTGTAGAAAGAAAAATTCTAAATATATTATGTCATATTTGATCTACAAATAACAAATTTGATACCTCTCAATAGCTCTAAATACACCTCTTTTGAAAAAGACAAATTTCTGCCGATTCCGCTGAAACCGGGCCAAATTTGAACTACAGGTGCCTCATATGTTGCTCATGATTTTTTGTAAAAATCATTTTTAGATACAAAACTACCTATTTCAATAGAGATGTACCAATATTTTCTCAATATTCAACCCCTAGCTACGAACTGTCATGCACGCCGTCTTGGCTTTTTCCTGAAACGGACATAGAAAATTCTAGGAAATTCAAAAAAAATCAAAATGACGCAAGACCTTCGCGTGGTGTCATTATATATGTCCTAGTATCCACCAAAAATAATAAACTTGGAATACGACAACTTGGTAGAAAAGGTGAGCATAGAAATGAGCTATCTCCTCCGAACATTCTTGGGTTTCGGGCCAAATGACGGATGTTATGGCCATAATTATGGCATAGTTTGTTGAAATGTGCCCATATTCTACACAAGCATGCATAATGGAACAACTAAAAATGTTCACGAAGAAACTTTTATTTTTCATTGAATAAAAACACCATTTTCCATCTTCGGAGTGTAAAAAAAGGGTTTTTTTGTGAAGCACCTACCAAAAATATGTTACACAATTGTAGAAAGAAAAATTCTAAATATATTATGTCATATTTGATCTACAAATAACAAATTTGATACCTCTCAATAGCTCTAAATACACCTCTTTTGAAAAAGACAAATTTCTGCCGATTCCGCTGAAACCGGGCCAAATTTGAACTACAGGTGCCTCATATGTTGCTCATGATTTTTTGTAAAAATCATTTTTAGATACAAAACTACCTATTTCAATAGAGATGTACCAATATTTTCTCAATATTCAACCCCTAGCTACGAACGGTCATGCACGCCGTCTTGGCTTTTTCCTGAAACGAACATAGAAAATTCTAGGAAATTCAAAAAAAAAAATGACGCAAGACCTTCGCGTGGTGTCATTATATATGTCCTAGTATCCACCAAAAATAATAAACTTGGAATACGACAACTTGGTAGAAAAGGTGAGCATAGAAATGAGCTATCTCCTCCGAACATTCTTGGGTTTCGGGCCAAATGACGGATGTTATGGCCACAATCATGGCATAGTTTGTTGAAATGTGCCCATATTCTAAACAAGCATGCATAATGGAACAACTAACAATGTTCACGAAGAAACTTTTATTTTTCATTGAATAAAAACACCATTTTCCATCTTCGGAGTGTAAAAAAAGGGGTTTTTTGTGAAACACCTACCAAAAATATGTTACAAAATTGTAGAAAGAAAAGTTCTAAATATATTATGTCATATTTGATATACAAATAACAAATTTGATACCTCTCAATAGCTCTAAATACACCTCTTTTGAAAAAGACAAATTTCTGCCGATTCCGCTGAAACCGGGCCAAATTTGAACTACAGGTGCCTCATATGTTGCTCATGATTTTTTGTAAAAATAATTTTTAGATACAAAACTACCTATTTCAATAGAGATGTACCAATATTTTCTCAATATTCAACCCCTAGCTACGAACGGTCATGCACGCCGTCTTGACTTTTTCCTGAAACGAACATAGAAAATTCTAGGAAATTCAAAAAAAAAAAATGACGCAAGACCTTCGCGTGGTGTCATTATATATGTCCTAGTATCCACCAAAAATAATAAACTTGGAATACGACAACTTGGTAGAAAAGGTGAGCATAGAAATGAGCTATCTCCTCCGAACATTCTTGGGTTTCGGGCCAAATGACGGATGTTATGGCCACAATCATGGCATAATTTGTTGAAATGTGCCCATATTCTACGCAAGCATGCATAATGGAACAACTAACAATGTTCACGAAGAAACTTTTATTTTTCATTGAATAAAAACACCATTTTCCATCTTCGGAGTGTAAAAAAAGGGGTTTTTTGTGAAGCACCTACCAAAAATATGTTATACAATTGTAGAAAGAAAAATTCTAAATATATTATGTCATATTTGATCTACAAATAACAAATTTGATACCTCTCAATAGCTCTAAATACACCTCTTTTGAAAAAGACAAATTTCTGCCGATTCCGCTGAAACCGGGCCAAATTTGAACTACATGTGCCTCATATGTTGCTCATGATTTTTTGTAAAAATCATTTTTAGATACACAAGTACCTATTTCAATAGAGATATACCAATATTTTTGCAATATTGAACACCTAGATATGAATGGTCATGCCCGGCGCTTTGACCCCAATATCGTATTTGAAATTTTTCTAAACTGACTATTAAAACAATATATGCTCATGAGCATGATTGTATTTTCATTTTATAGAAAAAATGGTTATAAATTGTCTATAATGACAAGGAATAATTTTACTATTTTTTCAAACTTTATTCGGTCAATTTGGAAGTCACATTCAATTTCTAGAAATGAAAATAGAAAAAAAAGGAAAACAAAACGCTCCCGGGCTAGCAGGCCAGCTCAGCTAGCAGGCTGATTTGCGGGCCGTTTTCTCTAGTACAAGGAAAACAAAACGCTCAGCTAGCAGGCTGATTTGCAGGCCAGCTCAGCTAGCAGGCTGATTTCCGGCCCGTTTCAATGTGCGGACCAGGCCAAGCATCGAATGACACTTTAGATAGTTATGCTATTCGTATTAGACAAAAAAGATTCGCTGGCCTAGTGGCCTTGTCCGCGGTCGAGTTGTGGAGGGGGCGCGGGTTCGAGTCCTCAATGCATCATTTTTGCGCCAATTATTGGAGACAAACACTGCGCGTCCGCGAGGAGTTGTCGAGGGCCCGCTTGTCGGCGCAGTATGAGGGCCCGTCCGCTGTGGAGCTGTTGGAGGCCCGCCTGTCGGCCATGATTCTGTTGGAGGGCCCGCCTGTCGGCCATGATTCTTTCTATCTACAGACCCGCATGTCGGTGGCAGTTAAGCGAACATGTCAGCAAAAATGAGTGACACATAGGAAGAAGGACCCACAGATCTGTTGTAGGACATGGCAGTTTAGCCAACATGTCAGCAAAATTGGCAACTAGACATGACACATAGAAAAAAAAATGATGAAGTGGCTATGAAAAACGACAACTAGATCTGACACATGAGCAAAAATTGATGAAGTGGTTGTCGCACATAGACGACACATTGGCAGAATTGATGACGTGGCCATCTACTCAAATCAACAGATCATAACGATGATTTAAATTCGTCGCATATTGCTAAAGATAAGGCCGTAGACCACATGCCTCCGTTTATGACGATTCTATTTTATACGAATACGACGTTCTTACTCAAATCGTCGTTATATTGTAGGGTTTTCGCTCCTCCAAACGAATTACAACGATCTAGTTCAGAATCGTCATAAATTTATGACGATTTTGTTCACCGTCACTACGAGAACGTCATGTATCAACATATTTCTTGTAGTGGCAGTGGCGGCCCTGGCGGCGGGGGGCGCGCGTCGATGCTGGTGTCCGTTCCCGTGTCCGCGCGGGCGGTGCAGGGACGGTGGTGCGGGGACACGGCGCGGGGCCACCCCGTTGGCTCTGGTCGCCAGATCTGAAGACGGCCGCCACAAATCGCGAAGAACCCACCCTGCTAACTCTGGTGGTCGTCATGCTACCCTTGGAGTTTGGCTGGGTGGCTGGGTTGGGGGCCTGTACCGGGAGAAATCCCTGGCCAGCGGGCGTGGGCACGCCGTC
The DNA here is from genome assembly GCA_028641055.1 of Alopecurus myosuroides. NCBI lineage: Eukaryota > Viridiplantae > Streptophyta > Magnoliopsida > Poales > Poaceae > Alopecurus > Alopecurus myosuroides. Next base: position 319,916,141 of record CM054061.1, read on the forward strand.
GACGACGTTCTGAACGCCGGCCCCCTCCTTGGAGGCGACGACGAGGTACACCCCCTCCCCTCCTTCCCTGTGCCCGGGTGAAAACCCTAAATCCGCTGTGGATTGGGTGGTGGCGGCGCTCTTGCGTCACGCCCTTCTTGGAGGCGCCGCCTTGGGCCATGGGAAGGCGGTTGTTCTTGGTGGTTCTTGGCGCGCCTGGAGCGGTGGTCTCTCTGTGGTGAAGTGCATCGTGGGTTCGTTCTGGCTGCTCCCCTACGTCTGTCCCGCCCTCTACGGGTGGTGCTCGCCGGCGGGACGGCGCCCTCGGGCCTGGGCGAGAGGGGAAAGGGTCCCCTCTCCAGTGGCATCGCCTTGTCAGATGGGTCGGTGCCAGCGGCTTGGGTGAGCCCTGGCCTCCCACAACTGTTCTCTTGCCGTGTCTTCGGCGAGTGTTCTCGGCCTAAAGCTTGCGTCTTGTCGGCTCGGCGGCGCCGGCGGTGACGTTTGGTAGCTTGCGTGCAGGGCTATCCGTGCTGGGCTCTCCTCTCCTACAAAGCTTCTGTCTTGTTCTATCGTGCTCTAGGGTGAGCTGCTCTACCCTCTGGCGGTGCGGCACCTTCTGATCCAGGGCGAGAAGACTGGGGTCTTCTTCGAAGGTAGAGGCGATTGACATGGCGACGAAGATGAGCAGCGAGGTCATGAAGGCGGGATCTTCCTAGTGCTGGTGCTCCTCGACGTTTCTCCTTTGTGGTGTCCATGTCGACTGGCGTTGGATCCGAAGATCAAGCTTTCATCTTTCTTGTTCTTTGTTTCCTGTAAGCTGATCATTCAGTATCATATATGTAATTGCCGCGGAAACTCCGGAGTTTTGTTAATTCAAAGCCGGGTATTCTTGCCTTTTATCTAAAAACACGTATCTAGACGTGTTTAGTATAATGTTCATACTAAAAATATCTAGATATGTGTTATATAGCAAATGCTAAAACATTTTATATTTTAATACGGAAGGAGTATTATTAACTCATACAATGTTGTAGGTAGTAATGGTAGAGCTAAATTTTAATGCATCATTGTCTACATCCTTAAAAAATCAAGGACACACCGATTATTGGAAAACATACATTTCCATGTTGTGTACAAATCTTGTATCACCCCTACCTTTAATACGCGCATGACTAAATAAATATTTGAGCGTATTCTCAAGATCATTTTTTAACTCTAAAAATGCTTGCCAAAATATGCTTCAAATCATCACCCATCCTCCTTAAATCTACAGAAACACGTTCATCTTCAGAGTTGTTTTGCATCTTCAATCTGGGAAGTACTGTAGCTCTTGTTCTTATAAAATCAAGAGATGTAACTCCCACGTGCTTATCTTGATGGGCTCCCTTCAAAAGGATCCTCTTGCCCTCCTCCGTTTTCATCCCTGCCCAATATTGAAGGAAAGCGCACAACATAGTTGGGAATTGTAGAAGTGAATTTTCCTCTAGCAATCCCCAAAGGGGGTGTTTTGTTGCGCTCATCCACGATACCACCCATTCCCAAACCGAGTTGCACATATGTTGGCTAGGATTGATGCAAATAACTAACGGTGCTAGAGGGCAAGCTAAGCTAAACGAGATATCAACATCATCCTATTCCTGTATATTTATACACATGCCGATGCAAGTGCCAATTAAGATATCCATGTAGACACCGAGTAGTAGTACTCTGACACAACACATGAGTAGCTCTGTAATTACAAATTTGTTGAAGCCCTGGTACTGATTTGATTTTGAGCTGATTTACCTGCATCTTCTCTAGGCAGTGGCCGTGAAGTTTCCCATGTGGAACGGTAAGGGCATCTCCAGCTGGAGCGCACATGAATTTGCCTAAATTGATGCGGTACATTTTATTTCTTCCCAACAATAGTGAACCAAAATTTTCGGTGAACGAAAACTAACGGCGAACCAAAAATGTTAGTGAACCAAAAACAATAGTGAACAAAAACTGATGGTGAACCAAAAAATTTGGTGAACCGAAAATAATAGTGAACCAAAATTTTTGCTGCACCAAAAATATAGCGAAACAAAAAAATTTGTGAACCAAAATGGTGCTAATTTTTTAAAATGGTCCCAAACTCAAAATAGTTTAATTTTTAAACATGGTTCAATTTATAAAATGGTTCCACAATTGAAAATAGTTCATTCAAACAGAATCAAAAAATGATTCAAATTTTTTTAAAAAAAATCAAAAACGAATATTTTCAAATAAAGAAAAAATAAAATAGAAATCTAAAACTACTTATAAAAGAGCAAACATGTCCGGTGTACATTAAATCACATGCGTTCAATAGCCTCGAATCAATGGTCTGGATCCTCCCAATGTTGTTCTAAAACTACTTATAAAAGAGCAAACATGTCGGGATACATTAAATCACACGCGTTCAATAGCCTCGAATTAATGGTCCGGATCCTCCCAATGTTGAGTAGAAAAAGTTTCGTTTTAACATCGTTCTGTTACTATTAGATGCGTCCTTGCAAAAACAAATACACGACGTGTACGAGTCACACCAATACCGATACGAAGTCCATGAGCTGCTAGGCATGGAATCCTTTCCAGGCACAGGAAGCCAAAGCTATGTACAAAAGGCTTGGAACTATCGAAGCCTCGACCCACGCCCTAAACTTCCGTTCTTCCGCCCGTGCGCCGACATGCCTCAACTCTGTCTCATCGTTCAGCCTGCCGTTCCGCCCGTCGCTAACAATATTGCTTGAACCCCATCCATGCTGCTCGGACTGCTCTCCGATGCGAGCTCGGCACATCTGCGCTCCAAAATACCTTGGCCGCTGCCCCAGGCCTCCATCCCTTCCGCTCTGGACTTCAAGCCGCACAGTTGCAGGGACCTAACTATGGCGCAAGGGAAGGGGCAGGGCAGATGCGTCGGCGAGCCAGGATGGGGACAGCAGCCACGCTGGCCATGGGCAGCTCGCGAGGGCACCGGACCAGGACATGGGCTCCCCGACGCCCTGCTGAGTCACCATCGCTTTCTTCACGCTACAGCATGCGCAGGTTCTCCTCTGAACCTCCGGGCAAGAACGCACGGCTGCTGCTCTAAACCTGACATGTACCGCTCTGAACCTCTGGGCTCTAGCGATGTATAACCAGCATCAACCGTACTTGCAGGTCAGCAAGTGTATCGACACCACGAGCTAGCCGGCTAAATTTGGGGGATGTATCCATTGATCTGCACTTGCAGTTCCGACCATGCACTCAATGTACCGGGCGTTCGCCGTCCATGTGTCGCCGCTACACCTCTGAAGATGTCTTCTCTCCTATATTTATTGTTGGTGTTGTTAGAGACAAGGATTAGAAGATTTATTTCACCGGGCAAGCAAGAGTTTTGAGGCCGTTCATCCAAACACAAAAGCTCAATCCAACACGCGCCAGATGGATTGTTGATTTTTTTTATCTACACTGCACTTTTGTTTACATCGCTTCCCTTGAAATAACAAGGAACCAAGCACAGAGTTCAGACTTTACTAAAATTATAGTGGTTTTGCCTTTTTTTTTCCATGTCTCCCGAGATGGTTTGGCTAATCCTACTCTGATAGAGAGTACTATGAGTCCTAATCCTGCTCGACTAGGGAGTACTAAAAAAGTGGATTATGAGTCCCAATCCTACTTGACTAGGGAGTACTCCCTCCGTTCCACAATATAAGATGTTTTAGACATATTCCACATTCATATACATGCACATGTATCTAGACATATTTAAGTATATGTGTTCATTTACTTTAGTCCGAATCTAGACAACATGTAGAACACCTAGGACATCTTACATTATGGAACGGAGGGAGTACTAATCTAACCAAGCTTAAAACAGTCATGGCAATAAATATACATGCTTATGTAAGAAAAGATAAAATACAAGTTGCACTTGCATATATACCGTGATAATTTCAATTTGGTCGTACGAAACAATGGGCATGATAAACATTTAAATGACTAGGTAAAAAAACTCAATAAAAGATAAATAATATTCAAACAATATTTCATTAATTTTATCATCATTGATTATATTATTTACTTCAACCGATTATTATTTTCTACGTATTTTTTGGTGACTGGAATCGCAACGAGCGATGGAGAATGAGCAGGAGCGTGTCGCCGGCACGAGGTAAATGCAACCATCGACGAGGAGCGGGAAGTGGCCGAGTCTAGGGGCGGGGAGGGCATTTTCGTTGAGTAAAGCGGCGGGGCATAGGCTTTAGTTAAAATTTGCCCAAAATCGATTTTGACTCATACATATACATATATATATATATATATATATATATATATATATATATATATATATATATATATATATATATATATATATATATAGGACTCCTATTATATACTCCCAGGGATACATACTCCCACCTCTTAGTGGATAGACAAATGGGATAGGGCCCGTGATTAGATGTACCCGTTAGGATTTCTGCCCACCGTGAAGCGCATGAAAAAAATCCAAAGATAAACTACGGTTGTTGCATGCTGCATGAGGAAAAAAAAGGATAAGTATGATCCGTTTGCATGTTCCTACATGCTAGCGTGCAGCACGACGTCCTAGAGTTATTCACGTTGACGTACCGAGAAAGGTACTACGTACCCCGATTTGGAATATTCAAATTTATCTATGTTCTATATCTGTTTGCAATGGGACTTTATATCACAAATTTTGTGATGCAATATATCCAGTAATTTTGCAATATATCTTTTTTTTCCGAACGTGCATATACTATATTTTTCCTGAGAAGTATATACCACATTTTCGCAAGAGAGTATATACCTCATTCTTTTTTGCCATGGAGTACTTACCATTCTGAAAGCAAGTATACATTATTCAACAAGAAGTGTGGACCAAAAAGGGGTATATCCATAGTTTTTTTTGGGTGAAACATATTATGGCTTATATTTTTGTACCTGATACCTTTTTTTTGCAGGGTATATACCTCACTTCCTCGCATGGAGTATATACCTCACTTCCTCGCATGGAGTATATACCTCATTTTTTTAGCATTGAGTATATACCACTCCTTTTCTTGGCATAGAGTATGCTACATGCCAGGAGAAGTACATGGTATATACCACTTTTTTTAGGTGGAGCACACGGCTTATATTTTTATAGTGGATAACTATCTTTTTTTGCGTGGTATATACCTCATTTTTTGAGGTGGAGCATATGGCTTATAATTTTATAATAGATACCTCTTTTTGCATGGTATATATCTCATTCAAGTAATTAATCTAAAAATTCATCGGCTTGTGCTATGCATTCATCGTGAATACCCTTGAAGAAATTACATGCATGGTGTGATCAACAAACACGGCCGTACGCTCGTTTGGGCGTGATCGGTCTGTCGTACGTCGAGCCGCCGCTGTCCGGCAAACCTCATCTTGGTCGTCTGGCCGCCGTTGGCGTCATGCCGGTGTGTATGTGGTGCGTAGACCGAAGCTGGCGGTGGAGTCGCCGACTGGAATGTTGGAGCTCCCTTCGCCATGGCCACCAAGTCTCTGTACATGGCCGTCGCCGTCCTCGCGCTGCATCCCAGGCTGCACGCATATACAAATTAGTTAGCAGGCGAAGTATCGATAGATTGGATAATGGATACCTGAATATATTTGCACGATGCAGTACTAGTGCTAGATCTTGTCCCGTGAGTGATCCATCTCACTAATTCACGTAGTTTGGCCCGACAATCAAGGTTCTCTCACAGAATGCATGCATGCGGTGGAAGTCGCCGTCCGATCGTCTTTGCCCGACGATGACGACTGCATGCCTCGATCAGCAGAAGTACAAACATTGTCGTCGTTGTCGTCGGCGATGATGCACACGGCCGAAAATTGAATGATGAAGCATGGACGAAGATGCCGCGGCGGCCGGCGGCCGGCGGCGGCTGTAACCAAGGCAGGTCGTCTCAACCGACAATAATGCCCAGGGTCTTCTTTGCGCTTTATATATGCTATATGTAAATCCTTGAAACGTCATGGCGTGCATGCCTATAAGCATGGGAGCGGTTCAACAAACTTTCAAATTCCACGTTATCCATCCATTGTGTTAATTATCTTTCTAATTAAAATTAAATGTGTTGGAGGCTAGTGTCCGGCAAGCGGAGCTCAGATTTGTGGTTGATTGAGAGAGGAGTACGTACTCCTAGGGGTACCAACTAGTTTTCCTATATATATATATATATATATATATATATATATATGAAAACATTATGCAAGGTTAAGAAATAGATGTCGTTTTAGCCGACTAGAATTTATAAATGATGATCATATAATTTTTTTTTGAAAGATTAAAACATCAACACACAAGAACCATAAACATATTTTTAAAATAAATATTTTAATTACAAATTATGATATGTGCGTTGCACGTGCCCGTCTAAAGGTTAGAAAAAAGAAGCAGACAAAGAAATAATAAAACGGAAAAAACAAAAATGAACACATAAAGGAAAATGAGAAAAAAGTGAAATCTGAAAGAAGAGATAATAAAATGATTAAAAAGGATGTTTGGACACAACGTGTCCCGTGGCTTGGTGGTTGTGCACGTGCCCCCGAGCAGTGGTCGGAGGTTCGATTCCCACCCGCGTACAATCCTCCTATTTTGTTACCATTTCCGTTTAACTATTGGGCCGGCCCACTAAAATCGTATCTGGGCGAAAAACACGGGCGATCCCTTGTTGCAACTTGCTATAAGCGATAATTTTAAATCAAAAAAACTTGCTATAAGCGATAATTAGTGCCTGCCCCCTGCGGAAAAACACAGGCGATCCCTTGTTCCAACTTAATATAAAATGGTTCCACAAGTGTAGTGGTGAAGACGGTGCGGTGGGTGGTTGGTGTGGCGTTGTTACGGCCTGGTGAGCTGGAGCCCTTTAGGCGGCGGCGCTAGATGCTACCTTGATGGCAACTGGCGGGCTCTAGAGGGAGCTCTTCGAAAGTCTTCTTCTTGGAGGAGAGGTGGACGATGTGGGCCTCGTTGCGGCCGATGACACTCAGGTACGGAAACCTTGCACATATACAGGTTCAGTGGCTCTAGCGGATTTGATGCTTCAAGCGAAATCTTTATGGCGACTATGTTGGTACCGACGTTGGAGGCGTCGTCATATAGCTCCCACCTGTCGATCCTAAGTGTTCTCAAGACGGAATCCAAAGATATTTGTTTAGATTAGATGAAATTGGCTTATTCTACGTTGTTATCTCCTTGGAGGCGTCGTCTTGGAGCCAACTAAACCTTATTGGTTGCTTGTTTTCTCTAGCCTTGGGCTGATGGCCTGTATAAAAAACATCGAAGGGTTTGGGGCGTGGGATGGAGGTGGTTGACCGGGCCAAGGTGTGCTATTTGGTCTCACCAGTCGCCAAGTTTGAGGAAGATTCGAACACTTATCGGAAGCCGGGTTAGCGAGTTGTTCCATCGCAAATCACCCTGTTCTCGTTCAGCACCTCTCCCTCTCTTCTGGGGTGTTGGCGGGTGATACGTCATAAATGTATCCCTAATTTCTGATGTTCTATGCTGTTTTAATGTTGTTTCCCACATGTTTTCCTTACACTTATGTCATTTTACACGTTTTTCGGGAATAACCTATTAAGAAGATGACACAAAGTCAGTTCCCTGTTTTCTGCTGTTTTTTAGTTTCAGAAAAGTTGATCTGGAGATATTCTCGGAATTGGAATATTGGAAAGCCAGAAGTCCTAAAAGTTCCAGAAGCTTCCAGAAGTCCCGAAGAGCCCCGGAGGGGGGCCACATGGTGGCCACACTATGGGGTGGCGCGGGTCCCCCATGGCCGCGCCACCTAGGGGTGTTGGCCCCCTGGCCACCTCCTGGCATTGCCCTTTCGCCTATATATTCCCCCGAGGCATAAATCCTAGGAGAATCAACCTTTTCCGCAAAATACATCCGTAGCTCTGCCGCCACCAGCAACAAGTTTCGGGGGACAGATCTCTGTTCTGGCACCCTGCCGGGACGGGGAAGTGCCCCTGGAAGCCATCTCTTTCGACTCCACCAATTATCCATCGCCGTTGCTGTCTCCTATGACGAGGAGGGAGTAGTTCTCCCCCGAGGCTGAGGGCTCTACCGATAGCTATGTGGTTCATCTCTCTCTCCCATGGTGTGATCTTTATGTGATGATGAGCTTTGTAATATAGTTGAATATGTAGACTGATCTTCATCTGTTATGCTACTCTAGTGGTTTTGTTATCTCCATAAACACTTTGATCACGGGTAAAGGTGATAGTGTGTGCACCGTGTGGTTTAGCATGATATTTATATCTTGTGTTGGAAGATGAAACTATGAAATTGTGGTGTTTGTTTAGTACTAATTTATGGCGCTCGTAGTGACATTGGGGTGCCCTAAAGAGGGAATATAGGCTTGAGGAGTGATGTTAAAGCCCTACGCAAGGATTAGTATTTGTTCTTCGACCGGAGAGTGGTTCAGAGTAGCATAGTGAAGAGATGATATTTATGCATGCCATTGTGTGATCATTGTTGAGAGTTCTCCTCTAGTGAAAGTAGGAGCCCTAGGTCTTATTTCCAAGCATTGAAACACCGTTTTCCGCCTGTTCTGCTACATGTTTGCTTGCTGCCATTTTTATTTCAGTTTGTTATTATCACTTATTATCATCCATAACTTGCATTTTACTCTCTCTTCGGCTAACTAGCGCACCTATACAACTGACAATTGTATTAGGTGTGTTGGGGATACAAGAGACTTTTTGTATCTTGATTGCAGGGTTGCTTGAGAGGGATATCTTTGACCTCTACCTCCCTGAGTTCGATAAACCTTGGGTGATCAACTTAAGGGAAACTTGCTGATGTTCTACAAACCTCTGCACTTGGAGGCCCAACACTGTCTACAAGAATAGAAGCGTGTGTAGACATCAAGATCTTTTCTGGCGCTGTTGCCGGGAGGTAAGGTAAAAGGTAATCACATCCTCGGGTGTTAGTGCTCGAAGTTATTTCCTTTAGATTCTGCAATTATATCTTTTTGTTTCTTGTTTTCACTAGTTAGGTTTATTTTTACTCGTTTTTTTTACTAGTAGTCTTAACGGAAAACAACAAAAATATGATAAATCTTTATAATATTTATCTTGAATTAGGACATGATGCTTTTAAAGAGAAAATAAAAAAAACCAGGGAAGTTTGTTTGCATAATAGTGATAGCAATGTTATTAGCATTAATTATTTGGATACCATTATTTCTAGTACTATGGAAAATTCTAAGCTTGGGGATGCCCAAGGCAGTACTATTTCTTATAATCATGTTAATTTTTGTGGAGCACTTAGACCTTGTGAAAATAATCAAATTGAAGAAGAATATTGTATCCATCATAGGAATGAAAAAACTAGAATGTGGAGTAGGTCTCTAGATGATCTTGGTGAAATTTTTTGTGCCATATATCCTTTTATTGGTGAACTTTGCTATAAAGTGGGTCATTTTAATTTCCAATGCTCGGGCCATGATAGTAGCCTTTCGAATCCTATGAGTACTGCAAGTTTGTATTGTGATGACATGATCACCCCTAATGAGCATTATGAACTTACATTATTTTTGGGGTGCAAAGATTTATTAACAAAACCTTGTTTGATAGATATGAGTGCTTTTGATATGAATACTCTCTTGCATGGATGCCATCTTTATTGTCTTGATAATTTCCATGCAAATACTTACATACAAAATATTATAAAAGAGGAGACTTGCCAAAATATGACGTGACTAATATGTGTTTTGTTCTTATTAATAAAGAGGAGAAATCCTCCAAAGTTCTTTCTATAGTTCCTGATAATAAACCAGGGTATGTGGAGAAGCTCCCTTTTAAGCCTCTCCCTCCTAAAGAGGGAAAGAAGAGGAAGAAGAAGAAGAAGATGAGGAGGAGTAAAAAGAGAGAGTTAACGGTATATCCATCTAAGCATGTTTCTCCTATTATAGTTTTTGATGAATATGAACTCGATGATCTTCCTATGCCTGTTATTTATTAAAGTGATCATGATTGGGAGAAACACACTACTTTTGATAATTGATGTACTATTAGTACCATCCATGTTCCTTCCAATGATGATATAGAAAGCTCTAAACTTGTGGATGATGTGTTTCAAAATCCCTTTGCTATTAATGATTATATGTTTGATACATCTCCTCCTAGTAAAAATGATGATATGTTTACAAATGAACGCATTTTGGAAGACAACTATTTCATTGCTTGTGATGATACTTTGCCTCCAATATATGATGATTATAATGATTGTGGTATTCTGGTTCCAGTTACTATGAATGATTTTTTCAGTCCACCCTTCTATATATGATGAATACAATGATAAATATGTTATTTTCAGTCCACCTACTATTGAGGAGAAAGTCAATTATGATTATAATATGCCTCCTATATTTGATTATTATGGTGATGAGAATAATAATTATATCTATTTTGTTGAATTTTCTCCCAATACTATTAATAAGAATGACTATGCTTATGTGGAGAGTAATAATTCTTTTATGCATGTGGCTCATGATAGGAATGTTTCATGTGATAGTTATATTGTTAATTTTATTCATGATGCCACTGAAAGTTATTATGAGAGAGGGAAACATGGTTTTATGCATCTCAACAATATTAAGTTTCCTCTCTTTTTGTTTAAAATTTTGAAGTTGCACGTATTTTGTCTTCCTATGCTAGTCACTTTGTGCTTCGTTAACTTGTTTTTCTACAAGATTCTTTTTTCATAGGAAGTGGGTTAGACTTAAATGGGTTTTATATTTTATTTTTGATGCTCTCTTATTATGCTTAAACTCTTATTATTATGTGAGCATCTTTTAAAAATCATTGTGCCTAGCTGAAAGACGTTAAAGAAAAGCGCTACCGGAAGACAACCCGTTTTATTTCTCCGTTTTCAGCCTGTTTTCCGTCGTTTTCTTCTGTTTTCTTTGCACCTGGGTGTTGTATAATTCCTTAGCAACCCTTCTGTATCTTTTATTTTGTATTTTTGTTGATCCAACTAACGCCTCTAGTGGAAAGTTGAGACTATATTTCGGATTTCTGCGCAGGAAACAGATTTGTGCTGTCCATAGTTAATTACGTATAAAATCACAGAAAATTCAAAATTACCCGAGATTTTTTGTGCTTAATCCTGGGATATATACGCAACTTTTATTAGTTGACCACTTTTTAATTTGATTAACATAAGATTTCCGAAAAATCGATCTCTGCATGTTGTTCTATTTTAACAGATTTCTGTCAATTATTACATTTGCATCTTAATCTCTCTGTTTTGGTGTTATTTTGAGAAAAAGAGTTTTAAAAGAAGTTGTGATAGTATCTAATTTGATTTTTAGTGCTATTCCTGTGTTGAAACTGAACCATGTGAGTTTATTATTTCGATTGCACTAACGTTGCTAATGAAGATTGTGAGAAGTTTGGTGTGAAGGAAGTTTTCAAGGGTCAAGAGAAGAGGATGATATGATGTGATCAAGAAGAGTGAAAAGCCTAAGCTTGGGGATGCCCCGGTGGTACATCCCATAAAATTTCAAGAAGACTCGAGCGTCTAAGCTTGGGGATGCCCAAGGCATCCCCTTATTCATCGACAAATTATCAGGTCACTTCTAGTGAAACTATATTTTTATTCAGTCACATCTTATGTGCTTTACTTGGAGCGTATTTTATTTTTTATTTTCAGTTTGTTTGGTTTTATTTCCTGCAATAAATAGTTGATCATATCATACTTGTGTGGGAGAGAGACACGCTTCGTTTTCATTGCTTAGAACACTCTGGTTTTTATTCTTATTGTTCTGTGAGTGTTCACTTTTTGCTAGTACTTCGTTTAGCCTTTGTTTTCATGCATCTCTTATTCAGAGCTGTTATTTTTAGTAGTGTTATGTGATTTCTATCATGTTTGCTTGCTGTATCATAAAGAGTATTTTTGTTAAAACATGTTTTGTATGGTGCTTGTTGGGAGAAAAAAAAACTGCTCCTTGAAGTAGAATCTATAACAGTACTAGTAGAAGCTTGTATAGACTGTGGCTAGAACTTTTTCATTCCATGCTAAATATTATTTTTAGTTTTAAAGCCTTGTGGTTATTGAGTAGCATGATTAGTCTGAAATAGATAAGAGTGTTTAATATGTATTGAAAGATTCATCAGTTGTTCTTGTCATAGTAATGCATCAATATATGCTATTCTCTTTCGAATGTTTTATTTGGTTGACTTGGCGCATGCTCACACCATATTTATGACCACAAACCAGTCACAAATAACCTCCATGACCACTTAGTTTTTGAACTTGTTATACTGCTTATGTTTTAACTAATGATGCTTATGTCGCTATGCATGATTATGGCTCTTATGATCTCTTGATTTGTCGCCCCAGTATTTTGCTAGCCGCCACCTGTTCCGAGTATGAGCTCTAATCGTGCATCCAAACTCCCTTAAACCAAACATTTTCCCATTGTGTCCACCATACCTACCTACATGTGATATTTAACTGCCATTCCAAAGTAAATTGCTCACGTGTTACCTTTAAAACCTTCAAAATTATTCCTGTTTTGTGTTCTTGTTTTTGCTCATGAGGACGTCAATAGAGAATCTTTATCTCACTTGTTGATTGGATTTCACACCCTGGACTAGTGGCCTTATCCGCTTATCCAAATGATAGAAGAGCTGGCAGCGGGGTGCCTAGCCCCAAATTAATACAAATAAATTCTCTTCACTACTTTTGCCCCTGATCTATCAGTCAAAGCATAATTGTGTAAACAAAAGAGAAAGAGGGATGACCTTCTACACCAGTTGCGTCCTTCACCATGGGAGCCGCTCTTGTGAATCCAGTTGGCTTGTGACGTACTGTATTGTCTGTTTACTATTCGTTGACATTAACAGACACCCCTCTTAAAATATAGACATTCCTCCACAATGTCAAAATTTAATACCTCTATTTAATAAAATAAAAAGCTATAGCACATGAGTGATCCCTGCTTCCCTCTGCGAAGGGCCTTTATTTTACTTTTAAGTTGAGTCTCCATCTTCTAACTTTATGCACAGTTGAGAGAGCATATTTCTCATTCTGAGTTCTATGTGCATTTGTCCCACAAACATCAATAATTACTTCATAATGTGATGTCATTTGTTCTTAAATTATATGTTCTAGTCTTCCTCATGAACTTTGAAGGTGTCCTGGCATTTATGTTTTGCTCCACTCTTATGGACTATCGAAATATCACTTTGCAATGCTTTCTCTATACCTGAAACAAACGTCCATCTTTCTTTGCATTATTATTCATGATCCTTTATTTGAGTTACTCTTCGTGAAGCAAAGTAATTGCTATGCTTTATTATCAAAGTTTTATTTATCATGCCTGTGTTTAAAGTTTTATGATCTCAGTGTGCATATGGTTTTACATTAGATTGATCAAGTTTATGTTAGTAGTATGTCAGCTCAGAAATTTTTGTTTTATCGTTTACCTACTCGAGGACGAGTAGGAACTAAGCTTGGGGATGCTTGATACGTCATAAACGTATCCCTAATTTCTGAGGTTCCATGTTGTTTTCATGTTGTTTCCCACATATTTTCCTTACACTTTATGTCATTTGTACACGTTTTCCGGGACTAACCTATTAACAAGATGCCATAGAGCCAGTTCCTTGTTTTCTGCTGTTTTTAGTTTCAGAAAAGTTTTTCTGGAAATATTCTCTGAATTGCAAAATTTGAAAGTCAGAAGTCCTAAAAGTCCCGGAAGCTTCCAGAAGTTCAGAAGAGCCCGGAGGTGGGCCACAGGGTGGCCACACTATGGGGTGGCGCGGGTCCCCCCTAGCCGCGCCACCTAGGGGTGTGGGCCCCTTGGCTACCTCCTGGCATCGCCCTTTCGCCTATATATTCCTCCGAGGCATAAACCCTGGGAGAATCAACCTTTTCCGCAAAATACATCCGTAGCTCTGCCGCCGCCAGCGACAAGTTACGGGGGATAGATCTTTGTTCTGGCACCCTGCCGGGACGGGGAAGTGCCCCTAGAAGCCATCTCCTTCGACTCCACCACTTATCCATCGCCGTTGTTGTCTCCTATGATGAGGAGGGAGTAGTTCTCCCCCGAGGCTGAGGGCTCTACCGGTAGCTATCTGGTTCATCTCTCTCTCCCATGGTGTGATCTTTATGTGATCATGAGCTTTGTAATCTAGTTGAATATGTAGATTGATCTTCATCTGTTATGCTACTCTAGTGGTTTTGTTATCTGCATAAACACTTTGATCACGGGGTAAAGGTGATAGTGTGTGCACCGTGTGGTTTAGCATGATATTTATATCTTGTGTTGGAAGATAAAACTATGAATTGTGGCGTTTGTTTAGTACTAATTTATGGCGCTCGTAGTGACATTGGGGTGCCCTAAAGAGGGAATATAGACTTGAGAAGTGATGTTAAAGCCCTACGCAATCATTAGTGTCCGTTCTTCGACCGGAGAGTGGTTCAGAGTAGCATAGTATAAACTTTTTCTTCGACAGCTTAGATAATACTCACTTCGTATCGAAATATAAGATTTTGTTACCATTTAGTAGACAACAAATATATAGACATGTTTAGTGCAAGATGCACATGAAGCTACACACTAAAAATGTCTAGATATGTGTTATATAGGAAACGCTAAAATATTTATATTTTAATACTGAAGGAGTATTATTAACTCATACAATGTTGAAGGTAGTAATGGTAGAGCTAGATTTTAATGCATAATTGTTTATATCCTTGAAAAATTATGGACACACCGATTATTCGAGAACATACATTTCCATTTTGCCGCCCCATGTACAAATCTTGTGTCGCCCCTGCCTTTAATACACGCATGACGAATCAAATATTTTAGCGTATTCTCAAGATCATTTTTTAACTCTCATAATGCTTGCCAAAATATGCTTCAAATCATCACCCATCCTCCTTAAATCTACAGAACACGTTCATCTTCAGAGTTATTTTGCATCATCAATCCTAAAAGCACTGTTGCTCTTGTTCTTATAACATCAGGAGACGTAATTCCCACGTGCTGATTTTGATGGGCTCCGTCCAAAAGGTTCCTCTTGCTCTACTCCGTTTTCATCCCCGCCCAATATTGAAGGAAAACGCACAACATTGTTTGGGCATTGTAGAAGTGAATCTTCTGCTAGCAATCCCCAAAGGAAGTGTTTTGTTGTGCTCGTTCACGATACCACCCATTCCCAAACCAAGTTGCACATGTGTTGGCCGGGATTGATGCAAATAACTACTGGTGCTAGAGGGCAAGCTAAGGGCATCTCCAGCCGTTGCAACCCCCCAGCACAAAAAAATCACAAAAAGTAGCGAAAACGGCGCTAAATCAAAACTTGGGCGAGGTCATTTACCAGCCCCAGCCCCCCAAGCAGCGAAAATGGGGGCTTTTGCATGCAAAGTGGGGCAAAAGTAGGAGAGAGAGACATCTTTGCATGCAAAGTGGGGCAAAAGTAGGAGAACGATTCCTTTTTGCATGCAAAGCGGCGCATTTTGCCCCTGAGGCCAAACCCAGCACCTTGGGTTCCGCTTGGGTGAGCCGGCACTAAAACGGCGCTATTTGGACTCCTGGGGGCTGACCGGTAGAATTCGGCGCTAAAACGGCGCTTTTTGACACATAAAGTGGTCCGGGGAGGGGAGGGGAGGGGGGGGGGCTTTGGGGGGACGGCTGGAGATGCCCTAAGCTAGCCACTCTCATATTGGGGAAAAGAGATAGCAACATCGTCCTATTACTGTATATTTATACACAGGCCCATGCAAGTGCCAATTAAGTGATCTTCTTATTAGAAACCGAGTAGTAGTACTCTGACACAACACAATAGTTGCTCTGTAATTACAAATTTGTTGTAGCCGTGGTACTGATTTGATTTTGAGCTGATTTAACTGCAGCTTCTCTACAGTGTCCGTGAAGTTTCCCATGTGGCACGGTAAGGGCATCTCCCGCTGGAGCGCACATGAATTTGCCTAAATTGATGCAGTACATTTTATTTCTTCCTACCATTACTGGTAGATGATCAACTTGTAGTATGTTAGTATTCCAGTACACCTAGCTAGCTAGACAACTAAAGAGCTTCTCTGTACGGTGGATCATCGAGCTCCATGCATCTGAATCAAGAAAATGTCTTCCATCTGAATCTCCAAACTCAATTCATCTGAACATAATTACCACGCACTGCAATGGTTTTTCTTTACCATGAATGCTAGGGATACGCATGCTTAGGTGCTGCAGACACTCGAAATAATAAATCTCTTTACAGACAGCAAATGCAAGGAACGAGACGTCAACGCTTTTAGATAATTGGAGGGTGAGTAAATTGCCTACATCAGCCAACACTACAAGAAAGAACCAACCAAAAAGGAGAAACATGTAAAATTGGTTAATTATATACTCTACTTAGTATTATTTTTTATTTAATAGTTGATTTCACAGATTTTAAAAAGTTCGACGAATTGCACAATCCATATACATAACTGTGACATAAACACGGCAGTTAGCTTCTGCAGGATACTCCAACAAATTTAATATTCCATGCACGAGAGCAAAATTCTACTTTCCTCGCACAAGGGAAGTGTAGTCGCCGTTGGTTTACCTTGTCTCGAGCAGAAAATCTGGAAAAAAAAAGAGCTTGCTGCATGACTCCACAATTTATCCAATCCAATAATATCAATGAATCATCTTCTATTGAGATCGTATCAGGCCGAGAGTTATTATGATGATAAGAGAGAATTTCACCTTTTCCTCTCTATTTGATAGTTCGTGCCACTTTAAAACAAATATTTGTAATCGTTTGTTGTTCTTTAACGCCATCTAACCATTTTGCCATTTATGATAGCACATGAACACCAATCAGGCCTCCATGGGCACTTTAGGGGCAACAAGCTAGGAAACATATTTATTTTCCCTTATTTTTCTCAAAACACCACCGTGTCGAGTAAGAATTAGTAAAAAAAAAAAGGTCTAGCCATAATGTTATAGCATATATTTGTGGTGTCACTAAAATCCTATGTGGAAGAGAGAGTAATAAGGAGAGAGTGGAGTTGGTGCTACGTGTGTAGTCCGGTTGTGGTGCCTGTTACGATGAAGAGAACCCGGCTTGTAGCCTCTGCAGCTAGCGTTCTGTTGGAGCTTAGAGCATCTCCACTCGACCTCCCCATAGGCTGTTCGGATTGGTATCGGAACGAGCACTATGGAGGCCGTGTGGGTGAGAAGGCCTCCCTCCCCACTCGTCGGCCCCAAACACACTACCCATATCAATATTTTTTTACATTTTCAACCATTTTGGATAGTTAAATAAAAGTGTTCCATGTTTTCAACAGAGAATATATAGTTCCACAAATAGATAGAAAACATTATTCATACAATTAAAATGAGCTGGAACTCAACTATGCCGTGATCTTGCAGAACCTCTACATGGATTTGATGGCTGTGGACTCGGACATGCGTAGATGATAATCATATTAACACTACAGCAGACGCACGATACGCCGACGCTGGCCCTCCGTCAGCGTAGGCCGGATTCCGTCGGCGTATGGGGTCGCCGACGGTGACCGTCGGCGTAGGGCCGTCGGCGTCTACCTCTGTCGGCGTAGACAAATCCCCGTCGGCGTATCCTGCACCGTCGGCGTATCCCGTATAGGCCTGCGGGGATCCCCGTCGGCGTATAGGGACGAAATAATTTGAAAAAAATTTGAATTTTTTTTGAATATTTTTTATTTCACTTGTTTAACCACTTAATCAAAATATAGTCACATTTGTTTTTATCTTAAACAATTTTTAATTCTAATTTAAATTACTCGTTTCTACTAACATTTCCCGGTCGGTCACCCATCATGAGATTGCTCCAGGCCCAGCACGCTTAACTTCGTAGTTCCTTCGTTGTGATCTACCTACAAACAACGGATGTGTTGTTGATAACATTATCCAATCAATCCCATTAACCTTAACCCTTGGACCATCATGTCACACTCTGTTATTTTGTGAGTTCAAACAACTATTTAAATAAAATATAATAACCAATAATAAATTTGAATTCAAATAATCTTGAATTTAAATAATAATTAACATGTTTGCCTTTTCTATTTAATATTGAATAATTCATATCTATAAATCCGTAAATCAAAATTTGACTAATAATATGTCTATATCGATTAGAAAAATGAGAGAAATTCAAATATGACATCCATATAATATTTTCCATCATATATAAGATTTTTTCTTTTCATTGAAGAAAAAAACCATTTTCTATGTTCCTGAGTGTAAAAAAAGGGGTTTTTGTGAAGGACATACCATAAATATGTTACAAAACTTGAGAGCTATAATTTTTTAAAATACTAGACCATGTTAGATGCACAAATAACCAATTTGTTTCATATGAAAAGGTTTCCATCCACCTCTTTTGAAAAACACAAGTTTCTGCCGATTCCGCTCGACACTTGTCAAATTTGAACTACAGGTACCTCATAGTTTGCTCATGATTTTGTGAAAAAATCATTTTTAGGTACACAAGTAACTATTTCAACATAGATACACCAAGAGTTTCTCAATATTCAACTCCTAGCTACGAACAGTCATGCCCGCCGCCTTGACTTTTTCCTCAAACGGGGTTAGAAAATTCCAAAAAATTCAAAAAAAAAATCCAAAATGATGCGAGAACTTCGCGTGGTGTGTTATATAGGTCCTAGTATACACAAAAAAATACTAAACTTGGAATACGACAGTTGTGTTGAAAATGTGTTCACAAAAATTAGCTATCTCCGCCGAACATTTTAGGGTTTCGGGCCAAACGACGAGTGTTATGGTCATATCCATGGCATAGATTGTTCAAATGTTCCCATATTACACACAAACATGCATCTTGGAAGCACGGACAATGTATACGCAGGAAGTTTTCCTTTTCATTGAAGCAAAAAACCATTTTCTATGGTCTGAGTGTAAAAAAAGGGTTTTTTGTGAAGGACCTACCATAAATATGTTGCAAAACTTGAGAGATATAATTTTTGAAAATACTAGACCATGTTAGATGCACAAATAACCAATTTGTTTCATATTAAAAGGTTTCCATTCACCTCTTTTGAAGAACACAAGTTTTTGCCGATTTCGTTGAAACTGGTCAAATTTGAACTACAGGTACCACATAGTTTGCTCATGATTTTTGGCAGAAATCATTTTTAGGTACACAAGTACCTATTTCAACATAGATACATCAAGAGTTTCTCAATATTCAACCCCTAGCTACGAACAGTCATGCCCGCCGCCTTGACTTTTTCCTCAAACGGGGTTAGAAAATTCCAAAAAATTCAAAAAAAAAAACAAAATGATGCGAGACCTTCGCATGGTGTCATTATATAGGTCATAGTATACATCAAAAATAATAAACATGGAATACGACAATTGTGTTGAAAATGTGTTCACGAAAATTAGCTATCTCCTTCGAACATTCTAGGGTTTCGGGCCAAATGACGAGTGTTATGGTCATATCCATGGCATAGTTTGTTCAAATGTTCCCATATTACACACAAACATGCATCTTGGAAGCACGGACAATGTTGACGGAGGAAGTTTTCCTTTTCATTGAAGCAAAAAACCATTTTCTATGTTCTAAGTGTAAAAAAAAGGGTATATTTGTGAAGGACCTACAATAAATATGTTACAAAACTTGAGAGCTATAATTTTTGAAAATACTAGACCATGTTAGATGCACAAATAACTAATTTGTTTCATATGAAAAGGTTTCCATCGACATATTTTGAAGAACACAAGTTTCTGCCGATTCCGCCGGAAACTGGTCAAATTTGAACTACAGGTACCTCATAGTTTGCTCATGATTTTTGGAAAAAATCATTTTTAGGTACACAAGTACATATTTTAACATAGATACACCAAGAGTTTCTCAATATTCAACCCCTAGCTACGAACAGTCATGCCCGCCGCCTTGACTTTTTCCTCAAACGGGGTTAGAAAATTCCAAAAAATTCAAAAAAAAAACCCAAAGTGATGTGAGACCTTCGCGTGGTGTCATTATATAGGTCCTAGTATACACCAAAAATAATAAACTTGGAATACGACAGTTGTGTTAAAAATGTGTTCATAAAAATTAGCTATCTCCGCCGAACATTCTAGGGTTTCGGGCCAAATGACGAGTGTTATGGTCATATCCATGGCATAGAATGTTCAAATGTTCCCATATTACACAAAAACATGCATCTTGGAAGCACGGACAATGTAGACGCAGGAAGTTTTTCTTTTCATTGAAGCAAAAAACCATTTTCTATGTTCTCAGTGTAAAAAAAGGGTTTTTTGTGAAGGACCTACCATAAATATGTTGCAAAACTTGAGAGTTATAATTTTTGAAAATACTAGACCATGTTATATGCACAAATAACCAATTTGTTTCATATTAAAAGGTTTCCATCCACCTCTTTTAAAGAACACAAGTTTGTGCTGATTTCGTTGAAACTGGTCAAATTTGAACTACAGGTACCTCATAGTTTGCTCATGATTTTTGGCAAAAATCATTTTTAGGTACACAAGTACCTATTTCAACATAGATACACCAAGAGTTTCTCAATATTCAACCCCTAGCTACGAACAGTCATGCCCGCCGCCTTGACTTTTTCCTCAAACGGGGTTAGCAAATTCCAAAAAATTCAAAAAAAAAACCCCAAAATGATGCGAGACCTTCGCGTGGTGTCATTATGTAGGTCCTAGTATACACCAAAAATAATAAACTTGGAATACGACAATTGTGTTGAAAATGTGTTCACAAAAATTAGCTATCTCCTTCGAACATTCTAGGGATTCGGGCCAAATGACGAGTGTTATGGTCATATCCATGGCAAAGTTTGTTCTAATGTTCCCATATTATACAAAAACATGCATCTTGGAAGCACGGACAATGTTGACGGAGAAAGTTTTCCTTTTCATTGAAGCAAAAAACCATTTTCTATGTTCTGAGTGTAAACAAAGGGTATTTTTGTGAAGGACCTACAATAAATATGTTGCAAAACTTGAGAGCTATAATTTTTGAAAATACTAGACCATGTTAGATGCACAAATAACTAATTTGTTTCATATGAAAAGGTTTCCATCGACATATTTTGAAGAACACAAGTTACTGCCGATTCCGCCGGAAACTGGTCAAATTTGAACTACAGGTACCTCATAGTTTGCTCATGATTTTTGGCAAAAATCATTTTTAGGTACACAAGTACCTATTTCAACATAGATACACCAAGAGTTTCTCAATATTCAAAACCTAGCTACGAACAGTCATGCCCGCCGCCTTGACTTTTTCCTCAAACGGGGTTAGAAAATTCCAAAAAATTCAAAAAAAAAACCCAAAATGATGCGAGACCTTCGCGTGGTGTCATTATATAGGTCCTAGTATACACCAAAAATAATAAACTTGGAATACGACAGTTGTGTTGAAAATGTGTTCACAAAAATTAGCTATCTCCGCCGAACATTCTAGGGTTTCAGGCCAAATGACGAGTGTTATGGTCATATCCATGGCATAGATTGTTCAAATGTTCCCATATTACACAAAAACATGCATCTTGGAAGCACGGACAATGTTGACAGAGGAAGTTTTCTTTTTCATTGAAGCAAAAATCCATTTTCTATGTTTCGAGTGTAAAAAAAGGTTTTTTTTGTGAAGGACCTACCATAAATATGTTGCAAAACTTGAGAGCTATAATTTTTGAAAATACTAGACCATGTTAAATATAGAAATAACCAATTTGTTTTATATGAAAAGGTTTCCATCCACCTCTTTTGAAGAACACAAGTTTCTGCCGATTCCGCTGGAAACTGGTCAAATTTGAACTATAGGTACCTCATAGTTTGCTCATGATTTTTGGAAAAAATTATTTTTAGGTACAAAAGTACCTATTTCAACATAGATACATCAAGAGTTTTTCAATATTCAACCCCTAGCTACGAACAGTCATGCCCGCCGCCTTGACTTTTTCCTCAAACGGGGTTAGAAAATTCCAAAAAATTAAAAAAAAAACCAAAATGATACGAGACCTTCGCTTGCTGTCATTATATAGGTCTTAGTATACACCAAAAATAATAAACTTGGAATACAACAGTTGTGTTGAAAATGTGTTGCCCAAAATTAGCTATCTCCTCTGAACATTCTAGGGTTTCGGGCCAAATGACGACTGTTATGGTCATATCCATGGCATAGTTTGTTCAAATGTTCCCATATTACCCACAAACATGCATCTTGGAAGCACGGACAATATTGACGGAGGAAGTTTTCCTTTTCATTGAAGCAAAAAACCATTTTCTATGTTCTGAGTGTAAAAAAAGGTTTTTTTTGTGAAGGACCTACCATAAATATGTTGCAAAACTTGAGAGCTATAACTTTTGAAAATACTAGACCATGTTAGATGCACAAATAACCAATTTGTTTCATATGAAAAGGTTTCCATCAACCTCTTTTGAAGAACACAAGTTTCTGCCGATTCCGCTGGAAACTGGTCAAATTTGAACTACAGGTACCTCATAGTTTGCTCATGATTTTTGGAAAAAATCATTTTTAGGTACACAAGTACCTATTTCAACATAGATACATCAAGAGTTTCTTAATATTCAACGCCTAGCTACGAACAGTCATGCCCGCCGCCTTGACTTTTTCCTCAAACGGGTTTAGAAAATTCCAAAAAATTCAAAAAAAAACCCAAAATGACGCGAGACCTTCGCGTGGTGTCATTATATAGGTCCTAGTATACACCAAAAATAATAAACTTGGAATACGAAAGTTGTGTTGAAAATGTGTTCACAAAAATTAGCTATCTCCTCCGAACATTCTAGGGTTTCGGGCCATATGACGACTGTTATGGTCATATCCTTGGCATAGTTTGTTCAAATGTTCCCATATTACACACAAACATGAATCTTGGAAGCACGGACAATGTTGACGGAGGAATTTTTCCTTTTCATTGAAGCAAAAAACCATTTTCTATTTTCCGAGTGTAAACTCGCGAGAGAGAAACGGACGCCGGTGAAGCGGGTCACACCCCGGAGTGCAATCTTTACCATACAAAAATCAAAAACACCTATAATAACATGGTATGGCACCCCCTAGCTTGTGTGGGGAGCTGGACGCTCCGTAGCCCCCCTCTGGTGAAAACCTAGACCCGCTGGAGAAATACCGGACTTATACGGATACACGCGGTAACGCCGTCGAAAGGGGGTAGCAATGTGGAACCAGTTTCTTGGTTGTGTTAGGGTAGCCGGTAGGAACATAAAACAAGTTGAGGTTGTACTGTTCTACCCCCTTTCGATATTCGTCTAGGGGTGTACATGACGCATGCACACGTTAATAGTGTTTTTCTCATAGAGGGGTTTTGAAACTTCGGGGTATGTAAAAATTAAGCTACATATTTATGTTCTATATGTGTATTATATATTTACGTTTTATTTATTTTATATTTTATGGTGTAGGGTCCCGTTCCGGATTCACGTCGTTATTTTATGTGGGTGGGAGGATATCGAAATTCGAATGTGCTAACCATTCCAATATATTTAAAACTATACCTACATGGAAAATATATATGAAAATAAATATATAATATAAACGCTGTTTATTAACGGAAAAAATAAACTGGATACGTGTATACGCCGACGGCCTTTGGTCACCGTCGGCGTATATACGTCTACGCCGACCGCCGCCGCAGAAGCTGCCGTATCACCCCGATACGCTGACGGCCCCGATATTTCCCCGTCGGCGGATCACCTGGCCGTCGGCGTATCCCATCTCTCCCGTAGTGTGACCATCTATAGGGGCTTCATATGCAATCATTCTCATGGCAGCAGTGCAGTTCTGGATGATGAGAAACCAACCATTACCATTGCGTCTTTCTTCAACTTGAACCAGGTGTTGTTCACATAGACGCATTGCACCAACTTTAGGAACAAATCTCTGCTCATCCGAAATTTTCAACGAAAATCTTTTGCATCAAATCTTGCATTCTCGGCAAAATAATTGGCGTTGAACATGATATGGCCCTTTCTCCTCATCCTCAGCTTGGTCTTTCTCCTCCCAAATTTCGGCCCTCCTCGCTTGGGTTCGGCATTGAAGGCCTCCTCGGCTTGAATCTATACATGACAAGCAAGAATCACCAAGTTATCGTATTTGTCAGCGTCAATGTCGGCTTCTTATTCCATTAAAAAAAAACTGAAAGATTGAAGAAGATTCATAGATGTTTGACCTGTAATTCACCAAATCACAGTATGGATCTTGAATTCTTGATAGAACTTTACTAGATCATTCACATAGTAAACACCAATGGAACCTGAAATAACCATATATATCTTTTTGAAGAAATTTGATGGATCCACACTAGATTCAACAAAGGAATAGACGAAAACAAAATTCAGTAAAAATTCCATCAGAGATTCAAGAGAAATGTAAGAAAAAAAATGAAATTTAAGACACATACACATGATTCGGAGATAATTTAGATACAAATATTAATGTATCAAGATCCTATTCAACACGTGCATACATGATCCTATTCTGCGGTCCGAAGATTCATACTAGAATCAGCAAACCCATACAAGGATTATGGAAGAAAAAATCGTGGAATCTTTCCGCACCAATCAGAAGACCCATAATCGAAAATATGGAAGAAAAAAATCACGAAAACATAAAGAAATTGAGAGGGTAGGTCGAATCCTGCCATTGTAGCTCGCATCTAGGCCCGTTAGTCCCAGATTGACCAAATCTGAGGCGTCACCACCGGCCCCTATGGCTGTGATTGTAGGTGGCGACCAACATACTACTGGTAGAAAATCTGCAGTCAAGTCAAGGCAATTTTAGCTGATTCACCTACAGCCAAATTTTCATTTTTTTTGAAAGGGAAATTCCAGCCTCTGCATCGCTGTGATGCATACGGCTTTTATTAAAAAAATATCACAACGTTAAGGTTTACAATACCAAGCATCCCGACATAAAACTCAAAGGCACGCAGGCCCCAAAACCAACTCTATGCCGAAATAGACATAAAAACTAAGCGTAACCAATGCGCCTAGTGAGCAACCAGCCACCCGTGCTGAAGATAGCCCGAACGACCGCCATTAAACGAGTGCATCTGGAATCCAAAAGCCCGCGTTGGTCCTTTGGTAAGAGCCACGCCCAAGTCTGAATCCAATGCATAGCCATATGAACAATCTGCAAAAAATTCCCAGCTTTTCCATTCTTAAAAATTATTCCATTCCGACAATTCCAAATTGCCCAAAGCAAAGCACATACACCTATGCGTATGAAATCTTTAGTTCTCTTATCAACCCCAAAAAGCTAATTTTTCATGGGAAACGGCCGTAAAGATGCCCATTAGGCAAGGTAAGGTCAACCCCAACTCAAGCACATGATTTGTGCTCCAAGGCCAGTGATGACAGATGATCAAATGGTCATGCCAAACTTCCTTACTTGCAAATTCCTGAGAGTATAAACTACAGCTCAGTGCCTTCTCCAACCACTCTAATGTATTAGGATGCTGACTAAATCTCTTCCTCTCATGTTGTGGCTGTAATAGGCATGGTAAAATTGTATATAGTGCTGTAGTCTCTTCGGTGGCTTTTGTATATTGTTCTCATCTTCTTTTGAGGTATATCTAAGCTGAAGTTGAAATATTGTGGCAAAACCTGGTCCATGTTAGGGACGTATGACACTCGATGGTGTACCGAAATTGGGGCATGCTCCTGTTATCGAAATTAAAATGTCCTGGCTATAAAGCTTTAACGTCACGCGGTTAAGAGCAATCATGAGTCATGTAATTAGTCAAGGACTCGTCGCACTGAAATTGCAGTAGAAACAAAGCGTGCTACAGTTAGTACAAATGGAGTCCCAAATGGCTAAATCACCCATACGCGATATGGCTTACATGTTGGAAGCGTTTCGCCGTTAATTCGGTTACACCGTTCTTGCAAAATACACTTCAATGCAGTGGCCTGGACATTAGTGTACTGATCGGTAGAGCCAAGCTCGCGGTGGGTGTGTGTGTGCAATACCGGCAATATGCAGCACGTGAGGAGCGGCGTTGCTTGGACGTTTCGTGTGGGAGTACGGTGGCGGGTGTCCGATCAGGTTTCATGTGCCGCAGGATGGCCCGCTACTCCGCCTCCCAAATTTGGCCCGCAAAATTTCGCTGGGCCACCCTCATGGGTTGTAGCGGGATGAAGCGGGACGCCGCATAGGTCGACGAATGTCCCGCAAAATCGCGTAACCCGCAATACGTCTCTCCACTTCTCAAAAAACAAAAGGTCTCTCCCCCAAATCCGTGTGTGCCATGAGGAAAGATCTCCTCACGGCAGCGCCTTTCTCCTGATGCTTAGGTCGATGGAGTTGGGTCGATTCGCATCAAAGGCGATCTTACACGGTCTTTCCCGTTCGCCTGCTTCAAGTGTCGCACGCGGCCGCGCTCGCCGTGCTCGGCAAGAGCAACCGTTCCACACTCATTCGTGCTTCGGCCTGCACGACCGATATGTACATGCCTACCTAGCTATCCGTGCTCATGGACCGGTGTACAGGGACAGGGACCAGGTGTGGAGACAGTGGAGTAGTAGGGCACCAGTCAGGTTTCAAGTGGCGCCGGGTGCTACCGCGCGGTGTTCTCCAGCTCCCCGTTCGCGGATGTCTACCCGACCATCCTCGGTAACGTCTGCGGCCTCGCCGCGACTCCAGCTCCTATAGCCCCATCGTGTGACACATGCGGGCTGAAGCGGGACGATGCAAGGACCCGCATTGATTCTGACGGGTTGGAGTAGACAGCCGCGAGTGTCCCGCATTTGAGGCACTGTTAGCATTATTCCGTAGCGAGCAGCCACATCCCGCCCAGCTTGAGACCTGAGTGTCTGGATGGCACCCGCCGGGTTCGTGGCCGGATTTGGCACCCCCATACCCGCACCCGGCCCTTCCACCCGCCCCCATACCCGCCGGCGGGTCCAGACCTCCACCATACCCGCCACCCGACGGGGACCCGTGTCGTTCTCCGGTGTGGGGATCTCGCTGGAGACCGGAGCCGGTTGGCCGTCGCGCGAGAGCCTTCTTGAACTGGTCGATGGATCCTTGTTGGCCGTCCTTCAGCGAGACGCAGTATGGCAGTAGAGGGCGGCGGGCGGCGACAGAGCAAGATGAGGGGCAGAGGCGGCGCACGATGGGAGGCGGCGCCGCGCGAGATGGGAGGCGACGGTAGCTGCCGTGCTCGACAGCTCGAGGGACAGAAAAGGCGAGATCCCGGACTGCGTCGGCGCCTTCTCGTGGCTCCGCCTCCTTACGAGCGCTGTCCCGCCGGGCATCACGCCATGCCGCGGTCGAGGAAGCACGAGCGCAGAAGATGCGATGGGGATTGGGGTGGGGTCTCTGTGACTCGGGGTTGGCGGTTGGTGCCTTGGTGGGATTCCATCGTGTGTGTGCTGGACTGCTGGTACCGACGGGGGAGTTGGGGAACGTGGGGGGGTGGATAGGGATAAGGTTTTCATTAGTGGATGACATGTAGGGCCTACCAACCTAGCCGGGTATGCGGGTTCGTGGGTATGGGTTTGACACCCCCATACCCACCTCCTCTAGACCCGACGGGTCTGAGTTTTGCCTGATAAGCAGACTCACGGGTTTTTTTTCCAGCCAAACCCTCCCCGTTTAAGACGGGTACCCGTCGGGTTTGCGGTTTTCGGGGCCCCATTGCCATCCGTACCTAAGTGTCTGATTGAGTGCGGGTTGCGGTGATTCGGAGGTCGGCGACGGCGCTAGCCCTAGCCGCGTAGCGAGAAGGCAAGGACGGGGACATGATAGACAGGGGAAAGGAATGAGGGTCGGCTCGATTCCATGTCAGCCCATGGACTGCAGGTTGATTTTATATTTTTAGAGGGGTAAATGGCAAAAACGAGCAATCAGACGGAAATTGGATGGATGCAACGAAGCATGGACAGGATCGCAGGAGGTTGAAGGATCCAAATTTCTTGTTTAGGCAGGAGAGAAGAGAGATATCTCAGCCGAAGTTGAAATATTGTGGCAAAAACTGGTCCGTGATAGGGATGTATGACACCACGGTACGACACGTAGAAGTGTGGCACAACCGTCTGGAGTGTCACACTTAATTTTTTTTAACATAATTTCATAGAAACGAATCAAAATATCATTCAAAACAAATCAAAGTCCCAGGTTCCATAACGAACATCTTTCACAACAATTTCAGCACAAACATCAATCACCATCCCGTCATAGCAACAAGTTTACAAGTCCGTAACGAAATCGAAAACGACAAGGCCATAGCACCTCCACGATCTACTTCCTTCTCCTCGTCTTCCTCGACGCTCCAGTCGGCGCCTCCTTCCGCCTACACGCAAGCTTCTTAGTCCTTGGTTGTTCCTGCGTTATTACGACCTTGCGTTATTACGGCCTAGGGCAAGTACGGAAGTTTGTCCTGTCTTGTTGACCATCTATCATCACAAGGCTGGTAGCAAAAGTCATCTCGTACTTGAGTTGGAGATGACCTTACCTTGCCTATTGGCCATCTTTACGGCCGTACGCTTTCCGCAGAAAACTAGCTGCAGGAGAATCAATTTAAAAATCACCATGACATGAATGGACTACTAACTCCAGAGGATTTGAGAGTACTTCTTGGCAGGCTACATCAAGTCCATTTAAGTGGCGGTGGCGCCCTTTTTTTTTCGTACATTGGAGCGTCCCCGAAGGGACACGAACCTTCTAGGATTACAAAGCTGGATGATCCCGAAAATTACAAGGACCCCATGAAAAAGAAAAAATTACACATAGGTCCTTGACAATTGTAAGGAAGACCCTAGGAAAGAAAAGTGAAATTCGATCCGGTCCACCTTCTTCTCCAGCTCGGAGCAGAGGAAGTCGTGCTCGGCAACCAGGGGCAGCGACGGGGACGCAACCACTTGCCCCTGCCCTGGTGATAAGCTCACCAACACGAAGCTTCAAGGGCCTCCCATGGGAGGTTGATTTGTTGCCGGAATTCTTCGACGGCATTGCGGGCCTCTTCTTGGCCTTGGATGTCAGAAGAACTTCTTTGTTCTCTGATGATTCGCTCCAATACAAGGTTCTGAAACTCCTGAACCTCTCCCATCCTTCAGAAATCCACTCCTTTCCACCGATCTGGATCGCCACCACGGCAACCACAGAGAAGGTAACAGGCAAAGACTCCAGAAAGACAGAATCGGTGAAGATCTGCATGCATCGAGTCGGAGAAAGAGGCTCACCAAGAATCCCAGGGAACCTGCCACGGACCCGGGACGGCGAGCGGAGATGGTGTCGATGAAGGCAGATCTTGGGGGCGGAGATTATTGGGCAGCGGTAGATTTCCCCCCTCCCCTTCCTCCTCCATGGAGCATCGGAAGGAGTAGCTCTCGACCACTCCGACGAAGAATCCGCAACTTCGCCGGTATAGCTGCCAGCGGTAGCCTTATTCTTGAAGGAGTCCACCACTCCTCCCGTCGCCGGCATCTCTGGACGCCACTCCAGCTCTGCAGCCACGAGAAGAAGCTTCGGGATGCCTTGACCATGGCCGCCGGCGGCCAAGGCACAGCTCCTCAACGCCACTAAGGGACACACAACGAGAAAAACAACTAACCTAAACCTAGCTCTACTACCGGCGCCATCACCTCGCCAACTCCCTCCGGCGACGCCGTCGGGAACGGCTTGGATCCAGCCCGGGGCAGCTCTCGCACAGGGGACTCTCAAAGCGGCAGGGTGGGGAAAGCTAAGTGTTCGGTACGCGGTGGCGCCCTTGCAACGGTCTATAAAAGGAACGAATGGTTGTTTGGTAGCTCTTGTGCCCAATATTGGAGCAACTAGCTCACCTCTTGCCTAGCAGTAGTTGTTGTTGCCATCAGTCTCCCTGGCCTATATTTAACTTGGTTTAGGATTGGGTGGTATCGCGAATGAGCGCAATACAAGGCTTCTGCCAGATGCTATCGCCACACGGCATCAACGCTTGTAAGGGCATCTCCAGCCGTTGCGTCCCCCAGGGCCCAAAACGCCGCCGTTTTGGTGCCGCCGCGGCGCTAAACGGCGCTATTCTGGACCCTGGGGGGCGCGTTTCCCAGTCGCGTCCCGAGCCCAAGAAGCGGCCCAAACAAACGCAAAATGAAAACAGGCGAAATTTTATTGAAATTCGGAAAGTGCGTACATATTCGGCGCGAATTTAAGCTAGTACGAAACATTTGAACTAAAAACATAGGAGATTTAAACTACTCGATGACTGCCCCTACGCCTACGCATCGTCGTCTTCATCAGCGACGTCGTCGTGGCGGTGCTGGTTGGAGGGGCCGGCTTCGTCCTGGCTCGCCGCGGCGAGACGGCGTTGCTCCGCCCGCTCCGCTCGGGCCTGCAGACGCAGCCGGTGCAGTTGCGCCTGCTCGGAGGGCGGGCGGTTGCGCCGCCGCTCACTCTGCAGCGCAGCCTGCCGGTCGGCCTCGTAGAGGGCGATGATGCCCTCCTGCTCGACCGAGGCAGCGCGCTGGGCCATCTGGCGGCGCACCGCTCGCGCCGCCTCCTCCCGCTGGTGCGTCTCCAGGGAGGCACAAACGGCGGCCGCCTCCGCCGCCGTCGCGGCCTGCTCGAGGACGCCGCGCACCTCGCGGTACGCTTCCTCGTTCTGCGAGGTCTCGAACGAGTGCAGCCCGGCGTGCTGCTCGGGCCACACTGGCTGCCTCCTCACCTCGCGCCTCCAGTGGCGGGCGGCTCGCCGCGCTTCTCGCGCCTCGTCGTACTCGGGTGGCTGCTCCGGCGCCACCGGCTCCGGCGCCACCACCTGCGGCTCCACCACCTGCGGCTCCAGCGCCGCTTGCTGCGCTGGCGGCAGCTCGACGTCGTCGTTCTCGGGCCACGCGTCCCAGAGGTTCTCCATTGCGGCGAGGTTCGAGGGTGGGGAAAGAACGGCGAGGAGAGAGTCGAGACTGTGCGTACGGGGAGGGGGCGGGCGCCATTTTTATAGCCTGGCCGGCCAATCGCCGCGCCGCGCGTGTCGCCGCTGCCGCCCCCGCCATTAATCCGGCTGACTTTGACTGGCATGCACTGGCCGGCCGCCTCCGGCAGCCTTTGACGGCGCGGGCGCCGAGAAGAAAGTCACGGGCGGTGGTTTCTGTTCCCGCGTTTTCCCGGGGCGTCACTGACAGCGTTGGCCCGCACGCGCGGCCGCGCAGTTTCGCCCCCCCAGGCCGAACCCAGCGGGCTGGGTTCGGCCTGGGTGCCGCGGCGCTAAATAGCGCCGAAACGGCGCTATTTGGGCCGCTGGGAGGGCCGAGTGGTGAAGAAGCGGCGCTATTCGCCGCTTCCGCCGCGAAAAAAGCCCCCTGGGGGGGCTCTGGGGGGGACGGCTGGAGATGCCCTAAAGCCACACCGGAGCACCCACCAGCCTTTGAGTCTTTGTCAATGTCAACGGCAACGCACTTCCACGACGCTCGTACTCTCTGAGGCGGGTTCTACACGTACTGTGCCATGGAACTTGCTATACATCTTTTATGAGATGCGGCCGAGATAAAAAAATGGACACAATTGCGTTGGAAATATGCAGAACCGTTAAGAATTGTAAATTTTTGAAATTACCATGCGTCTTGGGTTTTTGTTTAGAAACTAGCAAGGTGGCCCTCGCAAATGCGAGGGCATTACATTTATTGTCTCGCATATGCTTATGAAATAAATCATAGTTTCATAGATAAGGGAAACATCAAACTATAAATCATAACTGCCGTAAAATGAATACTATTTTCTTTATTCACGTGCTCGTTTATTCACCAACATGATTATTTGTATACAAATGACGCGGCACAATTTTTGAAACATTATTGAACTTGGGTACAAACCTAGTTATTTTTATACAGTTGTTGGTATAGTCTCGATGTGATATCTGGGATTATCTTTCCTTATCGCTCAAAATATTATTTTTAGGATCCTTGCACTTGACTAATTAACTTTCATAGTGCCATCTTCTCGTACGTTGGAAGGACCCTTGCTAGATATGTTGGTGTAGGGAATTCATGTTCTCTTTCATTGACTGGAGGGTCATGCGTTCTTACAGCATGTTCTCACATCTAGATAGTGGGACATGCGATAATCGAAGGTGTAATCTTTTAAAAAGTAGTAATTAAAAGAATCATAACTCGCTATGGATGTATATTTAAGTACCCTCTCCCTCTTATGAATTGTGTTTATTCCATCTTGCGCGGGTATTTCAATTATGTTTTGTTGCTGAATATCATAAACCGTATAAGGTTTGTTGTGTGGGAATTGAAAAAATATTCTTTGATTTATGCTTGTCGTAGCTTTTTATTTTTTTAGGCTCCCATTTTATTTTAAATTGATTTCTGTTTTTACGATAAACTTAAATGTATTTTAACCGCTTGACATGATTTTTTTTCTTCCAATCATTTTTATAGTATAAAGGGATAAGAAGACCATGATTAGATGTCTGCAAATATAGACATGTCAATAACTATTTTCGAGTCGGTCGAGAAAAATTCTCACACTAAATATTTTCTCTCTCTCAATTGTGTGTCTAATTGATTAGCTTAGCAAAACATTTAGCCTTCGCCGGGATAATTGATCAGGCCATCTAGCCTACGAAGCGAGGTTTTTCGGTCACGATCATCATTTGTCGGAGAGCAAATCGACCAGCCTAGTTGACCTCTTTTGCCCTTATTTAGCTCGAGCCTCTTTAATCTGATGAGAAAGGGTTGGCCCCAACATCGAATGATGCGTCTTCAATTTACGATCCTCTTTAATATGATAAACAATAATTTGTTTGGTAATTGGTTATATGGGGTAGATAATTCTATGAAAGCACTTATACGCATAGGAGTATGTGCTTTACTTTGGGTTGTTTGGAATCACATGAATGGAGTTGTTTTTAACAATGAGAGAGTCGGGATTTTTTCGCAGGTGGTTCATCAGGACAAATATTGGATACATC
Source organism: Alopecurus myosuroides (assembly GCA_028641055.1). Taxonomy (NCBI): domain Eukaryota; kingdom Viridiplantae; phylum Streptophyta; class Magnoliopsida; order Poales; family Poaceae; genus Alopecurus; species Alopecurus myosuroides. Next base: position 319,949,091 of record CM054061.1, read on the forward strand.
TTTGGTCTCACCTTCTACCGGAGGACCAACGTGTGCGTTTGGATGGTGGATGCACTCGAATGATGGCGGTCGTTCAGACTATCTACATCAAGGGTGGCTGGTTGCATAATAGTCGTATTTGTCTTTCATAGCCGTTTTCTGATGGAGATGGGTGCTTGGTTTAGTCGGTTCTTGCCTTCTACTTTTTTTTACACCAGTAGTTTTCTGTATAGGAGCTATCGAGACTCTTGTGTCAGTGGTGCTGGTTGTAATTTGATGCTTGGATGATTATGGTTTTTAATAAAAGCCGTGTGCATCAATCTGATACAGAGGCAGGGTTTTCCCTTTTCAAAAAAAATTAATCTGATAAACAGTTGGATGTAGGAGTAGAAGCAACCCTTCCTGTCCGTGTGTCCTCTCCGCTTCAGGTAGATCGTGCTCGTCCTTGACAGCTTACGGTCTATGTTTGCAGTATCGGTACATCCACTAGAGTGTTTGACGGTGGTACGCATAGACTTTTTATATTAATTTTTATATATTTCTACCAAGTACTACGTGGTTGGTCGCTGCATATTTTTCTTATTTTGCCTACCTGATCATATTTTCTATATGGGGCATTATTTTTCTTGGAAGGATAGGACATGTTAATGTCCATGTAGTAGTCCTTATCCTTGTACTCCCTCCGTTCGATATTAGATGACTCTCACATAGATGTATTTAGACATATTTTAATACTAGAGTCATCTAATATGGAACCGAGGGAGTACGATTTATTTGTTATTCGTGCCAATTGATTCGGAACGGATGGAACAATAATACCCTCGCCTATGGGCACACGTTTCCCGCTTTCTTTGTATGCTTTGATTTTGTACGTAACTTCTCTTATCCTTAAATCTCAGCCACAAAATTTAGGTCTAACATTCTAATTAATTTGGATTATGTGGCTTAATATGGTGGCTCTATTTAGACATCCGTATATTGCTTTTAGTGTATATATATAGCACACATGCCCGTGGGTTGCTACGGGAGTAGAAAAATTTAGTAAAAATATAATAGCATAATCCAAACTGTACCCCAAAGTTGATTGACAACCATAGAATAATATTATTATTATTACCTAGATGAGCATCAAGTTGACACAATAATGAAAATATCTCGGTGGGTAAAACATATATGGCATACACTCTTATATTAGTGAAAACCTCTTGGTATGCATTGATGACTTCACATTCTTTGTTGTTACCATATATGCAGGGCTCTCCACTGCAATTTAGGGTGACTTCTTTTAAGTTCTTGCTTATGCATAAGCGAGTTTTTGAATTTTGGGGGTGAGAAGCTGTTGTGGGGAGAAGCTCCTAGAAACTCAGGGAAAGACTTCTTTTGGCTTCTACTATTTTTACGTATTCGATAGGTTGAGTTGTGACATGTCTTTTATACTCCCGAATTTGGGAGAATCCAGATAATGCAAATTGTACTCATTCTAATAGTAAAATTCACAGAGTGACACCAAGTTAGTACACACAAGTAAAAGTATCCATCCATCAGTATACATAATCCAAATCGACGGCGTTAGCGTAAAAGTGGAGAGTACATATCCTGAACTTGTCTAGTACAGAAAAAATTGGAGCAGCAACACAATGTTTCATGCATGTACTTTCTGAATGATAACGATTGACGACGCGTACACCACGGATGACGACGGCCGGTGTCGCTCTTGCTAACCTTCTTCAAGGTTTACATCGTGGTGCTGACCAGACGAGCTCGAGCTGCGCAGCGGAATTGGGGGGCGGGGGCGAGATCCGGCGGGTAGGCGCGGGGTCGGTCAGGGCAGACGGGACAATGCGGGACCTGGTGGAGGCGGGCCGGGATCTCCCGGAGGTGGCTCCGGCGAGTCGGCAACAGGGACGGGAGGTTCTAGAGGTTTGGGCTCGGGTCGGGAGCTCAGCTCATTTTCTTTCTTTCTTTTGCTCGGGAACGATTCACCAGACTGCGGAGGAAGGAATCAGTGGTGGGGTGGCAATCTTCCATAAATAAGAAAAAGGACATGTATTTGTTGAGATAAGGGACCGGGGGCGAGCGGAGAAGCTGAGGAAACTGCTCCAGAAGTCAGCTCCTTTTCTTTCTTTCTTTCGCGTTCCTGCTGTTCACAATCTTTGCATGGTGTGTTGTGTCCAACTCACAATTGGCTATAAATTTTCCCAAGCTTGTGGAAATTATAGAAACCCTAATATTGTGTTGTATTGATTTGGCCCTCATATGAGGTATATAAAGGGGGTACAAGAGGGAGGTAGACTTGGCCTACAAGTAGGTCTAGAAGTTCTAATCTATTTCCAACTAGTACAAGTATCTCTATTCTAACATTCCCCCCAGTTGTAGCGGGAGTAAAACGGACGCTTGCGACTGGATTTAAAATCTTCCGCTTCCGTCATCTCTTCCCTCCGCATCATCAACTGCGTCTCTGATGGTATCTCCTCTCTTCCCTCCCGCAGTCACAGCGAGAGTGGCATGGACGCAAGTGATGACGCGGACGCTGTTGACTGGAGTTGTTGCCGATGTGTTGCTGTAGACGTAGCCTGTGATGTCGATGTCGAGGTAGCCGAGTGTGATGTAGCCGTAGTCGTGGTAGTAGTGGTCGATGTAGTACTCGTCGTAGTTGATGTAGCCGCAATGTCGGAGGCGCAAAAACAAAATGCGCGATGTGTATGACGGTGCTGCAGTTGTGTTTTATACGACGTTTCCCATCTTGAGAGGTACCGTCGCGGGCGTTAAAGGACGTGGTCGTAGGTCATAAGTGAGTCCACCAGTTTTGCCAGGACTGGGAGAAGCTCACCAAGCACACATGGTTTTGCCAGAACCGTGTGCGCGGTTGTAAGGGCTTTCACCGTAGTGATGCCAGGTTGTCGATGCAGTCTTAGCCGTAGGACGCGGTCAATGCCGTAGTCGATGTTGTGGCGTCTTGCAGTTGTACTGTCAGAGGACGCGTGTGATGCATGTAAAATGCATGGATGAATTTTGCATATTTTCACATGGTTTTCTATTACATATTGCATCATATAAGGGTATAATTCAATGTTTTATAGTATTTTGGGGTTAAATTACAAAGTCCCCAACTTTTATGGAATTAACCCTGCCTGTCAGAAACCCCGTCTACACCGTCAATTAGGTTAAACTGTTCTTGTTTAGAAAACAGTTCAATACAATGTGTTGGATATCAGTGTCTCGAGAGCCAGATTTACTCTGCGTTTTTTTAAAATGGTAAATCCGGCCTCTGCATCAGATCAATGCACATGGCTTCTATATTAAATGAAAAAACCCATCCAATCTCCAAAAGTATTACAGCAAAATATCTCAACGATCAGCCAGAGTGGCTACAAAAATAAACCACTGAAACAACAAAAACATCAAATTACGGTCCATTGTAGCCTTGTAGAATGTTGCCATCCACCCTTGCTGAATATAGCCCATAGAAAATAACATCATTACGGCAATTCCAAATTTCCCATAGAAAAGCACATACACCAATACGTATACTAGCTTTTGTAGACTTGTCTATACCGTTTAACCATGTATAAAACATGTTATTGACACTAGATGGCGGAGTTATGCTAAAAGTAAAACGAACTAATCTCCATATTTTTCTATCAAACTCTCAATTAACAAACAGATGATCCACCGTCTTGTCAGAGTCAAAGAACACGCATTTTCTACACACAGTCCATCGTCTCTTACCAAAATTGTACTTGGTGAGTAGTTCCTTCCGAAAAAGAAACCACATGAAAATTTAGTGGAACCTTTAATTTCCATAGGTACCCATGTAAGAATCTTGTATTCCCATTCATGAGCTCCTCACAAAAGATTTAATAGTAAAATCCCTGAGTTTGTCAACTTCCATATGAAAGTGTCTTGCTCGTCAGATAAGGAGACTGTCATGAATCTCTCTACCAGATATAAAGAGAGAGCGTCTAAACTCAATATTTAGATGCTCCCGTCTAAGGACATCTGCAAACAACACATTCTTAGATCACACAATATTAATTATAAAGGGAAGGATACTGAACAGCCAAATAAGTGTCATCCAACCACGGATCCGCCGAGAAACGAACACTATTGTCATGGCATAGTGTAAAGGAGATATGTTGGAAAAAATCTCGCTTGACTCGCATAATACCCTTCCAGAAGGATGAATCAGTAGGCTTAGCCTCCACATACGTGAGCGGTTTGCCTTTGATGTATTTGTTGTGCAGAAGTTTATGCCACATACTTTCTTCAGATAGTAAATTAAAAAGCCATTTGCTTAGTAAGCACTTATTCTTAACATCTAAGCATTCAATTGCGAGACCACCCTGATCCTTGGTGCGACAGACTATATTTCATTTGGTCAGCCTATTTTTTTTTTGTGTTGTCACTTTGCCCGAAAAGGCGTGATCGATAGAAATCTGATCTCTTTTTAACCCCAGCAGGTATTTCAAAGAAAGAGAGAAGAAACATCGGTAAACTTGATAGAACTGAAGTGCATCTCCCACGTGTGATCTGTTTTCTACCCTTAATGGATCCAGAAGTGTATCAACGGCTATAGGCAGTATCTTCAGAATGAAATGTAGCAAGAAATGGAAGATTGATGTCCCTCTTACTCACGATACCACTCATTCCCGAACCAAGCAGCATATATACTAGCGAGATTGATGCAAACAGCTACTAGTACTAGTGGGCAATCTAAGCTTGCTCTCCAATTTTTGGCACAAGAGCAAGCAATATCTATCCGTTATTTTATAGGCCGATGGAAGGGACAGTTATGTGGTGTTGATGTAGCCAGCTAAGTAGTACTACTCTCTTCCATCACAGGAGTAGCTCTGGAATTAGTACCTCATTCAAGTGATGGTACTGATTTGAGTTGATTTACCTATATGGATGGTCTTCTCGGGACGTCAGCCGTAAAGATGCTCATTTGGGAAGGTAGAGCCATGCCCAACTCAAGCACATGATCTTGCATGCTTCTTGCTAGCAGGCTAGCGATGACAGATGATCAACAAGCCTGGCCAGTCTTCTATACTTGCAAATTATTCCTGAGAGAAAAGATTGCAAATTTATCTTAACGGTAAAAACGCAAGGTCTATGTCTTCGGTTGGAAATGGATTAAATCGTTTATATATACAACACTTACAGTAGATATACACCTTTCTAGCTACTAGAGATCATCAGGCTTCTTGGTACATAGATCATCCAAAAGTGTAACCTCAGATAGTTAGATGACCTGATAAGGATATATTTCAAATCGTTGCTCGCTACAGGAAACCGCGGATAAGCCGACGGCCTGGCACCGTCGGCACAAGCTATGCCGACGGCCACTGTCGGCACACTGCCGTCGGCGTATTGTCTCGTCGGCATAGGTCCATAGGCCGTCGGCACAGCATAACCTCGTCGGCACAGGGTGTGGGTGGGGCCCACGCAGGTATGACACGAGCCGTGCGTTATGTCGACGGCTTTAGCTCTCCCTACGCCGACGGCAAAGCCGTCGGCATAATAGTTTCAAAATAATTAAAAAAAAAATCATTTTTTTTTACTTTTTTAATTCTATTCTGAAATTTTACACTTAGCCACATACTTAATCTCTAATATCTAATTAGACAATTAATTTAGTCAACATACTTAACTTAGTCAAATTTCTCATTCGGTCACCCATCCTGAAATTCCTGCAGCCCAAACACGCTTAACCTTTGAGTTCCTTCCAAACTAGATTCCAAATGAGATGTTAGAACTTACTGATATTACCATCATATCAATCATATTAACCTATGGAGAATGATGTTAAACTTTTTTTTTAAATTTAAAAACATATTTGAATAAATAACAAGGATCATACAATTACCTTTATTAAATATATAATAATATAACGTTAGAAATTACTTTATTTTTTAAATAAATAATTTAATATGGAATAATTCATATCTTTAAATCCGTAAATCGAAATTTGAGAAATAAAATGTCTAAATCGATTAGAAAAATTAGAGGAATTCAAATAGGACATCCATATCTTAGAAATATCGATAGGTTTAAAAAAATTGAACTCTTTTGATGAATAGTCATGGTAGCCATTTTGACAGTTTCTGCTGATTCAGCTGTAAACGGGTCAAATTTGAACTACAAGTGTCTCCTAGTTTGCTCATGATTTTTTGAAATAGGTACACAACTACCTATTTCATCAGAGATACACCAAGAGTTTCTCAATATTCAAGCCCTAGCTACGAACGGTCATGCCCGTCGTCTTGACTTTTTCATGAAACCGGCTTAGAAAATTCCAGAAAATTTTAAAAAACCTAAAATGATGCAAGACCTTCGTGTGGTGTCATTATATAAGTCCTAGTATCCACCAAAAATAATAAATTTGGAATACGACAGTTATGTTAAAAATATGTTCACATAAATGAGCTATCTCCTACGAACATTCTAGGGTTTCAGGCCTAATGACGGGTGTTGTGGCCAAATTCATGGCATAGTTTGTTTAGATGTTCCCATATTCCAAAAAAACATGCATATTGGAAGCACGGACAATGTTCACGAAGAAAATTTTCCTTTCCATTGAATAAAAAAACCATTTTCCATTTTCCGAGTGTAAAAAATGGCTTTTTTGTGAAGCACCAACCATAAATATGTTGCAAAACTTGGGAGATGTATTTTTTGAAAATACTAGACCATGTTATATGCACAAATAACCAAATTGTTTCCTCCGGAAATGTTTCCATCCACCTCTTTTGCAAAACAGAAGTTTCTGTCGATTCAGCTCGAAACAGGTCAAATTTGAACTACAAGTGTCTCCTAGTTTGCTCATGATTTTTTGAAAAAAAATCAATTTAAGGTACACAACTAACTATTTCATCAGAGATATACCAAGAGTTTCTCAATATTCAAGCCCTAGCTACGAACGGTCATGCCCGTCGTCTCGACTTTTTCATGAAAACGACTTAGAAAATTCCAGAAAATTTAAAAAACCTAAAATGATGCAAGACCTTCGCGTGGTGTCATTATATATGTCCTAGTATCCCCCAAAAATAATAAAAACTGGAATACGACAGTTATGTTAAAAATATGTTGACATAAATGAGCTATCTCCTACGAACATTCTAGGGTTTCGGGCCAAATGACAGGTGTTATGGCCAAATTCATGGCATAGTTTGTTTAAATGTTCCCATATTCCACACAAACATGCATATTGGAAGCACGGACAATGTTCACGAAGAAAGTTTTCCTTTCCATTGAATAAAAAAACCATTTTCCATTTTCCAAGTGTAAACTCACGAGAGAGAAGTGGATGCCGATGAAGCGGCCCACACCCCAGAGTGAAATCTTTGCACTCCAATGCACACAACACACCTATAATAACATGGTATGGCACCACCTTTCTTATCTTGGGATCCAGACGCTCCGGAGCCCCCCCTCCGGTGAAACCCTAAACCCGCTGGAGAAATACCAGACTTATACGGAAACACGCGGTAACAGCGTCGAAAGGGGGGTAGCAATGTGGAACTAGTTGCTTGGTTGTGTTAGGGTAGGACATAGAAACCCAAAACAATAAGTTAGAACCCACCTCTTCGGAAGATTCGCGACGTTTCGGTCGATACGGGAGTTTCAGCCTATAAGCGCGTGTAAACTCACGAGAGAGAAGTGGATGCCGGTGAAGCGGCCCACACCCCGGAGTGAAATATTTGCACTCCAAAAGCACACAACACACCTATATTAACATGGTATGGCATCACCTTGCTTGTGTTGGGATCCAGACAAATAGAGGTTGCACCGTAGTGCACATTCATGACATGATGACTACTATGATATTTAGTGCGGGCATTACAACAATATATATATATCGTAATACAACTACATCTATGACTAATAATCCACCCTCAGATTATCATCCAAACCCCCTTAGGTATTAAGTTGCAAGCAACAGATAATCGCATTAAGCAATGTGTGTAATGTAAGAAATGATTGTGGACGCGGGCACTGACACCGCTGTTTTCTCCCTAGTGGCAACAACACATCCTCCCCCTTCACGTTTCTATCACTCGACCACAGGCGAAAAGGAGGCATGAACCCAACTATCGAGCATAAATACTCCCTCTTGGAGTCACTAGAAACTACTTGTCTAGAGCAACCACTAGCAACAGAAAGCATGCAAGATCACAAATAATATATGAAATAAAGACTATAATCAACTTGGAATAAGTTTAATATTCATCGGATTCCAGCAAACAGATCACATAGAATTACATAAGAACAATCTCGATCATCTTAGGCAGCTCACGAGATCTAAACATTGAGGCATAGGAGGAGAAGACAACCATTTAGCTACTTCTTTGGACCCGTAGTCGAAGAATGAACAACTCACGCATCACTCCAGAGGCAGGCATGGTGATGAAGAGGCCTCCGGTGATGATCTCCTCTCCGGCAGGGTGCCGAGAGACAGCTTCAGAATCCCCCTGATCTAGGGTTGACGACGAAGACGGCTGCGGAACTTTTCGTGGATTTTTTATCAGGTACCGTAGGGTTTTCCTTCGGAGGGGAATAAATAGGAGAAATGGCGACGTCGGTGGGCCACCAGGGTGGCCTAACCACCCCCAGGCGCGGCCAAGGGGGGGCGCCTGGCTATGGTGAGGGGGCACTGCTGCCGTCTTCGACTCCTCTTCGGACTTCTAGATGCTTCCGGGGAAAATAGGAACTTCAGGATTCGTGGGTTCCAATTTCGAGAATATTTCCAGAACAACTTTTCCGAAATAAAAAACAGCAGAAAACAGGGAACTGGCACTTGGCATCTTGTTAATAGGTTAGTCCTGAAAAACATGTAAAAATGCTATAAAGAAGTGAGAAAACATGTAGCAATTGGCATAATATCAACATGGAACATCAGAAATTATAGATACGTGGGAGACGTATCAGTCATCGCCCAGTTAGACCTAGCTTCTAATTACGCACACACACACTCTCTCATATGTTGAGAACTCCACCTTCTTATACACCTGTAGTGCCTAGTCCTAGACGGCGAAGCGATGCAGAACTAGTCCCTACGTATGTGTGTGATCTCTCAGAGAGGTAACATGTGAGACCCTCACTCTGTTAGATCAAGGTGCTAGATGCGTGGAGTCGGCAACATTCTCACCCGCATGCTTGTGCCTGAGGATTTTCAACATGCCTCATCGACATCGCCATCGACATCTCTTCTGGTTTTACAGTGTTTATAAATGATCTCGAACTCTATATTTTGGAATTGCTATTCACTTGTATCTTCATAGATAGATCCTGGCGGTTATGTAGCTTGCATGGGGAAAATTTTAATTCCCATACACGCATCCCAGTAATAACAAGATCAAAGTTGATAGGGTACATCCTCCATCCCTCGCGTCTCGAGCGAAACCGTAGGCGCCTCCGCAAGATCCCCCATCCAGTCTCTCTCTTCGCCGCTTCTACCACCGGCCTCACCGTGGTGGCGGATGACCATGCCTTCCGAAGGTTGGCGCGGGAGATCTGCCGTGCATGCTGGCGTCCTCGGGTGCGGACAAGTGCCACAATGTGGGCATGTGGCGTGGCTTGGGCATTGATGGTTGAGCTCTCCTCAGGCTCGAGGCTAAGGCTGGTGTGAGGTCGTGGCAGCGGTGCAGGCGAAACGCGCGGCGGTCCCGGCGGCGATCATGCGACACTTCTAGGCTAGATCTTGGCTTGGCGGGCCATGTCTCGGCCGTCGGCTGCAACCCCATTGTTGTGTGGTTCCCGACTTGGTGCTGACTCAGAGGCACCCTGCGAGTGTAGTGGTGAAGACAATGCAGTGGGTGGCTGGTGTGGCGTTGTTGCGGCCCGGTGAGCTGGAGCTCTTTAGGCGCGGCGGCCCTGGATGCTCCCTTGATGGCAACTTGTGGGCTCTAGAGGGAGCTCTCCGAAAGTCTTCTGCTTGGAGGAGAGTTGGATGCTGTGGGCCTCGTTACGGCCGATGATGCTTAGGTATGGCGACTATGTTGGTACCGACGTTGGAGGCGTCGTCGTATAGCTTCCACCCGTTGATCCTAAGTGTTCTCCAGACGTAAGCCAAAGATATTTGTTTAGATTAGATAATAGTGGTTTATTCTACGTTGTTACCTCCTTGGAGGCCTCGTCTTGGAGCCACCTGAACCTTATTGGTTGCTTGTTTTCTCTAGCCTTGGGCTGACGACCGGTATAAAAACCATGAAAAGGTTTGGGGCGTGGGATGGAGGTGGTTGACCGGGCCAAGGTGTGCTGTTTGGTCTCACCAGTCGGCAAGTTTACGGAAGATTCTGACACTTATCGAAAGCCGGGTTAGCGAGTTGTTCCATCCCAAATCACCTCATTCTCTTTCGGCACCTCTCCCTCTCTTTTGGGGTGTTGGCGGGTGGGAGCCAGACAACCAAGTTCATAGTGCCTAGACTTGCTTGGTCAGATGAAGATGGATTTTGAGCGTTAGATATGTGTTATATATGAAACACTAAAAATATGTGTTAGATATGTGTTATATAGGAAACACTAAAAATATTTGAGCGTTTTCTCAAGATCATTTTTTAACTCTGAAAACGCTTTGCCAAAACATGCTTCAAATCATCACTACACATCCTCCTTAAATCTAAAAGAAACACGTTCATCTTCAGAGTAATTTTACATCTTCAATCCGAAAAGCACTGGTGCTCTTGTTCTTATATAACATCAAGAGACGTAACTCCCACGTGCTGATTTTGATGGGCTCCGTGCCTCCGTCCAAAAGGTTCCGCTAGCAACATACTCCCTCCGTCTCAAAATATAAGGCTTCCTTTAATTTTGCGGGTTAACGATGTCTAACTTTGACCATGATTTGTCCTTATAATACTTACAAAATAATAGTGTAAGGATACATGACATGAAAGAATTTTACAAGACGAATCGAACGATACCATTTATACGTTCTCACTCAATATAATTTATGATATATTAGTGGTCAAAGTTGAGCATCAAAGACTAGCAGAAAAATAGGACGCCTTGTATTTTAGTATGGAGGGAGTAGTTGGGAATTGTAGAAGTGAATCTTCCGCTAGCAATCCCCAATTGAGGTGTTTTGTTGCACTCATTCACGATACCACCCATTCCCCAAACCAAATTGCACATATGTTGGCTAGGATTGATGCAAATAACTACCGGTGCTAGAGGGCAAGCTAAGCTAGCCACTCTCCTATTGGGGAAAAGAGATAGCAACATCATCCTCTTACCGTATATTTATACACAGGCCCATGCAAGTGCCAACTAGGCTGCTCATAGTGGGGAGTAAACAGAAGTAGTAACATGATGTTGTTACTAGTCTATGTTACTACCTCCATAGCGGGGAGTACATACATGTGGTGTCATGCAAACAAGTATTTATTAGGTTGTAGACACATAATGCATTGAAATAAGTGATGTGATGGTAAAACTATGTTACCACCACCATCTCTCTCCACATTAATTACTTGTCATGTCGGATTTTTTTGCCTACATGGCGTTGATGTTACACTGGTAAAAAAAAGGCCTTCCATACGCCCCCTTCAGTCCCCAAAATATACGCACCGTGACTAAATGAGTTTTAGTCGCGGTTCGGGAGGCGACCCGCGACTGAAGGTCATGAGTCGCGGTTTGGGAAGCGCGCGGAGGGCTTTAATTCCGGTTGGCCTGGACACCCGCGACTAATGATCCAAACTGCTGGCATCCCTGTCTTTAGTCCCGGTTGGCCTGGCCACCCGCGACTAGAGATCAAAACTGCTCGCCTCCCGCGCGGTTTTATTTCGCGAGCTAGAGGCAGAATGCCATTTGCTACAGTGCGCGGAGCCTCTGTTCTTCTTCCTCTCTTCTCTTCTTCCTCCACCAAGCACCCATAGATTCTCCCGTTTGGAACGTTCTCCGTGTGCCCACACCATGCCGCAAGAAACTCGACGTGGCCTACACCAATATATGCGAGAGGCTCCCCGGTGCTCTTAACCGTTTGAGCAATCTCTATGAAGCCGCCGATGAACACCACAAGTTCTTCGGGCTTGATCTAGAGTACACGGCGAATCAACGGGATGTTGTCGTCATCCAGATTGCCCATAAGGAGACCGTTTTGGTCTTCCAATGGGCAAGGTACGCACACGTACAATCTCTCTTGTAGGATAGTGTTGCATTTTCGATTTGTTTGTTGCATTGGAAGAATACATGTGTTGCAACAATATCTAACACGTGTTCTGTTTTTGTTGTTGCAGTAGTTCAAAGCAATCTCCAGAACTTGTTGATTCTCTTGTCAACAAGGGTTACGACTTCTGTAGCGTTGACATCACTCAAGACCGGCAGAAGTTGATGCGCACGTTGGGTATTGAGATACCTGAAGATCACTACATTGATCTTCAGGACCTTATCCATTTTGATGAGTTGTACGGGCACAAGACCGGGATGGCTCAGATGGCAACTGCCTTCATCCACCCCGACTACAAAACCATGAAGACTTGTTTCCCCTCGAGGAATCACATGTATTGGGGGAAGAACCCACTTGACCGGATCAATCTCGAGTATGCAGCAATAGATGCATACGTTGCCTTCGAGTTGTTCCGCATCTACTCTTCGGAGCTCGAGTAGATGTTGTTTGTGTACCGCATTTATATACCGCTATGTTGCGTTCGATATATGTAATGGATATATTATGTAATGGATATATGTCTTTCTATTAATTCCTATATTATTTCTATATTAATTGCTAGCTATATTATTTCTATATTATGTGATGGATATATCTAGCTCACGCACAATTCCAAATAATAAAAGTAGAAAGTAACAAATGCTAGTTCCATTTTTATTTGGGTTTCCAATCATGCACACACTTTCTAAGGTAGATGTTCTGCAAGCAAACCACCTAATATCAAGTCCTAACATTCTATACAAGCTAGGAAACAAGATAATATCAAACACACATTAAAAAAACAACACATCAAGAAAACAAAACAGAAAACTACTGTTTCTATATCTGTTCACCAAAAATAAATCTAGAGCCCAAAAAATTAATCTAAGCCAGGAAAAACATAGATCTAGTCAATACCAAACTCATCCAGTTGGATTTACTTCAAAATTCATTTTTGAACTCATTCTAAAAATCATAGAAGAGCCTACTGGTCTTTTTTTTAAAAGGATGGTATTTTCATTTGGTTGCTGACCTTGATGTGAGGCTAAGTGCTATGGATAGATCTTTTCAATATCTATCCAGAACATTTTAGTTTGTCCATTTTGGTTATGTATTTTAAAAGTTAGGTTCAAATCATTCTCACAGATAGTCATTGCCAAAACAGTTCTTGTGTCCAAAATAATAGTCCAAACTTGGATCTGCAAATTTTATATGGTTTATATTTCATATGGTTTGGTTCATGAATTTTATCAGATTTTATTTTGCATTTAGAAAATGGGAAAATGAATTAGTTTTATTTTTCTGAATTTTTTGATATATTATTTGTATTTTTAAGATTTTAAAATGAATTAGTTTTATTTTTATGAATATTTTGATATATTATTTGTATCTTTAAGATTTTAAAATGAATTAGTTTTATTTTTCTCAATATTTTTTAGAAATAATACAAATTAAAAAGTTAATGTATATTTTACTTATTCAAAATTATTAATTACATCATTACTTTTGTTTACTAAAAGATTTATTTGAAATTCAGACAATAAAGAAATGTGGCATCGACCAACATGTTAATATGATTGATATGATACTAGTATCACATACATGCGTGCGAAACACTTGGATGCGGGACGGGATGGAACTCGGAAGTTAATCATGCTAGTGCTAGAGTAGTGGGAGGATGGATGACCGAGCGGGAAGTTTGACCACGAGTAAGTAATTTGACTAGAGATAATTTTAGTTACACACTAAGCAAATAATAAAAGTTCTAAAAAAAAGGAGTGGAAAATTGGAGTGAAAAAAAGGGAGTGAAAAAATGGAGTGAAAAATTGGAGTAAAAAATAATTAGAAACCCAAATAAATTAAAGAAATAACGAAATAGGCTGTAGTCCCGGTTCGTGTCAGAAACCGGGACTAAAGATCCTCCCGCCTCCGGCGCACGCCAGCTGCCCACGTGTCGGGCCTTTAGTTGCGGTTCGTAAGAAGCGCGACTAAAGAGGGGCTTTTAGTCGCGCATATTTAGTCCCGGTTGCACGGCCGGGATTAATGGTCTTTGCGAACCGGGACTAAAGGCCTATTTTCTACTAGTGTTACTACTTAGTTACTCCCCACTATGACTAGTCTTAAGCGATCTCCATGTAGACACCGAGTAGTAGTACTCTGACAGAACACATGAGTAGCTCTGGAATTACAAATTAATTGAAGCCGTGGTACTGATTTGATTTTGAGCTGATTTACCTGCAGCTTCTCTAGGCAGTGGCCATGACCATGTGGCACGGTAAGGGCATCTCCAGCTGGCGCGCACATGAATTTACCTAAATTGATGCCGTACATTTTATTTCTTCCTACCATTACTGGTAGATGATCAACTTCTAGTATGTTAGTATTCCAGTACACCTACCTAGCTAGACAACTAAAGAGCTTCTCTGTACGGTGGATCATCGAGCTCCATGCATCTGAATGAAGAAAATGTCTTCCATCTGAATCTCCAAACACAATTCATCTGAACATAATTACCACGCACTGCAATGGTTTTTCTTTACCATGAATGCTAGGGATACGCATGCTTAGGTGCTGCAGGCATTCGAAATAATAAATCTCTTTACACACAACAAATGCAAGGAACCAGACGTCAACGCATTTAGATAATTGGAGGGTGAGTAAATTGGCTACAACAGCTAACACTACAAGGAAGAACCAACAAAAAAGGAGAAACATGTAAAATTGGTTAATTATATACTCTACTTCGTATTATTTTTTGTTTAATAGTGGATTTCATAGATTTTAAAAAGTTCGACGAATTGCACAATCCATATTAACTGTGACATCGGAGAAACACAAACACGACAGTTGGCTTCTGCAGGATACTCCAACAAATTTAATATTTCATGCACGAGAGCAAAATTCTACTTTCCTCACACAAGGGAAATGTAGTCGCCGTTGGTTTACCTTGTCTCGAGCAGAAAATCTGAAAGAAAAAAAGAGCTTGCTCCATTGACTCCACAATTTATCTGACTCAATAATATCAATGAATCATCTTCTATTGAGATCGTATCAGGCCGAGAGTTATTATGATGATAAGAGGGAATTTCACCTTTTCCCCTCTATTTGGGACTTTGTGACACTAGTTACCTCATTTGATAGTTCGTGCCACTTTAAAACCAATATTTGTAATCGTTTGTTGTTCTTTAACGCCACCTAACCATTTTGCCATTTATGATAGCACATGACCACCAATCAGGCCTCCATGGACACTTTAGGGGCAACAAGCTAGGAAACATATTTATTTTCCCTTATTTTTCTCAAAACACCACCGTGTCGAGTAAGAATTAGTAAAAAAAAAGGTCTAGCCATAAGCTTATAGCATATATTTGTGGTGTCACTAAAATCCTATGTGAAAGAGAGAGTAATAAGGAGAGAGTAGAGTGGGTGCTCGGTGTGTAGCCCGGTTGCGGTGCCTGTTACGATAGCCTATGCAGCTAGCGCTATGTTGGTGCTTAGAGCATTTCCACTCCAACTCCCCCATAGGCTGTTCGGATTGGTGTCGGAACAAGCACTATGGAGGCCGTGCGGGGGAGAAGGCCTCCCTCCCGACTCGTCGGCCCCAAACACACTACCCATAGCATTATCTTTTACATTTTCAACCATTTTGGATAGTTAAATAAAAGTGTTCCATGTTTTCAACAGAGAATATATATAGTTCCATAAATAGATAGAAAACAAAATTCATATAAGTAAAATGAGCTGGAACTCAACTATGCCGTGATCTTGCAGAACCTGTACATGGATTTGATGGTTGTGGACTCAGACATGCGTAGATGATAGTCATATTGACCATCTATAGGGGCTTCATACGCAATAATTCTCATGGCAGCAGTGCAGTTCTGGATGATGAGAAACCAACCATTACTACTGTGTCTTTCTTCAACTTGAACCATGTGTTGTTTTCACAGACATATTGCACCAACTTTAGAAACAAATCTCTGCTCATCTGAAATTTTCAACAATAATATTTTGCATCAAATCTTGCATTCTCGGCAAAATAATTGGCGTAGAACATGATATGGCCCTTTGTCCTCATCCTCGGTTTGGTCTTTCTCCTCCCAAATTTCAGCCCTCCTCGCTTGGGTTCGGCATTGAAGGCCTCCTCGGCTTGAATCTGTACACAACAAGCAAGAATCACCAAGTTCTCATATTTGTCTGCGTCAATGTCGGCTCCTTATTCCAATCAAGATAAAACAAAAAATTGAAAGATTGAAGAAGATTCATAGATGTTTGACCCCTAATTCACCAAATCACAGTATGGATCTTGATAGAACTTTACTAGATCATTCACATAGTAAACTCCAATGGAACATGAAAGAACCGTATAAGATTCACACAGGGAACATATATGTTTCGATCCATACAAGATATTTTTGAAGAAATTTGATGGATCCACACTAGATTCAACAAAGGAATAGGAGAAAACAAAATTCAGTAAAAATTCCATCAGAGATTCAAGAGAAATGTAAGAAAAAAATAGAAATTTAAGACACATACACATGATTCGGAGATAATTTAGATACAAATATTAATGTATCAAGATCCTATTCAACACGTGCATACAAGATCCTATTCAGCAGTCCGGAGATTCATACTAGAATCAGCAAACCCATACAAGGATTATGGAAGAAAAAATCGTGGAATCTTTCTGCACAAATCAGAAGACCCATAAACGAAAATATGGAAGAAAAAAAACACGAAAACATAAAGAAATAGAGAGGGTAGGTCGAATCCTGCCATTATAGCTCGCATCTAGGCCCGTTAGGCCCAGATTGACCAGATCTGAGCCGTCACCACCGGCCCGATGGCTGTGATTGTAGGTGGCGACCAACATACTACCGGTGGAAGAACGTTATCACGAGCCTGGAAGAGGGCTCGAAGGGGGTCTATGCCCACATTGTTGAAGAGATCAACGATGCGAGGAGGGATTTTGAGGACATACGTTTCACCTTTGAAGGTAGACTTTTGAATAAAGAGGCCCATCTTTTGGCCAGGAGTGCGGTGAGAGAGGAGCAGGGGCGCCAAGTGTGGCTGCTAGAACCCCCTGTCATTTTATGTAAGAACATTTGTGGATCTTCCTAGTAGTTTGTGTGGTTTGCTCAAAAAAAAAAAAAATACTACCGGTGGAAAATCTACACTCAAGTCAAGGCAATTTTAGCTGATTCATGGGCAACAGCCAATTTTTCATGGGCAACAGCCGTAAAGATGCCCATTAGGCAAGGTAAGGTCAACCCCAACTCAAGCACATGATTTGTGCTCCAAGGCCGGTGATGACAGATGATCAAGTTGTCTTGCCAAACTTCCTTACTTGCAAATTAATCCTGAGAGTATAAACTACAGCTCAGTGCCTTCTCCAACCACTCTAATGTATTAGGATGCTGACTAAATCTCTTCCTCTCATGTTGTGGCTGTAATAGGCATGGTAAAATTGTATATAGTGCTGTAGTCTCTTCGGTGGCTTTTGTATATTGTTCTCATCTTCTTTTGAGGTATATCTAAGCTGAAGTTGAAATATTGTGGCAAAACCTGGTCCATGTTAGGGACGTATGACACTCGATGGTGTACCGAAATTGGGGCATGCTCCTGTTATCGAAATTAAAATGTCCTGGCTATAAAGCTTTAACGTCACGCGGTTAAGAGCAATCATGAGTCATGTAATTAGTCAAGGACTCGTCGCACTGAAATTGCAGTAGAAACAAAGCGTGCTACAGTTAGTACAAATGGAGTCCCAAATGGCTAAATCACCCATACGCGATATGGCTTACATGTTGGAAGCGTTTCGCCGTTAATTGGGTTACACCGTTCTTGCAAAATACACTTCAATGCAGTGGCCTGGACATTAGTGTACTGATCGGTAGAGCCAAGCTCGCGGTGGGTGTGTGTGTGCAATACCGGCAATATGCAGCACGTGAGGAGCGGCGTTGCTTGGACGTTTCGTGTGGGAGTACGGTGGCGGGTGTCCGATCAGGTTTCAAGTGCCGCAGGATGGCCCGCTACTCCGCCTCCCAAATTTGGCCCGCAAAATTTCGCTGGGCCACCCTCATGGGTTGTAGCGGGATGAAGCGGGACGCCGCATAGGTCGACGAATGTCCCGCAAAATCGCGTAACCCGCAATACGTCTCTCCACTTCTCAAAAAACAAAAGGTCTCTCCCCCAAATCCGTGTGTGCCATGAGGAAAGATCTCCTCACGGCAGCGCCTTTCTCCTGATGCTTAGGTCGATGGAGTTGGGTCGATTCGCATCAAAGGCGATCTTACACGGTCTTTCCCGTTCGCCTGCTTCAAGTGTCGCACGCGGCCGCGCTCGCCGTGCTCGGCAAGAGCAACCGTTCGACACTCATTCGTGCTTCGGCCTGCACGACCGATATGTACATGCCTACCTAGCTATCCGTGCTCATGGACCGGTGTACAGGGACAGGGACCAGGTGTGGAGACTGTGGAGTAGTAGGGCACCAGTCAGGTTTCAAGTGGCGCCGGGTGCTACCGCGCGGTGTTCTCCAGCTCCCCGTTCGCGGATGTCTACCCGACCATCCTCGGTAACGTCTGCGGCCTCGCCGCGACTCCAGCTCCTATAGCCCCATCGTGTGACACATGCGGGCTGAAGCGGGACGATGCAAGGACCCGCATTGATTCTGACGGGTTGGAGTAGACAGCCGCGAGTGTCCCGCATTTGAGGCACTGTTAGCATTATTCCGTAGCGAGCAGCCACATCCCGCCCAGCTTGAGACCTGAGTGTCTGGATGGCACCCGCCGGGTTCGTGGCCGGATTTGGCACCCCCATACCCGCACCCGGCCCTTCCACCCGCCCCCATACCCGCCGGCGGGTCCAGACCTCCACCATACCCGCCACCCGACGGGGACCCGTGTCGTTCTCCGGTGTGGGGATCTCGCTGGAGACCGGAGCCGGTTGGCCGTCGCGCGAGAGCCTTCTTGAACTGGTCGATGGATCCTTGTTGGTCGTCCTACAGCGAGACGCAGTATGGCAGTAGAGGGCGGCGGGCGGCGACAGAGCAAGATGAGGGGCAGAGGCGGCGCACGATGGGAGGCGGCGCCGCGCGAGATGGGAGGCGACGGTAGCTGCCGTGCTCGACAGCTCGAGGGACAGAAAAGGCGAGATCCCGGACTGCGTCGGCGCCTTCTCGTGGCTCCGCCTCCTTACGAGCGCTGTCCCGCCGGGCATCACGCCATGCCGCGGTCGAGGAAGCACGAGCGCAGAAGATGCGATGGGGATTGGGGTGGGGTCTCTGTGACTCGGGGTTGGCGGTTGGTGCCTTGGTGGGATTCCATCGTGTGTGTGCTGGACTGCTGGTACCGACGGGGGAGTTGGGGAACGTGGGGGGTGGATAGGGATAAGGTTTTCATTAGTGGATGACATGTAGGGCCTACCAACCTAGCCGGGTATGCGGGTTCGTGGGTATGGGTTTGACACCCCCATACCCACCTCCTCTAGACCCGACGGGTCTGAGTTTTGCCTGATAAGCAGACTCACGGGTTTTTTTTCCAGCCAAACCCTCCCCGTTTAAGACGGGTACCCGTCGGGTTTGCGGTTTTCGGGGCCCCATTGCCATCCGTACCTAAGTGTCTGATTGAGTGCGGGTTGCGGTGATTCGGAGGTCGGCGACGACGCTAGCCCTAGCCGCGTAGCGAGAAGGCAAGGACGGGGACATGATAGACAGGGGAAAGGAATGAGGGTCGGCTCGATTCCATGTCAGCCCATGGACTGCAGGTTGATTTTATATTTTTAGAGGGGTAAATGGCAAAAACGAGCAATCAGACGGAAATTGGATGGATGCAACGAAGCATGGACAGGATCGCAGGAGGTTGAAGGATCCAAATTTCTTGTTTAGGCAGGAGAGAAGAGAGATATCTCAGCCGAAGTTGAAATATTGTGGCAAAAACTGGTCCGTGATAGGGATGTATGACACCACGGTACGACACGTAGAAGTGTGGCACAACCGTCTGGAGTGTCACACTTAATTTTTTTTAACATAATTTCATAGAAACGAATCAAAATATCATTCAAAACAAATCAAAGTCCCAGGTTCCATAACGAACATCTTTCACAACAATTTCAGCACAAACATCAATCACCATCCCGTCATAGCAACAGGTTTACAAGTCCGTAACGAAATCGAAAACGACAAGGCCATAGCACCTCCACGATCTACTTCCTTCTCCTCGTCTTCCTCGACGCTCCAGTCGGCGCCTCCTTCCGCCTACACGCAAGCTTCTTAGTCCTTGGTTGTTCCTGCGTTATTACGACCTTGCGTTATTACGGCCTAGGGCAAGTACGGAAGTTTGTCCTGTCTTGTTGACCATCTATCATCACAAGGCTGGTAGCAAAAGTCATCTCGTACTTGAGTTGGAGATGACCTTACCTTGCCTATTGGCCATCTTTACGGCCGTACGCTTTCCGCAGAAAACTAGCTGCAGGAGAATCAATTTAAAAATCACCATGACATGAATGGACTACTAACTCCAGAGGATTTGAGAGTACTTCTTGGCAGGCTACATCAAGTCCATTTAAGTGGCGGTGGCGCCCTTGCAACGGTCTATAAAAGGAACGAATGGTTGTTTGGTAGCTCTTGTGCCCAATATTGGAGCAACTAGCTCACCTCTTGCCTAGCAGTAGTTGTTGTTGCCATCAGTCTCCCTGGCCTATATTTAACTTGGTTTAGGATTGGGTGGTATCGTGAATGAGCGCAATACAAGGCTTCTGCCAGATGCTATCGCCACACGGCATCAACGCTTGTAAAGCCACACCGGAGCACCCACCAGCCTTTGAGTCTTTGTCAATGTCAACGGCAACGCACTTCCACGACGCTCGTACTCTCTGAGGCGGGTTCTACACGTACTGTGCCAAGGAACTTGCTATACATCTTTTATCAGATGCGGCCGAGATAAAAAAAAAATGGACACAATTGCGTTGGAAATATGCAG
The DNA here is from genome assembly GCA_028641055.1 of Alopecurus myosuroides. Classification (NCBI taxonomy): domain Eukaryota; kingdom Viridiplantae; phylum Streptophyta; class Magnoliopsida; order Poales; family Poaceae; genus Alopecurus; species Alopecurus myosuroides. The sequence goes on from CM054061.1 coordinate 319,970,196, forward strand.
AACCGTTAAGAATTGTAAATTTTTGAAATTACCATGCGTCTTGGGTTTTTGTTTAGAAACTAGCAAGGTGGCCCTCGCAAATGCGAGGGCATTACATTTATTGTCTCGCATATGCTTATGAAATAAATCATAGTTTCATAGATAAGGGAAACATCAAACTATAAATCAAAACTGCCGTAAAATGAATACTATTTTCTTTATTCACGTGCTCGTTTATTCACCAACATGATTATTTGTATACAAATGACGCGGCACAATTTTTGAAACATTATTGAACTTGGGTACAAACCTAGTTATTTTTATACAGTTGTTGGTATAGTCTCGATGTGATATCTGGGATTATCTTTCCTTATCGCTCAAAATATTGCTTTTAGGATCCTTGCACTTGACTAATTAACTTTCATAGTGCCCTCTTCTCGTACGTTGGAAGGACCCTTGCTAGATATGTTGGTGTAGGGAATTCATGTTCTCTTTCATTGACTGGAGGGTCATGCGTTCTTACAGCATGTTCTCACATCTAGATAGCGGGACATGCGATAATCGAAGGTGTAATCTTTTAAAAAGTAGTAATTAAAAGAATCATAACTCGCTATGGATGGATATTTAAGTACCCTCTCCCTCTTATGAATTGTGTTTATTCCATCTTGCGCGGGTATTTCAATTATGTTTTGTTGCTGAATATCATAAACCGTATAAGGTTTGTTGTGTGGGAATTGAAAAAATATTCTTTGATTTATGCTTGTCGTAGCTTTTTATTTTTTTTAGGCTCCCATTTTATTTTAAATTGATTTCTGTTTTTACGATAAACTTAAATGTATTTTAACCGATTGACATGATTTTTTTTCTTCCACACATTTTTATAGTATAAAGGGATAAGAAGACCATGATTAGATGTCTGCAAATATAGATATGTCAATAACTATTTTCGAGTCGGTCGAGAAAAATTCTCACACTAAATATTTTCTCTCTCTCAATTGTGTGTCTAATCGATTAGCTTAGCAAAAAATTTAGCCTTCGCCGGGATAATTGATCAGGCCATCTAGCCTACGAAGCGAGGTTTTTCGGTCACGATCATCATTTGTCGGAGAGCAAATAGACCAGCCTAGTTGACCTCTTTTGCCCTTATTTAGCTCAAGCCTCTTTAATCTGATGAGAAAGGGTTGGCCCCAACATCGAATGATCCGTCTTCAATTTACGATCCTCTTTAATATGATAAACAATAATTTGTTTGGTAATTGGTTATATGGGGTAGATAATTCTACGAAAGCACTTATACGCATAGGAGTATGTGCTTTACTTTGGGCTGTTTGGAATCACATGAATGGAGTTGTTTTTAACAATGAGAGAGTCGGGATTTTTTTGCAGGTGGTTCATCAGGACAAATATTGGATACATCTTTGGTCTCACCTTCTGCCGGAGGACCAACGTGTGCGTTTGGATGGTGGATGCACTCGAATGATGGCGGTCGTTCAGACTATCTACAGCAAGGGTGGCTGGTTGCATAATAGTCGTATTTGTCTTTCATAGCCGTTTTCTGATGGAGATGGGTGCTTGGTTTAGTCGGTTCTTGCCTTCTACTTTTTTTTACACCAGTAGTTTTCTGTATAGGAGCTATTGAGACTCTTGTGTCAGTGGTGCTGGTTGTAATTTGATGCTTGGATGATTATGGTTTTTAATAAAAGCCGTGTGCATCAACCTGATGCAGAGGCTGGGTTTTCCCTTTTAAAAAAAAAATCTGATAAACAGTTGGATGTTGGAGTAGAAGCAACCCTTCCTGTCCGTGTATCCTCTCCGCTTCAGGTAGATCGTGCTCGTCCTTGACATCTTACGGTCTATGTTTGCAGTATCGGTACATCCACCAGAGTGTTTGACGGTGGTACGCATAGACTTTTTATATTAATTTTTATATATTTCTACCAAGTACTACGTGGTTGGTCGCTGCATATTTTTCTTATTTTGCCTACCTGATCATATTTTCTACATGGGGCATTATTTTTCTTGGAAGGATCGGGCATGTTAATGTCCATGTAGTAGTCCTTATCCTTGTACTCCCTCCGTTCGATATTAGATGACTCTCACATAGATGTATTCAGACATATTTTAATACTAGAGTCATCTAATATGGAACCGAGGGAGTACGATTTATTTGTTCTTCGTGCCAATTGATTCGGAACGGATGGAACAATAATACCCTCGCCTATGGGCACACGTTTCCCGCTTTCTTTGTATGCTTTGATGTTGTACGTAACTTCTCTTATCCTTAAATCTCAGCCACAAAATTTAGGTCTAACGTTCTAATTAATTTGGATGATGTGGCTTAATATGGTGGCTCTATTTAGACATCCGGATATTGCTTTTAGTGTATATATATAGCACACATGCCCGTGGGTTGCTACGGGAGTAGAAAAATTTAGTAAAAATATAATAGCATAATCCAAACTGTACCCCAAAGTTGATTGACAACCATAGAATAATATTATTATTATTACCTAGATGAGCATCAAGTTGACACAATAATGAAAATATCTCGGTGGGTAAAACATTTATGGCATACACTCTTATATTAGTGAAAACCTCTTGGTATGCATTGATGACTTCACATTCTTTGTTGTTACCATATATGTAGGGCTCTCCACTGCAATTTAGGGTGACTTCTTTTAAGTTCTTGCTTATGCATAAGCGATTTTTTGAATTTTGGGGGTGAGAAACTGTTGTGGGGAGAAGCTCCTAGAAACTCAGGGAAAGATTTCTTTTGGCTTCTACTATTTTTACGTATTCGATAGGTTGAGTTGTGACATGTCTTTTATACTCCCGAATTTGGGAGAATCCAGATAATGCAAATTGTACTCATTCTAATAGTAAAATTCACGGAGTGACACCAAGTTAGTACACACAAGTAAAAGTATCCATCCATCAGTATACACCATCCAAATCGACGGCGTTAGCGTAAAAGTGGAGAGTACATATCCTGAACTTGTCTAGTACAGAAATAATTGGAGCAGCAACACAATGTTTCATGCATGTACTTTCTGAATGATAACGATTGACGACGCGTACACCACGGATGACGACGGCCGGTGTCGCTCTTGCTAACCTCCTTCAAGGTTTACATCGTGGTGCTGATCAGACGAGCTCGAGCTGCGCAGCGGAATTGGGGGGCGGGGGCGAGATCCGGCGGGTAGGCACGGGGTCGGTCGGGGCAGACGGGACAATGCGGGACCTGGTGGAGGCGGGCTGGGATCTCCCGGAGGTGGCTCCGGCGAGTCGGCGACACGGACGGGAGGTTCTAGAGGTTTGGGCTCGGGTCGGGAGCTCAGCTCATTTTCTTTCTTTCTTTTGCTCGGGAATGATTCACCAGACTGCGGAGGAAGGAATCAGTGGTGGGGTGGCAATCTTCCGTAAATAAGAAAAAGGACATGTATTTGTTGAGATAAGGGACCGGGGGCGAGCGGAGAAGCTGAGGAAACTGCTCCAGAAGTCAGCTCCTTTTCTTTCTTTCTTTCGCGTTCCTGCTGTTCACAATCTTTGCATGGTGTGTTGTGTCCAACTCACAATTGGCTATAAATTTTCCCAAGCTTGTGGAAATTATAGAAATCCTAATATTGTGTTGTATTGATTTGGCCCTCATATGAGGTATATAAAGGGGGTACAAGAGGGAGGTAGACTTGGACTACAAGTAGGTCTAGAAGTTCTAATCTATTTCCAACTAGTACATGTATCTCTATTCTAACATTCCCCCCCAGTCGTAGCGGGAGTGAAACGGACGCTTGCGACTGGATTTAAAATCTTCCGCTTCCGTCATCTCTTCCCTCCGCATCATCAACTGCTTCTCTGATGGTATCTCCTCTCTTCCCTCCCGCAGTCACAGCGGGAGTGGCATGGACGCAAGTGATGACGCGGACGTTGTTGACTGGAGTTGTTGCCGATGTGTTGCTGTAGACGTAGCCTGTGATGTCGATGTCGAGGTAGCCGAGTGTGATGTAGCCGTAGTCGTGGTAGTAGTGGTCGATGTAGTACTCGTCGTAGTTGATGTAGCCGCAATGTCGGAGGCGCAAAAACAAAATGCGCGATATGTATGACGGTGCTGCAGTTGTGTTTTATACGACGTTTTCCACCTTGAGAGGTACCGTCGCGGGCGTCAAAGGACGCGGTCGTAGGTCATAAGTGAGTCCACCAGTTTTGCCAGGACTGGGAGAAGCTCACCAAGCAGACATGGTTTTGCCAGAACCGTGTGCGCGGTTGTAAGGGCTTTCACCGTAGTGATGCCGGGTTGTCGATGCAGTCTTAGCCGTCGGACGCGGTCAATGCCGTCGTCGATGTTGTGGCGTCTTGCAGTTGTACTGCCAGAGGACGCGTGTGATGCATGTAAAATGCATGGATGAATTTTGCATATTTTCACATGGTTTTCTATTACATATTGCATCATATAAGGGTATAATTCAATGTTTTATAGTATTTTGGGGTTAAATTACAAAATCCCCAACTTTTATGGAATTAACTCTGCCTGTCAGAAACCCCGTCTTCACCGTCAATTAGGTTAAACTGTTCTTCCTTAAAAAACAGATCAATACAATGTGTTGGATATCAGTGTCTCGAGAGCCAGATTTACTCTGCGTTTTTAAAAATAATAAATCCGGCCTCTGCATCAGACCAATGCACATGGCTTCTATATTAAATAAAAAAACCCATCCAATCTCCAAAAGTATTACAGCAAAGTATCTCAACGATCAGCCAGAGTGGCTACAAAAATAAACCACTGAAACAACAAAAACATCAAATTACGGTCCATTGTAGCCTTGTAGAATTTTGCCATCCACCCTTGCTGAATATAGCCCATAGAAAATAACATCATTACGGTAATTCCAAATTTCCCATAGAAAAGCACATACACCAATGCGTATACTAGCTTTTGTAAACTTGTCTATACCGTTTAACCATGTATAAAACATGTTATTGACACTAGATGGCGGAGTTATGCTAAAAGTAAAACGAACTAATCTCCATATTTTTCTATCAAACTCGCAATTAACAAACAGATGATCCACCGTCTTGTCAGAGTCAAAGAACACGCATTTTCTACACACAGTCCATCGTCTCTTACCAAAATTGTACTTGGTGAGTAGTTCCTTCCGAAAAAGAAACCACATGAAAATTTAGTGGAACCTTTAATTTCCATAGGTACCCATGTAAGAATCTTGTATTCCCATTCATGAGCTCCTCATAAAAGATTTAATAGTAAAATCCCTGAGTTTGTCAACTTCCATATGAAAGTGTCTTGCTCGTCAGATAAGGAGACTGTCATGAATCTCTCTACCAGATATAGAGAGAGAGCGTCTAAACTCAATATTTAGATGCTCCCGTTTAAGGACATCTGCAACCAACACATTCTTAGATCACACAATATTAATTATAAAGGGAAGGATACTGAACAGCCAAATAAGTGTCATCCAACCACGGATCCGCCGACAAACGAACACTATTGTCATGGCATAGTGTAAAGGAGATATGTTGGAAAAAATCTCGCTTGACTCGCATAATACCCTTCCAGAAGGTTGAATCAGTAGGCTTAGCCTCCACATACGTGAGCGGTTTGCCTTTGATGTATTTGTTGTGCAGAAGTTTATGCCACATACTTTCTTCAGATAGTAAATTAAAAAGCCATTTGCTTAGTAAGAACTTATTCTTAACATCTAAGCATTCAATTGCGAGACCACCCTGATCCTTGGTGCGACAGACTATATTTCATTTGGTCAGCCTATTTTTTTTTTTTTTGTGTTGTCACTTTGCCCGAAAAAGCGTGATGATAGAAATCTGATCTCTTTTTAACCCCAGCAGGTATTTCAAAGAAAGAGAGAAGAAACATCGGTAAACTTGATAGAACTGAAGTGCATCTCCCACGTGTGATCTGTTTTCTACCCTTAATGGATCCAGAAGTGTATCAACGGCTATAGGCAGTATCTTCAGAATGAAATGTAGCAAGAAATGGAAGATTGATGTCCCTCTTACTCACGATACCACTCATTCCCGAACCAAGCAGCATATATACTAGCGAGATTGATGCAAACAGCTACTAGTACTAGTGGGCAATCTAAGCTAGCTCTCCAATTTTTGGCACAAGAGCAAGCAATATCTATCCGTTATTTTATAGGCCGATGGAAGGGACAGTTATGTGGTGTTGATGTAGCCAGCTAAGTAGTACTACTCTGTTCCATCACAGGAGTAGCTCTGGAATTAGTACCTCATTCAAGTGATGGTACTGATTTGAGTTGATTTACCTATATGGATGGTCTTCTCGGGACGTCAGCCGTAAAGATGCTCATTTGGGAAGGTAGAGCCATGCCCAACTCAAGCACATGATCTTGCATGCTTCTTGCTAGCAGGCTAGCGATGACAGATGATCAACAAGCCTGGCCAGTCTTCTATACTTGCAAATTATTCCTGAGAGAAAAAATTGCAAATTTATCTTAACGGTAAAAACGCAAGGTCTATGTCTTCGGTTGGAAATGGATTAAATCGTTTATATATACAACACTTACATTAGATATACACCTTTCTAGCTACTAGAGATCATAAGGCTTCTTGGTGCATAGATCATCCAAAAGTGTAATCTCAGATAGTTAGATGACCTGATAAGGATATATTTCAAATCATTGCTCACTACAGGAAACCGCGGATAAGCCGACGGCCTGGCGCCGTCGGCACAGGGCTGATAACCGTCGGCACAACTGTCGGCACACTGCCGTCGGCGTATTGCCTCGTCGGCATAGGTCCATAGGCTGTCAGCACAGCATAACCCCGTCGGCACAGGGTGTGGGTGGGGCCCACGCAGGTATGACACGAGCCGTGCGTTATGCCGACGGCAAAGCCGTCGGTATAATATTTTCAAAATAATTAAAAAAAATAAAAATTCAAAAAAATCATTTTTTTCCTTTTTTAATTCTATTCTGAAATTTTACACTTAGCCACATATTAATCTCTAATATCTAATTAGACATTTAATTTAGTCAACGTACTTAACTTAGTCAAATTTCTCATTCGGTCACCCATCCTGAAATTCCTCCAGCCCAAACACGCTTAATCTTTGATTTTCTTCCAAACTAGATTCCAAATGAGATGTTAGAACTTACTGATATTACTATCATATCAATCATATTAACCTATGGAGAATGATGTTAAACTTTTTTTAAAAAATTTAAAAACATATTTGAATAAATAACAAGGATCATACAATTACCTTTATTAAATATATAACAATATAACGTTACAAATTACTTTATTTTTTAAATAAATAATTTAATATGGAATAATTCATATCTTTAAATCCGTAAATCGAAATTTGACAAATAAAATGTCTAAATCGATTAGAAAAACTAGACGAATTCAAATAGGACATCCATATCATAGAAACATCGATAGGTTTAAAAAAAATTGAACTCTTTTGATGAATAGTCATGGTAGCCATTTTGACAGTTTCTGCCGATTCAGCTGTAAACGGGTCAAATTTGAACTACAAGTGTCTCCTAGTTTGCTCATGATTTTTTGAAAAAATCATTTAAAGGTACACAACTACCTATTTCATCAGAGATACACCAAGAGTTTCTCAATATTCAAGCCCTAGGTACGAACGGTCATGCCCGTCGTCTTGACTTTTTCATGAAACCGGGTTAGAAAATTCCAGAAAATTGTAAAAAACCTAAAATGATGCAAGACCTTCGTGTGGTGTCATTATATAAGTCCTAGTATCCACCAAAAATAATAAATTTGGAATACGACAGTTATGTTAAAAATATGTTCACATAAATGAGCTAACTCCTACGAACATTCTAGGGTTTCGGGCCAAATGACAAGTGTTATGGCCAAATTCATGGCATAGTTTGTTTAAATGTTTCCATATTACACATAAACATGCATATTGGAAGCACGGACAATGTTCACGAAGAAAGTTTTCCTTTCCATTGAATAAAAAAACCATTTTCCATTTTCCAAGTGTAAACTCACGAGAGAGAAGTGGATGCCGATGAAGCGGCCCACACCCCGGAGTGAAATCTTTGCACTCCAATGCACACAACACACCTATAATAACATGGTATGGCACAACATTTCTTATCTTGGGATCCAGACGCTCCGGAGCCCCCCCTCCGGTGAAACCCTAAACCCGCTGGAGAAATACCAGACTTATACGGAAACCCGCGGTAACGGCGTCGAAAGGGGGTTAGAAATGTGGAAATAGTTGCTTGGTTGTGTTAGAGTAGGACATAGAAACCCAAAAAAATAAGGTAGAACCCATCTCTTCGGAAGACTCACGACGTTTCGGTCGATAGGGGAGTTTCAGCCTATAAGCGCGTGTAAACTCATGAGAGAGAAGTGGATGCCGGTGAAGCGGCCCACACCCCGGAGTGAAATATTTGCACTCCAAAGCACACAACACACCTATATTAACATGGTATGGCACCACCTTGCTTGTGTTGGGATCCAGACGCTCCGGAGCCCCCTCCGGTGAGACCCTAGACCCACTGGAGAAATACCGGACTTACACGGATACACGCGGTAACGGCGTCAAAAGGGGGTAGCAATGTGGAACTAGTTGCTTGGTTGTGTTAGGGTAGCCCAAGGGAACACAAAACACAAAGGTAGAACCCACCTCTTCGGAAGATTCACGATGTTTCGTCCGATACGGGAGTTTCAGCCTATAAGCACATCTAAACTCACGAGAGAGAAGTGGATGCCGATGAAACGGGTCACACCCCGGTGACGAAGGCATGGATCCTGGGCCCTACGAATAAGGGCACCCCCTCTCACACCTTCTAACCAAGGCCCGACAGGAAGCGCCCTTGGAGTACTCTAGAAGGCCTATGAAAAGCCCACCCGCATCGACTTGCGGGCTAAGTTAGGAATTGTAACCGACTCAAGCTAGGGTTTGTATCCTCTCCGGGTTGGACTCGAGACCTGGCTATCTATATAAAGCCAGGAGAGCCCCAAAGGAGAGGACAGAGTATTACCGCACGACCACAAAAGCCTTGAAACTCGAGATCTACTCTCGATTCGAGCACCTGTAATCGATCTAATCGTCTAATACAGATCAGCAGAAGGCAGGAGTAAGGGTTTTACCTCTTCGAGGGCCCCGAACCTGGGTAAATATCGCCTCCCTGTCTAGCCGACGATTCCACCAGTGCCTATGACATCTCCTAGTCGAAACCCGATAGGGTCACCTGAGGGATTTGCGGAGCCAGAGCTTCGACAATTGGCGCCGACCGTGGGGAGCGCGGGCGCTGGATCACCGGCATCTTCGGCTTCATCGACATCCAACTCCCGTTGGAAACCATCGACTACGGCTCCGAACAATCCTGTACGGATCGGATCCGTCATAGTCACGCCTCACTCACCGGAATCACGCCCGGTATTCGAGGATCTGGAGAAGAGCGTCACCTTGACGTTCGGAAGTTTTAACTTCATGGCAAACCGAGACGGGATCCTCCACTTCTCGGATGAATCTGAACCCGAATCTGGAGCCGTCAACTCGCGCTTCCATGTGGAGAAAAGCGGCGAGTCCATCCGCTTCAACACGATCGACTACCACGCACTTTCGACAGAGGAACCCTCTCGGGTGCGAAGAACCTCCCGATCTACGCCTAGGGCGCACGGGCCACAACTGGCCCAAGTCTGCATGGCAGGATCGGAACAGCCCTCGGAAACTGAATATAGCGCAACTGAGCGCGATCTCATCGGCGTCTCGCGGGAAGCCTGGAAAAGAGCAAAAGAATCCATGCGAAAGAGTCAGCCACCCGCAGTAGGTGCTACGCAGGAAGACCTAACCGCCTACCACTATCACCTAGTGAGAGCGGCCTCAAACATCAAGGACGCCCGAGCAGATCTAGCCCGTCGCAGGAGAGCGGCGGATGAGTCAAGCCTACGTCGAGCCGAGCTGTCCCTTGCTCCTTCGGTCGGTACCCGACCCGTGGGAAAGGGACCCGCAGCATCAACAAGGGACCACGAATCCATGGCTGGGACCAACAGGTCTACCACATCTTCTTTCATGAGGGTTGACGACGACGGGAACGTCTACCCGCAAACTCCAGCCGCCGCAATTCTAGCCGCGGCCACCTATATGCAGATGAACCAGCCAACGGACAGCGATCCTCGGGTGGAACAGTACAAGCACATCCGCAAAGGTCTAGGGCTGGCTGCCGCGAAGCTCGCCTCCCACGATCGCAAGGAACAGCTGGAGAAGGCGCGACAAGAGAAGGACAAAGACAAAGACGCGCCCCGCAGGCATAGGAGCTCCTCTCCAAGAAAGGACAAATCGCCACGTCGTGGCCGAGGAAAAGAAGCTCGGCGCCGCGGCGACAGCCGAAGCAGCAGCGATGACAGCCCGAGAGACAAAGATTCGCGGCACCACAGCAGCCGCTCGAGAAAAAGAAGTAAAGAACCAAGAAGAGATAGCGACCGCGACCGGTCCGGGCACGACGCGCGATCCGATCTCGCCCAGAAGAAGGTGGATAAAGCGAGGGCTTCACGATATCGCGAACGCTCCTCATCCGGATCTTCGAACGACGAAACCTGCGGAGCACTTTGCTTTGCTCGCAGTATTCGCGAAGCACCTCTACCCAAGAGATTCAAGCTCAGCTCGGAGGTGACAAAATACGATGGCTCACTCGAGCCCTCCCAGTGGTTAAGCGACTACCTCACGGCAGTAAAATGCCAACGTGGTAACAAGAACACAGCCATGCAATACCTCAATTTGCACCTGGCCGGAGCGGCCCGCAGCTGGCTGGAAAGAAGACCACGATCCTGCTATGCGTCATGGGACGACCTGCATCGCGATTTCTGTAAAAACTTCCAGTCGACCTACAAAAGGCCAGCTACGATCGAAGAACTACGGGCTTGCAAACAGAAAAGTGGCGAATCCACACGAGAATACATCCAACGGTGGAACACACTCAGGAACACCGCAGGGACAATCTCTGAAGAAGTGGCGATTGAGGCTTTCGCCAAAGGAGCAAGAAGAACCGCGTTTCGAGAAGAACTCGGTAGAGCAGCACCCAAAACCATAGGGGAGCTCATGGTCATCGCCGAAAAATGGGCCAACGGAGAAGACGCGGTACGCAATGAAAGGACATCATCGCCCACACATGACGAAGACCGTCATGGGCGAAGAAAAAGAAGAAAGTACTACGACCACGACGATAGAGAAGAACTAGTGGCGGCAGAGTTCACGCGAAGTCGCGACTCCGGTCGGCGTGGAAGTCGCGAATGGAGGCCAAAGGAAGAAGAAAAATCACCCGAGGAAGACCTCGATGGATACTGCTCGCTACATCTGTTCACAGACAAGCGCACGGGCAAGACTAAGGCAACACACCTTCTCAAGGATTGCCGAAAGTTCATCGGAATCTCGGACGCGCTAGCCAAGAAAAGATTCGCTTCCACCCAAAACTATCCACCGCTACCAGGAGGCGGACAACAATTCCAGCTACCACCGCCACCACCTCCACCAGCCAACCCAAACATGGCACTCGCGGCTCTGCCAGCACCACAATAGCAAAACACGGGAGCAAATACATACCCGACTCCGCACGGACAACTCCTTGGGATGATACAGAAGGTATGCCCCTCTCGCAGAACTCAAAAAACTAACTCGAGACAAATATGCATGGCAGTGCAGACGCCACCAACGAAGCCCGAGTACCTGAAGATGGCCGAACAGCCAATCACGTTCTCGAAGGAAGACCACCCGCCACGAGTCTATCGACCAGGACACGCCGCCCTTGTCATTCAAGCTCAAATTGGCAATTATGACCTGGCCCGCGTATTCATGGACGGCGGCAGCGGCATCAACATCATCTACGCGGATACACTCCGTCGAATGAACAAAAACCTGGACGGCCTAACGGAATCAGAAACATCCTTCCACGGGATAGTTCCGGGCAAGGCAGTACGTCCACTCGGAACAATCAACCTCGAAGTTGTGCTGGGCTCCCCACGCAACTACAGAAGGGAATTTCTGGACTTTGAAGTCGTCGACTGGCCCTCGCAGTACCACGCCATTCTTGGTCGAACAGCGTTCGCCAGATTCATGGCCGTACCACACTACGCATACTTGAAGCTCAAGTTACCCGGCGAATACGGTGTGATCACCATTGACGGAGACTTCCAGAAATCAGACAAGTGCGACATAGAATTTAACGAGATCGCGAAATCTTTCGGGATGCAAGAAGAACTACAAGAGCTGGCAAAAACCACGGATCACTCCGTCATGCCACTCACAAAGAAAAACGCGCCTGAACTGGAATTCAGCGCCAACAGCGATACTCGCAAGCATCAAGTGCACCCGACGGATTCCGCCAAAACCGCGATGGTTTCCACAACCCTCTCGCCAGCATAGGAAAGCGCGCTCGTCAAACTCCTCCGTGAGTACTGGGAAATTTTCGCCTGGCAACCCTCAGATATGCCAGGTATACCCAGGGAGTTTGCCGAGCACTCACTCGAAGTCCTTCCTAATGCGAAGCCCATCAAACAGACGACTCGACGATTTTCAGAACCCAAGCAAAAGGCGCTAGGATAAGAAGTAAATAGGCTGCTAGCCGCAAATTTCATTAGGGAGATCAAAATATCCACCTGGTTAGCAAATCCGGTGCTGGTCCCCAAGAAGAACACGGATATCCTTCGGGTGTGCATCGATTACACATCACTGAACAAACACTGCCCCAAGGACAACTTTCCTCTGCCACGAATCGACCAGATCGTGGACTCCACAGCAGGTTGCCAACGTCTCTCTTTCCTGGACGCCTACTCGGGATACAACCAGATCCGAATGAAAAAGGAAGACGAAGAGAAGACGGCATTCATCACACCACACGGTGTATACTGCTATACGACAATGCCCTTCGGGCTGAAGAACGCAGGCGCAACATATCAACGTTGCATGCAGAGATGCCTTGCCAATCTCATCGGCAAGAACGTACAAGTATATGTCGACGACATCGTCATCAAAACTCGAGTAGAGGACACACTCCTCGAAGATATTAAAGAAACATTCGACGCCCTAAATGCATATCGGATCAAGCTCAATCCAACAAAATGCGTTTTCGGCGTCCCCGCAGGAAAACTCCTAGGATACCTGGTATCCGCCAGAGGCATTGAAGCCAATCCGGAGAAAATACAAGCCATCCTCACCATGAAGGAGCCCACCAATCTACGCGGAGTCCAGCAGCTCGCAGGGCGATTGGCCGCCCTAAGCAGGTTCATCGCGCGATTGGGAGAGCAAGCGTTGCCATTCTACAAACTACTGAAGAAGACGGACAAATTCGAGTGGACCCCCGAAGCTAAGCAAGCATTCGCAGATTTGAAGCGGTCGTTGCAAAGCAGGCGCATCCTCGCAACACCACAAGAAAGGGAGCCACTTTTTCTCTATTTAGCCGCTACAAACCAGGTCATCAGCACTGCAATCGTAGTCGAGCGACCTGAAGATGGCAAGGCATACGGAGTCCAGCGCCCAATCTATTACATCAGCGAAGTGCTCTCGCCGTGCAAGCAGCGATATCCTCATTACCAGAAGCTTGCGTATGGAGTTGTCCTCACAGCCCGAAAACTCAAACACTACTTCCAGGAACACGCCATTACAGTGGTTAACGATGCGTCACTCGGGACAATCATGAACAACCCTATGGCATCCGGAAGAATAGCGAAGTGGAGCATCGAGTTGGGTGCTTGGGATATCACCTACGCAGGACGCAATGCAGTCAAATCTCAGGTTCTCGTGGAATTCATCAGCGAATGGACAGAGCTACAAACACCCGGACCACCCGAGTACACAAGCAATTGGATCATGTATTTTGACGGGTCCAAAAGAAACGAAGGGGCAGGAGCTGGAATCGTTCTTATCTCGCCTCGTGGAGACAAACTGCAATATGTCCTGCGACTAGACTTTCCACCTGACGACCCAGCATCGAACAACGACGCAGAATATGAAGCTCTGTTGCACGGAATGAAGATGGCGATTGCTTGTGGAGCTACCCGGTTGATGATTTATGGCGATTCCAACCTCATAGTGCAACAAACAATGAAAGAATGCGACGCCGTTGCTGAAAACATGATCGCGTACCGCGACATGTATAATATACTCGAAGGAAGCTTCAAAGGATGCGAGTTGAAGCATATCGCAAGATCCAGCAACGAAGAGGCGGATAGATTGGCAAACATGGGTTCCACGAATACACCCATACCGCCAGGAATATACTTCGAACGGATGGTCAAGCGATCGGTCAAATTGAAGAAAGCTGCAGAAACACCGACAGCGCCAGAAACTCAGGTCAGCCCGCAGGTCGCGCTTATCGAGCTTATTCATAATATATCACGACAGGTTTTTCTGGTCGAGCCAGTCTGGACGAAGAAATATCTCGACTACCTGCTCAATAAACAGCTCCCAGCCGATCCGCGCGAGGCTCGACAGCTAATCAGGCGTAGCAAATCCTTCCGGGTAATCAACGGAGAATTGTACAAGCAAAGCATCTCGGGAATCCTTCAGCGGTGCATCGCACCCGAAGACGGTAAAGAGTTACTCCGGGATATACACCAGGGTGACTACGGACATCATGCTAGTTGGAGAGCAATACTGGGAAAAGCCTTTCGAGCAGGGTTCTACTGGCTAACGGCAGCCAACGATGCAAAAAACCTGGTCGACAGATGTGGCGCTTGCCAGCGATTTTCACCCAAGCCGCACGCGCCTGCTACAGAGTTGCACATGATACCCATCGCCTGGCCCTTTGCCCAATGGGGTCTTGACATGGTTGGCCCACTGCGCAAATCTACTCCAGGAGGGTACACACATTTGCTGGTCGCAGTCGACAAATTTACCAAATGGATCGAGGCTATGCCAGTGACCTCGGGTAGCGCCCAATGCGCAATCAAGTTCCTCGATTCCATAATATGCAGATTCGGGGTACCACATGACATCATTACAGACAATGGTACGAACTTCACTGCAAAGGAGACTCAACAGTTCTGCGAAGAGAAAGGAATTAATCTGAAGTTTGCTTCGGTCGCCCATCCGCAAACAAACGGTCAAGTCGAAAGATCCAACGGCTTAGTTTCAGCTGGGATCAAAAAGAGATTGCTCGATCGGCTACATCCCGCTGCAGGACATTGGGCAGAGGAGGTTACCCTCCGTACTTTGGAGCCTCCGCACAACCCCCAATCGATCAACGCAATACACACCATTTTTCATGGTATATGGGGCAGAAGCCGTCCTCCCCGAAGAGGTTCGATTCAGCGCCCCACGAGTTGTAGCCTACAGTGAAGAAACATCCAACAAAGCACTTGCAGAGGATATGGACGCGCTCGACGAAATTCGGGACATTGCACTCGCAAGATCTGCAGTTTACCAACAATCACTGCGCAATTATCACAGTCGCCGCATACGCCACAGATCATTCGTGGTAGGCGATTTGGTGTTGCGGTTGAAACAAAAAGAAGGGCACAAGCTCGAGCCACCTTGGGAAGGACCCTTCATCGTACACGAAGTAATCCCAGGAGGAGCCTATCGACTGAAGAATCCAGACACTGGAGGCATCTATTCCAATCCATGGAATATCGCGCAACTGCGCAAGTTCTACCCCTAGGTTTATTTATTTTACAACAATAAGGCTATACTAGCCAATTTTGTAGCTCGAACACATGACTTCTCAGTCATAGCAATAAATACATGATTATCTCATCATATTTACTCGACAGCTTCCAAGGTTACAGGCTCACACCCCATAAAATACACGGGGGCTACACCTAAAACTAAGCATCACAGGAAATAATTATCAAGTACAAGGTTGCACACCTTACTACAGTTTTTACAAACTACAGACAAGCTTACAGGATATTCACATCCGATACAGTCAGTCGAAACGCTGAGCATTCCTAGCCGCTAAGATCCTATCTACCTCTTCGGATGTCATTCGGATAATCTTCTCGGCCGCAGGACGAACAGCATCATAGTACGGCGCAATATCTTCGATTGCATAATCCGGAAGCCGGGCTACGGAGTTCAAGTCTATCTCGGGATGCCATATCCGGACAAACGAGAGAGCCACAACCGCGCCGCATACCATCTGATTGTGAACACAAGCGCGAACCTCTCCTTCCCGTCCGAATAACCTGAGAAGATAGCTCCAGTCTTCGGGGCCCCTCTCAAGTGGATAAAAAAGCAGCATTCACCGCAACCAGGACCTCATGGAAAGAACTCATGAGAACTTTCGCCTGGCGGACTCGAAACTTCAAGATAGCCATCACAAACCCTCGACTGCGATCGGACCAGAAATTACTCGCATGAGGCTTTGTGCTGTTAGCTTCTTGATGAATGTGGTTTTCTACCCACTGCTTTTCTTCCTGTCATCTGGTTTCACAACTAAGAAGCAAACGCACTTAGTAAGCTAAGAAACACAGAGGAGGAAAATAGCATGGGGGCTACACTACTCACATAGTAACTCCTTTGCAATCGAAGACAGTTCGTCAATCAGAAATTGCTCGCGCTCAGCCGCCAATTTCTGCTTGGATATCGCCACGTCAGCTACCCCGCGCAGCACTTTCAGCCTACGCTCACCCTCCTGAACCTTATCACGGAGGCCAGCGAGAGTGCCCACAGCAGCTACAAGTGGATTTGCTGGACTACCACGTCCACTTGAAGATTCAGCAGCAGACGCAATTGCCTGGAAGAAGTACAAGGAAAGAAGTGAGAAGCCCTACTCGAGTTGTTTCCAGTCGCACATCTGACTAATCGCTAGGGAGCTACTACCATCGGGAGGCAAAGTATAGACGACAAGGATAAATTTTAAATGCAAAGCGCTTCGATTAAAAGACCAGCAAAGGTACGGGATTATATCCCAAAATTCATTACATCCAAGCAGCAGAAACAAAAGGGAAAACAAAAGTCTACGAAGCCGCGTTGGTACTGCCACTAGCAGCGGTCGACCCTCCCTTCTTCCGAGCAAACATCTCAGATAATTCCGAGCAAGAACAGTGGCTTGCTCAGAAAAACGAGTTAGCCGTACCTTCTTGCCCGTGGAAGGGTCGACCGGCATGGACGAATAGGCCTCCTCCAGACCTTCGACTCCGTTCGCCAGGAGCGAATGGAATCGCAGTCTTTGCGCCAGCTTCTGATTGAGCAACCGCAAAGGCCTCCAGGAGATCGCCTTCCGAGAAGACCTTCGACAGCTCGCTCAGCGCAAGGCGCAGGAGTACCGCTGGCGACAAGACGGCCATGCACTCGTGCCAACGCT